>CM062295.1:539564885-540920923 GCA_031216915.1 Pictodentalium vernedei | reverse complement strand
CTGAATTATTTTTGGTCATCAAAATTTGTTCACATACGTTTCCCTAGTTATAATTTATGGGAGAGTGCCAATAGGCACTCTCCCATAAATTGTAACAAGGCAAATCCTAACAGACTAAACAATGTCGCTTCAAAGGTGGTATGAACAACATCCACAAAATATGAAGCCTTTAAGTGCTGGTACTGACACTTCAGAGTAAAGCCCAAATATGGGCTTCCAGCACTCTACCAGTTAATGCAAGTTTCCATGTCATACAGAAAAACACCTGGCATGGTGCATGTGACCTTAGTCTTCCATTTTGAAATCCAATACACCTGCTGAGGACAAACAAAGGAAAGAATAACATCAGAAAATATAAACAGATAAGCTGTGAGGTATTATAATTAGTGACTGGGCACAATAACAGGTTGAGTAGCTACTACAGGTCCTAATGAACAGAGGTCTCCAGACTGTTGAAGGTCTCTAGATAAAAGGACATGGTTGTACGATTCCTCCGGTAAGTTGCAATCATGAGGTCACCGTATGCCCAAGAAGTAGCTGGGGCTATAACTATATGGGCAGTGATATTGTTAGAACTTCTATCGGCTGGTTTTAAACGTTCGTAAGCTAACCAAACAGACGGTATCCAGAGGGAAATGGAGTGTGGAGAGATTCCTTCCTACCAGAAATGAGGTCCTTGAAAGGAAAAATCACTTCCTACCTTTCCTAATGAATTTAGTTTGGTCAAAACAACTCAAACTGGACAAAAGAGAGGTCTGTCTATTCCTGGAATGATCCTCAGGAGGTAAAACCCTAATAATAGGTTTAGAGGCCATGTCAGGAACTTGATTCTTAGCTTAGAAGGCAGCATTTGTAATAAAAGTAACTGTATAACCCATGTCCCGAAAAAACTGAAGCTCAATGGAGAGGGCATGAATCTCACTAAGTCTTCTAACAGAGGCAAAGGCAAGAAGGAAGGCCATCTTGTATGTGAGAAGCTTCATATCAGTGCCTGCTAAAGCTTTTAAAAGGCGCCTCATTGAGGCATAAGAGAACCCAAGATAGGCTCCATTTAGGTTTAATTCTGAGAGACTTGGGTATTTTCAACATAAAATGCTCTATAAGATTACCCCAAAATGGGTCAGCCGACATGAGAGTCTCTGGCGGACAAGAAAGTTTCAGACAGCACAGATCGACATCCTTCAATAGTAATAGGTTGAAGACCCTTAGTGTCAAATAAGCAAACTAAGAAATCAGCCAGTTGAGCTATGGATGGATTTTTGAAACTAATGTCATTACTCACACACCAACAAATGAAAACATTCCACTTAGCATTGTATGCTAAGGCCATAGAGAGCCTTGTGAAGAAAACCCTCTTTCTCTGAGACAGGACCAGATAAAAGACAGGTGTGAACGTGCCATTGTCTGTTGTTGAGCAGAAATCTACAAGGCTGACCTTAATGGAGAACAACTGTGCAGAGGTAGTTTTATAGGAACATCTAGAAAGGGGCTGAATCTGATTGATCCAAATATTTTGAAGCACTACAGTACGCAAAATTTGACAAGAACGCTCGTTTTGTTCGCGTGGTGGTTAGGAAATTAAAATCTACACGAACGGATGACCGGTTAGCCAAAAGTTGCATCTTGAATACTAAAGTCTGCGAAACTTAACTGGTAGGGTGCCAATTTTTTTCTCAGCCTCAAGATTTGTTCACATATTTTTGTCTTGTTACAATTTATGGGAGAGTGCCTATAGGCACTCTCCAATAAATATTAACAATGCAAATTGATGGAGATAAAGTAATTTTACTTCCAAGATAATATGAAGGTCATCCACAAAATATAAAGCCTTTAACTTTGGGTACCTGCAGTTCAGAATAAAGCCCAAGTATGGGTTTCTAGCACTCTACAAGTTAACCAGCCTTCTTGTGTCTTGATAGATTTTCAGACTTTTGCCTTGAGAGGCTATACATATTTCAATTCCACGCAATATATGAATATTTGTTAATGATAAAAAAGCAGTTTCCCAAGAATTTTACATAGCCAAGCATTCGGTTGGCCATCTCCAAACCATCTGAATGAACAGTCGGTTAGAGTCATTTTTGCACACTGCACTAAAGGAACAATCAGGATACAGCAGTGCAAATCTTGA
Organism: Pictodentalium vernedei; assembly: GCA_031216915.1. Classification (NCBI taxonomy): domain Eukaryota; kingdom Metazoa; phylum Mollusca; class Scaphopoda; order Dentaliida; family Dentaliidae; genus Pictodentalium; species Pictodentalium vernedei. The sequence goes on along the minus strand of CM062295.1, from coordinate 540,918,792 downwards.
ATCTTATTTAGAACGCACTGAATAATTGGTGTCAAGAGACAGAGCGTCGACTGCAGAGCCAAAAGGGTCCTACAAGGCGTAAGGAACGTGTCAAGCGTTTTGTTCCATCTTGTCACAAACAGGTCTATGTGGGGAGTGAACCACTTGAGACAAGGTGACCTGAAGACTTTTCACATAGAAGCACTGTGAAACCGAGACTGAGACGGGATATGCAAAACACATCAGAGTGAAGGGCAATTCAAAAATGTCTAATTTAAGAAGGAAAACAGTATTATTTATTTATTGGTGTTTAAGGTCACATACTTATGCACAATGGCTAATCATGACCGTGGCAGTTTTACGGGTGGAGGAAGCCGGAATACCCGGAGAGAACCACCGAGTAACGATGAGCAGCTGCAAGCTCCCCAACATCGTAACTCCGCACTGCAGCACAGGCAGGGTTAGATTGGTTGGAGATATGCGCACCATCAACGTGCAATACGCCTTAGTAAAATGGTTTCATCGTGCCCCCATGTGGACAATCAGGGTAAAGTGCCTTGCCCAAGAACACAACACAGGAGTCTGAAGCGATCACTCAGACGGTCACCCAGCCGAGGACTAACCGGGCTCGACGTTGCTTAACTTCGGTGATCTGACGAGAACCGGTTACCGCAATGCCACCGTGCCCCCAGGAAAGCAGTAAATCACTCTTATAAATGCATATAATTGATGTTATAATACAAACTCAATGAAAGAAACCATTTTCGGATCCCAAAAATAAATCACAAAAAAATAGGAGGCTTATTTTCATGACATTTCACATTTAAATGTTAGGAAAAAATGCCTTCAAAGCTGTGATTTATTGATCCATGTTGAAGAGATAGGCTGAATTCCCTTCTAGATGACCTTCAAAACTGCTGTAGAAGATGGAGAAAGGTCAGATGATGTCATCCATTGTTGACAAGAAAGGGGAAACTGAACTGTGCATGTTTTGGAGGGAAAATGACAATGGGTGACTGCTCGAGTAGTGAGTGTGTACACCAGATTTAATCCACCATGCACTTTTGACCCCTGATCAGCCTGCCTCGGTCTGTTTTTTGTCTTTGACATATATCAGCTCCATAAGGATTTTTACTCTTCTGGATCTTCTAAAGTGCTCTTTTTCACTGGAAAAACAAGATGAGGATAAGGCAGTTGTCTTACTTTGGTATGATTCGAGGAAATAAGAACAAACACCATGAATTGTAAGCTGATGCTTAGCTGCAGCATTCCAAGACTTGAAACTAATAATAAATTCAAACTTCACTTTCCTTGAAATGCTGCCTAACATAATTCATCAACAAACTTCAAAGGCCAGTAATGCTTACTGTCTTTTCACTCATGCATTCTGTGGAGAATCATCTGATTTGACTTAACCCTTTAACCCTTCATATCAGTTCAACGGCAGCAACAGGAAGAGTCCATATTCTTTATTTGGGGGTAGACCAATTAAAATTTTCAACGTGCAGCCTTGGGGCTACACGTTGAAAATATTGACTGGTCTACACCACACCTTCACTCAAAAGTCAACCCACTTAATGAAATTATGAAGTGTCATGTTACTGGGCTGGAAAAACGGTCTCCGGTGTTCAAACGGTTAAGGTTGTGCCATTGAAATTCATTTCATGTATTACACTGAAGTCAAATAAATTTGATTAATGCTCTGAAAAGCTTATCAGAACAAGAGGCCCCAGGGGGCCTGAGGGTGCTCACCTGACATGGTAGCCTAAATATCAACCCAGAGAATTGATTTCCACAAGTTGGTTGCATCTGCTCCTCCTAATAAAAGCTGAAACCAAATATCCAAATATTCTGACCAGTGGATCTAAAAAATGATTTTTAAAGAATATTCCTCATATTGAACTAAGTCATAATTCGGGCTCCCACAGGGAGCCCATATATGAACCCAGGGACTTGGCTTTAACAAACCTGAAACTCACACCCCTAAGGATTCTGCACACCAATTATCAAAACATTCCAACTGCTGGATCTGAAGAAGAAGATTTTTAAAGAAAATTCCTCATTTTGAACCAAGTTACAATTCGAGCTCCCACAATCAGCCCAAATATGGACCTAGGGACATGGCTTGAACAAACTTGAATCTTACCCCCCTAAGGATGCTGCATAAAAAATATCAAAAGCATTCATCTGCTGGATCTGAAGATTTTTAAAGAAAATTCCTCATTTTGAACTAAGCTGTAATTCAGGCTCCCATAGTGAGCCCAAATATGAACCAAGGGACTTGGCTTGAACAAACTTGAATCTCAGCCCCCTAAGGTTGCTCCATGCCAAATATCAAAACATTCCAACTGCTGAATCTGAAGAAGAAGATTTTTAAAGAAAAATTCCTCATATTGACTACGTTATAATTTGGGCTCCCACAGGGAGCCCAAATATAGTCCCATGGACTTGGCTTAACACACTTGAATCCCCCCCCCCCCCCCCCCCCCCAGGATGCTACTCACCACATATCAAACCATTCCGACTGCTGGATCTGAAGAAGATTTTTTAAGAAAATTCCTCATTTCGAACAAAGTTACAATTCAAGCTCCCACAGTGAGCCCAAATATGGACCTAGGGACATGGCTTGAACAAACTTGCATCTCACCCCCCCTAAGGATGCTGCATACCAAATATCACAAGATTCTGCCTGCTGGATCTTGAGAAGAAGATTTGCCTGAAATGCACTAAGTTCAAATTTGGGATGCTATACTGAGCCCAAATATAAACCCAGGGGGCCGATTTGAACAAATTTGAATCAGATCCACCCCACAATGTTGCATACCAAATATCAAAAGATTCTGCCTGCAGGATCTGGAGAAGAAGATTTTTGAAGAAATTTGCCTGAAATGCACTAAGTTCGAATTCGAGCTTCTATAGTGAGCTCAAATATGAATCTAGGGAGCCGATTTGAACAAAATAGAATCAGATCCACCCCACAATGTTGCATACCAAATATCAAAAGATTCTGCCTGCTGGATCTGGAGAAGAAGATTTTTTAAGAAATTTGCCTGAAAAGCACTAAGTTCAAATTTGGACTCCTATACTGAGCCCAAATATAAAGCCAGGGAGCCGATTTGAACAAACTTGAATCAGATCCACCCCACAATGTTGCATACCCAATATCAAAAGATTCGGCCTGCTGGATCTTGAGAAGAAGATTTTCAAAGAAATTTGCCTGAAATGCACTAAGTTCAAATTTGAGCTCCTATACTGAGCCCAAATATAAACCCAAGGGGCCGATTTGAACAAACTTGAATCAGATCCACCCCCACAATGTTGTATACCAAATATCAAAAGATTCTGCCTGCTGGATGTGGAGAAGAAGATTTTCAAAGAAATTTGCCTGAAATGCAGTAAGTTCAAATTTGGGCTCCTATACTGAGCCCAAATATAAACCCAGGGGGCCGATTCGAACAACTTGAATCAGATCCACCCCACAATGTTGCATGCCAAATATCAAAAGATTCTGCCTGCTGGATCTGGAGAAGAAGATTTTTTAAGAAATTTGTCTGAAATGCACTAAGTTCGAAATCGGGCTCCTATACTGAGCCCAAATATGAACCCAGGGGGCCGATTTGAACAAACTTGAATCAGATCCACCCTACAATGTTGCATACCAAATATCAAAAGATTCTGCCTGCATGATCTGGAGAAGAAGATTTTTTAATGTTTTTCCCATTGCCTACAGTGTTAAAAGTGCTGACTCAGCACTTTTTCAAAGTCCCGAAACTGTACCCTATGATAAAACCGATGGCAATTTTTTTTTACCAATTCTTTCTGTTGGTCCTAAGGAAGCTTCACACCAAATAAAAATTCTCGGTGCCGTGCAGTTTTGGAGATATGGGCGTTTTAATTTTTTTCTATTTTTAGCTCCTGTGGTTCCCATGGGGCTACGGGGAAAAAAAAATCAGCATAAATTAGGTACTTATGACCCAATAAGCCCTCACATAAAATTTGGTTCAAATCAGCCTCTCGGTTTGGAAAATAGAAATTTGGGGCGGGGCAAAAAATTTTGCCCCTCCCATAACGACGCCAAGTATAGCCCCATAAACTTCTCTTGAACAAATCTGAGTCTACACCTCAAAAGGAAGCTGCACACCAAATATCAAGTCTCTGCTACTGCTGGTTCATGAGAAGAAGATTTTTTAAGATTTCAGCACACTTTTGGGTGTGGCCCTACCCACGGGCGAGGCAACTTGATTTGAACAAAATCAAATTGCGATGTCATAACAAACTATTATCTCAAATATGAATTAAATTGGTTCAGCGGTTTGGGAGGAGAAGATGCAAACATCATGTTCACGGACGACGGACGGTGAGTGATCACTATAGCTCTCCTGACTGAAAGTCAGGTGAGCTAAAAATCAGGTTGTATTTTTTAGAATCTCCATTTACTGTGCACCAGTGGAGTGATCAGTGTGCAGATGTTCGTGGAGATTTTTCTTGAAAGCATTTTTCCGATCTTTTAACCCTTTATCTAACCCAGTATTTTTAAAAAATAAATTGAATTTCTCATTTTTCAAAAACAAATTTCACAATTTTTCAATAAAACAATACAAATATGGATATCATTAGAACCAGCTCATCAAGATTTGAATGGTTTTATTGAGAAACTGCCAAGATATTTCAGGCTGTGGTGGGCTTATTCTGGTTAATTTTCTGGCCATTTTTGGCCACTATGTTTGGTAAAGGGTGAACTCTTGAGGGCCTGGGAAATTGTCGTGAATTCCCACTAGATTACATCCTGTGCATATCCAGTTGCTAAGCAGTGATTTGTAGTCAAGTCTTGGTTGCCTTTGGCCAAGTAAACTATTATGTGTGGTTGGGGTTCACCGACCAACCCTTTTTTACTTTGCCACCATAAACAATTTTAGATGCATTGTTCTTGGGTGGCTTTTGCTTCACCCATAATCTTTTTCTAGCTGTGAAAGAGATTATGGGCGAAGCGAAAGCCACCCAAGAACAATACACACACCGCTCGTATCGGGTGCATTTGCAAGAGGTGTATGCATTGTTCTTGGGTAGCTTTCGCTTCGCCCATAATCTCTTTCACAGCTGTGCTGAGGCGATCTGGGCTGTTGAGGGGTATCCACAGAACTTGTAGTGATTTTCCTGTTATGTTTAACCAGGTATTTTTTTCCTTCTGAATATCATGCCACAAAGTTCACAAGTTACTCGTCCCTGTTTATGGTGTTCTGTCCGCATGCGTCTTCTCAAACTGTGTCTGCTGGAGTATGTTTCAGAGCAGTCTGAACATATATGTGTCATCCCAATGGTTGGTAAATGCACAAGCCTTCTCCTGATTTAGACCATTGTTGTGACATTGTGTCTGGAAACACTGTTGTCTACATGAACAGTACTTAATGAACGGAAAGTCAAGAAAAGTGACAAACTATATAAGCATGATTAAAAATCCTTTCTGTTCATGCTGTATGGTATTAGCATTTTCAATGTAAAGATCCAGTGTATTTTTTTCTTCAAGGTTGAATTGTGTCCCTCTGTGTCGATCTGTAGAATCTGGATAATCCAGAAATGTACATCATTGATGGTGTGATTATCTTGATTGAAATGTATTGCCACAGGTGATTCCCAGCTGTTGAGTGATTGTCAGCATACCATGCAGTTAACCATGGTGCAACTTTCAAAGGCAGACAGCAAGGTAATTATGTTCGAATACATGGTACATAGTGGTAGAAAATACATTTTATTGTGGGATAAAAACACTACATACCGACTCCTTTTCTGGCATGTAACCCCAGCCATGACACATACTATTTCACTTGGTCTTATCAGACAGCCAAGACTCAACTAGAAATCACCAAGTATCTGTTTCTGTTCTCTGCTAAGACAAATGTCACAAACAGTTACACGTTTACATTTACCTATTCCTCGCAATGAAATTCTGGTGGGAATATGTTGTGAGTCATGAAAGGGGCAGTGATGAGCCGATTATCAAAACTTGCTATGAACCGATTACCGATTATTTCTCTGCCGATTATGCCGATTCCAACAGTTGAAATAGGACCATTACGAAAATCTATTAGTGCCTGTCATACTGCAGTATTTTGTTGATAAATTGCCAATTACGAAAGCTTAATATCACATACATTCTCAGAGCATGCATGTTTCGTGCTGGGCAATATTAGCCAAAATAATATTTGCATTTTTGGAAATTGAGGTGGGAGGTTAGATCGTTATAAACGATACAATCACACGATATTGATCTCTTGTGATGATTGTGTGTTATTCTGGTAAATAGTGTTAATACGGTTTTGTGTAAGAATATAATACACTTGGCAGTATTGGGGGGGGGGGGGGGGGGCGAGGGGGTGTCAGTCGAAATATTCATGGGACGGTTTGACTCGGGATTGTGCAGGGTGAAATCGTTTGCCAGCCTTACAGCCTGGTCGCTGAAGGTCGGTTTGGGTCAAATAGCAAGGACTGTTCCATTCGGGTCAACACAATGTGAGTCAATTGGCCAGGGGACGCTCTGAGCGATTCCCATAGTACTGAATAGCATGTCGTGGCCCACCGTGTTTGTTATTATTGGGTGTAGCTAGTGATATGAACATGGCCTCAAAAAGGAAAGAGGTTTTAAATGATACTAAAAATTTGCTGCGAATTGCTCGTTAAAAATTCTGTTGTGTGACTGAGCGGTATTATCGGTATTTGGATTTTTTATGGTGATTTTACGAACAGATTTATCCATGTTTTCCAAGTCGAACGAAGTCACAGATATTGATAAAATGCTGGTGTCAAAACATTTTTTCTCAAGACGATTATCCGATTTGGCAGCGACTTTGATTTCACTGTCTGGGCTTCTTGTGAAAATTAAAACTTTTTCGGCGTTTTTCTTTTGTTGTCACCACTAATTTACCAGGCGAACCTGATTCGAATTGATATCGACAGATGTTCGAGTGCAGTTACAACACATTTCTTTTCCTAATTATATGTGTCGGAGATCAAAGTTAACAACCTCATTAATAGCGCACTACATTCTGCATTACATGGCGAAGAAGTTATCGCATGTTTAACGAGGTTTACTTGACTGTTCTGCACTGGATAGCGCATTAAATAACAAGCATTTTCTGTACTAAACGTGACAGGACTTCTAGTTTGAACTGTATGCCCCTTCTGTTGGCAACATGTGATGACTTCCGATGATAAAAATATCAACGAAACAGAAATAGGCAATAACTAGAAATATTAGAGTTGTGCCTCTTCTGTTGGCAGCATTGCATATAAGAGTTGTGCCTCTTCTATTGGCAGCATTGCCACAATTTATTCGGTTGTGACCTCACTATATATCAGGCCACAGTGCATTTCAGTTTCCATAAACTGCAACAACATGTTTCTAATTATGCTTACAGTAGTCCAAACATGACCTGAAAAGTCTGCAATATAATTTTTTGGTTTGGTATGTTTTTTCAAGTATTTTAAAGGTCTGTACATAAATACTGACCATAGCCTGTAACAAATGTACAGATAAAGTATTGTTAAGGTAGGTGACAGATGCCTCTAGCCAGAGCTGTATTGAAATGTGCACTCACTGTGTATAAGTAGAACTAAATAAATCAAAGTTTGTCTAATTGGCCACCGGTGGCCATCTTGAAATTTCAGACCACACCCAAAAACATTCGTTCTCGTCCCAAGGTAATACCAAAGGTACCCAAGAAGTTTCGTGAAGATTGGTTCATAAATACAGACTCTCGCCAGAATTGTCTTGACATGTGTACTAACTGTGTATATGCAGCACTGAATAAATCAAAGTTCATCTAATTTGCATAATTTATGCACGAGAAAAAAATTTGTATTATATGTGATGTATTCCATGTTACTAAACATTTATACAAAAATTTATTCAAATCAGAACCTTCATACAGAAGCTCTGTACAAAAAACTGATTGCACCTAATTTCGGTATAAAATGGCCGCCAGCTGCAGCCATTCTGAATTTTGGACTGCACCAAAAAACACTTGTTCTCATCCCAAGATGATAACAAAGGTATCCAAGAAGTTTCGTGAAGATCAGTTCATAAATACAGCCTCTAGCCAGAGACGTACTGACATGTGCACTTACTGTGTATAAGCAGCACTGAATAAATCAAAGTTCATCTAATTTGCAGAATTTCTGCACGAGAAAAAAACCTGTATTATATGTGATGTATTCCATGTTACTAAACATTTATTCAAAAATGTATTCAAATTAGAATCTTCATATAGAAGTTCTGAACAAAAAAATGATCGTACCTAATTTCAGTACAAAACGGCTGCCAGCAGCCATCTTGAATTTTGGACCGCACCCAAAATACTCGTTCTCATCCCAAGGTGATAACAAAGGTACCCAAGAAGTTTCGTGAAGATCGGCTTATAAATACAGCCTCCAGCCCTATTGACATGTGTACTTACAGTGTATAAGTAGCACTGAATAAATCTAAGTTCATCTAATTTGCAGAATTTCTGCACGAGAAAAAAACCTGTATTATATGTCATGTATTCCATGTTACTAAACATTCATACAAAAATTTATTCAAATCAGAACTTTCATACAGAAGTTCTGTACAAAAAACTGATTGCACTAACTAAGGTACAAAAGGGTTCTGGTGGCCATCCTGAATTTCGTACCGCAGCCAAAAACACTCGTTCTTGTCCCACGGTGATAACAAAGGTACTTAATAAGTTTCGCAAAGATCGGTTCATAAATACGGCCTCTAGCCTGAGCCGCATAGAAGTTGTGTACAAATGAAAGTGTCAATGACACTGTAGCTCAACTTGACAAACTTGAACTTGGTAAGTTATAAGTGAAATGGCAAAATTGAAGATCATTGGTACTAATGTTATTTGGTGAAATTTCAACATAACAGCACTGTGTGTGCACAACGTCAAGAGTAATCCTTGAATTTATAAATGTAAACTGAAAGACTGGCTAAAGGAAGAATGTTGATACACAAATGCAGTAAGTTCAGAGATTATTGTAAATGGCAACTTTTTTCACAGGAATGAATGCTAATCAACAGCTCTTATCTAAAGGTCTCACCCAATGAGCACACCAAGTTAAAAACAAAAATCCTGATAAATGTGGCCTGTATTCCATGTCAAAGAGGAATGTTGATGCACAAATGCAATAAATATACCTATACCCTGCAGAGAGTGTGAAAGGGATAAGTTGCTACACAAATGCAGTAAGTTCAGAGGCTGGTGAAAACGACAATAAGTTTTAAAAGGAAATGAAAATAAATGCGACCTGTGAGGCGTGCCAAAGGAAATTGTGGACGTACGTATGCCGACGGACGAGAAGTTATGGCAATAGCGCAGCTTGACTTTGTCAAGTTGAGCTAATAAATGTGCCCTATAGGGAGTGCCAAAGGGAAATATTGAGGTCTGACTAAACTAAGTTCTAAGAACGTTGGCAGCGGCAACATTTTCCGACGGAAATTGAAGAAAATTGATAGCGCCCATCTAGAGGTCACCCCAAACAAGCATGCCTGGTTTCTAAGGAATCCAATCATAAATATGCCCTGTAGGGTGTGCCAAAGGGAAATAATGAGGTCTGACTAAACTAAGTTTTAAGAACGTTGGCCGGGGCAACATTTTTTTATGTAAATGGAAGAAAATCGATAGCTCCCATCTAAAGGTCACCCCAAACAAGCATGCCAGGTTTCAAAGCAATCTGATCATAAATGTGTCCTGTAGGGTGTGCCAAAGGGAAATAGTCAGGTCTTCTGACTAAACTAAGTTCTAAAAACGTTGGCCGCGGCAACATTTTTTGACGGAAATGATAATAGATAGCTCCCATCTCGGGGTCACCCCAAACAAGCATACCAGGTTTCAAAGCATTCCAATCATAAATGTGCCCTGTACGGTGTGCCAAAGGGAAATATTGTGGTCTGACTAAACTAAGTTCTAAGAACGTTGGCCGTGGCAACATTTTTTGACGGAACTTGAAGAAAATCGATAGCTCCAATCTAGAGGTCACCCCAAACAAGCATACCAGGTTTCAAAGCAATCCGATCATAAATGTGCCCTGTATGGTGTGCCAAAGGGAAATATTGTGGTCTGACTAAACTAAGTTTTAAGAACGTTGGCCATGACAACATATTTTGACGGAAATTGAAAAAAATCGATAGCTCCCATCTAGAGGTCACCTTAAACAAGCATACCAGGTTTCATAGCAATCCAATCATAAATGTGCCCTGTAGGGTGTGCCAAAGGGAAATATTGCGGTCTGACTAAACTAAGTTCTATGAACGTTGGCCGCGGCAACATTATTTGACGGAAATTGAAGAAAATCGATAGCTCCCATCTAGAGGTCACTCCAAACAAGCATACAAAGTTTCAAAGTGATCTGTTCATAAATGTGACCTGTGAGGTGTGCCAAAGGAAATTGTGGACGTGTGTACGTACGCCGACGGACGAGAAGTGATGGCAATAGCTCAGCTTGACTGCGTCAAGTTCAGCTAAAAATGGCAAGTAGTTAACCTGGTACTTCCGTTTCTGAAGAAATACAGCCCAGTTCCAGTGTTCCTAACATGCAGACTGATTCAATATATATTCTGGAAATTACTGTGGGATTTATTCACAGGGGACATTCGAGGTCAGGTGGGTGGTTGACTGGTTGACAATTGGTTGGAAATAATCCACTGGTATTGATAACAATACGCTGACAACTTGACATACAAATGGTATCACTGCCTGTGGTTGTCACTTCTTGGTAATATTTTATAGCATTTTTATCAATTCAGCATTGCTATTTTAAGTTGCAGACACATGTACTTTTAACAACTGATCATTTTATTAAAATACAAGCCCCAAAACTTTAATACCTGCTTTATATTCTTTCGAAAAAATAATTTATAATGGACACCAGCACACACTGGAAAGACGTGATTGACCTTAATTTTAAGACACATTGAATGAAAGTGTCAATGACACTGTAGCTCAACTTGTTTCAGACATGTACATGTATAGTATGTGACACAGCAATGACAAACATCTAGGTAATGACCTGATAACAAAAGTACATGTAAAGTATTGTAACGGTCTGTACATAAATGCTGACCGTAGCCTGTAACAAATATATAGGTAAAGTATTGTAAAGGTGGGGTGACAGTTAAATGCTAAACGAGAAAAGAAATCTTTGAGTCCAAGAGTGGGTCTGACTGAACCCAAAAATATTTGTTCTCATAGCACAGTGATAACAAAGGCACCCAAAAACACTCGTTCCTGTCACAAGGTGATAACAAAGGTACCCCAAAAACTTTTGTGAAGATCTGTTCATAAATACAGACTCTGGCCTGAGCCGTATTGACATGTGCACTTTCTGTGTATAAGTTGTACTGAACAAATCAAAGTTCGTCTAATTTGCATAATTTCTGCACGAGAAAAAAACCTGTATTATATGTGATGTATTCCATGTTACTAAACATTCATACAAAAATTTATTCAAATCAGAACTTTCATACAGAAGTTCTGTACAAAAAACTGATTGCACTAACTAAGGTACAAAATGGCTGCTGGTGGCCATCCTGAATTTTGGACCGCAGCCAAAAACACTCGTTCTCGTCCCACGGTGATAACAAAGGTACTTAATAAGTTTCACAAATATCGGTTCATAAATACGGCCTCTAGCCTGAGCCGCATAGAAGCTGTGTACAAATGAAAGTGTCATTGACACTGTAGATCAACTTGACAAACTTGAACTTGGTAAGTTATAAGTGAAATGGCAAAATTGAAGATCACTGGTACAAATGTTATTTAGTGAAATTTCAACATAACAGCACTGTGTGTGCACAACGTCAAGAGTAATCCTTGAATTTATAAATGGAAACTGAAAGACTGGCTAAAGGAAGAATGTTGATACACAAATGCAGTAAGTTCAGAGATTATTGTAAATGGCAACTTTTTTCACAGGAATGAATGCTAATCAACAGCTCTTATCTAAAGGTCTCACCCAATGAGCACACCAAGTTAAAAACAAAAATCCTGATAAATGTGGCCTGTATTCCATGTCAAAGAGGAATGTTGATGCACAAATGCAATAAATTCAAAGACTGTTCTAACAGCAACAGTTTTTGATGGAAATGAAAAGAAAATCGATAGCTCCCATCTTTGTCATCCTGCATAAGTATACAAAGTTTCAAAACAGCCTTATAATGAATGCACCCTCTGAGGCATGCCAAAGGAAGATGTTAATGCACAAATGCACGAAGTTTGAAATTCATTGCTTGTGGCAATGTTTTTTTTCTCTTTTTTATGGAAATTCATAAATATACCCTGCAGAGGGTGCAAAAGGGATAAGTTGCTACACAAAAGCAGTAAGTTCAAAGGCTGGTGAAAACGACAATAATTTTTTAAAGGAAATGAAAATAAATGCGACCTGTGAGGTGTGCCAAAGGAAAGTACGTAAGTACGTACGTGTACGTACGTACGTACGTCAACGGACGAGAAGTGATGGCAATAGCTCAGCTTGACTTTGTCAAGTTGAGCTAATAAATGTGCCCTGTAGGGTGTGCCAAAGGGAAACATTGAGGTCTGATTAAACTTAGTTCCAAGAAGTTGGCCCTGGCAACATTTTTTGATGGAAATGGAAGCAAATCGATAGCTCCCAACCAGAGGTCACACCAAACAAGCATGCCAGGTTTCAAAGCAATCTGATCATAAATGTGCCCTGTAGGGTGTGCCAAAGGGAAATATTCAGGTCTTCTGACTAAACTAAGTTCTAAGAACGTTGGCCGTGGCAACATTTTTTTGGACGGAAATTGAAGAAAATCAATAGCTCCCATCTAGAGGTCACCCTAAACAAGCATACCAGGTTTCAAAGCAATCCAATCATAAATGTGCCCTGTAGGGAGTGCCAAAGGGAAATATTGTGGTCTGACTAAACTAAGTTCTAAGAACGTTGGCTGCGGCAACATGTTTTGACGGAAATTGAAGAAAATCGATAGCTCCCATCTAGAGGTCACCCCAAATAAGCATGCCAGGTTCCAAAGCAATCCGATCATAAATGTACCCTGTACGGTGTGCCAAAGGGAAATATTGAGGTCTTCTGACTAAACTAAGTTCTAAGAACGTTGGCCGTGGCAACATTTTTTGACGGAAATTGAAGAAAATCGATAGCTCCCATCTAGAGGTCATCCTAAACAAGCATACCAGGTTTCAAAGTGATCTGATCATAAATGCGACCTGTGAGGTGTACCAAAGGAAATTGTGGACGTACGCACTAAAATACTAACGTACGAGAAGTGATGGCAATAGCTCAGCTTGACTTTGTCAAGTTGAGCTAAAAACTGATTGGACCTAATTTTGGTACAAAATGGCTGCTGGCAGCCATCTTGAATTTTTGCCCACACCCAGAAACACTTGTTCTCGTCCCAAGGTGATAACAAAGGTACCCAAAAAGTTTCTTGAAGATCGGTTCATAAATACAGCCCCTAGTCCGAGGTGTCTTGACATGTGTACTTACTGTGTATAAGTAGCACTGAAAAAATCAAAGTTCATCTAATTTGCAGAATTTCTGCACGAGAAAAAACCCTGTATTATATGTCATGTATTCCATGTTACTGGACATTCAGACAAAAATTTATTCGAATGATAACTTTCATACAGAAGTTCTGTACAAAAAACTGATTGCACTAACTAAGGTACAAAATGACTGCTGGTGGACATCTTGAATTTCAGACCGCATCCAAAAACACTCGTTCTCATTCCACGGTACATTGTAACAAGAGGCCCCACGGGGCCTGAAGCGCTCATCTTGTACAGAACACAATTTAAACAGAGTCCAAGAATGAGTCTACATTAAGCAAGCCATCTCCATAGGCTACACTGTCAATCCTTGAGTCCCTCAGGAGTGACAAAAATAATCTGGGCATCATGCCTTTTCTTCAGTTGATCATAAGTAAAATGCAGAGCTCCCCTATGAAGCCCCTTGATACAACCTATGTGGATTAATCTTAGTACCTCTAGAGGGTACTGAATACAAAATTTTTAATTCTTCAGCAAAATGGCCAATTCCGGCTCCCATAGAGAGCCCAAATATTAACCCAGGCTCTTGATTTGAACACAGTTAAATCTGACTTCCCAAGAGATGTTGTGTACCGAATATGAAAGCATTCTGACTGTTGGATCTGAAGAAGAGAAATTGTAAAGAAATTTCTTCGAATTGCACTAAGTTCAAATTTGGGCTACCATAGCGAGCCCAAATATTGACCTATGGATCCGATTTGAACAAACTTGAATCTGACCCCCCTAGAGATGTTGAATACCAAATGTGAAAGCATTCTGACAAGTGAAAAGATTTTTGAAGAAATTCCCTCATATTGTACTAAGTTAAATTTCATGTTCCCATATGGAGCCCAAATATTAACCTAGGCACTCGAATTGAACAACCTGGAATCTGACCCCCCTAGAGATGTTGTATACCAAATATAAAAGCATTCCAACTGGTGGATCTGAAGAAGATTTTTAAAGAAATTTCCTCATATTGCACTAAGTGAAAATTTGGGCTACCATAGTCAGCCCAAATATATACCTAGGGATCTGATTTGAACAAACTTGAATCTGACCCCCATAGAGATGTTGCATACCAAATATCAAAGCATTCTGACTGATGGATCTGAAGAAGATTTTTTTAAATTACCCTCCATATTGAACAAAGATAAAATTTGGGCTTCCGTAGGAAGCCCAAATATTAACCTAGGGACTTGGTTTGAACAATCTAGAATCTGACCCTCATAACATGTATACCAAATATTAAAAGATTCTGACTGGTGGTTCTGAAGAAGAAGATTTTTAAAGAATATTCCCCATATTACCCTATGTTAAAACTTCGGGCTCCTGTAGAGAGCCCAAATATGAACCAATGAGCTTTATTTGAACAAACTTTTGTCTGACCCCCCCTATGACTGCTGTATACCAAATATCAAAAGATTCTGATGATTGGTTCTGGAGAAAAGATTTTTTTTAATTTTTGCAAATATGCTGACTCAGCATTTTTTCGATGCCCATTACAGAACACCCTAACATAACCGATGGCAATTTTTTTTTACCATTCAATTCTACTGGTCATAAGGATACTTCATACCAAATAAAAGCTCTCTGTTCCGTGGGGTTTGGGAAATATGGGCGTTTGAAAATATTTCTATTTTTAGCTCCCAGGGTTCCCATGGGGATGCGGGAATTTTTTTTTTTGCATGGGTCAAGTACTTATGACCCAATACTACCACAAACCAAATTTGGTTCATACCGGACCATCGGTTCAGAAAATAGAAATTTTGGGCGGGGCCAAAAATCTTACCCCTCCTATTACAAAGCCAAATATTACTTTACGAACTTCGTTTGAACAAACTTGATTCTACACCTCATATGGAAGCTCCATAGCAAATATCAAGTCATTGCACACACTGGTTCTTGAGAAGAAGATTTTAAAAATATTTTGGAGCATTTTCCCCCACTCCCTCCCTATGGGGCCAGGCATACTGAGTTGAACAAAAATGAAATGCCCCTTTGGGACCATCACTCACACAAACTTTCACTTGAATTGGCCCAGTGGCTTTGGAGGAGAAGACCAAAACATGGTGTTGACGGACGCCGGACGACAGACGGGAAGCGATTAGACTAGCTCAGCTTGACTTTGTCAAGATGAGCTATTAACAAAGGTACCCAAGAAGTTTTGTAAAGATCGGTTCATAAATACAGCCTCTAGCCCGAGCCGTACTGAATTGTTGACAGACAGACAGACCATGGCATAACCTCAAATTTGAGCAAATAATGTACGGAAGCCAACAGGCGAAATCAGATTTAGCACTCTCAAAGTTCATTTGATCGATTAAGGCACAAAAAATGCATTGAAAATGATTTGCTGCTATTAGTAAATCACCGATTTGTGCATTTTTTTTTCTCATGGAAAATGTACCCTAATTTATCAAGGAAAATTGTGGATTCTCTGGAATGTTCAGAAATGTGTATGAAGTCAGGAACCAGAAGTGAGATTAGTAAACACTGATAGAGTGATTCCACACAAAATTCCCTATAATTGCAACTAGATGAATGTCATAAAACATGTTACTTTACATGTTACAATGAAAGGTGGATGACACCATGTAGGGCTGGGCGGTTTTGAAATTTGCATTTTGGTTCGGTTTCGTGCAAAAACTCGGTTTTCAGTTTGGTTTTCGGTTTTTCAAAATATATTGTAGAAATCCACATTTTAGAGGGTAATGTACTCATAAAATGTGTCTGTATTTGTCATCCAAGTCAGGAGGCTCATACAGTGTGTTGAGTCATCCGGGTTACTCAGTGTTCACCACTCTTCTCAGGTAATAGACATATTGTGTTGGGCTGCTGTAGTGGGCTACAGTGGTGGAGCCATGAGGTATCCAGGGAGACCAGCCCTCATCCCCCCTCCAACCCAAATCCCACTTGCTCCTCCCATCCCCAAATTTGAGAAGATTCTTTTTGGTTTCCTGCCCTCAGTACAAGTACAGTACCCTCAGTCCTGAGATTCTCCCTCCCCCAAACTCTTCACCAGCATGGTCCACCAGGATTTCAAACCATGGCTCCACCACTGGTGGAATCTGCCTTGTTCTGTCAGTGAGATTTGGGGCCTTGCCAAGATGCAGAAATTAACAAGAAAAGCTACATTTCAGCAAAAATTAACATTTCCTTATTTCTTATGGAGTCGCTAAGCTCTCACCTTGGTTTTGGTCGATAATATGCAATTGTTGTGCTTATTTCGGTAATTATCACATCGCTTGAAAATAGACTGCCTCGTGTTTCTTAATGGTTCCTGCTTCAAATGACAGTGGAATAAAAGGAACAAAATCATATTTCTTGTGATTTTGATAACTATTATTGAAGTAAGTTATGATTTACAAATCTCTTTTATTGGTAACTCACGGTGACCCACTGAAATGTTTTCACAATATCTCTCCTACTTTTGACTGTAGAGGTTCGTTTTTTACTTTGGTTTTGCCAAAACATAGAAATTGGGCAAAGTGAGCAGTGCCAAGGCGAAGATATTACCAACTTTACCCTCTTGGTTGACCCCTGCGTTGATTTCATCTCAGTCAAGACAGGCGATTGATGTTTTTGAAGGGAGACGGTTGAATAATGGGATTTGAAAGAAAGTTTGCAATATTGCATCTTGGGATTTGTTGCGTTCACAAAGTGCACATGTTCATGGATAAAACACGTGTTGATTATAACAACTTCGTATTGGGAATGCAGCGTGTCTCGATTCAGACCTGCTGTACTGCGCGATTTTTTAAAGTAAGTTCAAATAGTAAACAAACAATTCCCATTAAGTTTAAAAAAAACTTTCAGTAGTTACCTGCCATCCATTTAACAGGGTATGTTCTATTTTAATTTAACCATTTTATTGTTGACAAAAAAACAACTGCCAATGCGCAGCATTATCTCTGAGCATGTGACTTCAAAGAAGGTGCCAGGAGTCGATTAATTAACATAATTTACTCATCATTTTTCCCATGTGAACTTTGAGGTTTTAAAACTCAATAAATTTTATGTTTACCTCCAATCTAATTTACTATGCACCGTATGCAGATAATTTTGGGTCAAAGGTAATTGATATTACTTTTACATCATATATTGTGAGGTAGCTTGCAATATCTATTTGGTCGAATATGAGTGAGCCTGGGGCTGTGCCCAGTTTATTGAATGTACTTAATGATTCTTGAATTGCATGTGTGGATTTTTACGTAAGACTTTTTAATTTTTTCATATTCTTTCTGGTGGTGGCTCTGTAGATATCATTTAAGGCGTTTTGGTTTCGATTTAAAAAAAAAAAAAAAAAACCGAACCGAAAATCCGCCCAGCCCTTACACCATGTCAGTGATGCTTTGCATGATTGCACAATGTTTTCACAACCAGGATTACCATAGAGATTAATTACAGCTGTATTACTTCAATTTACTTGCATATTTGTGTGGATACTGGACAGTGGATTCACTGGACAGTGGACATTAATCTTGTTGCCACTTTGAAAGATAAGGGGGGAGGGACTGACCAAGAGTGTTACTAATAGTGAAAACTTACTGAAAAGCTTTGAAGGTTTTATTTACTTATTATTTATTAGGGTTTAACAACACTTTTACAGGTGGAGGAAGCCAGAGTACCCGGAGAGAACCACTGAGCAACGATGAGCAGCCGCCAGCTCCGTAACATCGTAACTCCACACTGCAGCACAGGCAGGGTTAGATTGGTTGAAGACGTGCACAAACGATGTGCAGTACGCCTTAGTACATGGCATCATCATGTCCCCATGTGGACAATCGGGGTTAAGTGCCTTGCCCAAGGACACAGCATGCAAGTGCGAATCTATAGCTCAGACAGTCACCCATCCAATGACTAACCGGGATGATCCCGGTGGGATCGATGTTGCTTAACTTCGGTGTTCTGACGAGAACCAGTTACTGCAATGCCACTGCATCCCCAGCTTTGAAGGTGAAGAACATATTTGTTTCTTCTACCTGATTCATTGGGTATGTAGGGCATGGTATGAGGGACATAGGCCAACTGATTTATCATTAGCTTGGCAAGTTATATAATGAATCACTTGATTCCGTGTGATGATTCATACTGAATTGAGTGATTCATTAAATAACTTGCTAAACTAATTAGTTATCACAAATGAATTAACTTGTCAAGTTCATGAGATGTCAGCGCTGAACCTAATAAGTTACTATATGGTTGAATGTTGGGAAATTGGGTCAGTTTGCGACTACGTTCAGTGTTATGCGCATATACCAAATACCATACCAAAACAGAGGTATTTACCTGAAAAATACCTATACCGAACCTGAAATTTCAATACTGCACAGCTCTACCCCAAGCATTAGTGACTGGGTCCTCCTATTTTACCAGTAAAATGCTTGAGTTATCCCCGGCTCAGAAGTAAATAGGTCTTTAAGCTATATTAGTTTGATAGCATTGGCAAGTGCTAAAGTTGTGTGGTTGACCGAAAATTTGGGTCAGTTTCGGTTGTTATCAAAACCGAAACAACTACAGAAAACCCATCATTGTGGTTTTCAACTTCAATGTTGAAAAACTCTAATCAGGTCTTCAATTCTCGGAATAAAGAGTGAAACAAACAACCTAAAGTTAACCTTGTTTTCAAACTTTAGAGTCGCGATACCCCCTTTTCAGAACAGCTGCACTAATTGGTATTGCATTTGAGCGTGGCATTCACCGTGAAAATAGGTGACAACTGACAAAATTACTTCTTACGCATCGTGTTTTAACCCTTTACCCAACGTAACGGCCAAAACCAGCCAGCGCTATTCTCAAAAATCGTCAGTTAATTTTCATTATTTTTTCATTTTTTGTCTCAAAGGGGTCATAACCTAGGTTTTTGAGACAAAAAATGAAAAAATTAGTTATTCAAGAATTTTTTTTGCAAGTGTCGTCTGCTTTTCATGTTAGGTAAAGGGTTAAACATTTATCTGTTTATCAAATGCGATTTCCTTTGTGGAACTGGAACTTGTCACTAGTTCCACATTTATAATGACAAATATATTTATTTCTACACGTAATTTTGAAAGCTTGAACTCCAAAGCCGGCTTTAAAATTAGGGCTGTCACGATTAATCAATTGTCGGTCGTTCATGGCAAACAAAATCAATTAGTATTTTTTGTTGTCAAATAATCGATAAATTGAACCCTGTTTTAGACGTTTAATAATTAAAAGAAAATTTGATGAAAAAACTATTGTTTCTAAAGGTAAAGGGTTAAGAACATCGACAATAAACCTCAATAAGTCGTTAGAAGCATTTATCTTTTAGGTACATTCAAAGCTTTGATGTTTTGAACCGTCAGTGTAATAATCAAGACCGGTCAGCAGTTGCGAACTTGTGACAGTGTGTCTGCGATGTTCTTCCTTTGAAAGTTAGAAGTCACCTTTGAAATACCAATAAAGTTCTTTTACTTGTATAACTGAGATATCTAAACTCAATCATCTAAAAGGGAGCTAGGTGGCATTGCAGTAACCGGTTCTCGGCAGATCACCGAAGTTAATCAGCGTCGAACGCGGTTTGTCCCTGGATGGGCGACGGTTTGAGCGATAGTGCTGCCGCTGTTATCCGGATAACCGGTTAACCTTTGGTTAAAAGTTTGACCGGTCAAGAAAATGTTTTAACCGGTTAACCTTACATTCACTATACTCACCGTATGTGTCCGTGTATAAGTCGCCCCCGTGTATAAGTCGCACCCCAAACTCACACCTGGAATTCCTCCCTTTTGCCTAAAGCCCATGTATAAGTCGCACCCCCCATTTTTAAATATATGCAGTCAAAAAGAATTAGTTGCAAGTTACGTTTTGCCAATTTGGTGCAGTTTGGGATGAAACGGAAATAGTTAAGTTTTGACGAGTTACCACGTGGTGAATAAGATAAAAGAACAAAGGAAAATTATTACTAAAGATTTAAAAAATATGTGCATTTATTTTTTTTTCGTTGTTTGTTTATCACCCCAATGTCTTTCTTCATCCCTGTCAAGAAAATTCAACGCTCGTTTGTGACCGAAAGCTCATAGTTTCAGAATCAGAGCACCATTTGCGCCGTAACCTGTGCAGTTGTTGTAATTAAGTTGTTTTTTCCAGAATGCGAGAATGTTCCGGAAAAAACAATAAAAATACAACAAATGCGCAGGTTACAGCGCAAATTGTTTTCAAATTGTTGTCCCACTTAAGCATTGTTGGTGCTATTGAAACTAACTTTACCTGGTGCACGTGTGCGTAATTTATAACCAGACATTACACATCAGTGAATTGGAGTTCATGGAATAAATAAATACGTCTCTCCAGGTATTGCTGGCAAACATTTAATGTGTTATTATTTATTTTTTCGTTATTTTGATGATTTTGTATTTTTTATGCTTTCATCCATATTGGCCCCACAAACCTGTTGATTTCCGGTACACGCACTGATGTAAATACATGGGCGATTGAACAACAACGACTAAATAGAATACTTCTTTATTATTATTTATGTTCAATGTAAATAACATTGGCCGGCCCGATATAATAGTTACAGTTGAAGCAAGAACACACTACAAATATAGGTACCTTAAATGCGGTTAACCACGGTCAAACACGCTGGTTAACCGGCCAAAAAAGTCTTAACCGTGGCAGCACTATTGGGCGATTGATTTGGACTCCTGCATTGCGTTCTTAGGCAAGGCACTTAACCCCGATTGTCCACATGGGAGCACAATGACGCTGTGTAGTAAGGCATACTGCACGTCGATGGTGCGCATGTCTTCAACCAATCTAACCCTGCCTGTGCTGCAGTGCGGAGTTACGATGTTGGAGAACTGGCAGCTGCTCGTCGTTGCTTCTCTCCGGGAACTCCAGCTTCATCCACCTGTAAAACTGTCAGAGACATGATATGATCTCGGCTGTTAAACCTTAATAAATAAATAATAAATAACCATTTAAACAGAGACATAACTCCTACCCTCCTCTCCCCAACCCAAACACAAACACAGAGCAACCCTTGTTTCCATGTTCGACTGGATTTGATCTGCAGTACAAATGGTGACCGTACATATTTGTCAATCTTGTAGTGTTTCCGCCCCATTTATAAGAAAGCAGAAGTTCAGAACATACACCTACTAAATTTAATCAAACGAAGGCCATGGTATATGAGAAAGAATACAGAAACCGAAAGTACGTTTTTTCTGAGAACAGCTTTTCCAAAATATTTAAAATGCATTTTTATTTCCTTCACACAGAACGTTGTTAGTTGTCATGTCTTTTTTGATTGTTTTACGCCATGTTTTACATGCCACCAATGACACACTTAATAGGTTAAATCATCTGGGCCAATACATAAAATGTGCAATGTGAACTGTGCCAGAAACGATGACAGGAGTCCAGCAGGCAACCACATTTTTCGCAAATGAAATGAGGATCATCTTCATCGTTTACTTGAGGTAGGTCAACTGACGTGAACTTCATTTTTTAACGACTTCAAAGAGAGGGTAGGGGGGCATCTAGGTACGATTAAGCAATTATTGATTATTTGTGACAATTGATCCATTCCCAAATTCAAAAATCGTGACAGCCCTATTTAAAATCACAGATGAAGTTGGATGGAAATTTAGGGTTACAATGCCCTATATGTGCACCTTTTACTCATTTAATTTTTTATGATTAACAAATTTCAGAGTCGGTGGGGTTGCCCTAAACACATGTAATGGGGGGGGGGGGGGGGGGGAGTCGGGGGAATTTTGCCACAGACTCCAGGCAACAGTCATTTTTCTCAAACTTGAAACTCTTGAGATAATTTATGCAAATACACTGTGCTCAGGAAATCAGAGTACCAGTATATTACACAGGTGTGTTACCCCAGAAAGGCAGTCCCAGTCGACACTGACTGGCATATAAATTCACACCTCATAAGATACTCTATCCAAAAATATATTTAATATTTTACACACAAGCACAAGAACCACCTTATGGACCACTGTAATAACTGGATTGTACCCAGTGACCCACTAAATGTCATCATGCCAGTTTGCAAATACGTCACGTTTGATTCTCAGAAATTTTGAAAAATCGGAGGTGGAAAATGTATATGGCTGCAATTTAGTAGTAATTGATCATCCAGCTACTATAGTTCTGCCAGTTGAATAAATTACAGCTTCAAGCAATTCATGACAGAGAGTGCTGCTATAAAAGATTGAATTTGACTTGGATATATCTCAACAATTTAAAAGAGTCATGTAACTCATGTTCTGTATTATTTTATAAATGGGTCAATTTTTTAAATTTTTATTTGTTTGATGCAAAGGCATCTACTGCCAAATACATCTTTCTATATACAAACGCAATGTATTGGTATGTTTGTACTATGAAAACTAAAATGCTGACTCTTTCAATGAAACCAAAACTGGTACCGACATGAAATTTGAAAACCACTCATCTCTTATATAACACAATTAGATTATTTTCAACGTTTGTTTTAATTGATAAATAGTGAGTAGTTTCCGGCTGAATTCAGCAAACAGTATCGATTTAATAGAAACAAAAATGCTATTCATTTTTCAATTTATGCTATACGAAATAGGCTAGGGACGATATCCCCATACTCCGATACGGCGACCCACGATACAGGTAGCAGTGCAGACGTTCAAAATTTTGTCGTATCGCGATACCACTATACAAGCCGGTCACCAATCTTGAAATTCAATTCTTTCACTCTCAATACATTCACACATCACATGTTAAGCTTGGGTGATTTGACCAACTCAAGTACCCTGCAATTCAGAATATAACACCTGGGTACACCGGAACACCGATTATTAAATCAGGGTATTTTTTGTTTGGGCTTGCATTGCTGTTTGCGAAGCAAGATCTCCCAGGTGCGATCTAATCACTGAAATTTCGTTCGCATGGTGCGATTCAATATTTTATACACTCATCCAACATTCAGATTCAAAAATGGTAAAACTACAGATAAATGATAAATTTTTAGCCATCATTTTCAAAGCAGTTGAGAAAACTTCACTCATGTTTTCAATGAATCCTGGACTTTCTGAGGGAACATCAAATTTTTAAAAAAGACACTTCGCCGAAGTTTTTTTCAAGTACCCCGGTAACAAAATGTAACTTTATCTTACCACCCTGCAAATACCCTAATAATTTCTTACCGACAATTACACTATTTTTTTATAAAATGAAGTAAAATCTGTCTTTTTCAGTGATAAGGTTCACAGTTGGCACTCTGCATGGTCCGTTCCCATATTTAGAACACATAGTTGAAATGTTTCCATATGTCTTTATAGGCATACCTGGCTAGTGTTTCTCAACTCTGATATTTCTATCATAAGAAGCGAGTATTTGTGTGTGTGGTGGGGGGATAAGCTAAAATTCTCTAACTGGGTATTCTGACATGCGCTGCACCCCAAACCAAATGTGCTATGGAATATGGAGCCTTCAGATTCTGGTTTCACATTATACTTACATGCAGAAAGGGGTGTTTATTATTCCAATTATATTAAATTGCTGAGGACAGCACTCACGCACATTGTCGGTGCCTATTAATTAGCCCCCTTGATGTGCACCAGTTATTCTTTGTAATGAACTTCCACAACTTTTTTCGTTTGTGTGAATCGATTTGAAAATTGCAAAGTGGAAGTCGAACCATGAACTGCAAAAGCATGTCTCAATTATGTATTTTCATTGACAACCTAAGGGGCCAGGGTACTCCAGCTTTTTTATGTATTTTGTAAGGTTAGTTGTTGTGATCATCAGATGACTACTTCCCTATTTTCATCGTAATAGGAAATTTGATCTCATTCGCGCAGAGGAGGTAATCAATCTCGGTCGCATTCGCACAAAGCAGATTATCAAATCCATTCTGCGCAATTGCGATCGAATTTCCTATTCTGCATCGATGAAAAGGTCTATTCGTTTCGGCACCATTACCGGGTTATCGTTTTTACTGTTTTATATTTAAACAAAAACATGGCCGGTTTTGAAATCTCCGTCGCCACATCACGAGTACACAAGTGACGACAATTAAAGGATAAAACCTAGTTTGGATTAATAAACTCTGCCCAAATGTAAGAAAATATGTGTACTATCGATTGCAGTCGGTAATAAGGGCGAAAGCTTGATATATATTCCTAATTTCGAGTTCCCATAAAAACTTGATGGGAACTTTTTCTTTTGGATTGAATGGGAAGAATCGGAGGGTAGAGGGGTAGCCACTACGTTCAGATCGCTGAACTAGAACCAGTGGTGCCTACAGTCAACTCTATGAGTTGCTTACACGTGTTTATGTTTCGTGTTCTATACATCTCAATCTTCATTTTGATGTACATTTTGTGCATATTTAATTTGAATTGAAGGAATATCAGAGGTGAGAATTTTCAAAATAAACAAAATTCCATTACTTATATAGCCCCAGAAGAGTTTCAGATGATCAACAACTCAGTTCACTCTGCTTGATTCTGTTCATTTCTCGTCTGACCAATTTTCGATGGTCTCGCTCCGATTGTAATACATGTACTTATTTTTTTATTGTACTATAGTCTATACTGACTTTTTGTATTGTCTCGCTTTCGAAATATTTGCCTTTAATTAAATGAATATGTCTCCTATTTTCACGCTTTCACGGTGTGGATGTATGAAATTATTAATGTTATTCGAACTTTCAAGAATGTAATACAATCATTATGCATCGTACCACATAAAAATACAAGAATTTGTTGTTTGACAGGTTTATTTGAAACAAAACTACGCAGCGAATGTGCTAAATTCGTTCGTTTTTTCACTCTCCCGGCGGGTACTTCTTTAGAGCTTCATTCATTGTGTGTTCCATAGTTTCTACATCATGTGATGAAGGTGTTTTAAGATAAATAGTCAGTCAGTCATTTTAGGGCTTTTAACACGTCATAACAAGGAATACAATTTTTGAACAAACCTAAATTTATCATAAATATTGAAAAATATAAAAACACAATGGTTTCCTCTCGCTCTCATGAAGTAGATTCGCGCTAAATCACATGCTAATTTTTGATTGGATATTAATAATGTGCCGCTTGTGGTGCGACAGGGAGAGAATTCTTCCTGTTCGAGTTCAAAACCTGTCATCACGCCGGGCAATTTTCCAAAAAATGAGAGTTTTAAACATAAGCTGTCCTCCCTTTTGTCTCATGTAAATACCCTTTAACACTCCACGAAGTCTTATACATTAAAATGATAAATCCAGGGGCAGACTAACGTAAGACGATACAGCACGCGGATACATCAAACCGGACGTTTCGGACTCGGCCTTTTCGAATCACTGTTGAGCGAAACAGACGATGAAGAATGATTTCGCGTGCAAAAGGCGCGCAGGGACGTTTCGGGGCAACCCCCTTTCGACCCTTCTATGAGTTCTTGGACTATTTACCGCAGATCACGACCATGGCAGGAGACAACAGAGGAGGAAAGTCTGACGGAGAAGGCTCTGGCGTTCTTAACTGATGGGCTTGTTGAGGTTATCTTCCCTTGGTTGAGAACCAGTGTGAGAGGGGTCCTCTCGACAAAGGTGCTACCTCTCCCCGAGGGTTCTGTGGTGGGATTTTCATGTATAGTCTGCCACTAGGTTTTGGTTTCTGGGGCTTTCATTGACAAGTATATATCTACCTCAGGCAATTCTTGGAAGGGAAGGGCACATTTCTGCTGCAGCAGTCAAGCAGCCAAACAGTTTTCACAACCATCGGCCCCTTTCAGGGTGCCCAAAGAAGGACCCGAACCAATTTGACTGGGGTTTTAATGCGTACTAGTGGCGCAGGACCTGGAGGTGCATGACCACATCTAGGGATGGAATGAAGGATGTTCAAAGTTTGTAGCACTAACTAATATCCACAGCGGTTAGAGTTATTCCATAGCGGTTATTGGGGAATGGAGGATCAAAAACATCTGTGGGTACCTGCTTAAAATAGAAAAACAGAATTAGTGTGTTGTATACAATAAAATAAGTATGTTACATAGCTGCTTGTCAGAACCCTGCTGGTATGATATGACGAATGTTGTTCAAAGGCAGCGTGTAACCCAGTGTAGATACTTCTGAAGAGTTGATGGGTTGATCCAGGTTTAGCTGAGATTGGGTGGTATGGTACAGGAGGTTTCTAAGACAGGGAGGCAGTCTATGACGCTAATATACCACACCCGAGTGTATTTATTGCTCGTTACCTCCGCGGTTTGATTCATACTTGTGTTTATAGGGTTCTTCTTGGTTGAGTAAGTTGAGATTTATATTATGAGTGGAAAACAGTCTATGACGTTTATATGCCACACTCGAGGGTGTTTCCTGCTCGTTACCTCCGCGGGTTGATTCCTACTTGTGCTTATAGGGATTATCTTAAGTAAGTTGAGATTTAGATTATGAGAGGAGAGCAGTCTGTGACGCCCATATGCCGCACCCGAGGGTGATCACTGCTCGTTACCTCCACGGTTTTATTCCTACTTGTGTTGTTTGTGGGTAGGTGTCATCTTGATTAAGTAAGTTGAGGTGCAGGGGGGATTATTTTGAGAGGAGAACAGTCTCTGACGCTAATATGCCACACCCGAAGGTGTTTACTGCTCGTTACCTCCGCGGTTTTATTCATAGAAACGGACGTTTCGGCCCAATCCATATTAATACAATTCTGGGGAAGCCCCCCCCCCCCCCCTCCGCCGAAAAACAATACACTTTCTGATAAAATTTAATTTATTGTAGTTCGCAAAAAGATTATGATAAGAAAGTCACACAGAAATCGGTAATTGTGACGTTTTTTTTCACCATTCTACTTCTTTGTCATCCAAATTTATTATTGTAAAAGTAAAGGAAAGGAAACCTTAAGGCGGCAGTTATGTTAATAGATGTTTGGATTATTTTCAGAAACGGCCCTCAAACGTGCATCCAGTATCTACTTAGAAGGATTAGCTTGACGTCTGAGACTTTTACACTTCATCTTCTTTATTTTGGTATTTTAACCCTTTACATAACATGAAAAGCAGACGATACTTGCAAACAGAATTCTTGAACAACTAATTTTTTTGCCTCAAAACCATAGGCTATGGCCCCTCTTTGGAACGAGCTCGAGGAGCTCGTTACAAAGAGGGGGTCATAGCCTATGTTTTTGAGACAAAAAATGAAAAAAATAATGAAAATTAATTGTCGATTTTTGGGAATAGCGTTGGCCGGTTTTGGCCGTTACGTAGACAAAGGGTTAACTCTTGTGAAAAAGTTAATGAATCAAATATACGATGAATTGTGCTTCAGTATTACAGTTGATATCGGAATAATTAATAACCTTTGTCAATAAAAACACAGAAGTATTGCTGTTAACCACACCCATATAATTGTATATTTGTTTTATTGACAAAAAGAAATTTCAAATGCACAATCACAAGAGCTTCAACCAGGGAAGCGGCTAGAGGTTTTCGATTGGGGGGGGGGGGGGGTAGGGTAGTGAATTTCCAACTAGGGGTAGAGACCGGGAGGGTTTCCCCCTCTCGGTTCCTCCCCTTAGTTTGAAATTCAGTACCGAGAAAAAAATTGAAAATAAAGTCAAAAAAGAAATGGGACATAAAACTGATTCTAGTAATTGAAATGCCAACACATTTATGAGAGAATTATCAGGTTATTATTATTTGGTATTATTCTGGGAATTGATTATGTGCTAAACAAAATGTTCAAGCAATTCACACTGTCCTAAGATTAAATTAAACCTTATGCAGGAATGACCAATTTTCGAGTTTTCATCATTTTGTAACTGTGAATGATGGAATTAATTCAGGATAACAATTTTACATGATGCGATTTTTTTGAAGTGCATTTCGAGGTTTTTTTTTACGATAAGTAAACGTACTATAGAAATCTCGTACCGATTGACATCATTCATACTTATGAAGCTCGATATTACGTACACTGTAGTTGTATATATAGTAACAGTTGGAATTTTTGCCATTTGAAACATTTTGGTCAGGATTGGGGGAAGGGGGATACCCCCCTCCCTGTAGCCACGTCCCTGGCTTCAGCATTAATATTATTCACAGGAAATCCAATATAGAATTGACTCTTGAAAATAAAATAATACTTATGCATTATGAGTATTTGTACATGTACTGTGAATGCAAACAGTACTATTTATGGGGTCAGTAGTGAAGTCACAAATTGAACCGATCAAACAAAGAAAATATTGAGACTTCAGTGTGTGGCGGGAGGATTATTAAAATTAAATCGCTCTGTGATAGATTTTTCACTTCGTGTCATTAATTTTTTCAAATATTTCAAACACTTTAGAATATTTTATCAAAGTTTAATATTCATCTTTCTTTCAGAAATGACAGCAGTTGATGTGTTAATGTTTGTGTCACATGAATTGAAAGAAAACACAGCTTCAGTTCAAGCAAATGAACTGCATGTTGAGGTATGCATCTAGTAGCCATATACTTACGCATGCATGCACACACACACACGCATGTATGCACGTATGCGCACACACAAAAGCTTGTTAAGCTTAATGCAGTATGAGGAAGTTTCTTTGAACATCATCTTCATATCTACCCATCAGAATCCTTCCTTATTTAGTATACAACATCTCTGGAGGGAGCAGATTCAGGTTTGTTCAGATTGGGTCCAGGTGAGTGATTAAGACCCACTGGGGCCTCTTTTTTTCATTTGTTCTTGGTGACAAACAAAGGCAAACAAGTCCCCATAAAATCGGGAATACAAAGCCTAACCCATTGTTTTCTTTGTGGGGACATAGCAAAAACAAAGGAAATTCTTGTAGGGATGGAAATACCATGGTCTATAGTACAGCCGCCGTGGAAAGGTTGTAATCCTCGTGGGCAGCAATGTTCACGCATTGCATTTACCAGGTTATAAAAATCATCATTAAAATTTTAATTAATGAAGCGCCAGGTAGATGATTATTTGTATAATTAGTGTCTGGAATCGAATATTATTGCATCCGTGGAAATTTGGCCCACATGTGGAAAGTGATGTTTCCACAGCGACTGTACTGTAGGTAGTTCTTCACGGTAATTTGATATCTGTACTGAAATTTAATATTTTTAAATACTGATTGCGTACCGAGAAAATTAAAATTTTCAGTATTCTCGATTAACATTTTATTAAAATCCCAAACTAATTCAGAAAGTGGGTATTTTTCTTTCGTTTGTGTTCAAATATCACTTAAACCTTCAACGAAGTTGCGAAATTCGACACATGTAGACAGCTAGCCAATTCGTGGATTAAAATGTCACGTGTACAGCCAGTCATTTATATTGAATAATTATAAATGTACATAGCACACAAAAGATGACTATTCCGATTTATTTAATTTTATTCCCCTGATAATAATGACATATCATGGGTTTGTTGAACTTTACTCCAGCACATGTGCAAATAAATCCTGATGGCGTTTTATTAACGTGAATCCTAGTCCAGGCACATTAGACATAAAAATGAGAAAGTAAGGAAAAAAATCGGAGAAACCTGATTTTTGTATATGTTTCCGGGACACACATTGCGGATAAAGTGTGAAAAGTCCCCGCGAATCCGAGTTGAGCTTTTTTAGTTATAGCGTTTTTTTGATGAAAAAAAAAAAAATTTAAAAAAATTCGACCCAGCTCCATATTTCTCATTCTTATTCGCCTTAGTAGGGTGAGAATCATAAATATCGTGCTGAATTATATTGAGAATACATATCCCCAACAGAAAATGCCAACTTTGTACCAATCCTCACACTCAATGGTGAAATATTCACGAAAATGTACAAAATTACGAAAAAAAATTTATTGTTTTCATACACACAACGGTACACAACGTCCATTAAATCAAATCTACGACTACTTTGGGAGTTAAATTATATATCAAAAATTGCAGAAAAGCAGTGGCTTTATAATGATATATAACAATAGTCATTTATTCCATAATGAACTGGTGAAACGTGTGAAATGTTAACCATACCCCCTAAACTCAAATTCAAACGGCATCGACTTTTCTCATTCAAATACCGTATTATAGCATCATTGTTTCAATTTCCATGTTCGATTAAATCACATAATGTAATGTAATATCAAAGCAGTGGAGATTGTGTCTTCGTCAGATAAGTTGACAAAAGTTTTCGTTAGACTCGGCGGCTTCCATATGATTATGTCATATTTAGGGGCAATTGGTTCGATCATGGCTGGTAGCGGCTTCGATGAACTTTGGGGGACTGTTTATGCTGGTGGGTCAATCCATCATTTGATCAGTGGTCATGCATATTCAAGAGCAGTTCGTGCCGATTTGCTAACACAAATTGCCATTACAAAACTTGTGTTTGAAGAAAGCCGAACTCTAGATAACATAGACTGCACAGAAATCAATGAAATATTCTGTGGACTTGCCAGAGGTGACTGTACAACAGCTGACGCTGTCAATCAAGAAAGTGTCAACCATCTACTGTCAAAATTACACGAACTGCTCCAGAATGCGTCCGTAGGACGCACGGGAAAGCTTTGGGTACAATACTACGAGCAAATAGGTCTTCTCCAGTTGTTCTTGAGAGCAGAGCGCACAGGCGACTGGGAACTCCACACATATTGTGTTCGCAATATGATTCCAGTATTTCACGCAGGTGGTCATTTTGCATACGCAAAAAGTTCTCATCTCTATTTGCAGCAGATGAATGAGCTAACAGAAATAATGCAACAGGATGATTTGAAGTTGTTCACTGAGAAAGGTTACTTTACCATAAGGCGCTCAGATAAATTCTGGGACGGGATATATTCTGATCAGACCATAGAGCAGTGTTTAATGAGAATGTTCAAGCTCCCTGGTGGTCTCACACATGGCAGGGGAATAACCGATAGCACTGTTGCGAAATGGGTACATGGACTACCTATTTGCCTTCCGATATGTAATGCTCTCGAAAATTTTGTTCATGTTCACACTGGTCATGGCGAACAACATCGGGATCTCCGTCAAAGTTCACAATTGACTAATGCCAATGATATCACCAAATTATTGAACTGGCTCAGAGTGCATTCCCCCTTTCAGAATATAGCGGGGGAGGAATTCGTCACATACAGGTGAATTGTGCACTTGGTGATACCTTCTTGAAATTTGGCACACTGTTAGTGTAGGCTATGAGGTTCTCAAAAACGATCGGCTACAAGTTGACACCGACCGGTGGCGACCAGTAGCGGCACAATCCAAAATGGCCGCCAGCGGCTGAAGGGAACCTCCTTTTCGACGGTCTACCGACTATACATCCGATTGTAAGGGCGCGAAAGTGAACTCTGATCCACGCACGTGTTGGAAACAGACGTGGGAGATGATGTAGAATAAAACGAGATTCTCTATACGGACGCATCAATTTCTTGGAACTTGAAAAGAGCGTTGTTTCTCCGGGATCAGCGTCATTCAGGCAAACCTGAATGACACTGATCCCGGAGAAACAACGCTCTTTATGAAGCAGTCTCTTTGCCATACAATCTCTTGTTTGGCGTAATTCCGCAAGCAATTCTGATTTGTCTGTCGAAATTAATTCGAGAACGCGATTGTTCACAAAAATCATTCACAGAATGAGTGAGAATCCTCTTCGTGTACGGACTAGTACTGACTGGGAACGTTGTTGCTTTTGCCAGCAAGACAGTTCCAAGAAATTGATGCGTCCGTATAGAGAATCTCGTTTTCATGACGCCTATAAAGCTATTGAGGAAGACATAACGCGCTTCCTAGATAATGGCGTTGAGCTTCCATATAATTTGACCATTGATTGTTTGATGAGAGAGAGTGATGAGTGTATGTCGATGTCACTGTTGACGAATAAGGCAATATATCATAAGACATGCCGTGACAGTATTCGGACTCACATCGTACAGCGCGTGCTACACAAGCGAGAGCGAAATGAGGCAGTGGCATCCTGCTCCACGCTGAGTCCTAAAAGAACACGGACAAGTTTTGAATCTGGCTGTGACAGGAAACTGCCCCAGTGTGTTTATTGTCACAAACGCGAAGGTGACAGCAGTGAGCCTATTTGCAGATCAATGTCTGATAACAATAAACTCAAAATTATGGCAAAGGAAGCCGAGAACTGGGTTGTTTTTTCTCGGGTCAATGCAGCATTTGATTCCGCTGCTAGTGATCTTTACTATCACAAAACCTGTTATTGTAAGCTTGCCAATGAAGCACGAGCGGCTAAATCTAAAAAGTCGAAGAACGCCGAACATTCCGCGTCAGGCCTGCCCTATGACCCTCTCGTTATGGCAGAGCTCATAACATTTGTTGAACACAACGATTCCGCGATGAAGCTTGTCGATCTCAAGAATCTGTACAGTCGGAGGTTGAAGCAAGTCGGTTCTGATTGGCTTAGTGAAGAAATACATTCCACTCGATTCAAAGAACATTTGTTGCAGAAATTGGGCGATGGCTGGGACGCCTTCACACAGGGTAGAGATGTGTTTATTTCAAGTAGGTTTCGAGTTGGCTCCTTGTTGTCCGAATCTTCAACTCGTATAGTGTCTGAGGAAGAGGCAAAAAAGATAGTTGATGTGGGTCTTCTTCTGCGTAAACACATACTCATATCTCAAGCTCCTTTCACGG
This sequence comes from Pictodentalium vernedei, assembly GCA_031216915.1. NCBI lineage: Eukaryota > Metazoa > Mollusca > Scaphopoda > Dentaliida > Dentaliidae > Pictodentalium > Pictodentalium vernedei. Next base: position 540,885,684 of record CM062295.1, on the reverse strand, counting down.
GATCATTTTCATCTTATTGCTTGAGCGAGCCTGTACCCAACTCACTCCTGACTCTTCTTAGAGTTCTACTTGAGGGCACATGTAGTATACAGAACTTAGGCGATGATGAGACTGTTAATGCCAAGACTCGAGTGGCTTGTACTATTTCACAGATGTTGATCAGCAATTCAGCGAAACGCTCCGAACATGCACAAAATGTTCACCAGAGACGTGACAGATAAACTCCAATGCCTCTTTATGTGGGTTTGAAGTTGCATGCCCATGATCGTATGAAAAATCTTATCAGAGATTTTCATCAAATGGGACTCTCTGTCTCTTATGATCGCGTAATGGATGTTCGCAGGAGTTTCGCGAGAGCTGTTTCACTGCGGTTCAAGAACGAAGGTGTTGTAGTCCCAGCTAACTGCAAACGTAATGTTTTCTCGATAGGAACCACTGATAACATTGATGTATCTGGTAGATCTGATATGCATGGTACGTCCATCACACTCATTGGTCAACTGAGCAGGGACAATGTGGGTACTGATCCCCCACCACTGAGTTTAGATGTTCCAGAAGACACACAAATTGAACTCCCAGACGACTATGCATTTGTTCCTTTCGTTGAAGACTTTGGTGGGGACATCAGGCTTGAATCTCCAGATGAATGTAATGTACGGCCCAATGAATATGCAGATTTGAACGTGGGAGAGAATGACTGGTTGTCTCATGTGTCACAGATCAGCAATAAAGGGAAGGTTGATGGCAGCTGGCAGCTTGATGAAGTCCCTGTGACCTTTTCAGGCTTCTTTTCAAAACATGAAGATCAAGACAATGTCAAACCTCGTGCAGTTATTGGGGTATTCCCTGTTTTCAGTGAGCAGAAAGCGGACTCACTCAGTATGCAGAAGCATGCTATGTATGTGGTCAGGGAAGCTACTGCTTTCGTAAACCCCGGCCAGATACCTGTCATTGAAGGTGACTGTCCGTTGTATGCCAGGCAGAAAAAATGTCAATGGCTGTTCCCAGAGGAGATAGGTGAGGATCGAATGGTGTGTATGATTGGATTCCTGCATCTTGAAATGTGCACCCAAGAAGCTGGTGGTAAGCTTATGGGTGGTTCTGGTTGGGAGCGAATGTTTCACCTCGCAAAGATATTCACACCCGGTGTAGCATCATCCCTACTTGGTGGGAAACATGTCAAGAGGACGCGACAGGCATATCTTCTCACTCTAGCTTGGCTTGAGATCCTCAGAAAGAATGCTTATGAGATTTACTGTCAGCAGACTGGGCCCCATGAGTCATTTGAAATGTGGGAACAGAGGATTCTTTCACAATCTCCAACTGCGCGCTATTGGGGTGAAATCGTTCGGAACTTTCTCTTGACAAGCTGTCAATTCGTTCGGAACCAACGAATCGGTAACTGGCCTGGTACACTTTGTTCTATCGATGAGTTGTGCAGTTACTTTTTTGCCCTAGGACATACAAATTATTGTCGGTGGGTCCCCGTATTTCTGAGAGACATGTCTCAGCTACCCAGGCGGCATCCTTCAATCCACAACAAATTCATGGAAGGCCATTTTGTGGTCCAGCGTAGTGAGAGGAAGTTCAGTATGATGGGTTTAGATCAGAGCCAAGAACATAGTATCCAACTACTCAAAGAAGACAGTGGTCCAAAAGGTCTCTATGGCCAGGCTGAAGAGAAAGTCGTTATTGAGCTTTCAAGGTCAGAAGTTCTGCGTGTTATAGATGAGTATGAATATGCAAGTTTCCACACAACATCATCAGATAACACGGAACACCCGGAAAGTTCGGTATCAGAGCAGAAAAAATTTCTGAATCAATTGAAATCTCTCCTCGATCTGGTGAATCAGGGACTCATTATCAACCCTTATGATGAAACTAGTGGTCAGCTGGTGACATTAGATACTGGTGAATATATGGACCCCGAAGTTAGTAAGAGTTTACGGTCATTACCCGAAAGGGGCAAGCATTTATATTCCACTTTCTTGAAGGAAAGGCTTGTGGAATGCACCGTACCCCTGAATGATGTTATTCCCAAGGCAAATATATATACCTTCCTTAACCCACCCCCAGCCAACCTGGACAAAGGCCGAGACAAACTCATGTCAAGTAAAGCAACTGCCGCAATAGTTACCCAGATGTTCGTTTCACTGCAAGCCCGGCCTGATTCAAACATGGATGAGTTTTTCATGCACGAGAATGCACGTGATCCGCCAGCATTATCCGATAGAGGTAAGCTACGGAGTGGGACAAAATCTCAAATTCTCAATTGTTTACCAGCTATTCCTGCACAAGGGAAGAATTCAGCAGCTAGACAAGCTTCAGTTGTCATCTTGGATATGCCTGCTGTAGTCCATGTAATCAAACCACAGAAAGCGGATCTGTTTGGAGAATATGCTCGATTGCAATTATTGCCATACATCGAATCTCTGATTAACACGAACACCACAAGGGTTGATGCGATCTATGACTGTTACCCCGAAGGCAGTTTGAAGAATCAGACGCGAGCAAAACGCCTCGGTGAGACAGCAGTTAGGTTGATACGGGTGTCCGAGAACGTCCCTTTACCTAAAGGGAAGAATTGGCAGGCATTCTTGAAAGTTAGTGAGAATAAAGACGAATTTTTCAAGTTCCTGTCTGCTGAACTGCTGAAATTAACATCAACATCCGAGTACCAGTTGTTAACGACATCAGGAGAATATGTACTATGCAATAAGGATGTTAGCTTATGTGACATATCTCCATCGAACCACGAGGAAGCAGACACGCGCATGATGCTTCATCTCAACCATGCAGTCTCACAAGGTCACAAAATAGCTTTTCTTCGCACGGTTGATTCTGATGTCGTCATTCTGTCTTTGCACCATTTCGCAACATTCCGTGACCTTGGACTCAGTGAGCTGTGGATTGGGTTTGGAATTGGAAAGGCATATAAAGATATGCCAATTCATGAGATAGCTTCACAACTTGGACCTGATTACTGTAAGGCCCTGACTTTCTTCCACGCCTTCACAGGTTGTGATGTAACATCCAGCATGCTCGGCATTGGGAAGAAGACAGGATGGAATGCATGGATGAATTTTCCCGCATCAACTGAAATGATGATAGAATTGACTGAGAATCCGCAAGTCTTTTCAGAGGATTCCCCTCATATGCAGCATATCGAAAAACTCACCATACAGATGTACAGTAACAGTTGTGTCAGTACACGTGTCAATGATGCGAGACGGCATATGTTCACACATGGCCTTAAGTCTATGGAAAACATCCCGCCCACCAAAGCAGCTCTGTATCAACATGTAAAAAGGGTAATTCTTGTGTCATCTTTCATTTGGCATCGTGCTCTGCAGAAACACTTATGTGTGCCAGACCCATCACAGTACGGATGGGAGTGGAATCCACGTCTCAATATTCTGGTCCCATTTTGGACTCACCTAGGAGACGCAAGTGTTGCATGTGCACTGATGCTCCACTGTAGTTGTGCCAAGGCCTGCAAGGGCAATTGCAAATGCTTGAAAGCTGGATTAAGGTGCACACCTTTGTGTAAGTGTGAAGGTGGCTGTTGTAACAATATTGAGTAGTATACTGTCATGTTAGGACCAGTCATCTCCTATTCTGGTATTTTTTTTTCCATTTTCGGCCAGTTAACACATGTCATGTTTCTAGTTGAGTTGATTTTGCTAACAAATGTTCATCCCATGTGGCTTGCTACATTGTCCGGGGTATAGGAATACAGTTTTAGATTTCGGAAAATAGTCTGTTATTTACTGCACAAGACGGTGTTAATTCATGCATAGCATGATACAATATCCCCAACTATTTTGCCTCTGTACAACAGTTGATACCTTCGTTCACCCGTGTGTTCATCTATGGTATCCTTGTCTTTCTCTGGCCATAGGCCACATGTGACTAGTCAGTTCCTACTCCATAGCAAATCAACTTGGAAATCCTTCATCTTGTAGCGCACTCATGTCTCAATGAATCCATACCTGAGTTGATCTAATAAATCTAACGTAAGGTATCAAATTGCCATACCGGATCATATTTCGATAAGTTATTCGCTAAAACATTTCGACCACTCATCGACATCAAAGGTCATGTTTTGGCTCCCAGTGGTGGCTATATCTCTATATCCCTGGTAAAGTAGCATACCATGAGGGATGGGCATTAAGTGTCGGCAACATTAATCCTGACTTGGAACACACCACATCTTAACTGGCCGAAAATGAAGAATACTACTTGTAGTCAAAAAATATTCCTGTACCTCGAATGACTGCAAACATACACTCACCCCTTCTAGTCCCATTTTGCCAATGTTCTATACTGGCAAGATAACATTGTATAATTAACAACGGGAACTAATGCATCCCGAGTTCATTCCAGCACTGCCCTTGCTGGCAGACGTGTCGCTATGGTGTTGAGATTGAACCAGAACTCCTCTAGAAATTTGATAGTTTTATTTTCTTAGAAAATAAATCTATCGAAAATGCCGGAAGTTGAGAATAGACTGTCACTTTAATTGGATTATCAAATGTCCAAGTATCCCCACTGCTGCATACTATCGAGTACCCTTGTTCATGTGTTGACAGGAATCTCTCATACCATGTTCATTTGACCATTGCATTCCCGAGAAACATTCAACACTAATTTATCTACGGACGGACGATCATACTGACAGTCAGACACACAGACGCACACATCGACGGAAATTCTGATCCCATTATCCATTAATCTTCCCCCCAACTTGTTCCAAGGGCTTCACTCCATCATTCACATCAATTACAGCACATGTATGGTGTTAGGTTTGGAGCTTCAGTTGTGCGATCGGCGAAAATAGCTTTTTTTCGATCCGCTTGGCGGCCATTTTGGATTTCGCTGCTAGTGGTGGCTAGAGGATGGTGCCAACTTGTAGCCGATCGATTTTGAAATCTCTGATGCCTACCCTTACATCATGCCAAATTTCAGGAAGGTATCACCAAGTGCACAATTCTAGCGAATTCCTCCCCCGCTAATAGAGATCCACTACAATTAGTCTCTATAGCGAAACGGCTTGTGGCCGACGAAACTGTGAACTGTGACCAAGTTCGCAAAATTGGTGAATGTTGCGTATCGAATGTTGTAAGCAAAACGTTCAACAGCATCAAACTACGAGGTGTTGACACTGTGAAGTCTTTCGCATCGATGGCAAATAGCATCAAAGTCCGTGGAAGTAAGGTAGTGATTGACCCCACAATTCTGTTCAACCGCATCACATGTGTTATTCAGTCACAAGCAGAGATGGAAGAGTGTCTCAAATATGAACTCGCCCCGAATCCACCAGCATTGTTTGATTCTGCTGGAATGAGGAAGACACAGAAAAGCACGCTCGGTAAGATCCTCAAAACATACGGTTCCGAGCAAACTAAAATCCCAGAACATTCTCTGTTTGTTGTAGATGGTGGATTTTTATTGAGGGCAGTTGTATGGCCTAAACAGTCGTCATATAAGGACATATGTACATCATATTCCAATTATCTAGTGAGACATTTTGGGGCGAACGTCGTGGTTGTTTTTGATGGTTATGCTTGTACAATGTCGACAAAGGGCATGGAACAAGCCCGTAGATCTAAAGACAGGTATTTCATTGATATCAATATCTCACCCGAGTTACCAGCCACCACACCCCAATCCGATTTCCTTGCAAATGCCAAGAACAAAACCCAACTGATCGATCTTCTAATGCAGGAGCTATCGGCTATCAATATTCAGTCCAAGCAGGCCGAGGCTGATGCTGATGTACTGATAGCTGAAACTGCACTTGACATCGCTCAAGATGACAGGAACAGACACAGACTTGTTAGTCATTCTTACCTCTCGAGTTCAACCGGGATGTAATATTCACATGATGTATTCCATTACCCCAAACTTACTAGTTTCAGTTAGTGAAATAGCAACCAAAATGGGTGGCCACAGAAGCAACCTCCTTGTAGCACATTCTATAAGTGGTTGTGACACTACTTCTGCACTCTTTCGAGTTGGTAAGAAGAAAGTATTCAGTACAATTGTCTCCGATGTTACTAGCGACTCACAACAGTATGTCAACACAATTTTGGCGGATGACAGTACATCAAGTGCAGTAGCCGCTGCCGGGGAACAACTTCTCCTGATCTTATACGGGAGTAAAACTGTTTCCTCTCTCGACCAATATAGATATGTCACTTACAAGCGTTATGTAGCAAAATCTAAACTGAATAAACCCATCGACCTAGCCTCACTCCCACCAAGCAGCGATGCTGCACAACAACATGTCTACAGATGTTATCTCCAGGTCCAACAATGGCTGGGCACTTCGCTTCCTCCGACGGATTGGGGGTGGTCGCTAGACAATGGACTTCTTGTACCGACTGCAGCCACAAAGCCAAGTGCCCCCGATAACCTACTGAATCTGATCAGTTGTGGTTGCAAGAGTGCTTGTACAAAAAGGTGTGGGTGTAAGAAGGCAGGACTCTCTTGCTCAGGTTTGTGTAATTGCAGTTCGGATTCTTGTAACAACCACAGAAACACTGTCCTGTCGGAAATTTCTGAGTTCGATGAATAATATGTATATAGGTCATGTCATTTCTGTATATAGCGTTGATAATAGTCAATGTAACTTAATCCATGTTGATTGATTTGTACATTCTATAAATATTATTTATTGATTTTTGTACATTCTGTAAATATTATTTATTGATCTAATGCTGCCAGACACAGACGTGTCTGTTCGGTCCCAAGCCCGAAAATAGTTGAGTTCTCATGCTGACGAATTTTATGCCAAAAGGGGAACTCGGCCAGAAGCAGAGGGGGTCTTCCATAATGTCTATTTTGTAAGCAATGATAAAAGTCTTCAAATGGTGGTGGATTTTTTATCGTCTGTCCAACTAACATCCCGTTCTGTACTACGACCCTTTGGGCAAATCCGTTAGGAAAATCGTCATTTTTTGCGTAAATCCGATACCTTTTTGTGAATTTTCAATAATTTTTCGCAGAAATTGTCACAGAATGCACGTTTTCCTCTAGGTAAATGTATATTAGACATTATGTAGCTCGAAATACGCGTAAACAAAAAATACAGTTGGATCAATTCGAGGTTACAAAGTTCGTGCGATTTTTTTTTTGATTTTTTTCAAACGCGTTTTCGAAAAAAGGCTGTAGAAAAAAAAGCTCAACTGGGATTTTAGGGGACTTTTGTCTAATCGTTCAGTGACATGTACTCGACATTCCCTGAAAAAATCAGCTTTCTCCGATTTTTTTCCCTAGTGAAACCTAATGTTCTTGGGCTACCCTGTTTCAATGATAATTACATAACTAAGAGCAAAACAGTCTCGCAAATACAATGCTTCTCTAAAAGCGCGCATCCTGCCCTAGTGTTTACATGTACAGTACGGTCGTCAAGGACTGGTTAATTTCTACGGGTAGACAATATTTCTACACACGGGAGTAATATTAGATTTCAAACACTAATTTTGGGAATAATCATCAGAAATTTAATTAATGAAGCACTGTGTACAACTGGGTACTTCAGTCATTAAAATTTTGCTAATGATGATTTTTATTACCTGGACTTCACTGTCCATGCGTGATTACGACCAATCCATGGCTACTGTACGGTAGCTTGCAATATATTGTTATTCAAGATTTTAGTCTATCAATTCATGATTTATATGTTAAGAATATATGAATGAATTTATTAGGAGTTAAGAATATTCATGTTATTTTTACACCCACCAGTTTTCAAAGTTGAAAGCGACTATTAAATTCTGGCATTTCTAGATGTGAAAAAAAGCGTACGACCGAGTGTGGAGGGAAAGTATGTGGCGAAAGCTCGAGGGCATCGGACGAAGGGGGGGGGGGGGGTGACTTTGTGGGAATCATGAAAGCACTGTATACAGATGTGCAAAGCCAACTCAGTCTAGGGAGTATCACTACAAAACAAGTCCCTATGGATATAGGCCTCAAGCAGGGGTGTATCTTTTCACCGATTTTGTTTGCATTGTATGTTAAAGATTTAGGGGACGAACTAATTCAGAGTGCGGAGGGGGTAAATGTTGGAGACATAAAGATACCAGGCTTATTCTTTGCGGACGACATGGTGTTAATGTCTAGAACTGAACAGGGGCTAGAGAAACTGCTGGAAATTGTTGGTAGATATGGGAACACTTGGCGGCTCGAACTAAATGAAAATAAAAGCAAGGTAATACCCGTTGGACGCAAGGTAGATATGACGAAGAGATGGAGAGTGGGGGAGTTCTCAATCCCCGAAGGGGAAAGCAAACAAATCACTGTAGGAGAAACGGGAGAGTATGAGTATCTAGGGGTAAGCATAAATATAACGGGAAGAGGGGTGTACAGAAATTACTCAGCCAAACTGATTCTGAAGGGGAAAAGAATTCTGAACCAACTAAAACTTTTAGGGAAAAATAGTTTCAACAAGGTCTTTGTGGGGAAAACACTGTGGGAGAGGGTGGGTTTACCAAGTATAACGTATGGCACGGACGTGATTCCATTAAACCAAACCGTTATTAAGAAGTTGGAAAGTACTCAGAATGATGCCGGCAGATGGATAACAGGGTCGAGTAATGCTGCAGCTTTGGAAGCAGTAAGGGGGGAGCTTGGGTGGATGAAAATCAAGGACAGGTTAGATTTGGGAAAACTGTGTTACTTTAACTACTTGAGAAACCTGCCTGACAACCGGTGGTGCAAATTGATGCTCGATACCATTTGGAATTCTAATATAGATACGGGGTGGTCAAAACATGTGAGGGAACTAATGGACAATTACTCTATAGAGGTCACAAACATAGAAGTAGGAATGAAAGAAGGCAAAAGGTTTGTCAAAGAGAGAGTCATGGAAGATTGCAATCGAAACTGGCGAGCAGGGGTTAGCGTGAAAAGATCACTGCAGGGGTTACAATATAAAGAAAAGCCAGCTTTTGAGAAGTACCTAGATGACACCTTTGGAGGGTCACTGCTGTTCAAACTGAGATCAAGATCACTGGAGCTTCGGGGGAAAATTGGGAGAGATGGAGAAAAGGGATGCCAAATGTGCCACTCTGGAGTAGTGGAGACCCTGGAACATTTTCTCTTGGAATGCCCACAGTATATACCTCATAGAATAAAATTTACTGGAAGAATAATGCAGAAGTGGGGTGAAGAAACAAAGGATAGATGGCTGAAGGGGGACACGAGGGAGAGGGTAGGAATGCTTATTGAAGAAATTGAAAAAGAGGAAGTGAGGGACACTATTAAGCAGTTTATATCTGAATGCTGGGAGGAGAGGAGGGGGAGAGGGGGTGGGGTGCAGGGGGAATGATGGCCTTCTCTTATGAGGACCGCGACAAATCAGCGGCTGGCCAAAGAGTTATTATTATTAATTATTAATAGCATTCGTAAGCGACGTGCTCCATCGTCCATGCTGGATAAAGACTTTTTCTCAATCGTCTTGCAAGTTTACCATTGTAAAGTAAAAATATTTTGAATTTTTTAATTTCCATTTATTATGTACACGAACATTCATTGAAATTGTGTTGTTTTCAATTGTTATTTTCTGAAATTCCAACTGCAAGAATTTTTTAGAAACTGTCACTGAATGACTTAATAAATTCACTGTGACTGCACGGATGTTTTTAATTTTAACCAGGTCATTTTTGTTTTTAGCTCATTCAGCCATGCCATTTTATAGCCCTTTATTATTAATCTGTTACTATTATCTCTCTTCAGGTAACCAGTACGACACATTCTGTTATTGAACAGTTATTCTATACAAAAATAATTCAGAAGATATGGTCAACATTAGTGACTTATTTAGTGTGGCTGCCAAAGGTGAAAAACTTTGCTGCTGCGATGATATTTCAGAAGGACTGGCATGTCTTATAGCAGCGTACTATATTTACAATATTGCTTGTCCAACGAAAGTTCTTCGGACTTGAACATTTTTCCAGAAAATTGTACTGAACATCCATGAAAACTCAAAAGATTGGTTGTTGAACCGGCAACACCCCCCCCCCCCCCCGCCCCCTCCCCATGTTAACCGATATGGGGAATATCAGGCAAGAAATTCTTAATATCTAGATATTTATACTTGTAATATCTAGGGGGTGGGGGTGGGGGAGGGTGCCATATAGTTGCAAGCAATTGCTAACAATATGTCATAATTTATTCGGATTCTATTTGGTGGTGATGTGGCCTAATTATTGATGCCTTTCAAAACTTATAAATTTTGGACACAAGCAGACTCAGCTTCAAGGAAATTGCATTCTTTTGTCTCAAATTTCTAAATTTTTCCTCAGAGAGACCCCCCCCCCCCCCCCCCCCCAAACAAGAAGGCGACACCCCCTCTCGTGCTCATCGCTGCACAGTTCGGATGATGATGCGCATCATTTTCTGTATGCCCTCTAGATATTACTCTTGCCTCCCTAACTTTGATATCCTGGCTACATGCCTGTCAACAGGTTTTTTAACTCAATAACTTTTGACATATGCGATGGAATGACATATTTTTTATGGAAGTGTATCTTTTTGATCTTTAGCCCTTTTGCATTTGGGGTGTCATTCTGGTGGGTTTTGTTTAGTTACTACCCTTTTTGACTTAGAATTTTGTCAGTTTGCAACAAGTTTTTGTTTGAATGTTTCAGTCAATAACGTGTAATTAGTAGAGTACTAAATTATTTTTGCCTTGATACTACCCCATCTAACAAGATTTGCAAATTGTAGGCCTTACTGTTCATAAATATTAAACTGTGTCAGTTTATTGAAGAATACCTACAGGAATTTTGTAAATACAAATGTACGTGATTATCGCCTGACATGTAATTTTGCGTTATTAGTCACATTATACCAGCTTGCAATGGTAAATTGCTAAATGATACTTTTTTGAAGCCCGTGAAATTAATCTGTTTCTTTGGCACAGAATTGCCACAATAAATTCCATTAGCTATATTTATTTAACCTGTGTTAATTTCTCAGGTGTTGAATCACTAATCAGCTTATCAACAGTTAACAATTTAGACAAAACTTCTTGAAGGACAATTTGTCAATAAACAATACAAATATGGATGTCGGGGGCAGCTCTATAAGCCAGTTCAAATGATATCCATATAATTATGTATTGTTTTATTGACAATAGTGCTCAAACGACTAGTGAATTCCAAAGTCGACTAGTCAATACCCAAAAGTCAAGTCGACTTCGACTAGTCATTGGTGATAACTTGTCTCCTTATAACAGTGTTGGGGTTCCGGTAGAGTGCTGAAGGTCCAAATTTGGCTTCACTTGGGCATTCATATACATGTACAGCAACTTACTGGAACATTATTCTGCTAATGTGCTTCTAATTATGCTAAGAGTGAAATTATATAGTCTTATTAGTCCCCAACGGGAACCGTAAGGGGACTATAGGATTGCACTCCGTCCGTCCGTCCGTCCGTCCGTCCGTCCGTCCGTCCGTCCGTCCGTCCGTCCGTCCGTCCGTCCGTCCGTCCGTCCGTCTGTCTGTCTGTCTGTCTGTTTTTTTTATGTTACCACCTCTCCCTCCAACATGCTTTAAGCTACACCTTTCATATTTGGTGCATGGATAAATGGTTCTGAGGGGATGATGCACGCTCAATTTTTTTTTTCAAAATCCAAGATGGCGGAATGGCGGCCATTTTTGTTGTGTTTTTTAAGCTTTTTTCTCTATTTTCATGTTACCACCCCCCTCCCCCCCCCCCCCCCCACCAACATGATTCAAGCTACACTTTGCATATTTGGCACATGGATAGAGGGTTGGGATGGGATGACGCACGTTCAATTTTTTTTTTCAAAATCCAAGATGGCGGCTATTTTTGTTGTGTTTTTTAAGCTTTTTTTCTCTATTTTATGTTACCACCCCTCACTCCAACATGGTTCAAGCTACACTTTTTATATCTGGCACATGGATAGAGGGTTGTAGTGGGATGTTGCACGTTCAATATTTTTTTCCAAAATTCAAGATGGCGCCATGGCAACCATTTCTGTTGTGTTTTTAAAGCCTTTTTCTCTATTTTATGTTACCACTGCTCCCTCCAACATGGTTCAAGCTGCACTTTTCATATATGGTACATGGATAAAGGGGTTGTGAAGGGATTATGCACGCTCAATATTTTTTTTCAAAATCTAACATCTGCCTGCCTGCCTGCCTGCCTGCCTGCCTGCCCGCCCGCCCGCCCGCCCGCCCGCCCAAGACCGCCCGCCCGCCCGACCGCCCGCCCGCCCGCCTGCCTGCCTGCCTGTCTGCCTGTTACCACCTCTCCCTCTAATATGCTTCTACTGAATTCCATGTGGGAACCTCGGGAGGTGAAGCAGTGCTTGTTCAGTAAACAAACCTTAATTGTTTAACTTGTAAAATAGTATCCAAATTCCAATCACTAATATTTGGGGTGGAAGTCCTCTAAAATTGGCAATGTAAGTATAAACGATTGACTAAACTTGATTTTATCTTCATGTTGTGGTCATGATTAACCATTGGGCAGAAATATGTGACCTTAAACACCAATAAATAAATAAATAAATATAGCATTACCGAATCCCAGTAAAATGCATTGACCTATTGTTAGCACTATTAATCTTGCTGCACAAGGCAGCTATATATTGCTACACTCCCGTTCTCCGGTGCAAGCACAAGATGTCGGAAGTGGCAAAATATAGCCGCCTTGCAGAGGCTAGGCGGACAGCTGCAGTTTTTTTGGCAGTCACACCAATGTAATGAAGATACCAATTATTATCCCGAACAATCACTTCATCTATGAGAAATACAGTATGTGGAGAGTGATTTACCACTAAAACACTCGTGGAGTGAAGTATCCACCCAGACAATAACAGTCAGTTCATGTGGTAATGCATTAAAAGGACAATCACAGTTTTAGCCAAGGGACCTCCGGGTTGAACCCGGAGGACCCTTGGCTGAAATTTTGCTTGTCATTCTAATGCTTTTTCCAAGACAAGGAATTTTTGTCTGAGTGGAGACACCACCCCACAAGTGATTTAGCAACAATCCACTCTCCATGTAATGTAAGATGTCCAACATTAGGTACTGTGTTCGCTACTTTTTTCCTAAAAGGAGTGGTAGACAGAAAAAATGCTCACCTGAAAGTGCTAGGCCTGCACTGGTCTGTTGTAAGTCTACAAATAATTTGAAGAACCTCTGTGTCCTGCTAAAATAAAATCTTATTCCTGTGGCGTTTGTGATGGATTTACCATTTCAAGGGTTGTTAATTCACCCCCATTGATTAGGAATTATCATTGTTTTGTACATGTTTATTGTTACATTTTTTATACATTTTTATGCTCTTGTATATTGTTTTACTATTGATTTGCTTTCCGTAATAAAAGAAATTTGAACAGTTTCTATTTGTTTGTTCTAAGTATAGTTACGTTTTTTTTTTTATTTGAAACAGTCGGAAAAAAATTCCTTTGCACTGTGCTTATAGAACAGTTATTGTTTGGCTATAATATTTGTCTATGAAACCACACAAATATGGTTGTTCTTGGAACCAGCTGTGTGATCTGGTTCCACAAAGAACAATATTACTGTGGCATGACCACCATATATATAGAGCTTTTAGCATGACTCTTGTTGTTGCAGGTAGGGGAAATTCATGACATCAGCAAATCTTCAGTTAATCGATTACTGGATATTTTATACAGAAGTCCATCAATTGTAGATTTTCTGTTTGAATCTCACAAAATTTGCATTGGTCTAGAAAGTTACAATATAGGAAGATTATTTTGTTCGGTGTGCTGTAGTCCCTAATATTCAATGTCTGGTTGCCATGAGGATACACCCACCCCTTGATGAGTGACTAACTTTTGACTAATGTTAGTAGAAGGTTAGTCAACTCCTTAGTCAAAATGACTAACATTCCCATGAATGCACCTTAGTCAATTTGACTAATGTAGTAGGTTAGTCATTTTGACTAACCTATCTTAGTCACTGGGGGGACAAGCTTTTGACTAACCTAAGTTAGTCACTTTGACTAAAAAAAGTTTTTCAGTGCATGTGGCTGTTAGTGGGACAAGTGCTTTGAGCTCGATCAAATAACACCCATATGTATATGATTTTGAATATAGGACAAAACCCCCTCGGACAAAACACCCTCGAACAAAACCCCCTCAGGACAAAACACCCTCGGACAAAACCCCTTCACTTTTACTGACAAAATGGACAAAACCCCCTCACTTGAGAAAAAATTGATGATGAAAAAAATGAGGTGATAAATGTTGAAGTGAATAAATAAAAAGAATATTTAAACAAATACAGAGTTTTATTAAATTTGTTTGCAGGTAATTGTAATTAATATTTAATGACATATATATATATAATACTGACAACATGTAACAGCTAGCGATCTTTTTCACACAGAACTATAGAACATACAAATATTATATTAATTAGGATCATCTTGCCTTACAAATTACAACATCTATAAAGTAATTATCCAATGATAATAAATCTAATTGACACTCACAAAAATTCAATGTGGTTCAAGTCGCGTTTTTGAGTTACCCTGGATCATGTAATAAATAGAATCTACAACGGATCCCTATTTTGTAGCTCTATTTACAAAACTCGTCCAGTAAATTAGGTCTTGGCCTCGCTAAAGCTCGGCCAACACCTAATTTACTGAACTCGTTTTGTAAATAGAGCTATAAAATGGGAACCCGTTGTAGATCCTCTATTTATTACACAAATCTAACCTGTGATATGGATACCATGTAATGTTTTTACCGTGTTGACGGACGGACGTATAGGTGAAGCACTATATTTTTAAAACTGTTTCATATATATGAGTGAAGTTTCTAAAACCGAATACAATAACCAACATATTTCAAGAAGTCTGCCACATTGAGTTTACCCTCACGCCTATCCTCACACAGTTTTACAAGTTTCTTCTGAAGTTTAACTGTGTGTTTGATAATCTCCATAATATAGCACTAATTGACAATATTTTGAATACTGAGAAAGCATCACAAAACTGGCATATTTATAACATTATGACAGAGAATGTTGTTCTAAAACTTTGTCATGCCAGTGTAATAAAACAACATAAATGGTTATTGAAGTCAGCAAAATTAAAAAATTGAAAGTGCAGATAGCTTGCAAAATGGTATTACTAAAACAACAAAGCTATACCTCAAAGAAGTAATGTAACAGAAGACACAAGCTAGTATCCCAGCAATTTGAGCAAAATTGAAAGTGCAGATAGCTTGCAAAACGGTATTACTAAAACAACAAAGCTATACATCAAAGAAATAATGGAACAGAAGACACAAGCTAGTATCCCAGTACTTTGGAGATTTGTTGTTATAACAACAACTACAGCCATCTGTACTTTTAATGGTTAAGTACAGATGACTTGCAAAATGGTGTTACTGACGCTCACGTGTGAATACTACTCACGAAGAGAGAAGACAATTTTCAACTCGGAACTGTTTATAAGTATTGTTTTTAATATTAGTTTTATTTCAGGGAAGTTTTTATATATTTAGTTTTGCAAGTGTGTTTGGGAGGATCGTAAGGTGTAATAAGGAGGTTTAGGTGATAGGTTTTTCCGGTTTTGTTGTTTGTTTGCCTTGGTTGCCTTTTTTTCGTGTGTGTTTGTTGCCCTGGTGTTTTTGTCGTTCTTGTCGTTTTCGGTCATTGTATAATATTTGTAGTCATGAATGGTAAGTGCACGACGGGTGTTCAGACGGAGGTAAGTATGGGTGTTAAGGGAAGTCTGGGGGAGGTGAGTCGAGGGGTGCAGGTGGGGGAGAATGAGGATCCGGAGGCATGCAGGCAGTGTAATATGAGGTATGGTGGTGGTCGGTCAATGGAGAGTAGTGGGGTATGTGCGAATTGCCGGGATATTTTACAGTTGTTAGAGAAGTGTGTTGGATTCGAGCGGGAGATTGCAGAGCTGAGAGGGAGGTTGGGGAGGGCCGGTGTATCTGGAGTTACCCCGTTGAAGGTTACCTACGATGGTGAGGTGGAAGGTGGGTGGAAGGTCGTTGTGGACTCAAGGAGGAAATTGGGAAGCAGAAAACGTGGGGGAATAATGCTTGATGTGGGAGGTGTAACTGAGGAGGGGGGTTCTAGTAGGAAAATTCGGAAGGTGGCGTCAGGTCAGGGCTGCGTCGAGTCCGGAAGCCAGAGTCGGCGTAAGGCTGCCAAGGTTGCTAGGCGGTGTTTAGAAAACAGGTTTAGTGTTTTAGATTCTGATACCCCTGGGGACGAGAGTGAGGGGGAAAGTGTGGGGGGGGGGTGAGATGGTTGTTGATGATGATAGGCCAGTCGGAGTAAGGAGGGCGGTCAAGAGAAAGAGGGGGCCAGGAACTTGCAAAACGAGAGGAGGTGCAGATGATATAGGAACTGGGGCCAGAAGGAGAAAATTGGTTGTAGCGGGGAGCAGCATTGTACGTGGGATTGATAATGTAGTTTGTGATCCTGATACATGTAGTTCCAATCGAACAGTCTTGTGCTTTCCGGGGGCGAAGGTGGAGGATCTCAGGGACCGGGTAGACGGCATTGTGGCAGGGTCAGGGCCGGAACCGGTAGTGGTGGTCCATGTGGGGACCAACAATATCAGGGAGAGAAGGTCAGTAAGTTTGGTGGAGTCGTATAGAGGCTTAGTCGGCAAACTGCTAAGTAGGAATGCAAGGGTAGTCGTATCCGGGGTCCTTCCTGTCCTTGGAGGTGGGGACGAACGGACCTCAAGGATTTTGGCGCTAAATGAAGAGTTAGAGGACTACTGTGTTGATCTGGGAATTCCCTTTATCGACCATTGGGACACGTTTTGGGGCAATGGGTGCATGTACGGGCGTGACGGGCTGCATCTTAGCAGGGCGGGGAAACGGGTATTAGGGGATAAAATTCTACGGGTAGCAGAGCCTTTTTTGGAGAGGAGCGGAGTGGGAGGGCAGAGGCAAGTATAACGAGTGTGGACATAGGTGGGGTGAACAAGAGTGAGGGGGACAGAATAAGTTTACCAAGACTAGCACCAGAAAACAATGAGCCCAGTAGGCGGAAGCCAATGAACCTCGGTACCCTGAAAGTGGGTTATAGCAACATCCAGGGTCTCCACCGGAAAGTAAGTGAAATTGCTACATTGATCGAGGCAGAGGAGTTTGATGCCATGGGCTTAAGCGAGACGTGGGTAAGATACGAGGAACGGGTAGACCAAGTAAGCGGGTGTGTGTGGATAGGTGTAGGGCGAACGGAAGGCCAGAAAAAGGGGGGAGGGGTAGGCATGTACATTAAAGAGGATTTAAAACCGTCGCCGATTACAGATCTGGAAGATATCATCACCTGGGCTGATGTGTCAAAAGAAATTGGATGGGTAAAGATCAGTCTGAGAAACAAAAGTATTGCCCTTGGGATTGTGTACTGCGCGGTGGAGGGAAGTAAACCCGAGTGGAATGACTCGATATACTCAACACTAAGGTCCAATATCACTGAACTAGAAAACAGGGGGCTCGGTATAATTCTGATGGGCGACTTTAATGGACACATAGGTGACAAGGAAGAAGGCATAGAAGGTGGGGACAAGAAAGTCAACAGGAATGGAAGGAAGCTGTTGAACTTCACAAATGAGCTCGGTCTAAAGATTCTGAACAGGGACGCCAGATGTAAGGGGAAATGGACCTGGGAGAGAAACGACAGAAAATCAATAATTGACTACATTCTCAGAGATATGAATTTATGGAGGGAGGTGATAAGGGTAGAAGTGGATGATGAGGGCAAAATGGAGTTGGATAGTGATCACAACTTGATTACAGTGACGATGAGGGCCAAAAACCTAGAGAAAAGGAAAGGAAGCTTCAAGGAGATTTGGGAACTCAAAAAGGATGCCGACTGGGCGAAGTTCGAAGAAAAACTGAAACCAAAGCTTGCAGCCGTACACAAGGGGGGTAGTGTCCAGAAGATGGCCGACGCCATAGTTGCGAGCCTAGTGGAGGCAGGGAAGGAAAGTGTAGGAAAGATTAGGGTGCCAACACGGGAACTTGGGTACAGAGTGAACGAAGAACTGAAAAGGGCCATAAAGGTTAGAAAAGCTAAATGTGCTGCATACAGGAGAAGTAGAAAACTTAAGGGGGTGGAAAGCAGTGAGGCCTTGGTAGCAAAGGAAGAATACCAACAAGCACGAAATAAAGTAAATAATATTAAAGACGACAACCGGAGAGTGCGAAATAGCAGTCTTATTAGGACGATAAGAACGACAGGGGGGTCGAGTTCGAGCGTATTTTGGAAAAGGGTGAACAAACGTAACAAAGGGAATAACCAACAGAGCATTAAAGTAGATGGCAGAGTTACAGAAGAGCGAGATCAAATCGCATTAGAACTAGTCAAGCACTGGGAAAAGGTAAACGATAAGCGATGGGGCATGGGGAACCCACCGGAGTGTCCGAACCAGGTCGAGGAAAATCTCTCGGACTTCGTGTGCAGCGAAATCAAAACTGAGGAGGTGCGAAGGGTGATCTCAAAATTGAGGAATGGAAAAGCGGGAGGGGTGGACGAAATTCCTAACGAGTTTATCAAAAAAGGGGGAGAGAAACTCTTGGAATGCCTGACTGCCCTATTCAATTTAGCCATAGAAAAACAAGAGGTCCCAAAGGAGTGGAGGGAAAGCAAAGTGACATTTATTCACAAAAAGGGGGAAAAAGACGTTTTGGATAACTATCGAGGGATCTTTGTCAGTAGCAACATTGGAAAGGTTTTCTGTAAAGTCCTTTATGGGAGACTAGAGGAGGTAATTGAGGAGAAGGGTTTTTTGGGAGAAATCCAGAATGGCTTCAGGAAGGGAAGGAGAGTAACCGACCATCTTTTCACGCTATCCCAAATGATAGAATCCGCGAAAGCAAAAAAGAAAAAGATGTTTATGGCCTTTTTGGATGTCAAAAAGGTATACGATAGAGTATGGAGGGAGGGTATGTGGCGCAAGCTGGAGGCTCTGGGCTTAGGAGGCGAGTTTGTTGGAATTATGAAAGCATTATATAAAGATGTACAGAGTGAACTTAGTCTGGGAAACATTACAACAAAACGTGTGCCTATGGAGATAGGCCTAAAACAGGGGTGTATCCTTTCGCCAATCCTGTTTGTATTGTACATCAAAGGTTTAGGAGATGAACTCCTGCGTAGCGACGAGGGGGTAGCAATTGGGGACTTGAAGATCCCAGGGCTATTTTTTGCAGACGATATGGTTCTAGTGTCAGAAAGCGAAGAGGGGCTAACGAAAATGCTGGGAATTGTTGGGAAATATGGAAGCAAATGGAGACTCCAACTTAATGAAAGCAAGAGCAAAGTTATACCTGTGGGCCGCAAAGTGGACTCCACTCGAAGGTGGAGAGTGGGTGAGTTCTGCATTCCGGAAGGGAGCAGCAAACTTCTCAGTGTAGGAGAGACAGGTGATTACGAGTATTTGGGGGTAAATATAAACATTACAGGAAGAGGCATCTACCGAAACCACACAAATAAATTAATTCTGAAGGGGAAGCGAATCCTTAACCAAATGAAACTGATAGGGAGAACCAGTTTCAATAAGGTTTTCGTGGGGAAAACCATTTGGGAAATGGTGCGGCTGCCAAGTATAACATACGGTACGGAAGTGGTACCTCTAAACCAGACGGCCGTAAAGAGCTTGGAAATCTTACAGTTTCAATAAGGTTTTCGTGGGGAAAACCATTTGGGAAATGGTGCGGCTGCCAAATATAACATACGGTACGGAAGTGGTACCTCTAAACCAGACGGCCGTAAAGAGCTTGGAAATCTTACAGAACGATGCAGGCCGATGGATAACGGGGTCGAGTAATGCCGCAGCGCTAGAAGCAATCAGGGGTGAGCTTGGGTGGATGAGGATCAAGGACAGGATAGACCTGTTGAAACTCGGTTATCTTAATTATTTGGTGAATCTCCCCGACAGCCGATGGTGTAAAGTAATGTTCCTGCGAATTTTCAACTCAAATATCAAAACGGGGTGGATGGTCCAAGTGAGGGAGCTAGTAGAGAACTACTCATTGGAGATCTCGGACCTGGACGCTGGGGCAAACCAGGGTAAAAAAATCGTCAGAGAAAGGGTCATGGAGGATTGTAACCGTAATTGGCGAGAGGGGGTCAAATCAAAGAGGTCTTTGGGTGGCCTGCGTGATAAAGAGAAGCCAGGTTTTGAAGAGTACCTTGATGGCACCTTTGGGGGGTCACTGCTGTTCAAGCTGAGGTCGCGATCTCTGGAGTGGAGGGGAAAATTGGGAAAGACGGTGAAAGGGAGTGCCAGATGTGTAACTTGGGCATGGTGGAGACCCTGGAACACTTCCTTCTAGAATGCCCAAAGTATCAGTCTAAAAGAATGAGATTCACTGGGAGTATAATGGGGAAGTGGGATGGGAGAATGAAGGACATGTGGTTAGGGGGAGACTCAAAGGAGAGGGTTAATGTGCTAATCGGAGAGATTGGGGCAAGAGATGTTATCAAGCAGTTCGTCTCCGAATGTTGGGAGGAGAGGAGAAGCGTGGGAACAGGGAGGCAGTTGGGAGTTCAGGGGTAACCAAGGCCTTCTCGTCCGAGAACCGCGACAAATCAGCGGCTGGCCAAAGTGTTATTATTATTATGAAACACAAGACACAAGTTAGTATATATATAATGTCTGAGGGGGTTTTGTCCTGAGGGTTTTTTTTCCCTGAGGGGTTTTTGTCCTACGATGCAAAAAATGAGGGGGTTTTGTCTGATGGGGTTTTGTCCTGAGGGGGTTTTGTCCTGTTACCACGATTTTACAGACAAAAAAGCAACGAACTTCAAAACTAAAATTCTTCATAGCTAATTTAATAGTTGCTATATTGTCAGTAAAATAGTATCCGTTGATAATAATAATAATAATAACTCTTTGGCCAGCCGCTGATTTGTCGCGGTCCTCATAAGAGAAGGCCATCATTCCCCCTGCACCCCACCCCCTCTTCCCCTCCTCTCCTCCCAGCATTCAGATATAAACTGCTTAATAGTGTCCCTCACTTCCTCTTTTTCAATTTCTTCAATAAGCATTCCTACCCTCTCCCTCGTGTCCCCCTTCAGCCATCTATCCTTTGTTTCTTCACCCCACTTCTGCATTATTCTTCCAGTAAATTTTATTCTATGAGGTATATACTGTGGGCATTCCAAGAGAAAATGTTCCAGGGTCTCCACTACTCCAGAGTGGCACATTTGGCATCCCTTTTCCCCATCTCTCCCAATTTTTCCCCGAAGCTCCAGTGATCTTGATCTCAGTTTGAACAGCAGTGACCCTCCAAAGGTGCCATCTAGGTACTTCTCAAAAGCTGGCTTTTCTTTATATTGTAACCCCTGCAGTGATCTTTTCACGCTAACCCCTGCTCGCCAGTTTCGATTGCAATCTTCCATGACTCTCTCTTTGACAAACCTTTTGCCTTCTTTCATTCCTACTTCTATGTTTGTGACCTCTATAGAGTAATTGTCCATTAGTTCCCTCACATGTTTTGACCACCCCGTTTCTGTATTAGAATTCCAAATGGTATCGAGCATCAATTTGCACCACCGGTTGTCAGGCAGATTTCTCAAGTAGTTAAAGTAACACAGTTTTCCCAAATCTACCCTGTCCTTGATTTTCATCCACCCAAGCTCCCCCCTTACTGCTTCCAAAGCTGCAGCATTACTCGACCCTGTTATCCATCTGCCGGCATCATTTTGAGTATTTTCCAACTTCTTAATAACGGTTTGGTTTAATGGAATCACGTCCGTGCCATACGTTATACTTGGTAAACCCACCCTCTCCCACAGTGTTTTCCCCACAAAGACCTTGTTGAAACTATTTTTCCCTAAAAGTTTTAGTTGGTTCATAATTCTTTTCCCCTTCAGAATCAGTTTGGCTGAGTAATTTCTGTACACCCCTCTTCCCGTTATATTTATGCTTACCCCTAGATACTCATACTCGCCCGTTTCTCCTACAGTGATTTGTTTGCTTTCCCCTTCGGGGATTGAGAACTCCCCCACTCTCCATCTCTTCGTCATATCTACCTTGCGTCCAACGGGTATTACCTTGCTTTTATTTTCATTTAGTTCGAGCCGCCAAGTGTTCCCATATCTACCAACAATTTCCAGCAGTTTCTCTAGCCCCTGTTCAGTTCTAGACATTAACACCATGTCGTCCGCAAAGAATAAGCCTGGTATCTTTATGTCTCCAACATTTACCCCCTCCGCACTCTGAATTAGTTCGTCCCCTAAATCTTTAACATACAATGCAAACAAAATCGGTGAAAAGATACACCCCTGCTTGAGGCCTATATCCATAGGGACTCGTTTTGTAGTGATACTCCCTAGACTGAGTTGGCTTTGCACATCTGTATACAGTGCTTTCATGATTCCCACAAAGTCACCCCCCCAGTCCGATGCCCTCGAGCTTTCGCCACATACCTTCCCTCCACACTCGGTCGTACGCTTTTTTCACATCTAGAAATGCCAGAATGTTAATGAAACAAGCTCCTTGAGCTCGTTGCACTAGCACCCAGAAGACAACAGATAATTCATCCACAATCAACAAAAATGAAAAAAAATATCCCCCAAAACTTTAATCAATATCAAGGAAAAAGTTAAACTGTTCAAAGGTTTAAATGAAAGGAACATTTTAAAAAATGGAATCAAAAAGTAAAAAAATATCACAAACTCAAATGTGAATCGAAATGTCCGTGTTGCTCAATGAACGTAATAGAAACATCACGCATTCAAATGTGAACCGAAACGTCCGTTTTGTTCAAAGATTTGTCTGAAACGTCTAGGTCGAGATGTCCGCATTCGGGCATTTGGGGGACCAACCATCCTAGACCAGGCCCCAGAACATCCCTAAACGACTGACAGCACAGGAATATTAGACTAAATTCTAAAATTATGGACGTCGTGGAAATGAAAAAAAACTAAAGCCGATTTTTTGCCGGCAAGTTGTCGGGAACCCCCCACCCCCCACCCCCCATACATGTATAGCAAATTAAAATTCCACTAAAAGACTACATTCTGATGTAACATTTCAGAGGTAGGTCTATTCCACTTTTTCGGAAACATTTCCGAAATTTAATTTAAAAATCCGCAAAAGGGCTAAGGGCGGATACCAGCCAAACTAAGAACCACGTTGCCACAAGACCGCCATGCTTGGTTAAGGCATGATAACTCATACGGCAGACACGCATATGGCAGGTTATGCAATGAGTTTGATGTCGCACTCCACACTGACAGGGGGAAAGGCCACTATTTATGTATATAATGACGGTTTGGGTTCAGACTACCAAATCAGGCCTTAGTCTCATCCAACGGAACGTACTATACACGGCGGGTGGTAGATTTGACCACCCAGTTACATTTATCTGCGGTCTAAGTATGGCCATACCCATACGGACTTTTCCCCACAAGAGCATGCAGACTGGATCGCGTTTACAGTGGACGAGGCAAAAGGATTCACAAGGGCTAATGTTGAGAGGATTAGTAACTGTAATGACGTACGTCAGGGCGAACATCGGTTCTCAGGCTAAGACCAGTCCATCTATACTGGGCACGGGTATACAGCGTTCGATGTACAGAGTAACGTCGAGACGAATTTGGAAGACGACAGTGCTTGGCCAATGGACTTGCAGAGCGCAATCAAATACTATCAAAACCGGCTGTTTCATTCCAAATCAAAAACTGATTATGTATTCGGCTTTGGCGTCTACATGGCACCTTCAGTTATACAACTAGGTGTGCTTTCACACGGTGTTGCAGTATATAATATCGAAATCCTGAATTCCACGGAGTCTAAGACGCTGGGGGTTGACGACGGTGTGGATGCGGCAAGATGCCGCCCAAAACCAATGTGTGCTTCCTGCAACTTCGCATATGCTACTTGCCTTTCCTGTCCATGTGGAAAAGCAACAAGAGAAACACATTACTACCTTAGTGGCAGAAGCTAAGTCTTCTTAACATCACGTAGAGGAAAAGACCACCATTATTGTAAGCGGTGTTGTCGTGGGACTGCTTGCTATTTGGTTCATCTCATAATGATAACAAGTATCGGACAGCAGGCTCGCGGTTGGAGGACCATGGACCCAGGATATTCGGCAAGCCATCCGGCAATATGGTCAATTTGTTGACTTCCTCACATCGAATAGAATGCATTGCTTTGTCGAGTCCACGGAGCTCCCTGATGCTGTGTCTAGTCCAATGGTTTTATGAGGTCAGTATTCAATCGTTTTAAAATATTGTTTCCTACGTTCCAGTTAATTTGGTCCCCCCTTCTCGGTGGCATGGCCAACAGCTTCTAACATAGTCGTCACACCACCGTTTGCAGTATCTAATGCCTTCCCCAGTCTCGCATTTCTACGCTGCCTATGGTTCACTGCCAGCCGTTTGGAGAGGCAAGAGCTTCGGCTGGCAGTTAACGTCACCCCTGCTGCCAATCTGCGAACCTTAACTCATTTCGGGAGAGAACTCAACTCAGTGCCAAAAGGTGAGGATACATAATGCAAGGAGTGATTCGAGTGTTTAAAAGTTCGGACCCTGGGTAGACCTAGACAGCCACCGCGCTGCCTCTCCCTACTGAGCTCAATCATGGCCTAAGCCAGGAGCTTGGCTTGACATCTCGATATTGGTTGTAAAAACGAACTCATCCTTGACAGTAGCCCAAAATCAGCAACTGCTGGTGTGTTCAGCCATCTCAGGCGCTGAAGAGATTATGCCTGGTACCGCACGTCTTGCATTCACCTAAGTCTTAACCTTAACTGAAGCCGTCAGGGTCGTGCCCCAAAACCGTGTGCGCCACGGTCAAGAAAACCACAACTACGACGTGTATTATTGCTGCGGTGAACCTCTGGAAGACAGCACAGGAACGCGAAAATGCGCAGTACCAAAGAATTGATAACGCAACCAACAGGAACATATCTGAACATCCGACCAACTCCGGTGCTAAGGATACAATGAAGAATGAAGACAAGACCATCAGTGATTACAGTCGAGCTATCAATTCTGTAGCAATTCTGCAGCCAAGTCCACCGTCGGCAATTTCAGCCAAGAGTTCGAGGTTACTCTGCCAGAAATGGCCAGGCTGATCCCCAACCACTATGCAGGACATCCCATCCTCTGCGACCATGTCTTTCGACATCGCATAATAATGGCTGACAAGAACGACACGACGTCGAATAGCAACATGCGAGAAGCATGAAGAGCATTCCGATGCTCTTCGAAGTTCTGACTGCCGCATCGATTGCGAAACATGCTGCAGCCCTAGAATCAAAATCACAAAGGCGAAGTCCACAAATAAAGGCCTACCCAAACAACTCTGCAGCTAGCGACTGTGTAACTACGGGCAGTGGTGTGAGGTCGACTACCAACAGCTTGTCGCCTCACCCACAGCAAATGACAAGCTAAGGTGGCAAAGATGTCTCTCCGGGCAAGTTCATGGCTGCAGAATACGCACTGTGGCTTGACATGCGCATGATAAATTATGACAATTGCACGGCAGCAGTCAGAGGATTGAAATTCAAGCAAGCGCGCCACCATCCAGATCACCGAGGCCGCTGTAAAAGCCGATGCATTGAAAATCTACTTGTGTGTGATCATAGATGCCCAATTCAACATCCAACGAGGGGTCATAACCTATGTTTGTGAGACAAAAAATGAAAAAAAAAATAATGAAAATTAATTGGCGATTTTTGAGAATAGCGCTGGCCGGTTTTGGACGTTACGTTAGGTAAAGGGTTAAAGAATAATACATAGACTACAGAGTACGTCGTGTGGAAGTGAGAGTTTGAAATTATGTGTATTTGGTACACAGTCTCGGTCTCTCTCTCTCTCTCTCTCTCTCTCTCTCTCACTCTCTCTCTCTCTCTCTCTCTCTCTCTCTCCCTCTTTCTTCCGGCGTTGGGACGTCCTTCAAGACGGGGGCCCCCTTCTAGCCGCCCCCAACTCCTGCAATGCAAGCCCTGCGGGCCCATCCCCTACGCCTCTGCCCCATCTTGCACATCACCAGTCTCCGAGGCTCTTACGAAGAAAATGACGTTTTACCAAGGTGGCATTCAGTGGCCGCCGCACAGAGCAAAGCACATGGGTGCTGTCCCAAACATACAAATCGATCCCGCTGGGTTGTTTTATTTCACCGAAAAGGCCGTGACAGTTTTGAAGATCTTCGGGAGAACGATGTTATTTCTTCTTGCGAAGAAGGAGCTGCAGTATGCCAGCTACTGTCTGAAACAAAGTGCTGTATCGAAAAGATCATTTATAGGAACGTATGACATTTATTTGTTCGTTCTTGGATGAATGTGCTTCCTGATTCACAATAACGTTTTGCACTCTCGAATCCGACAGCCACGCAACAAAACGTCACTGGCGTAAATAAGAGTTACTCCCCTTTGACAATAGGGAAGCAGAGAACTCAAATATCCGCACAGCACAGATTCTCCGAACAAGCTGAGAAATCGGAAAAAAAATATCTGATAGCATTTTTGGATGGATGCTGTCATGCCCCCATAATAGAATATAAATATTAACATTTATTTTCTATTATGGGGGCATGACAACATCCATCCAAAAATACTAACAGATATATTTTTTTTTTTGATTTCTCAGCTTGTGCCGAGTACCTGTGGTGCACTACACTAAGCTTTCAAAGCTCTAACCAAAGACTGAACTTCCCACTGGCTATAAGATATTAAAATAACCAAGCATGTGGGAAACACTTCTACTTGCTGTTTAAGCTCTCCCGCATGCTGTCTCAGGATGCCAGGTTACAATTTTGTATTCGAATATTTTAGACTCCAGCGACGAGCGAATTCCTGCAGTGTTTCGTAATACGATACATAGTAACAATCAAGTGAAAAATAGAGTGTAACTGTTCGTTGCGTCATGACCTGTAATGATATTATGGACTAACTACTATCCGAAGTACAGGAGGAGCCCGCGAAGGGTGAAACTACCACTTACGAGGATGCGGATCCCAATAAAATTCGGGTAGGGGTGTAAGGGCACAGCCCTATCACGGCTTCTTCCGGTGGAGTGAACAGAACCACTGGACACCAGAGAGAATGGCGATAGGTCGGAGTGAACCCAGAGGGTCTCTGACCCGGAAAACCTCGATCGCTCTGTACTAGTCGTATTACCACCGCGTTGCCGCCGTTTCGGTATGAGATCTGGTGGGTCGGGAGATGGTTGTCAAACCGAGGTGTTGTAGAATCCTAGATGTCAATTTCCGGCACTAATACTCTGGCTTTGGAAGATTTGCAGCGTGATCCCGAGGAACGTAAAGAGTTCCACCCCTTATCTTGCCATTGCTCTAGCAGGGCATTACGCTTTTCGGGTGGTTCAAGGTATGTTTGACATGAAAGTATCGTATGCAATATCGCTTAGGGTGAACTTCTGGTTGCACAGAGGTTGAAGGCCTGGGGGTTTGTGGAACACGGTCTTCTTGACGTACATATTGCCACCCAAATCGTTTGTTCTTCGTAGAAACGTCGCAACATACTGAGGAGTTTTCTGTGTGCAAAGGAAAACATAGAGGCTTTTAGGTTGCGTACTTGGGCTGGCTTCCATCACATAAAGTTAACAGCTGACCCACGGGATACCTTCACGCTGCTCCTTCAAGAGAGACGCTTTGGCGAGTGTCTCTTATAAGATAATCTAGTTCACCTTGGTTTGTTTTCAATTGGCAAGTGAAACGTTTACCATCAGCTTTTGCACCGTGAGTGAACTTGCCAAAAACGTTACAGCCCTGGTCTCGATCTTCAGGAGGCCACAATTCATTCTGCTTTTTGAAGGCGATGATGGCTTCTTCGACCTCTAGCGTGGTTAGATGATATCGGAGTGAGGTGGTATGCCAGAGCCTGTCCCCTCCTAGAAATCCCGCCCAAATCAAACAGAGATAACTGGTTGGCACCTGGGTTGAAGGCACACTTCCATATTTGGGCGAAACCGGTGTCAATATCCCAGAAAACCATTGATTGCAACACGGACCATATAGGCTAGTGGATGACCAAAGCGCTAAAAGTAAGGTTATGCATCGCCTAGGCTCTGGAAGCTAGCGGAATAGCACACCTTTATGTCGATACATATATTGTCGTTGACGTGTTACTGTTCTGCGTTCTTTACGCCACCATGGCCGTGTTCGACAAAGACCCTTTAGATGTCATCTAGGAACGAGGCTTGGGTCAGCTGCCAGCAATTTCTTTCTCTAGCTGTAACTATTCACCATGATTACTGAATACTCTGTCCACTAAAGTTTCATCTCCCAAGTGAGTACAGGTGTCAATTAACGCGTAATGCTTTTTCATGTGTTCTGTAGGACCAACCATTTTGGACCACGAACTGGTTGACCTTGGGCTGCCTGTGGTTTTCTGAATCACCGCGCAAGAGATAGACGGCGATTGGTTCATTTTGCGTGGCTTCGCGAATGTCATCCCACACGCCACCTTCACCGACCCGTACCTGTCTGGTTTGGGAACATGGGGGTCTTTGGGGCATGCGTGATACTGAGGAAGACTAGTTCTATGGTTCTGTGTACTGAATATTTAGAACTGTTGTAGATATCCTCACCAGCGATGTCGTTCAAGATGACGGCAGTCACCGCACGCTTGGGGATCTTTTCGCGTCCTTTCACGTCATGGGGTGTGGCATCGGTTTCATTAACCCTTTCGTCCCACTCCCTAATTTCTGTCGTTTGATCAGTATTAAGCTCTGTCCCTGAGAGTGCCATTAAAGTGCTCAACCACTCTCTGGGTAACGCAATTCGGATCTCAATTTTCAGAGGTGCTAACATTGCTGGGTCTGAATTAAGGATAGAGCTTACAAATTACAGCGGTGACAGTGCAAGCATTTTGGCAGTATAGGCTGTCGATCAAGTCAACGCGCCTGGATTGTGTCTCGAGTAATCTCAACATCACCCTGATCTTTCCTCCTGTCTGTTTTCCCGGGTAAAACTTTCTTCGACGGCCCACCGCCCAGTCGTTTTCATCGTGTTCTCTCAATATATTTATTTATTGGTGTTTAAGGTCATATACTTACTCACAATCGCTAATCATGACCGTGACAGTTTTACGGATGGAGGAAGCCGGAGTACCTGGAGAGAACCACCAAGCAACGACGAGCAGCTGCCAGCTCCCCAACATCGTAACTCCGCACTGCAGCACAGGCAGGTTTAGATTTGTTGAAGACATGCGCACCGTCGACGTGCAGTACGCCTTAGTGCACAGCGTCATCGTGCCCCCATGTAGACAATGGGGGTTAAGTGCCTTGCCCAAGGACAGAGCGTGGGGGTCCGAATCGATCGCTCAGACGGTCACCCATCCGAGGACTCACCGAGCTCGACGTTGCTTAACTTCGGTGATCTGACGAGAACCGGTTACCGCAACGCCACCGCGCCCCCGTGTTCTCTCAAGAACTTGATTTTCCGGACGTATTTGTCTTAGAGTGAGTAATTGTATGAGGAGTTGAGCTGCTCTCGCGTTTGTTTTTACGGCGTCTAGGGCCATACGGCCTGCCCGAGCTTCGATTCCGTCAGTAATCTAGATGTCCTTGCGTAGAAGTGCCAGGTAGATTTTACAGCACTGTTCGGTAGCTCCGTAGAGTTAAGAACATGCCATGTGTTTACACATGCCGTTTATTTTACCACAGGTATACTGAAAAATACAACCCGCCTGAAATAAGTATAAGCAGAGGAGAGAGGGGCTTACAATCCCGTCGTTGGTGAGGGTTAGCACCCCTGTCGGGAAAACTGTGCACATACTTTATTATGTGCTTGTCGAGGAATACCCTAGCCTCCGCGTCGGGGGGCATACACCCCCACCCTCCTTCCCGTCGTGAAAAAATCTCACTCTTCCGGAGGGGAAGAAACTAAATACGCCGGTCGAAAAGAAATGGTTTCTCTTTTTGTCTGAGGAGATTATATATAGAATAAACGTATAGTATTTTCAAGTAAAACAATTATTCTAGGATTAAGAATGAAACCGACGAGCCTCTGGCGAGTCGGTTTCATTCTTAATTCTACGAGTAGAATACTTTTGAAAACATTATACGTTTATTTTGTTTTTCCCATAAATCTTCGACAGGGCAGTCGCGGCAAAATCGTGCTAAATTCGCTACAAAACGCAACGAGAAGTGAGGAGCACATTGGTCCAATTCGATCGACCAGCAAAATTAGCAAAAATAAACCAGACTCAGTAAAACATTTTTGTCTAAAAATAATTCCTCTACAAACTTGAGCTAAACTTGCAAAAATACTTTATTATATGAGCAGTGTGTGGTGTTTTCTACTGGCATTGTGTAATACTTTCAAAAAGATTTAAAGAAATCAAAAATCGAACTATTAATTATGATATACAAATGTGGTAGAGGCCAGAGGTCAACACGTCCGTCGCTACTTGGGGAATAAATTCTTTCAGTGTTAAACCTACGGGAAAAATTTATCACCCTACTAGGTGAATAAAGTTAAAAATTATCCAAGGCCTTTAATGTTCAAATAAACAACCATTTATGGGATAAATGATGTTATAGCTAAAAAGATTCCTGGCAGGGTTTCTCGTGCTGGTGACAAGACCGTTCAAAGGAATGAATTGCCGCCTTTGGCAAGCCCTGATGGTCGGTCGCTAATCTTTGAGGTGCAAACCCGGCATAGGTCTGATCGCCCTTGTTTTGAAGTGTGAAGATCATGCCACCGTTTTCATCCATAAATTTGTATACGCCTTGGGGCTGGTTCCTCCATCTCGTAGCTTTCCTAAGCTCGAAATCCTCGTTTGTTGGGCAGCTCATATTGTTTTTGTGTCCTTATTGGACACATACCCAGTGTCACCTCTTCAAATGGGGGATACAAACCAGATTGGTTTGCTTGATATTTGACAGAACATGGGCTGAGGGGCGTTAGAGGGGTGTAAAACACACCTGGCACATTCGCCCCATATAAGCTCGTGCCCGATTTTAGCTCTCGATAAATAGGCTGGGAGGCGCGACAGGACTTTCTAAAAAGAACCCCCCCCCCCCCCCAACTGATGCCCATGACAACATCATGGATGTGTGGTAGGTGGAATAGTTACCATTTAACGTGAAGACAGTTGTCGCCCCTAGTGTTCACGCTGTTTTGTGCCAACAGTGATAATTGCTCTGAAAATCGTTTGGCACCAAAATACAGCATTTGGAACCAAAAATATAAGGCTAAAAGAAGTGTTTTGATTCTCGGGCAATCCCTCATTGAATTTGAACCCTCTCATTGGACATTTTTATTGCTTCAGTGTCTTCCAATATTAATACAACCTCAGGGAGACCCGAAATCTTTTACATTTTTTGATTGATGCATATTTATTTAGTTTCGTCTCAGTAGTATAGCAGGAGTAGGAAATATGTGCCGATACGGGGCCAAAAAGCAGCACCTCAATCATGGTGGGCTGGAAAGTTAGGTGGGCTGGAAAAGTTGAGTTATTTTTGGAAAAACCTCAATTTTGGGGGTAAAAAAGTTGATTTTCTTGGAAAATATTGGGTTTTCCCAAAAATAATTCAATTTTTGACCGAAAACCCTGGGTTTTTCCGGAAAATGTTTAAAATTCGAACATTTCTGGCTCACTTTCGACGGAATTTGTTGAAAATGTCTAAAAATTGACCGGTTGGAAAAATTCACTTTTTCATTAAATTTAACACTGACTTCGCCATTGGGGTGAACTTTTTCGAAATTTCTCAAATGGGGTTTTGGACGATTTTGACAGGAGACACGACATCCCATTGGCAAAAAGTCTGAAAAAAGATGGTTTTTTTTTGCGGTCGTGGACTACAAAAGACGCGATCGAGTATTTGATTCCCATAGGAAAAAATTCCGGTTCGACTGGTTAATTCGTAAATTTGGATGGTAAATTGAGCTGGTATAGAGAGAGATTATGCGTCTGAGTCTAAAAAAAAAATTAGCTCGATGGGCGATCTGGAATGGATGGATCGTGATTGAAAATATGTATATATTATAAGTTAAAAAGATTAATAATAATAAAAAAATAACTGTTTTTGTCATTAAAAAAAAAACTAAAAAAGTTTTTTTTATTTTTTTACATATATAATAAGAAGAAAAAAAAAACAAAACAAAAAATATTTTACAATTAATAATTATTATCATTTAAAAAAAAACCCGCAAAATTTAGTATTTTATAAAAAAAAGTCAACAAAACGATAACAAAAAAAAAATCAGTCATGAAATCGACAATACCTAACAAATCCGCATTAAAATTGAAGAGAGTGGAAAGATATTCAAAGTTCGAAAGTAAACTTTATAGACTGCAATCGCACAAAGCCATTGAATTGAAGGACATGGAGATGAGTGGATTGAGAGAGGAATACGACAAATATGTACTGCCTTTGAAATTGATGGAGACCGCCCTGGATTTAATGTATGGATATCAAGACGATCTATTGGCCATCCTCTCGGAGAAGATAGAAAATTTCGACACGGACGATTTGTCGCTATTCTACGGGAGTAATATATATCTGAACGTCTCTAAAGAAGTGGTTGATACATTGAATCTGACCACCGAGGAAGAACGGGCGTTGAAGAGGGTGAATCTCGTTTTCCAATGGATTTATCAGCGAGGAGACGATAGCTTTAAAGTTAACATGCTCATCACGGATGTAAAATTATGAAAGAGAGTTAGTCCATTATAGACAGATTTTTGATCTCGACTCGAAAACCCATTAAAGTGCTTTTCGTCTCTCTCTCTTTCAGTTGGGGAATGTATGTGTTTTCACGCTCGATTAATATTTCAGTTCGCGTGATTGTACAGGGGCGAATCAAAATGATTGCTTTTCATTACTGAATAGAATTTATTGAAGCAATAAACACCTACATGAGGCAGATTGCCAATTTTACAACAGCATTATTAAGGTAATATAAAAGTGAAAATGTGTGAAGTCGATGAATTTTATTTAATATATACAATCTGGGGGAGTGTTTTTCAATGCGTGTGTGACTATTCACCTCTGTTTGGAATGAAGTGGGAAGCGAGGTAGTACTCGTTTTCTGCAGTATACAATTTAATTTGTTTTTTGCTTTACTGTGTTAAAAAAATTGATTCTCATTAAAAGAAAAAAAATATATATATATTAAATAAGAAGTTTAACAATTCGCAAAAAAAAGTAAAAATATTATATTAACACACAAAAAAATGCCAAAAGCAAAAACGACTATCGTGGAAAAGTTACATTCGTCTACCATACCCGAGTTGAAAAAGTACTGTATAAATCTAAGAATTAAAAATTACAGCCATCACGGAACCAAAGGACGATTGATCGAAGCCATGCACGAGGAGACCTGTGATCTAACACTAGTGAAATTACAAGCCAAAGTGTGTCAGTCATTGAAATTGAAAGGTGTCAAATACATGAAAAAAGACAAATGCATCGGTCATTTGCTCGACGGAAAGGGAATGGACGAAAGATCCGTGGAGTGACAAAATAAACTCGAATCGTGAAAAAAATTGAGAAGGCAGTGACGAAACAACACCGACAAATGACCGTGGAGGAAACTAAGAAGAAGAAGACGGTCGTTAAATGAAAAGTGGAGCGGCAGGAGGTTTCAAAAGAGAATAATAAAAAAATGAAAAGTGATGCGGTACGAGATGACGATTCGTTAGAAAAGTAAACGATAGATGCAGTCGTGAGCGAGCATGCTGAATGAAAAAATGGATTCAATGTGATAAAGGGAATCGTAATCTAAGCGTTAGAATCATTGTTGATTCCGATAGAATGAGATGTCGCCATCAAAGGATTTTTTAAAACTTTCAACACGATTCCCAGTCTCGCAAAACTCGATCCCGAATCGTTCATGGAACGGGCGAAGGGTGGACGTTTAGATGTATTTTGAAAACATCTAGTTTTCGTAGGTCTAAAAATAAAAATGACCTTGCATTGTCTGATGAAAAAGGTCGACACGAACACAGGTGAGAGTGTGGTGCAAGATGCCTATTTCCGGTCTAAAATTGAGACTGTATTTAGAGAGACGAATTAGTCGACGTTTATGAAGAGATGAAAGACAAGATGTTAGAATCTATGGCTAATTATCAAGACAAGGGAAGTGGTTGGACGTTAGAGAAGGTATTGAATCTCGAGATTCACGTGGACAGACATTACCCTTTGAGAGCATCTTCCTATATAAAATTGTCTTATTTCGTATTAAAACAAAATGCTGTGATTAACATGATAAATAAATGGGATAGCGAGTGTTTCAAATGGTGATCACATCAGCCTTATATCCCATAGAAAAGCATGCTCAGAGAGTTTCCAAGTATGGGGAGACTTGTAAAAATCTCAATTGGATGTGAGTGCCTTTCCAGACGTGGTTGGAAGACATCAAGCGTTTTGAAAAGCTGAATCCCAGGGTGGTCACGAACGTCTTGGAATACGATGATAAAAAAACGAATAGTCTATCCTCTCAGACTGACTTCGCACAAAGAGAGAGAAAAGATGGTTAATTTGTTATTAATTTCCAAGAGTGAGAATTGACTTTATTGCTGGATTTAAAATATGAGTCGATTGCTGTCAAAGCAGACTAGAAAACATGAGAGCAAGAGATTTTTCTGTCTCAACTGCATGAATTAGTTCCATTGTCAAGAATCGTTGATGCATGATCGGGAATATTGCAACGAAAAGCTAAGCGTCGCCATCGAAATGCCTAAACCTAAAACTTATGTGGACTTTTGCCACCACAATAGAAGATTAGAATGGCCATTCTTCATCTATGCCGATTTCGAATGTTTCACCACAAAAATAAATTCTTGCCAGCCCGACGAGCATAGGAGTTATTCTGAAAAATATCAGAAGCATGTACCTTTGGGCTATTGTTATTATGTGAAATGATGATCGAGAATCATCTGGTCCATTCGTCTACACTAAACGTTCGGAATGTGACGACGTGGTTCAAAGATTCGTGGAAGAGTTAGAATGGAAAATTAAAAAATTATATGACAAATTAAAAAAATCCAAAGACATGATCATCATGCCAGAGCAACAGCGAGAATACAATGAAACCACCGAATGTCACATCTGTAGACAACCATTCGATAACAAGTCTGACAATAATAAAAAAGTTAGAGATCACGTTCACTACTCGTGTCTGTTTCGTGGCACGGCTCACAACAAATGTAATTTTAGATTTCGAGATGCTCAATTCTATCTAGTGATATTTCACAATCTCTCGGGCTACGACAGTCACCTTTCATGAAAAATATGGTTTCACCGGCAGAAAGTTGAGCTGCATCATGCAAAGCGATGAAAAATACATTTCCGTCACTAAATGGAAGGTCGTCAATAAAAAGAGAGTCGTTGATGGAATGACTGAGAAAATGATTCCCATCTGTAGAGAGATACGTTTCATCAACAGTTATAAATTCATGTTGGCCAGTCTGGAAAAATTAGTTGGCAGTTTGATTAGGGAGAAATTTAAAATCACGAGTAAACATTTTGATTGACGACAACAATTGGTGGATGTCATGTTGAGGAAAGGCATCTACCCTTATGATTACATGAGTGACCTCGAGAAATTCGACGACGCCAGTCTATCTCCTAAAGGAGATTTTTATTCAAAATTATACCAGTCCGACATTTCCGACGATGATTACGAACACGCGCAAAAGATGTGAAAATTATTCGACATGAAATCCATGAGAGATTATCATGACCTCTATCTGAAAACTGACGTGCTTCTCTTGGCTGACGTGTTCGAAAATTTTCGATGAGTGTGTCGTCGACATTACATACTTGATCAAGCTTGGTATTTCGACTTGCCACGTCTTAAGAGAATTCCAGAAAATTAATCTCGAAACCCAATTATAAACATAGAACCATATTCAACGAAAATCTGGTGGTCGTACACATGCAAAAGATGCATCTGAAGGTCGACAAACCCTATTATCTCAGAGCAGTCATCTAAGATGTCAGCAAGCAGTTGATGTACGAGTTTCCTATGATTATGTCAAATCCAAATTCGATTCAAAAGCCAAACTATTCTTCACCAACATGGACAGTCTGGCTTACGAGATAGGGACTAGAGATGTCTACGATGACATAGCATCAGACATGAATGAATGGTTCAACACAAGTAATTATCCCGACGATCACCCGTCTAAGATTCCGACGGGTATCACTAAAAAGGTGCTGGGTAAATTCAAAGACAAGAGCGGTGGAAGACAGATCACTGACTTTGTGGGTTTGAGACCAAAATTGTATGCTTATCTCTTCGACGGTGAAGAGATCAAGAGATGTAAAGGCATTCAAGCGTGTGTGATGAATAAGAACATCACTTTTGACGAGTATAAAGAGTGTCTTTTCGAAAGTTCGATGGTGTATAAAAAGATGACTGCAATTCAAAGCAAAAAGCATGAGATGTACACCAAAGAAATCAATAAGATTGTGTTGATGGCCAACAACAATAAGAGAATTATATCTGAGGATAAAATACACACTTTTGCACTCGGACATTATTCCATGATAATTCAACAAAAAAATCGAGAGGATGAATGCAGTACGACTGAAGACATCGAAATGTTGTAATTTTAAAAAAAAACTTGCGAGTTATATATTAAGAAAGAATAAAAAAAAAAAAAAAAAATATTTACGAATAAGAAAATAAAACACATATCCATAGAAGGTGTCATTTTACCCAATGAACCCCTATCCAACATTCATCTGTCGAAGGCGGCGAAAGATTTAAAAATCAAACATTTTCGAGGTGTGTTTTGTAGAGATGCCTTACTGAGGAGAAAAGACAATTCGGAATGCAGAATTTTAAATCTAGATGACATCGGAGGTGAGGGAACGCATTGGGTCACGTGGTTTTCGAACCGGAATAAAAATTATTATTTTAATAGCTACGGAATCTCGATGCTGATAAAAATAAGGAACTATTTAACATCAGTTATTTGCAATACCAAATGAGTGCAAGTGCCGGATCGAGTGTTTTGCGGTCACCTGTGTCTCTACCTTCTCAAGAGATGATCTGAAGGAGATCACTTTCAAGATATGCTCAAAAAAAATTTTTTGGGTTGTTATAATTAAAATAACAAAAAAAACCCCACAGAAACAAAACATGCCACTTGATAAATTTGGTCGCACTGATGATAATGAAGGTCCTTCTAGAAAGAAAAGAAAAATGGTTGAAGTTGGTGGTGACATTGCCAACTTGGACGAATGATACATCCAGAGATACGAACCTCAAGAAGAACCTTTAAACTTCCGCAATAAGAAAATCTACAATCTTCCCGAACCAATCGATTTGGCAGATGCCATGACTAAAAAATACGTGGATAGAGGAGACAAAAATTTCTGGCAGAACATGAGAGATAATTACATGGATAAAGACATGATGGATGATCTCAACTTGAAATCTAAATGAGTTGTGAATTAAGCGGACCCTAGAGATTTGACCGATGCCACAACTAAAAGATATGCAGATGACGCTCATGTGAGATTCGGAAAACACCTGAGAGATCGCTATGTTCCTAAAGTTATGCAGTCTGAATTGAACGCAAATTCTAACAAGATAACCAATGTGTCCGTTCCCACGAATCCCAACAATGCAGCGACCAAACAATATGTAGACTTGGAACTGAGAAATAAGAATAACCATGACGAGCTAGAAATGAAATCTGGACACTTTTTTTTATCACCCCATCCGAATCGATGTTTGGTACCGATCACTTTACCCACCAGCGAACGTTTGACTCTCTCTCTTCTTGTGGGATTCGGTATATTTTTCATTTTCGTCAACATGTTTTTATCGCAGATTCGATCATGAGTCTTGATGTCGGGATGTTTAGTGTAGCACAGATCGTGAGTGTAAGCAGCTGAATCCACCCTATTAATGGGTTTGCTCCAGGATTTAGTAGTCAGATCTCGATTCAATCTCTTATTTGATTTCATGCTGGGTCCCATGAATTGATGTCCTGGCAGATGCATTTCGAAGGGTAGATTATTAATCATTTTATTTTTCAGGCCAGCACCGCATTTGGTGAATAGCATCTTGGTCAAACCACACACTTTACACGTTCCGCGAAGCATGGGTCTGTTATTTTTTGTCAGTACTTTTTTAACGTTAACCGTATCAGTAACTCTCTTGCATTTGACACAACACATTTGTGTTTTTTCGTACATATTTAATTATTTATTTTCGTATTTTTAATTTTAATATATATATAATTTTTTTTTTTCTTTTATATATATATATTTTTTTTCAATCGACTGCTTCTGGAATCCTTTTGGGACCCAACAATTTACAAAACGATCGTCTCGCTTCTTCCCTACCTTTTTCCATGAGAGAATTCTTCAATTGTTCCTTGATGATCTGATGACTTTTGACTCTTATCTTCGCTTTCATGACTTCGTATTTTTGTTTTTCGTTCAATATGTCGACATATTCACGTCCAAAATCCTACCATCTTTCAATGCCAGGGAGATCTTATCCGACATGGTGTCGATCTTTGCATTGGCCAAAACGCTGATGTTTTTGTGCATCCTGACCTTTACAGATAATTTCTTAGTGATTAATTTACCGATCGTACTAACGAATCTGGCAGTCAGAGCCAATCCTTCTATGTCCAACACGACTGGAAGAGTAATGACGGCAGTCAACAATAGACTGATTCCAGCAACATTCAAACCCATAGAGGCAGTGAAGAGAGTCAAATCCACATCATTCACAAATTTCTCTAATCTCAAATATTTCTTATTGAGCGAACGATGAGAATCTCTCTCTCTCTCTCTCTCTCTCTCTCTCTCTCTCTCTCTCTCTCTCTATCTCTCTCTCTCGTGTCAGATACAATTGAATTCTATTGATTTGTTTGATTCGATACCTCTACACCATGTTGTCACTTCCTCCTCATTCTAGTGGTGGTGGTGGTAGAAAAGGTGCCGTGGGCTCGATGCTCAACTTCTCTAACGATGGATACATTTTTTTACTTCAAGTTTCCATTATTTAATTTTTATTTATTTATTTATTTATTTATTTATTTATTTATTTATTTATTTATTTATATCTATTTTTATGTATTTGTTTTTATTTATTTTCATCCCATATAATTTAACGAAAAAAAAACAATATTTAGTGGTCTCCCTCCTTTTTCAACAATAATTCCAAAACACATCCCCTGTCTTCGGTGGTGAGACCTCGATGTGCTAACTTCAACTCTTCTGAATTAGTGGGCTTGGGTTCTCCGACTCAAGACATGAATTGCTTCCAACATTCGATCGCGTAATCAAATCAGATGTATTCCAATGCGGGCATGAAATACGTGGTGATGATGTCTTCCCATTCCATTGTAAGACATGAATGATTAACATGGTTAAAATCTCTCTCCTCCCGACAGCCAAGGCATCTTTTGTGCAAGATGCAAGGAAGTTGTTCATTCACACAGATTGTGTAAGCTCTGCACAGCGCCCCTCGAAGAAAGCAAGCCCTCGATTCCGCAGAATCGTTCGTTCACTCATGATTATATATATATATATATATATATATATATATAAAAAAAATTTCTAAGTCCTAAAAAAATAATTTTTCGAATTTTTTTTTTTCTATTTTTTTTTTTTGTAATTCTTTTTTTTTATTTCCTTTTTATATATTACTTATTTTTTATAACAACACGTTCTATTCATTGCATAGTCAACTGAATCAACAGATACTTGTCGTCTATTATGATCGCATGTATTATTATAGGAAAGAGATGACATTTTCTTTGAAAGAAGGATTTTATGCTTTTCGTATTTTGCTAAAAACATTTTTTTTACCATCATCATCATCGTCATCATTAGAATGATATGGATAATAATCGATAATGATTTTTAATATTTAGCAAATTCGATCCACGATCTATTTGAAGCAGACGTGTGTAATCTGTGAATAAATTCGAAACACGTGCAAATGTATTTTTCACGATTTTCATCACCACCACCACCACGATCGAATACATTAACTTCGTTGTTTGCGCAATAAATAATGTAAGGATATTTCTCGTAATTGTAATGTTCTACAAGTTTCACTTCATATTTTAAATGATCTAGGATATCTATAATCATGCGATAATCTCTTCCGTAATAAAAGTCTTGGTAAGACACATTTTTTTTTTTTTCGAACACTTTATAATGTCCAATATTTTTTAAATAACTTCAATTTAGGAATATAATGAAAACAATGTTACGAACACATTTAAACATGCGTTGTGTATGATTTGTTCCAATTGAATTCTTTCTAATACATACTTTGTAAATGTTTAGAAAAAGCTAAAAGCTTTTCGTAATATGAACGTTTTGTTAACGCGTCTGTTGGAAGATTATTTTTTTTCTCTCCTTTCACTCCATTTTTTTTTTTTTTCAATTGTTATTTTTATAATAACATACTCAAAAGGGGTATATTCTTAAACAGCGAATACGGACCCAACAACAAACCTTCACCGATCGGTTCCACATTCTCTCCAGTCTTCAGATAGAGACCATCTCTGCCAAAAGCATCGCCAACACCATTTCTCACAGGTCCTAGATACAATCCTTTACCTTCAGCGTCTATGCGACAGATGGCTCCTCCCAATCCGTTTCCCCTCTTCTTCTTCAAAAACATTCCTCTACCCACTAATTTGTTGACTCCCGAACTAGTGAGTCCCGAGAGAGCTCCCACGCCCAGAGCTGGCAACATCGTCTTTGTGAGAATGGGTAATACTTTGGTGGCGAGTCCCACCAATAGCAGTAAGAAACCGCCTTTCATTCTCAGATTATATCTCAGCTGAGTGGGACTCAGTCTCACCATTGTTCCCATTCGATTACGAATCGCTTTCTCCATCCTTTTGATTTGAGTTTTAGTCCAGGCGATCAGATCGCGACCACCACTCTCCAAATCTTGAAGGCTGAATTTGAATCTAATGGCCTCGCCTCGATTTCTCAATGCTCTACAAAGTTTAGCTTTCTGTCCTTCAGATATGTTCACGTTTTTAATTACATATTGAGTCATATTTTATTTTTTTTTATTTTATTTGACTATATATTATTTTTTTTGTTTAAGATATTATTTTCAAATTATTTATTATTTGATTTTGTTTTTCCATATCTCTCTGATATGGAATCATATAGTCACTATCTCTCCATGAAGATCTAACAGATCGTCGTTCTGATCCGTCAACATGGTTTCGATGCTATACAATGTGTCCAGAATCACGGGTAGATAGACAAGATTTCGAGGTCACTCCATGATCTTGTTACCCAGCAAAACATCTGGAAAGAATGAGTAGATCGTAGGCTTAGAGCTACCATTGACGTAACTTCCCATGATCACATTGACATTCACTAAAATGCTATTGACTGCAAGAATGTCGACCATATTTTCGGACGTGGCGTGACCTCGATACATCTTTCAATCTAATTCCAACATCTCGCCGATCGAATCTTCTGCACTAAAATCAACTCGAAAATTATCTTCCAAGTCTAATATCGTATGTAGAGTACTCGTATTGGGAGTGAGTCTTATCATCTTTCTTCCGTGACCATCAGTCTTCAGTCTCGTCTGGATGTGATGGTTCAGATTGTCTATGTCATAACTCCCTTTGGGAATTCGAATCTCGAACCAATCCACTCTGTTGGAATACTTGAATGCGTTATTCTTTTTGGTGATCTTGGGAAAGGGTAGGTCTCGAGATTAACCAATGCTATCTCGTATCTCTTTTCCTTTTTCAATTCGATGGAAGGTTCGAATTTCATAGTGAATCGAGTCATGTCGTGACTCACTGTGGTTTGAAAGGACTGTTTCATAGACGTATTCTCGACTATCTGTTCTAATAGATGTTCTGACATTTTTATTATTTATTATTTATATATTTTATGTTTTTATCGATATTTTGGAATTTTTTTTAAATTTTCTTCTCTATTATTATCGGAAATACAAAAGAAATCGTCGAATCCGCTTCGATATTTTCCGTTGTTAAATTCGCTAGTCAAATCGATCACCACGAAATTGTGAAGTCCTTTGTCCCACACCTTCTTACAGAATCTCCTGAATTATTCCCTGCTCATGTCGTTGGCAACATGATCTCCATAGATGTGATTGAGTTTCTTGAGATCCTGATGAAAGAGACACAGACAATTAGCATTTTCCCTTATCCTCTGTAGTCGAAAATAATTCTGAGACAGATAAAAACAATCCACGTTGCTGTGACGTCCTCGAACGTAATACGATTTGCATTGATTCTGTCTCTCCAACAGCAGATCATCGAAGATCATGAGATTCTTATTCTCTGACTTCAACTGTCTGGGATCGAGATTGAGAACGTCGCCGGTGTTCTCGTAAAACAGACATTCCACATTTGAACACTTGGCATTTCTCCTAGTCAATTCTCTCGCCATTCCTTCCAATATATTCGAAGTCTCGTGTCCTTCGAATTCGTCTCGATTGTCGAAGATTCTCGCCATGACGTTGTTGGGTAATTTATGATTCATGCACTCTCGAAGCAATCTGTATTCCGGTTGAAAGAGACTCTTGCCGAAAATGAATAGTCTGTTGTAATCCAACCAGTCAGGTCACAACAATAGATTCATCACGAGATTGGTCTTTCCACAATTCGATTTTCCCACTATCAGACCTCTTATGCTCTTGGGAAAGAACTCGTCATTCGACCTCTTGGTCAGCGCGTCATTCCAAGAAATGTCTTTGATATCAATTTTTTTTCTCCAGTTTTTTAAACTATGTTTTGAACTATGTTTTGAACTATGTTTTTTTCTATTTTTTTTATTTTAATTCCTATTTTATATATATATTATTTATGAAAGTTTTTTTTTTTTATTTATAAATCACTTTCAATCCCGATCCTTTCGTCATTTAAGCTAAGTCTTGTATCGGTACAGCCTTATCATCATCATAGAAGTCTTGCCAACTTCTCGATTGTTTGGCGGGTGGTGGAGTTATCAATTTATTAATCAACACGTTTGTACCTCTCTTGCAAGCTTTCGAAGCTATTCTT
The DNA here is from genome assembly GCA_031216915.1 of Pictodentalium vernedei. Taxonomy (NCBI): domain Eukaryota; kingdom Metazoa; phylum Mollusca; class Scaphopoda; order Dentaliida; family Dentaliidae; genus Pictodentalium; species Pictodentalium vernedei. Next base: position 540,842,708 of record CM062295.1, on the reverse strand, counting down.
CCACTCGCTTCGGTCGCCACTTTCTTACCTGCAGCGATCACCTTCATCTTTCCAATTTTGAGAGCACTCGTTTGTGACATCACCAACCAATGAATTTACGAGTAAAAAATCGCGAATCCACGATGCCCGATCCACCATAGACGTAAGATCTAGCATATCCCCTGTTATTTATCACTAACATTGTTGTTTTTTTTTAATTATTATTTTTGAATATATATATATATTTTATTTTTTATTTACTTAATTTTTTGTTTTTTTCTTTTCTCTTACTATTTTATTTTTTCAAATGATTCATCAACTCTTTATAATCCTTCCTAGTCAAGACTTTCTGACTCAACAGTTTGCCACACATGCTCACCATCTCGTTATCCACTCCAGTTTTACCGGCCTCTCTGCTGGCCATCAACAATCACAATCTCTGCAACAAGGCATCTGGATCGTGCCAAAGAAATATCATATCAGTCATTCCCATTCCAGTCATCGATCTAACGAATCTCTCATTCACCTCCCATATGGGTCTCACCACATTCTTGCACTTGTAACCTCACCTATCCTTCAATCACATCTCATTGGGATCGTTGTTCCTCTTCATGGCGTGGGTCTGAATCAGAATGTCTCTGTAATTGTTGTAATTCTCATCGGTGTAATCTTCCGGTCTCTGGTGAGCGAGCAGAGTATACAATCCGTCGGTCGATTCGTACCTCTTTAAACCGACGATCAAATAGCCGTATTCATGCGATACTTTCATGTCACAAACGAAAGTTTTATCATGGTCATCACGAAATCCATACGTCAGATCTTTCAGGATTCCACTACTATCGTCAGATCTGATGCTAACAATGGCTGAAGCATCGCTATCGACACTACTTCGATCAGTCTCGATTCTCATTGGGGTGTACTCGTACAAAGTTCTTGGTACAACACTACTGGGGATCGAAGCCATTCTCTGAGAACCTTCTTTTATGGGTCTCAATTCCTCAAAAATCTCTTTCCAGGCTCGTTCCAGAACCTCGGTGACGGGTCTGAACAACTTGGTCATCTCTCGTCTCAATGTCGTCTCTTCCAATCGCCTGGCTCTATCCTGCACCTGAATATTCTTCTTACTCTATATTAATTTGCGAACCAACTCATCCCTTCGCTTCGAATCTCCAATGTGTAGAAACATTGTTTTATTTATTTATGTTTTTTCTTCAATGACAAAAACAGTTATTTTGCATTTTTGTATTCTTATATTTTTTTTTGGAATGTTGTTTTATATAAATATTTATTTTTTTTAATTTTTTTTTTAACAACTTTTTTTTTATTATTCATCTTTTTTAACTTATAATATATATATATCTTCAATTGCGATCCATCCATCCATCCATTCCAGATTGCGCCATCGAGCTATTTTTTTTTTAGACACGGACGCGCGATCTCTATACCAGCTCACCTTTTTTTTTCCCAACTCACTTTACGAATTCACCGGTCGAACCAGAATTCTTTCCTATGGGAATCAATGCCTCGATCACATCTTTTCCAGTCCACAACCACAAAAAAACCCATCTTTTTCGGAATTTTCACCAGTGGGAATCTCAGTGCTGTCGTGTCTCCGGTCAAAATCATCCAAAACACCATTTGAGGAATTTCGAAAAAATTCACCCCAATGGCGAAGTCAGTGTTAAATTTAATGAGAAAGTGAATTTTTCCAACCGGTGAATTTTTAGATATTTTCAACATATTCCGGCGAAAGTGGGCCAGAAATGTTCGATTTTTAAACATTTTCCAGAAAAACCCAGGGTTTTCGGGCAAAAATTGAAATATTTTGGGAAAACCCAATATTTTCCAAGAAAATCAACTTTTTTACCCCAAAAATTGAGGTTTTTCTAAAATAACTCAATGTTTCCAAAAATAAGTCAAATTTTCCAGCCCACCTAATTTTCCAACCACCATGATTGAGGTGCTGCTTTTTGGCCCCGTATCGGCACATATCCCCAACTAGCAGGAGGTTTTGGACCCCCATTACCCATTTTTTACTAGTGCAGCTAGTGTTAAATTCCCATAGGAACCAGATTTTTGCAGGCCCCCCGGTATATATTATTGGTATGAGATGGAAAATTAAAGAGCAAGGTGAGTTTTCTTGAATGTTTTTCTCCGTGAAACAGTTGACGTTGCTATTAACGTCGTGACGTCATGATGTTCACGCGATGTCATAGAGATGCTGACCACCGTTGTTCTCCGCTGTACAATCTGACATAACGTTGTTCGGGTCGGGGCTGTTGGACTTCTCGTAAAGGGGGGGGGGGGGGGGTGGGGGTGATATGGTAGTAATGGTATATATCCATGTAGGTATACTATTAGCCCTTGAACCTTCATATTATCCTTTGTCTGCTATAGCTAGGAAAAGCAGTATTGTGGGGATGGGGGTCATGTATGGTCGTCCAGTGCGGTATTGCGAGATAGTTCTTTGTGGTTTAGATTGGCAGTATAGGATGACTGGTCTGTTGGCCTATTACCCTCTTATTACTATTAACCTACCGAATCATGTGTATTATCTTATGGCTGGTATTAGTAGTTCGTAATGCTAGGTCAGGCAGTATTATAATCGTTTGTTTAGGACTGGGGCATAGGATGCATTGTATATACCGCTGAAGGTCCCCTGTTAGTCCTCGGTATTATTAACCAACCGATTTTTTTGTATTATTCTATGACTGGTATAGGTATCGTTGAGTGAGGGTGGGGGTAATGCCTGGCGGTATAGAACGTCAGTATAGTATGGGCGATATATACCTCTGTGCCCCCTCCCCCCGAAAGCCATTGGTATTACTAATCGACTTAATGCTTTGTGTCATCTCATGACTGGTTTAGGTAGTATGTAATGAGGGACAGACGTTATTGTGGGGTGGGTGGGTGTAATGCATGGTCGCCTAGTGAGGTAGTATATGATGTATGCTTTGTACCCATACAGGTTCCATGGAATCCCTTTTGGGAAAAACGTCTGGCGTTCGCCACCCCTTTTCCTGAAATGAGGCTAAGAGTCGTATAAGCGAGTCACTCGAATGAGCAATTACTCGTTAGCTCATTTGCTCGATGGGATTCGAGTCATTCGAGCAGTAGGTGCGAGTCACTCGAGTAGTAGGTGCGAGCCACTCGAGGTAAAACGGAATCCCAATCCCACTAATGGAATCCCTTTTTGAAATCCCTATATAATCCCTTTTTATGATATGTCTGTGGCTACAGTATCCCTTTTTCTGAAATGAGGCTAAGAGACTAATAAGCGAGTCACTCGAATGAGCAATTACTTAGCTCATTTGCTCGATGGGCTTCGAGTCATTCGAGAAATTTGTCAAGTCCCTCGATCGAGCAATTACTCTAAAGCTCATTTGCATGATGGGCTTCGAGTCATTCGAGCAATGACTGTTCAGTAACTGCTCGATAGCTTATTGGGAGAATTTGGCATATATAATGCAGTACGTACACCACTTGTCGGATCTAGCTTCAAGGAGCCGAACTTTTGCACCGGCAAAGGTTGCACAGTCAAAAATCCGGTTCCTATGGGAATTTAACACTAGCTACACCAGCGAAAATCGGGAAATGGGGGTCGAAAACCTCCTGCTATACTACTCGTCTCCATAGGCGTATGGGAGGTAGGATTATTGGGGGGGGGGGGGCGGGGGTCAATACAGACTTGCCCGAAAAATTGTCAACGAGATGCTGAAGGTATCTCCCGAGGGTCGGAGGCCCAAGATGAGGGTAGGTATGGGAGGGGTGCCCCCATTGGTGGGGGTCTGGTGGGCCTCCCCCAGGTATATTTTGAAAAATTAGTGGCCCTGAGGGCAATTTTGAGGTTTCCTAAGGACTCAATCAAGGTATTTTCAGGAGGGGCATATGGCCTCATTTTTAACAGAAAATTTGTTAACCCTTTACCTAACATGAAAAGCAGACGACACAATTCTTGAATAACTAATGTTTTTCATTTTTTGTCTCAAAAACATAGTTTATGATCCCTCATTGGAACGAGCACGACGAGCTCGCTCCAACGAGGGGTCACATAACCTATGTTTTTGAGACACAAAATGAAAAAAAAAATATTGAAAATTAATTGGCGATTTTTGAGAATAGCGCTGGCAGGGTAAAGTGTTAATACATCAATATCTATTGAAGTAAATTGTAACCCCTGAGACCCCCGTGCATGTCAAAAGACATGTCGAGGATACTTCCCGATGAAAGAAAAAATATTCAACTTTGTCTGATGGCGTGGCCTGGTTGTCGTTACAGCCAGCTATGTCCTGAGATACTATCGTCAGTTCGGAATCGGGTTGCGGATTAGAATTCACGACATTTCCAAACCTGGCCAAACTTGACAAAAAATCGGTGAGATAAAAGCTTTGGGTTAATTCCTCTACTTCTGAAGAAATTTAAAGGGGAGGGGGAACAAAGTCTGTTTTTCAGGGATTTGGTTGACTATTAACCGTCAATTAATTTGCCATCAAATGCCCACCATTGTTAATCTTTTTGCTTTCTTTATCCATTTTATCTTCCTGCTTAGCCCGAATTTTCTCCAATGTTTTACCCGAATTTGGGATGGCAGTTGCCCCCAACCGCCCTGCACCCTGCCCCATACGCCCATGTGCGACTCCAATATTACTCTCCCATAAATTGTAACGAGGTAAATCCCCACAGATTAAATACTTTTATTTCAAAAATAATGTGAAGAGCATAGAACGAATATGAAGCCTATGAACTGCTGTACCCACAGTTTGTTTTTTTAGGAATGTTTTATTTTTCAAATTAAAAATTATTTTTTTGGTATAAATATGCACTTTCTATATTTCTATATGTAAAAGGACAGACAAAATCTTCTCCATGTTTGAACACTTTTTGCAAAAGAAAAATTAAAATTAAAAATAAAACCCTCCCTCCCTCCCTGATTGATTTGAAAAAAATGCATGAGAATCAATTAATTGATTTAGTTTGGTCTGATATTGGTAGGTCTCAAAGGCATTGTGGTTTATCATTTCAGTTCGTCGTTTTCGTTAAAATCGTTGTCTGACAACAAAGAATTCCCGCATGTCAACTAATCTATAGGTAAACAGGTGTAGTCATGGCTCATTGTTATGGGTCAATTGAATTAATAGTTTCTGTATTTAAACTAACATGTCTTTGTTACTTTATCTTTTCATTTTGCTTAAAATTTTTATAGGCCTTCTGGAGGATAATAAATTATTTGCTTGTAGTTTATTTGAAGTGAAAAACAGTGAGCAAATAATAGTCATGAAATAATTTTGTATAAGTTTTTTTTAACCCTTTACCCAACGAATCGGCCATATCCTCAAATTTAGCAGCTGAAAAAATATTATTTTTCAAAACATTTCAACAAAACCATATCATGTGACCCCTCTTTGGAACGAGCTCGTGGTTTTGTTGAATTTTTTTTTTAAATTTAAAAAAAATGATATTTAAAATAATAAATTTTGATATCATCTGCGTTGGGTAAAGGTATAATAATTTTTAATTTCAGCAGATATGTACAAAAACTGTTTTCTACAAGGTTTTTCTTATTGACTAACAAAATAATATATACATAAATAAATAAATGTACATAACATAATACACACTTTCTGGTTTCTCAAGTGAGTTCAGGGTGTTTTGATGAGATTATACTGGTGTCTGAAAAGAGGGTTATGATCAGTGTGTACTGTCGTTACCATAAGGTCTTAGAATAAAGGGGAAGAATTGGGCCTAAGAGGGAATACTAATGACAACTGTGGAATCGACTAGAGCTTCCCCTCCCGCCTCATTTAGAGGAAGCTGTATACCAAGCAGGTCTTGTAGTTGGTCACATCTCTCTTGAATGGACTTTTTTGACGAATATTTATGAACGGACATCAGTTCTATTGTACGGTATACTTTTATCAGCTCTAGGAAGCTTCTGAAGACACCTTACAAGAATAAATACTTTTTTTGAAAAGCAGTACACACAGATTAGCAGCTGCTGACGGTACTTCCTGGTTTGGTAAACCTAGAAGCACATACCGTGGAGTAAGAGTGAAGGACAAAGCACAATTAATTCGCAATTTATCTTGGAGATTCACGAGTATCGTCTTAGAATAACTGCATTCGAAAAATAGGTGCAAAAGAGTTTCTTTTGTATTGCTGTAATTTTCTAACAGTTAATAATGGCCTTTTACTTTATTTATTGATTTAGTTTTTTATTGTCAATATTTTTATCATTTGTGGTTTTTTTCAACTAAAATACATGAAAGAGCCAAATAATACTACGTTAAAATATCGTACTTTGAATGCAACAGGGTGCCGCCTGTAGTGCTTTAGCATTGCAGATGGCGCCTCGTTGCACTCACATTATTATATATGGCTAAATCTTTCTTATTTACAATCAGATTCCATTTGGCAATAAAATCTTTAATTTTGGCACCACAATATTGGGTATTTGATTTGTCAAATGGCTTAATTGCAGTTAGGAAAAGGCCGGACTAGGGTACCATAAAATTTGCTCCCCGCAGCGTAACTCTTGTCAAGGGAGGTAATCTTAATTCATTTCAATCGTCAACAACCTCCTTTTGCCAATTTTTTGAAACGATCTTGAGAGGAACAGACGTGGTTGAACTCCTTGATTTTTTTTAACTGTTCCCGTTGCTATGCTCGCATGCATTAATTGATATAAAGAAACATGATTTCAAATTTGATATGTGTCATTATGCCTTAAAATTTCTTTGACTGAGTCTTGAAATCGCTTGATTTTAATTTTGTTTACTGTGTCTTTGTGGCGACCGACGGTAATAGATCTCGACGAGATGTCGCACTAGTTAATTATAAAGATTTGAATAAAGGGTCTTTAAACTATGCCAAATTGCCTTCTGATAAAGTCCAAACTGGTGTCGATAGTTCTAATAAATCCAAAGAGAAGATTGAATTGATCCAAAAAATGAAAATGACGACAATGAATCACAATGTGTATTGGATGAAAATGACATGGAACCACTTTCTGACGCCTTTGATGATTCTGACACAGAGATGGCTTCGATGAAACAAGAACTTTTACAACTGAAACAACAACAAAAAGAAAAGCGCTTTAAGGGGACGTCCAACCTAACGTTGGTCAAATTTCATGTAATTTTCTTTCAAGTCTAAAAAACGCCCAAAATGAATAACCCCAATAAATTATATATCAAAATGTTTGGAATGAAACATGTGGAAACAAATTTGCCATGGGACTGCTGCCGTGTGTAAATAGCACCACCTGAAAGTCTGCTATGGCATAAGTAAGAGAACAAAATTTTTACAATAAAATACCTCAAAATAAAATAACAGCTGTATTCTATAAACATTGAAGTACATACTCGAAGAAATCTCTTCCAAATTCATGAAAGTAATAAAGATTGAGACCAAATGTTATAAATGGAGTGCTCACTGATTGAAGGCAGACATTTTCTTTTGTTTATGTTTTGATTTGGGGAGTTCAACAAAGGTCAACTTGAAGGAGTCCACCAGAAGAAGTATGGAAGGACAAAAGAGTGTCTCCCAATATAAAGATGTATGTGTCACTGTAGTGATTTGGAAAGAAACTATGATATTCTCCTATGTAGAATGCACTGCAAAGTCATACATTGTAATTGAATAAATATATTTACAAACCCCTTGCACTGTAACCCCCTTTATCCCATGCATCAATTTGATAGTGATTAAACTGTTAAATTTGTCTGGTTTATCAATAAGCACATTTGGCCACAAGTTGTTCTGATGAAATATTATTTTATTATCAGTTCTGGTGCGAATACGATAGCAGACTTCCAGGAACCAGTGGTGCCTACAGTCGACTCTATGAGTCGATTACATATGTGTTTCGTGTTCTATACATCCCAACCTTCATTTTAATGTATACTTTGTAACTGTAACCTGTCATTGCAATAAACCATCTAATGTACTTAAAAGTACATTGTTATTCAAAACACATCAAATCAGCCTTACATAACAATTATTGCACGTCCTTTCCCCAAATAGGCTCATTGGTATATTGCGTTCAGAAGGGAACATCCAGAGGGTCTCACATATTTTTTTCAAAAACGCAAAAAACGCAGTACACAAAGCAATCCCCAAAAGGTGACAAGTGAGCTCCATTTTACACAAAAACATTCCTTGGGGGGGGGGGGAGGGGTGGAGGAGGGGGTCTCTCTTCCTTGTATGACTCTACCCCTGGCACTCAAGGCATATGCCTTTTTTCTCAAAGTTCAACTCTTTTTTCTTTTTGAAGATCCTGGCCACACATGTTCCAAACACTATCAGACAAGTAATCCTCCAAATAAGTGTATCTGCAAAAATCATGTTACATTGCAAAACATTCTTTTTAGACTTTAAGTTCAGGACCTTTCATGCTTCTTACTTCCAACTATAACACTTAATTTATTGATTAATGGGTGAATAGAAAAGTCCTGCCATAATCAACATTTTGAGTTCCATCAGCCTTCATAACAGCTCCGATAAAAGTGACAAACAGCAGATTGGTGGCTTTATACAGAATATTCATTAGGTTATTGCTTGGTAAGTAATAGGAACGAAATCTTCACCAGAAATATTTTGTAGCTATACATTTGAGGCTATCAACAGGCACTTTACAACAAATTGTAACAAATCAACTAGTTATAAACAAAATTTTCTAACTCAAACGAGTAAAAAAGTACCACAACTCTGAAAAAATGTGGGAAGAAGCACATGCTACAGCAGCTACACGGGCTTTGTTTTCCCGTGATGCTCGATCACAACACCAAATATCCTTCAAATTGGAGTAGCAGTGGTTGAGATACAAGGGAGAATGTTGGTAGATGTAATGATGAATGGGTAAGACTAAGAGGACAGAGGTCACCACTGCACGGCCCTAGATGCACCTTTGATTTTACAACTTCCAGGTCTGGGGCATAATAATCGCTACACACCCACCTAATCAATTCATGATTTCAGTAAAATAAAAGGAATTATCAGTTTTAATTAATTTATAGATGATGGGAAATATTTGGCTTCTTTCATAGTACTATTAATTACCACAAACAATATCAGTTTGATGCCGACAAACGAAACAACGCATGTGGTCTAGGTAAAAAGTAACTCGGCATGGATAAGGAAGAAATTGCGAATATTTCGTGTATTTCATTTGTTTAAAAACCAATTGCAGCTAATTTTGACCGTGGATTCGATAAATCGTTTCGGTTTTGACCACACGGTCATGCTGACAGCGGTTATGTTTATTGTGATATGCAAATTGGGAGATAGTTTCTGGTGAAGGATATTTGTCACATTTGTCAGTGTAAAACGTTGACAAAAGACACTGATCGACGCTTGTGTTAGTATGATTGGTTGCAAGAAAAAACTAAATTCTCAGCATCGTCCAAACGCACCTTATTTAAAAGCGCGAATGCATCATTTTCAACCCATCTTGAATCGGTCCTTTGCAGACTTCAAACAGAGCCGCGACAAATTCCATGGTTACTAGAAAGTAAATAACTTCACAACATCGGGGGAAATCAACACGCTCAATATAGTTCCAGGTCACTTGGAATATACTTCGTGAAAAAGTGATTTCTGAAGCATCTGCTTACTTTTGTTATGAATATTGCCTTATTTTATGTGTATCGTCCCGATTTTATACACTCGGTTATTTCTTTTTACAAGTGGTTGATGTTGTCTTTTTAGTGCACAATAATTCAGATTTTTTGTCAACAAAAAAGTTCAGACGGCCTGTGAACACAAGAGGGAATTTCGAACCATATTTTGCAGTTATGACATTAACAGCTCAAGTATTTGCTGTCACCTGTTTGCAAATCCGCTCATACACTGTCTCGACCAAATGAAGGGCGTGATGACGTCCTTGCATTCTTACGATTGTCCAAATTGAATATTTCTGCAAGAACCACATCACAATCACATGACCGGAATAAACATCATTGAAACATGGCCACATCTGGAACATCCAAAATTTGTGTTGGTGTTATTACATTCAAACATCAAAACCCACCAGAGTGTGTGTAAAAAAATGCTTTCTCCGAGTCTGTAGTATGTTATCATTATATTGAGGACAAGGCTTTCGAATTACCGATTATTTTGTGGTTTTACCGGTTCGTTACTTACGCCATTGTCAAATTAATCTGCTTCAAAATCATAAAATTCACTTTTTTTCCTGAAAAAATTATATGTACCTTTCTATGCACTTTACTCATTATTTTGATATATAATTTGCCTTTCCTTACTTCTCTTATCTGTTTCTGAGGCATTGGGAAAAATGTCAACAAATTGGCCAAAGTTAGGTTGGACGACCCCTTAAAACAAAAGGTAGACATGTTAAGGTTATGAAGTCATCTGAAGCAGGGAAAAATGTTAATTTGTTAGCTGCTAGTACTTGCCCTTCTGGAAGTGCTGACAGCCATGATTATGATTCATATTTTGATAGAAGCATTAATCTGCGAAAGAAACAAAAAGGCAGACGTAAATCAAAAACTGAATTTCATACTTCAGATTCAGATTATTATTCATTGGTTTCTGACAAGTATTATCCACGAAACCAATGTAAACATGAATTACAATCCGGAATTACTGCTAAACCTAGTGATCGGGTGAAGTGTCCACAAATTTTTCCTCACTCTACTTTACAATGTGAGTTTGTCAATTCTGATATTAAATTTAAAGATTTAACATTTCAACAGTTTATGGCTGGTGAGCTCGAAACTATTACTCGAGCAAATATTTCAAAAGTTGAGCAGAATGGCAGATTGGGCCTTCTTTAAAAATGGTATATTATTATGCTATTTATGACTGGAAAGCTTTGTTGAATTTCTATTCCAGTTGGTTGAGGCGAATTGAGTTGGAGATCAATTCTTGGTCTGATGATTCCAGTGTTGAATAGAATTACCAATTCTAGCTAAATTTGTTCGAAACAAGTCCCCATTTTCTAGTTCTAAAACACTGGTCATTTTGAAAAAACCTTTTCTGATACTCCAACTGTGTGGTTTTGCTCGAGTTATCAAAGAAATAAATGTTTATATAAGGGCTCGCACAAGGCTACTGTGAAAGGTCAGTCCAGGAATGTAGAACACATTTGTGCATCATGTTGGCTTAAAAGCAAAGAAAAATTAAATCATCCTGAGTGTCCTTCAGCATGTAGCTTTCAAACATGACTTGGACTTTGTCGTATTTCCAATGAATTAAATCCTTTAGCAGATGTTTTTTTATCCTAATTATTTACTTAAGCAGGATAATAGTGCAGCTCAATGTTTTGATTCTTTTTATATTGAGTCAGAAAATCAAGTTGCTAAGGATAACACCTTTTCCGACAAATATTCTTATAAACAGTCATCTGATACTAAAGTTGTTGAAGTAAAAGAATCAAATTCTGATCATTCTCAATACAATTCATCAGATAGATTATATGTTAGTTTTTCATCTTCTATTGAAGATAATAGCAGTATTAAAGACAATTCAACACATTCAAAGCCTCAATGTGTATTAGGTTTTGATTCTAATTGTAGCGATAGTCCTGAATTAAAAACACAGTTCATTGATGGTCCTGAATTGAATACACAGTTCACTGATTATTTACAAGTTCATGATAAGACATTAGAATCAGAGTGTAACAATAATCCTTCTGTTAAAGATAATAGCAATACTGAGGCAAATTTAATATCTTCAAAACCTCAATGTGGTCCAGGTGTTGATTCTAATTGTAGTGATAGTCTCAGAGTAAATATGCAGATTGTTGATTATTTACAAGCTCAAGATCAGATAGTAGAATCAGCGCAGAACAATTATCTTGATTGCAGAATTCCAGTATTTTCTCATTTAAATGTCCGTTTTTTTCCGTCAAAAGTTAAAACGGTATCCAGATTCTTTAAATTGTGACTTCATTGAGTTTGTCTTTCCAGTGGGTTATTTTGGTCCAGTGCCTTTCAATAGAGACAAATTTTCTAATCATAAAGGAGCCTTACATTTTGAGAAAGATGTTGATAGTTATATCAAAAAAGAATATGAACATATGAACAAACATGTGTGGTTCTGTGTTTATTGTATGTCGCTGTACAACACGTTTTGGCAAATTGTCATATTTCACATTACTGCTGGTATTTCTGCGATATATACCATCTCTTTCCTGAAAAATCTTGCTTGGAGCCTGCAATATTTACCAAAATTAACAATATTGGGTGTGCACCATTACGTGTCACGTATTTTCATATTAGGACCTTTTTCTATTAACCCATTTAATACCAATATTAAGATTAGTCCGATTAATACTGTACCTAAGAAAGATCCAAAGGAAAGGCGAGTTATTGTGGACTTAAGTTTCCCTCTGGGATCCTCAGTAAACGAAGGAATACCCTCGGATTCTTACTCGGGAGAGTCTATACATTTAAAGTATCCAAAAGTTGATAACTTAGTGGACTTTATCAAGCAAAAAGGTCGTGGGTGTCATTTGTTTAAACGAGATCTTGAACGAGCATATAGACAAATTCCTTTAGACCCTGGGGATATCCATTTGTTGGGTTACATGTGGAAAAATAAAATTTATTTTGACAAAGTGTTAACAATGGGTCATAGATCGGCAGCTCAAATTTGTCAACGGTTGACAGATGCTGTGAATTGTATTGCAGCCAGTGAGAGGGTAGAGACTGTTAACTATTTAGATGATTTTGGTGGAGCTGAAATTCCCGAAAACAGTAGTGAGTCCTTTTTCAAGTTGGGAAATGTTTTAAAATTGCGTGGTTTGGAAGAATCGGTGAACAAGGTTTGTTGTCCTTCAACTGAAATGTGTTTCTAAGCATTCTATTGAATACAGATTATCTTACTTTGAAGATTACTGCCGAGAGACTTAATGAAATTCTAGATTTGGTTCAGGAATGGTTAAACCAGGAAACATGCTAGATTAAAAGATATTCAGTCTCTTTTGGGGAAACTACAATTTGTTTGTACTTGTGTGAGACCAGATAGAATTTTTGTTTCAAGAATTTTGAGATGGCTCAGAACATTTAAAGGTAATAAACACATTTAAAAAAAAGTGCCTGTTTATGTCTCGAAAGATTTGATTTGGTGGAATGGGTTTTTACCTTTGTACAATGGGGTTTCGATGATGTCTTTCGAATCTTGGTCTCTCCCTGATCAGTTTCTTGCTTCAGATGCTTGTTTATCTGGCTGTGGAGGAGTGTGTGAGGACGAATTTTTTCATGCAGCCTTCCCTGAGTTTATTGTTCACAAACATTTGCACATAAATGAGTTGGAGTTGTTAACAATTATAGTATTATAGTTTGTTTGAAACTGTGGGCACACAGGCTTAAAGGCAAAACGATTTTAGTTTATTGTGACAATTCAGTATCTGTCTTCATTAAAAATAAGGGAGCTACTAGGAATGTTTTTTTGCAGTTTTGTTTAAGAGAAGTAGCTTTCATAGCTACCTTGCATAAATTTGAAATCAGAGCTCATCACATTGAGGGATGTGATAACCGTCTTCCTGACTTTCTTTCTAGGTGGGGTGAAGGAGGGATATTTCAGCAAAAGTTTCAACATGCCATCACAGACTTAAATGTGAAGGAAGTTCAAGTTTATGATGAATACTTTTTATTAAATAATAATTGGTAGATACTTTCCTTTCAGAATCTCAACTAGCCTTATTAGAGAGAGAAGCTCAAGAATCAGTTTTTTCTGCCTTTGCAAGTGGTATGCATAAAATGCTTCGAATACAATGGAGAGCCTATTTTCTGTTTTGTGAATATTTTGAACTTCAAGGGTTTCCTGCGTCTTACAACACTTTGAAATTGTTTTGTCAATTCCTCAGCAGATCATTTAAGTCTCCTCAATCAATAAGTTGTTATCTGAGAGGAGTTAAATCTTTACACAAACTGTTAGAGTTAGATGGTTCAGCCGTTGATGCCTATGAACTAAAATTATTACTAACGGGAATATCTAGAATTAAACAAAATTGTCCACATCAAGCCGTAACCATAACTCCTCATATTCTTCTGGAATTTTATCATTTTATTCAATCCAACAATCCTTTGCATGTTTCATTTTGGTGTTTATTCCTATTTGCCTTTTTTTCTCATGGCTAGAAAATCAAATTTAGTGTCAGTTTCTATTTCTCAATTTAGTCACAGAAGACATTTAACTCGTGGAGACAATCTTCTTGAAGACGACATCATTTTAGTTGTTATAAAATGGACTAAAACGATACAATTTGGACAATATATTTTAAAGATTCCCTTAATTATCCTTCCAAATTCTCCTTTATGTCCTGTTACTGCATTCAAACACATGCTGGAATTAGTTCTTGGTTCACATTCAGATCCAGCATTTTAACAAGGAAAAATGGTAAAAATGTACCCCTCACTTATAATCAATTACAGTCATTTCCTAAACATTTATTGCTTAGTACGGGAGACCCTTCACTATATTCCTCCCATAGTTTCCGAAGGGGGGGGGGGGTGCTTCCTGGGTTTTTCAATCCCATGTTCCATCTGAACTGATTCAGTTAGCAGGTGATTGGGCCAGTGATGCCTACAAGGTTTATTTACATTTTACAATGAAAGACAAGATGCTAGTTATGAGTAAAATGAGAGAATCAATTCAAACAAGTGTTCATTGATCTCTAATCTATTCAATTTTTACTTTCAGCCAAACAACAACATAAAGTTCTTCTGCTGAGTGATTCCATCTGTAAATATGTAGGTAACATTTTAGATTTGGAAGTAAGACCTTATTCTGGTTGTACGGTTTCAAGAATGACATATATTATAAATGATATTAAGGCCAGTATGGAAAAATACTCACATGTCATTTTTCATTTAGGTACGAATGATATCCAATCAAAATCGGCTGATGCTATTATTTCTGCCTTTAATAATCTTATAACTTCTGTGCATCGTCTTTTATCCCTCTATCAAACTAATTTTTTCTTCCATTCTTCCTCGACCAATAGATCATGATTAGTATGGAGCTGAGGTGTTTGAAGTCAATAAGAAATTAAATAAGCTTTGCCAGGGCAGAAATCTTCAGTTCCGTAGGACTTATAGACCTTTTGTTTCTAGGGGTAGACCCAAACGTGCACTTTATGGGGAAAGAGACGAGTTACACTTAAATTTAGAAGGTTCCAGAAGACTTAGGCATTTCCTTACCCAGGTATTAAATAGGTTATTTTAATAGCCATCGCTGTCAGTTCATTCCATTGTGGGTGTTCCAGGTAATACCGACTTTGACTTTGTTGTTGTGCCTGACACTTCGCGTCTCCAGGCACGCCTAATAGCCCCCTTTATGGGAGAGCTACCAATGTACTTGGCAGTTCTCTTCTTCAGAATCCGTAGGTTTTCTGAGTTGCAGAATTGAGGAAGGAGAGGCTCGAGATTTTACCTTTCTCTCTATTCTCTGCTTGGTGCATTATAGTAGATTTATTGGGTCAGGTGTCAAGGTTATAAACCCATTAATAACTGTTCAGATTTGGTCGAACTTAATCCAATTTTTTAGGATATCATTTCATTGGGTTCCATAGAAGATGTTTTAATGTCCCATGCAGTTCGTCTCTTCAAGAACCATTGGCTTCTTGGGTTACAGAGTTGAGGAAGGAAAGGCTCATGATTTTACCTTTCTCTCAATTCTCTGCTTGTTGCATTACAGTAGCTTTACTGGGTCAGGTGTCAAGGTTATTAACCCATTAATAATTGTTCAAGTTTGGTCAAGCATGATCTAATTTTTTAGGATTTTATTTCATTGGGTTCCACATAAGCTGTTTTAATGTTCCATGCAGTTCGTCTCTCCAAGAACCTTTGGCTTCTTGGGTTACAGAGTTGAGGTAGCAGAGGTTTGATTTTCGCCTTCCTCTCAATTCTCTGTTTGTTGCATTGCAGTAGCTTTGTTGGATCAGGTGTCCAGGTTATTAACCCATTAATAACTGTTCAAGTTTGGTCAAACATGATCCACTTTTTTAGGATTTTATTTCATTGGGTTCCATATAAGCTGTTTTAATGTTCCATGCAGTTCGACTCTTCAGGAACCATTGGCTTCTTGGGTTACAGAGGGTTGAGGTAGGAGAGGTTTGATTTTCTTTTTTCTCTCAATTCTCTGCTTGTTGCATTACAGTAGCTTTTAGGGTCAGGTGTCTAGGTTATTAACCCTTTATTAACTGTTCAGGTTTGGGCAAACATGATCCAATTTTTTAGGATTTATTAGTATGGGATATAAGCCGATTCCCGACCACTTTGATTTCTGTGGTCCAGAAAATGATGGTTTAGAAAAAATTGAGGTATTTTTGACAGAATTGGCCTCTTTTTAGAAACAAAATAAAAAATTTTCTGAAAATTTTTGTTTTTTTCCGGAAAATTTTTTGGTTCTTCGAAAAATAATTCTACTTTTACAGGAAAATCCCGGATTTTTCGCGGAAAATGTTCGAATTTGAGCTTTCTGGACCACGGAGCTTATAAAAAAAATGGGTTTTTGGTCCAGCCTTTTTTGGAGAGATTAACACTAATTTTACCATAGGGGTGGATTTTTTATTTCGGAAAAAATCACGAAAAGGCCCCAAAAGACAGAGTCATGTCAGGAAAGGATTCTCGATCAGGAACTGGGATTTTCTCGTGGGAAATACCGTGACACATCGGACTGGGTAAATTCTTGTCACCATCTGCTGGTCCAGAAAAACCCTGATATGCCACAGTTTTTTTTTTGGACTTTTTTTTCTGTTGTTTGACTCGATGGGGAAGAAGGGAGAAAAAACCGACGATCCAATATAATTTATGTGTTGTTAGACAAATGATGGATGAGATTGTTTTTGTCATTAAAGAAAAAAAACTGTAAAAATTGTTTTAATTTTTTTTCTACAAAAATATATGAGAAGAAAAAAAAAATCAAAAATATTCTTTTACATTTAATATTTATTATCATTTAAAAAAAACAAAACAAAAACATAAAAAAATTAGATATTTTCACAATAAAATAAAAAACCTGAAAAAAATAAGAAATCCCCGTTCCAATTGAAGAAGTGAGATTTTTTTGTCATTAAAGAAAAAAAAAACTGTAAAAGTTGTTTATTTTTTTTCTACATATATATAAGAAGAAGAAGAAAAAAAAAGAAAAATATTTTTTACAATTAATAATTATTATCATTTAAAAAAATAAAACACAAAATTTAGATATTCACAATAAAATAAAAATAATCATGAAACCGAGAGCGGCACCTAAAAAAAACAAAAGAAATCCTTGTTCGAATTGAAGAGGGTCGAAAGATACCCGAACTTTGGTAGTAAAATTTATAAGTAAGAATCTCACGATCCCATTTGATTGACGGATGTGGAATGTGATGGTTTGACGAATGAATTCGATAAATGCGTCCTGCTTTTGAAGTTGAGCAAGGCCAATCTGGATTTGATGTACGAATCCCAAGACGATTTGTTAAACATATTCTCAGCGGACGTTGAAGGGTTTGATCCAGACCGCGTCTCCACTATGTTCTATGGAAGGAAGATTTTTCCCGGCGTTTCTGAGGCATTGGTTCGCAGATTGAATCTGATCATTGGAAAACAACTGCGACTGATGTTCGAGACCATGGTTGTGGTGTTTCGATGGGTCTATCAAAAGGGAAATGAATTAAAAATCAATGCTTACATCATGGATGCGACATGGCATGAAAATCCGTAATAGATTTTTTAGGGTTAATATTTAAATGTAAATGGATATAATTTATATTTTTTGATTGACGGAATCAATTTTTTTTTTCTCAGAAATTTTTTTTTTATTAAATGCGTCAGTCGAAATAATTGCAAGCACAGGTATTTCAATTATTTTTTGATAATTAAAAGTATTGTATTAACATTATTGAAGGTTGTATTTTAGTGTGTGAAAAGTGTACTAGAAGTAACTGTCTATAGTGAGGCAGATTGTGATGTGAATTTATGATGAGGCAGATCGTGATGTGAATGTATAATGGGGAATTATGAATCATAAATATTTCAATAATTGACCAGACAATTTAAAGGAAGGTATACAAAAATATATTCGTTTTCTATTCTATTGAAAGGACCATAATAATCTCATGAATGAACTCTTTATATAAACCATTAGGTATAATTATGATCGGTATGTGTCGTCCGTTTATTCTTCAGTGAACTTGAAAAGTCAAATGAATAATTTTGCTTGCTATTATTGTTAGTGAGAATGAAAATGGTGACTGAATCCATGTTGGTTTCAAACGAAGATATTTCTGACTAGGGAAAACACATGACGTTTGAAAAAAACAAACAAAACAAAATTCGCATTCTGCAAAAAAAATTGATTTTTTCTCCAAAAAGAATAAAAATAAAATTATATCCATATATATTTAAACAAAAAAAAAATTCACATAACTCAAAATAATAATATATATATATATTTAAAAAAAAAAAGAAATTATTTCAACATTCAAAATGACAAAAACAACAAAAACGTCCGACGTGGAAATGTTATATTTCTCTACCGTACCCCAGTTAAAACGGTTCTGTAGAAATCTATGAATTAAAAATCTCGATGGTGGTATAAAAAAGAAGACTGAAAAAGAATTGATTAACCTTTAGCGTGCCGAAACTTATGACCAAACTCTAGTTAATTTACGAGCCAGAGTGACTCTGTCGTTTTTGAATTTGAAAGGTGTCAAATGTATGAAGAGAGAAGAATGCATCGATCATTTACTCTGTGGGAAGGAAGTGGACGAAAGGCCTGTGACGGAAGTGAAAACTCGGGAAATGATGATGATGAGATGAAACAACCTCGACACCTGGAAACTAAGAAGAAGGAGACTGTCAAATAAAAAGTTGAATCGTGGGAAGGGACTGGAAGTAAAAAAGTGAAAAGCGATGTGGTTCAAGATGATGATTCGAAAATGATCAATAGAATCTTGGAAGTATTGTGGAAGGATGAAGGAGTTGAAGTGATAAGAGTGGCTGTGAGCAAGGCAGTGAAAAAATTGTGTTCATTCTGATTGAATGTAAAGAAGCAATGAAAGGATATTTTAAAACGTTCGAGGTGATTTCCGGTTTCCTGAATCTCGATCCTGAATTGTTCATGGAACGGGTGAAGGATGGAGTGTTGGATACGTTACGAAGAGAACTAGATAGGGGTTTAAAAATAAATATGATCTTGCATTGTCTTATCAAGGAGAAAACCTAAACGACATTTCTAGGTTCAACGAACACTTACGGTTATTATTCTTGCTTAAAAAATTAAGCAAACAGCAAGAGAAATATATGTTTTGTGAAGTTATAAACCGTTTCAAAATTGTGTAGGGGAGACAACTCCAAAGAGAAAATATAATTGGATTTTGAGATATTGATTTATTCTCAAAATCCAATTATATTTTTATTTTTTTTTATTACTTTTTATTTTGTTTTGACATTCCGAACTTGCATAAAAATTGTTATTTGTTTGGTTTAACATTCTTAAAACACGCGTCCATGTCCAAATCAAGATTCAACATAGCAATAATAAATTCTTCAAAAGCAGTTTTTCTTCTATACATTAACGTATCTAGTAAATGTCTTACGCAATCTTTCGTGGTTGTTCTCTGTTCTTTAATTCATTCTACCATTTCTGAAGTCAATATTACAGGTGTTTTCATTTCCAATCGACCTAATCTATTTAATAAATTGCTCTCATTTATGTTACATACCAAATGCGTTCAATTTCATCTCAAACATTCTCTATCTTGATTATTCATTTTTTAGGTTTTTTTTATTATTATTTATTTATTTTTTTTATATTTTATCGATATTTTTTTTGGGGGGGGGGCTATTTTTAATTTCCAGTTTTATATTATATCATCGAACAATAGACATTTTTTGCCCGTCCGATTCGAATTCTAAGTCTCTATCAGATAGGACTAGAGCAAAAGCCTCGCTTCTCCTTGGCACATTCTTATCGAATTGCATCTTGGCCTAAATGTCTAATACGCTACTCTTGAGTCACTCGCTCTGTTTACTAACGTCGAATACGAACAGGGGATACATCAATTTATATTCGATGGGAGTGATGTTAGGATTACCCATCAATTCGTCCAGTCGATGATATATCTTTCTGAAATCTGCAGCGTCACCGTATAGTCTGCAGAAATTGTTCCTATCGAAACAGGCATTGTAATCAATGGCCAGATGTCTCGTGGCGTTTAGAAATACCTGCATGTTTCTCAAGTTACAATGATCGAATAGGGAAGGATTTTTCTCTTGAGACCCATCCCTATCGGCTTGAAATGCCACTATGATGAATCACGGTCTTTCCGAAGCAGGTTTCACAGTCAGTCTCCAATCGAAGTGATTGGTAGACAGTGGAATACTAGCCGTGTCACACTGTCTCATTCTAAATCCCACTGGTAATTTACTCTTTGATTCTATGATCTTGTAGAGACGTACTTCTCCACGACTGAAGGCAATACGTGTGGAACGAACCAAGATATCTTGTTCAGATGTATCTTACGTGCATCGGTCGCAGCGGGTCTCATAATGGCTTCGTCGTTTCCTTTTCGAATCAACATCAGATTGTCTTTGAATCCTTAAAGAATCTTATCGTAATCTTCCATGAATCCGAATATGTGTTTCAGAGGTATCCTGAATGAAAACGTACCTTTGGGTCTCGATGTCTTGATGACGTAGTCGAATCTCAGGGCGCCACCGGTATTGGCTGCATTCATGTCAGCAACGGTATCTTTCACCCACAATTGATTGAGTCCTTTAGATTTCGAAAAATCGTCCGGATACGTCAAGAGTCCATACATCGTGGTGGCTTGTCTGGGATGAAACACAGATTCTATCTCTTGTCCCGAGAGCATGTATTTTATATTACTGAACAAATGCATCATACCATTATTGGCTAGAGTGTCCACATCATCATCGGCATAATCACTTCCATCTTCCTTGGTGAGACGCCCCTGTATCACTATGTAATTTTCGCTGGAATGAACAAACAGATCTTGAGTTTCAACGTTGATTCTTATTTCACCGGCATTGTTTAGACTGGTTCCAGTCACTGGTTCATACTCGTGAACTTCATATTCTTGAATGCTTTTGTCTCTCAATATACCTTTGGTTATATCTAATATATTCATCATGTTTGTTTTTTTGTTGTTGTCTGTGTGTGTTTAATTCACATTTTTTATTAATTGTTTTTCTTTTAACTATTAATTTTAATTATTATTTTTTTTCTCCTTTTAACTATATATATGCAAAAAAAATAAAAGTGAAGGATTGGTTCTTCGAAATGTCGTCTTCTGCAATTCTTGTTCGTAAAATGTTCCAATGGTTTCTCTTCTGTCATTTTCATCATCCTCCAACACTTCTATTTTGTAAGTCACCAGATCCTTGTAAAATATTTTAACAATTTTAAAGATTTCTTCAGTCCATCAAGGAGTGCAACCTTTTGCGAAGAGTGACTTATAAGAAGTGATTCTCTACTCGATCGTCGACTGCAAATTTCGGTGATTTGGACTCCTTCTTGATCTTGATCCCTTCGGGATAGAGATTAATGAAGATGCGCGTTTCATTTTGAGGATCGCTAGCTTCCAGAGGAGTCATCTTGATCGATCTGTGTCGCGTATTGTTGTATTCTTCGACCAGTTCGTCTAGAACGTCAATATATTTCTTGGTCTTATTATCCGTGAAATACTTGTACATTTTTTCCTTCATGGTTCCATTCCAACGTTCGATCACATTAGCTTTCCCTTCATTTTCGATGGAATAGAGGTCGACCAGTGGATGAACATGACTATTGTAAAATTCTTTCCCTTTGTCCACCCACAATTTATCCGGTTTTCAAGAAGACAATGCAAATATGCTCTTCAGAGCCTCAGCCATGCAAGCTCCCAATTTATTCTTCAGAGGTCTCATCCATCCATATTTCGAAAACACGTCGATGACCATCAGTATGTATTTAATTCCTTTGTTCTTTTTGAATGCAATTTCATGTTAACCAGATCGGCAGACCAAATCTGGTCCAGACCCTTTGCAAATACCCTTCTCCTTCGAAATTTACGCATGACGGGCTTGTGTAGTTCGTTTGGTAATGCATTCGTTAATAATGTTTTCTGGACATTGACCCCATCCGAAAAGATGTTTGGTACCGATCCCTTTACCAACCAACCAACCAACGAACGTTCGAGTCTCTCTTTCCTAGTGGGATTTGGTATATTTTTCAATGCCATCAACATATTTTTATCGCAGATTCGATTATGATTCTTGATGTCGGGATATTTAGCATAGCACAGATCATGAGTATAAGTGGCCAAATCCACACTATTGATGGGTTTGCTCCGAGATTTAGGTGTCAGATCTTGATTCAATCTCTTATTTAATTTCGTTCCAGGTGCCATGAATTGATGTCCTGGTAGATTCTTTTTGACGGGTAGATTATTAATCAATTTATTCATCAGACTGGCTCCACATTTGACGAATTGCATTTTTGTCGAACCGCACATTTTACACGTTCTGCGAAGCATGGGACTTTTATTTTTTGTCAGTACTTTTTTAACGTTAACCATATTGGTAACTCTCTTGCATTTGATGCAATTCATTTTTTTTTTCGTATATATATATATATTTAATTATTTATTTATTTTTTATAATTTATATATAATTTTTCTTCTTTTATATATATAGTTTTTTTTCAATCGATTGCTTCTGGAATCTTTTTGGGATTAAATAATTTATGAAACGATTGTCTCACTTCTTCCCTACCTTTTTCCACGAGAGAATCCTTCAATTCTTCCTTGAGAATCTGATGACTCTTGACTCTTATCTTCGCGTTCATGACTTCGTATTTTTGTTTTTCGTTCAATATCTCGATGAATTCACCATCCGAAATCTTACCGTCTTTCAATGCCATTGAGATCTTATCCAACACGGAATCGATCTTTGCATCAAACAAAACGTTGATGTTTTCATGTTTCTTGGCATTCCGGCAATGTTCAAACCCACAGAGATCATGATGAGAGTCAAATCCACACCAATCACGAATTTCTCTAATCTCAAATATTTCTTATTGAGTGAACAATGAGAATCTCTCTCGCGCATCGGATACAATTGAATTCTATTGATTTGTTCAATTTGATACATCATTGCTATATTCTGGTGGTAGAAGAGGTGCCATGAGCTCCATCTTCTCTAACAATGGATAGATGTTTTTACTTCAAAGTTCCATTTTTATTTCAATTTTATTTTATATCTATTATTATATATTTTATTTTTTTTTTTTCACTCTTTATTATATTAACCCCAGTGGCGATCGTCATCATTAGAAAGATGTGGGGAATAACACACATCACCGACGTCTTCATCGGGAAGATATGGGAAATAACACATAATGATTTTTAACAACTTTCGACGAAACCAAGCTCTCGATTTCATGGAATCGTTCAATATAATTATTATACATAAAAAAAAAAATTCTGTATTCTTATTATAAGTTTTTTCATTATTATTATGAATATTAAAAGTTTTTTTTTTTTAGTTTCTTATATATATAAAAAAAAAACATTTTTCCGTTAAATTTTAGTGGTCTCCCCCTTTCCAACAAATATTCCAAAACGCGTTCCCTGTCTTTGGTGGTGAGACTTCGGTGCACTAACTTCAATTTTTCCGATTTTGAAGGCTCAGGTTCTCCAATGCAAGACACAAATTCTCTCCAAGATTTGATCACATCGTCACGTTGGACGTATTCCAATGCAGGCATGAAATACATGGTGATGGTGTCTTCCCACTCCATCAGAAGACACGAATGTTCAATGTGATTAAATTCTTTCTCCTCTCAACAACCGAGACATCTTTCGTTCAAGACACGAGGAAGTTGTTCGTTCACGCAGATTGCATAAGCTCTGCACAGCACTCTTCGAAGAAACCAAGCTCTCGATTCCATAGAATCGTTCATCATAATTTAATATATAAAAACAAATAAAATTTCTATTCTTATTATTTTATTTTTTTTTTCTAATATTTTGTTTTTAGTATTATTTTTTTAAAATTTTTTATCTTTTATAGATATTTCGTTTTTTTTTTTAATAACAACATATCTATTCATCTCATCATCAAACGAATGAACGAATACTTCTCATCTACTACGATCATGCTTTTTGGAAAGAGGTGACTTTTTTTTTTTCAAAAGTTGAAGTTTATGCATCTTGTATTTCAATAAAACATTATTTTTTTATCGTTAGAATGATATGGGAAATATCGTTTTCTCTCCTTTTGTTCCATTTTTTTATAATAACATACCCAAAATGGGTATATTCTTAAATGGCAAATTCTGACAGAACAATAAACCTTTACCAATCTGTTCCACATTCTCTCCGGTCTTCAGATAGAGACCGTCTCCGTGAAAAGCAATGCCACCTTTTGTCATGGGCCCTAGATACAATCCTTTACCTTCAGCATCTACGCGACACACGGCTCCTCCTTTCTTAAAAAATAGTCTGTTTCCCATTATTTTGTCAACTCCCAAACTAGCGAGTCCCGAGAGAGCTCCTACGCCCAGAGCTGGCAACACCGTCTTCGCAAGAATGGGTAATGCTTTGGTGGCGAGTCCCAGTAGCGGTAAGAAACCACCTTTCATTTGCAGATTATATTCCAATTGAGCGGGACTCAATTTCACTGTCATTCCTGGTTGATTATGAATTGCTTTCTCCAGGCGATGCGATCGCTAATGCCACTCGCCTGATCTTCGTAACTGAATTTAAATTTAATAGCCTTGCCTCGATGGTTCAATGCTCTGCGAAGTTTAGCTTTCTGTTCTTTGGATATGTTCACGTTTTTAATAATGATGTATCGACTGCTAGTCATATTTGTTGGGGTTTTTTTTTCACTGGATTATAAATTTTTTTTTAAAATAGAAATATTACAAGTTAGTGATTTTTTTTTTATTATTATAAATATTATAAGTTGTTTTTTTTTATTTCTTATATAAATATATTAAAAAAAAGAAAATTATTTTTGTTTGTTAAATGAAAAAAAAAACAACATTTTTTTTTTGTTTTAAAGGACGATTGCGCCATAGGCGCACGAGTTCATACGCCGGAGGCGTCTGAACTCGAGAGTCCTTTATATTATAAACACTTTTTTTTATTCACCGGAAGGAAAGCCCGAGAAGGGACTTTACGAGAATGGCTCGTATTCGAGGAATCTTCCCAAGAACAAAAAGGGACAATATAATTCTTATCAAAGGAACATTCAGTTACCAATTGGGTAAAGTGAGTGAACCATCAGTTGAGGGAAGTAACAGGGGAGGTGGCGTGGGGGAGGGGGGGTGCTATTGAGATATTCTCCCATAATACATCGGGAGTCAGACTAATTTACAATTTTCTACATCACGTGATGTTCCTAGCAACACCCCTAGCAACAGGTGATCTATTGGGCCGATTTTGACCAAAATTGATTTATGGACCCATAATGCAATAGGGGTCCAAACCAAGGAGTCGGTAATGATGTCAGTTTGTTTCCCTAGCAACGGGCGGTGTCTTGGGCCAATTTCGACCAAATTTGATATATGGATCCACGATGCACTAGGGATGCAAACCAAAGAATCGAAAATGGTGTCAGTTGGTTTCCCTAACAACCAACGTGCCTCTCTAACAACGGGCGACCTACTGGGCCAATTTTGACTAAATTTCACTCGTGGACCCATAATGCATCAGGGATTCAATCCAAGGAGTCGAAAATTATGCAAGTTTGTTTCCCTAGCAACCAACGTGCCTCCCTAGCAACGAGCGGCATCTTGGGCCAATTTCGACCAAATTTGATATATGGAACCACAATGCACTAGGAATCCAAACCAAAGAATAGAAAATGGTGTCGCTTGGTTTCCCTAACAACCAACGTGCCTCCCTAGCAACGGGCGACCTACTGGGCCAATTTTGACTAAATTTGATATGTGGAGCCATAATGCACTAGACACCTAAACCAATGAGTTGGCAATGACGTCCGTTGGTTTCCTTGGCAGCCAACATGCCTCCCTAGCAACGGGTTGTCTATTGGGCCAATTCTGGCCAAGTCTAATATATGGGCCCATTATACACTTAGGATCTAAAAGGAGTCTGTAGTGATGTCACTTGGTGTCCATAGCAACCAACGTGCCTTCCTAGCGATGGGCTATCTATTACGACAATTTTGACTAAATTCAATATATGTACCTAACAAACACCAGGGATCTAAACCAAGGAGTCGGCAGTGCTGTTAGTTGGTTACATTAGCAACCAACGTGCCTCCCTAATAATGAGCTATATATTGTGCCAAACTAATTTATGTGGCGGCATGTTAGTGACTGTTTTGAGACATGTTTTTTGAAAATCATCTGACATCGTCATATTTTGGAAAGACGATTGTCAGATCGTGTCCGATCATCAGTAATGATTAAACAAATCCCAAATACTGCTTTCAATCGCAACGTTTTCACATTTTCAATACCCCAATGGATGTCCCGTTCACTGGTTTTATGGATGGGATTTCTGTGGCTGTTCCAGCGGGTATGCAATCTGAAAAGGAGAGCAGGTCTCGAACTGGCATTACGTATTGCACATACTGACCAAACAAATCGCACCATTTGGTCACCTGGTGCATTTAATAGTCAATGATGCTAGTGTTTATAGTTTGTCTCGCTTTTCATTGGGGGTCGATTAACCCTTTACCTAATGCTAGTATCAGACAGCACTTGTAAAAAAACAATTCTCGTATAACTAAATATTTTCATTTTTTGTTTCCAAAACATAGCTTTTCACCTCACATTGGAACGAGCACAATGCCCTCGTTCCAATGAGTGGTCATCAGCTATTTTCTGGAAGCAAAAATTTACAACATAAAGAAAAATGCCATTTTCTTAGGTAAAGGGTTACTTTATGCAGGCCTTGGATATGGACAATCAATCGATTCACGAATTGCATTGACCTCTCCATGTGGGCATTCAGTAACTGTAAAGAAGTGAAAGCAATCATTCAACAAAGAGAGAAAGGGATTGTCGACGAATTTCTTAGACTAGTTCTACAGTCACTGTAGTACTCGTGTAAGGTAAATTCTATTCCTAATCAATAAGATTATGAAAAACATTTTTACTCTTAAAGAAATTGAGAAGAGTGAATGCAATAACTCTTCTTGCCATTTTTAGAAGTGTTGTTTTCAGCTCTCCTCGTGTTTCCAAATCAACAACACTGCATAAGTCTTTAAAGTTTATAAATATTTCTTTCAACGTTTTGATTTTTAAAAAGGATCAGCTATGGAATTAATTGTCAAATATTAATTTTTGTCTTTTTCTAACCTTTGTGGGTTCTCATTTTCTCTAACTGTTTTATTATTTTAGGCTTCATTTACTAATAGCTACTATAACATTACTCATTTGGTATGGTCTCACTCTCATCTATAAGGCTAAATTGTACAGCAGGAATTCTGAGAAATACAGTTTTAGCAGTATATAGTGGCCTAACCTTGGATCGGAGACAATCTCTGTATTCAGGAAACTGCCACCCTGAACCTTGAACTAGCACTCTGTAAACATGACTTGGAAGATTATCCTTTCCATTTGAGATTAAAATTTTAAAATATAAAAAATATCATCAGGTAGTTACTCGCAGCTCTGGATTTTTTTCATCGTCCTTTTTTTTTGCATAGCTTTACTATAATTTCTTGTTTTCAGATATATTATTTTTATTTTTTTTTCAAATTATATTTATTTTTTATTTTTTTTTTTACTTTTTTTCATATATCTCTGATGTGAAATCGTATAGTCACTCTCTCTACACGAAGATCTAACAGATCTCCATTCTGATCCGTCAACATGGTTTCGAGGCTATGCAACGTGTCCAGGATCACGGGTAGATAGACGGGATTTCAAGGTCGCTCCACGACCTTGTAACCTGGAGAAACGTCTGGAAAAAAGGAGTAGATCGTAGGCTGAGCACTACCATCGACGTAACTTCCCGAGATAACATTGACATTCACTAAAATGCTATTAACCGCGAGAATGTTGACCATATTTTCGGACGCTGCGTGACTTCGATACATCTTTCGATCAAATCCCAACATCTTACTGATCGAATCTTCTGCACTAAAATCCACTCGAAAATTATCTCCCAAGTCTAATATCGTCTGTAGGGTACTCGTATTGGGAGCAATTCTTATCATATTGCCTCCTTGACTGTCGGTCTTCAGTCTCGCCTGGATGTGACGGTTCGGGTCGTCTATGTCATAACTTCCTTTGGGAATTCGTATCTCGAACCAATCCACTCCGTTGGAATACTTGAACGCGTTATTCTTTTCGGTGACGTTGGGAAACGAATGATAAGTCTCGAGATTAACCAATGCCATCTTGTATCTCTTTTCCTTCTTCAATTCGATGGAAGGTTCGAATTTAGCCATGAATCGAGTCGTGTCGTGACTCACTATGATTTGAAAGGATTGTTTCGCATTCGTATTCTCGACTATCTGTTCTAATAGATGATATTCTGACATTTTTAGTATTATTTATATATATTATTTTTATATTTTATCGATATTATTTTTTTTTTATTTTTTCTTCTCTATTATTATTAGGAATATAAAAAAAATCGTCGAATACCACTTCGATATTTTCCGCTGTTAAATTCCCTAGTCAAATCGATCACCACGAAATTGTGAAGTCCTTTGTCCCACACCTTCGTACAAAATCTCCTAAATTCTTCCCTACTCATGTCATTGGCTATGTGATCTCCATAGATGTGATTGAGATTCTTGAGATCCTGACGAAAGAGACACAGAAAATTAGCATTCTCCCTTATCATCTGTCTGGGCAGGCGAAAATAATTCTGAGACAAACAGAAACAATCCACGTTTCTGTGACGTCCTCAAATGTAATACGATTCGCACCGATTCTGTCTCTCCAACAGTAGACCGTCGAAGATTATGAGATTCTTATTCTCCGACTTCAACTGTCTAGGAACGAGAACGTCATTGGCATTCTCGTAAAACTGACATTCCACGATTGAAGACTCAAAGTTTCTCTTGGTCAATTCTCTCACCGTTCATTCCACTATATTCGAAGTCTCGTGTCCTTCGAATTCGTCTCGATTGTCAAAGATTCTCAACATAACATCCTTGGGTAATTTACGTATCATGCACTCTCGAAGCAATCTATATTCCAGTTGAAAGAGACTCTTGCCAAAAACGAATAATCTGTCATAATCCAACGAACCAGTTCGCAACAATAGATTCATCAAGAGATTGGTCTTTCCGCAATTCGATTTTCCCTGTAGCGGTCAAGGTATAAAGGCCATTTACCAACCAGCCTGGTTGGTCCGGATCTCTTAGTCTCGTAGTAAATCGGTCGCTTTGTTTGCTAGAGGTCGACGGTTCAAACCCCAGCCCCCGCACTTATCTCTCCACCTGTTACATTTGGGGGCTCGTCCGAGAACTCAGCAGTAGGTTTCACTGCGGGTGTTTCGGCCACTCTGAGGAGGAACTTGGGTGAGATTCACATGTGGTGAATCTCAAAAGAAGGGGAGAGTAGTGTAGCGGTCGAGGTATAAAGGCCATTTACCAACCAGCCTGGTTGGTCCGGATCTCTTAGTCTCGTGGTAAATCGGCCGCTTTGTGTGCTAGAGGTCGACGGTTCGAACCCCGGCTTCCGCACTTATCTCTCCTCCTGTTACATCCCACTATCAGACCTCTTATGCTCTTGGGAAAGAACTCGTCGTTCGACCTCTTGGTCCTCACGTCATTCAAGACATGTCTTTGATATTCATTTTTTTTTTCTCTAGTTTGTTTTTTTTACTATGTTTTGAATTATGTTTTTTTCTCATTCTTTTTATATTTTAATTTCTATTTTTTATATATGTCTTTTTTATTATTTATAAATCACTTTCAATCCCAATCCTTTCGCGTCATTTTAGCCAAGTCTTGTATCGGTACGACATCATCATAGAAATCTTTCCAACTTTTCGGTTTGATTCTCGATCGTTTGGCAGGTTGTGGAGTTATCAATTTATTAATCAAAGCATCGGCACCTCTCTTACCGGCTTCCGAACCTATTCTACCGCTCGCTTCGGTCGCAGCATTCTTACCCGCATCAATCGTCGTTTTCTTTCCGATTTTGAGAGCGCTCGATGCTATCTGTTTCGCGGCATCGCCCGTAAATTTACGAGTTATAAATCACATCATCGAATCGACGATGCCCGATCCACCGTAGACGTAAGATCTAGCGCATCCTCTGTTATTTATCACTAACATTTTTTTAACTATTATTATTTATTATTTTTTAATATATATTTTTTTATTTTCTTGATATTTTTTTGTGTTTTTTTTTTCTCTTACTATTTTATTATTTCAAACGAGTCATCATCTTTTGATAATCCTTCTTAGTCAAGACCTCCTGCCTCAACAATTCCTCGCACACGCTTACTATCTCGTTATTCCCTCCGGTGTTACCAGCCTCCCTGCTTGCCATCAACAAATTCAATATCCCCAACAAGGCATCAGGATCGCATGGAAGAAATATCGTGTCGGTCATTCCCTTCCCAGTCGTCGATTTCACGAAATACTCGTACGCCTTCCATATGGGTTCCACCACGTGCTTCCACTTGTTAGTTCTTTTATCCTTAAGTCTCGTCTCTTGGGAATCGTTGTTATTTTTCATGGCGTGAGTCTGAACCAGAATGTCTCCATAATTTTTGTTATCCTCCTCGGTGTAATCGTTGGGTCTCTGGAGAGAGAGCAGAGTATACACTCCATCAGTCAATTCGTACCTGTTCGGACCGCCGATCAAACAGCGGTCTTCATCAAGCCATACTTCTGTGTTACTCACGAAAGTTTTATCGTCATCGTCACGAAATCCATACATCGAATCTTTCACGTTTCCACTACTATCGTCAGACCTGATACCTCTACTAACGGCGTCGAAGCGTCGCTACTTTAATCGGTCTTTATTCCCGTTGGAGTAGTGTCGCTATAGACGCTACTCCGACGAGAATCGGTCTTGATTCCCGGAACGAAATCGGAGAAAGTTCTCGGTGCTAAAGTACCGAGAATCGAACCCGTCCTCCCCAGAGAATCTTCTTTTATGGGTCTCAATTCCTCCACGATCTCTTTTCTAGCTCGTTCCTGAACCTCGGTGACGGGTTTGAACAACTTGGTAGCCTCTCGTCTCAATCCATCTCTCCCAATCGTCTGGCCCTATCCTGCGCTTGAATATTCTCATTACTCCGTATTAATTCGCGAACCTGCTCGTCCCTTCGCTTCGAATCTCCGATGTGTAGAAACATTGGGGTTTTTTTGTTTTTTTTTATTTACTTATTATTTTTTTCTCTCTTTAATGGATGAAAAACAGTTATATTTTTTACAAATTCTTATTTATTTTTAATGTTGTTTTATATATATATATATATATATATTTTATTATTATCATTCATCTTTTAACTTATAATATATACACATTTTTTCCAATCGCGATCCTCCTCCTTGTCCATTCCCTCCCCAATCGTTTTTTTCTCCCTTCTTCCCCATCGAGTCGAACGAACCTCCAAAAAACCCGTGGCGTATCGGGTTTTTTTTCTGGACAAGCAGACGGCGACAAGAATTTACCCAGTCCAATGTGTCGCGGTATTTTCCGCGAGAAAATCCCAGTTCCTGGTCGAGGATTCTTTCCTGACTCTGGCTTTTTGGGCCTTTTCGTGATTTTTTCCGAAATAAAAAATCCACCCCTATGGGAAAATCAGTGTTAATCTCTCAAAACAGGCTGGACCAAAAACCCATTTTTTATAAGCTCCGTGGTCCAGAAAGCTCAAATTCGAACATTTTCCGCGAAAAATCCGGGATTTTCCTGGAAAATTTGAATTATTTTTGGAAAAACCAAAACATTTTCCGGAAAAACCCTAACTTTTCTGAAAAAATTTGATTTTGTTTCTAAAAATAGCCCAATTTTGTCAAAAATACCTCAATTTTTTCTAAACCATCATTTTCTGGACCACAGAGATCAAAGTGGCCGAGAATCGGCTTATATCCCCTACTTTTATTTCATTAGGTTTCATATAAGCTGTTTTAATGTTCCATGCAGTTCGTCTCTTCAAGAACCATTGGCTTCTTGAGTTACAGGGTTGAGGAAAGAGAGGTTTCATTTTCACCTTTCTCTCAATTCTCTGCTTGGTGCATTCAAAGCAGTTTCTATGAATTTTATTGTGTAATGTTTGAGTGTTCTTATTTGTGTAAAAAAAAATATTGTATCCAGTTCAAACTTATATTTAGTTCGTCTCGTCAGAAACCTTAGACTTCTTGAGCTGAGGGATTGGGGTACAAAAGGTTTGAACATATACCTTGTGGGCTTCTAATGTTTAATTTATTTATTTATTTTTTTGTTTGGTAGCCTTAGGCTTGGTGGGTTATTTATATCATATCTGCATATTAACTGTATAATTGTGGGGTTCATTATCTTCATAAGTCCATACGGTTTTAATCCAAGTGCTCCTTTGGACTGTTCCTCGAAATTTTGAACTCCTCAAATTTGTTTATATTATTTCTAGAATTTCGAGGTACAGTTTTTTTGGAGCTCGTACAGGTTGTTTTATTTCAATAATGGTTTCGGGAAGGAAGGGGGGGGGGGGGTCTCCTTAAAAGGCCGAGTGATTAATATTTATGTACTCAACTTCTGTCTGTTAATTGTTTGTATATATGTAGTCGTGCGTTTATTTGTTATTTGTGTGAACGGAGAAATGTGATCTGTGGCTTGTTAATTACATGTCCTTTATGTACTCCGTTCATCGTTTCAAACATATGCAATAAATCTTTATCGATTATGTTGGGATTTTTCTTTCCTGCAATTTTCATTTGGCACCGATCAAAAATTCCGCTTGACAACAAAAAATTCGGGTCAGCGTGAACACTGGTGGCCCCCCACCCACATTAAGTAGCTCACGATAAATAGAGGATATTCACTAAAATAGCGTATACTTTCTTTTTATTATATGCTACGTGTCATTTTACTGCGCAATATTCAGCCCAACTCGATTGGCAATAACAAAGATCTCTTGATCGTTCCTTCAAGGCGACGCCATGCGCCGAAGCGTGACGTCAATTATGAAGCT
The DNA here is from genome assembly GCA_031216915.1 of Pictodentalium vernedei. Lineage (NCBI taxonomy): Eukaryota > Metazoa > Mollusca > Scaphopoda > Dentaliida > Dentaliidae > Pictodentalium > Pictodentalium vernedei. Next base: position 540,809,650 of record CM062295.1, on the reverse strand, counting down.
ACTGAGGGATATGTCTTGACAACCATCGAGTCGATGGATATCGAGAAATATCTTTTATACTGCTATCGCACCAAAGGAAGATCTCAATTCGATCATACTTCGACTGAGATCGAGTTTCAGATCGAGCTAGAACGTGTTATGATCGCCATGGTCGAGTTAAGGTCTATATCATCGACAATATCGAGCCCAGCCATCTCGATCATTTAGGGTTGCAGTGATATGATCGAGTTTGCTCAGGTCGATCAACTGATTGAAGTCAGAACGTGTTGAGAACGTATTAAGACCGACTTAAACGAGTTAAAATCGGGTAAGAATCGAAAAGATCGAGGTAAAATCGAGTTGAGATCTACTTGATCGAGTCAACATGTATTGAGGCTTTGAGCCTTGTCCAACTCAACAGCAAGTCGATCTACTTGATCTTAACTCAATCCGTGGTCGTGTTCTTTTTCTGTGGTCTTTTCCGTAGTCTCTGTGGCAGGACTTGTATCTCTGGGAAGTGAAGGTTGCCCTGACGTTCCTGCCTTGGCCTTGACTTGACTTGCTTTCTCTTCTTTGGCATGTTGTCTTGTTGAATACGAATGGCGTGAACTACTTAACATGAAGAAATGGATTGATGATCCTCGGAAAATTAACCTTATATATAGATCGAGTCGCGGACGTCATAGAAAACCACTTGGTCGAGTGGGCGTCGAGTAAGCATTGAGTCGCGATCTGATTGGACGAGTTATGATACAGTTGGCATCTGGTTGCGCGAGTTGCGATCGAGTCGCTATCTGATTGGTCGAGTTACGATCCACTTATAATCGAGTTCTGATCGAGTCATAAACGAAGTGACAACGATATGGTCGGTTTGCTATCTTCTTAATCGAACTAAGATCTACCTATTACATAAAATTTGAAGAAAATTAAACAATCTGACAACTTAATCGTAATCTAATCGAGTTGAAAGAGTTTTTTTTGTATTATCGGGTACATCGATCTGGTCGTAGTATAATCGATTCTCGGTGTGATAGCAGCATTAGATAATTTACGATAGACATGCGAGCATATAATAATACCGAATATTCTTCTTGCGCCTGTGTGAAGGTAGCACGTTACTCTTCATCTCAAGATTATTGTGTTTTTCTCTAGTCATTTCGGCACGTGATATTCGGAATGTTGCCAGGAACACATGGACAACACAATTCTGCTCATATTCACTTTCTTTTATATTTAATTTTAATATATATTTTATCATTGACAATTCACGTCGACATGTTGAACATCGCTCACGCCTCCCAGTCTGTTTATTATTATCCTCCTTGACCATTCTATTGTATTCACCAGTTGTGAGAACAACAAGTCCTTTCTTCAACACACAATATGATAGTGGGCGGGAATTACATAATAACCAAACACTTTGTTTGTAGCTCTGGGGATGTTTGAAATAAAACCAACACCCCTGACAAATGACTATCTAACCTACAATACTTTGCTTCGTCTCAGTGAAGATGTCATGTATAACATTACAAATCTCAGTATCCAACGTGGTATTAAAGGTGGTAATCGAACTCCAAAATACCCTCCGGGTAAGATGGTGGCCAACTGTTCCACAGCCGCACACAAAAATGGTCTTATGGTTTTCTGAGTCTGATTCACCGGAATACTGCATTCTGTTGCTGAATGTACAGAGGTGTCATACTCAGAAAAGAAAAAAGGGGCGACACGTATTTTTTCCAAACAATGTCGTGTTCTGAAGCTTTAACGTTATAAACTATGTGGTTGGACATATGATGACAATTGACTACACTCCAGGAGTCCATGTTTTTGCATAGGGGCCCGTAACGCGCTCCCCTCCCTCGATATTCCCCGCTCCCTCCTTCCATGCACTGTTATTACATGCTATAACATACAGAACGGGGTAGCATAAAATTCGTAATTGATTAGAAAATGCACTCGCAAATCGAAGGGAGTCATCGTGGAAGGTGTCAGCGCGATGCACGAACATGATAATTGGCGAGGAAGTGTTGTTATGCATTTTGGTACAAATTCTATGCTACCCCTTTCTGTGTATTATAACACGTAGGGGCAGCGAATAGAGGGAGGGAGCAGGGAACCTCCCGGGCTCTAGTATATGAACAGAGGTAACGTGGTCAATTTATTTTTTATTCCGTTCGCACGGACTATTAAACCGTGCGCACGGATTACAAAAAAAAATGACTATGTTACCTCTCGGGCTCCCAAGATTACAAACTAGAGAAACATAAAATTTACTGCGACCAGTAAATTCAAGTCTGTGTGAAAATGATGAAAGCATCAGAAATAAACTACAAAGACAGAGAATTTATGGAGGCTTATTTTCGGGGGTAAAATATTTTCACAAATGGGTTTTCGTTAGCAGTATGAGTATGTAAAGATATTCATACAGGAATCAGATAAATTTTTCCAAGAAACCAGAAAAAAAAAACATTTACGTGCACAGCATTCAAATGGTTCGATGAAGGAATCAGTGATGGATATTGTGGGCACCGCTCACTTATTGGAGTGATGAAATACACGTATAAACTTCAGAAATCCAGTAAGGTGTAATAAAATGTAATTTTCAGTTGTTCTGAAAAAATATGCACTTAAAGACCACTGACAACGCCAATGAGATGGTCCACATTTTGAACCTCCAGCGAGTTTCGACTCATTCGGTGTAGCTCAAAGTTCTCAGATCGAGCATTTGTTTAGCACATTTTCAATTCCCAGAATAATACCTAATAATAATAACAACCTGATAATTCTATCATAAATGTGTTGGCATTTCAGTAGCTAGAATCAATTTTATGCCCCATTTCATGGCTACCCTACACCCCACCAATCGGAAACCTCTAGCCACGTCCCTGCCGCCGTGGAATGGTCATTTTCCACGCGTGTGCAATATTTCCACGACGCAATATATAACATTAATTAACATACATTATACGAATAATCAACAAAAATTTAATTAATTAACCACCGGGTATAACCCGGTGCTTCATTAATTAACATTTTCTAACTGGAAAAAATACAGATTGCAGCGGCAAGGATCATTACGGGGGCAACCATTAGTGCTAGTAAGTCCTTACTTTATTTAGAAACGCGATGGGACCCATTGCAAGAAAGGTGTGGCAAACACAAGTTAATCCAGTTTTTCAAAATGTATCATCGTGTGGTACCTCCACATATCTCCAGTAAAGTTCCCCCACTTGCTTCTCCAACCAATTTATCACCCAGTCTCCGATCAAGTCACAACCACCGTGTTCCTTTTTGTCGGACTGAATTATACAAGTATTCCTTCATCACCAGCGTTACTGACCAATGGAATAACCTGCCCCTGTCTGTCCGCGAGAACTCGTCATTGATTAATTTCAAGACTTTCCTAAACGCTGGTAATCAACGACCTCCATGTTTCTATCGTAAGGCGAAAGACGAAATCTCGAACAGCTCAAAGAAATCATTGTAGGTTACGACTGGAGTGTAGTAACCTCAGTTCACACTTATTTGATAATCCTTTATCACCAAACCCCTCAAGTCAGTGTGGCGAGCAAGAGACTCTTTCTCACTTTCTCGTGCATTGTCCAATTTTCACAGACACTCATAATTATACAATTAACCTACTCCCTTTTGGAGCAGACACATCTACACTTCTTTTCGGTTCAGAATTCTTGAATAACGAAGACAACCGCCTCATCTTTGAAGTGGTACATGACTTTATATTATGAAGTAAGCGATTCAAATGATTAATTTCTAATACAGTAGTAACCAATTTAATATAACTTAATATTATTATAATGTTATTATCAAATTAGTTCAACGCAACGAATATACCCATCCACACCATTCAACTGCCCTTGCAGCTCAACGCCACCTGGTCTGTATCCATAGACTGTATTCATAATTTTTTACTAAACAAACTGAATGACATTACCTATACCTACTTACGCCTTTTTTCGTGTGTATTCAATGCATCATGTATTCAAGCTGACCGAGATTTGTTTTTTTTTTTTGTTTTGTTTTTTGTTGTTGTTTTTTTTTCAAATCGTTCTTATCTTGTTCACTTTATAGCCTAAATATTCTTACATGTCGTTTCCCGGGGGTTACCGCCTCTGCCTCCCGTGATGGCCAACACCGGTGAGTCATATTAAAAAAACGCTCTTATTCAAATCTTATTATCTTTCCAACTTTGGACTCGGAAATATGGCTCGTGTCCCTCCGCTGGAGTGAGCTCGTTGAACTCGTTCCAGTGGTAGGTCAAGAACTGTGTTTTGGAGCTGAAATTAAGAATGTCTAGTTATTCAAGAAGTCTTCTGTGTAACTACTGTATTCTATCAGCGTTGGGCACTGGGTTAACCTGGTGGACGTGGGGCAGAAGCCTCCGGGCGACGATGTAATAATAATAATAATAACACTTTGGCCAACCGCTGATTTGTCGCGGTTCTCGGACGAGAAGGCCATGGTTACCCCTGTACTCCCAACTGCCTCCATATTTCCCACGCTTCTCCTCTCCTCCCAACACTCGGAGTCGAGCTGCTTGATGATATCCCTTGTCCCATTCTTCCCAATCTCTCCGATTAGCATATTAACCCTCTCTTTTGAGTCTCCCCCTAACCACATGTCCTTCATTCTCCCATCCCACTTCCCCATTATACTCTCAGTGAATCTCATTCTTTTAGGCTGATACTTTGGGCATTCTAGAAGAAAGTGTTCCAGGGTCTCCACCATGTCCAAGCTACACATCTGGCACTCCCTTTCACCGTCTTTCCCAATTTTTCCCCTCAGCTCCAGAGATCGCGACCTCAGCTTGAACAACAGTGACCCCCAAAGGTGCCATCAAGGTACTCTTCAAAACCTGGCTTCTCTTTATCACGCAGGCCACCTAAAGAAAGACCTCTTTGATTTGACCCCCTCTCGCCAATTACGGTTACAGTCCTCCATGACCCTTTCTCTGACGATTTTTTTACCCTGGTTTGCCCCAACGTCCAGATCCGAGATCTCCAATGAGTAGTTCTCTACTAGCTCTCTCACTTGGACCATCCACCCCGTTTTGATATTTGAGTTGAAAATTCTCAGGAACATTGCTTTACACCATCGGCTGTCGGGGAGATTTACCAAATAATTAAGATAACCGAGCTTCAACAGGTCTATCCTGTCCTTGATCCTCATCCACCCAAGCTCACCCCTGATTGCTTCTAGCGCTGCGGCATTACTCGACCCCGTTATCCATCGACCTGCATCGTTCTGCATGATTTCCAAGCTCTTTACGGCCGTCTGGTTTAGGGGTACCACTTCCGTACCGTATGTTATACTTGGCAGCCCCACCATTTCAAATGGGTTTCCCCACGAAAACCTTATTGAAACTGTTTCTCCCTATAAGTTTCATTTGGTTAAGGATTCGCTTCCCCTTCAGAATCAATTTATTTGTGTGGTTCCGGTAGATGCCTCTTCCTGTAATGTTTATATTTACCCCCAAATACTCGTAATCACCTGTCTCTCCCACACTGAGAAGTTTGCTGCACCCTTCCGGAATGCAGAACTCACCCACTCTCCACCTTCGAGTGGGGTCCACTTTGCGGCCCACAGGTATAATTTTGCTCTTGCATTCATTAAGTTCGAGTCTCCATTTGCTCCCATATTTCCCAACAATTCCCAGCATTTAGTTAGCCCCTCTTCGCTTTCTGACACTAGAACCATATCGTCTGCAAAAAATAGCCCTGAGATCTTCAAGTCCCTAACTGCTACCCCCTCCTCGCTACGCAGGAGTTCATCTCCTAAACCTTTGATGTACAATGCAAACAGGATCGGCGAAAGGATACACCCCTGTTTTAGGCCTATCTCCATAGGCGCACGTTTCGTTGTAATGTTTCCCAGGCTAAGTTTACTCTGTACATCTTTATATAATGCTTTCATAATTCCAAAAAACTCGCCTCCTAAGCCCATAGCCTCCAGCTTGCGCCATATACCTTCCCTCCATACTCTATCGTATGCCTTTTTGATATCCAAAAAGGCCATAAACATCTTTTTCTTTTTTGCTTTCGCGGATTCTATCATTTGGGATAGTGTGAAAAGATGGTCAGTAACTCTCCTTCCCTTCCTGAAGCCATTCTGGATTTCTCCCAAAAAACCCTTCTCCCCAATCACCTCCTCTAGTCTCCCTTTACAGAAAACCTTTCCAATGTTGCTACTGACAGAGATCCCTCGATAGTTATCCAAAACGTCTCCCACCTCCCTTTTTGTGAATAAATGTCACTTTACTTTCTCTCCACTCCTTTGGGACCTCTTGATTTTCTATGACTAGACTGAATAGGGCAGTTAGGCTTTTCACGAGTTTCTCTCCCCCTTTTTTGATAAACTCGTTAGGAATTTCATCCACTCCTCCCGCTTTTCCATCCCTTAATTTTGATATCACCTTTCGCACCTCCTCCGTTTTAATTTCGCTGCACACGAAGCTCGATAGGTTTTCCTCGACCTGATTCGGGCACTCTGGTGGGCTCCCTAAGCCCCATCGCTTATCGTTTACCTTTTCCCAGTGCTTGACTAGTTCTGATGCGACTTGATCTTGCTCGTCTGTAACTCTGGCGTCTACTTTAATTCTCTGTGGGTTACTTCCTTTGTTACGTTTATTCACCCATTTCCAGAATACGTTCGAACTCGACCCCCCTGTCGTTCTTATCGTCCTAATAAGACTGCTATTTCGTACTCTCCGATTATCGTCTTTAATCTTATTTACTTTATTTCGTGCTTGGTGGTATTCTTCCTTGGCAACTGTGGCCTCATTGCTTTCCGCCCCCTTAAGTTTTCTACTTCTCCTGTATGCAGCACATTTAGCTTTTCTTCCCTTTATGGCCCTTTTCAGTTCTTCGTTCACTCTGTACCCAAGTTCCCGTGTTGGCACCCTGACCTTTCCTACACTTTCCTTTCCTGCTTCCACCAGGCTCGCAACTATGACGTCGGCCATCTTCTGGACACTGCCCCTCTTGGGTACGGTTGCAAGCTTTGGTTTCAGTTTTTCATAGAACTTCGCCCATTAGCATCTTTTTTGAGTTCCCAAATCTCCTTAGAGCTTCCTTTGCTTTTTACTAGAGTTTTGGCCTTGATCGTCACTGTAATCAAGTTGTGATCACTATCCACCTCCATTTTACCTTCATCATCCACTTCTACCCCTATCACCTCCCTCCATAAATTAATATCTGTGAGGATGTAGTCGATTATTGATTTTCTGTCGTTCCTCTCCCAGGTCCATTTCCCCTTACACCTCGCGTCCCTGTTCAGAATCTTCAGACCGAGCTCGTTTGTGAAGTTCAACAGCTTCCTTCCATTCCTGTTGACTTTATTGTCCCCACCCTCTATGCCTTCTTCATCATTACCTATGTGGCCATTAAAGTCACCCATCAAAATTATACCGAGCCCCTTGTTTTGTAATTCGGTGATATTGGACCTCAGTGTTGAGTATATCGAATCATTCCATTCGGGTTTGCTTCCCTCCACCGCACAATACACAACCCCAAGGGCAATACTTTTGTTTTTCAGACTGATCCTTACCCATCCAATTTCTTTCGATACCTCAGCCGGGGTGCTGATGTTTTCCAGGTCTGTGATCAGCGATGGTTTTAAATCCTCTTTAATGTACATGCCTACCCCTCCCCCTTTTTTCTGGCCTTCCGTTCGCCCTACACCTATCCACACGTACCCCCTTACTTGGTCTACCCGTTCCTCGTGTCTTACCCACGTTTCGCTTAAGCCCATGGCGTCAAACTCCTCTGCCTCAATCAATGTAGCAATTTCACTTACTTTCCGGTGGAGACCCTGGATGTTGCTGTAACCCATTTTCAGGGTGTCAAGGTTCATTGGCTTCCGCCTACTGGTCCCTTTATTATCTAGTCCCTGTATGTTTGTATATCCCACTTTGTGTACCTGTTCTTTCCTTGGGAAGCTATTCCCTATTGATTTGGATTTTTGGTCCCTTTTCCTTATCCCCCTTGTCCCATTTTTTACACCTATGTTCGTGACACATTTTCTGTGATTATTCCCCCCTTCACTGACCCCCCTCCCCTCCCCTCCCTATACCAAAAAAGGCTCCACCACCTGCAACATATTTCTTCCTAAAACAATGTGTGAGCTCTACTACTGACTTAAACCAGACGCTTGAGTAATGTATACAAATACTGTTTATAATAAATACTAAAATCACTCACACCTGCCATTGTAATTGGTAACTCTTGTTCTTGATGGAAACGGCCTTGTATAAGCTTATAGCTTCCTGCTGAATCCACATTAATGTATGTAACAAGTTTTTCATATTATTTTGTACTCTTGAAATAAAAAATGTTTTTAAACTAATTAAAATTTTCTGATCATGATTTTTATTACCTGGTAAAGGCATTCGTAGACATCACTGCACATGCGTGGATTACGACCAGTCGACGGCGGCTGTATACTGTAGTGGGGGTACCGGGGGTGGGGTGGGACCCTGTTACAACCAGTAGTGTATAAATTTACCAGTAATGTCGAAATCGACCAGTAATGTCGAAAAAATTAACCAGTAATGTCGAAATCAACCAGTAATGTCGAAAAAATTAACCAGTAATGTAAAAATCCGTAATGTCGAAAAATTAACCTGTAGTGTCAAAAAGTGACGACCAGAATGAGGAGCACTAACACTTGCCGACGGGGGAGGGGGGTATAGCCACCCCCTCCCCCCCCGATGACACCCCTGGTCGTGTGCTTTAATGACTGACTATTATAATGTCAATCAATCAATCAACCAACCAATCAATCTTTGTATGTAGGTCTGTCTATCTTTCCGTCATTCAGTTGTCTATCCACGTCTAGGGGTTATTTTTTACACGCCACATTGCTATCTGTCTGTCTGGATTTCTGTCCGTCTGCCTGGATGCTGCTAACCTGCCTGCCTACACACTTGCCAGCCTACATGTGTGACTGTATGTCTGTCTGTGCGAGCGCTAAATACTAGACTAAATATTTCAGCGTCGTATCAATTCATTATCTATCCAGAGAGAGAGAGGGGGAAGGAGAGAGAGAGAGAGAGAGAGAGAGAGAGAGAGAGAGAGAGAGAGAGAGAGAGAGAGAGAGAGAGCAAATAGGATGAGATATGTTGTGCACATGAACGAGGGAAATAATTGTTAAACACAAAATTCCATATTTACTGGGGTAAATGTGTTTAAACTTGCGTGAAAATGGTTAAAAGTCGATAAATATAGGCAAAAGTACAATTTGAGCAACCCGAAAAAATATTGAGATTTTTGCGAAAAACCGTCATTTTGGTCGTCACTTTTTGACACTACAGGTTAATTTTTCGACATTACGGATTTTTACATTACTGGTCGATTTTTTCGACATTACTAGTTGATTTCGACATTACTGGTTAATTTTTTCGACATTACTGGTCGATTTCGACATTACTGGTAAATTTATACACTACTGGTTGTAACAGACCCCCATGATCATTTTAACCCTTTAATCAATGCACACGATATCAAAATTTATTTCATTTTTTTCACTTAAAAAAAACATAACATGTGACCCCCATATTGGAACGAGCTCGACGAATTCGTTCTAATGAGCAGTCACATAATATGATTCTGTTGAAATTGTTTTGAAAAATATTTTCCGCAGGGCCAATAAAAGTTAAAAATCTGTTTCGCAGGCCCTCCCTCATGGTCCTTTTGGCTGCCGCATGCTCTCTTTTTATAACAATGCAAACTTTAAAAAAATAAAAATTAAATGGTTTATGTCTGATATTTTACCCAAGTTAATAAAACTGCTAAATTTGTCCCTTGAGCGCAACAAGGCTTTGCACTGCTTTCTCATTGCAAAGCTTTCTTGCACTCAATGGCCAAAATACACCACCACCCATGCTATTTTGAAGATTATGAGGCCTGAAACATAAAAGAAACCAAGAACATGAAGTTTTGATGGAAAGATATAATTACAAAAAATAAAAATAAAATAAAAACCCGCCCGTCTACATGCATTTTTACAAAAAAATGTCCCGAGAAATAAAAGATTTACCTTGTCGGCATAACTGTTCATTTTGTAAATTACGCGCGATGATGGGGCCAATACGTTAGGTAAATGGTTAAAAACTATATGGAGTTAGGTTTCAAGTTCGTACCGACGGTCAGCGAGCCGGGAACTCTGTCGGGAAATTTTAACTCTCACCCCACCACGTCGGAAAATTTTGAGATCCTGTTTTCAGCCCTGTTAAGATTTCATTGGATCATTACACAGGAGAACAGATAGTATAATGAAGGATCGTACTGTGTGTTATCGATTTATTAAATCCCAAATTGTTGTCGCTTTGCACCTGAAGACTAATTAATGGGAGCACAACAAAGCTCTCACGGATTAATGATATATCAGATAGCAAGTCCGGAAGAAAGGTGAATGGCTTAGACATCATCAAACTAACGTTTATTGACAATATCGTCATTAGGAAGAACGAAACTGTCATTAAAACTCACATCAAGAAAACACACAATTGTTTCCTGTTTTCCAAAAAAATAGAAGACAATAGCTCCGAAATCCACATAGATCAATATTTTGTTCCCAAACTGAAAAAAGAAGTGTTGGTACATTGATACTCAAATTGCGAAAAATTCCAGACTTAACAGTGCGTCCCCTGAATTCCAATGTGTTCTGTGTCCATAGTGTTTGAATTTCTGCGGTAGTGTGACGTCTGTTGCTGCGTGTGTGTGTGTGTGTGTGTGTGGGGGGGGGGGGGGGGGGGGTCTTAATTACATTACGTGTTCGATTGTATTGGAACACGCTGGTAATGGGTGTTGAATGAGGGCTTTTGGGGATTTATGGTATCATAGCAGTAAATATTTTCCCATAGGCGACCATTATAACGTTCAAGCGGAAAAAATTCACTTTAATTTGGCATTCAATTATCTTTGTCAAGTATAGCCCTTCAGACAACTTTTTCTGACCCGAAAACAGGGACATGCAACAAATAAGAGAGAAAACCTGAAGGGAAGTACCGGCCACGTGCACCTATTTTTCAGGGAATTTCCAACAAAACCACACCAAAAGTCAATTGTATTTTTTATGTCCAAAAGTCATGAAATCAGCCTCTTTATTCATCTGGAATATTCAACAATAATGCAAGATGTCATCAGAAAGTTTCAAATGTTTATTGAAACAATATATTTTCCCAAGGCTGCTTATTTTAAGAGATTGCATCCTTTCCGAGTGCAACATTTCAAGGCGGGTAACTCTAAATCAAATATTTACTGCACCGATACCCATAATCTCACTCAAATTTTGTTATTTGGGGTTAAACTCCAACTCTAGCTGTTTTTTCTCCTTTACTGTTAGGGTTATCGTGGTACACTTTGAATGTTACGGAAATTACACTTTTCATTGAAAATTGTTTTTATTTAGCATTCTCTATTGTTCTGTCTGTCCCAGCCCTATTACATCCACTTCTGTCCTGACTCCCCTTTATTCTCACCTCTCATCAGCTTTCGTCTCTGTGATGATAGTGCTCTTCAGCCCTTTACAGACCCTGTTTTTCTAACATTCTGTTCACTACTTACCTCAGTCCACCATTCTGCTGTCTAATCTTGGTCATTCCGGGGTACTATATCTCAAATCGTTCCACTGAGTCTAAACAGCCAAACAAATTCCACTTTCAACCTTGGCACCTGGCCACTTCAGTCCCAAGTTATCTTCCCTTTCCAAATACGATACCTACCAAGTAAGAATGAGCTCTCAGTAAATCAAGCTTACCTAGATGTATGGGGACTACCGCCTGGGGCTCAGTAGGGACAATTGTTCTCGGTCACAGGTATTCGTTTTCTATTTTACCGCATGAGGATGCGAGAGCTATGGGGAAATTCATCTATGAGGCCTCACGCTACGTCTCACTCCTCCTCAGCTGAGTGTTGGAGGATAGTTTTGTTGCAGTAATGTTCTTGTGGATTATTTAACAAAGAGGGATACTGTCGGCGTATCACCGTCTGAGGATTATAACATCACCTGTATGGGGATTTGTCTTAAGATGATGAAGTGCCTTCGAAGGAATATCTCAATGAGGACTTACACCACATGCCGCTTTTCTACATCTGCTTTTAATCATTCGGAATAGAGGATAACGAGGAAACACTACTCTAAAATCTCTCCTCACACCCTCTCTTGTCCTGATCTGGGTATTCAAGGATCACTGTACTAACTCTGATGGAGATAATCGATTCTGATCCTCAAGGTGTTTTGGCGAATGTGAAGAACTCCATTTATGGAGCGCCATCTTAAGCCCCACATCCGCGTTTTTCTATTTCGGCACTGATAGTATTTTATCAGATCCATCAATATATTTGTAAAGTCGGTACCGTCAACGTATTCACATCTCTCCTGAGTCTTCATCATCCAAGGCTTCTCTGGTTAGAATGGAGCCAGAATAACAGAAGCCAATAGTACTGGTACAAGGCCGCAATGGAACAAGACTGCTGTAGAAGCTAATGATAGGACAGATAGGCCATAGACCTGTAATGGCCTTGGAGCTTTGGCGACAAGATGGAAGCGGTTGGTAAGACAACATTAGACCCATTGAGGGCTTTTACATAGCCTAATGCGACAAAAAAGGAATTCTCCAAAAGGTATCCTCAATAGGTATCCTCAAATAGTACAATACCAGGCCATAGGTATCCTCAAATACTGAAATGAGGCTAAGAGTCGTAGTAAATTATACCTCATTGAGGGATTTTTAATGGTCCTCATAACCTCAAAATTCAATGAGGCTATGAGGGATAATAAATGAGGACTTATTGAGGGCTTTTACATAGCCCTCGAGGCCTCATACGACAAAAAAGGGATTCCATTGCCACGGGTGTTTCCCAAAAATGGGATTCCATGGGATATGGCCATTGGATATAGTCTTTTATTATACAGAAGGGAGATCACTCTGCATACAGATTATGGGAAATCAAGCAATCTGATTGGTTAGTTATAATTTAGATATATGAAACAACAAGAGTACTTGGAATTGGGTCACAACTAACAAGAATAGACCAGAAATTGCTAAATATAGTAATAATAAGATAAACTGTTCCAATTAATAGGCTCTTCTACGCTGCTTGAGTATACTCTAGAACAACGGAACATGGCCAGATAGACGATACCTATTGCATATATAGATAGAAGCAGAGAATTCTGGAAGAATTCGAAATAATACAAGTTGTCGGGTTGTTTGTGTAATTAGATTTACTCTTCTACAATCGAACATACCCTCCGAACATACCCCTGTCCTATTGTAGGCCTTAGGTAACATAGCAACCACGTGCTACCATAGAAACCAAGATGGCGGCCTCCAGTATACAAAATGGACGACGGAAACACGTATCACCCTAATAACACGCGTTGCGCATGCGCACTAACACCACGTATCACTATGGAGATGACGTCACAACATGGCCGCTCGCGCGGGTTACCATGGCAACACAACATGGCGCCACTGGGTCACGTGACATGACGTCACATAAGATCATCCAAATGAGATCATCCAAATGTTCCCTGAAAACCACATTACATACTACTTTCGTCCTCCATAACTATGACCATGTCTGTCAGAAAATTATGCTGTTAAAAAACTGAGGATAACGCACTCTCACCTTGACTGTCCTGGTCTGAGTGGTTCTCCAATGGGGAATGAAACTAAAGGAGTGCAAAATCCGCCATAGCCGGTTCCAAGCCCTGGTTGAGAAAGGAGAAGGACGCATTGTTCTGCGAGGTGCGTTCCTAAAGCCCCGGAGGAAGGAATCTTGGTACTCGAGGACAAAGAGTGCCCCAGTTCGGGAAGTCTCCATTTTAGAGATATCTGCCAATACACTGCTTTGGCCCTAACATCGGGCGTGGACAAATTCTTGCTCTATGCGTATCTACCAGGAAAGTTTTGTCGAATTTATCCCTGAACCGAGAAAAAATGTCTCTTCGGTTATAAGAATCCGAAGATTGGCCACGGCAGTTCATGTTTCCTATTATTATGCTAGTCATTTGGGATTAAGTTATGGGTAACGTTAAAAGTACATGTGCATCTACAGTGTTGTGAATCATTCATTTCTTTCGTTTTTAAACTTATTTTTCTGTACAGAATAATGCATGGAAAGACCTACAAATCCGAATTTTTTTCTATTAACACACACAGATAATGAAAACAATAACATTGATGTTGTGAGCCGATAATTACTCAAGTGTTTCTTTTTTCATCTCCAACTGATTACCCCTACGTTGATTATAACAGTCCTTGGTGGCTAAAAAGCTGTCGTCTCTACACCAACTCTTAACCCTTTGAAAGTGTAAACTCGGTTTTTCGGAAAGGGTACATTATTGTTCCAGACCCGAGCTACAAAATAGAGAGTAATCGCTTGATTGGACTGGTTACGTGAAATAATTCATGAGAGGTGAGGGACGTTGTACAAACACGAGTGCGCGAATGCGCACGGGTGATTTACAATATAGTCCCTCGCCTCGAATGAATTATTTCACGTAACCAGTTCAGTCAAGCGATTACTCTGTTTATTACTTTCCATTATTAACGATAATTATATTATTTAACCCTTTACCTAACGTAATGGCCAGCGCTATTCTCAAAAATCGCCAATTAATTTTCATTATTTTTTCATTTTTTATCTCTAAAACATAGGCTATGACCCCTCATTGGAACGAGCTCGTTGAGCTCGTTCCCATGAGGGGTCATAACCTATGTTTTTTTCCCATGAGGGGTCATAACCTATGTTTTTGCCAAATGGAATCTGATTGTAAATGAGAACAAATAAACTATGTATCATCCTTTGTGTTCAAGTAAAAGGCTTTATTAACGTTTTTGAAATACCTTATATTTAACGGAATCGCTGCTATGACATAAATGTTTCTGTATTCAACTGGTGATGTACAAGCCGGAACTTTTCCCCGCACCATTTCCTGTTGTTCCTTTGCTGTCGAGTCATAAGTTACGCTTCGAAAAGTTTCCAAATTTCGTTATACAATTATCGATCGTCTGTCGCGTAGTGTGAAAATGTAAACATCCAAAGCAAAATATAGTCGGTTCACAGAAAAATAAGTTAACAAAAAATGAGATATTTAAAAAGACGTCGTTCATTTCCAACCACAACACTAACCCCGTTCCGTAACCGTGTCGTCTTCGGACCCCGTTATGTCTAAATTGGTCAACTGTATTTCGGTAAATCTTCAGACATCCTCACATGCTTCGAACTTCTTTTAAAAAAGTTTCTTCCAGCTGTTTTGCAAATCCGCCCAAATTTTACTTATGTTTTTACTCTCAGTAATAGCCACCAAAAAGTAGGCGTGAGAGGACACCCACCGAAACAAGCCCAAGAGAAAATATAAGGAATGTAATTCAGATTTGTTCCCAAAAGGTTGTTTTGATTCTTTATCGATCAACTTCATTAGAACCAATTCCAAAAGAATGGACTCTTTCCTTTTAGGTTTAATCATCGGGATTAAAAAAATGTTTATTTAAGTGTATTTTAATGCACGGGGATGTGTAATAAACACAGAACGCGATGTGTGTTTGAATCTGTGGCGTTTTCTATAACTCGTTAGAATGGTGTATTTTATTCCAGAAGGCTTATAAAAATAAGATAAAAAGGATTAAGTAACAAAGAAATGGTTTTATAAGAATCAGATTAAAGAGATAATCTGTTAATTCAGTTTAGCGATAAGAATGAGCCATGGAAACACTTGTTGCCTTCAGAATAATTGGCAGGCGTGATAAATTCAGTCCTGCCTGTGCCGTCAGACAGTGATTTTATCGAAAACGACGCACTGAAATAATAAACCACAGAGCCTTTGAGAGCTACCAAAAGTATATATTTTGTACTAAATTTTGGTGCCAAGTAGTGCTTTGTTGGCGCCAAATGAATATTTTAGTACAATTGACACCACTGGCAGACGACAGAGTGAACCCTGGCCGCCTGTGTATCTTAATGGACTTGCTCACATCTTGACCTTCACATTCAATTAATCAGAAGGTTGTGAATAAATTCGACTCTGTCTTGTCTCTTTATACTTGTATAGTACACCAGCAACTTCGCAAAAATGTCCGATTGCGAGGGTGGGGGTTGGAGGGTTGGGGGAGGGGGGGGGGTGTAAACCTTATGGTTCCGACTGTAATGGCTAAAGCCGCGACTGACTAAGTTTCCAACTGCATCATCAAGACATGCCTTGATGATGTGTGTTGGAATATTATTCGGAATTATAGTTCACCCGTTCGACCCTAATGGAATATTCTATGCTAGTACAGGGCCATCAACTGGTAGAGTCTATGTTCGTTATTTGGGGGAAGACCAATCGATGCAGGGCTGCATGTTGATAATCTTGAGTGGCCATCCATGTAAATTCCCTGAACAACTATCTACTTTATAAATTCAGATCGTATCACGTCACTGTTCCGGAAAAGCGGCCTTTCGCGTTTAAAGGATTAAAAAGTTCAAGACTTCATGGAAATGTATTCATAATGAATATATAGAATATACCCATAGTAGCTTGGTGTACCAAATGTTCACCACGAGTGGTGAACATTTGGTACACCAAGCTACTTTGGGTTTATTTTATTTTATTTATACCATGATCGTCAGATTATTAAAAGTCGCTATTATTTTTTCTCGATTTTACTGAGCAGCAGCCATACATACCTGCGAATTTGTTTTTGTTTATATGAGCATCGATGGGCGGTACTTCCGCTGTCAATTTTATCACCGAAACGAAAAAAAAAAAGAAACGGGACCTTTTTCATTTTAATAAAATAATAACATACTGTTTCGAGTTATGGATGCTTTATTAACATCAGACAATGCATGTTTGTTAATTTTGGGTGTTTTATGGGGTAAACTCATTTAAAAACGTAATAAATAATTGTCACATTCATTTCACTCTTCACGAGGCGGCGTGCGATAAATTTAGACAAGTTCGCATTCAGGTCGACGTCACCAAAGGTCAACTTTTCGTTGGGTAAAGGGTTATTTGTTCCATATACCGGCAGGTTTCTGGAAGAATTGTAGGTAAATAAAATGTGTTTCAGAACTTTTTGGTAATCGTTTGGTTGTCGTCGATAATTCTATATGCTTCTGTCGATTCGAACACACATTTGGAGATACTGTAGCTCTGCGTGCTACTGATATCGGTCTGCATTTGGAAGAATTCGAGCCAAATAATTTGGGCAAAAACGGAGTGTTTTCGGTAGATGTCGGATCGATTTGGGTAAGTAGATATACTCCCCATTCATTGACCCCCCCCCCCCCCCAGACACCCCCCCCCCCCGGACTGCTCTAAGGCTGTCGAGCTCATACCAACTATGTGCCACCATTGAAACGAAGATGACAGCTTCCAATAAACAACATGGACGTCGGAAACACATCTCCCTATCAAAATGCGCTGCTCGCTGCGCACTAACACCGCACCAACAGGGTAATGACGTCATAATATGACCTATCACACAGGCTACCATGGCAACATAACATGACGTCATTGGGTCAAGCGTCTAGGACATCACTTAAGAGATACGGCAAACTCGGGACAATTCCTGCCTCCACTACTTTTCTTGTTTAACCTTCATTGAACAGGGTTTTAAAATGCAAGCACAAGTTTGAAATGGTGGTTTTCCAAGAATACATAAGTGCCCACACAGGTGTGAAATTCCTTTTCTCGTAAAACGAGGGTTGGAAAATAGAAATGAATTTTGCTTTGGTCTCCCCGACTTACACACAATACATTAGTGGTCGAGATTCATGATTAAAATATAGCAAAACCAGATCTTGGAAGAAAAATGATCCAGCTGCGACCGGTTGAAATTCTCTATCCACTTTTATGAACAGAGTACTGTATGGTACAGTCGCCGTGGAGTGGTCGAAATCCACGAGTGGGTAGTGATGTCCACGCATGCGTTTACCAGGTAATAAAACTTTTCATGAGGACAACTGTAATTAATGAAGCACCGGGTTGCACCAGGTTCTTCATTAATTAAATTTTTGATGATTATTCCTATAATAAGTGTTTGGAATCTGATATTATTGCGTCCGTGGAAATACTGCCCACCCGTGGAAAGTGACCAGTCCACTGCAGTTGTACTGTACATCAAATACCAATTTTAACCGCTTTCCGTGGATGTTTATTAGTAGTAGGAGATATGGTTTTTGATCCTATTCTGGGGGAGGGGGCCGAGGGGGTCGATGACGTCATCATAATTAAAATGTTACGTAAGGTAATTAATATTACTTAATGATTTTTTTTTAATCACTATAATAATTAATGTAATTAATGACTGTTGCATAATTAATGTAATTAATGTAATTAATGAGTGTAATTAGGGTTGATTATAATAATTAGTATATTAATAAATGAATTAATATTGACGTACTGGACATATGCGCATGCTATCGACTGACTGACCCGCATCACGTGTCTGGGTGTCATTAAATCGATTTTTTCTTTTCAAACGCCAACTACTGACAGATGTTGAAGCAATTAAATCTATTGTCACACTTTAACGACCGGTCATAAATATCGTTAGACTGGACATGCTATCATGTATTTAAAAATCAATATATCACGTGACAAGATGTGTCTTGCTTTTACCTGAAGACTGTGAACGACTCCATTGTGGCTATTTTTATAGGTATAATTTGATTTAATAACTTGGCGTGATTCTTACATATTAATAATGCAAGTTTATTCTTCTCGTTTTTATGGCTGTCGAAAAACTCTCATAGACCAAGATATTCTGATTTTACCCCTCACGCGATAAAGTATTTTTTTAACGGTCCGATTTCTACGTTTTGACGGGTTCTCAAAAAAAATCACAAGAGAAATCGCCATGAGACTACTGTACACGGGGGAGAGGCTATACATGGCTGTACTTTATGCCCCAATACTTTGATGAATTAACGGATCATCTGAAAACCCACCAAGAAGGTGCTTTGAACTGTCAATTTTGTGTTTCAATAGCAAATTCAACAAAAGAGAGAGGCAGTGTACATCGAACAGACGTCGATGTCAAGATGTTCCAGTGGACGTTTTGTCTGAAATCCTATACTAGGAAAGATACATTAGAAAAAAAACATGGAGAAATGTCAAAACTCGACATTTAACTGCGCGATTTGCGGGTTTCAGCTGATTCAACTTAACCGTCATCGCGCCACAAGTAGCAGAAATGCACAACTCGATTGGCCGGTGGAGACGTTCCTCATCAAATAAGGGGGGTCAAACGAGGTTATGAGGAGGGGTGAAGGAGACAAGTGTGCGGTCATATGTTTAAAATTTTAATAACCTTAATTGCTATGATGTAATCCCCTTAATAAATAGCGTATATTCATTTAATATAATATATTAATAATTTTCGTTAAATAATTCATTTTTTATTCCGCACCCCTGTATCCCCTCACAGTACCTAAAACTTTCATGAACGCTCCTCCTCCAGGTCATCAAATACTAAAAAACTTTTGGAAACCGCTCTCCCCCGCCCCCACCATAATCTTAAAAAGAGTTGCTTTGTCACAAACACACACTTTTTTAACCAATCAGACACCTCCGTTATCCCACACCCTCACCGTCACACCCCTGTATCCCCTCACAGTACCTAAAACTTTCCTGAATTCCCCTCCACCAAGTCATCCAATACTAAAAAAAAAAACTTTTGGAAACCTCTCTCCCCCCTCCCCCAGCCCTCACAATAGCTAAATTATCTCGAACCCCAGTTCAGTTCTCTAAATGTAATGGACATGTCAGGCCCCCGAATACGCCTTCCCCACAATTTTGAGCGATCAAATTACCCCGATTAGTCTCCTCTCATAACTTACCACTCTCTTAACCCGTATTTACTATGAGATTGTCCCCTTAATAAATAGCGTATGTTCATTTAATATAATATATTAATAATTTTCGTTAAATAATTCATTCCACAAGACACTTGTCGAAAAAACAAAATGGCGGATTAGTTTGACAGAAATACGCGTATCGATTTATTCAGGAATGTCTGTCGGTTGTGTCCTTGGGCAAGACACTTCATCCCTATTGACCATGTGGGGGCATGGTGACGCTGTGCACTAAGGCGTACTGCACGTCGATGGAGCACCTGTCTTCAACCAATGCAGACCCTGTGTAGAATCTTGACAGTTGCTTGCCGTTGCTCGGTGGCTCTCTCCGGCTTTCCCCACCCGTAAAACTGTCGTGGTCATGATTAGTTATTGTGCAGACCTTAAAATCCAATAAATAAATATAAATAAATAGTCGGTTATCAAAACAGCCCTTAAGTGTTTAACAGTTAATTGTGGACCAGTGCGTTTAAAAGTGAAAAAAATTAGGTGATAGCATACGGACTGTGTTTAATCATAGAAAAATCACACCCGCGCTATTACTAACCCGTATGATTTATTTTTGAATGTTCGCTGAAAAATAGCCCACCCATCTAAGTAAAAGCATGAAAGAGCTACCATTATCTTATTACCTATGTGAGGAGGGGGTGGTCGGTAACGTTGTGTACTATGGCGTACTACCTTCAGCCAATGATAACCCTGTGTAGAACTTTGACAGTTGGTCGCCTCTGCACGATGGTTCTTTCCGGATTGCTCCAACTGTCGTTAAATAAATGAAAAAAAAACTACAATTCTATAATAACAGGCCAAGCCAACAGTACTTTCACCCCCCTCATTTTAATAGTTGAAAAGCGCTGTTACTCGATCAAAAAAAAATGGTAAAAGGATATGCGACTCTATATTAGCCACCCAAATTTGCGAGACTTGGGGAAAATATAACCCACCTAGAGCTGCACCAAAGCTACGTACTCTATTCGAACTCCCGCATTGTGTCCTTGGGCAAGTTAATTTACCCCGACTATCCACATGGGAGCACGATGACGGCGTGTAATAAAGTGTACTGCACGTCGGTGATACGCATATTTTAGAACAATCTAACCCTGCTTGTGCGGATTTCCGACGTTGGTGAGATGACAGTTACTCGTCGTTGCTCTGTGGTTCTCTTTGGATATTCCGGAGGCTGCCTGTAAAATTGTCACGTTTAATTATAACTTGAACTTGATGTCCGGGTGTAATGAAATAGCGTATTTTCTGCAGACATTCTAAATAAACGCAGCTGGTTTACAGACCTGTACATATTTATTTTTTTCAATTGAGTAAAAATATAGGATAGTTACTGATGTAACACGCCGATCAGTATGTTTAATGAATCCAACTATGCCAGTCCGACCGACCCTTTGCCCACCATGATCACAACAAACGTTTCAATTCTCTCTCTCTCTCTCTCTCTCTCTCTCTCTCTCACCGATACAGTACGGGTGGAAACTAATTGCGTTCAAGCTGTTGTTTTTTTTCTAGGTTTTACCACTCCCCTTACAGCGCAAATCGAAATGAAATCTAATTCATTGAACCATACTACAGTGGATGTCAAAATTAATTTTTGAACGCCATTTTTTCTATGTGCCACTATCAGCAGCTATGACCATAGCGTAACTTTGTGGTAAAATGCTTATTTTTGTACAAAACTCAAGACCTTTCTCTGACAAATGCCTATATAAAAACAAGATAATACGTGAGAATGCGTTGTGTACCTGCATTTTGTTGATAAAATATGGCATGACCACATTCCCGAATATTAATGATGTACCCGCTTAATAACAGCCGAATTTTTATCGGATCACAGTTTTTTGATTTGAATAATTGCCGATTTTTGTATTAAATCACATTCAGTAATTTATGTAGATTTCCTGAACTGGGCGAAGGTCAAGAAAAGCACTCTGTAGTTTAGGAGACTCCACAAATAAAAACAAAATAAAAAATCTTAGATATCTTGCATTTTTTTAATTATCCATATTAACCAGAAATCAAAACTAGTCAAATTAATTAGAATTAAATTACAAATGGATATGAAATTTGCAGTAAAATGAACGCTGGTATATGCTGCTGGCCGCATTTTTAGTTGTCTGTAATGGCTGTTGTTCAGAATGTCACCCTATTGGGGTGAGTTTTCGCTTTTTCGTCCAGTTTCATGAGAGCTTCCACGAAGTCCGTTCCACATTCGCAATCTTTTCCAGGGGCCATTCTTCAAAGGCTGGTCCATCGCAACTTTGCGGAGATATTGTTTTCTGGACGACAAACTGCAATATGATCTGGGTTTCCGATCAGACCCCTTGGGATATTTTGATCTTTAAGGATGTTTGCCAAAATTTTCCACCCTGTCGGTTGAAAATCTTTTCTTTTTCGCAGCAGATCATTTATTAGATCACACATATTGGAGCCCGAAATTGTAATGCCGTTATACACGAGTCGATCTTTCTCATCCCAGGATAAATTGGGTATATTCTTTATTATCTGGAGTAACAAAAGCGCCTTCTGCTGCATGGAATCTGGTATAACGGCTAACCAGTCCGGATGATTTTCCACTGAAAAACTAGTCGTTAAGGAGTGTGGTTTGGTGGTTTCTTTGCGTAAATTTGATTGGCGCTGAAAGATTGTCTGGTTCAGCAGCCCTTTCTCTTCAGAACCCGATGTTGAAGATTCAGGAATTGGTCTCATACCCTGGTCTATGGGCGGGACAGCTACAGCATTCAGGGGTGTGCGTATTTCCTGCAACTGTTCACTCCCCCATGGTTCAATACACTGAATTCTGCTTGAAGGTAGGTTGGTTGAGTCATCCATCACTAGCGATTTTACTGGCTCTAGCTTATTTGCAAGCCCCAAAATATTTCCACTTGTTAATGCATTGTTCCAACTAAAGGCTGATTTCATATGCACTGGAGGATAGGGTGGCTCGTTACAGACAGATCTGGTTGTTAACTCGGCTGTATTTGAGTTCGCTCCCCCTATAGTGTGTTTAAAATTTACATTTTTATGTAATTTTCGTCTGTGTCGATAATAATTAGTTTTATGAGAGTAAGATTTTTGACACAATTCACAGACGTAGCGTGAATTCATCATTTTCAGAAGCGAGTTAATAGAGTGGCAATACAGTTCCAACACTCTGCCATTGATATGTATGAATAGAATGGGTCCCACCCCAACCTGTCAATCGCTGATTGGCTAATTTTATATCAAGATAAGGTGGGTTCTACCCCAACCTGTTGATCATTGGTTACTTCAAATTCTCACACAGTGCATTGTGGGAAATTCCAGTGGTAGAGCTCTGATGTAAAATAAGTTACAAATTGATATAGTTTGCTTCAAAAAAAAAAGAAACATCAAAGTCACATTCATGACAAGCCGAGGTAGCACATCTGAACCACCAACTCTACACTGTTTAATCAGATAATCCATTTAATCAGATAATTACATGTGCATATCGGTTTTTCATTGGTTTTTCATCAGTTTCCATCAGTTTTTCATTGGTTTTTATTGGTTTTCATTGGTTTTTATTGGTTTTACAATTCGATAAAACGGTTTTTAGTGATTTTACAATTCGATAAAATGGTTTTTAGTGATTTAAATCACGTAAAATGATCACTAATTACCACTAATTGATCACTAATGGTCACTAATTACCACTAATTGATCACTAATTACCACTAATTGATCACTAATGGTCACTAATTACCACTAATTGATCACTAATTACCACTAATTGGTCACTAATGGTCACTAATGGTCACTAATTACCACTAATTGATCACTAATTACCACTAATTGGTCACTAATGGTCACTAATTGCCACTAATTAGTGACCAATTGGTCACTAATGGTCACTAATTGCCACTAATTAGTGACCATTAGTGACCAATTGGTCACTAATTAGTGGCAATTAGTGACCATTAGTGACCAATTAGTGGTAATTAGTGATCAATTAGTGGTAATTAGTGACCATTAGTGACCATTAGTGATCAATTAGTGGTAATTAGTGATCAATTAGTGGTAATTAGTGACCATTAGTGATCAATTAGTGGTAATTAGTGATCAATTAGTGGTAATTAGTGACCATTAGTGATCAATTAGTGGTAATTAGTGATCATTTTACGTGATTTAAATCACTAAAAACCATTTTATCGAATTGTAAAATCACTAAAAACCGTTTTATCGAATTGTAAAACCGATAAAAACCAATGAAAACCGATAAAAACCAATGAAAAACCGATGGAAACTGATGAAAAACCAATGAAAAACCGATATGCACATGTAATTATCTGATTAAATGGATTATCTGATTAAACAGTGTAGAGTTGGTGGTTCAGATGTGCTACCTCGGCTTGTCATGAATGTGACTTTGATGTTTCTTTTTTTTTTGAAGCAAACTATATCAATTTGTAACTTATTTTACATCAGAGCTCTACCACTGGAATTTCCCACAATGCACTGTGTGAGAATTTGAAGTAACCAATGATCAACAGGTTGGGGTAGAACCCACCTTATCTTGATATAAAATTAGCCAATCAGCGATTGACAGGTTGGGGTAGGACCCATTCTATTCATACATATAAATGGCAGAGTGTTGGAACTGTATTGCCACTCTATTAACTCGCTTCTGAAAATGATGAATTCACGCTACGTCTGTGAATTGTGTCAAAAATCTTACTCTCATAAAACTAATTATTATCGACACAGACGAAAATTACATAAAAATGTAAATTTTAAACACACTATAGGGGGAGCGAACTCAAATACAGCCGAGTTAACAACCAGATCTGTCTGTAACGAGCCACCCTATCCTCCAGTGCATATGAAATCAGCCTTTAGTTGGAACAATGCATTAACAAGTGGAAATATTTTGGGGCTTGCAAATAAGCTAGAGCCAGTAAAATCGCTAGTGATGGATGACTCAACCAACCTACCTTCAAGCAGAATTCAGTGTATTGAACCATGGGGGAGTGAACAGTTGTAGGAAATACGCACACCCCTGAATGCTGTAGCTGTCCCGCCCATAGACCAGGGTATGAGACCAATTCCTGAATCTTCAACATCGGGTTCTGAAGAGAAAGGGCTGCTGAACCAGACAATCTTTCAGCGCCAATCAAATTTACGCAAAGAAACCACCAAACCACACTCCTTAACGACTAGTTTTTCAGTGGAAAATCATCCGGACTGGTTAGCCGTTATACCAGATTCCATGCAGCAGAAGGCGCTTTTGTTACTCCAGATAATAAAGAATATACCCAATTTATCCTGGGATGAGAAAGATCGACTCGTGTATAACGGCATTACAATTTCGGGCTCCAATATGTGTGATCTAATAAATGATCTGCTGCGAAAAAGAAAAGATTTTCAACCGACAGGGTGGAAAATTTTGGCAAACATCCTTAAAGATCAAAATATCCCAAGGGGTCTGATCGGAAACCCAGATCATATTGCAGTTTGTCGTCCAGAAAACAATATCTCCGCAAAGTTGCGATGGACCAGCCTTTGAAGAATGGCCCCTGGAAAAGATTGCGAATGTGGAACGGACTTCGTGGAAGCTCTCATGAAACTGGACGAAAAAGCGAAAACTCACCCCAATAGGGTGACATTCTGAACAACAGCCATTACAGACAACTAAAAATGCGGCCAGCAGCATATACCAGCGTTCATTTTACTGCAAATTTCATATCCATTTGTAATTTAATTCTAATTAATTTGACTAGTTTTGATTTCTGGTTAATATGGATAATTAAAAAAATGCAAGATATCTAAGATTTTTTATTTTGTTTTTATTTGTGGAGTCTCCTAAACTACAGAGTGCTTTTCTTGACCTTCGCCCAGTTCAGGAAATCTACATAAATTACTGAATGTGATTTAATACAAAAATCGGCAATTATTCAAATCAAAAAACTGTGATCCGATAAAAATTCGGCTGTTATTAAGCGGGTACATCATTAATATTCGGGAATGTGGTCATGCCATATTTTATCAACAAAATGCAGGTACACAACGCATTCTCACGTATTATCTTGTTTTTATATAGGCATTTGTCAGAGAAAGGTCTTGAGTTTTGTACAAAAATAAGCATTTTACCACAAAGTTACGCTATGGTCATAGCTGCTGATAATGGCACATAGAAAAAATGGCGTTCAAAAATTAATTTTGACATCCACTGTAGTATGGTTCAATGAATTAGATTTCATTTCAATTTGCGCTGTAAGGGGAGTGGTAAAACCTAGAAAAAAAACAACAGCTTGAACGCAATTAGTTTCCACCCGTACTGTATCGGTGAGAGAGAGAGAGAGAGAGAGAGAGAGAGAGAGAGAGAGAGTGAGAGAGAGAGAGAGAGAGAGAGAGAGAGAATTGAAACGTTTGTTGTGATCATGGTGGGCAAAGGGTCGGTCGGACTGGCGTAGTTGGATTCATTAAACATACTGATCGGCGTGTTACATCAGTAACTATCCTATATTTTTACTCAATTGAAAAAAAAAATATGTACAGGTCTGTAAACCAGCTGCGTTTATTTAGAATGTCTGCAGAAAATACGCTATTTCATTACACCCGGACATCAAGTTCAAGTTATAATTAAACGTGACAATTTTACAGGCAGCCTCCGGAATATCCAAAGAGAACCACAGAGCAACGACGAGTAACTGTCATCTCACCAACGTCGGAAATCCGCACAAGCAGGGTTAGATTGTTCTAAAATATGCGTATCACCGACGGGAAGTACACTTTATTACACGCCGTCATCGTGCTCCCATGTGGATAGTCGGGGTAAATTAACTTGCCCAAGGACACAATGCGGGAGTTCGAATAGAGTACGTAGCTTTGGTGCAGCTCTAGGTGGGTTATATTTTCCCCAAGTCTCGCAAATTTGGGTGGCTAATATAGAGTCGCATATCCTTTTACCATTTTTTTTTGATCGAGTAACAGCGCTTTTCAACTATTAAAATGAGGGGGGTGAAAGTACTGTTGGCTTGGCCTGTTATTATAGAATTGTAGTTTTTTTTTCATTTATTTAACGACAGTTGGAGCAATCCGGAAAGAACCATCGTGCAGAGGCGACCAACTGTCAAAGTTCTACACAGGGTTATCATTGGCTGAAGGTAGTACGCCATAGTACACAACGTTACCGACCACCCCCACCTCACATAGGTAATAAGATAATGGTAGCTCTTTCATGCTTTTACTTAGATGGGTGGGTTATTTTTCAGCGAACATTCAAAAATAAATCATACGGGTTAGTAATAGCGCGGGTGTGATTTTTCTATGATTAAACACAGTCCGTATGCTATCACCTAATTTTTTTCACTTTTAAACGCACTGGTCCACAATTAACTGTTAAACACTTAAGGGCTGTTTTGATAACCGACTATTTATTTATATTTATTTATTGGATTTTAAGGTCTGCACAATAACTAATCATGACCACGACAGTTTTACGGGTGGGGAAAGCCGGAGAGAGCCACCGAGCAACGGCAAGCAACTGTCAAGATTCTACACAGGGTCTGCATTGGTTGAAGACAGGTGCTCCATCGACGTGCAGTACGCCTTAGTGCACAGCGTCACCATGCCCCCACATGGTCAATAGGGATGAAGTGTCTTGCCCAAGGACACAACCGACAGACATTCCTGAATAAATCGATACGCGTATTTCTGTCAAACTAATCCGCCATTTTGTTTTTTCGACAAGTGTCTTGTGGAATGAATTATTTAACGAAAATTATTAATATATTATATTAAATGAACATACGCTATTTATTAAGGGGACAATCTCATAGTAAATACGGGTTAAGAGAGTGGTAAGTTATGAGAGAAGACTAATCGGGGTAATTTGATCGCTCAAAATTGTGGGGAAGGCGTATTCGGGGGCCTGACATGTCCATTACATTTAGAGAACTGAACTGGGGTTCGAGATAATTTAGCTATTGTGAGGGCTGGGGGAGGGGGGAGAGAGGTTTCCAAAAGTTTTTTTTTTTAGTATTGGATGACTTGGTGGAGGGGAATTCAGGAAAGTTTTAGGTACTGTGAGGGGATACAGGGGTGTGACGGTGAGGGTGTGGGATAACGGAGGTGTCTGATTGGTTAAAAAAGTGTGTGTTTGTGACAAAGCAACTCTTTTTAAGATTATGGTGGGGGCGGGGGAGAGCGGTTTCCAAAAGTTTTTTAGTATTTGATGACCTGGAGGAGGAGCGTTCATGAAAGTTTTAGGTACTGTGAGGGGATACAGGGGTGCGGAATAAAAAATGAATTATTTAACGAAAATTATTAATATATTATATTAAATGAATATACGCTATTTATTAAGGGGATTACATCATAGCAATTAAGGTTATTAAAATTTTAAACATATGACCGCACACTTGTCTCCTTCACCCCTCCTCATAACCTCGTTTGACCCCCCTTATTTGATGAGGAACGTCTCCACCGGCCAATCGAGTTGTGCATTTCTGCTACTTGTGGCGCGATGACGGTTAAGTTGAATCAGCTGAAACCCGCAAATCGCGCAGTTAAATGTCGAGTTTTGACATTTCTCCATGTTTTTTTTCTAATGTATCTTTCCTAGTATAGGATTTCAGACAAAACGTCCACTGGAACATCTTGACATCGACGTCTGTTCGATGTACACTGCCTCTCTCTTTTGTTGAATTTGCTATTGAAACACAAAATTGACAGTTCAAAGCACCTTCTTGGTGGGTTTTCAGATGATCCGTTAATTCATCAAAGTATTGGGGCATAAAGTACAGCCATGTATAGCCTCTCCCCCGTGTACAGTAGTCTCATGGCGATTTCTCTTGTGATTTTTTTTGAGAACCCGTCAAAACGTAGAAATCGGACCGTTAAAAAAATACTTTATCGCGTGAGGGGTAAAATCAGAATATCTTGGTCTATGAGAGTTTTTCGACAGCCATAAAAACGAGAAGAATAAACTTGCATTATTAATATGTAAGAATCACGCCAAGTTATTAAATCAAATTATACCTATAAAAATAGCCACAATGGAGTCGTTCACAGTCTTCAGGTAAAAGCAAGACACATCTTGTCACGTGATATATTGATTTTTAAATACATGATAGCATGTCCAGTCTAACGATATTTATGACCGGTCGTTAAAGTGTGACAATAGATTTAATTGCTTCAACATCTGTCAGTAGTTGGCGTTTGAAAAGAAAAAATCGATTTAATGACACCCAGACACGTGATGCGGGTCAGTCAGTCGATAGCATGCGCATATGTCCAGTACGTCAATATTAATTCATTTATTAATATACTAATTATTATAATCAACCCTAATTACACTCATTAATTACATTAATTACATTAATTATGCAACAGTCATTAATTACATTAATTATTATAGTGATTAAAAAAAAATCATTAAGTAATATTAATTACCTTACGTAACATTTTAATTATGATGACGTCATCGACCCCCTCGGCCCCCTCCCCCAGAATAGGATCAAAAACCATATCTCCTACTACTTTTATTCAATTTTAACCCTTTACCCAATGAATCGTCCGCACCCGCCCGCGTAACATACAGATTCAGCAGCTGAAAAAGTATTATTTTTCGAAACCTTTCAACAAAACCATATCAAGTGACCTCTCTTTGGAACGAGCTCGTCGGGCTCATTCCAATGAGGGGTCACATGATATGGTTTTGTTGAAATTTTTCGAAAAAAATTAAAAAATGTTTTTTAAATTGATAAATTTTGATATCGTCTGCGTTGGGTAAAGGGTTAAACCGGACTCAAGTTCCAGTATTTTATGATGCAAATTTCTAAAGTACCATAACTTTCAACAAACCCGTGCTAAATGCAAATACCAGAAACATTGATACACGTACTGAAAAAGGGAGGGCTGTTTACCTGGGCTCTTTAGAGTTGTGATAGACGAAAAAAAAAACATATTGCGTTAGAATACATACTTTACTGAACTACACCCAGTATATTAAAATCGTATCGATTAGTTGATCCGAAAAAAACAGTGAACATCCGGACAACACGATTCTCTTCCTCCTTACCGGTAGACTGACCTCTGTGCACGTTTTGCGAAGATAACACCGCAGAAGATCTTCAATGTCGAGGACGATTAATAAGACGAAACGCCGAACAGGGATTGATAAACTTGGTGGCAAAGAAACTACTCTTTCATTGCCTCGCCTCAATGTGATAAAGCCTACACCGCGTGCACGGAACTGGTGCCCGTTTGCGGCATAAATCTCATGGTGTGCAATCAGGGACGTGGAGACAGGGCGGGGAGGGGTGTCACCCCCAGTCCTGGCAAAAATGTCCTATAGTTGGAAATTCGGAGGGCAAGTCATGAGTAGTTGGAAATTCCATCTATCTGGATTTTATAGATTCTTTGGTGATGGTGATGCTGATGTCTCCTTTACTTCCCAAAATTCCAACTCGGTTTCAAATCGGCAAATATTTCTGTTACTATTTACAAATACAGTGTACGCAATATCGAGCTTCGTAAGTATGCCTGGTGTCAGTCGGTACGAGATTTCTATAGTACGTTACTTATCGTAATAAAAACAAATCCTTGAAATCCACTCAAGAAAATCACATCATGTAAAACCGTTATCCTAAGTTAATTCCATCATTCATAGTTACAAAATGATGAAACATCGAAAATTAATTGATCATTCCTGCATAAGATCTGATTTAATGTTAGGACAGTGTGAATTGCTCAAAGTTCGCAGCTCGAGGATTTGTTTAGCACATGTTCAATTCATAGAATAATACCAAATAATAATAACAACCTGACAATTGTATCATAAATGTGTTGCATTTTAGTTACTAGAACCAATTTTTTTCCCCCTTTCATGGCTTCATTTTCAAAATGTTCCTCGGCTGTGAATTTCCAACTATGGGGATGGACAGGGAGGGGGGTTACCTCCCCTTCCGGTCCCTTCCTAGTTGGAAATTCACTACCCTACACCCCCCCCCCCCCCCAATCGGAAACATCTAGCCACGTCCCTGTGTGCAATGGACCCAGAACTTCTATTAGAGAAAAAACATACATGTGGTGATGAAGATCCTCTTTCTAAAACGGTGAGGAACTGACCAAACAAAGTGCAAATGATGAAATCTGAGAGGTAAAGAAATTCAATATGAAGAGAAATAAATTGACAAAATGTTCGTACCTGCGCTGTTAATTTGCAGCATACTTGTCTGCTAGCTAAACTTAGTGATGGAGCTTTGATTATCCAGCAGGCGAAATATCACCTCAAAACCGGTAATTGCTTTAGAGTAGTCCTCGACGAAACAAATTCGGTGGTCATGGATCGGGATATATGTCCAACGGAATTTATCATTATGTTTGGTGGATTAAACTTGGAAATGACGACGTTTTGTGTATTTGTTGATTGGTTAGATGGATAAGCGCGCTGGAACAGACAAATGTTACCACACAAGGAGGATTTCCTTTTTGTGTCACACGTGACTAGAACAAGGCATGCCTATGAGTGTACCACAAGCACTTTGCACATATTGATATGTCTAGCTCAAGAGCACTACAAGTCACAAATTACAGGAACTGAGAGTCTTGCCCGATGTGGATACTTGGTGAAAGGAAAGATGTTAACACGGTCCAAAAGCACCGGAAGCATCCGAGGACAAGGTCAAAGAGGTATCAAAAAGGTCACTCGACTCTGGGTATGAGTTAAGAACGAGTGTTTACAATGTATCATAAATTGTAATGTGACACCTACTAGTACTGGCATTAAATGGGCCATTTTCAAAAGAAGTCACATTTTCAACTGACAAAACAAACAAATCTCAACTCAGTTTCACTATCTTTTTATTAATGAAATTAAGAATGCAATTATTACTGAATGTAAAAACAAATTATACAAGCTTAACCAGCTCGATTTAAATTTTTATGGATTGTTTAAGTAATGTGGGGTTGCATTTTATGTCAGTGCTGTTACCATAACATATTCCTACTTTTATAACTCCAAAATATTAAAACAAAATGTTTAATCAACTACTTTAGTTTCGTTGTGGGTACTATTCGATATATAAAACATTGTTTTGTTCGTTCCTCTGATATTTCACTGTTTTATACGATGGTGATGTCTCATTTTATCCAAAAGTAGCAAAAACCAACTATTACAAATCTATTATTTTCCAGCTGAAGTATGTTTTAACATATTTTTCAATTTAATACGAAAATGTGTATTTTTATGTTCGAAAATGTATGTTCATTACACTCATAACTTTATTTGGAACTATTTAGTTTGATATTAAACCTGAGGTAACATCAGGGACATGTGGGTAACACTACAGACAATCGGGTAACAGCAACAAGAATAATGCAACAACAATAAACAAGGACGACCAATTCGAACATGAACGGGTGATTTGTGGTATACTGGAGCTTATCTTTACGTTCACTTGAAAAGATTGAAGTAAAAAACTAGAATGTTTGTCATGTGAATG
The DNA here is from genome assembly GCA_031216915.1 of Pictodentalium vernedei. Classification (NCBI taxonomy): domain Eukaryota; kingdom Metazoa; phylum Mollusca; class Scaphopoda; order Dentaliida; family Dentaliidae; genus Pictodentalium; species Pictodentalium vernedei. Next base: position 540,777,330 of record CM062295.1, on the reverse strand, counting down.
GACAACTGGCTGCGTTGTATGAATGCAGTTGACTGCAGGTGTAACAGCACCGACAGCAACATATAACTGCGTAATTTGAGATAAAGTAATCGTGCAAACATAATCCATGTGTTGAGAACAAAATGCGATTAAAGTCATAAAACATAAATTCCAAATTTACTTTAACGAAATGGCATCTACTTGATACAAAAGGTATAGATAAACATCAAAAGAATAACAGCATGGACATATTAAGCATTTGTTGTCAATGCTGTTACTAAAGAAAATTCTGACCGTAACTAAAGACATATACAAATGAATACCCGGGTAAATTTGTTGTCATTTTGTACGACAACAAAACTATTTGTCATTTGAAATACATTCCAAAACCTGCAGCCATATTGCTGGTTTAACACAATAATTTGAAGATGATGGGATTTTTTTGTGGCTCAGGAATGATACATATGACATTTTTAAAGTTATACCAGCACTTGTCCTTTATCTTTTTTGGCCAAAAGAAACAATTTTTCATTTTCTGTCTTCCAACTTTATGCATACATTCCACAAAAACGTCATTCAGTTCCACGTCTTCAGCATAACCAGGATAAAGTTTGTTGTCGTACAAAACGATAACAAACTTACCCAGGCATTCATTAGTATCAATAGGCCTTATTATTTCCGCCATTCCTCCCGTGTCTATCATGTCATTTTTTCTGCACTCTGCGCATGCTCTCCTCTCTCATCTATCTGTCTATCTTCTGATTCCATTGATCTACCATCCATATTCACTTGTATCATTTCATTTACTTCTACATTCTCCACACACACCCATCTCTCATCTATCTGTCTACACTCTGAATCCTTCAATTCATCATCCATATGTACCTCTATCATGACATTTTCTTATACTCTCTTCATACTTTCCCCTCCCCCATCTATCTGTCTACCTCCCGATTCCTCCTCTGCATGACTAATATTCCCCTCTATTATGTCATTTACTTCCACGCTCTCCATAGGTTCACCTCTCTCAATTATCTGTCTATTTCCTGATACCGTCACAACATCACCCAGATTCACCTCTATCATGCCATTTACTTCTACACTCTCCATACTTTGCCCTCCCCCGCCCATCTGTCTACATTCTGATTTCTTGACTAATTCACTCATACACACGTCTGTCATCTCATTTACCCCTGCACACTCCATACGTCCCCCCCCCCCCCCCCCTTATCTATCTGTCAACCTTCCGATTCGCTCACTGCTTTACAAACATTCATGTCTGTCCTGCCATTTTCTGCATTCTTCACACTTTTGTCTCCTTCATCTATCTGTCTACCATCGGATTCTTTCACTGTGTCATCCATATCGGCGTCTGTCATGTCATTTGTATCTACATTTACTCTGCTCTCCCCTCTCTCATCTATCTGTCTACCAGCTGATTTTTTCAATGTGTCATCCATATTCACATCTGTCATGTCATTTTCGTCTTCACTCTGCGTACTCTCCCCTCTCTCGTCTATTTGTTTACCTTTTGATTCGCTCACTGCATTACCCACATTCATGTCTGTCCTACCATTTTCTGCATTTTCCATACTTTTCTCTCCTTCATCCATCTGTCCACCGTCTGATTCTGTCACTGTGTCATCCATATTCACGGCTGTCATGTCAATTCGATCTACATTGTCCGTGCTCGGATCTCTCTCATCTCTCTCCTCTATCTGTGAACAATCTGATTCTGTCACTGTGTCACCCATATTCACGCCCGTCCTGTCGTTGTGTTCTACATTCTCCATGCGTTTCTCCCTTTCATTTGTATGTCTACCATCTGATTCTTTCATTGCACCACCCATATTCACACCTATCATGTCATTTTCTTCTACACTCGGCTGCATACTCTCCCCTCTCTCATCTATCTGTCTACCTTTTGCTTCTTTCACTATTTCATTCATACTCATCTCTGTCATTTCATCTCCTTCTACATGTGTTATACTTCCCTGTCTTTTATCTATCTGTCCATCGTCTAATTGCTTTATCACTTCACTCACACTCAACTCTGTCATTTTATTTCTTTTTTTACTTCTCACTCTTTCTCGTCCTTGATGTGGGTTATGTTTTGTTTTATTTTGTTTTGTTTTCTTACCACCTTTCTGTTTTCCATGCTTTCCTGTATCTTGGTTCAGTTTAACATTTGTTGGGGATTTATTATGTTGCACTACATTTTTCTCAGCCCTATTTACCGGTGTTTCACAACATTTGGGGAATGAAAACTTCTTAAACGTTTGATGGGAACAGAGTTTTTTTAAACATGTGCAACTAATATCACAGTACTTACACAGTACTTGTCTATACACACTGTGGAACAAAAATGTTACACAAATCCTCGTTTCAACGTTGAATTTTAATTGCAAATCGGATTCGATTTGAAATTGAAATTCAACGTTGAAGATGGGGTTTGTTAAAAAAACGCATTTTTGTGTTTTTGTGTTAACGAAGCAAATATAGACATATGGTATATATCGGAAAGTGCACGTTTCTAAACGGTCTTTAAAAATTGCATAATGTTAGACAGAGCCTTTAAATAGAAGCTGACGCAATGCACCTATATCGGAATTAAGAATTTAGTCAGTCCATTTTTTTAAATTTTGAATGTTGTTCTCTTGTTCTAGATTTGAATTTTTGCGAATGAATTTCTTTACTCAGAAAAAAAACTTTTTTATTCTGAGTAATGGAATCAATTCGCCAATTTTTTTTCTTTGAAAATCTACAAGATGTGACACAAAGGACAAAGCATGCCTGGTTTGAAATGGGTCTTGATATACTGTTAAGAACTAATTTAAAAATTCTTGGTCATGCTGTTACGAAGAAAAGTCTCTGATGTTACCAGATTGTAAAATCCAGTCACTATCATATACATACACCAAAGTGATTATGACGTTATAACAAATAAGTCTTTAGAAAGCCAATATCGTGTAAATTAAAACGAAAATGACCATACCAATATCATTTACTCATGTTTATGTTCACAATTTTCAGTGCTGTTATTGAGGCTGTCAATGCTGTTACCAGGATAAAAAATCCAGTGATAACTATGTGCATTCACTAAGATGTTTAATACATTATAAAAGATAATGAAATTACAAACTCAACCTTCGTATAAATGTAAAAAAAACAGTACGATTTGGTTATTAGTAACTGATATTTAGTACTGGAATACCCGTGCTGTTACCAGATACATCTTTGATGTTACCAAGGATATCTCTGCTGTTACCAAAATACACAAATCAGTCACATGTATGGATATTTTCCGAGATGTTTCGAAAAATAATAGCAAATATACATTTTTTCAAATTAAAAGGTCATTTAAATGCCAAACCAGTACCCCCTAAATTAAACTAGCCACATGCGCTTCAGATACACCCATTGTTTTTCCAGATAAATCCCTGCTGATACCAAGGGTTTTCTCTGCTGTTACCAGAATACGAAGTCCATTCATAATTATGTACGTTTACATAGATGTTTAATACCAGATAGCATGTGAAACATTTTCAAACCAAATTAAAAGTTAAATATTAAAAGATTTCATCACATGGACACATTAAAATGATATGTAGTTCCAAAATATCCATGCTGTTTCCAAAAACGTCTGTGCTGTTAACTTTTGTCTATAAATTATTGCAAACATCTCCCATGTCACACCAGGATGTAAATGATAATGCAAGACATGATTTTTGTGTATAACGTTTAATAAGAACTTTGTTATATTCTTACTTTATATTTTTGTATAGTGCAAGTACAACTTTACTTGCGGTTTTTCTATGCACGCTTATATTCATCGTCTCACCTGTTACTTTGCAAGTCTGTGCTGTTACCGATTTTGTCAGATACAGCACATACAGTAACAGAGTAGACATTTTCTGGAAACATATCTCGTTTACTTACTGACTTCTCCCATAGGCACATGGAAGCAAATAAATTTATATTAGTCTTACTTTTTCCACCTTATTAAAATATGTTGCGGGTGGCAAACATGTTCTTATGAATGTAACAATGCATAACATGATAGACAAACAGAAAATTACGCATCAGGGTTAGATACTTACCGTTTATTTAGAAAGATATTTGTTAGAGAATTGAAATGTTCCACTCAAGCGGCCATATTGGGTTGCAAGGAAGTAAACTGGGAGATCTTCAAAATTCTTGTAGAATACAGGGAGTGATAATTATTGGCATTTGACCAAATAATAACAAGACAGACACTAATATTATGGACACGATTACTGTTACCAATATTTGAACACTGCAGCATCCCAATTAATCCCCTGTGTATGTTAGTACATATCCTATCATTCATAGTTTCAAATTTATCTGAACCTTTGATAAAAGAAGAAGTTTCAGACGTCAAGAAGGTAGAAAAGTTCTACGAATTGGGTTACGGACAAAGAATTATTGGTAATCAGGGCCCCATGGATGACAAAAGAAGTGGGGTAATGGTCAAACTGGCATCAGTTTAAAACCTGATCGTGCAAATTGAATTGGTATCAACCATACGATTTTGTTTGGTAGCAATAGAAGCATAAAATATTCACGAAAACCTGATTGGACACAAAATGTGACTTTTTTGAAAATGACCCATATATACTATTCAAAAAAGTACGGGATATCCAAACTCATGTTGATATCTTCGGAAAATGGTATTGGATACGCGTGATTGGACACATCAATATATTACCAAGTTTAGTGTGGATCATGAATGTCACCGGCCCGCGAAAACTTCGTGCAGGTTTTTCGCACGAGCTCCGCGTTACTGTCTGTGGGGTACGTTTTGGAATTTTCATTTGTACATGACGGGCTTTTTCTGAGGTCTTGTCGTTCTTTTCTTGGTATAAACTCGTTCATCAATAGTTTCTGGTCGAAACGTAACTTTTGAGATATGCGAAGACTGACACGTGACGGACGTTTACGTGCCGTTGGCATGTTGGAAGCTGAAAACAGACAGACTGCAGTCGCTGAAATTCCCAACGTTACACAATCGGTGATTAGCAGGTTGTGCCTCAGAAATTGGACAGCCGCTACACCGAGCAATAGATGTGCATGTCAGTGGTCAGACTATCCTAAATCGCATTCACAGCTGGAATTTGTACGCTCGACGACCTCGAATAATTCCACGTTTGACTGAACGTCACATCGCAGCAAAGCGTAATTGGTGTGGAACACGACAGCGCTGGGACAATCGTCGGTAGAGCAACGTCATGTTTTCCAATGAATCGAGGTTCACGCTCGATTTCCACGACAGGCGAAACAGAGTTTGGCGGCGGCAGAACGAACGATACCATGACGTAACCGTTAGGCAACACGATCGTTTTGGTAATGGATCGATTATGGTGTGGGGGAGGCATAACCATGACAAGCAGAACGGCATTGCATGTCATCCAAGGGCGTGTCACAGGGCATACAACCGTGACAACAAGTTAGCCGCCCATGTAGTGCCATGTGCGCGACTTCACGGCCGTCGATTCACTTTCCAAGATGTCAATGCAAGAGCACACAGAGACCGTGTCCTACAGAGTTCCTCCAGGAGCAGAATATCACTACACTGCCTTGGCCAGCACTAAGTCCAGACCTTTCACCAATTGAGCACGTCTGGGATATGCTTGGCAGGCGCCTACGACAACGCGAACAAACGCCTACCAATGTCAAGGAACTCGCCGCTACACGGCATGAAATAACACCAGTCAAGCTGATATTGGACGTTTGGTGAGGAGTATGCCACGTCGGATCCGCGCTTGTCTCCCGAGCCGAGGAGGATTTACAAGGTATTGAGGTCTTGGACTGAATGTGGTAAATTATATGACTGACCGTCCATGTCTTCTACAGCTCAGTGCGTGGAATGTGTGCTTGGCAGACACCCAACTATCGCTGAAATCATTCACCAGATGTCACAGTGCAATGCCTCAACTGTGATTTTGATGAAAATATAAATATATTTCTTCATATATCTCACTTTTATCAAATATCCCCTACTTTTTTTCATAGTATATTTGATGTCTGTAACAAAGGTTGTAACTTTACTATAGCGTAGGTGGAGTATGGATCCCCTGATATGGTAAACGTTCGCGTCACATATGGGATTACAATGGATCACTAAATGGGAGTAGCAAAGGGGTGTATGTGGCACCCGCCCATAAAATTTTCCAGTCGGAACATTTTCGTCTAGGTGGGGAGTCTTAACTTATATCGTTCCCCTTGCTTATAATCAAATGTGGTACCCGATGTGGGCAGTTTCCGCAATAACCAGTTTGGAGTACAGGATACGTGTTTTTTTGTTTGTTTTCTTTTTTTTCTTTTTTTTTTTGGTGTGTGTGTGGGGGGGGGGGGTCTTTTTAGGGGAAGTGAACGACACATTTGCCAGGGTCAACTCGTGTCTTACAGTTTTACGACAGACGAGAGTTGGATTACCCAGAGTGAACCACTAAACAGCGACGAGAAAGTGTCAGACTCCCATCGTGCTAACTCAACACACGCATTGGTTGAAGACAAGTGCACCATCGACGTGCATTACGCCTTTGTATACGGCGCCACCATATCCGCACGTGAGCAATCGAGATTAAATGCCTTGACCATGGATACAACGCCGGTACCGTTGGTCAGGATGGACCTTCGATTTAAAGTCGTCCAGTGCTCTAACCAATGCCACATCATGCTCCCAGTATACGTGTCAATTGAATAACAAGTTGTGGCACGACTACAGCGTGTACATTTTATTTATGCATAAATACATAAGGAGTCTTGATTTTTGAAAATATAATCCGGACTGATTAATATTCCTAAATGAATGTCCAAGCCATGCCTTGATGATGCAGGGGAAATATTTTACCAATCAAGATTTGATCCATTACAGTCAACGATTGTTGGGGTCTATATGGATAATTATACGAAGTAAACGAGGATTCTAAAACAATCTGAACAAGTAAAGTATTCTTATACAAACGGACGGTCCTAGAGCACTACGTGCTACTATTATAAACCCAAGCTGTGGGAATTTAAGTCCGTTTCGGTTGTTTTTGGTGGAGTTTGGTGATTTGGAGGGAATGTCGGGTCTATTTGGGTAATTCTACAAATCAGGAAACTACTCTTATACAAAGGAATGCGTTCGATAGCACATTGTGCTACTATTAAAAGTAGGATTCGATGGGAATCCGAATCAAATAACGTCGTTTTGGCTGATTTGGAGAGATTGTCGGGTTTATTTGGGTAATTCTTCGACATGGGAAATTACTCTTATTCAATCGAACATACCATCCGAATACACCCCCGTCGTATAAGAAGGTTTTGGATAACATAGCAATCACGTGCTATCATCGAAACCAAGATGGCGCATCCAGTATATAAAATAGCCGACGGAAACATATATCACACTAGGACCACGAGACCCTGAGATTCAGATTCAGATAATTTATTCACAGTATACATAGATGGTTACAAATACAATAATGGTTACAAATACATATAATTCATAAGTTTAGTGAACAGTGTACTGTTGGGGTGGAATATCCAGATTGGCTGTCTACCTGTCACCCACTGGAAAGGTGTGTAGCAGTTGCAAACAGACTGTGACCAAATGGTTCTCACTCAGAAAATTGTTAAAAAAGAGAAAAAAGGGTGTGACGCTAAATTGGGGTGGAGCTCGAGTGATGTCATTGTCTGGATGTAATTGCCGAATGTTTTCCAACACAAAAAGGCCAGAGGGAGATTGGTGGCTAGGGAATGATACATTGGTACCAAACAAGCTGCTCTGGTGACTACTCTATTACTCGACGCTAAGTCTGCGTGCGCTGGGCGTTCACATCGGCCGGCGAATTCAGAGGGCATCATGCAGGGTTGTTCAATGAATGCGCCTGCAGACAAGTCTCGCGTCTTTCGTGCGCTTGAATAACGTACTGAGCACCAGCAGTGATGCATTTCTTTAATCTCTTTGACTCAGCCCATTTGACAGACAACTGATAGGAGCTTTGTGCTCTTCGGATTAACAGTATCGTTGTGTCGATATTACTGACAACAGACTCCTATTGGGGTGTTGAACGTCTTCTTTTGTGTATTTGTTGGACAATTGGTGCGAGTTTGACCAGAACGAGGGTTCTAGATGAAAGAATCACTATGGGGATGACGTCACAAGATGCTCGTCAAGCGGACTACCATGACAACCGAACATGACGCCACTAGGTCACGTGACTATGACGTCACGTCCTAGAACCCCCGCTAGGTCCCCCCCCCCCCCCAAGCAGGCGGTCATGACGCCACTCGTTGATTTTTTCATATTGTATACTTGTTTATCTGTCGTCGTTGCGAAGAATATCAAAATCTAATTGTTTCCTTCATATTTTCTGCACTCAGTGCAGTAACCAGCATCCAAAGAAGTCCCCCTGGACAAAAAAAAAACTCAGAATGAAATTCCGATGGAAACCAAATCCTTTAGGGTATTATCCCTTAGCTATAAATTTCAGGGGCTGACAAAATCTTCTTGTTGGTCTTCGGACTCGTGAGGATCTGGGTCAACTGTCAAAACATGGACTCAACTCTGGAGGTAGAACAAACATTACGTCATGTGTTGTGGCCTGGATGAATACACAAGAAAACGGGAACAACAGTTTATACGTAGTTTACCGCGAAGCCAAAAGTAGTATGAAATGAAACTAACATGAATATGAACGATATGTCAAGGACCACGAGCGCACTGCACTGTCAATCCAAAAGCGGTTTAATTTTAACCTAAAACAGGCGGATGGTTCCCACAGGACTGGGACCCTAGATGAATCAGAAACGTTGATTCTCATCAGGAACGAGTTGAGAGGGTCCAAAATTTACGGTTTTATTGGTTATAAAGTGTCCGCATAACTAACTAGTGTATAGTTTTGAGGTTGGCCAGCCAGATCAAATCTTTGTCCAAACATAAAATGGACGGCAAATTATGAGCGCGGCCGCTCCAATATAAGCTAATTTCGCAGAGAAAGATTTTGAATACTGGAATCTGATTGATGCCCACCCCCCTTTCACATCGACGAAAGCAACAACAAAAAAAATGCACCAATAAATTACATCGATTCATATTGAACGTGTAATTGTCAGGAACCCAACAAAAACCCCAGTAAACTTTAATTATATCACGATGATTGACGACAGACAGAACAGTCTCGCTTGGATCGGCCTCACTTCATAGGCGTACTTCAAGTATAGAAGACGTTAATTATCAGAGCTATCTGATCAAACGATTAAGAAATCTATACCAGAAATATGCAAAGCTATAATTTAGCACTAGGTGACTCTAGTCAAAAAGCAATATGTTATATTGAAAAATAGCTCAATAACCCCACCAATGTTTCAATAACAGGACTGCGTTTGAGCCAGTGAGAGGCGGAGGTACAGTGCTTGACGCTTGTATGATTGCACAGTATTCATTCCAGCCTTCGCACCGAAAAGCTATCATTTCCTAGCTTTTTTTTTCTTTGGTGACATTGTATTGTGAGCTGAAATCATTATTGTCCCGTTTCAGTCCCGTAGTGTGAACGGTACTCGTATTTGTGCAACGAATCACGAATGTCCTCGCTCTGTTGGGTTGCAACTGGCCTTGCTTCGGACAAGAGGTTTCAATAGCCTCACTTTAAAAAATAAAGGGTTATATATTTTTTCCTGGGCTGCCACGTGAACGTTAGGGGTTTGTTCTCTTTATCCACGACTCATGCATACTCATGTGTATCACACGATTATGTTTCTAATGTTTGTTCATGAACTTAAGGAGCAACTTAAATAAAGGAAAATTGTTTACCTTGAAATTCCCACCTCTGTTATTCCATAAATTCAAATTAAATATACACAAATTATACATCAAAAATACAGGTTGTGGTGAAAAGAATACGAAAAATATTATGCAATCAGCGCTCAGAGACGACAGCAGGCACCAATGGTTCCTGCAAGTCTACTATCATATTCGTACCAGAACTGATTATAAAATAATATATCCGAAGAACAACTCATGGCCGAATGTGCTTCAGATATCGATGAACAAAGCTAGGCAATAACAATTCTTTAAAAAGCAACAACAGAGCGGCGTGGGGGTCAATTCCGAAACTCTCGGCTTTCCATTCGAGTCTGTTTGTGCACATTTAGGTCAAGGTTATCTGGGCCGAAAAATCCTCGATACACAATGCCGTCTAAAGTTATATGATGAGAAAGATCGCCTTCATACTGCACACTATTATAAAATGGAGACTGCGCAGTTGCAATATTACTTTCACGGTATCATGACACCTGTTTGAATTTCTTAGCATTACGAGACTGTTTCTCGATGAACATTCGCGGTGTCGTGTGATATGCACATGTCCTTCGACCCTTGATCCCATTTCAATAAAAATGCAGACAGTGTTATTCTTTTCCCAAAGGCAGTCCTGTCGCTGCATCGTAAATTGTTTTGAATGCCAAGCTTTGTTCTTGGATACCTGAAGCACATTTGCCCATGTGCTGTTCTCCGGCAAAAATATTGTATTATCATTTCTGGTACGAATACGGTAGCAGACTGCCAGAAACCGTTTGGTGCCTGCTATCAAATCTGTGACATGATTGCTTATATGTTTCGTGTTCTATACATCACATCCTTCATTTTGATGTATTCTTTGTGTATATTTAATTTGAATTAATGCAATATCAGAGGTGAGAATTTCAAAGTAAATAAATTCCCCTTACTTATATTGCACCTTAAGAGGAACGTGAACAGAATCAATTTAGCGAAAATTATCGCGTGGAAGTTCTTTTCATTTCTTCTTTAGGATGCACTATTAGTGCATTTGCATTCTACATCATAAATAAGATATGCTTAAAAATCATTTAATAATTTAAATGTTTGATAATCTCACTATTAAAAAGCCTTTTACTCATTTTGTGCTGTGCTGCCTTTACAAAAAACTATACTGACAGTTCTGTCTTTCTCTGGTGCATATGAACTGAAACCTTTTTTATCTTTTTTTCTAATATACGTTTTGTTTATTTACAAAATTCGCTACAACTTTATAACATAGAGGTAGAAACATACAAAACTTCTCTATCCCGTACACGACATTTTAGGTTTCTTAATATAGATTCTTGAAAATATTTAAGGACACTAAAGTTTCAAGTGTCAAACTTTACTTGGTCTAGCATCTTCACAAAGTCGAATTTCCATCATTGTTTATTTATTTATTTATCTATCGGTGCCCAAGGCCACATACCCACGCACAGCGGCCAATCGTGACCGTGACAGTCTTCGGATGGAGGAAGCCAGAGCACCCGGAGAGAACCACCGAGCAACGGTGAGCAGCTGTTAGCTCTCCAACATACCAACTCCACACAAGCAGGGCTAGCATTGGTTGAAGACAGGCGCACCATCGACGCACAGCACGCCCAAGTACACAACGCCACCGTGCCTGACCATTCATTGTAAACTGTTAAGTGTTTGCATTCATTAAAAAATGATATTGTATGTCCTATCAGTATCACTTAGCATGTTCAGCGGTCTGAATATAGTGGCTACCTCCCCACCCACTCTAGCCACTACGTTCAGATCGCTGGATTAATCAATATCTGTGTTTCAATCCAATGAATTGTGGATCACATGATTAATTATGAACTGAAACCTAGAGTTGTGATATATTGTGTCATGAAAGAAATATGAGTAAATTTTTTGTAAATATGCAAATGGGGCTGGTTTAAACAATCCACTTTGATGTTGATGGGGAGAGCAGGTTTTGACCCCTTTCCAACGACGTGTCATATGCTATGTTTTCGTGGAAAAAATAAAAAAAAATAACATTTTGAAGGCGATTTGTTAGTCATTGCGTCATAATGTCTGAAACAGATGAATTGCAGCTGAAAATTAAATTGAGATTACATTTTCTAACATGAAGGTATTATGCAAGCCTCTAAAAATTGATGTGATTAAGACCTTGGGAGATTTTTTAGGGCATTGTGTCCTAAGAGGATTCTAGCCATGGGGATTTTGTCCTACAATCGCAGCAGGCAGGTCTCGGAACATCGATTAATGCAAAGAGTTTTACTTGTTTAGGGAGTTGAAATCTCAAATATTCACAGGCCAAGCCGAACTATGGCCATGCCCATGACAAAACGGGTCACCATGATTCGGACTGATAAGAGAAAGCTGGTATTTCAACTTTAAAATCGGGGAACGGGAATGTGGGGTCTCTCCATCGATATTTCTCCAAAATGCTTTTTCGGACCAGTCTCTCTACTTCAGAAATCCACCTTCTCGGAAGAAAAAATGTGTAACATGAAGATACCAGAAGCTGAATTGACTTCGGTTTGTAGAAGAAAAGTATGTCGTAAATGCCAAGAGAAGAAGGTTTTGTTTCTTTTGAACTTGCATTTTTTTCGAATCACCCTTCCCTTCTCCTTTCCCGGTTGGAAAAAATCCCCTCGGAAATCTCTGGAAGCCGTAATGCCGGCTGGCGTTGGAAACTTGACGGATGTTCTGCCTGAAATTAAGAGAATGTTGAAAATCGGTAAATAGGCAAACATTCTATCAAATTTTATATTTTTTATATGGCCGCTCATATGAGAGGGCCGTATTATGGTATGGCAATGTCCGTCTGTCCGTCTGTCTGTCCGACCTTCCGTCCGGCCGTTAGCTTTTAAATGATCTATTGGACGTATCTAGCCACTTTAATTTTATAGTCCCCCAATGTTGGAAGCAAAGATGTCCATGCACTTGGAAGTCCAAGTCTGCGTCCAAATATTATGTTGCTAATTATTCCGAATATTATGTCTCTAATTATTCCAATTTTCCACTGTTCTGAGCTACAGTATTGCAATCGGCCTCATCTGGTTAAATCTGATATAATTCCAATGTATTCTGATTGTATAATGGTAAATTTGGCTGCAATTAACTAACTGGTAGACACATAATATTCAGTTTTTAGCCACATAATAGTTGGAATTATTGGTTTTTAGCCACATAATGGTTGGAGGCCACATAATATTTGGTTTTTAGCCACATAATGGTTGGAGGCCACATAATATTTGGTTTTTAGCCACATAATGGTTGGAGGCCACATAATATTTGAAACCACATAATATTTTTAGCCACATAAGTCATAGTCACATAAGTATCCATTTGTGGGTACATCCGTCCGTCCATCTGTCCGTCCGTCCGTTGCTTTTGTTTGTCCACGCGATAACTTGAAAACAATACATCAAACAGATACTATTTTTTATTGTTGATTAGTCATGACTAGAGGATGGTTCGTTTCGATAACCAGCATTCTGGCATATCCTGTATGGCCACCACGGCAGTCATCTTGGATTTTCAGGGACTTTTGATTGTCCACGCGATAACTTGAGCACTATAGATCCAACAGATGCTGCTTTTTTATGTGAATAGAGGATGGTTTCTTTCGATAACCAGCATCATTGTCCGTCCGTCCATCCATTTGTCTGTCTGTCTGTCCGTCCATCCGTCCGTTAACTTTTGTTTGTCCACGTGATAACTTGAAAACAATACACCCAATAGATACTGTTTTTTATGGTTGATTAGTCATGACTAGAGGATGGTTCCTTTCAATAACCAGCATCAATGTCCGCCCGTCCATCCATCCGTCTGTCCATCCGTCCGTCCGTTAACTTTTATTTGTCCATGCTATAACTTGAAAACAATACATCCAACAGATACTGTTTTTTATGGTTGATTCGTCATGACTAGAGGATGGTTCCTTTCGATAACCAGCATTCTGGCATGTCCAATATGGCCATCATGGCAACCATCTGGGAGCTTGGGTGACTTTTGATTCTCCACGCAATAACTTGAAAACAATATATTCAACTTTAATGGGTCGTAAGCCAGGAATGCACAATTATTTTTGAAGGAATTATTGACCTTTTGTTCAACTAAAAATTTCTTCACAAGCGCAGTTTCTTCATAAGCGGCCGTATATTGATCCACCGCCTGGCGGCGCACTTGTTTCCTACTAGGGTCCTAACCAGGCATGTTAGCCGATACCTGTACCGGTGCCGCCGGTTCGCTCATGCTCCAACCGGTACCGGTACTGAAGCTTTTGTCCCGGCGGTACCGGGACAAAAATATTTTATGCGGAAATTCCTAATCGAACGAGGGTAAACAGACTGATAATCGTGTATGGCGCACTTGCAAGACATACTTTCAACTTATTTGTGAATAACATATCAAAACACTCTGAAGATGCATGTTCCGTTTGCGCAACAACCTCGTGGCATCAAAGACAATGAAAGCGTCGTCATTGGTTACTTCAAAGAAATTATTCTGTGGCGACATCAAAGTAATCATAAAGCACGATTTTCGTGCTCTATGATTACTTTGATGTCGCCGCAGAATAATTGTACGATGCCATGTCTGTCTTTGTGATCTTGGGGACTGGTCAGTTTAAATGCGAATTTCTCCCATCTGATTGTGATATGTCACCCAATTGTTGATTTGACCCGGTACCGGTGCCGGTTTCGGCGAGACAGGCTCTGTTCCGTCCCAGTACCGGATATGTTGGTATCGGCGGTACTTTGACATGCCTGGTCCGAACTTAACAAATATTTGACCATAGTTCTAACATTTCGAGCATGCGGATATTTTTAGACAAATAATGAGTGAGTGAATGGGGGGAACTAGAAGACACCCCTTCTATCTCCATCACTGCTCGTACAAAAGTCCAAAAGTGTTGTATAAACGCGTTTATAACCTTTTGTAATAACACATTACTACAACAAGACTATCCAGTGTGGTTCATTGAAGGACGAACCCAGAATGGCAGGGAATCCCATGAGCACGTGTCCCCATAACCTCACCCTCCCTACCAATGGAAACCTAAATAAGTCGTGATAATCATAATGGTGACGTCGTAAATTCAGTTGTTGAGCCTTTATTGATTAGTCATATGTGTTTAAAGCTTCCATGAAGGCATAACTGCAATTGATTCCCGTATATCGTAGACCTACGATGCTCACTCTCTGATCTCTATACAACTGGATTTTCGGCACGTGAGCGAAAAACGTCGCAAGTCCATACGACTCTGCCCCCAAGATGGTGTGAAGTCGCCCAACACCGTAACTCCTTATGTCTGTGGCGTTTGGTAAGGTTACACCTGTTACGCTGTGACTCTATTCACAGCGTCACATCATAACATCGTGCACGTCATCAAACACCAAAAGAAGGTCTAGCACGTAATAAAAGTGGTGTCTTTCCACGAGACCAATTCCACTTAGACCAACTACATAGTGTTTCTGATTAAGGGTTGATTAAGGATAATTAGGAAAACAATTATTTATAAAAATCTGCCCAACATCTATAAAATATCGACAAGCAAGAAAATGAGCAGACTATCATCTGAAAAATGAGGTCCCCAGAGGGTGAATCTGGTAATGCTACCCTGCACAGCAGGGTAGCATCACTAAATTTACCCTCTGTGAACCTCAGCCTGAATCAAGGTCACAAACATAATCAAAAAGAGGTACCCAGAGGATAAACTGGCCCACTGTATGCGATAGCATCAGCAAATTCACCTTCTGGGGACCTCAGAATTGGTCTTTTGCTTTCCATTATCGGCACTTGTTTCTGGTAATAATAACTATAATATGTTGTAGATATTCAATTTGTATTGTGGTGAAAAATAAAAAAAAATGTGCAAATCATCATCAACATCTTCATTTTTCGCAGACATCAATATGTATTCTCTTTAAAATGCGATCGACGATTGTGAGGAGGGAAATTTAATACAATCGAGGTATTCTTTTTGTTGAGCAGTATCAATTTACTGCAACATTTGCTCCTCCCCAAAGATGACGACATATGTGACACTTTTCTGTATGAACGGCAATGTTGGTAAATGAAGCCACACTCTAAATTCAGATGGGCTAAAATCAACCCAAATGAACTGGGTTGAGAGAATACGAACCCAATTTGGTTCATATTCACTCCACACAGTTGATTTGAGTTGATTTTTAACCCAACAGATTTTGGATTACACCTTTAAAATGCACTCACATTTCAGAATATCTTCTGATCTGAAAAAAAGATCCAATCAAAAAATTCTCAGAGACTCTTTGCGTTTTGTGTTGTTAGAACATTCTTATAGGAAGTTAATCTCTTCTCCAGAAACATTTGAATGGGACTCGAGTGCTTTAATGATGATAAATATATTTGAGCGATATTTCTCTGTCATGTGAAGTCGATATGATACACCAACCAGTTTGTTGCTGTCAGGTTAGGTGAAGGGTTAAACATTTATAAAGTGACCATGCGGAGTGAGGGGGGGGGGGGGGGTATGTGAATGTGTGCGTATGTATGGGGGGGGGGGGGGCGTACAACGACTATTCTCTCAGGGCAAATCCCTCCCAACCCCAACCAGCACTTCCAAGGCATAGCAGTGAAAGCTTAATAAATTTGGAAGTGATATGCCATCTTTCTGAATCGGTGTAAAAATTGGAAATCTCCTTCTCGGATAGTCATGGATCCGCATTTGAACATGAAATTATATTGGACGCTATTATGTACTATTTTGCGGTGCTAGCCAACTTAATGGATGGTGGTTAATGAAAACTATTCACTTCATACTGATTGTGTAGTAATGTTCGATATGTGGCAAATCCATAACATTTTCCAATTAAATTGATCGAAAATGTTTTTAAACAATAACACTGTTGACATTTCAGTACTTCCACAGACGTTGTTGATGATGGTCAGGTCTGTGTATTCATTATTTGTCGTATTTACACTGCCGTATGTTCTTGGTATGTATATCATGTTTCTATTCAAGTAATGTTTCGCAGTTTTTTGTGGTCGTTTTTATTTTCAAACGTAACTTTCCAGTTTTATGTTTTGCATAGCGACAACAACCAAATAATAGTAGTTCGAATCGGTGGCGTATTGAGTATCAATACACGCCTGTTCAATGTAATCCCCATCTACAGTAACACCAAACCTTGCGGAAATGAAAATCTGTTCCGCACATATGTGCGGTACGGAAATCGTTAACAAGCTATTTTTAAGCGAAATTGCACAGGAATTTTCTACAAATCGTTCAACGCAATTACAATTTAAATCGCTAGCGATAGATGAAAATCGTCCCTGAGTTCCAGTGTGTTCTATGTGCCTGTAGGCATGTAGAAGACACTGGAACTCAGGGGACGAAACAGTAAAACGGGTTCCCCTCGCAAATTTGGTTGGGGATAAAATGTGTTGTTTTTGTTGATAATTGTTAAATGAATTGATGACTGTCCTCCTAATAATTGTTTTTTTATAGACGTGAAGGCGTGTAATAAACACAGAACGACACACGTCTGTGGATGGGTTAATCGATATGGCTCGAGTGCAAGCGCGGAAAGATAAAACGAGACTGCGGTGTCTCGTTTTAACTTTCCGCGCTGGCACTCGAGCCATATCGATTAACCCATTCACACACGTGTGTCGTTCTGTGTATTTACATCTCCTTGCAGATTTGAAAACAACAGTCAAGTGATTTCAGATTTCAGATCTGTCGAAACGAAATGTTCCCGCAACTTGGCCCAAGAATCACGTGATTAAAACCGCCGTGGATTCCCTAATGTAATTAGATGTCGTTTTCTTGTATTTTTCTCTGGGATTTTTCAACATGTTAGCGACGAAATTATGAATATGCTTTATCTGACGCTGGCTTATGGAATCTTTTGTTTTACAGCTTAGATCGATCTGTTAGTTGTGCTGCCAAATTCTTTGTCATCAAAAGCAAAAAAAAAATAAATTTTTTTTTTCGTGAAAAAGTAAATACATTCAAGTTCTGTGTACTTTAATCATTATTGTGATACATAATATGCCGCTCCTGGCCTCTTTAGTTCTCATTTAGGGCATTGTTGACAATTAAAAAAAATGCCACAGTTTTGCTGCACGACCCCTTAGCAACAAGTATTCCTTAACCCTTTGCCCAACGCACACGATTAAAAATTCATTATTTAAGATTTTTCTTCCAAAAATGTCAACAAAACCATAGCATGTGAACCCCATCAGCTTGTCAACTTCCTTCCAGTGAGGGGTTACATGATATGGTTTTGTTGGCAATTTCTGGAAAAAATTGTTTAACTGTTGATCACAACATAACAAAATAAAAAGGGCGACACCTAGTAACTTTCCATCTTATTTTTGAATCATTAAGTCATTCAACGAAGTTGAAATGACTTTTAGCGCTTGTTAGCTCTTTATGTTTTTCTTCAGTCAGAGGTATTCATAACTTTCACTTGACACATTCCATGAAATATGGCACACCCACAGTGGCGAATTGTGCTATCTTCGAGAATTTTTTTTTATTTCAAATTTCAGCCTATGATGCAGGCGGTGAGAATATTTTTTTTCTTGATCTTTTATTTATATTTATAACTTCATCAGTAACACCAACCATCCTTTGGAAATTTTGTACTGATAATCTCCTATTAGAACCATATCCATAAACGTCCTATGATGAATTTCTCAACCCGTGATTTCGAACTCTGAGATGACGTCATTTGGGGCATGTTTAGTTTAGTAGTTAAACAAATTAGAAGACAATGTTCTTTTTGTTTTTTGCGGGACATTTTTTTATTTTTTTTTTTTGGTGGTTGGGGGTGGGGGGGGGGGGGTTGTTTTCGATTTATCGTCATCTTTTACGTCCTTACAACACTTCAAAGTCTGGGCTACTTTGGACATTTTCCATTAACCCTTTACCCAACGTAACGGCCAAAACCGGCCTGAGCTATTCACAAAAATCGCCAATTAATTTTCATTATTTTTTCATTTTTTGTCTCAAAAACATTGATTATGAACCCTCTTTGGAACGAGCTCGTCAAGCTCGTTCCAATGAGGGGTCATAACCTATGTTTTTGCGACAAACAGAGAAAAAAATCGTTATTCAAGAATTTTGTTTGCAAGTGTCGTCTGCTTTTCATGTTAGGTTAAGGGTTAAAACCGCTACTACTTTTATGATTCCGTTCGCTCCGTATTTATGACAGACACAGCTATGAAATTTTACACACCCATTTCTGCTCATTTGAAATTGTGCCACTCCATGTTTTTATTTCAAATTTAGGCCCCTGGTGCGAGCGATGCCATTTTACGTTTTTATAAAGGACGAAGGCGCCGGAGGCGCCGAGATGAAACGGAAGCGAAGCCGACGTTGAAACTCGTGAGTCCTTTATACTAATTTCACACCATTTTTAACGTAGGAATTTGTTAACGAGATGAGACTTCACGAGAATGACTCTGGCTGATTAAACTTTTAGGGATTTTTCCGAAAGGAACCGGGGAGAAATGAGGTTACATTTTTTCAAGGATACTCGTACGCTAGAACAAGTGATGGCTCTCCACCATTGCTTTCACCCTCATTGGGTCAAGGGACCCTTAATATATTGGGTGTGGGGGGGGGGGGGGTGAGGTTATTGGGTCATTGATTATGTCACGTGATGTCCATAGCAAGTAAAGCACGCCCATAGCAACGGGCAAATTACTGGGCCAATTTTGACCAATTTTAATACATGGACCCAACATGCATTGCAAACGAAAACAGACAGGTCAGTTGTGTCGCCACGTGACTTCCCTAGCAACCAGAGCGTCCCCTTAGCAACGGGCTAACTACTGGGCCGATTTTGACCAAATTCGGTATACGGACCCAAAATGCATTGCAAATAGAAACAGACAGATGAATGTTGACGTCTCGTGACTTCCCTAGCAATCAGAGCGCGCCCTTAGCAACGGGCTAACTACTGGGCCGATTTGGACCAAATTCGATATACGGACCTAAAATGCATTGCAAATGAAAACAGACAGATCAATCATGACGTCACGTGACTTCCCTAGCAATCAGAGCGCCTCTTAGCAACGAGCTAACTACTGGGCCGATTTTGACCAAGTTCGGTATACGGACCCAAAATGCATTGCAAACGAAAACAGACAGATCAAAGTTTACGTCTCGTGACTTCCCTAGCAACCAGAGCGCCCCCCCCCCCCCTATCAACGGGCTAACTACTGGGCCGATTTTGACAAAATTCCGTATACGGACCCAAAATGCATTAGAAATGAAAACAGACAGGTCAACGTTGACGTCACGTGACTTTCCTAGCAACCAGAGCGCCCGCTCAGCAACGGGCTAACTACTGGGCTGATTTTGACCAAATTCGGTATACGGACCCAAAATGCATTGCAAATAAAAACAGGCAGGTCAATGTTGACGTCACGTCTTTTTTCCTCTTCCCTGACATGACCCTGAAGCACAGGATTGGCTGTTTCATAATTACTCGCAGAATTATCTGTTGTAATAACTACAAACAATACCGGTACGTCGGTATTTTTTTTCAGTGAAATTAATGAAAATGGCTCACTGAAATTGGCACATAAAGCTCTAGGCCTATTTAATTCAAAAGACAAGTCTGTGCTGTCTTGTGAAGTGTGTATGTCTGTGCTGGCTTGTTTAGTTTGTGTGTCTGTTGGGCAAATCGCCAAGAAACCTAGTCCGAATCGTCCACAAACATGGTCCGAATGGTCCAATAATCTAGTCCGAATCGAACAGAAATATGGACTGAATCGTCAATAGATCTGGGCCGAAACGTCCTTTATAAAAATCTGGTCCGAATCGTTCACGTCCGAATCGTCCAGACACCATGTAACGAGTTAATTTTCTAACGTTCGATGTGTACTCTGGAGGTTATTGATAGAAAACCCCGATAGAACTGACCGTATTTACGGAAAATGCCACTCGTATTCAGAACGTTCAGTGCTGTTGGAAAAGTGAATGAAAAAAAGAATATTGTGTGTGTTTAAAGAAATCATCAAGGCTACGTGATTTGCATACAAAATAATATTTATATTTGCATTTCATGTCATGTTTTTTTCTATAATTTCAGATGTATTCTTAAAAAAAGGTTTATTCCCTTTCATTTTTGGCTTAACAATTGTCAGCAAAACTTTTAATTCCAGAGCACTAGGATGTTCTATGTTCCTCATGCACAAGTTTCTGAAAACTGCATATTTACAAAAATTAAAAAAAAAAATGCATACCCCCCCCCCACCCCACCCCACCCCACCCCCCATCTTCATTGTTTTCCACAATATATTGATCGAGAATCAAATATATTTTGATTTGTTTTCAAATTGATCTGTTTATGTTTAAATTAGTTATTCCTCAGATTTTTCCTCAACATAATGTTTTACATGAAACTGCATTCGTGATACTCAGTCTTATTATTTTAAAGATGGTCTTTTCAGTAAAACTGCATTGGCATATTATCATCGTCCTTTTTTGCACAGCACTGCTGTATTTTCTTGTTGTATTTACCTTTTACTTTCATCCTCATTTTGAGCCTCAGTCATTCTAAATTGTGGGAATATAAGCTCGGCACAAAGCCACATCTAAACGTGCGTTGCCGTCCTCGGAAATTCTCAATTCTTAATGCCGAACTGTGTAATGACGTCACCGATGGTGTGAATGTCTCAACAATTAAAATACGTCGGATGTTCTTGAAATTTTGGTATTTTTAGAGCTCAGAAACAGAAGACATGTATTTTCAATTTTTTTATGCCCCGACCTCCTAAAGGAGGTTCGGTGGGTATATAGTCGAGGTCTCTGTCCGTACGTCCGTCCGTACAACTTTTTGTATCATAACTCTGGCATTGGTTGTCGGATTTTGATGTCCTTTGGCATGCTGATAGACCAGCATGGGGAAAAGAATGTCCACAGATAGCGTTTTTTTTCCACCCATTCATACTAGAGTTATGGCTCTTGTAGTACTTACCAAATAGTAAAATGAGCGTTTTGTCTTATAACTGTGGCATTGGTTGTCGGATTTTGATGTCCTTTGGTATGATGATAGACTACACGTAGCATGCGGGACATAATATCCACATAGCACTGCTTTTGTCCGTGGATTCCTTCCAGAGTTATGGCCCTTGTTACACTTAGATAACTTCTATTATAACTCAGTTATTTGTGTGCGTATTTCGATGTCCTTTTGGTATGGTGGAGTTTAGCCTAGAGGAGAAGGCATCAACATATTGTGGGTTTTGCCAGCGTTATGGCCCTTATTACACTTATAAAACTTTCCAAACGAACATTTTGCATTATAACTCCGACATGGGTTGTTGGTTTTTGATGTCCTGTGGGGAGGTGATACCATTCTGGGAAAGGCTATCTCCATATCTCGGGTTACACCCATGCATATATGCCGCAGTTATCAAGCTTATGCCCCTTTTTATAATTTTGTATTGCCCATGTTGACATTGCAGGGGGGCATATACAAAGCTTCGCATTGCACTATTTTCTTGTATTTATCGCCATTTTTTACCTTTTTATGTCACTTCAAATTTACATGTCATTTTGGACATTTTTTATTAAAACGACAATTTTTAGATACCCATTATCTATACTGCACACATCTTTGAAGTTTCACACACTATGTCTTTGGTCACAATGCATATATTAGATTTTCATATTCATGCGTAGATCGTGTGGTATTGTGGGGTGGCAGGTTTATAGTATGGTAGAATAATATGGTCATTTAGACATGGGACATAAATTGACCTGTCCACAACCGAATAATATACCGCCATGTGATCATTTCCCGACAATTCGATTGCTATGGCAGTGTAGAAAAGCCTCCATGATTACAAGCTCCTATATTGCTCCTAACAAACAAACGCACATAACGCTTTCGTTGCCCTCACAGTTCCTCGCTCATAGATCATAGCCTTCATGAATATAGTGATTTTGGGACCTTTTGGACTGAAGCCAGCTGTGATACAACAATGTTTGGTGACCTTTGGGGGCTGGTACTACATCTCAACTTTCACAACCACAACACTAATACTACTGTGTCCACCAGTAAATCTACAACATAACCATCTCAACTACTATATCAATCACAATGCTTGGCTAGACCCTACCATAGCCACATCATTGATAGTAAAACAATTATTACCGTATTATTACCGTACCGGTACTGATATTCCGTGCTAATAATTCATTTTAGTCAGTTATATTAATAGGCAGAAAATACAGTTCTAGAAAATACAATTGTAAAAGTTTTATAGTATTGGCTCCAGATATCTCGTTTATTTAACACCTGCTCTTGATTTTTTAATATTTCAACAGAATTTCTGTGCAAGTTCCTCTTTATGCCTCCTTATGACGGACCGGAACCAACCATTGCTCAGCACATAATGTTTACAAACCTTTTAGAGTTACCGGTCTTCTATCCAAATACCCTTTAACTAGAATTCTCAGATTAAGCTGGTCCAGGGGTATCACCCTTCCACTGAAGTAATCTGCCTTTTCACTAAATAATCTTCATTTTCTTTACTTAAATCAGTTTCTCAGTTTACTCTATGTTTCTGTTTTTAATACATATGCAGGGCACGTCTGAACTACTTTGGTACTTTGAACTTTGTAAATGGCATGCCCTCTGTAATAGCAGCAAAAGCTTTTTACCGTAGAGTCATGCTTTTGTACGATGTAATCCCTGGCTTTGGTTTATAAGTCCGAAGCTACTTGTTCCCATTCACCCCCGTCCAACTGTGAATATCCCATGAAATTACGAAGTATTGTGTGATACAACAATATAGTTGCTGCAGGTGTTGATATCCCAGTAACGCCTGTTCCACAAGTGCAAACGTGCACTGACATGAAAAACCCTATACTCACCTGGCCTCCACATCCAAAGTTGTGTAGGAGTGTGGAATTTGCGCAAAAACACATGGAGTGTTTGTTCCTCCTTTTTTGTTTCTAGATTGGGGTTATCAATTGTTTGTGAGTGCAAAGTTTCAACCAGTAATGTACCTTACTGAAAACAAATAAACAAAAACATAACAAAATTTTAAGACACACTTTGAGACCTTGAAAATGTTTTTTTCATTTTTTTTTGTTCCTATCCACACCTGACTCCTGTGAACCCGGGTTTGCAAAGCTTGTGACCTCGGTTTATGATAAAAATAAAACCCGATAAGCTATGATACAACTTTGCGATTGTTATTGCAAAAATGGGAGCTGTGATAAAAGTCGTTAGTTACTATATAAAATATACATAGCCACAAAATTTGGTACACTTATTTATCACACACCTATTAATGCAAAACACGGGATTTTCACTGTTCTGCATGTACGATAAAAATAAAGTTGTATCGCATATGTGGTGATACAAAACACGTTCGAGTTCGTTTCCAACGTAAACAGAGAAGGAACCCGTCTAAATAAATCACGTCATCATTGGTCATGTGCACCGGAGTCGAGATGGCTTCGAAATTCCAAGTTCATCATATAGATTTGTTTACCCGGGATATTTAAACAATCAAATTCGAGTAAAAAAAATCGAAATAAAAATAACATTCTGACTGCTTGTTCCTTGACAGATACTTTCCATAACCGGTCATATAATGATGGAGTGTGCTAAACTTATCAGCTATTTAAAAGGTTTTTGTTGTGTTATTCCCGCAGTTTAGTCAATATTTGAAGTTCGAGCATCGTGACCATGACACTGATCGCTGTCAATTGGTTTCGACCAATTGAATGCCGAAAAATAATAAAAAGAAAAAATCAGGGTTGGTACCCCCGCCTAATAACAGCGATGTCTTCTTGGCAACGAATGAAAAGGAGCAATTAACAACTTAGAAAGTGCTTTTAGTTCAATTTTTGTGTAGACTGATTGTTATATGGGAGGTGTTTGATAAACACAGAACCGCACACACGTTTGAATGAGTTAAGAATTATCGCACTCAATTGCTTTGGCCCAGAATATCCTGGGCCAAAGCAATCTCGTGCGATAATTCTTAACCCATTCAAACGTATGTGCGGTTCTGTATATTTATAGTTAAGTATCAACTGTAATATTATTAATAATATGGTAAATCCCAGTTGAAAACAAGAGTTTGGATCAAGAACACATTGAAATGTGACTGCGTACAGACGGAGTCGAGCTACGTGTCTTCATAGCTTTGCACACCCATACAGAGCTACCATTTCGAAGGTTTAATATTCGAAATGCATTGATATAAATAAAGTATTGTCAGTACACTTGAGTGTCACAGGTGTTTTCATAGTTGAGTCATTCGAAAAAAAATGAGTGACATACGAAGAGGTTGACGGTAACCGCCATCGCCGGCTCCTAGTTTCGCTCCACACTTGTTTATTGTTTTGGAAACAAATGTGACGTTTGCCCACCCCACGTGACCAAACATGCGTAATGTTGATAAAGTAAATTGAGGTTTCAAATACACTGGATAATACTAGAATTAGAATTGGGAGGTTTTGAATTTTCCGCTTCGTTTTTGGTTTCGGTTCAGTTTCTGGAAAACCCCGTTTCAGTACATATCGTTCTGTGTTAACAAAATGCAATAAATAACACTTCAGGCTCCTTAACTTAGAAAAAAATGCGCAATAATTTATATGACACCGCTGACATCAAAAACACCGCCTTTAACTCTTTACCCGCTGAGTATTTTCAAGATATTTTTTCATCAAATCTAGTCATGGCTGCTATAAAGCAGTCATGACTAGAGTTGATAAAAAATTAATCTAAATATAACACAAGAAATCATTGGTGAAAAAATCCATTCAATTTTCAGGGGAAAATATATTAAATATAACCAAATTATACTTATTTCAGTGACAAGAGAAACCCTGTGCTGGGCAGGAATATCCGCCAGCAGCACGCAAAGAGTTAAGTACCCCAGGGTTCAGCTAAACCCCCCCCCCCCCCCCTTTGATCATTCTCAGAGGTTCTGTGATTAGTTCCAACACTATTGAGTCAGAAAAGCATTAATTAGTATAACAAATGAAGGAAGTTAAACTATGTGATGGTCTCATTTTCACATTTCTTGCTTATGGACTCGTCCGGTGGTCGAGTCAATACGGGAGAATATGCGACAATGAGAACAAGATGTATTCGCCACTTTGATAGAGGGAGTGGCGAGAGTCTATAGGTATCACCAGAGTAGTCTCCTACTAGTAACGTAGTTTGATCAGTTTATGCACTGCACAAGCACAGTACAATCATTCCGCCGTCTTTTTCTGGGTCTTGCGGTTCGGTTTTCCGGTTGCGCAACCAAACCGGACCCACTAAAACTACAGAGCTCTAATGTATAATACCCATGAGTTGATACCAGGATCTCTCAGTGGGCCAACGGGTCAATTTCCGTTGCGTCAAAAATATTAGTGATCGCACGTTTGTACGATTGTACCTATCGTCGTTTTTTAACCCTTTATCCAACGAATTGACCGCATCCGCCCGCGTAATATGCGAATTCAATAGCTGAAAAAATACTATTTTTCATCGAGTTCGTTCCACTGAGGGGTCACATGATATGGTTTTGTTGAAATTTTTTGAAAAATTTAAAAAAAATGATATTTAAAATAATAAATTTTGATATCGTCTGCGTTGAGTAAAGGGTTAATGTATTTAATATACCTGTTCTATTAACAAATTACAAACATACGGTACGCAGTGTCAAAAAATACCTTTATATGAACTATCGTCAGTTATAAATTGACCGCAACAAGTTCGTACTTCCAAGCAAGTTACAGCCTAATGTTATGCAAACATACCTTAGTACTCGAAGTAGCTGTACCTTTAAGATATAGGGTGTCGTATATTATATCAGATCACATGTGGCGTCACCTGTCACATGACCAGCGAGGGCGCGTTGTGTTGTCACTTTTGCGTGTGTGAAGGATCATGTTTTGACGCAAGTGTTACGGTAACACGTGTCGTTAGAGCGCGAGTTTTTGAGGTGAAACGTGCGTCAGATGTCTATGTCATTTGACGGAGGTCGCTGTCTTGGATTCTATGGCGGCACGAGGTTAGCAGTGACCATGGCCAAGTCAGTATTAGTGGTTTAGTAACCAAGAAGGCAATGCATGTCTTAGAGGTCCAGAAGTTATAGGCTTGGAGTTAAGAACGAAAACCCGCAGTAGTCCACATAGAGCCACATTAGTTCACATCAGTACACAAAGACCCACAGTAGCTACAAAAGGTTCACATCAGTTCAGACGGTGGCCAGCATTGCTCCGCAGATATCAGGGTGTATTGCGTATGTTGTGTGCACACTGTGTACTCGTACACAAGTACATCTCGACACATCCAACGTGCCCCCATCACATTGTGTACCAGCACACAAGCACATCTCGTACATCTCTCGCCTCCACGTGGGCAAGAGACTGCATGGGTAGATACGAACTAAGGTGACTGAGACAGTCGAACTGAATATTGATCGAGGTGCGATGGCGAGACAGGGTTATACATAGGTACGAGTAGCCAGAAATTGCCCGAAATAGGTAGAATATGCTACTAGTGGAGAGTAGATCACGGGTAGTTGGAAATTGGGATTTAGGGAGAATCCAAGCCTGCTTTGGAGGTCATTGTGAATATGTTTGGTAGTTGTCAGGTTATTTTCGGCAATTAGATATACTCGAAGTGAACACTCCTCGTAGAGACCACACACACAAAGTCATAGGTAACTGGACGCCATAGTAACCACGTGTCATCATAAAAAACTCGATGGCGGGCTCAGTTAAATTAAATGAACGACAGTAGCACGTGTTGCCCTGACACGCACTGCGCATGGTCATTAACACCACGTTCGTTCGTAGTAATGACGTCACAACATGGGTTTCCATTACAATCCAGCATGACCCCCCCCCCCCCTAGTCTCGCCACCGATGGCGTCACATGCGATCCGGCTTAAGATAAGGCAAATGGCAACCTGCTACTTAACTTTAACCGCCATCGGAATCTTTCAGAATACTTGCAATTATTCGGTCAACTTGGTTGCCATGATTGTCGTGACACCTCCGATTTTACAGCACGGCAAAAAACAGATATATCAAAAATGTGTGAAACATCAAAGAACTCATCCGATTCTTTGCAATACAAGGCAAGTCCTTGAATGGGTAAGCTGTGGTAGAGTATCAAATTGATATGGCAAGAGGAAGGTATTTACTGCAATATGTTACTGTCTGTCACAATTGTTTGAGTAACAAATTTCATCTTTGCGTTAGTTTCAGGCAATGAGAACAGTTTCCCCTTCATATCTCACGAAAAAGCAAACAGCTTCCTTCGTTTCAGAGGTCGACGTCTTTTATCAGAAGGATGTGGTAAGTATTTGAAAGTATGTAAACTCATTGTTTTGGCTATTGGGCCAGGACACAGTGCTATAAATCTTTTAAAATTCAATTTTATAGAATTGTATTTTCTAGTTATGACTTTCAATGGGTTGAAATGAATCATTAGCATTTTCAAAGATGTGGCAATTTGCCATATCTTTTAAAATGCTAATGATTCATTTTAGTCAGTTATATTAATAGGTAGAAAATACAATTCAAGAAAATACAATTGTAGAAGGTTTATAGTATTGGCCCTCTGAACTGTCCGGTGAGAGGGCGGGTGATCCAGGATGGTGAGCCCAGAACTGGGGATTCGAGGAAGTGAGGCCTGGCATGAAAGACATGAATTGGAATAAAAGCCTCACATTATTTAGAAATAAAACTTGAGTGTATTATGGAGTAACTAGTCGGCTGTCTATAATTTTATTCTCCTGGCGCTGGGATTCGAAGAAAAGGCGACTTTTGCAGTCCAAATTCGGAAAATTTCCTGGAATGTCACTCACCGGGAAGTTGTCCATATTGGATAACAAAAAGTATTGGATGATCGTTATATCTTGGGTCACCTACTCCTACACTCCTCTTATCACGCTTCGAGACGCCCTCAATCATATGTTCGACACTGCGAACTAGCAACTATCGATGAGTCAAGGCCTGGCAACAAAATTCATCCCGGTACCCGGAATACCTCTCGCTGAATAGATAGTTTGTATGACATCCGGACGAGCAGTCGCAATTTCTGTTGTATTTGATGATATTCATTATAGCGGGGGAGGAATTCGTCACATACAGGTGAATTGTGCACTTGGTGATACCTTCTTGAAATTTGGCACACTGTTAGTGTAGGCTATGAGGTTCTCAAAAACGATCGGCTACAAGTTGACACCGACCGGTGGCGACCAGTAGCGGCACAATCCAAAATGGCCGCCAGCGGCTGAAGGGAACCTCCTTTTCGACGGTCTACCGACTATACATCCGATTGTAAGGGCGCGAAAGTGAACTCTGATCCACGCACGTGTTGGAAACAGACGTGGGAGATGATGTAGAATAAAACGAGATTCTCTATACGGACGCATCAATTTCTTGGAACTTGAAAAGAGCGTTGTTTCTCCGGGATCAGCGTCATTCAGGCAAACCTGAATGACGCTGATCCCGGAGAAACAACGCTCTTTATGAAGCAGTCTCTTTGCCATACAATCTCTTGTTTGGCGTAATTCCGCAAGCAATTCTGATTTGTCTGTCGAAATTAATTCGAGAACGCGATTGTTCACAAAAATCATTCACAGAATGAGTGAGAATCCTCTTCGTGTACGGACTAGTACTGACTGGGAACGTTGTTGCTTTTGCCAGCAAGACAGTTCCAAGAAATTGATGCGTCCGTATAGAGAATCTCGTTTTCATGACGCCTATAAAGCTATTGAGGAAGACATAACGCGCTTCCTAGATAATGGCGTTGAGCTTCCATATAATTTGACCATTGATTGTTTGATGAGAGAGAGTGATGAGTGTATGTCGATGTCACTGTTGACGAATAAGGCAATATATCATAAGACATGCCGTGACAGTATTCGGACTCACATCGTACAGCGCGTGCTACACAAGCGAGAGCGAAATGAGGCAGTGGCATCCTGCTCCACGCTGAGTCCTAAAAGAACACGGACAAGTTTTGAATCTGGCTGTGACAGGAAACTGCCCCAGTGTGTTTATTGTCACAAACGCGAAGGTGACAGCAGTGAGCCTATTTGCAGATCAATGTCTGATAACAATAAACTCAAAATTATGGCAAAGGAAGCCGAGAACTGGGTTGTTTTTTCTCGGGTCAATGCAGCATTTGATTCCGCTGCTAGTGATCTTTACTATCACAAAACCTGTTATTGTAAGCTTGCCAATGAAGCACGAGCGGCTAAATCTAAAAAGTCGAAGAACGCCGAACATTCCGCGTCAGGCCTGCCCTATGACCCTCTCGTTATGGCAGAGCTCATAACATTTGTTGAACACAACGATTCCGCGATGAAGCTTGTCGATCTCAAGAATCTGTACAGTCGGAGGTTGAAGCAAGTCGGTTCTGATTGGCTTAGTGAAGAAATACATTCCACTCGATTCAAAGAACATTTGTTGCAGAAATTGGGCGATGGCTGGGACGCCTTCACACAGGGTAGAGATGTGTTTATTTCAAGTAGGTTTCGAGTTGGCTCCTTGTTGTCCGAATCTTTAACTCGTATAGTGTCTGAGGAAGAGGCAAAAAAGATAGTTGATGTGGGTCTTCTTCTGCGTAAACACATACTCATATCTCAAGCTCCTTTCACGGGATCATTTTCATCTTATTGCTTGAGCGAGCCTGTACCCAACTCACTCCTGACTCTTCTTAGAGTTCTACTTGAGGGCACATGTAGTATACAGAACTTAGGCGATGATGAGACTGTTAATGCCAAGACTCGAGTGGCTTGTACTATTTCACAGATGTTGATCAGCAATTCAGCGAAACGCTCCGAACATGCACAAAATGTTCACCAGAGACGTGACAGAGAAACTCCAATGCCTCTTTATGTGGGTTTGAAGTTGCATGCCCATGATCGTATGAAAAATCTTATCAGAGATTTTCATCAAATGGGACTCTCTGTCTCTTATGATCGCGTAATGGATGTTCGCAGGAGTTTCGCGAGAGCTGTTTCACTGCGGTTCAAGAACGAAGGTGTTGTAGTCCCAGCTAACTGCAAACGTAATGTTTTCTCGATAGGAACCACTGATAACATTGATGTATCTGGTAGATCTGATATGCATGGTACGTCCATCACACTCATTGGTCAACTGAGCAGGGACAATGTGGGTACTGATCCCCCACCACTGAGTTTAGATGTTCCAGAAGACACACAAATTGAACTCCCAGACGACTATGCATTTGTTCCTTTCGTTGAAGACTTTGGTGGGGACATCAGGCTTGAATCTCCAGATGAATGTAATGTACGGCCCAATGAATATGCAGATTTGAACGTGGGAGAGAATGACTGGTTGTCTCATGTGTCACAGATCAGCAATAAAGGGAAGGTTGATGGCAGCTGGCAGCTTGATGAAGTCCCTGTGACCTTTTCAGGCTTCTTTTCAAAACATGAAGATCAAGACAATGTCAAACCTCGTGCAGTTATTGGGGTATTCCCTGTTTTCAGTGAGCAGAAAGCGGACTCACTCAGTATGCAGAAGCATGCTATGTATGTGGTCAGGGAAGCTACTGCTTTCGTAAACCCCGGCCAGATACCTGTCATTGAAGGTGACTGTCCGTTGTATGCCAGGCAGAAAAAATGTCAATGGCTGTTCCCAGAGGAGATAGGTGAGGATCGAATGGTGTGTATGATTGGATTCCTGCATCTTGAAATGTGCACCCAAGAAGCTGGTGGTAAGCTTATGGGTGGTTCTGGTTGGGAGCGAATGTTTCACCTCGCAAAGATATTCACACCCGGTGTAGCATCATCCCTACTTGGTGGGAAACATGTCAAGAGGACGCGACAGGCATATCTTCTCACTCTAGCTTGGCTTGAGATCCTCAGAAAGAATGCTTATGAGATTTACTGTCAGCAGACTGGGCCCCATGAGTCATTTGAAATGTGGGAACAGAGGATTCTTTCACAATCTCCAACTGCGCGCTATTGGGGTGAAATCGTTCGGAACTTTCTCTTGACAAGCTGTCAATTCGTTCGGAACCAACGAATCGGTAACTGGCCTGGTACACTGTGTTCTATCGATGAGTTGTGCAGTTACTTTTTTGCCCTAGGACATACAAATTATTGTCGGTGGGTCCCCGTATTTCTGAGAGACATGTCTCAGCTACCCAGGCGGCATCCTTCAATCCACAACAAATTCATGGAAGGCCATTTTGTGGTCCAGCGTAGTGAGAGGAAGTTCAGTATGATGGGTTTAGATCAGAGCCAAGAACATAGTATCCAACTACTCAAAGAAGACAGTGGTCCAAAAGGTCTCTATGGCCAGGCTGAAGAGAAAGTCGTTATTGAGCTTTCAAGGTCAGAAGTTCTGCGTGTTATAGATGAGTATGAATATGCAAGTTTCCACACAACATCATCAGATAACACGGAACACCCGGAAAGTTCGGTATCAGAGCAGAAAAAATTTCTGAATCAATTGAAATCTCTCCTCGATCTGGTGAATCAGGGACTCATTATCAACCCTTATGATGAAACTAGTGGTCAGCTGGTGACATTAGATACTGGTGAATATATGGACCCCGAAGTTAGTAAGAGTTTACGGTCATTACCCGAAAGGGGCAAGCATTTATATTCCACTTTCTTGAAGGAAAGGCTTGTGGAATGCACCGTACCCCTGAATGATGTTATTCCCAAGGCAAATATATATACCTTCCTTAACCCACCCCCAGCCAACCTGGACAAAGGCCGAGACAAACTCATGTCAAGTAAAGCAACTGCCGCAATAGTTACCCAGATGTTCGTTTCACTGCAAGCCCGGCCTGATTCAAACATGGATGAGTTTTTCATGCACGAGAATGCACGTGATCCGCCAGCATTATCCGATAGAGGTAAGCTACGGAGTGGGACAAAATCTCAAATTCTCAATTGTTTACCAGCTATTCCTGCACAAGGGAAGAATTCAGCAGCTAGACAAGCTTCAGTTGTCATCTTGGATATGCCTGCTGTAGTCCATGTAATCAAACCACAGAAAGCGGATCTGTTTGGAGAATATGCTCGATTGCAATTATTGCCATACATCGAATCTCTGATTAACACGAACACCACAAGGGTTGATGCGATCTATGACTGTTACCCCGAAGGCAGTTTGAAGAATCAGACGCGAGCAAAACGCCTCGGTGAGACAGCAGTTAGGTTGATACGGGTGTCCGAGAACGTCCCTTTACCTAAAGGGAAGAATTGGCAGGCATTCTTGAAAGTTAGTGAGAATAAAGACGAATTTTTCAAGTTCCTGTCTGCTGAACTGCTGAAATTAACATCAACATCCGAGTACCAGTTGTTAACGACATCAGGAGAATATGTACTATGCAATAAGGATGTTAGCTTATGTGACATATCTCCATCGAACCACGAGGAAGCAGACACGCGCATGATGCTTCATCTCAACCATGCAGTCTCACAAGGTCACAAAATAGCTTTTCTTCGCACGGTTGATTCTGATGTCGTCATTCTGTCTTTGCACCATTTCGCAACATTCCGTGACCTTGGACTCAGTGAGCTGTGGATTGGGTTTGGAATTGGAAAGGCATATAAAGATATGCCAATTCATGAGATAGCTTCACAACTTGGACCTGATTACTGTAAGGCCCTGACTTTCTTCCACGCCTTCACAGGTTG
Organism: Pictodentalium vernedei; assembly: GCA_031216915.1. Taxonomy (NCBI): domain Eukaryota; kingdom Metazoa; phylum Mollusca; class Scaphopoda; order Dentaliida; family Dentaliidae; genus Pictodentalium; species Pictodentalium vernedei. The sequence goes on along the minus strand of CM062295.1, from coordinate 540,743,879 downwards.
TGATGTAACATCCAGCATGCTCGGCATTGGGAAGAAGACAGGATGGAATGCATGGATGAATTTTCCCGCATCAACTGAAATGATGATAGAATTGACTGAGAATCCGCAAGTCTTTTCAGAGGATTCCCCTCATATGCAGCATATCGAAAAACTCACCATACAGATGTACAGTAACAGTTGTGTCAGTACACGTGTCAATGATGCGAGACGGCATATGTTCACACATGGCCTTAAGTCTATGGAAAACATCCCGCCCACCAAAGCAGCTCTGTATCAACATGTAAAAAGGGTAATTCTTGTGTCATCTTTCATTTGGCATCGTGCTCTGCAGAAACACTTATGTGTGCCAGACCCATCACAGTACGGATGGGAGTGGAATCCACGTCTCAATATTCTGGTCCCATTTTGGACTCACCTAGGAGACGCAAGTGCTGCATGTGCACTGATGCTCCACTGTAGTTGTGCCAAGGCCTGCAAGGGCAATTGCAAATGCTTGAAAGCTGGATTAAGGTGCACACCTTTGTGTAAGTGTGAAGGTGGCTGTTGTAACAATATTGAGTAGTATACTGTCATGTTAGGACCAGTCATCTCCTATTCTGGTATTTTTTTTTCCATTTTCGGCCAGTTAACACATGTCATGTTTCTAGTTGAGTTGATTTTGCTAACAAATGTTCATCCCATGTGGCTTGCTACATTGTCCGGGGTATAGGAATACAGTTTTAGATTTCGGAAAATAGTCTGTTATTTACTGCACAAGACGGTGTTAATTCATGCATAGCATGATACAATATCCCCAACTATTTTGCCTCTGTACAACAGTTGATACCTTCGTTCACCCGTGTGTTCATCTATGGTATCCTTGTCTTTCTCTGGCCATAGGCCACATGTGACTAGTCAGTTCCTACTCCATAGCAAATCAACTTGGAAATCCTTCATCTTGTAGCGCACTCATGTCTCAATGAATCCATACCTGAGTTGATCTAATAAATCTAACGTAAGGTATCAAATTGCCATACCGGATCATATTTCGATAAGTTATTCGCTAAAACATTTCGACCACTCATCGACATCAAAGGTCATGTTTTGGCTCCCAGTGGTGGCTATATCTCTATATCCCTGGTAAAGTAGCATACCATGAGGGATGGGCATTAAGTGTCGGCAACATTAATCCTGACTTGGAACACACCACATCTTAACTGGCCGAAAATGAAGAATACTACTTGTAGTCAAAAAATATTCCTGTACCTCGAATGACTGCAAACATACACTCACCCCTTCTAGTCCCATTTTGCCAATGTTCTATACTGGCAAGATAACATTGTATAATTAACAACGGGAACTAATGCATCCCGAGTTCATTCCAGCACTGCCCTTGCTGGCAGACGTGTCGCTATGGTGTTGAGATTGAACCAGAACTCCTCTAGAAATTTGATAGTTTTATTTTCTTAGAAAATAAATCTATCGAAAATGCCGGAAGTTGAGAATAGACTGTCACTTTAATTGGATTATCAAATGTCCAAGTATCCCCACTGCTGCATACTATCGAGTACCCTTGTTCATGTGTTGACAGGAATCTCTCATACCATGTTCATTTGACCATTGCATTCCCGAGAAACATTCAACACTAATTTATCTACGGACGGACGATCATACTGACAGTCAGACACACAGACGCACACATCGACGGAAATTCTGATCCCATTATCCATTAATCTTCCCCCCAACTTGTTCCAAGGGCTTCACTCCATCATTCACATCAATTACAGCACATGTATGGTGTTAGGTTTGGAGCTTCAGTTGTGCGATCGGCGAAAATAGCTTTTTTTCGATCCGCTTGGCGGCCATTTTGGATTTCGCTGCTAGTGGTGGCTAGAGGATGGTGCCAACTTGTAGCCGATCGATTTTGAAATCTCTGATGCCTACCCTTACATCATGCCAAATTTCAGGAAGGTATCACCAAGTGCACAATTCTAGCGAATTCCTCCCCCGCTATTAGCCCCGCCACAAGATATTTGACTGCGTGTGCGGTGGTACACTGTTCTTAGTGATATAACACAGATTCTACAGTTTCCCATCTCTGCCAGTGGATCTATCTGAACATTTCATCCACTCCACTTGCTTTATCCAAAAATATCTCATACAAGATATGAACCCAGATAAATAATAGTAATCGATGAAAACTTATCTGTAACAAAAATGTGATGTCCCCGTATATATAAATCAGCCGACAACCGCTGTCGCGTGGATACGTCATCCTTATATACTGTTGCAAATAATTTATTTTCCGACCATGAGGGCTGAAGAGGAGTGTCTTTGTGAGAAGAAAATTCGATATGACACATGACATGAACAATTTTATAACAAAAACAGTGATATGATCTACAGAATAATTTGTATCTGTTTCCCTTAAAAGTCCAGACAATACTCCCATTTGATAACATGTGTTTAAATTGGGAACGGCGGGAATGATGGACATAAGGAGGACGCTGTGAATTACGAGTGTGCGGTACAATATTCAGATTTTGTGAACAATCAATAACATTTTAATCTGTTCGTCCCACTACGTATAATTTATTGCTCACATGTTTGGACGATTTGTTTTCATTATAATTCTCCTGTATTGAAAATAAAAATGGCATTTTGGTGTGGTGGGGATAAGGCAGAGGCGGAGTGCCGTATGGTCCACCTAAAAAATTCCCGGTGAACCCCCAAACTTGATGCAGCCCGACATCTTATTGGTGCATAGAAATTCAACGGCGAAATGGATCTGATTGCGTAGACTCTTGGTATATCGAAATGCTCAATGGCAGCCCACAAAGAGGACATTTCGATATACAGGCAGTCTAGTCTCCCATTGGTCGCCCAGATGCAAGGAAACAGCGTTCTTTCAGTTTGAAAAAAATAAAAAATTTCTTCCATTCGGCCGAATTTTGCTCGACCCGATGGATCCTGGACTACCATTGATCGCTCAGATGAAAAGAAGCAGAGTTTCTTTAGTTAAAAAACATTAAAATTTTCTCCTGATTTCTCCTGGCCTTGATGTATTGCCCGGTAACTTTTCTTAGCCCAGTCTGCCACTCGTGTTACACAGGTCAACACAACAGAGATGGGCGGTATTGGAATTCTGAGTTAGGTATCGGTTTCTGTATTTTTAGGTGGTAGACCTCGGTATCGGTTCGGTATCTGACCTGACTGAGATTTGCCGGTAGTAGCAAAGTCGAATTCACATCAGGAAAAACAGAATAAGTTGTTGTAGTATCATTCTTCCACCACGCTATAGATGACATTGTCAATGGGCTCAACAGTGGCATTCTTCTACGATCACAAAGCATATCTACAGTAATTTTGTAACTTGTGCTAAACACATCTTAATGTTTAAAGACCTATTTCGGGCATTTGCGAGCTCAGAGGATGTGCCCTGGCCATGTCATCTTTAGGAAGTCCTGCTGACAATAGACTAAACACTCGGGCAGTGACTTCCAGTCAGGTCAAGACTTGACTAGAAATCACTGCTAAGCAATTGGTCATGTACATGTTGTAACCTCGTGGGAATTCATGACAGTTGTCCAGTCCATTGTGATGTAGCGTAATTTGGGCTATGTTTAACACTCACCGAGTATCAGACAATGATATTTCTAGTTTCAACAACAGTGAACAACGTCCGCTGTCGAATATCTAGATTAAACTGTGCCAAAACCAAGGAAGCTATTGGTGAATTCAGACACATTCTATTTTACTGGAGTATACACGGGCGAGTACCAGCCATGAAACCCGTGTCATGCTGGACCAGTTGCCCTGTTTCTCCACACTCGTACCCCTTTTGTTTGAATGGCAACCTTACTTGAGAATGATAATACATGTAGTTAGTATGTGCCGAACTCAAAACTCCGCCACCAATAAGTTTCATCATAGACAAAAGTTATGCCACATATCATTTTACACAACTGAGACACTTATAGACTCGATTAGACAGGCTCATGGTTAAAAGTTAGAACTTTCAACCGGGGAGGAGATATTACACCTTTCATTAAAACATCGATAATAAGTGTATCAATAGTTATGTAGCGCCTTAACCAAAAGGTACTTTCAAGTACCATATACACAGAACTAGACCCTGAATTCCTGTGCTTGCACACACATTTTATAAACTTGTATTTTTTATTCATGACATAGTTTTGCCTATACCACAACACACCAGATTTCCGAAAGTGCAACTTTTGGCTGTCTGATATTATTCAAATAAATACAAAATGCTTATATACAAATTTATTTATTTTTGTTGTATTTTTAGAAATATTATATTTATTTGTATTTACATATGTGCATCGAAATGCAAACATTTCAATACATCCAGGTATCTACAAATATATAAGCAAGCAAATTCATCACAAGTTAATGCCATATAAATAACAAGCATTTTGGTTGGCTATAACCAAAATAGACATAGGTACATTTTTCAGTTTACTAATGCACCTTATTACTGGCATAGTCATCCAGTGTGTGTTTACTGGGCAGTGGCGAAGAGGCGATAGATATCGAGAATCAGATTCTAAAAGAATCCTCTCAACTTGCAATCCTCCAATTGCTTCAGTAGTGGCCGAGTCCTTAAATACACTATTTGCAAATCCGAACTTACAGTTTGGCAATTTCTGTTGCCAAACCCGTAGTTCTGCAGATGTCCCCATACAACAGTGCATATGCACTTTGAGGTGGTTCAAATCATCAAATATTTGAAGGACTTTCTCAGCCGCTCCACCATTGCCTGAATCTCTACAATGTATTACAACTGCCTTAATATACTTTTCTGCTAAGGGAAGTACATGATGCAAGAATCTCTCCTGTGCAGAGATTTTATTTTCTACACAGGTCACATTATCACTGCAAACTGGCCTACATTTGCAAGTAGTGGTTGTGTCAATGCCTACTTCCCAAAGACCAACACATTGATAGATTGTCATAAAATACTCAATTTGCCTCCAATAGCGATCTATTGACCTGGAATCAATCAAATGTGGATGTAAGCCAAACGTCAGAAAAATTCGTTCATCGCCAACAATCTATCTCTGCCACATTTTCCGTTGCTCTGGAAATACACAATTCGCAATAACTCCAAGGATTGGTAAACATATTGACTCCTCTACCATGGACTCTCTTTCCAGTTCTCTTCAACAACTGGTCCAAATGCATGTGGCTGTCGACTATGGGTACGGCTATCTACACTTTAAGTTCTGTTTCTGCTACCATGCTATTAAAGAAGAAAGGGATGTTTAGAGTCAGCACTTCCTCTCGTTTGCTCTCTTCCAACTTCAATAATAATGAAGTTAAAATCCTCCAGCGTATAGGTGTGATGACACTATTAGGTGGATAAATAGTGAGCACCACAGGTTTCTCCATTTCCTGTATCGAAAGCTTCTGTCCCATTGCAACCACTTCTTCTGGAGTGAACGGGTCTGGAGTAACTTCTGTTGGGAAAAGTTTTAACTTCACCACATAATCCAGTAGTTCATTCAATGAGTTTAAATTGAATTCATCCCTAAAGTAGTGACGAAACCCATTGATTAATAAAATCCATAATTTTAATTTACTGTCAGTGAAGCCTGCTCCCTGAAGGTGATCCTCTTTCTCGACATGTCTCTTCTTGAGAAAGCAATTGATCTTCCCTCGCTTCTTGCCCCTCCAACAGGCTGTCGTGGCTGCTACATACCACGGTATGTGGAAGTTTATGGCATGGCGTTTCAAATTTCTCTCCCTTGTACCACACAAGAGACATGACCTGTGAGTTTTTCCTGATCTTTTCAATTCCACTACACGAATGTCATGGTTCTCTGATGGAGAAGGAGTGTGCTCAGTACCTATTGTTTCTTCCTCTGAATAAACTTAATCTACAATTATTAGCTCCCCAATTTCACTGCTATCTTCAGCTAAATCACTGGATCCACCATTTTTTAATGATTGTCCTTCCAACCCTGAATCATCGTAATTAGGAACAAAATATGCCTCATCTAATTCATCCTTCTACAAAAATACAAATACAAGGGTCTGAGGTAGAATTCTAATATCTAGATTCTTTACCTGGTGAGTGTTAGTTAAAACCAACAGTACAACTCGTGCAAAACTATGCATGTTGAAGCTCATACTACTAAGCTCCACAATCCTTAAATCGAACTGGAGGTCTAATTTTTCTCCCTGTTCTGGTTATGTTTGGAGGAACTTCGAATAAATTTGGTAAGTCATCCTCATCAAGTTGTTGCAGGAAGTGATCGCCGCTACTGAAATCTCCTGCTACCAATTCAGATTTTTCTGGACCAACTGTATCCAGTTCTGTTCTTTTCCCATTATTTCCAATGGCGTGTCTGTCGCTTTTTGAATGATGTCGGCCTCTTCCATTTCAAAAGCTTATGTTCCCTCTGTACATTCTTCCCCTCTTGTGAAGCCTCTGTACACTCTTCGCCCTCTTGTAAAAAATCATGCCTCATTCTTCTAAGCCACAGAGGTAATACTGCATCTCGGCACCTCCTCAACCGATCATGGAGAAGTAAATACAAGCCTTTTCTGTCTTGAACTCTGTACAGTGGTGATTTATTCTCTAATACAAGATAAGGCCCTGTCCAAGAAGTTCTTAATTTTCTCGAGTGTCCGACCTTTGAGGTCATGTCTCTCTCGCGTACAACATCTCCTGGCTCATACTGATTTTCATTCACTCTCAAATCGTAGTCCTTCTTTTGACGTAATTGAGCTTGAACAAGGTTTTTGCGCGTAAAAATATGGATTGCTGGAATGATTTCATTTAGGTGGAGAACCCATTCAGTTGGAGTATACTCTTTGGCACTGATGTCCGTTGTACCGAACAGCAAATCCACTGGTTGAATGACTTCCCGACCCAGCATCAACTTATTAGTGAGAAACCAGTTTGTTGGTTCTCCACTGAGTGAAGAGCCATGGCTAATAAGGGAAGGTATCTATCTCAATCCTTACTGTGTCCTTCAATGAAACATCGAATCATCTGCAGCAGAGTCCTATTATATCTCTCTACTTGGCCGTTCGATGATGGGTGGTATGGCGTAGTTCTTGTTTTTGCGATTTCAACTGTTCGCGTAGAGATTTAAAAAGGTTACTTTCAAAGTTCCTACCTTTGTCAGTGTGCACCTCCAAGGGACATCCAAACGTCACTATAAAATGGAGAATAAATTTGCGGGCTACTTGCTCAGCTGTCTGATCTGGGATTGCTGTTATTTCAGTCCATTTACTGAACTAGTCGATCATCATCAGGACATATGAGTTTCCACTGTTGCTGGTGACAAATTGTCCCAGGATGTCCAAATGTTCTCGATCAGAAACCCTGCATGAAAAGATTTTAGTGAAGTGTTCGCTGCAACAGTCGTTTTCTTTTGTGTGTTACAAATACGACAGGAATGTACGTATGCTCTGCAATCGGCGGACATGTTGTGCTACATAAATGACTTTTTCGACCTCTGGAGAGTCTTGTTTTGCCCTAGATGCCCAGCAGTTTTCACATCATGACAATAATGCAGAGCGTCTTGTTTCAGTGGGTCAGGTACGACTAATACCAAATCTCGATCTAGTTTATTTTCCCATCTGTACACTAGAACGCCGTCATGAAACTGCAAGTGGGACTTACACAACCATAATGCCTTCACACAAGGACTGCAAATTTTATAACTCGCTTTTGTCAGGATTTTCCATCCAAAAAATTATCCTTCTGAGATTCTCATCATTCTGTTGCATCTCCCTTAAATCCGAGCTGTTATATGCTTGTAACCACATTACTCACGAGACTTTTACCTCAGATGTATCTTCAATTTTTGGTACATCGAATGAAAATGGTTGCTCGGGTGGAGATTGTGTCTCTTTCGGTAGCTGTTTTATAGTTAGCGGCATCTGCTATTTCTCTTACTGTATTGCTATCCTGTTCGTCATGAGAATACTCTACATTATCGACGTCTATGCTTTCAGCTGTACCTACTATGGTATTTATCTTCAACTTCAGAAAACAATTGCTATCATTAATGACACTGACCATTACATTTTCTCCACTGCCAATTAATGATGATAGCAGGACACCATTTCCCTGGGCTACAAGTTCAAAAATGAAAGCCTCTTTAGTAACCGATGGTTTTTACACTTTCATATTTACAAACGATACAGTGTTTGGTGGAAAGGTGACTGATTTATCTATTACTACTCTTGCAATTGGTATGTCAGTACCTGGTCTGCATTTCTTGAATGACGCTTTCACTATTTCATTTCCAATGGTTAACGTGCTATTGCGAAGATCAACAATACACCTATTGACTGGAAGGAAATCTAGTCCCAATATAAAATTATCATCAATAGAGGCTACACAAATATCCCATTTGAAGGATTTAGCTCCAATTGTAATCTGTACATCTGGAATTATTTCTTCAATTACAGATTGGCCTCCAATTCCTCTTAATCTTACCTTTTTAGCAATATCATTTGGAGCAGTATAAAAAAGACTTAAAGAACTGTTCTTCCATCAGAGTTAGCACAGCGGCAGTGTCATTGATGGCAGTAGTATCAACATTGTCAATCTTTGAAGGCATCATCAAAGACACTCTATCAACCCTGTTAATAGTAATCTCTGGCAAAAGTAAAGTATCATCAAAGTTATTTACATTATTTACATTTACTAGGTCCTGCTCAACTGTAATGTTTTCCTGTATTGCGCCTATTGGAAATACACTTGCTGTTGGACCGAGCGTTGCCCATTCCACCCATCCCACCTTGGTTTAAACCTTTCTGGCTTTCGGAATTCTTGGAGCTGTTAAATTCTTTGTTAACTATTTTCTCTAAGAAGATTGAGAATTGGCTCTTCCTTTTTTGTTGCCCTTATAATAATCCTTTTTTGGGAAATTATTTTTCTTCCATGTTTGTCGTAATTGTGGAGGTCTGTAATATTGACCAGTTTCTTCGGATTTCTGTTCTCCAAGCTTATCCTTGACCAAACCAGACACATCATTCATCATGGTTTTCAAATCTCCGATCTCTTTTTCTAAATAGGCGATGTTAGGCTCTAGCTCCACTTGGTTTATTTTGAAGTCTTTGTTGGACTTATTTTCACCTGGCTCCGCGAATGTCACCTGCCTCTGATGATAAATACAGCGGTAACCAATTATAGCTTTCTGATTAGCTGTGGATGTTCTCATGAATTTCGGCGCCTTTAGTACAATGGACGGATTCTTCTCCATTACCACTTTTACTGCATTTTTGTCCCGACAACCACGCAAAAATGCTTCTGTCGAAATTTGTTCGACAGTCTTTCTGTCCGATTTTGGATAACCATCCAGGGTTAATAGATGGACCCTTTGTGAAAAATCCTCCAGGGACTCATCTTCTTGTTGCTTCATGAACAGAAGCTGCGTGCAGATGCCGGTGCTGCTTTACGACTGAAAAGTCTTTTTAGTTCGTGCTTCAGGCTATAATAGTCATGTTCATCATGCAACAAATTGGCATATTCTAATGCATTCTCGGATAGGCAATCATAATTTTTTGTGCCTATCTTTAGCTGTTCTTTCAAATTTGAAGATAAAGTGTTCCCATTTCATCGAACCTTTTCCATTAAAGATAAGTAATTTTTGTCGCTGGGGGCTTCTACTTCTCCTACGGGAATGATGTCGTCTTCCATGATGTCGTCGACTGGAGCTGTTACTGTTTGTATCAGTTGAGTTAGATCTATGTCTTACTCTTCTGTGCCTTCTCTGTCTAACCAATGAGTCGGAATTATGACTTTTATCAGAGGAACCTGATCTTCTTGAATAACAGCCTCTCTCCCCCGACTAACCTCTGTCAGATGGACAATTTCTGTCTCGTCTCTTGCTACTATAGTGTCGCAATGAAGACTCATAGGAGGTGTCTCATGACATTTTTATAGAGTCACGTGACGATCTGCTACTTAGGGACATTCGTCGTGATGAAAGTGTCCTATCACTTTGCGTATGTGATGACTTTGGAGAAGAGTCTGGCATATCTTTATTGTGATGCCTGCCCCTTGATTTAGAACCATGCCTTCTATGTTTCTATGCACGTAGTTGTTGTTTATGCCGACAGTCATATCGTACCATTTGTTCAGGTTCAGATATCTTGTTGTTTCCTGAATTTGAATTTTCTGAACACATGTCATTTTCTGACTTTATTTTATAGGCACTATTTTATGGAGCAGAAGTCTGACTAATCTTAAATGACAAATTTTCTTTTTCTATTTTCTTTTCAGCCTGTTCAACTTCCTTTGGTGCCTGTGCTGTATGTCTTTCCTTGTCTCTCTGTAATTCACCAAAAAGACTTTTATAATCATATAAGTGCCTGGCTGAAGTTTGCTTCAATTCCTCTGAACTAGCCTGTTGTATTTTGATCTCTTTTGCAGCATCTGCGTTAGAGGATTCCAATAAAGCCTTTTCTTTTATCCACTTCTCCCTTTCGTCTTCAAACTTCACATGAATTCTCGTTATTTCCTGTCTCATCTCTAAAATCACTTGAGATATATTCAAAGAGTTCTTGTCAAGTTCTGATGTATTGACAAGAGGTTGTTGCCATACATTGGGAGGTGATGGCCGAGGTACTGTAACTGTTGGTGAACGTTGCACTTGTACTGTATGAAAAGGTGAGCTGGGATTATCACTAATTATAGAATTATCAGGTTTAGGCTGTATGGTTTCTTGTGGTATTTCTAGTGTTATTATATCATTTCTTATTAGATCCAGCCAAATATCTTCTACCACACTAGTTTCCCTAATCAAATCAATTAAAACTGTATAATATTTTTGCTTTCACTGGGCCTACATGATTTAAAAGCTGAAATTCATCCAACGAGATGGTTTATAAATTTAGTGCCATTTTGTGAATTGGAATAGAAACAACCAATGAACAAGCCCTACCCTAAATATTAGTTTGAGTGGAATAACATAAGCAAGTTTCAAAGTTAAAATCTTTGGCTTGCGATAATTTATTTAAATTTCTATTTCAAAAATCACATCAAACTAATTTATCACAATGATCCACTCTTTATAATAATACACAACTGTCAATAAAGCACACTGTTGTTATTTATCTCAAGTAATTTTAATGACATTTCCAACTTTATTTCACCTTAATAAAGTATCTAATATCTTAATTATGTTATCTCCCTTTGTTAACTTTCCAGATTGTTTTCATTGGAGTTAGGGAAGGTAAATTGGAAATACATATTATCTCTATCACGTCGATTGAGAAAAATCAAAACAAATACGGCGAGATAAAAAATAACAAGTTGATTTCCCAAAAAAGAATCATATTGGCATTTAAGTCGAACGATTTAATACAGTGGAAAACTATTGCTATTTGAATTTTGCCGGGTTGTGACAACCGTAAATAAACTTTGAAAAACAATAAAAATATCGTGATTTAAAAAAAAAGATTTCAAATATTTATCAAAAGAATGACATACACATCTTTTTAATTTAATTAATTGGCAACAAAAGTGTGAACACCTGCAACGATCTCTACAAAAATCACATTTTTTTACCGATGTTAATTAGCTTGTTTACTTTGTGAAATTGACCAAGTTTCACCTCAACGTATTTATGGGGAAACTCTGCATTTCCGATTTAGGGTCGTCACCATTTGTTGCGTAATTTGGGTTATGTTTAACCCTCACAGAGTATCAGACAATAATATCTGCAATGGCAACAAATGTGAACAACGTCCGCTGTCGAATATCTGGTTTAAGGGCCTATATAAGTAATGGAATTTTGTTTATTTTGAAATTCTCACCTCTCATATTCCTTAAATTCAGATTACATATACACAAAGTATACATCAAAATGAAGATAGAAACACATATGTAATCGACTCATAGATTCGACTGTAGGCACCACTTGTTCCTGGAAGTCTGCTACCGTATTCGCACCAGAACTGATAATAAAATAATATTTCATCAGAACAACTTGTGGCCAAATGTGCTTCATATATCCAAGAACAAAGCTAGGCACTCAAAACACTTTCGAATACAGCGATAGGACTGCATTTGGAAAAGGAAAACACTGTCTGCATTTTTTTATTGAAAATGGTTCCCATTTTCGACAGACATGCGCAAATCATCTGTTACCACGAATTTCCATCGAAAAACAACATCGTAATTCTAAGAAATTTCAACAGGTATCATGATACCTTGCACTGAATATGGCAACTGTGCAACCTCTATCTAATAACAGTATACTGTATGAAGGCGATCTTTTTCATTATTTGATTTTAGACGGCGTTGTTTTTACATGCTTTTTCTGTCCGATGACGTCGACCGGAAATCGAAAGTATGCTCTTACGTAAACAAAAGCAAAGGCTTTGGATTTTTCCCCAATGCAGCTCTGTCGCCGTGTTTTGAAGAATTTTTATCCCCTAGCTTTGTTCTTGGATATATAAAGCAGATTTGGCCAAAAGTTGTTTTCTTGAAATATTATTAAATTATCAGTTCTGGTGCGAATACGGCAGCAGACTTCCAGGAACCAGTGGTGCCTACAGTCGACTCTATGAGTCGATTACACATGTGTTTCGTGTTTTATACCTCCCAACCTTCATTTTGATGTACATTTTGTGTATATTTAATTTGAATTGAAGGAATATCAGAGGTGAGAATTTTCAAAATAAACAAAATTTCATTACTTATATAGGCCCTTAAACTGCGCCAAAACCAAGGAAGCTATCCAGGCACATTCTATTTTACTGGAGTATACACGGGCGAGTAAAAGTCAGGAAACCCGTGTCATTCTGGACCAGTTGCTCTCTTTCTCCACAGTGAGTTAACAAAACTGAAAAGAAAAGCAGCCACTCCTTCCATGAAATTGAACCTTTCAACTGTTATCAAGACTCAACAGGTACTTATAAATAGTGAATGTAGGAAAATTTGAAAATTTAGACGGTATCGGTATTTAACGATTGGTTTGGTTCAGTTTTTCGGTATCTTCATGATACGGGTTCGAGTTTTCGGTGTATGGCCCATCTCTAAAACACAAACACTCAGGTTGCACACAAAATGCACGCACGATGAAAAATTTGTACCGATCAATGCAGTTAAGAATTTCATAATCACTTATAAAAAAATGTTGTTTTTTTTAAACAAAACAGCCGGTATTTGAAATCTTGAACAAGCATAAACTCAATTGCATGTGCAGGAAACCACTGGTAACCTTCATGCAGGAGTCATTCACAGCTACACACAAAATGGAGCTGCTGTGCTTTCCACCCTTGGATTTAAACGATTGTTGGACTGGCTCAAATAGTCGATGCATTTTCCTAATTTTCAATGAACACAGAGTTTAATCTATATATAAGTGGTATTTATAATGTCAAGATGCTAGAAATTCTGAAAACAATAATGAAACATAAACCGATTTGCCCAAGCAGAAGACCAAGAAGTTCTCTTCATGGATAAATTCAAAATGTGAAACAGTATGGAAAACATGGCATATTAAATGGAAGAATGCACTGTTATGAGACCGCGCGGTGGCTCAGTGGTTACTGCATTGAACTTCAAACCGAGAGGTCGGCGGTACCATCCCCGACAGGGGTAACTGCGTTGTGTCCTTGTGTAAGGACCTTCATCCCTATTGCACACGGGTGGCACTGTGTACTCAGGCGTACAACACGTCGATGGTGCGCCTGTCTTTAACAAATGCTAACCCTGCTTGTGTTGAGTTATTACGTTGAGGAGTCTGACAGTTGCTTGCCGTTGCTCGGTGTTCTCTTCAGGTACTCCGATTTCATCCACCCCTAAAACTGTCCGACACGAGGTGGCCCTGGCTGACGAAAGTGTCGTTAAACCCCAATAATTAAAATAAATGGATAAATACACTGTTTTGAACAATCGAAAGAGGTTGGGAAAACGGCATATTTTGTGATGCGAGAAGAAAAAGATGGAAACTCAAACTTGTGGTAGGAGATGAAATACCATTCTTCGAAATATGCTTAGATGATATCGTCTCACTCAGGAAATAAATGAACCCGAAATAAATATTTGTGTAACTGTTGTTTAACCTTTCTACACGGAAGAATGCTTTTCCGGGCAAGGAGCATGATACGTCATAATTGCATTAAGTAGGGTGGCTAGTAGTAGTGTATGCACGTTTCACCCCCTATCAGCAGGATCTCATTGCAGGATCTCATGTGACGTCATAGCCACATGACCTAGTGGCGCCATGTTGTGTTGTCATGGTAACCCGCGTTAGCGGCCATGTTTTGACGTCATCTCCATAGTGATACGTGGTGTGAGTGCGCATGCGCAGCGCGTGTTGTTAGGGTGATACGTGTTTCCCTTCGTCCATTTTGTATACTGGAGGCCGCCATCTTGGTTTCTATGGTAGCACGTGATTGCTATGTTACCCGAAGTCCTACAATAGGACGGGGTATGTTCGGAGGGTATGTTCGATTGAACAGTGGTAAATCTTATTACCACAAACAACCCTACAATCCTTCCAAATCACCAAAGTCCACCCAAAATCACCGAAATTGACTTTATTTGATACGGATTTCCCATGTTATTGGTTTTATTGACTTAGCACGTAGTGCTATAGTACTAAGGGGAAATAAGGGGTGCGTTCGATTTAACAAGAGTAATGTTCTGGCTGTGAATTCTCCCATAATCCCTTTTTGGATCCCTGTCCCATGACGTTTTTCCCATTAAAAGACATGTTCCTTTGGTCATTACCCAGAATTCTCTGCTTCTATCTATATATGCAATAGTTTTCGTCTATCTGGCCATGTTCCTTTGTTCTAGAGTATACTCCGGTAGCGTAGAAGAGCCTATTAGTTGGGACAGTTTACCTTATTATTACTATATTTAGCAATTTCTGGGCTATTCTTGTAACTTCTGACCCTATTCCCTGTCTTGGTGTTTCATTTATCTAGATCATTTATATAAATTATAACGAACCAATCAGATTGCTTGATTTCCCATAACCTGTATGCAGAGTTATCTCCCTTCTATACAACAAAAGCCAATATCATTCCCAAAGCAAATATCATTCCCCAAGCCAATAAGCTATCGAGCAGTTACTGATGTCATTGCTCGAACGACTCGAAGCTCATCGAGCAAATGAGCCTTAGATCAATTGCTCGATCGAGTGACTCGGCATATTGCTCGAATGACTCGAAGTCCGTCGAGCAAATGAGCTATCGAGTAATTGCTCGTTCGAGTGACTCCTCGAACGACTCTTCGACTCATTTCAGTATTTGAGGATACCTATGGCCCGGCATTGTATTATTTGAGGATACCTATCGAGGATACCTTTTATAGGATACTTATCTGAGGATACTATTACCTATATCACAAGGCATACCTATCCCAATATCCCTTATAAGCTAAATCAAGAGAGTAATTGCACCATAAGCAATTACTCGAACGACTCGAAGCTCATCGAGCAAATGAGCCTTAGAGCAATTGCTCGATCGAGTGACTCGGAATATTGCTCGAACGACTCGAAGCTCATCGAGCAAATGAGCTATCGAGTAATTGCTCGTTCAAGTGATTCCTCGAACGACTCTTAGACTCATTTTAGAAAAAAGGGGTGCCGAAGGCCATATGTTTTCCAAAAAGGGGTGCCGAAATTGGGGTGCCTTCTGGTGAATCCCTTTTTTGTCAAATGAGCTATCGAGTAATTGCTCGATCGATTGACTCGACATACTGCTCGAACGACTCGAATCCCATCGAGCAAATGAGCTAACGAGCAATTGCTCGTTCGAGTGACTCCTCGAACGACTCTTAGACTCATTTCAGAAAAAAATGATTCCATAGCCACAGCCGTTTTCGAAAAAGGGATTCTTAAAAATGGATTCTGTAAAATGGGATTCCTGTTCGAGCCCGTAAAATTTGGACTCCGTGTTTTAACATCGTCTACTCGAGGGTATGGGAAGGGATTGATAAGAACCAATTCAACAATGACTACAAGACTCTTAACAGATACAACCAGTCACTACAAAACAACGAAGTAAACAAAAGAAAGTGAAAGAATGTCAAACTAGTCGGATTGATCGAACTAGTTGGACAGACTGAACAGATCTGAATTATGAACAGATACAAGACACCTGTTCGAATGAAGTCGTAGTGAACAAAGATCCAATACAACCAAGATGGATGAGAACAGAACAAAGTGAACAAAGATGCAATGAAGTTATCGAAGTGAATTGACCATAACAAAGTTTTCAACTGAATTAACTATAACCCTTAAATATAACCCAATGTTAACCCCCCCCCCCCCCCCCTTAAATTGAATAAACCTGAATGAACCGTTTGAACGGAACAAAGTTTTCAACTGAATGAACTTTATGTAATTAAAACCCCTTTGAAGTCCAGAAAGTTTTTAACTATAACCTCTATGACGGTATTAACACCCTTGAACTGAATGAAGTATAACCCCTAACTATATCCCAATGTGAACACCTTTGAACTGAACAAAGTTTAACTTAATACGTTTTAAGCTTAATGAAAATATAACGAAGGTGATCTGACTTTAACTCCAGAATACAACCCATTAAACTGAATTCTTCCAATAGGGAAGGGGAATACCCCCGAGTGGACGATGTTAAAACACGGAATCCAAATTTTACGGGCTCGAACAGGAATCCCATTTTACAGAAGCCATTTTTAAGAATCCCTCTTTCGAAAACGGCTGTGGCTATGGAATCCCTTTTTCTGAAATGAGTCTAAGAGTCGTTCGAGGAGTCACTCGAACGAGCAATTGCTCGTTAGCTCATTTGCTCGATGGGATTCGAGTCGTTCGAGCAGTATGTCGAGTCACTCGATCGAGCAATTACTCGATAGCTCATTTGACAAAAAGGGGTTCTCCAGAAGGCACGACAATTTCGGCACCCCTTTTCGGAAAACATATGGCCTTCGGCACTGCTTTTTCTGAAATGAGTCTAAGAGTCGTTCGAGGAGTCACTCGAACTAGCAATTACTCGATAGCTCATTTGCTCGATGGGATTCGAGTCGTTCGAGCAATATGCCGAGTCACTCGATCGAGCAATTACTCTAAGGCTCATTTGACAAAAAAGGGATTCTCCAGAAGGCACCACAATTTCGGCACCCCTTTTCTGAAAACATATGGCCTTCGGCACTCCTTTTTTTCTGAAATGAGTCTAAGAGTCGTTCGAGGAGGCACTCGAACGAGCAATTACTCGATAGCTCATTTGCTCGATGGGATTCGAGTCGTTCGAGCAGTATGTCGAGTCACTCGATCGAGCAATTACTCGATAGCTCATTTGACAAAAAAGGGATTCTCCAGAAGGCACCACAATTTCGGCACCCCTTTTCGGAAAACATATGGCCTTCGGCACTCCTTTTTTCTGAAATGAGTCTAAGAGTCGTTCGAGGAGTCACTCGAACGAGCAATTACTCGATAGCTCATTTGCTCGATGGGATTCGAGTCGTTCGAGCAATATGTCGAGTCACTCGATCGAACAATTACTCGATACTCATTTACTCGAGTCACTCGATCGAGCATTTGCTCTAAGGCTCATTTGCTCGATGAGCTTCGAGTCGTTCGAGTAATTGCTCATGGAGCAATTACTCCCTTGATTTAGCTTATAAGGGATATTGGGATAGGTATGCCTTGTGATATAGGTAATAGTATCCTCAGATAAGTATCCTATAAAAAAGTATCCTCGATAAGTATCCTCAAATAATACAATGCCGCCCATAGGTATCCTCAAATACTGAAATGAGTCGAAGAGTCGTTCGAGGAGTCACTCGAACGAGCAATTACTCGATAGCTCATTTGCTCGACGGACTTCGAGTCATTTGAGCAATATGCCGAGTCACTCGATCGAGCAATTGCTCTGAGGCTCATTTGCTCGATGAGCTTCGAGTCGTTCGAGCAATGACTTATCAGTAACTGCTCGATAGCTTATTGGCTTTGGGAATGATATTTGCTTTGGGAATGATATTGGCTTTTGTTGTATAGAAGGGAGATAACTCTGCATACAGGTTATGGGAAATCAAGCAATCTGATTGGTTCGTTATAATTTATATAAATGATCTAGATAAATGAAACACCAAGACAGGGAATAGGGTCAGAAGTTACAAAAATAGCCCAGAAATTGCTAAATATAGTAATAATAAGGTAAACTGTCCCAACTAATAGGCTCTTTTACGCTACTGGAGTATACTCTAGAACAAAGGAACATGGCCAGATAGACGAAAACTATTGCATATATAGATAGAAGCAGAGAATACTGGGAAATAACCAAAGGAACGTGTCTTTTAATGGGAAAAACGTCATTGGACAGGGATCCAAAAAGGGATTCTGGGAGAATTCAAATCCAGAACATTACTCCTGTTAAATCGAACGCATCCCTTATATCCCCTTAGTACTATAGCACTACGTGCTAAGTCAATAAAACCAATAACATGGGGAATCCGTATCAAATAAAGTCAATTTCGGTGATTTTGGGTGGATTTTGGTGATTTGGAAGGATTGTCCGGTTGTTTGTGGTAATAAGATTTACCCCTGTTCAATCGAACTTACCCTCCGAACATACCCCGTCCTATTGTAGGACTTCAGGTAACATAGCAATCACGTGCTACCATAGAAACCAAGATGGCAGCCTCCAGTATACAAAATGGACGACGGAAACACGTATCACCCTAACGACACGCGCTGCGCATGCGCACTCACACCGCGTATCACTATGGAGATGACGTCACAACATGGCCGCTCACGCGCGTTACCATGACAACATAACATGGCGCCACTAGGTCACGTGGCTATGACGTCACATGAGATCCTGCAATGAGATCCTGCTGATAGGGGGTGAAACGTGCATACACTACTACTGTGGCTGCAAAATCAATGTGTGGGGTAGACCAATCAATATTTTCAACGTGCAGCCCAAAAGCTGCACGTTGAAAATATTAATTGGCTTACCACGAAATAACGAATATGGACTACTCCAACTGCTGTCTTTGAACTGAAATGGAAGATACCACGGGGTTTAAAGGGTTAATGTATGTTTTTACACTTATATTTGTAAAACAAAATGAGGACTAAAATATTTTCAAGCTTTCGTTTTTCATTTTTGTGAAAATAAAATGTGTCATTAATTTTATCAAAACAATGTGATATTAATTTTGTCATGGGTAGGTTGATTCTAAACGAATTTTTCGCTGGCTCATAGATATTAACTCCGTCTGGTAACTTATTTTGTGAGGCCCAAATTTTTTAAAACTAATAATATTTGAGTGGAGTGGCAGTTTTGGGGGGAATAGGAAGCATGTTATGGCCGCTGTGCAGTGGCTGCGCCCGAAAAAGTTTTACGGGCGGTGCGGGGGGGGGGGGGGGGGCAGTGGTGTACGGGACTCAGGCTCCACGAAGCGGAGCAAGTCCACAAGTGGTCTTTTAAGATCATAACATCATAGCATTGCATTCGGATATCACCAACCTGTGCTCGAGTCCCTAAGGCACGAGCAGTCATAGGAAGTTTATTTGAGAGTTTCATTCGTGGGAGGAGATGAGGTTCTTCTGGTAAAAAATGGAATTGTACTTTGAAATAAAGCCTATTGGCGACTTTTGGAGTGCATCTCCTCTTTTGTGGACGTCGAAAAGGATGAAGCGCGAATACTCTTGCTTCTTTATTTTCGAAGTTTAAAATCCCCCAAAAAGTAATGGGAGTCGTATGTGTGTTTGGGAGAAAAAGAGTTAGCACATGTACCAAACGAGCACACATTGCAGACGAAAAACAATCCAATAGATGATTTCGTCCACCTATGGAGAGACTCCAATTGTAAAATCTATAAAATTCGGTTGCAAACAATCTTAAGTCTCTCCACTTAGAGGTAAAATCATCCAATCATAATTGAACAACTTCCGAAAGAGTGAAGAAAAACGGAATACTGTCGTCACCATAAAATGTCGACCTAGTTAATGGGTACTCGTTTACTGATTTGTACTCTTTCACTTAAATACTTATTCATCTTACTGTCACCACTTTATTAATTCACTCATTGATTGAGAGGCTTGTGAAGGGAGGAATGAAAGGCCTTGCCCGCTTAGATACATTAGGTATTGTTACCTAATATGGGTTACCTACAGTTATTCACTTTTCGCAGACTATCTGCTGAAAGGCAGCACAATCCAATCATAATTGTACAACTTCATTGGTATCCCCCACGCAACAAGAGTGAAGACAAACAGAATATTGTCGTCACCATATATGGTCGAACAGGTAAACTGTGCCCTTTTCTTGATTTGTTCATCTTTAGTTTAATTACTCGTTCAGGTTATTGTCAACTTTTCTTTGTTTATCTGCTCATTTATTAATTCACACACTGATCGACGGACCAGCGAATGGATGGATGAGGGATCTGGCCTGTTCAGACACTGGTTATTGCTAAACAGTGCGGGCAAATGCATTGAATAACCAAACTCTCCTCCTCAGACAGCAAGTTATTTCAGTAAATTATTAGAAAATATGTAAATATGTTATTGTTTTCATTTCAATTGTTTACTCTATCACTCACTTATCAACTCCAACACTGCACACGATTCAGAACGACCACTCAGTCAGTAAGCTTAACCTTGGTTTTAAGGAATGTCAAATATTGCCCCGTACAGTTATAGAGCACAACTTGTTTGAATTAGAGAGACCTGGTGACCACAGTCAAAATGTCGCATAATATCTCATTGGACGCAGTCCGGAATAATTCGGAATATGATTTTAAAGGGACTTTTAACGAGAAACTGAATGAAACATCCTCTGGTGATGAGTTGTCTTCCAGTTTTATAAATAGTGATTGCAGACACTATCTACCGGAAGAACCCCCCCCCCCCCCCCCTCCCCAGACAGTTTGGAGGAACATTAAAGCTCATTGGGACTCTTTTAGCGAATTGCTCTTTAATAATACATTTCTGTCCAAATATAATTCCCCTACAAACTTGAGTTAAACTTGCAAAAATGCTTTATTAAATGAACAGTGGTTTCTACTGGCATTGTGTAATAGTTTCAAAAAGGTTTAAAGAATACAACAATTGAACTATTAATTATGCAGCACGAATGCGGTAGAGGTCGGAGGTCAACAATTCCGTCTCTACTACAGGAATAAATTTTTTCAGTGTTAAACCTACGGGGGCAATTTATCACCCTACTAGGCGAATAAAGCAAAAAATCTAAGGCTTTTATTGTTCGAATAAATGACCATTTATGAGATTAACGCTGATAGGTCACGCCTTTTCAAATAATTTTGGCCTGGCACATCGATCAGGTAACATAATTACAGATGTTTCGGACCATTTTGCCATCTTCCATTTGATAACACATAATAAAGGTGACAACCCTCCAGCAGTAAACTCGACGCGGAAAATAAATTCAAATAGCATAGCCCAGTTTGAAACGCTTCTGTCTCAAATTGACTTCTCTGCCGTTTTCGAATCTGACTCTCCAAATGCAGCATACGATATCTTTATGGACATTTTCTGGTCGGCAAACGAAAAGGCATTTCCCCTAACAAATAGCAATTTGGGAAAACATTCGTGAGATGAAATCCATGGATGACTAAAGGACTTTTATTAGACACCTGTTGTATGTAATCCCCATCTACAGCAACACCAAGCTATGTGGAAAATGAAACTCTGTTCCACACATATGTGCTGAACGAAATCGTTAACAGACGATTTATAAATAGAAGTGACATTTCACTGGAATATTCTACAAATCGCGCAACGCAATTACAATTTGAATCCCTGGCGATAGCTGAAAATCGTGCCCTGATTTCCAATGTGTTCTATGTGCCAGTAGACACATATAACACTTTGGAACTAGGGGACGAAATAGTAACACGGGTTCCCCTCCCTCGCAAATGAGTTTGGCGATAAACTGTGTTCTTTTTGTTGATAGTTGTTCAATGAATTGCTGAGTTTCCTACTGATAATTGTTTTTTATAGACGTGAAGGCGTGTAATAAACACAGAGCGACACACAAGGGTGAATGGGTTAATCAATATGGAACTTGTGCCATCGCCCGCGGCCTCTTGTTTTATCCCCCCCCCCCCCCCCCCCCCCGCGCTGGTACTCGTGGCATATCGATTAACCCATTCACACACGTGTGTTGTTCTGTGCATTTAGTGTAATCAAATACCAAATCAAAATTCTATAATAAAAAATTAAAATATCCGACTGAAAATAACATAAAAAATTACAAAAAAGCTATTGTAGAATATTTAATAAGATTAAAAAACAAAGTAAAGCTACGAACTACTCAAATATATTGAAAGAAAACAAAGCTAACCTACGAAAAACTTGGCAAATAATAAATAGTGCCCCAAACAACTCAAAGAATGTTGCTGATCAACCGACATTTTCAAAGAATGTTGCTGATCAACCAACATTTTCATAATAAAGATGACAAAGAAAAATACAACGCGAGCGAAATTGCACACCAATTTAATAACCACTCTGCCCAAATTGGAAAACGCACCAATGAACAGATTAGCAGACCCAATAAAGACCTCCAAGACTTCACGGGCAACGACTTGCACAACAGATTTTATATCAATCCAACAACTGAATATGAGTTGTTGCTGTTTTCAAGTCACTAATGTAGGCGAAAACCGAGGATTGTGATGATATATCAGCAGAACTACTCAAGTATACATTTTATGCTACAGTCCCAGATTTAACTCATATTATCAATATCTCTTTTAGCAGCGGCGTTGTGCCAGACAGAATGAAAGTAGCCAAAGTAATTCCGATTTTTAAAAATAGAAATGAATGTAAATTTAATAACTACAGGCCAATAAGCATTCTACTAGTCTGTTCCAAATTACTAGAAAAATTAATATGTAATAGAATCATATCTTATCTGGAAAAATACGATATTTTATATCACCACCAATATGGGTTTAGAAAAAAAAACACTTCACAAAACACCCGATTATGTAAAAACTAAAAGTACATGTAATCGGAACAGAAAACAAAAAACTAAAAATAATACATCAGCGGTATTTCTAGACCTTTCAAATGCATTTGATACAATTAACAATGGTATTTTATTAAAAAAATGGAGACGTATGGCTTCAGAAGCACTAGTATAACGTATTCAGAATCTACCTCTTTAACAGGGCACAATATGTCAAATATGGCGAACAATTCAATTCAATTCCATATTTATTTAGTAATAAATGTACCTTAATAGCATACAATAAATTTGAAAGCATATGCGAGTTACAGATAGTGATACAAATTATAAACAATATATATTGATTATGTGGTACAAAAATTACAAGGAGAGGGCATAGCCAGATTGGCTGTCTACCTGCCACCTCCTTAATACAAGTCGGATTTATCTCTTGGAGATCTGCAGATCACAAAAAAATAATTTGTCTCTTTTAGTAAATATTACTACTTGTTCTATGAAATGGGGATTTGGCCAAATAAATCCACAATGTTCTGAGTATCCATCGCTTTCTGTTTAGTTACTTTAAAGGGAAAAAGAGCCAGAAAGCCTCATCTTACAAGAGGCAACCAGAATTCGGCGGGAGGCGCATCAGGGTTACAACCAAAGATTCGTCAAGAATACTGAATGACAATACAGAGACTGGCATGGCGAGCGAGACACCAAATCATCTGACATAGATCCGTTCCATCATCGTGTATCTTCCGACTTGTGTCGGGTGAGCCAATGTCTCAATGCTAAGTTTTCTTGACTGAATTGAACTATTCAAAGAGTGACTGAAAAACGCTAATTGTTACATCACCATATCGCGCGCAATGTCCACTCTTCACGAGAAATTGC
Organism: Pictodentalium vernedei; assembly: GCA_031216915.1. Classification (NCBI taxonomy): domain Eukaryota; kingdom Metazoa; phylum Mollusca; class Scaphopoda; order Dentaliida; family Dentaliidae; genus Pictodentalium; species Pictodentalium vernedei. The sequence goes on along the minus strand of CM062295.1, from coordinate 540,720,089 downwards.
CTTCAAGCGATGGAGAAATAAGCCATTGACCGACAAAGTTATTGGTCGACAATGTTATTGGTCGACAAAGTGATGAGATTCAGAGTCAAGCGAGTATTTAATCAAACGTTACAATCTTGGCAATAAGGATTTGAACAGGAGACAGAAGTGAGATAGGAGCCTGTTAGTAAGTTGGTTAAGGTCAATTTAAAAACATTTCTATCGTGTATATTCCGTATTTCATTGTCTAATTTATTCCATAATGCCGGAAAGTGGTTCGCTGTTAGCCATTCAATAAAATTGGTTCTAGGCGTGTTTGTTTTTAATAATCCTGATTGTCTAGTCACAACTCCATCTTGGTTTGTAATAGAGGTGAAGTAATTAAAGTAATAGAGGTGAAGTAATTATTAAAGGTGGTAGACAATGCATTGTTATACCAGTCATGTACCAGTAACAATGCATGAAGTGTATAAAGGTCTTGAATTTTAAGTATTTTATCTTTTAGAAATAGGGGATCTGTGTGACAGTTATAAGCTTTGTCGTTTATTATTCGGATTGCTCATTTTTTGTAAGAGATAGAGTTTGTTTATATGTTTGGAGTGACCCCATATTTGGATACCAAACAGGAAGTGACTATGAATTAACGCATAATACAGGGTGACTAACGCTCTATGTGGTAGGATTTTTTTAACTCTATTTATTGCCCAAACAGCTCTTGCTACTTCTGTGCACAACATTGAAATGTGGGTGGAGTAACTCAACTTATCGTCGAGATGAACTCCTAAAAATTTGATAGAGGATTCTGTTTCTTTAATACCCACCCTGATTATGGGATTATTATCGATGCTAATTATATTATGATTATTTTTAAGTTTGATATGTGACGAGCTGATTATGATATATTTCGATTTTTTGGCGTTTAGGAGTAGGTTATTGGCTCTGCACCACATATTTATTTTTTCTAGTTCAGTGTTGACAGACTGATATAAGATTTCTTGATTATGATGGGATGTATAGCCCGTTGTGTCATCAGCGAACGATAGGAGATTCAAGTTAGTACTATTTGATATGTCATTAATGTAAATCAAAAATAAAACAGCCCTAAAATTGAACCCTGTGGAACTCCGTAGGTTATTGTGGTGTGTGATGATTTTTTGTTCAGATACTCTACATATTACTTTCTATCACTGAGATAGCTCTGAAACCATTTGTTTACAACACCCCTGAAACCATAAAACTCTAACTTTTTTAGGAGAATATCATGGTTTATTGTGTCGAAGGCTTTTGACAGGTCTAAAAAAACAGATATTGCACTATCTTTGGTGGGTTTGTTATTTTCAGTTCCTATATGGCCCGGAAGGTGTAATATCGGGTGCACTGTTGAATGTCCTTTTCTAAATCCGTATTGGTGTTGGTAAATGATGTTATTATTCACCAGGAATGTGTCAAGGCGAACCTGCATAATCTTTTCTAAGAGTTTGGAGAAAATAGGAAGTATGCTAATTGGTCTGTAATTATTGAGAACACTCTCGTCACCTGATTTAAATACTGCAATTACTTTAGCCAATTTCATCTTCTCGGGTACTATGCCGGTTTCGAAAGATAGGTTTATATATGTGATGGGAGGTCGATATAGAATTAATAATTTCCTTGGTGAGTCTAGAGGTCAATTCGTTACAATCTTTGCTTGTTTTAGTTTTCATTTTCTTAGTTTTGTTGACAACTTCATCAGAGGTTGTGAGCTCGATGAAGAAGCTGCTCGGGTGACCGCTCCCTTGAAGGCAACTCGAGAAATGTTTATTCGAAGCCGCTATCTGTGCGGACGTAGATTCTCCCACACTGGTGAAGAAGTTATTAAATTCTCGCGCGATCTCAATTCCATTGGAGATTTCTGTATCATTAACTTTGAAACTTGCTGATAATTTAATTTTTGAATGGGGTTTTTGGATTTCTTCATTTAATATTTGCCATGTTTTCTTTAGGTTATATTGATTTTCTTTGAGTATAAAGTTATAATAAGTGGCTTTACTTTTCCGTTTTGTTTTGTTGAAGACTTAGCAGAACTGTTTATAAGCACCTTTATTTTCATCGGTAGGGCTTTTCAGTTGTTTTAGGTAGAGTTTGTTTACTGAGGAGGTTATTAAGCCATTGGTCATCCAAGGTTGTTTTTTGACATATCGATTTTTTTGCTGTCTTTCTTTTAAGAGGAAACTCTCATTGAAGGCCTGTAGGAATATATTTATAAAGTTGTTATATCCTTCGTCGGGACAATGAGTGTTTAATACATTATTGAAGTCAAGTTCCAAAAGCTTCCCATATAAAGTGTTAATATTTTCCTGGGATATATTTCTTGTGTTTATTGTTTCTCTGTCAATATTTGTTTTTAAACTTGTTTCTAAGTAGAACATTCCGAAGTGATCATCGAGGTCTGTAATAACAATTCCGGATATGGAGTTTCTGACCTTGTTAACAAAAATGTTGTCTATCAGGGTTGCTGAGTGTTTTGTCACTCTGGTCGGCTTTGTCACGGTGGGCAGAAATCCCAGGCAAAACATATTATCGATGAAATCGTCTGTTTGTTTATGTTCAGAGATCTTGAGTAAATCAATATTGAAGTCATCAAGTAAGACGCATTTTTTATTTTCTGAGTTAATTAGGCCAGATATTGAGTTGACTTGAGTTAGGAAAAGGTTTAGGTCAGCCCTAGGCTGAGAGTTTGGCCGGTATATTACACCGATTATAGTCGGTGGAATCTTTCTACCTATGATCTCCACGAATAATGTTTCACATAGGTGGGGTATAAAAAAGGTCAAGTCGGGGCGTAATTTATAACTTATACCTTCCTTTATAAATAAGCCAACACCCCCCCCCCCCCCCCCCCTGCCATCATCAGTTCGCACATTAGTTAAGATGTTTTGGTAACCCGCTAGATTATAAGATATGTTTTCGGGACATTTGAATATCTCTGTCAATCCGATGATGTCAAACGAATAGGCGTCAGTTTGCAAAGTGTATAGTAAGTTATTCAAGGCATCCCAGTGACCTTGTTAACAAAAATGTTGTCTATCAGGGTTGCTGAGTGTTTTGTCACTCTGGTCGGCTTTGTCACGGTGGGCAGAAATCCCAGGCAAAACATATTATCGATGAAATCGTCTGTTTGTTTATGTTCAGAGATCTTGAGTAAATCAATATTGAAGTCATCAAGTAAGACGCATTTTTTATTTTCTGAGTTAATTAGGCCAGATATTGAGTTGACTTGAGTTAGGAAAAGGTTTAGGTCAGCCCTAGGCTGAGAGTTTGGCCGGTATATTACACCGATTATAGTCGGTGGAATCTTTCTACCTATGATCTCCACGAATAATGTTTCACATAGGTGGGGTATAAAAAAGGTCAAGTCGGGGCGTAATTTATAACTTATACCTTCCTTTATAAATAAGCCAACACCCCCCCCCCCCCCCCCCCCTGCCATCATCAGTTCGCACATTAGTTAAGATGTTTTGGTAACCCGCTAGATTATAAGATATGTTTTCGGGACATTTGAATATCTCTGTCAATCCGATGATGTCAAACGAATAGGCGTCAGTTTGCAAAGTGTATAGTAAGTTATTCAAGGCATCCCAGTGGGCGTTAAGACTTCTGCAATTAAGGTTAAATATGCTTAGAGACGTCTTGATGCCAGATATGTTTTGTCGAAATTCCGCGGGCATATAGTATTTACAAGTGTCGTGGTGGTCGGCAAGCTTTGATTCATTTTCATCTTCCTCGGAGAGGTTCTGGATTTTATCATTGAATTTTCTGAAAAAATTATACTCGTCGATAGTCTGAATCTCACCTAGTGTAATACTACCCGGCACTGAATATTATATCTGAGGCCCATTGTTTTCCCGGATATGATGTGGTTGAACAAAGTATGAGTAGAAATTGTGATGGATATTCATTCAACGAGAAACAGTTTATCTGTGTTAATTGTTTTTTTCTCCAAGAGTTACATGTGATGTGGTGTTTGTAATCAGTGGGTGTATATCGAGATGTGAACTATGTACACATTTCTTAGGACTAAAACATGAAACAAAAAGCAAAATGAGAACAAATAATAACATAAAAAATTAAATGTAAGTGGGGACCTTCCTTAATTCCTCCAAATGCGATAACTGAAAAGGAATAATAAACTAGTTTTAGCCAAATTCTTTGGTGGGGTGGCGGTGAAGTGAGCTTTATACACATTTGTAAGAATTCCAGACCATCATCTTCAAAAGAAACTGGAAAACACACATTGCATACAATAAATCCAGAAGATGCCGAAAACTATTCCTCGTTCACAGTCCATAGGTAACTGGAATTCATTATAGTCGATTTTGAGGTCAAGAAATGGCGTGTTGAAGCGCCAGCGTGGAGAGAGACTAATATGCATCGTGTGTACTCTAGTGGCGATATCCCCTACACGGTAGATGAACATAACTAGAATTCCCATCGAACATGAATCAAGCTTAACTGAAATTCAGTGTAGTATTCCACAGGGATCCTTCCTTGGGTCTGTTCTATTTTTCTTGTATATAAATGATATTAGTCGGTCGACATCCCTGAACCTTCTCTCTTTCACCGATGATACTACTGTCCATAACACTCTATTCCACACACCGATTATGTGGACACGAATTTCAACCATGAACTCAACAAAATTCCTGAATGGTGTTGTGCAAATCAGCTTGCATTAAACGATGGCAAAATGAAGTATATTGTTTTAAACTCAAATCATATATAACACAAAACTGGATATATCCTAATATTTATATAAATAACCAAAAGATAACGTGTGTTGGATTAAACGGGGAACAAAAATCCCTGAGTTTCCTTGGTATAAATATTAATGAAACCTTGTTATTTCAAGACCATATATCAAACATCTGTGCAAAGACAAGGTGGGATAATTTCACATTAAATAAAGGTAAAAAAATACTATTCCAAAAGATCCATATTATTCCAAAAAAATACTTTATCATTCCCTTGTACAGTGTCATTTAATATACGATATTCACATATGGGCAGGTGTAGGACAATTAAGAAGTATTGAAAATACAGAAGCGCTCGATCAGAATACTAAATAACAAAAGGTTCAACTCCCACACATAACCATTGTTAGTAAAGGATATGATACTATGATCTATTTAAATTACATGCTTGTCTTTTCATGTTTGATTGTAAAAACGCCAAGTTCTCAGACTCATTCGAAAACTTTTTCAGTATTTCCGACACAAATACAAGACAATCAGGTGAAACACAAGTCAGGAAAACTCGAAGAAAAGCACTGGACAGACTACCGGTATACGCCTTTGCCGGCTTCACGTGCGAGAAAGATATAGCAGTATCCAATGGCAATCGCATACAGCCTGCGGAAGTGAATTTGACAGTGATTTTTTGAATTCCACAGCCATAGCCAACGTTCAGTTCACTGTAATGAACATCCCACCCGACAACCCGGTAGCCCTTGAAATGAAAGTTCACCATCTTTCCTTGTGTTGCTTATCAGACATTGTCAATATTCAATGAGAAAATACTTTGGGTTAAAAGTGCATTTTTGAAGTTATCATGATGCAAATCATAGCCTCACAGCATTCTTTTACCTTCAGTATTAAGTCTGTGTCAAACACATAGAATATTGTTTTTGTTTTTGTATGATTTCTTCTTCATGTTTTTCGTCTTCTGCTATGCACTTCCTTGTCCACATGATGATTCGAATAAAAATATAAAGGCGGACATTCCCCCACCGGACACTTACCCACCCACCAAAGGGGTAATAGAACTTGTCATCATGAAGAATTAAACAATAATGTATAACAAGAGAGCAACAACATACAGTGAAACAACTGTAAGTAACATGTCTACATTCCACGACCCACAACTCTTCGTCCCCTGAGTTTCAATGTGTTCTACGTGGCAGAATGCACATAGAAGACATTGGAACTCTGGGGAAGACTTATTGATGAGGACCAGGCCGATGGATAATGGGGTCGAGTAATGGCGCAGCAGAGAAGCCAGGTTTTGAAAAGTGCATTGATGGCACCTTTTTTTGGTGTGGGTGTGTGTGTGGGGGGGGGGGGGGGTGGTCACTGTTGTTCAAGATCAGGTTGTGGTCGCTGGAGCTTTTTGCGGGGGGGGGGGGGGGATCGTTGTGACAGGTAATTAATCTGTGTGAAACACAGACTATTGTTTTTGTATGGTTTCTTTCTCTTTCATCTTCTTATTCTCCTGTTTTCTGTCTTCGATGCACTTCCGTGTCCGCACGATAACCCAAAAACGAATTGTCCTATCTCACTGCTTTTTGGCATACTGCGAGACAGTCACCAACACCAAATGTGCATTTTTCAAAATTACTACAATCGCATTTTTTGTCCCCCTCCCCAGTACATTCCCGATGTTCATACATGTATTTTCCCAACCAATAAACTGGGCGGGGCAAAACACGTTGAAAGTGGGCCACGCTCATACCTCAAGCATGGCTTGATCTGGGACCAACACCAAATGAGTCAAAACTCAATAGGGGCTGAAAATATGTCTCAGTGTCATTGAGGTCAGCAGGGGACATTGAGCGTATTTTTCACAACTGCTGCAATTGCATTTTATTACCCCCCCCCCCCCCCCCCCCCCGAAGCACGACTGGAGTACATGCATGCATTTTTATACAAGTGGGTGGACCAAAAATTGAACTTTGCCTGGATACCTCGTCTTGCACAAACTTGTTGTCAACACCTACCCCAAAGAGTCTTCGAAATTATTTTTAATCTATACTGGTAGGTTAATATTGCTGTTGAAACTGAAGACTATATGGATGAGAAAGTACACAGAAAAAAGGACTGAATTGGCCTGCAAGTTTATTTATCCTGAAGATCCACCAGATCTCTCACTGGACATATTGTACCCTACTGTATATTGCTTGTGTTGGTGCTGAACAGATTCATGCAGGGAAAGTATCGCCCTTCAAAACATCCCATGAATCATATATTTTTTTCTCTTCGATTTTGGTAAACTTTGGGTGAAAGAACGAATTATTATTGATTACGACATGCTCTCATAATTGGCCTAAAGTTCAACTGTTATTCTCGAAGGGGATGTCAGTCATATAGCCAATTGAAGGGTGTCTGGGGAAAAGTTCGGAATTTTGGCTTGCAAACTTCATACAAAGCAGATAGAAATTTTCGAGGCTGTGTGAGAAAAATTGTTGCATTTACATTTGTTCCTACAATGTATGTTAGAAATGCTTGGTCAGAAATTAGAGATCAGGTTTCTGTGTTTGAATATGGGGGTATTTATCACTTTGCTACATATATGGAACATACTAGCAATGCAGTTTTTTCAATTAACCTAAGGAATCACCACACAGCCGTAGCTCACCGTACACATAACAAGGTGGAAGCGTGGCACAACAAACTAAATTGGGTTGTTGGAAGGGTTTATTCAAACATTTAGGAACCAATTGACGTGATCAAGCGAGAAATGACCTTTACTAGGGTGAAATTAGCACAGCCTACTTGCCTACTTGTGGCGCCGCTGCAAAGAAAGGCAAAAACAAGTATCTGTAATTTGATGAAAACCTAAATAGATTCAAATAAAGTTTTTCTAAAGAAGATCTTTGTATAAACGACTTTTTGGAACATGCAAAGTATGTGTGTCCAGTGTGATTAACCATACTCATTGATTTAAAATCATCTTAGAAGCTGAGTGAAAAGATTAGGATATAAGAGGACTCAATTTGACAGTTCTTATTGGCTTTCAGATTTGTTTTCCTTTTCGTTTTGATTAGTTTTAAATTGAAAATTACTCCCAACTGTCTTCAAAAAGAAGAATGTAGAAAAATTCAAAAGCCTTCAAGAGAAGCTAAGTTTAACCCTTTACCCAACGAATCGCCCGCATCCGCCCGCGTAATATGCAAATTCAGAAGTTGAAAAAATATTATTTTTCAAAACATTTTAACAAAACCATATCATGTGACCCCTCGTTGGAACGAGCTCATCGAGCTCGTTCCAACGAGGGATCACATGATATGGTTTTGTTGAAATTTTTTGAAAAAATTGAAAAAATGAAATTTAAAATAATAAATTTTGATATCGTCTGCGTTGGGTAAAGGGTTAAATATTATGACATACATGTTATAGTCTGGGGTCCTGCAACAGCCACACAAAAGCTCTTTACATTACAAAAGAGAGGTATTAAATATCAAACAAAATAATTCCCACACGAACCCTTTATTCAAAAAATGAAATTCTCAAGTTTGATGATCTTTGCAGGCGACACACTTTACTGTTCATTCGTAATTGACACACTGGGAACTTGTCGAAAAGCTTTGAGAATTTCCTCCAAATCTATCATCGCCCAACCGAAATGCTCTCCAGATAAAGAGGACACTTAAATAGAAACACGCATAGAACAAGCTTCTCTGCAAATTTACCAAAGAAGTCATTCCCTAAACTACGGAATGACCTAAGCAATGGCATTAAATCTGAACCCAGTTGTTGTATATTCAAACGCTCCATAATGTTACATGCATTGGAAACTTATAATACACACCCCGACATGTTTCAAACCACATATTATTTATTTATTGGTGTTTAAGGTCATATACTTATGCACAGTGGCTAATCATGACCGTGACAGTTTTACGGGTGGAGGAAGCCGGAGTACCCGGAGAGAACCACAGAGCAACGGCGAGCAGCTGCCATCTCCCCGACATCGTAACTCCGCACTACAGAACAGGCATGGTTAGATTGATTGAAGACATGCGCACTATCGACGTGCAGTACGCCTTAGTACACGGCGTCATCGTACCCCCATGTGGACAATCGGGGTGAAGTGCCTTGCCCAAGGACACAACGCGGGAGTTCGAATTGATCGCTCAGACGGTCACCCATCCAATGATTAACCGGGCTCGACGTTGCTTAGCTTTGGTGAACTGACGAGAACCGGCTATCGCAACGCCACCGCGCCCCCTTTTCAAACCACAGTGTCATGATTGTAACACAAGAGTCAATGATCTCTTGCGTGACTAGACCATTTATAACCACAGCTCTAATAAACATAGTAAGATAAGAACACGTTGTAGACCTCCTTTAAGGCGTGACCAACGCTCTAATGTTTTTCTTGCCAGAATCTCTTCCAAACATTCCATAGAGTATATCGGTCTTTGTTATGTCTTGCATCTCTTGAGAGGCAATATGAAACTTGTTTACCACCTGCTCTGTCACACCTTCGCACTTCCAACTAGGAGATGGCAGGAAGACAGCCATTGGGTTATGCCGTGTCCTAACAATATGCATGTTTGTTAAAACTTGTTACGGCCCTAGTTGCATACTCACGATATTGTTTAAAAAAAAACATCTAAATTCATCTATATTTTTAACTACACCACATGTACGCGTACATTGTGAATAATATAAGTTATTCTCTTTGTTGACAGGGGACATGGTCTCACGTTCCCTGCATGAAATTTATATTCAACCGAAGCTTTAGCCGAGGTTGAATATATGTTTCATGCAGGGAACGTGAGGCCATGTCCCCTGTCAACAAACAGAATAACGTATATGTCCTGTTCTTTGCTTCATTCATATCATTTTAAAATTTGTTGTTGTACAGTGAATATTAGAAAGGAGACGTTGTTTGGGGTTAACTTTTATCATAACAGACTGGAGTGATTTCCCTTTATTCAATGCTTACGTACGCAATCAACGGTGCGAGATGCTCTCGATTCGTTTCAGTTGATGTTATAGTAAATTAATGAAAAGAGACCTTATAATCTAATCGGTTTCATAAATAATTACCCATGTTTGCATAACTAATCTTTTTGTACGTAATAACGGCACTTTTGTGTGTATTTTCTTTTAGTTAAATATATTTGTCTCAGTTGATTTCAAGTGAAAAAACACTTTGCGATGAACCTTTGCTCATGGCAACGAGACGCTTTCCTTGACAGTGGACATAAAACTTGCTGACAGGGGATATATGCGCGTGCCCGGCGACATAAAATAAAATCAACGAGGCATTGGCCAATCACTGCAGGGTATTGCGGTTGGTATCGGGACATAATGCATTGTATTGTATTATAGTACTCAATTTGGCAGTTTTTATGGGCTTTCAGATTTTTCTATCTTTTCGTTTTGGTAAAAGTTTTGATGTCAAGTTACCGAGGGCTGATATCTCGCCCGATATATACAGATTATCATGATAATGTGCATCTCCTGTGATTTGTATCAGATTCGAGGTGGTGTCCAGAATGGGATCTCAACGAGCCGGCTTTGCCGGCGAGTTGTAATCCCATTTTTGGACACCACCGAGAATCTGATACAAATCACAGGACATGCATATTATCATGATAATTCATTTATCTAACAATTCTGTTACATAAACAGATTAAATCATAACCCTTTACCCAACGAAACGGCCGAAATCGGCCAATGCTATTCTCAAAAAGTCGCCAATTAATTTTCATTATTTTTTCATTTTTTGTCTCAAAAACATAGGTTATGACCCCTCATTGGAAGGAGCTCGTCGAGCTCGTTCCAATGAGTGGTCACAACCTATGTTTTTGAGACAAAAAATGAAAACAATTAGTTATTCAAGAATTTTGTTTGCAAGTGTCGTCTGCTTTTCATGTTAAGTAAAGGGTTAAATTATTTTTAAACATTTTTGGGACATAATGTTCGATCGAGCACTGAAACGCACATAGAATGTATCCATGTGTCTGTTATGATAGCCCGTAGCGCTACGAGAAACGAGTCGTCTATATGATACGGATTCAAAATGAGTCGTCAATATGATACGGAATCGGAACACATTATGTGATACGTAGCGTTTCTCGTGGTTTTCAGGCCAAAATCTATATGATTGTTAGATAAAAAAGTAACCAAGTAATAACCTCTTGATTTATTAAACTGAAACGGATATTGACGAAAATTCTCAGATCTATTACAGTTTTCAGACGGTGTTGTTTCTCAATATTTTAAGCAGTCCGAAATTTCTTCTTCTGCTGCCCCTAGTTCAGCCCTCTCAGTCTTTTCAAAGTCCAAAGTTTCAAAAGAACTCAAAACTGTCTTCAAAAAGGAGAACGTAGAAAAATCCATACGCCTTCAGGAGAAGCCGAGTTTAACCCTTTACCTAACACGAACAGCAGACGACACTTGCAAAAAAAAAATCTTGAATAACTAATTTTTTAATTTTTTGTCTCAAAAACATAGGTTATGATCCCTCATTGGAAAGAGCTCGACGAGCTCGTTCAAATGAGGGGCCATAACCTAATTTTTGAGACAAAAAATGAAAAAATAATGAAAATTAATTGGCGATTTTTTGAGAATAGCGCTGGCCGGTTTTGGCGGTTACGTTGGGTAAAGGGTTAAATATTATGACAAACATGTCTCACATGGGATCCTGCAAAAAGGTTCCAGTTCCTATGCGGATTTAACATAAGCGGTTCCTATGGGGATTTAACATAAGCGGCTTCAGGAAACCTCCAGGTACATGTAATAAGGGACGAGAACCTCCTGCTATACTACTAATTTTTACACAGAGGCAGATAGACCACGTTTCGCGAGGCTTCGGTCTGCGAATTATGTCTTACTAAAAATTCTCCTGATTGATTTTGCATCATGAATCCCAATTCTTAAAGATAAAAAGCGAGTACCCTTTTGGACGTTGCAAAAACGGCAATTAATAGTGATTGCATCTCAATTATAGCACATTGTATTATCGCATTAAATCTTAACCCGCTGAGTATTTTCAAGGTATTTTTTTATCACATCTAGTCATGGCTGCTGTGAAGCAGCCATGACTTGATTTGATGAAAAATGTGTCTATATTTTACTCAAGAAATCATTAGTGAGAAACGGCATTTAATTTACAGAGGCAATGTTTTATTAAATGTGACCGAATTCCACTTATTTCAGTGGCAAGAGAAATCCTGTCTTGGGTAGGAATATCCGCCAGCAGCATGCAATGTGAGTTAAATTATAAAGGCGCCACCCCCACCCCCCGCCCCCACCACAGCTCCAATGTCTTGTCTCCTCATCAGCATTGTTGTCATCCGAGTCAAAGAATTCGAACTCGCCGTCCGCTTCATCGGCTGTATCATCAAGATCTTCCGTAGAATTTCACCCGTCATGGTGGCCTCCCAGTGGCACGTGCGTCAGAACTATGGAGTCTGAAATTTATGGGTCATAAGACCAGACAATTGAGGAGAAGGTATTGGTCACTTTCGCCTATCCGCGTCGGGATATTTGGGAACAGTCGTGAACACAGACTGATGCCATATATCTGCCATGAATATTGCCCTGTGATGGCCTATCTATCTGTGAAGGTTGAGCCCTACAGATGAGCAACCCACAGTGCACTGTTTCGACTGAGCTATTCTGGGACTCCCACCCAGGCTACGAGTCAATGGACCTACAATGCAGGAATCATGGAACGGTTAAGAGTGATTCCCTTATATGGAATGCCTCCAGTGATGTAGCGAGTGGGTGAAATTTCATGCCGTTCGCCAATCCGAGCCAAAAGCCGCCACGGTAGAATGTGCGATTTTATTGCACATTTGAGCCAGCTTCGTTCCCTTACAATCATTTGTTTACCCTTGATTCCTCAAGACGTGTGTGTGTGTGGAATGGGGGGGGGGGGTGGAAAATAATAAATAATCGCCCAGAGGTCATGCCTATGGATTCCCAAATGTTTGGGTTTGATGTACACATCACAGCTATGCAGCAGGGTACTTTCTGGGCGACTCCTCTCCAAGAAAGGGATACTGGTCGCGTCCCTCTCGTTCTCAAAGTAGGATCATCTCATCTTAAAATTCCAATTGGAAGGCTTGATCAATCGCAAAAGCTTCCCGGGGATTATATTTTATTATGTCTTTGGAAGATTATATAGCAACAATTGGCCTGTTCCCATCCATATAAAAGACGTCTCTCCATTCCAGATGCTCACTCGTTCCCGATCGCCTATGATTTGGATTTGTTTCCCAGTTAAATTATACTGCAATATTTCTATCCTGTCAGCTTATGGAAACCAAACTATTGTGCAGATGATTATGATGATGTAAAAACATGGGACTCTCGAACCTAGGGAATCCTAGATCCTCATTCGCAAATATTATCGCTTGGATTTTCTCCTCCCATACTGAATTCACATGACACAGGAATTTTGCTCAAATATTTTCACCATAATTAAAGCGCTGGAATCCCATTCAAATGTGTGTTGTGGGTGGGGTGGGGATTCCATGAATAACTTCCTCACATAGGAACGTCCCAAAAACACAAAGAGTCTTGAGAATATTTTGAGAGATCTTTTTGTCGAAAGATATTCTGAAAGAAGAGTTCATTTTAAGGAGACCTTTCTCTCAAACCCTGGGTATATGCAATGGCGAATGAGCAACAAGGGAATATAAATAATAAACTGTTCATTCATATTAAGATACACCATTTTTGTTCAACTGGTGTTCCGTAATTTTACAGGCGAAGAATAGGTTAGTCATATCTGAGGTGATTCCATTCCTTTGACACGAGACAAAAAAATATCTAACAACCGTGATATGGATATTGTACGAATCGGAAAGCATTAACCCTTTACCCAACGTAACGGCCAAAACCGGCCAGCGCTATTCTCAAATATCGCCAATTAATTTTCATTATTTTTTCATTTTTGTCTCAACAACATAGGTTATGATCCCTCGTTGGAATGAGCTCGTCGAGCTCGTTCCAACGAGGGGTCATAACCTATGTTTTTGAGACAAAAAATGAAAAAAATTAGTTATTCAATTATTTTTTTTGAAAGTGTCGCCTGCTTTCCATTTTAGGTAAAGGTTAAAATGAACTAACGGTCTTTTGTTGAAAATGTGGACAATCCTATCATTCGATATTGGTCAAACGTCGTCAGCTCCATTAGCACCTTGGATTCCAAGGTGTCAAGACCAACCAACACACCCTGATGACCAGCTCTGACTAACAGTACTGATTTCCCAGGGATCACCAAGAGAGCCATTTTAGCTCTAAACACCTCCCGTTCTCTTACTTGGGCCCTCTAAGTGAAAGACAAGAGAGTTCACCTAGCAGTGGAATTTGAGACCGAAAATCAGCCACCACCTCCTTCGGGGAAGAGTACTACTGTCCGCGAGAGGCACGCCACCTATACTGCCCCTTAACCGAGGAAGAGAGGACCAAACCCCGAGGAAGAGAAAGAAAGAGAGAATAAGAAACAAATGAGATCATCTTCTAAGCGCCGGATTGCTCGGGCCTGGAAGCTTTTCTGGAGAAAAGAGAGCAAACGGCGAGGAAAGGAAAGCAGTTGAAAGATCCACCACTTCTACTCCCACAATTCAACACATGCAATTGCCGACCACCTCACAGGAGTCTCTGGATGCGGAACGTCCCGTGGAGACTGAGTTGGAAATGGAAGCTGCTTTCTTTCCGCTTTCCAATCCTCACTTGCCTTTCCCTTTTGACCAAGGAGAACCGACACAAGAGAGATGGTCTCTCACTTCATAGATATGATGGCCAAGAGTGAGACTTGTATCAGCCGAGGTGGAGAAAAGTTCATGAGAGGCAAGACGGCTGTGCGCAGGGCTGGGACACGAAAGGGAAGAAGTGATGAAAGCCCGCGTCAATCATCTGGAGACGGATACTTAACCCCGTGCTTCACCACAACTTCTGCACAAACTAGACAATAACACACACAAAAGGAAAAGAACCTACTCCAAGCACGATAGGACAACATTTTCCTGCTACTTTCCCTTTCCTGTTGCATTCGGATATTCGAGAAATGTCTACTGTCAAATGGGTTGAAAGAGGGTTGGCCCTCCAATCAATGATGGTTCTCTGTTACGGGACATCTTAGTTAATAGTTTATCCATTTAATCGGATTCTTACCAAAACATTTCTTTGTTACGTAATCTGCTCTATCTTGCTTAATCATTTTTATAATCCTTCAGGAAGATAATAGAATATTTGCTGATAGTTTATTTGGAGTAAACAGTGAGTAAATAATGGTAATCATAAAATTATTTTGTAAACGTAAATAAGAGGTTTTTCATTATCTCTGTTTTTACCATTTGTGGGTGTTTTGGTAACTAATGTACATAAACGAGAATGGTAATACAAAATTAAACTATCGTACTTTGAGTAAAACAATGTGCCATCTGCAATGCTTTAGCATTGAAAATGCACCTTGTTATACTCAAATATTGATACATGTTTAATTTGCTCTCGTTTACTTTTAGATTCCATTTGGCCCTAAATTCTTTCATTTGGCACCAAAATAAAGCACCGAACCAAAATTCCACTTAGCACCAAAACTTTTCGGGTCAGCGTGTACACTGACTGGTATTGATTGTTTGGAGGTGTTACCCTTTTTGGCGATACCTGGTTTGTACCCGGATTATATTTATGGTCTGGGATAATGCAGGAAGCCTACTTAATGAAAGGCAGGTAAATGTAATTCAACAGAAAAGATATGAAGAACATTAGATACAAAATACTGCACTGACAGACGATTTTGTAATAAATTAAAAATATAATGACATTCAATTTTCTTTTACAGAAGAAAATGCTTGCGATCCACCACCCGGTTGTAACGGTCATGGACTTATGCAAAATACGGCACAAGGTGATCGCTGTCTATGCTCACCGGGATACACAGGTGTCAACTGCGAAACTGGTAAGTTGGTTGTCACGTAAGTGTCGTAAGAAGCACACGTAAAGGCTTCCACTTCATCAAATGTCAAAGGTGTGAGGATTCACTTCGCTAATTGGCTCAACACTTCGGACATCACATTGATGAACTGCGACTTTTTTTTCGCTAACGAGCCAGCAGTCTAATTGTGTTATGATCAGTGATTCATTCACTTTAAACTACTTTTGTTGATGAACGGAACTTGGTAAATTTAATTACTATGAGACTGATAATTTTGCATCAGGCTTAACCCGTAAACCTTGAGCTAACGAATCGGTAGCATCTATCTACCTTCAAAATTTACAAATCGAGCAGTTGAAAAAAAAATAAACACTTTCAACAAAACTAAATTAGGTAATCCCTCATTGGAACGATCTCGTCAAACCCGGAAATCTCGATATGGAGGGGACACTCGATGTGGTCTTGGTGTTGTTGAAATTTTGTGACAAATTCGAAAAAAATATATATAAAATAATAAAATTTGATATCGTGTTTGATGGGTAAAGGGTTAAATAAAGGATTGTGCATTTGTTAAATCTTCAGAGAATGGCTCAGCAGTGGTTCATTGTCAAAACTTGGCTGCTAATCTGCCACTCGAGACTTGACTAAAAACCGCTGTCAAATGTGGTCTTCGTACAGATTACAGGAAACTCTAATTTGGATTTTAATACGATTTGCATTTACATGGCATCCGCTTGACAAAAACATAGAAGCAAGATGTGTAATGAAAAGGAAATAAACAGAAAAATAGAGCGTAATCGCTTGACTAGACTGATTACGTGAAATAATTCATGAGAGGTGAGGGACGTTGTACAAACACGAGTGCGAGAATGAGCACGGGTGTTTTGCAATGTAGTCCCCCGCTTCGAATGAATTATTTCACGTAGCCAGTCTAGTCAAGCAATTACTCTGTTTATTACTTTTCATTATTAACGATAATTATATTATATAACCCTTTACCTAACGTAACGGCCAGCGGAATTCTCAAAAATCGCCAATTAATTTTTATTATTTTTTCGTTTTTTGTCTCTAAAACATATGTTATGACCCCTCATTGGAACGAGCTCGTCGAGCGCGTTCCAATGAGGGGTCATAACCTATGTTTTTGAGACAAAAAATTAAAATAATAGCCATTCAAGAGTTTTTTGCAAGTGTCGTCTGCTTTTCACATTAGGTAAAGGGTTAAAAAAAATAAGGAAGTCCCCATTACACCTACGGCAAAGCGTCTTCGTTTGCGCGCACGGATACATGACACAATTGTTAATTGCATAATTCACTTGTGAAGTTATCGTTTATATTCAAACCTGGAAATCCCAGTAAATCACACTTTGGAAAGCAATAAAAACGTATCTCTTTATGCCGTTTCATATTTTTTCAGTTTGATAGTGGCCTTTCACCCTTGCCTTACCTTGCATATAAAGAAAAGCTTACCTTTAAATTAAGGGAACAGATGCAGTGTCGAGCTGCATAACACCCATGCTTTCGATAGTATGCGAAATGGAAAAACAGATTTATTTTACTTTTGATTCGCCACCAGAATTCACTGTGACATATTACGGTTTGGAGTCCACGGACTATATTTAGCAACATAGCACTACTACGCAGCTGATATATTGGGTAATACACAGGAATTTCCCATTTTATGGGAATCTCCAATCTATTATTAAGTAAAAATGCAGTCCCGGTATATGCTGTGCATTGTGTGTAGTGAATTACATCGTCGATATGTTTCAAAACTAATGGTTTCCTCAGTTTGAGAATTCCTTATCAATTGTAGAGTAAATGAAAAATATTTCCTAACGCTGTGCAAATATTCTTCGCAGTTAATATACGCACAGCGATCCACCCAGTAAGGTGATTCTCCTCTCTTCTAACTTCTCACCAGAGTATTGTACAGCAGAGTAGCAGACTGCTACTATTTACAGTTAACAGCCTGTTAAAACACTATTTGACTTGTTAGTGTTAAAACTGCAAAACGTGAATATCTTTAGAAAATTATTTCGTCACCTGAATTCATAAATACACACCCAGGTGTGGGAATAGATTTTTAACTATTTGGAAATTTATTTACATTTCTGACAACAACAGAAGACATCCGGAACTAATACTATAAAACTTTTACGCATGTATTTTCTGGAATTGTATTTTCTACCTATTAATATAACTGACTAAAATGAATCATTAGCATTTTAAAAGATATGGCAATTTGCTAAGTGGCAAATTGCCATATCTTAGAAAATGCTAATGGTTAATTTCAACTCATTTAAAGTCATAACTAGAAAATAGAATTCTAGAAAAAACAAAAGTTTTATAGTGTTGACCCCTGGTCACGTTGATAGCTGATTTTATCTTAAAATCAACATGTATTTTGTCTGTATTAACTCTGCAACAGTCGTGTAAACGACCCCCTGATGCAGATGTTTGTATCAGAGGGTCGGATACAAGCACGTTCATTTCGCGTGAGTTCCCTTTTTTTGTTCATCCGTACGAATAAATAGTTCGTTATATATTCGTCTACATTCTTGACTTATTCCCAATATATTGTAAGATAAAATGCTTATTACCATTATGTGGATGTACAAAATATGTATCCGAGTCGAGCTCCGGGTTCTAAGGGCAGAGCACGACGAGTCGAAGACGAGTCATGATCTGCCCTTAGAACCCGGAGCGAGACCTGGATACATATTTTGTACATCCACATAATGGTAATAATCTCTATGTACACTAAAATAACATGTAACTAAAAATTGATCGCATTCTAAAGTGAAGAGTGAATAAACAGTGAGTAAATAATACTCATGAAATTATTTTGCAAACCTTAATACTAGCCTTTTACTTTATTTATTTATAAGGTTTAAATTTTATTATCTATATGATTTATCATATGTGGAGTTTTATGCAACTAAAATTCGTAAAAGATGGAGGTAATACTACATTAAAGTGTCGTACTTTCGAGTTCAACAAGGCATCATGCTTTAGCATTGCAGATGGCACCTTGTTGCACTCGAAGGGCGACATATGGTTAATATGTTCTCATTCACAATCAGATTCCATTTGGCACTAATAGCTTTCATTTGGTACCACAAAAAATTCATTTGGCCCCGCGTAAAAATTTCACTTGGCACCAAAAAGGAAAACAAAATCTGTTCCGCATGAACACTGTTCAGAAACTGAACAAGTCCATGACTCCAGAACACATGTCAATAAAAAATACCATTCCGTCATTCATAATTTTCCACATGGACAAGGCAAACCCAGTTGCGATCCTGCACCAACAATTGCATATTAATTATTTGAGTTTAATGCACCAGACTTTTCTCTATAATGCGTTGGCATGAGAAAGCATCTGTCCTCTTTGTTTGTAATGTCGATTTTGAAGTTTTGAAGATGGTTTCATTTTGTATAATACACTATATATCATTTTGTATGTTGATTTTGTCTGGTTTGTTTGTGTGAGTGAGTAAAATTATCTTGACAGATCACATTATTTGCTAATTATGTTAATATTTGATTCTGGCAGAAATTAAACAGCGATAAGCTAGATGTAACATATAAGGCCTATAACACCAGTACTTTACAACTAGATTCTGTGAAACGCCAAGGCACTTTATTATTGCTGTGGCAATAAAAAAGTATTAAATTAGTGTATAAGCGTTTCACAGAAACTACATACAAACGAGAACGTTTATGTTATTTATTTATTTATTGGTCTTTAAGGTCACACATTTCTGCACAATTTCTAATCATGACCACGACCGTTTTACGGGTGAGGAAGCCGGAGTACCCGGGGAAAACCACGAGCAACGGCGAGCAACTGTCTGCTCCCCAACATACTAACTCCACGAATTCCATTTTTGTTACGCGTAGCACTTCCCCTGGATCTGTGCCAGCTGACTGTGGGTGTGACATCAATCAATAGGATGGTTGTGGTTTAGGGAGGCGCTACTACGCGGTTTTCAACAGTTTGATACAATTGCGGACCGCAAAAAGCAACGCCCTGAATACATTTCCGGCCTAATACATTAGGTGTGATATTTAACTTTCTTTACACCCCGCTCCCCCTCGTGGCATTGTCGGTCAGCTTTGTTTTACTCTGATTTTTGATGAGCGTAACTGCGTACAATCATAAACCTAGGTATCAAGTCTACTTTGGTAAAAAAGTATATGATCACTAAAAGTGCGAGTCAGTATCCCAAACTCCAATCCAGAAGAGAATGCCCTGAAGTTTTGCCCCTTCCCTCACACACACACCCTTTACGCCTGTGTAAATTGCAGCAGTACAGCTCCAGCGACAATTTCATCTCTTTGATATAATGTTACCCACAAATTATGGTTAAGAGATTAGTAACCATGGAAGAGGGAAAACTGGTCCGTTGGCGATTAGCGAGATAATTGCCTCGGGACTGTCGGGCCATTACACACCGGACACGAGGCGGGAAATATAAATACTTTAAACAAAACTGACTGCACTTGAACTAAATTCCAGCCTTCGGACTCTTTTCAAGCTGTAACTCACCGAGGGACGAAGGAAATATTTCGAACTTGCACGGTCAAAGAAGGGCACCCACACACATATAAGTGGAGGCCATGTGTCTTATCGGTATGGTAGGAATAAGTAGTATATCATGCCGGTTTTGTGCCTTATCTTATGGATTTCAACTGGTGGATCTCATGTGGCGCCATAATCACGTGACCTAGTGCCCCCCATGTTTGGTTGCCATGGTGGCCCGCGTGAGCGGCCATGTTGGAACGTCATTACCTTAGTGACACGTGGTGTCAGTGCGCAGTGCGTGTTGAGGGGCAATGCGTGTTTCCGTGGTCTTTTTGTATACTGGAGGCGGCCAACTTGATATCTATGGTTGCACGTGGTTTCCCGGAAGGCTTCTTACAGGAAAGAGATATGTTCAGAGAGTATGTTCTATTAAATAGGAGTAAATCTAATTACCACAAACAACCCGACAAGCCTTCCAAATCACCATAATCCAACCGAAACCATTTTATTTACTACGAATTTCCCCACAATGCTTCTTTTTTCCAATAACAGGTGTGTTCCTTAGTATACGAGTCAATCTAATTACCCAAATGGACCCGACAATTTCCCCAGTTACCAAAAGCCACCAAAAACTATCCAGACGGACTTATATTTGTTTATTTATTTATTTATTGGTGTTTAAGGTCACATGCTTATGCACAATGGCTAATCGTGACCGTGACAGTTTTACGGACGGAGGAAGCCGGAGTACCCGGAGAGAACCTCCGAGCATCGACGAGCAACTGTCAACTCCTCTTCATTCTAACTCTGTTCAAGCTTCTCTCAAGCAGGGTTACAGCGGTTGAAGACATGTGCACCACCGACGTACAGTACGCCTTAGTACACGGCGTCATCGTGCCCCCATGTAGGCAACTGGGATAAAGTGCCTTGCCCATGGACACAACGCGGGTCATTCCGGACGGGGATCGAACTCCGGACCTCTATCATAGAAGTCCAATAGTCTACCACTGAGCCACCGCGCTCCAACCGAAACGGACTTGACCAAGCCTTATTTTCGGCATATAAGAATAGCACCTGCTATAGGGTGCTTTCTATTTAACTGGAGTATCTGTACTGGTCCAGATTTTCCCAGAATCACAATTTTTCTGCCTAGTACAGACGCTGTTTAGCTACTATGACTATAACAGTTCATCTAGCTACTCTTGACTCTGCCCTTGTTACGACCTCTGCCCTCGTCCAAGTGTTATAATTACTAGTCAGATTGCTTGATTTCCTATAATCTGTACCCAACCAAACATAAGTTTATGTCTATTCTGCTAACAGAAACCAAATGCTGACTGTGCCTACATTCCCTGCATCGTCATGTCTCTTTTAAGGCATGCGAGCAACAGGAGAAAATTGAACACAAATATTTACTGCAATTACTACTAAATTACACTGTGGTTAAATCTACATGCTTGACTAACTTGATAGGATGCAAGCGATCCGGGTAAACAGTATTATTACTTTCCAATGTGTGATTTTTCCCGGTTTGATTATAAACGATAATTTAACAAGTGAATTATGCAATCAACAATTGGGTCATGTATCCGTGCATTTTGCCTTGGGTGTAATGGGGACTTCATTGTTTTTTAACCCTTTACCTAAAATGAAAAATGAAAAAGAGTCGACACTTGCAAAAGAAATTCTTGGATAACTATTATTTTCATTTTTTGTCTCAAAAACATAGGTTATGACCCCTCATTGGAACGAGCTCGTTCCAATGAGGGGTCATAACCTATGCTTTAGGGACAAAAAATGAAAAAAATAATGAAAATTAATTGGCGATTTTTGAGAATAGCGCTCGCCGGTTTTGGCCGTCGCGTTAGGTAAATGGTTAAATAATATAAATATCGATAATAATGAAAAGTAATAAACAGAGTAATCTCTTGACTGGACTGGTTACGTGAAATAATTTATTCGAGGCGAGGGACTATATTGTGAAACACTCGTGCGCATTCGCGCACTCGTGTTTGTACAACGTCCCTCACCTCTCATGAATTATTTCAGTTAACCAGTGCAGTCAAGCGATTACTCTCTATTTAATGTTCAAACAGAGAAATATTGTCTGCTTTTGCAGTCGAATTCCTGTCTCTTTGTAAAGATATTTCACACTGGACGCGTTGTGACCGATGCAAAAATTTAAGATTATATTACACACACAGACTTCACTCGCAAGTGGATTCTTCCCTGTGTGTGCCTCTTTTTTTAGGGTATTACACTCACTAAGCGATAAAATGTAATATGTTTTAAACTATGGACTGTACGCTCATCCGAATTCTACAGTTGTCTACATCTTTACAAATTTTATACACTTCTTACACGCTGGAAGTAATACGTCGATGCAAAAAATAATATTAATTAATCTCTATTTATGAACTTTGAAAAATGTTGGCGGAACAAAAAGCTGACCATGCAAATATCCCCTGTAGGAGATGTCCTATCCACTTAAGACAATAACAAATAATTTTAAAAAATCAGAGCTTCAGAATATAGGCCACGTGATTACTCGGGGGCTATTGAGTTTATTTTTTGAAAGATTTAATATACCAATGCTTTTTTAAATTGATTTTTGAATCTCGTGGTTTTTATTACCCGAACAGTGGAACAAACAGTGTTAACGTAGATCACGCTCCCCTCTCGGACAGTGTACGAATACTATCGACTTCGGGACAAACACGGAATATGTTTAAACAAACTGAAAATTCAACATATCGGACAGGTCATCGAGTACATACAAGGGTCACTGGTTGTATTTTTTACAACTTTTGAAAATCACATTTTGAAACCGGCCAATACAAGATCCGAATTTAGTTTATGAAAATTTATACTCAAAAAACTGTGAGCAGTTCAGAATTTTGAAAGTGGGTCACGCTTAATGAATATAGCACAAGCAATGTATGGAATTTCGCCTTTAGACCAACGCCAAAACAGTCAAAACGTATTGGAAATTTAAAGTTTGAGCCAAAGTCACCCATGTATTTCAGGAAAACATAGCTTCTGGCCTTAGTTTAGACTTAAAGAGCTTAATACAAAACCTCTTCTGGATTTCGTGTTCAGCGAATGGCAGCCTTATAACGCCTAACACTTAAGAATAACTTTTTTTAACTATGACCATCACTGCACCGGTTAACGAGTAAAGTAACTTGTTTTTGCATAAATATGTAACCTTAAACATCAATACATAAATAAATAATAGTAACTTGTTTTCGCGGTAGAACATTTTTAGATGATTAACAATTTGTGACACAACTATGGTTAAGGATTCGCACCCACCACCATACCCCAGGGTTAGAAACAATCGAATGTACGTGAATCGGATCTGATCGAGGCGACGATATCGAAACCCTACACAGTGGCCTACCGAGGGGTTTGTGGTGACACCCACTCACAAAAACTTTTTCAAGTCAGGACATTTTTGTCTGGATTGACGTCTTAGACATCAGTTAGCTAGCAAGCATTTACTTTCGTACACCTGTACGACGTCACATTTGTTAGTTGTTCCCATCTGACACCCGAAGAGTCTATCATACAGATGGGGGATGTGGTACCCAAATCGGACAGTTAACTGGTAGAGAGCCGGAATCCCATATTTGGGCTTTATTCTGAAGTGCCGGTACCACAATGTAAAAGACTTCATATTCTGTGGATGTGCTTCGTATTATCTTTGAAGTGATATTGTTTTATCTGTTAGGATTTGCCTTGTTAGATAAATTGTTACAAGGCAAAGATGCACACAAAAATGTGATGGACCAAACATAATTTAGCCCTCTACCAGTTAATGATTCATCATGAACCATTTTGACGAAGTCATGCCGTGTAAATGTTGATGGAATGCATTATCAGTCTGGACATGAACGATCACAGTAGGCACAAAATTAATCTGGTTTATAACCCCTCTTCCGCCTTCCCCAAATTGATCATTTACAAGACCTCACTCACTACACGGAACTCAAAGCGACACCAGCAACACAGGCATTGACGTTAAGATGTATGTATATCTTTTTGGTTGACGCACGCAAACAATAAAGAACACGAACATCGTCAAAGAGAAAAGAATAATTTATTTTCATTTGTTTTTTATCCACAAAACAAATTGCATTCCCACTCCCACTCGCCGAAAATGATATTCCACTCCCACCATCGTATTCCAATCTCAGCGATGACGGACTTTTGTTCTATTGTTTACAAATCGGTTGAGTTGAATCAATTATAAAGGGTTGTTTTGGGAAAACAAAGAAGAAAATAACATAAAGTACTATTTTAGCCTCTCGATGGCCGAGCGGATTATTTCACGAGGCGTTAGCCGAGTTATTATCCACGTGCCCTACTCGAGGGTAAAAATCGTAATCGAATCCGAGCACTGAACTACGTATTGTCACTGTGGTCAATGTCGTTAACAATGTGAGGTCATATGAGCCAGATACAGGGTTATTACAAACGTCAATTGGTCTGAGTTATCTTATTCCGAGTCTGGTCGTGGGGACCCATTTCTGGGGGAGGCGCTGGAAGAAATTATTATAAAACCAATTTTGGTGTCATTTTGTGCGGAAATGCTTCCTCTGAAACACATGCTTCATTTTCTGAAATTCTTCGTTTTTGGGAAAATGTTTGACAGCCGGTTGAATCGACGAATGCATTGGGCCAAATGGATGCGTTTTTGTTTCAACATGTTGACGGATTGTTATTGTAATTCCAGTACAAGGTTCACAATTTTGTATGTTTCTCGAGTGGATAACGTTTGTTTAATTTGTTATGTTCCAATAGAGTAGAATCCCCGCCCTCTGATTGGATGAGAGCTGGCGTAGTTTCTTTTATGTTTACGGCCCCAGTAGCAAATGTTACCGTCTGACGTCACCACGCGAAATATTTGAAATGACGTCGCCCGTTTTGTAATTGCTTCAACAACGGAGTGACTAGCAAGCCGCTTCATTTTTCTGGTGTTCTGGGTGAAGTGTTGTTTAAATTACAAACCGATTTACGATTTGAACTAAGATGGAATGGGTTTATCTGATTTATTGATTATTTATCCAGTGCCGTCGTGGATACACGAGGAGTTTATTTACTAGACCCGTGATCGTTAAAAGTTGCCTTGAAAAAGGCAACTTTTAACGATCACAAGTTTATTAAATAAGCCTCTCGTGTTTCACGATGTAGGTTTTGAGCAATGGGTAGTGCTTTATTGGAAGATATACGTTATTGCGATGAGTTGACGGTAACATGAACATAAGCTCCAAGCCTCAAACCTCAGACCATGTTACCGTCAACTCACCACAATAACTTATAATATTGTTGAAAATTGTGAAAAGGTGGATTGATGTTATCAGCCAAATGACGGGGCTGGACTAACGCTCTTTATCGGATTAGTGTATTGCAGTAACTGTGGTTTGTAAAGAAAGCCAGAAAAAGAGCGTTGTTCAGCGAGAAACTAAACAAACTGCGATGATATTTCTACTATTTCAATTAACCCTTTACCTAACGTAACGGCCAAAACCGGCCAGCGCTATTCTCAAAAATCGCCAGTTAATTTTCATTATTTTTTCATTTTTTGTCTCAAAAACACAGGTTATGACCCCTCGTTGGAACGAGCTCGTCGAGCTCGTTCCAACGAGGGGTCATAACCTATGTTTTTGAGACAAAAAATGAAAAAAAATAGTTATTCAACAATTATTTTTGCAAGTGTCGTCGGCTTTTCAATTTAGGTAAAGGGTTAAACCGGCGCAATACACATCAGACTACTTTAGACGCTTTCGTATTCGGTAGTTCTCCTGCACTGAGTGGCTAACTCGCGATTCCATACTATTTATTTTGATTTATCCTCCTGAAACCTAACGGTAACAACATTCGCAGGATTCCTTATTATGTATGCCGTTTTCACCTTTTCTTCTCTACTGTTTTATTATTTGATTAGATTCGTCAATTGTTCTCTTTACTTTATAGTTGATTGGTCAATTGTTGTTTCTCTGACCTATCGCAGTGGAGATGACATGCAGGCAGACACACCCCAAGTTTGTGTCATCTGTAATCTCGGATTTGACAATCAGGAGCCAGTATGTCATCTTTTACAATTGTATTTTTCTAGAATCGTATTTTCGTCTTACTAAAAAACTAACTTAATTGAATCATTAGCATTTTAAAAGATATGGCAATTTGGCAAATCACCAGATCTTTGAATATGTTAATGGATCATTTTAACCAACTGAATGTCATATCTAAAAAACGCAATTCTAGAAAATGCAATTGTAAAAGTTTTTTAGTTGTGGCCCCAGGCGTCAGTGTCAGTGTGCGAAAAATGTATAAATACAATCATAGGTTCATGCGATAGACAGCAACGACCTGAGCTGAGAGAGTATCTAACTGGTTGTATTCAGACCTGGCCCAGATCTGTTAACCCTTTGACACTTTTGAACGTCTTATGACGCACGAAATCAAACAGCGCATCGATACATTGTGGTCATTTGTTTTATTATTTTTCGATTTTATAAAGTTTTAACCTCAATTCCTATTTTCTCTCGAATAGTGCTCACTGACAACCCATTGAGCCAAATGTTATCGCAGCTTAAAATACTAATATAATCCTGCTGTCAGGACTTCTTAACTGGTTAAGTGCAAGAAGCCACTATCAGAGCTTTCAAAAAATGAGGATATCAGAGCAAAAGCCAACACTTCCCTTGCTTATATTTCACATTCAGTCAAACACAAATAACATTTTGTTTATATAAATTTGTTTTATTACAAATTATTGGAGAGTGTCTGTGGGCAATCTCCAATAATGTTTAATAAAACAAGTTTTGAACAACAAGTTCAGAACCCCCAAAATAAGCTAGTCATCAACCAAATAATCATTAAAGTGAAAAACATCTTGTTATTCGTACTTTCCGACATTTGACGTCGCATTTTGGAAAACATTGAAAAAACTGAATTCCCAGTGACGTTTGAACGTCAGAATAATTAACCCTTTACCCAACGTAACGGCCAAAACCGGCCAGCGCTATTCACAAAAATCGCCAATTAATTTTCATTATTTTTTCATTTTTTGTCTCAAAAACATAGGTTATGACCCCTCATTGGAACGAGCTCGTCGAGCTCGTTCCAATGAGGAGACATAACCTACGTTTTTGAGACAAAAAATGAAAAAATTAGTTATTCAAGAATTTTTTTTAAGTGTCGTCTGCCTTTTTCATGTTAGGTAAAGGGTTAAAGTCTCAAAGGGTTAATTATGTTTGTTCGTCATTGGAAGGCAGATATGGCAGATATTTATTTCCAGTCAGAAGCTAGAAAATCAGTCAAACATCAGATCGCTTTATGGCGAATCGGTAATATCGTGAATAAGGTTGGACCAAAAGTCACTTCACACATACCTTTTATTCATGCTTGGGGTGGCTGTGACACTACATTTGCCATCTTCGATCAAGGGAAAAGAAAGGTCTTGAAAAAGGTAATAAACGTGGAAGACCATCAGAATCTTCTATCAGCTATTAGTAACCCCAATGTATCACAGGAAGGCGTTGGCGGAACCGGTATAAAGATTTTCCAGATCATGTATAGGGATAAGGCTGGTGACTCTCTTCGACCCTTCGTTTTGCTAAGTTTATGAAAATCTTCAAAATCAGTTATTGAGCCACAAAAACGTCCGCCATCGGAAAGGGCGGCATATTACCATAGCCTAAGAGTTCATCATCCAGGTGATGATTAGGGAGAAACTTGACAACGATTGTTTAAACTCCATGTTATGGGGATGGGAGTACGCAGCAATGAAATCTTTCCAATAATGTCAGATCGAGATGCAGTTCCGGAAGAGCTTTTAAAATTTGTTCGATGTAAATGCATGATTTAGTCTAGGACTAATTGCGGACGCAACCTTTGTTCTTGCTGAAAAATGGACTCAAGTGTGTTAGTGCTTGTGGAAATCTGATCGTTTGTAAAAGCAATAGACAAAACATCCCGTGTTTGGTGACATAAAGCATCTAAAGCAGAATGTTTTTCAGAAGTTATAAACTTGTATAATTTTTCGGCCATATTGTGGGACAAATTTTTGCTCCAGTTGTCTTTGTATGTTATCTTAGTTTATCAGTTTGTATGTACTACACATGCAGATACTACATATGGGATATGTATTTATGTGAACATACATGGAATTCCAAGATTTTGGACGCCATTTTGGACGCTATCTTATCTCAGAAAGTTTCCCCAAGGTGACTTTTAGCGGATTTTGTACATGTTATTACTGGGATTTTTCCGCACAAAACAGTACCAGAGCTTGTTTTATCGCAATTTGTTTTCCGGGCTCAACCCTCGAACAACCAGGCCTCTTCCATTGACTTGATGAGTCCAGAGTAGAGAGATTAAACTCGGCACCGTTGGCGATGTATTTAATCTGGCTAATCTGGTTCATCTATTCTCGTCAATTCGATGGAATATGAAACTCCATTGATTTTCGTCATTATTTATTTATTATATGACACCTGAAATCTAAACCCAACGAAAAAAGACACAAGAAATATTTATTCAAGCGCAAATTCACACCTGTTGTTTTTCGCGTTCGTGGAACTGTCGCCCTAAAAGTCTGAGAACGACACTGGCGTCACGACTGCCTCGTTCAAGACAGACATTATATGAATTTGGAAAACGGTGACATACTCGTTATCCTACGCTCGAGATAAAACGCCATTGATGACTTATTTGTAGTAGACCTGTAATAAACTGCCACCCCTTATGCGCCAAGCGCAACTTGATGAATTGTAGAGAAGAGTAAACCTTTTATCTTTTATATTTCTTGTACAGTTGTTACGAGCACAACTTCTGTAAACACAGAACCGTCGAGCGACACAATAACAATGACGATGCAAGAGAATGGAAAAACAACGTCAGCTGCTGAACCAGGGATAGAAATCACATCAGAATACAGGAGCGACACCAGCCACACGACGAACACCCCAACATGGAGCACTCCTTCTTCAACATTCAAAAAACTAGGTGCTTGTAGAGTCTGCAGATCTGCAAGAAATAAAGTGGATATAAGAGTGCTGATACAGAAAATGGCGATTAACAAGTACAATACGACGCTTGTAAGGCGCAAGAAGATCTCCGTTCACGATGACAGAGCCAGCTGTGATGTTTTAGGCTGGATATCAGGGCTGATCATCTGCTCACTTTGGCTACTTGTATTTTTGTCTGACATAAACAGACTTGCAGATGATTTAATGGGAAATGTAGCTTAACCCTTTCTATTCATTGTGCATATATATTTTCATGAAGATAAACATTTACAATCCATAAATTTCAATAAAAATACCAAATTAGAAAGGAGGGATCAGGAACAATTTAACGTTACAGCTATTCAGGTTGTAACAGACTGTAACGTTAAAGTACTACAGAGCCATCGTACAAATATTGAAAAGACTCTCCCATTTCTCTGTTTACATTAAGACGTTACTTTCAAGGTGTGAGAGCTATAATGGCTAACTCATACAGCCCCTGCAACCAAAGGAAAATGCTTAGAGTCGCCATAAATGCGTTCGAGCCGGATGTTGCATGCCTATTCGTTTGAGTCAGCCAACTCTTTGATATTTCACCGATAGTCGGAGGCACATCGTGGTTACAACCCACCACCCTCACGGACTGGAAGTGTGGACTGTCGAGTCATAATATCGCGGACGCTCGCTACTGCACATGGTAGTGACATACAAATTCGAGAATTTTAGTAAACAAAATGGCCGAGCCACGATAAACTGTTAATATACTGAACATGGGCAAACGATCGTCTGTAAATTTTACTGCTATCAATACAAATGGGTATCAATACAAATGGGTTACAGGAACGTCGGTGAAAAACGCCTTCATCCATAAGATGACGTCTATTCAATGAATGCAATATCTCCTTGCATCGCAGATGTCCAATGTCGTGAAAGTTGTTACGCTGTGACTTTTGTTACAGCTTTCATATCATCAAACAATGTTACTGTTAACAATTCTAATCTCATTTGTTTCCACATAGTTTCCTTTTCCAGTTTCGGAACAAGACGTGCAATAATAGCACAGGTCTCCTTCGTCGGAACGCAGTCATTGGAAAAGGGGGTATTGTCTTACAAATGATATGTCTAGCTATGTACATAACACTGTTGTCGTCCTTGTAATTGCGTCAGTACTTAAGACGTTTGGGAGATGCTATCTACACTTTTCAAATCTGGGTCATGGTATGTGGCCCCTCGTCTCGCCGCGAGTGGTGTAATGGAGAAAATATCCGGCGGAGGGCTCGCCCTGTTTATTGGGATAATACCAAACAGCGGGTTGGGTTTGCTTAGTTTATCAAAAAAGTGAAAGAAACGAAGACAATATTTATTTTATTTAATGCTCAGGCATCAATTCACGCTGAAAAATTAAGTCATATTCCCCTGTCGGTCGGCAAAACGAAATATCAAAATGATATTTAGAAATCGATATTTCATCGTAGGTTCGGATGACGAATCACATGTACTTTAAACGAGTCAGCACATCAGTAATGAATTCCAGAGTCCCAAATACAAACGAATTCGAATAATTGATAGTGACAGTGACTAAATCAATTCATTAAATCAGCGGTTTCAAAGTTTGACTTTCTCATTCACCTTCCAGCGAAAAGCCGAAATCACTTTCAAATTTCTTCAGTTCAACTTCACACGTCTTCAGTGCATTGAGTTCAAAAAAAAATAAAATGACGTGTCTTGTTATTGAAAATAAGAAAGTGGTGTTTTTTGTTATTGTTCTATTTCTTCGAAACACACTGCGATTATTTCAATTCGCCAGCCTTGGTAAATCGTAAAGTTAGGGGAGAAATAAGACGGGACTACTTTTTGTGCGGATATTCACACATTCCAATGGTTGGAGTTTGTATGTTGTAATTTTTGTATGGACGCCGGTTCGGCACATAAATTTTGCGCCTTAATGGCAAATAAAGGCCACAAATTGGAGAGTTTGTAGTCGTAGAGCATTAAATAAAAAGAAAATTCACGAAAATTTGATGAATACCGAAAATATCTCGTTCGTGGCTACAAGAAATATGAGGATCTTCACTCGCGACTGCGTCGCTCGTGAAGATCCTCATATTTCTTTGTAGCCACTCACGAGATATTTTCGGTATTCATCAAATTTTCGTGAATATCCTCTATATACGTTAAACGATAGATTATCGAAGAAATTGCAGTAAGATAGAAATCGTATTCCCCACTGTGAAGATATATAATTTTTCACTTTCACGGTAGGCCAATCACTCAAAATGGCGGCTTTCAAAGAATCACTTCAAGGCGAATACGAGTCAAATTATCACTGGAAATGATCAATTTGTTTTAAAAACGTATCATGAAAAGTAAATCTATTGTTTTTGAGTGTATACCGATCATTTCCAGCAATAATTCAACACATATTCACCTTGAATTGATGCATGAAATCCGCTAGTCCAAACATGGCCTGAAAGTCCGTAATATAAGTTTTTGGTTTGGTACGTCCTTCCAAAGGACGTACCAAACCAAAAACTTATATTACGGACTTTCAGGCCATGTTTGGAATTCAAACCCCCCAGCTGAATCAGATTGAAACACGCTGTCTGTTCCGAGTATCCATCAAATCACTTCCGCGAATCAATGATTCAATGCGCTGTTTACTTTAATGCATCAATTCAAGGTTGAAAAGAGTGGAATTATCAGATTCTTATCAAAAGCGTATAATAAAAAGAAAATGTAGAGTTTTTGAGTGGATACCGAAAATTATCTCACCTGTGACCGAGACAAATGGTTATTTTTCGCTTGCGCTTATCTCATGAGATAATTTTCGGTATACACTCAAAAACACCAGAGATCCTCTATTTACAGATCAAACAGTCTCCTGGCTGACCCCGAATATGTTAATTCAATAAAAGAAGTCATATCATAGACAGGCAATAAAGTAATACGGTGCCCACAACACTATAAAATACAACCCACAGTAATTTTACTATCAATGACCAGCTTTCTGAGGAAACACTGAAGTTAATGATACGCTGGAAGACAATAGCTTACATGACATACAGTTAAAACTAGAAGTCCTGTCACGAACTGTGCGTTTATCTAGGCTTAATTGCGCGTAGGAATTTCTGGCAATTGTCATATCGGCTGGCATCCAAAGCACGGCAGGTTCTCCTGGTTACTCATAGCAAACACAGGCAATGTTTCTGCCAATGGACCTCCGGGTTACCCGGAGGTCCATTGGTTGAAACACTGCTTGTGCACAGGCCATATGCACAGAATTTGATAGCCTTACTATGGTCATAACGCGTAGATTAACGCTCAGATCGACGTGGTATTTGTGCGCATTTCATGGCAGGACCTCTAGTTTTAACTGTACCTGAAACAAAACCAACGTATGAAACAATACAATATCGAAAAGAAACTAAAAGACCTTACTATACAGTTTGAAGACGGCGATTTATCAGTCTCTCCAGAAATCTAAAATTTAGAATTGGAACTGAATACTATTGGTGATTAAAAAAATTAATGGTATGATACTGAGAACAAAAGCAAAATGGAAGATAGAGGGCGAAAAACCAACAAAGTATTTTTATTACCTAGAAAAAAGACATTAAACTGACAAAATAATTACAAGATTAGTGAAGTCTGACGGTTTCGAAACTGAACACTTAAAATAAATTTTGACGGAGCAGAGAGATTTCTACCAACATTTATTTTCCTCCAAAGTGTCCACCTCAACCCAAGACAATAAAACGCAAAACCAGTTCTTTGACACAAACAACCCTTTTCCCCACTTTCTTGACCAAGATGAAGGCGACGCGTTAGAAGGGCCTCTATCCGAAAGGGAAAGCATGGCAGCTCTTAAGACAATGAAAAATAGTAAATCCCCTGGATCCGATGCTTTTACAGCTGTGTTTCATAATTGTTTGTAAGAAGGACCATGGTTCATTTCTAGTACGATCCCCAAACCATGGTCATGTATCAAATGAACTGTCTATTACACAGAGATGTGGCATTATAACGTTTATTCCAATGCAGAACAAATCCAGATTATTCTGAATTATTCTTAAAAAACTGGCGACCAATATCATTAATTAATGTGGACGTAAAGATAGGCTCGACTGCTACATAGCAAATCGTCTTAAAAATGTTTTACCAAAACTAATTTCGGACACTCAATTAGGTTTCATGAAAGGAAAATGCATTGGAGAAGCTACTCGACTAACGTTTGATTTGTTACAAAAATACGAAGACCTTAATATATCAGGCATCTTTGCCTTATTAGACTGTGAAAAGGTGTTTGACTCCCTTGAGTGGTCCTTCATTGAGAAAACACTAAAATTTCAAAATTTTGGTCAATCTGTCTTACAATGGTTTCAAACATTTTGTACCAATTTATACAGTTATGTTATGAATAATGGTCACTGTTCAGACAAACTAAATTTAGGCCGTAGTGTAAGACAGCGTTGCCCACTTTCGCCGTACCTTTTTATTTTATGCGCGATCTTAAGCAGAACACTGAAATATGACCCTCACATAAACGGTATTTCCATAAATAATTCAGAACATCTAATAAGCCAATTTGCGGATGATTCAACACTTTTATTGAAAGTCGATGGCCACTCACAAACAATGCTCTGAATGCAGTAAACGCATTTTCCCTTGTAACCGGACTTAAAAGGTAAACTTTGACAAAACGCAGGTGATATGGATTGGATCTAAAAATATTGTTGAGAGAAGATAGAGACAGAACAGACAGTTAAATGGAATTTGTTCGATGAGAGCTATAGTCTGATAAATTATAATACTAAAATGGGAAAAATTAAAAAATTACTATATGACTGCTCTTTCCGAATTTAACATTACTTGGTAAAACCAATGTGGTAAAAACTCTAGCAATGCCGATCTTAATACACTGTTTGTCTGTCCTCACCAACCTATCAGATGCATTTTTTAATAGAATACAGTCGCTATTTCTTAATTTGTTTGTGGAATGGAAAAAGCGAGGAAAGAAAGCGATATATTGCTATCAATTCTCTGCAAAAAGGCGGTCTAAACTTTCCCCACATAAAAACATACAGTCATTCTTTGAAAATGTGTTGGATCAAGACGTTATTAGATCCTACTGTTCTCGCGCCTTGGAAAACACTTATTATAGACGACTTTGAAAAAAGTGGCAGCTATAAAATTTGGCATCTCTACAAGAAAGGCTAAGAAACTGTAGCAAAAAGTACAAATAAGTTCTGGCAAGACATTCTAAATCCATGGTCCCAATTAGATGGGCGAGCAACACCAGATGAGTCGTCAGAGGAAGTCTTCTCTGAAAAAATATTTTATAACCAAACCCGTAAACACTGAGCCACCATACTCCCATCCAATAACTCACTTTTGAGTCAGAGATTAACCGAGTCAGGGTCGGCGGCGGGGTAGTCAATACCCTAAGGCAATTTATTCATCAGAGGGCCTTCGGTCGATTCAGCCTTCTTCCACTTCACCAGATTCTTCGTGCTGCTTAACAAGTGTTTACCCTTTAGCCAATGAACATTTTCAGTTTTTCGGTGATTTAGATCTAGTGTAGATATGCCAATGGCTATCACTTATTACCGGTATGACAAGTTAACTTATTACCTTGGAATTACAAGATAACTTATTGACTTGTCAATACAATTTTATAATTTGTAATAACAATTTACCAACATGTAATTACAATTAAGCTAAATTCTAAGCATAAGATATTATTGTGGTGGTTGGTGTCATGGGTGTTGTGGTTGTAAGTGTAATAGTGGGTGGTGTTGTAGTGTTTGGTCTTGCAGTAGATGGTGATACAGTGTTTTTTGTTGGGTTAGTAGTGGTCAGTGTTGTAGTTGTCGTTTCGGTTGCTGTAATTGTTTGTAATGATTGGTATCTATACCATGCACTACACAGACAACTACTACGCCAGCCAATACAACATAATCGACATCTAGCGACCACGACAACACATCCAACCACCGCAATCACCACAGCAACAACCACATCCACAGCACCACGACTCCTACACCAATCAATATACGCACTAATACTTAATCATTCAACAACGCAGCCATATTACAGCTACTCCATTCTACGGACAACAACAATAACAAATCATCTAAAGATTGCAAATTGGCCGTATTTTTAGATTTCCCAAATGCTTTCGACACGATAAATCATAATATATTGCTCAGTAAATTAGTTCATATGGCATTAGAAGAATTAATAACGCCTGGTTCAGAAGTACTCTACCAGGGTGGTCCTAGTTGTAGAGTATTAATGTGTTCCACAAGGCTGTGTACTGTGACCTCTTCTTTTCATCATCTGTATCAACGACATTTCTTAATCGACAAATTTGAAACTCCTGTCCATCGCAGATGATACAAAACTTCAAACTTAACACCATAATATTCATACTCTTTTCGATCACATAAATACAGAACTGTCCAATTTAAGTAGATGTGTGGTTCCAAAAAGATAGCTTTGAATGCCCACAAATCAAAATACATAATCATTAAACCAACAAATAGCAGACAGAATTCAAATGGTACAACTATATGAATCAGCGAAAACGAATTAAACCAGATTGGCAACAATCATATTGAGTTTACCTC
Source organism: Pictodentalium vernedei (assembly GCA_031216915.1). Classification (NCBI taxonomy): domain Eukaryota; kingdom Metazoa; phylum Mollusca; class Scaphopoda; order Dentaliida; family Dentaliidae; genus Pictodentalium; species Pictodentalium vernedei. The sequence continues at coordinate 540,684,276 of CM062295.1, read as the reverse complement.
TAAATTTCTCTAAATAGAAATAGGCGAAAATCTAAATTTAAAGAAGTACATGGCGGAGGTTTGTAGAAAAAAAAATATCTAAAGCTATTTATGCATTTAACCATGCAAAATATGTGCTTCCTCAATCCACCTTAAGAACTCCATACTTCTCGCGTATACATAGGCACTTAGTCTATGGCATTTATATTTAGGTACTACTAATGCAGCCAAATGGTTATTTCGTCAACAAAAACGAGAAATGCGAATAATTAGTAATGAAAGATATAACACATCCCTTATTCAAAAATAACAACATACTCAATCTTAAAGATATTTAAAAACGACGACTATCTCTTTTTTTCCTTTTGTTAATGAGGCCACGTTGGTGCCTTATTCCCACCATAATAAGGCACCAATATGGCGTTAGTAACAAAAAGAATATCTCCTAATGGTACACTTTGTTACACGGCGTAATGTTAGTGTTGTAGCTGACGTACTAATTGTAGTGGTTTAAGTAGCAGTTATTATTATTATTATGATTGTTATTATCCTGACACTTAGCCTATACGCTAATTCTCAATAAAGAAGGCACCAGTTTTCTCACGCCACCCCCCCCCCCCACCCATCCTTCTGATCATTCCAGCACCAACCAACGAACTGTTTGTTGATATCACGGACTTCTATCTTCCTAACTGACGTATATGGTTTTAAAAATATATAATATACGTACATTTAGAAAACAATTAATTTCAGAATGGTGTCATGTTGGAGCGTCATGCCTCCTAGTGTAAGGTTCATTCATGCTCAGTAGAATTTCAAAGGTACAACAGAAGATATCACTATCTGATTATATAATACTGATAGCCATTTGCAACTTTTCATTTGATCAGGAAAACCCTTGTGATACATAGAAAAACCTTCTATAACTAAAATAACAAAAATATACTTTAATACATGTTTGTTTTCTTGAAACGTGACTGTAGTGTCACAGGCCTGTAAAAACGCTTTCACTCTACTGTATATACACTTTCACTCTACAGTAATTACAATTTTGTTACACCTTTCCTGTTGACTAAAAGCCTCGGCTGTGTTTAAACGCTTTCATAAAAAATCACATTTTCTCGGTCATGCTTGAAAATGGCGAACATCAAAACATCTCAGTAAGTCGTTTGGTAAACACTGGAATTCAAACACACAAAACGCCCGAATAATATTATATTTTACGGAACGTTTAATTAGCGGATATGGTGTCACAATAGGTCTAAAACAATATGAGGCGAGGCTTTCGCTGATATCCGCCAACAAAACATCCCGTAAAATGTATTCATTTTGCCACCCTACGAAGTATTTGTAGACCATTTTCGTTAAATTTTCCTATTGGAGTTCAGTTGTACAGTTGTACAAAAGCAGACGAGTAGTGGTGCAATTCAAGGTGAGAGATGCAACTTCTCTTTGAACGCCAACAAAATTATTGATTTAACATCTGACATTTCGAGTACATTGAGAAGCCTGTCTGCTTTCCGACACTTTGAACAGAAACTCACTTTCTACGGTGCCAATTAGCTGAATTGGCCGATTTCAAACTGCGATTTTTGCAATAAAAACAAAATGGAGGACAGTGACAATTTATATTCTTATACTGATGATATATTGAATTAATATGGATCACTGTTGGCAGTTATTATTGGTGTATTTGCTAGACATCGCTTACTAGTTATAACCGTTCGTTAGTTGTTAGTCCATCCAGCTGATGTAATACTTATTTTCTGGACATCCGAGAATGTTTTTAGGATATATTTCTCTGCACCATTATACCGTCAGCTATGGACTTGGAGTAAAATCAGAAAAATGACAAAATTGTACTTTGTTGAAACTACATGGATACCCATGTTAGTTTTGTAACGTCCGAGTCAAACTTGTCAACACTATTTTTATAAAAATCAGTATCCATTCATCCAGGCAGCATACTTACGTTTCTATGATATACATTTTCAATTACCAGATAATGTTTGTCTTTCTGATGTACCGGAATGCCTCAATCAAACTGCCGATGTGCCTAAACACTGAAATACGTTTTGTTAAGGTTCATTTTCGTGCATTGGTGGATGTGTGTATGGGTGCCAAAATGATTCTGCGAAATAATCGACGATGTTGGTTACAGAAGAACTTAGTGAGAAGTTAATTTTTAAAACTGTAATTTTCTTTGTATTGTGGTTTATTAAAGTTTTAAGGAATGGGGCAACATGTATTGAGGTAAAATTTTACTTGAACTTATCAACTTTAAATCTTGATGTAAAGTTACTTTAGGCACTCCACTGATGACAGAATGAAAAAATATAGCTAATAGCTAATTTGTGAAAATATACACCTACACAAGACTGTGTTTACACCCACAGACCACCTGCTTTCAGTGGATAAATATATTACATAGTCAACTCCAAATTTTATTTTTATACTTTTCAACAAAATTTTAAAAACAAAATAGGCATCAACGTTTGTAGTATCAAAGATAAATCTCGAATATAGTGAATTAATTTTGATTTTCAATATTTAGTAACACTTGAGTAGTATGTAAAGTGGTTTTCATCCCTAGGCTGCAGGATCTCATGCGGGAAATCATGTGTGGCGTCATAGTTACGTCAGCGTGGGGGTTATCAAGATGATGTAGTTCGTGTGACCGGCCATGCTGTGACACCATTATCATAGTGATACGTGGTGTCAGTGCTCATGCGCAACGCATGTTAGGCTAAAACCTGTTACAGACGCCCATTTTGATTACTGGAGGCCGCTATTTTGTTTTTTATAGTGCTACGTTGTTGCTCTGTGACCCAAAGGCCTCTAATAGGAGAAGGGTTTGTTCCGAGGAGATTGTTGGTGTGCATAGGAGCATATCTAAATACCAAATGACCCTACTGCGACCAAGATTCACCAAGAAACTCCCAAAATCAGGTATCCTCAAATAGACCCCCACAAGTCCTCACTAGTCCCAAAACCATCGCTGTCTTCATTCCGCAGATACCCATATAGGATGTGATAGATTACACCTCACTGAGAATGGGCTCCTGGAAGAATCTGAACTAGTTTTGTTCGATGTCGCGTTGTTTGTGGTAATTATATATACTCATATTCAACCGAACAGCTTATCGGAATACATCCTCACTTTATTAGTAGCGTTCCGTGGTCACGGCAATTATGTGAAATGAAAGATGGAGGTCTGAATTGGCAAAAACGAGGATTCTGGAAGCTTGAGGAACTTTGTCGGGCTGTTTATGGTAATTAGATTTACTCCTATTCAACCGAACACACAACTCTCCTTTTAGAGGCTTTTGTGTCACAAAGCAACCCTGCGTGCACTGACACCACGTATCGCAATGGGAATTGCGTCACAACATAGATGACAACGTAGGCTACATAAGCAGCTCCACATGACGTAACTGGATCACGTGATTATGACGTCACTAATGAGCTCCTCAATGAGATCCTGCGACCTAAGGATAAAAACCACATTACATTCTATCACTTGTCCCGTCGCATTTCACAGAGGTTTTCATTTGTTGATTAAAAACTGTTTTTATTTAATTTTTCAACAAATATGCTTTTATGTGCTCAGTGTTTATTAACAAGCACACACCAACCTTCTATTTTAAGTTTTAACCCCAAAGTATGTTGTTTCGGAGACCACCCACCATTTAGAGGCCAAAATTTGAAACATTCTACTGAACATAACCCTTAATAACATGTTTACACTGGTTGATGCAAAGCAAAACTGGCTGTTTGTAATTCATCACCACATGCTCTTGCCACCGCTTATCTATTTTTCGTTTTATGTTTTCTTCTAGGACGAGCAAGGAGTTTGAAGAACTTGGATTGTTTTATTATTATTAATATTATTCGGAAAATAAATTGCGTTCTGTTTTCAATTTAAGTCGGCGAATGTGTGTTTTAAAATTTCTCGCTTCATATTTTAACAATTCACCTTAGACCGCTCAAATCGTACGCATCGGGTTAAACGATCTTACGTACACTTTCATCACACCCCTTCGTCACCCATCGATGCGCGTTATTAACATTAATTAAGGTGAGTTATATCGTTACATTGTTGTGTGTGAAATGTGGCTTTAGAACCGAAATTTTATTGCAACATTTCATTTCAAATTTAACGATGAAAATCAATGTGCTTCACGTTTTGCTGACGTTTCAACCTTCAATACCTGGCTTGTAAGTAGTTTTACTATCATATCACAGGCATACATAACATATTGGGTGTTTTGTGTTTTCTGAGCAGCGTGATATTATCGCGTTCGATGGGCGAATTACTTCTGACCGGCGCGTTCGGTGTGCGAAAGTACGACCGACTTATGTGTTACTGTTACAAGAATATCGCGATATTCAAGTCGAAATTTGGCCAACATATAACGCACACAGGCTGCTAATAGTCCGTGTAGGTTTCAGCTTTGTAGTAGGTTGTACTGTAACACTACTGATACTAAGCCAGCCAGAATAACTATGAGACCAACAATCGCAGCTATCATTCCTAACTTGTATCGTCATGGAAACCGACTTTCAATAAAGTTATCTACTTCAAAATATTAAACAACCAAGTAGTTGTCGTCAGTAGAAACTAAAGCCAAGTTTCATTTTGCTACTTTTAACAAACGAAAAAAGGATACAGCTTTCAAAGCTGTCTGTTGTTTTGGTTTACTAAAAGTAATAAATTGAAACTTTGCTTTTATGGTAACCTGATTAGAATAAACTACTTCATGGATAATCCGTCATTAACCCTTTACCCAAGGCAGATGATATCAAAATTTATTATCTTAAATATCATTTTTTTTAATTTGCAAAACATTTCAACAAAACCATATCATGTGACCCCACGTTGGAACGAGCTCGACGAGCTCGTTCAAGGGGAGGCACATGATATGGTTTTGTTGAAATGTTTTGAAAAATAATATTTTTTTTATCTGCTGAATTTGCATATTACGCGGGCGGATGTGGCCGATTCGTTGGGTAAAAGGTTAAGAATATCTATCACTATCACATCCACAGACACCAAGTAACTGTCCACTCCTTGTTTAGCGAATGTGTTTTTACAGTAATTTGCAAGTTTTATTCTTCCCAGGAAAGAAATTAGCATATCTCACCTCCTGGACTTTTAGATTTATGGAAAGGACAGTGTCTGTATTATATGTCATGATGCACACACTGTTGATATAATGAAGAAAAAAAGTTACAGAACATCAAAAGATGGTGAAAACACCGTTATCTTATTTTCAAAAAAAGGGGTTTCAACGGAAAATCATAAACAATCCGTCAAATTGTTTGGGAAAAAAGAGTAAAAGTCAGCGTCAGTATTTTTATAACTCTCTACAAGAAAATACATTAAGTTTGTGATGATACAATAATTCGTCGTCTCAGTGCTACAAGGTCGTATGTCCATTTTGGCGCGAAAATGAGATATTGGTGTCGTTGTAATCGACTTTCGATTTTCTACCCATTTCTCTCATTTAATCTTACCTAGCCCTATTCATTTACACGTAAAAAGTCGTGCAAATAAGCCCTATCTCCAATATGGCTTATCAAGTCCATGCTATATGGTCCAATCTTTTTAACCAATCACCGAACAGTATTATATCACATGCACAAAGTCTGACGAATGGACGAAAAATACCCAGGGAAAAGGGTAGGTAGAATAAGATGTCAATATAAACGTTTTTATTTATGAATTACTCATAACAAACATACAATTTCATTGTAGAAATGTTTTATAATCATTTAGTTGTTCACATTTTACTATTGAATGCAATACAGAGACAACATGATCATTTAAACAAGGTTTTTGTGAAAGGGCAGTTTTGCACTGGATTTTATTTTTGCATATAACTGTACCTCATTTCAGGTTATAGAGATAAGACATTATAGCGCAAACATTGTTTTCGGTTTCAAATGCTTTCGATATGTAATCAGTGTCAATTTAACCCATTCAAAGACGTGTATTTCAACAGTATATGTGACTGGTGATATTAATACTATTTTATATGGAAGTTTTGACACAAAATATCCAGTTGATAAATGAGAAAACGCAATAAAATAATAACGTGGATTTTTATTTACCGCTAACTTTTGTACCCCATTCTGGGAGATACTGGATTGACTGCGTTCGTCCAAGATTGCTCCATCCGTCCGTCTGTCCGTCCATCCGCTCTCACGAGCAGTACATTGTGTGTTTATATTTATGCCCAATGGGCACTTGTACGACTAATTCGACTTGTGTGACTAGTAACACTGTGTTAGGCACGTAGAACATAGCAATGTTGTGACTAAAAATGTATTGTGCGACTTTTTCTCTCCTCCGTCCATCCCCCGCACTGAATACTCAGCCATCGGATATCAGATTAGGATGAAATTTGGTACGAGTCTTTATTACCATAAAGGCGTTCGAATAACCCACACTAGGCGGTATGCCCCGGTGGGGAACAGCCCGGTCGACCAACCACCTTATGTATTTAGACGGATTAATCAGATCTATAAGGGAGCACGGTGGCTCAGTAGTTAGACGTGAGATTGGAAGGTCGACGGTTCAAACCCAACCTGGGTCATCCGCATTGTGCCCTTGGGCAAGGTATTTGATCTCATTGTCTTCATATGGGCACGGTGGTGCAGTGTATTATCGAGCACGGCACGTTGATGGTACACATGCCTTCAACCTATGCTAACCCTGATTCGGTTGGGTAAGTTGTTGTGTTTGATGATTACTCGCCACTGCTCGGCGGTTCCCCTCCTGCTTCCTCCCACGTCGTTTCTCGTTTATTATTTTTCCAAGCAAGATAAATATCAAGCCAAGTTTGGCAATGCATGCAATATTCTGTCACTGTATAAACGGCAATAATAATGCCACTTCTTTATTACTTACACTTTCAAACATTTTGGTATTTGTAAAACATTTTTTCCAGAAGCTATGGGAATACTTGATCTACATGATGAAATTAGCATTATCATTTTGAAACATTTGACATTGCATGAACTACTCTTTGGAGTAACAAAAAGCGGTAAACGATTGCACACATTAGTCAACGACACATCAGTGTAATGGAGGATGAGTTTCCAGATGGACTAACACTGAACTTCTCACACCTGAAATTGGTCATGAGGCATGCAAAACCGTTTCGCAATTTTGAGATTGCAAACGCTGTAGTAAATGCAGCTGTACGCGAGATTGATTTTTATTTTGTTCGGGGTTTTATTCAAGCTGAGAATCTCACTTCTCTGAATATTGCTGGTCTCGACATATCAACTCTATGTTTTCTGCCAGCAATACGCAGTTTACAATTTCTTGATTTATCGGAATGCAGGAACTTGTGTGATGAAAAGTTTCGTGCTGCAACTACTTTCACAACTGTATTTTCTGTACATATCATATGACCAACTGTCGCCACTTTCTTTAGTTGACATTGCCAAAAGCTTAGATTTGCTTGAAGCGCTTGATGTGTCTGGTAGTTCTCTTGAACAGGAACATTGTTTTATGTTAATGAATGAAACACATAAAACTGTATATGTCCAGTTGTCTTTGGGTGACGCTACAAGAGCTATGCAGTTTATAGACATAGTTGAACCAACTTACCCAAACTGTTGCTTCAAACTTGTTTAGTATGGTTGAGGATCAGGCGCTACGTATGTTTGATGACTTGGAATCTGACGTTGATGACTACCAAGATCAAATATTAAGCACTGAACCATGATTATCGTTTTCAAGTTATTTTATTTAATTGGAATGAGAACATTCGTGCAAAAGTATACACTGAACATAAGATTATTTTTTTCAAATGAACAGTGTGGTTTGGTCAAATGGATAGTTGTTTTGTCTCCAATTTTGCGTCTTCTTGTCCTTTTTTACGCATCAAGTTTGCATGTTTCGTTTTTTTCTTTGCTCGGAACAGCATTTTTATTTGCAAAAACAAATTTACAAACTATTCGTTGGTTTGACAGAGACAATTACTTTTATTGTTAATGAATAATTATTTACTATTGGCATTAAATTTGGTAGAAAAAACTACTTGAGTAAGAAAGGTTTGGTGCATCGTTTGATATAATCAGATTTTAATGTGTGAATGGATGACTCACACACTAAAATTTGATTATATCAAACGTTGCTACAGAAACCTTGAATTACTTAATGTTCACGTTGGTACAACTCTTTTCTTTAGAAAGAGCATTTATTTTCAAAACTAAATTTCATGCTGGCATTTTTATTTTTGTTAAATTTGACTGTTCATTTTTGAAACATTGTTAACAGAGTCGAGTAATCAGTTCTGTTCGGGAGATCAAATTACTATAAGAAAACGAAATCAGTATTACGTTTTTAATGGTGTAGTCCATGGGCGTAGGCATTGCATTTTTAAGTTAATGTAAGAACAACAGTATTTGTTAATAAATTTTTAAGTTTTATTTTATTGCATTTCTATGTTGGTTTATTAAACCAATTTTTATTAAGATAATGGTGATGCTCTTGCTCCTGGAAACCTCAGATTCCTCGAAATGGTTTCCAGTTTTGTCCGTGGGACCCCCACCATTAGAACAAACCGCCAGACGTTTCTCCATCTATGTCTAAGTGTGACCACCACAAAGGGGTAAATTCCAGTTTTCCCAATCGATTACCCCAAATGCTTCCAGTTTTAGATGACTTCCACCCCAGGCATTGCTTACATGGTCCTATTTCCCCGTGAAACAGGATTTGTTTACCACAGTAAACAAGCACTGCTTCACTTCAAGAGGTTCCCACGGGGGAATTTTGAGTATAACAGAAACTTTTTAAGATGCATGATGGATCGTGTGTGTGTGTGTGTATTAATGAATGCTTGTTTCCAATCATTTACACACAGAAACGATCAAACATGCATGTTATGGAGCTGTCGATTACACGCCCTTGTGTTCCAGTGTGTATGTAATATATATCTTTTTTATCTTAAGTGTATTTGATATTGCTTACCCAAGAGACATAATAGTATAAAAAACGTTTCATGTGTATAACACAATCATGCAGTTTGCATCCGTGAGTAACAGTACACAGAAACTGGTATCCTATCTCCTTCGGCTTTCTGATCCTGAAGTGGAACGGTCAATCCATAAGAAATATGACATATTTTCAATCATATTTTTGACAATTTCTTATTTATTCGCAATCCCCTGACCACAAATATTTGCATTAATGGTTAAGACAACATTCCCCATTGCCCCTAAATCATTGCGACAAAACTCGGCCATTTGGTAATAATAAACAGAGATGCGAAAAATTAAAATTTATTTTTCTCTGACTTTAGAAAAATGGTCATACGACCTTCTAGTACTCAGGCGACAAATTCGCTAAAATTTCGAAACTTCAATACTTATAAGAAATGCCCATTCCCTTAGTGTTAAATTTTCTGAGAGATTTTGGAAGATAAAGGCATTTAACTGTCCCGTAAATCTCTTCCAATGACGAAATTGTCAGCCATGAATGCTAAAAACAGGAATAATAACCACTAAAGCTTTCACACCAATCACTACAGCAGTATTACTACACCAAATAAAAGAACTGGGGGCGCGGTGGCGTTGTCGTAGCCAGTTGTCATCAGATCAACGAAGTTAAGTAACGTCGAGACCGGTTAATCTTTGGATGGATGACCCTCTGAGCGATCGATTCGGTCTCCCACTTTGTGTCCTTGGGCAAGGCACTTAACCCCGATTGTCCACATGGGTGCACGATGACGCCGTGCCTTAAGGTGTACTACATGTCGGTGGTGCGCATGTCTTCAACCACTCTAACCCTGCCCGTGTGGCATTGCAGAGTTACGATGTTTGGGGAGCTGGAAGCTGCTCGTCGTTGCTCGGTGGTTCTCTCCGGGTACTCCGGCTTCCTCCACCCATAAAACTGTCACCGACACGATATGACCTTGGCTGTTAAAGTGTTAAAGTATAAATAACTAGAAGAACTATAATACCACCCAGCACCACGAAAATACAAACCGCTATGAAACTAAGAATCACAAACTGGTGATTATAATCTAGGGTCTAGTAACCATAAAGGCTATAATCTAGGAACTTCGAATGTTGCTCTCCTGCACTAATTAAGTGCAGTCCAAAATAACTGGATTGTATGTAAAAAGTATAACCCCCACAGAGCGGTACTGCATTCAGCTTTAAGACAAACAACAGATGTCCCCGAGGATAAAGGTTTCAAAATGGGTACAGAAAATCAATATTATGCTACCATACCAGAGAACAACCACAACTCAACAACACATGGCCTAGAATTACGTACTGCCCATAGCAACAATAACATAGTTTGTTTGTTTATTGAGGTTTAGCGAAACTTTCAAAATGACAGTAAAAACTTGAGGTTAGTAAGTAGTACAATGTAATAATAATAATAACAGTGTGGCCGGCCGCTGATTTGTCGCGGTTCTCGGGTGAGATGGCCTTGGTTACCCCTGTACTCCCAACTGCCTCCCTATTCCCACGCATCTTCTCTCCTTCCAACACTCGGAGACGAACTACTTGATGACATCGCTAACCCCATTCTTCGCAATCTCTCCGATTAGCATATTAACCCTCTCCTTTGAGTCTCTCTACTAACCACATGCCCTCCATTCTCCCATCCCACTTCCCCATTATACTCCCAGTGAATCTTATTCTTTTAGACTGGTATTTTGGGCATTCTAGAAGAAAGTGTTCCAGGGTCTCCACCACACCCAAATTACACATCTGGCACTCCTTTTCACTGTTTTTCCAATTTGTCCCCTCAGCTCCAGGGACCGCGACCTCAGCCTGAACAACAGTGACCTCCCAAAGGTGCCATCAAGGTACTCTTCAAAACCAGGCTTCTCTTTATCACGCAGGCCACCCAAAGACCTCTTTGATTTGACCCCCTCTCACCAATTAAGGTTACCATCCTCCGTGACCCTTTCTCTGACGATTTTTGTACCCCGGTTTGCCCCAACGTCTAGGTCCGAGATTCCAATGAGTAGTTCTCTATTAGTTCCCTCACTTGAACCATCCGCCGTGTCTTGATATTTGAGTTGAAAATTCTCTGGAACATTACTTTACACCATCGGCTGTCGGGGAGATTTACCAAATAATTGAAGTAACCGAGTTTCAATAAGTCTATCCTATCCTTGATCCTCATCCACCCATGCTCACCCCTGATTGCTTCTAGTGCTGCGGCGTTTCTCGGCCCCGCTATCCATCGGCCTGCATCGTTCTGCAGTGTTTCCAAGTACTTTACGGCCGTCTGGTTTTGGGGTACCACTTCCGTACCATATGTTATACTTGGCAGACCCACCATTTCCCAAATGGTTTTCCCCACGAAAACCTTATTGAAACTGTTTCTCCCTATAAGTTTCATTTGGTTAAGGATTCGCAACCCCTTCAGAATCAATGTATATGTGTAGTTTCGATAGATGCCTCTTCCTGTGATGTTTATATTTACCCCAGATACTCGTATTCTCCTACACTAAGAAGTTCGCTGCTACCTTCCGGAATACAGAACTCTCCCACTCTCCACCTTCAAGTGGGGTCCACTTTGCGGCCCACATGTATAACTTTGCTTTTGCTTTCATTAAGTTCGAGTCTCCATTTGCTCCCATATTTCCCAACAATTCCCAGCATTTTCGCTAGCCCCTCTTCGCTTTCTGACACTAGCACCATCTCGTCTGCAACAAATAGCCCTGGGATCTTCAAGTCCCCAACTGCAACCCCCTCGTCGCTGTGCAAGATTTCACCTCCTAATCCTTTGATGCAGAACGCAAAAAGAATTGGCGAAAGGATACACCCCTTTAGGCCTATCTCCATAGGCACACGTTTTGGTGTTATGTTACCCAGGCTAAGTTCACTCTGTACATCTTTATATAATGCTTTCAGAATTCCAACAAACTCGCCTCCCAAACCCAGAGCCTCAAGCTTTCGCCACATACACTCACTCTATACTCTATCGTATGCCTTTTTAACATCCAAAAAGACCATAAACATTTTTTTCTCTTTTTGCTTTCGCGGATTCTATCATTGGGGATAGCGTGAAAAGATGACCAGAGACTCTCATTCCCTTCCTGAAGCCATTCTGAATCTCTCCCAAAACACCCTTCTCCTCTATCACCTCCTCTAATCTCCCATACAGGACTTTACAGAAAACTTTTCCAATGTTGCTTCTGACAGAGATCCCTCGATAATTATCCAAAACGTCTTTCTTCCCCTTTTTTGCGAATATATGTCACTTTGCTTTCTCTTCACTCTTTTGGGACCTCTTGTTTTTCTATGGCTAAATTGAATAGGGCAGTTAGTCTTTCCCAGAGTTCCCCTCCCCCTTTTTGATAATCTCGTTAGGAATTTCGTCCACACCTCCCGTTTTTCCATTCCTAAATTTTGAGATCACCTTTCGCACCTCCTGCGTTTTAATTTCGCTGCACACGAAGTTCGATAGATTTTCCTCGACCTGGTTCGGACACTCCGGTGGGTTCCCTATGCCCCATCTCTTATCGTTTACCTTTTCCCATTGCTTGACTAGTTCTGATGCGATTTGATCTTGATCGTCTGTAATATGTGCAGACAGAAAACCGCCGGAGACACAGACCGCCCATCCTATACTACCGTACTAGACAACCAAGCACACCCAAAGCACTTCATCAATAGATACTAAATTGGAATTACAAGTTCACTTAACTGCAATTACAAGTTAGCTAAAGTGTTATTACAAGTTGGCTGAATTGTTACTACTAGTTAGTTCATTGCAATTAGAAGTTTGAAAATTGTAATTTTGCTATTACAAATTAGCGGAGTTGAAATTCTAGGATTATAACTTGTAATTACAAGACAGTAACTTGCAATTACAAGTTAGTAAATTGTGATTAAAATTTAATATCATGTACTTACAAGTTAAAACGTGTAGGTACGCGGCGTTCAGTGCTACTAGGTTGATGTAGTACATAACTGCAACAGGGGTCGAACGCACTTGTCATTTCAACACCTCTTGAAGTCATTTGGGGATCAGAAATGTAGTGTTGTCTGTATTTTGGAAAGGTTAAGCTTTGTTTGAGGTTTATCCTTGCAGCGAAGATATATATGGCCGTATGTATCCTAAGGTTTCATTTTAAATAGCGATAACATTTTTGTTATGTACTAAAAGAATGAAAAGTCACAGGACAAAAGTCACAGCCCCCCCCCCCCCCTCCCACAGCACAATATTAGGTAGGAAAAAAGTCATAAGAAAAAAGTCACAATTTTGTATTCATCAAACGTACTTGTATCACATAAGCATCACAGTATATCTCAGTTCATTTTTATTGCATACTCGGTTCATTTTTATTACATAATTCAGTCTATATTATTGGTGGTGGTCCAGGCGGATATTCCAACCTACTCCAAGGAGAAAATCTGACACTGACTTCTGACCCGGAAGCAACTCATTGCACAAGTTCTGCGCCCGTTGTTACATTTGAATATAGCGTTGTTGAGCTATTCGTTGAAATTGAGTCCCAACAGCACTTTTGGCTGATAACTGTCTGCACAGTTGCAGCTTCACGTTGGCACCACTCTATTACACGCCATACAGAAGGATGATAGTGTCCAACAAGGTTGAATAACTTATTGTTTCACCCTTTACAGATGCTATTGGGGCGTGGGTTATTGTTCGTGGTGGTTTCATGTACATTTCAAAGTGACGGTGGAAACATAGGTTGAACGCGTCTTATTCGAAGAGGCTCTGGGGCATCTCCTGTATGCTGCTGCTGGATTTGGCGGAAAGAACCAGTCACATAGTTTCGATCAAATTTATACTACAAAACAAGCGAAAGTCCGCGTTTGCACTGTAATATTAGCTAACCGTAACTGTTGGATCCGGCGCCAAGTTGATTGAGTGAGGTGGTGGAAACACCCCCAAGAGTGAACATCATGACCAAACATAGCCACTACTGCTCTTAGAACAGCATCCTCAAAGTCTGTAACAATAGTTGCACATTGACTTCATAGTTCACGTCACTACTTTTATCCACCGCAGCCTGAACGGACTTAACATATGTGGCACAGTTCTTGTTGGGAAGGAGAGCATAAACCGATGTGATAGCGGTATCACCGAATGGAAGACGGATGGAATACACTTGCCTCAACGCGTTAGGTGCCATGGCGAAGTTGTCATCCATGTACAATGTATAAGCAGCAGAGCAGACTCCCATGTCTATAATGCTTGATTGTCAAAGTTGACACAATTTATATGCTGTAGCTTTGTCCCTAACAATGAAGCTATTACTTTTATCTTCATTAATATTCACAAATTTGAAAAGAAGCCAACATCAGTTGTATGAAACGAAGCCATGTGAGTTTTTTTCCATTTCTGGTTTGGAAGCCATGTGTGAACCAAAGCCTTGTGAAGCCAGCATCAGTTGTGTGAAACGAAGCCATGTGAGTTTTTCCATTTCTGTTTTGGAAGCCATGTGTGAACCAAAGTCTTGTGATATTTTTCTTTTGTGATGATGGCTGCACTTTACAATTTAGGAAACTGTGACTTTTTTTCTTATGTCTTTTTCTATGATTTTTTTCTGTGACTCTTTTTCTTGTAACTTTATTGCCTACATTCAAAAAAGATTAGGGTCCGGCATCAACATTAGGATCGGTAGGGAAATATATAAGCATTTCATTTTTTATCAGTCTCACGGTAAATATATTGCACTAATTGGTGATGCATAGTTGTAATTCAACTGCTATTGCGATTGCTTTACTGGTTAGAATACATTTCAAACCCTTCAAACCCTAATGCAATACATTATTGCAAAAGGGGGCTGAACATACTTGTCATACTGACCTCTATTGCAATGTATTATTGAAATAGGGGTAGATCCATAAACCCCATTTTCAATGAATTAGTGCAGTAGGGATTGAAACAAACCTGTCATATTAAACCCAATCGCAATAAATTATTGAAATAAGGGTTGGAGGGCACAATGTCAAGTCTTTTCAATTCTTAACATAATAAATTTATTGCATTAGTGGTCACACCACCCATTTCATTTTAGATTCAAATGTGATAAGTTTATCAGTCTAGTACCTTTTGGGGAAGAATATAGGTCAGTCTTTGCACACAAGGACTACGGGGTTACGATAATTTAAATTTAAGAAGGTACGAGCCACTGGACCAGCCAGCTTCTCCCTTTCAAATTGTTAGCACTGTCTGCATTTCAGTCACATCCCCTTTGCACGAGTTTCTCCTTTCTAGCCAAAGTGCATAGATAGTTTTATTTAGAGGAAATTTATTCATTTGACGGAACGACCAGTTCTCTCCTTCATTAGAATGTTCGGTCTGTCAGCATTTCTGAAAAGTGTTTTAGACTTTCTAATTTTTGATCGATTCCTTCCAGGATGTGTTGAAAACACATGGCATTTCGACCCCAGTTGCAACAGATTACAAACAGACTTGTCGTTTCATCGCCAATTGCATTAAATCATTCAATACGGAATATAAAAGAATGTTCGTTCTAATGCACATGATATTCCAATCTTCCATGCATTAAATGCATTGCCTTTATGATCGGAACATGTCTACCATTTTAGACTAACATGTAAAAAAAATTGCAACCCCGTAATTCCTGCCCAGAAAAATCAATCCTTGCACGCAGAAACTCTAGGAATTTGGCAAAATATTCTTTGGAAGAGGCATCGCACCAGCCCAGCCAGTCATGTTCATTCTACAATGTTCCAATAAGAGTAACATCCTCGCTCTGTGATTGGATTAGAGCTGGCGTAGTTTCCCTTATGCTTACGGCTCCAGTAGTAAATGTTACCGTCTGACGTCACAACTCGACATATTTGAAATTACATCGACCGTTTCGTAATTGCTTCATCAACGGAGTGACTAGCAAGCCACTTCATTTTTCTGGTGTTTTACACATGCCGCAAACGGTGTTCCGGGTGAAGTGTTGTTTAAATTACAAACCGATTTACGATTTGAACTAAGATGAAATGAGTTTATTTGGTTTATTGATTAGTTATCCAGTGCCGTGGTTGGTACACGAGAGATTTATTTACTAAACCTGTGATCGTTAAAAGTTGCCTCGCAGAAGACAACTTTTAACGAGCACATGTTTAGTAAATAAGCCTCTCGTGTCTCACAGTGTAGGTTTTGGGCTATGGGTAGTGTCTTATTGCAACATATACGTTATTGTGATGAACCGACGGTAACATGGTCTGAGGTTTGCGGCTTGGAACGTATGTTGGACATAAAATCCAAGTCGCAAACCTCAGACCATATTACCGTCAATACATCACAATAATTTATAATGTCAGTAATGACTGCATTTTAGTTAAATTTAACTTTACAGGAGTTTTAGTCAGCGTACATCTTTTTCTTTTAATTGAAGACCATCCATTCATTGGATGGGACCTGCCACCCGAAACACCATGTCCATACCCCTCTCTTCATCAAAATGTTCTTTCTGATGGCATTTCCGTTAATTTTAAATTCCCAGGTGTTTCTCTCGTTCAGCTAAGATGCGTTTCTTTTTTTTATAGAACAAACTTATTAATTGGAGTGGGGGATCGGCCAACCTCTTCTACTACCAGATTACAACGGCACGTGAGAACTTTCCTCCAACGTGAATGAAATTGTATTTGGTGATGCAAAATAATCCACCTCACCCAAGTATGCTTTTCGGTCGGGCAGTGATATTTAGAACCAAATTCAATCATTTCATAAGGTCTCCCAAGGGATAGGATTGTGGTTTGCGAAAACAATTATGGAATTATATTTTTGTGGTGAGCAAGAATCTAGTTTAAACAATACTTATTAATGAAAACACTGTAGTTGCAAACAATGTGATTTACAATAAAGGAAAAAAACAAATACAATTATGAAACAGTGAATGCAGCATACAGAAACAATACTACTTAAATCACAAAAATGAAGGGATTCGTCACAAAAAGAAGGGATTCGAGTTCAAGAATAATTTTAAATACACGACTTCACCTATGACGTACGAACAGGATCATAAATCAGTGATTCAAGCATGATGCTAAAATAATAGAGTATGATACTAAAGTAATATAGTTTAAACAATATTTATTTCCAAATGTACAAGCAAACATAGTGTGAATAGAACAAGCTGGTGGATTCGACTGTAAGCTGAAAGCTTATAACTCGTCGTCTCCACAAAACAAGCAAAGCTACACATAACCTGTTAGAACGGCAAGAATATCAGTTTTAATATTAACACGAATGTTTGCTTGTTCCTTAGCCTCTTGCATTCAATGTTGCATAAGGAAATAAATAGGACGAGAGAGAGAGAGAGAGAGAGAGAGAGAGAGAGAGAGAGAGATTTATGATTTGTGAATTAACACAACATCTGATTATCCAATGACATCCCCCCATCCCGCGGGAAAAACTTGAATCAAGATTGTCGAATTGGTAAAGTAATATAGCATGATACCCAAATAATATACATGTAGTATGATGCTGAATTAATTCAGCATCATACTCAAATAATTAAGCTTCCTGCTTAATTATTTATATAGATTTCATGAAATCATACCAAATAATATAGCATCATGCTTACTTATTAGAGTATCATGCTAAAAATAGAGAATCTCTCATGAGTCTCCGATAAGTATGTAAAATATGAACCGAGTCCACTAAATTCGATTCGGGCCGAGCTTTTTTAGTGGACGAGGTTCATATTTTACAAACTTATCGGGGACGAGTTTGAGATTCTTTTTATTACATCACCGTGATTTGTTTACATTCTGACAGAATTTGGTGAGCCTCCTTAACCCAAACTCACATTGCTACAATGTTCGGCTTCCTTTGAATGCACTCGTAACCCAATCACGTTACTGAGGGCCAGCCACTTTCTCGTTGAAATATAGACCCGGTAAGGTTTATGTACATCGGGTATCAATGACTAAAGGTTATTCATTTCTGATTTACATGAGTTAGTAATAACAATATGAACAATATTTAATGACGATAATATTACAGCTCCATGCACATGACTTTATAAGAGACATTCGAAAAAGAAACGCTACTTTTTCTTTGGAATGTCGCGTGCTGGAGCCAGCAAATGGAAGTTACGCCACGGTCTCAATCACTGTCTGAATCAGTGTAAACAATTATCCTTCGTCGTTTCGCCTCAGGTTTAGCCGGGCTTTTATTCTCATGGACATGGATTTTGAAATTACCATCATAAATCTTCCCTGAAAACATTGTGAACATTTCGCCGGTAGTGGTCGTGTGTTTTGCACCAACAGTACGTACAAATGTGTTATTTGTGGAATTGTATCCCGAGGTTAAGCTTGAAGTTGAAGGCATTGTCGTCGGCAATGGCAGCTGAGCCTGACAGTAAGACTGGGATCGACAGTCGAATTCAACATGACATTCATTCGTACTTGAGAGATTATTAAGTTCATTGGAAGTGTTACTTAAAATACGGGAAATGTTTTTGTGCTGATTTTCATTAATGTGGCTATAATTATTGGTGGAAGCAATGTTCTTATGCCCTGTTATCTGCATTATGTGATGGGCTGGAATTTCTGATTCACTCAACTTTTGGACCAAGTGTTTTCTAGCACTGTGATTTGTGAGGCGTTTTGAGTGGAAAGTCCACCAATCGTTGCCATACGCTTCATTATAGAGGTAAGTTTGTTTTTGCCTATTGACTGCCTCTTGAACCATTGATCTCCGGATTTCATGTTCAATTGATTTGTATGGGTTGCAATATAAAATGGATCACTTGGTTTTGAAAAACAGGAAGGTCGTAATTTTGCATAATATTTATATACAACAACATGGCAGCGATCTGTTCTATTCAAATTTGCCCACATCCTCGGCTTTTCAATTCTGACATCCCCAAGAGTTCCCCCCGAACACGTTTTTGTCTGTCGTTCTAAAACTTCTAGGTATTCATGTCCATTTGAATCGACTCCCAACTTCACATCACTCCAGCACATATCCCGGTGTTCGTCTGAGGCACGCAGACCGAAATGAATTGTATTATAAAACCACATAGTATTTATTATACCCTCTGGACTGGTGACACCGAATAAATTGGATTGCCATAACATTTCAATTTCTTTGTCATTTATTGGGTCAGATTTGTTACTTTTATTTCCCTTTCCCATCCTTTTGAGTTCTCGCTGCTTTGCTTTCAAAACCGCCTGCACTTTGCCAAACTCGGCACTACTGCAAATACTCAGGCCGTAATTAAACCTCTTCAAATGGCGGACAAAGCTCGCCATAAAACCCCTCAGTGTGCTTGGCTCATATTCAGTCATGTCTGACTTTCTTGCAGCGATGAAAAATTTGCACAACAGAACACAAAGGTCAGGAGGTGGAATTTGTTGAATGGGTCTAGGTTCATTTATTTCTGGACTGTACATAAACGATTTCAACAATTTCATATCGTAAAATGTTTTTGCAAGAGTGTTTTTGTTTGTTTGGTTGTCAATAAAAGACTGAATGTTGTCAGAGCTCACGTGAACAAATCTATCAGATGACATGTTGCTTGTAAACAATGTTTTTTGAATTCGTAACGTCATCACGGCTGACAGACGCCGGAACATGGATTGTCTCATTTTCAGAAATTGAACTGAGACGCTCGCCTGGTAAATTCACTCGGAAGTCAGTTCCATCCACCTCAACTGTGTAGAATTTTCCATTTGTCGATTCTATGACCCTTAGAACTTTTCCGACACCAATTCGATTGATTTTAAAAAGTGAATTGACTTTGAAATTGTGAACGCCGTCATCCATGTTTATGAATATTCAACGCGTAGGAAGACGCATATCAATTCGCCGGTCAATAAACTCACGTGAAAAATCTCGTGGGTTTATGACCCGTGTATAATATTCCTGTTCTGAACTTGGTTATGAGGCAGTGCTTATGTGATAAAACAATTATGACCCTCCCGTTCGTGAACCTGATTTCAGCATCATGCTATATTAGTTATGCTGCATTCATGAAATCGTGCAAAATAATATAGCATGATACTCAATTAATTCAGCATCATACTCAAATAATATAGCATGGTGCTAAATTAATTGAGTATCATACTAAAATAATTAAGTATCATGCTGAATTAAAATGCATGATACTCTCGTAATTCAGCATCATGCTATATTATTTGTGCCACATTCATGAAATCGGGGGGGGGGGGGGGGGTTGGGGGTGGGGGTAATGCATGGTTGTCTAGTGTGGTAATATAGGATGTAAGGTATGTACTCCCGCTGGTTCAGTGGGGGTCCATAGTACTATAGATTGACCTAAGCGTTATACTGACCTTAGTAGGTATGGATAGTACGTAATGTTAAGTCACGTAGTGTTATGCTTGGTTGTCTCACCGAGTTGTACAGGAGAAAATCTGTGTATCCCATAGGTCTACTGCTAGCCCTTAGCAATGTTTGTTTCAGTAACTGCACGATTGCTTATTATAAGAAATTTGAATAGGTATGAAAAAGTTGTTCTAGCAAGCATTAGTGGAATGATAGTGGTATGAACTGCGACCCGTAGCGGTAGCAATGTAGTGACAGACACTACGAGCTGTAGTAGTACCATAACTTAGTAACGGTTGAAACACAGTGCAGAATTGTGGTAGCCGATAGTAATAGTACGAGGCAGTAATGGTCCACAACTATAAGGGTGATAGAAGACTATAGTATTAGGTGACAGCAATAGTATTGAATCAAAGGACAGATGGTGATTATTATGGACAAGTAGTGGCCTCGAAGCTACGAAAGTCTCGAGGTGGCTAAGAAGGCTGGGCCAGACGGGTACTAGGAGTCATAACTATCTCAGATATCCTGCAAAAGATATTCTATAAAGGATATCCTCAAATGGATATAAAGGTATCCTCAAAAGGTAACCTCAAATAATACATTACCATGTCAGAAGTATCCTCATATTCGAATGCGCTACAAGCCGGAAGCAGTTTCATCAAAACAGCAATTATCTCGCAGTTTTATAAGCGGTCATAAACGATGAAATAAACGCGAGGTATGTTCCTGGATCGAACGAAAAACGATAAACGCGGGTACCGATCATCTGTAAACGGAATGGGAAATGCAAATACACGAAAGGCCTTCAGGTATCTATATACTTTCATGTTGAATCTTTGATAAATCTTTTTTTTAATTGTTTTGTAGGCATACTCGGTTACTTGTGGAATTCAGTTTCGAAGTTCGACCACAGATTCGTGGTCTCGAAACGCTACCGCTCCAGATTTCATCAACATTTAATAGAAATGGGCTACGACTTTTAAAACACTCTTTTAAAAACGTTATTATTCCACCTCAAACTTGTGATGAGAATGAGAATGTTCAGCCAGCATTCTCGTATAATTTGTAATTTCACTTTAAATAGAAAATAAAAATACCGCGACAGACATGCAGAGGTTTGACTTGTATAGGCCCACCTAGTCCTGATGTTCCAAATTATCGACGTGAGTTAATGCTATGATCATAATCTATCCTCCTTTCATTTACAGAAAATTATATGATCTGTTTATGCCCTTTGTGACTGATGTACAATTAGAGAAAAGTTTGACGTCCTCCCCTCCCCTCACCCAATCCAACAGACTTCAATATGTTCGCTTTGGCTGGAGTTTCAGTTGAAAGTAAACATGAGAACGTGCTAGATTTTGAGAAAGATATGGCCTGTGGGCAATTCGCATTCAATAAGATTCATTCACACAATTTGGCTTACATCTGCCTCAAAAGTAACCGTAGGTGAACAGATACACCTTCACTCCCCCAGCCCCCCCCCCTCCCCCCCCCCCTCGCCGCCTATCAAATTTAATTGTTTTTCCACTTCTTTTCTGAAGAAATAACGGCTGTGATTCCTCGCTGTACAAGCTATAGTTCCAAATGCGGCCCATCAGCTATATGTTTTCGGTGCCCAAAAAAGATTTTTTTGTAGTAAGCATGTAACACATAGGCTCCATTGCAGACAATTTATCCACGGGCGATTGGAGTTTTACACTGGTTGTGGGGTTAAGATAATTAAATATTGATTAAAAAGAAAACCCATTTGCCAAAGTTTGTGTTTGTGTGGGGGGTGGGGGCTGGGGGAGTATAGGGGAATAGGATCCGAAGGGCCCCCTCATCGGTAATGTTCCGTCAGGGATCAGTAAAAAATGGTTGGTACTGATCGAAAAACTAATCAATCGAGCTTTATGGAAAAATATATACATATATAAAAAAGAGACTTCACCACCAGGTGATGTAGTACTGCTGTTTAAACGTGACCATACAAAAAATAGGTTTTTTTTATCGGTAGAGCAACCAAAAGGCAACATTAAGGTTTGTGCATCCGCTCAACACCGGAGAAGGGCGGTCATTTGGGTGATTCGAGTATTCTGATGAACTCACTCTGTGAAATGGTTAAGGAAACCGTACTCAAACGACAGAGAAGATTGAGAGTGTGTTTCAATTATTTGTTCCACAAAAACGTTTGAAAGAATACGCCAGGAAGCGCGTGTGCTTTTCAAGAAGGAAAATGTTTTTTTTTTTTTTACAATTTCAAACACGTGCATTGGAAGTAGGATGTTGGTTCTGTGTCTCAAAATGTCGCTCCTATGCATATCGACCCATTCTAATAAATTGAATCAAACATGATCTTATATGCGTAGACAACTTATATTTTGCTTGAGGTTGTCAAGTAGCCTTATGCAAACAAACAAACACTACATGGATAGAGGACGGATTTGGAAACACCCACCGAGGGTAACTTCCACCCAGATAATAGCTCGAGTTCAGTGAAACGTCGCAAACGAAGCCATTTAAAAAATTACCAAGGCGGCTCCCTCATGTAATCAGAAGCTGCGTCAGGCTCGGTGGAGCTTAATTCGAAGTAGGGGGCGGGGGCCTAAAAAAATGACGGTTTGGAGAGCCCAAGCTCCCACGGGGCGAATGTGGTTCGCCCCGCGGGTAGAAAATGTTGATAAAATGACACTAAACACTCAATTTCCTTTCATTTTCAGTATCATTTTAACGCAAATACACTGCGTCCTCCTGGGCAGAAAGTTTCAAACTCTAGATCGAGAACACCCCCGAGAGCCCGATAAACTAAATTGGATATCTGGGGATTAAGCATGTCAAACGAGATCATACAAAGCCGAACAATAATCCAGCGTCCTTGTGTGTGGATTACGGTCTCTCTTTTTACCAATTATTGTATAAACCTAATGTTTTCATTAACTTAATACTTAGATGTGTTAACTTGAAATAATCTTTCTAGCAGAATCACTTGGCAATGTCAATAGCCTAACTCCTCGCCCATTTGACACATAAAATTAGAGTTTTGGGTTTTTTTATACTCTCTCTCTCACTCTCTGTGGAACTTGAGAAAAAAA
The DNA here is from genome assembly GCA_031216915.1 of Pictodentalium vernedei. Taxonomy (NCBI): domain Eukaryota; kingdom Metazoa; phylum Mollusca; class Scaphopoda; order Dentaliida; family Dentaliidae; genus Pictodentalium; species Pictodentalium vernedei. The sequence goes on along the minus strand of CM062295.1, from coordinate 540,660,942 downwards.
TTCTCCGACAGTGGGAAGAAGGTGGCACTGAAACTCGTAAGTTTTTGAGGCAGGCAGACAAATTAGCACTGGATTGGGGCATCCATGCGTCGAGTGGGTGGGATGGGGGCTGCGAGTCACAAGATGGTTTCGCAATTTTTTTTTCGTGGTGGGGGGTGCCGAGGAAGGTTAACAACCTCGTGCGATTTCTACGCCACCGGTTGTGGGGTGAATTTCACACCCAACGTATATTTACATTTATGAATAAAAGTTAAGGCACGGCTGGCAATATTTCAAATACCGCTAACGCTTCTACTGATCCCTTAAATTTGAAAAAAAATAATTGCTGGGTGGAAAACTCCCTTCGCGGTGGTTTAGAGATATTCTACTTCTCCGGGTTCTCCCATTTTAGATGATCTCCGACAGGAGAATTCCAGTAACACGCATCGGCACGAGCCAATGGCAGGAATGTTCTTCACGTTAGCCCAACGATTGTCTGGGCCGAACCTAATAGGGATTTTTTGTCCTCCAATTAAAAGCAAATGATGGACCTTGTTACGAATGTTAAACGTTGATTTTATAGGCTGTGTTTTGACTTTGAATAAAGTTTAAAACTGACGTATGTGACAATGTTATGGCGAATAAATGAGATAACTGAAACTCACTCCATCGTGTTTACTGTTATTTTAGCACGTTATTTAATTTCAGTGAATGAACGCGAACAGGATATCAAAATACCACAAACTAAGATCCATACAGTAGGGGAGTCCAAAACCTTGGCTACGAAATTTAAACATTTATTCGTTGATTCTTCCAGCGATAGTCGGTGGGGTCGGGATGGGAGTGTCATAGACCGGGACTCGCGCCTTTATTCGGTGTTAAATGACACCTCGCAATACACATCTCGATACGATCAGCATACAGTTTGGTGATCTTATTGAGCCCAGATTTGACCAAAGACAGATGTCGAGGCAGAATCGGTGGTAGCCACTAACCTCTAACCTTGTAGTAGTGCAACAAATCAATAGCAATTGTACGAGGTAGTAACGGTAAAAGACTTCAAGGGTGATAGAAGACTACAGTATTGGGTAAGTGCAATAGTGTTGCATCATACGACAGATGGTGGTGACCATGGACAAGTAGTGGCCTTGGGGCTTGGAATGGTGTCGGGTGGTCTATAAGGCCGGACCAAACAGGAACTAGAAACCATAACTACCATCAGATAGAAAGGTATCCTCAAAAAGTATAATCAAAAGGTATACTCAAATAGTACAATACCATGTGCTCTCAAATACCGAGATGAGCCGTGGGGCAGTATGTGAAGTCACTCATTCTAGCAATTGACCTATAGCTCATTTGCTCGATCGGTTCAAGTCGCTCGAGCGATCTAATATAACTATCAAGCCATTCGTATTTTTTCAATGGTAATGGTAATGACTGTAAGAATGGTAGAAAACTATAGTGTTGGGTAAATAAAGTCAATCAGAAGACAGATCACGGTGACTTTAGGTAAGTCAGCAGTGGTGGTCTTAGAGTTGTAAAGTCTAGAATCCAAGCTTCAACCCCAAACACACAATACTTCTGCACCTAGCATTACAAAGTACTTGTACAAACTGTGGGCCAGTACCACAACACCTAAGATGGATATTGATTCTAAGGGCTAACAATAGACCTATGGGATACAGAGAGTTTCTCCTGTACTACTCTACCAGATCACTAAGCATAACACTACGTGATTTAGCATTACGTAGTACCCGTACCTACTTAGAGCAGTATAACTAGTAGGTGGATCAATAGTACCATGGGCTACCACTGAACCCGCGAGAGTACAGATCTTAAATCCTATACTACCACACTATACAACCATGCATTACCCCCCCCCCTCCCCCCCCCCGTCCCTACCAATACTGCTTGACCTTGCATTAGATCCTACCTATACTTGTCATAAGATAATATAAAGCCTTTGGTGGATAACGTATTAAGGGCTAATAGTAGGCAAACAGAGATGCAGATCGTACATCATATACTACCACACTAGATAACCCTGCATTACCCCACCCCACGTCACAATACCGCTTGGCTTTGCTTAACGCACGACCTATACAATCCATGGCCCAGCACACCACCCTAGAAGGATAGTGGAATGAAGGGCTAACATTGAACCAGCAACGATGCAAACAGCATGACCTGTACTGCCGCACTAGACAACCATGCATTATCCCCACCACAATACTGCTCAGACTAGCACTACGTACTACCTGTACCAGTTACAGAAATATATGAACCATTAGGTCGATTAATAATACCAAGGATTAACAGGGGACTTTCAGGGGTACATAACGCCCTTACTACACTACCGTTATAAGCAATTAAGAACTACCTCATCATACCACACTAGATGGTCATGCATTGCCTCCTCTCACCCCACAATATCGCCTGGACTGGCATTACGTACTGCCTATACCAATTAATCAAAGGAGACCACAAAGCACTTGGCCGATTAGTAGTACCAAGGGATAACAGGGGATCAGCAGGGGCATATACGGATACTACCCTAGCAGGCCAGTTCGAGAAGCCCGACAACCCCTGACTCGAAGAACAAAAGCGGTCAACGTTTCTATGAAGTCGTGTGCGCATCATGGCGTTGCGACGTCAATAGCAACATCAACCGTTTCGCGGGGAAAACTTTCATGTAAACTCACCTTCCCCATCAATATCCCACCACAAACCTTCACTCATACACACACATAGCCTGTGTGTAATATATCACAGTACATACCTCAGCATACGAAATATGCAGCACGAACACAACTTGCCGGATCAAGATGGATGGTGCCGAAGTTTCGCATAGGAAAGAGTTGCTCCGGCAAAAGCTCCGATTCCTACGGGAATTTAACACTAGCTGCTCCGACAAAGTCCACTGTTAATCCTTGGTATTCGCCGATCACAGACCTGGAAGATGTCAGCACCTCGGCTGAGATATCGAAAGAAATTGGATGGCCAGGATGGGTAAAGGTCAATCTAAAAAACAATAGTATTGCACTTGGGATTGTGTACTGTGCGGTGGGGCGAAGCAAACCCGAGTGGAATGACTCAATATACTCAACACTAAGGTCCAATATCACAGAACTAGAAAATAGGAAGCTCGGTATAATTTTGATGGGAGACTTTAAAGAAGAAGAAGGCATAGAGGCGGGGATAAGAAAGTCAACAGGAATGGAAGGCAGCTGTTGAAGAGGGGCGCGAGGTTTAACGGGAAATGGACATGGGGGAGGAACGACAGAGATCAATAATCGACAATATTCTCACAGATATTAATTTATGGAGGGAGGTGATAGGGGTAGAAGTGGATGATGAAGGTAAATGGCAGTTGGATAGTGATCACAACTTGATTACAGAGACGATCAGGGCCAAAAAACTAGTAAGAAGCAAAGGAAGCTTTAAGGAGATTTGGGAACTCAAAAAGGATGCTGACTGGGCGTTCGAAGAAAAATTGAAACCAAAGCTTACAACTGTACAGAGGGGGGGGGGGGGGGGGGGGGGTTCAACATCCAGAAAATGGCCGGCGCCATAGTAGCGAGCCTAGTGGAGGCAGGCAAGGAAAGTGTAGAAAATATTAGAGTGCCCACACGGAAACTTGCGTACGGAGTGAACGAAGAACTGAAAAGGGCTATAAAAGGAAGAACAGTAGTTAAATGTGCCGCATACGGGAGAAGCAGGAAACTCAAGGCGGACGAAAGCAACTAAGCCATGGTAGCCAAGAAGAATAACAACAAGCACGAAATAGAGTAAATAAGATTAAAGATGTTTGATTACGTCACTAATCCCCTAGTGTGGTGTCTGTCTCATTACAAGATCATTGCCACTGGTTTTAATTACTGAACAAATCACTGTAATCACACACAATGGCGCCGGAGACAGGGGCGGGGGGAGGGCTAGGATGGCGCAGCCCCCTCCCTCACAATTTTTCGCCTAGTATGTTCCTTGGAAGCGATCTGTACAGTCTCTTTCGCCAATTAACAACACTTGTTTGGGGTAATCCTTGTAACAAAGTAATAAATTACGGCAAACTTGAATTATTGTTCGGCTTTGTATGATATCGTTTGACATGCCTAATCGTCAGATACCCAGTTTAGATTATCGGGCTAGCAGGGACGTTCTCAATCTAGAATTTGAAACTTTCTGCCCACAAAGACGCAGGGTTTCTGCGTTAAAATGATACTGATATGCAAAGAAATTGAGTGTTTTGTGTCTAATTTATTAACCTTTTTCTCCCGCAGGGCGAACCATGGGCGTCCCGTGGGAGCTTGGACTCTCCAAACCGGCTTTTTTTTTAGACCCCTACCCCCCCCCCCCGACCCCACAAACACTTCGAATTAGGCTCCGGCGACCCTCACACATCTTCTGATTACATAAGACAGACGCCTAAATAATGTTTAAATGCTATTTTTGCGCAGTTTCACTGAACTTGACCTATTGCCTGTGTGGAATTTACACTCGATGGGTGTTTCCAAATCAGTCCACTATCCATGTACTATTTCTGTGTTTGCACCGCGCTACTGGACAACCTCAAGCAAAATATAAGTTGTCCACGCAAAAAAGATCATGTTTGATTCAATTTATTAGAATGGGTCGATATGCATAGAAGCGAAATTTTGAGAAACAAATTTAATATTCGACTTCCCATGTACGTATTTGAAATTTTGTAAAAAAAAAATTGCCTTCGTGAAAAAACACACACGCTTCCTGGCGTATTCTTTGAAACGGTTTTGTGGAATAAATAGTTGAAACACACTTTCATTCTTTTCTGTCTTTTGATTACGTTTTCCTTAAACATTTCAGTGGGTGAGTTCATCAGAATAACGAATCACTTAAATGACCGCCCTTCTCTAGTGCTGAGCGGATACACAAATCACAATGTTGCTTTGTGAGTGCTCCACCGATAAATAGCCTATTTTTTGTATGGTCACGCAGTACTACATCACTGGTAGAGAAATCTCTTTTTTATATATGTATATATTTTTCCTTAAATCTCGATTGATTACTTCCCGATCAGAACCAGTTGTTTTAACTGATCACTGACGGAATCTTATCGATGGGATGTGGGGGTGTGGGGGGGGGGGGGGTCCATCGGATTATATTCCCATATACCCCCACCCCCTCTCCCACACACTTTTGCAGATAATTGGTTTTCTTTTTAATCAATATTTAATTACCTTACCCCCCACAAACAGTGTAAAACTACAATCTATTATTATTATTATCATTATTATTTATTAGGATGCAACGACACTTTAACAGCCAAGGTTATATCGTGTCAGTGACAGTTTTACTGGTGGGGGAAGCTGGAGTACCCGGAAAGAACCACCGAGCAACGACGAGCAGCAGCCAGCTCCCCAACATCGTAACTCCGCACTGCAGCACAGGCAGGGTTAGACTGGTTGAAGACAAGCGCACTATCGACGTGCAGTACGCCCTACTACACGGCGTCATCGTTCCCCCATGTGGACAATCTGGGTTAAGTGCCTTGCCCATGGACACAAAGCGGGACTCCGAATCGATCGCTCATACGGTTGCCCATCCAACCACTAACTGGGCCCGACGTTGCTTAACTTCGGTGATCTGACGAGAACCGGTTACCACAACGCCATCGCCCCCATGCAATTGTGTGACGATAAATTTCTGCAATGGAGACTTCGTGTAGGCTTACTGCAAAAACTCATTTTTGAACACCGAAAACATATAGCTTATGGGCTGTATTTGAAACTATAGCTTGTACAGTGAGGAAGCACAGCCGTTATTTCTTCAGAAAAGAAGTGGGGAAATAATTGAATTTGACAGGCGATGGGGGGGGGGGGGGGGGGGGTGGGGGGTGGGCTGAAGGTGTATATGTTACTTTTTAAGGCAGATGTAGGCCAAACAGTGTGAATGAATCTTATTAGATGCGAATTGCCCACAGGCCATATCTTTCTCGAAATCTAGCACGTTCTTATGTTTACTTTGAACTGAAACTCCAGCCAAACCGAACATATTGGAGTCTGTTGGAGGGAGGGGGGGGGGGGGCGTCAAACTTTTCTCTAATTGTAGATCAATCACAAAAAGGCATAAACAGATCATAGGGTTTTATGTAAATGTAAGGAGGATAGATTACGATCATAGCATTAACTCACGTCGATGATTTGGAACATCAGGACGACGTGGGCCTATACATGTCAAACCACTGCATGTCTGTCGCGGTATTTTTATTTTCGATTTAAAGTGAAATTACAAATTATACGAGAATACTGCCTGAACATTCTCATTCTCATCACAAGTTTGAGGTGGAATAATAACGTTTTTAAAGAGTGTTTTAAAGGTCTTAGACTATTTCTATTAAATGTTGATGAGATCTGGAGCGGTAGTGTGTCGAGATCACGAATCTGTGGTCGAACTTCGAAACTGAATTCCACAAGCAATCGAGTAAGACTTCAAAACAATTAAAAAAAATAGATTTCTTAACGCTTCAACATGAAAGTATATAGATATAAGAAAGCCTATCGTGTATTTGCGTTTCCCATTCCGTTTACAAACGAGCGGTAAACGTATTTATCGTTTATCGTTTTTAGCTCGATCCAGAAACATACCTCGCGTTTATTATACAATATATCGATTATGACAGCTCATAAAACTGCGAGATAATTGCGGTTGTGCTAAAACTACTTCCGACTTGTAATGCACGTGTATATGAGGAAACTTTTGACATTGTAATGTATTGTTTTTGAGGATACCTTTTGAGGATACCATTATATCCATTTGAGCATATCCTTTATAGGATATCTTTTTGTAGGATATATGAGATAGTTATGACTCCTAGTACCCGTTTGGCCCAGCCTTCTGAGCTATCCCCGAGACCTTCGTAGTTTCAAAGCCACTACTTGTCCATCGTCACCACCTTCTGTCCTTTGATTCAATACTATTGCTGTCACCCAATACTATAGTCTTCTTTCACCCTCATAGTTGTGGACCATTACTGTCTCGTGCTATTACTATCGGTTCCTGCAATTCTGCACTGTGTTTCAACTAGTACTAAGTTATGGTACTACCATAGCCCAAAATATCTATTATTACACCGCTGCCGCTACGGGTCGCAGTTCATACCACTATCATTCCACTTTTGCTTGCTCGAAGAACTTTTTCGTACCTATTCCAATTTCTTTTAATAAGCGATCGAGTACTTACTGAAAAATCATTGCTAAGGGCTAATAGTAGACCTATGGTCTACATAGAGTTTCTCCTTTACTACTCTACCCGACAACCAAGCATAACACTACGGGACTTAACATTACGTGCTATCCATAACTACTAAGGACAGTATAACGCTAGGGTAGGTGTATAGAGCTAGGGACCAACACTGAACCAGCGGAGGTACATACCTTACATCCTATACTACCACACTAGACAGCCATGCATTACACCCTCTCCACAATACTGTTTGACCAAGCTTTATGTACCACCTATACCAGTTATATGATAATATAAAGCCTTGGGCGGATCGTGATATAAAGTGATAACGGTAGACCAGCAGGGGTACATAGCGTACAGCATATACCGCCACACTAGAAAAGCCTTCATTACCCCCACCCACACGTCAGAATACTGCTTGACCTGGAATAAAGTACTCCCTATACAATCGGTGGCATGCACAACCATGCAATACCCCCCCCCCCCCCCCCACCCCACACACACACGCGCAATATAGACTACCATTACGCACTACCTATGCCAGTTACAGAAAAAACTATGAAGCTTTAGGCCGACTAGTAGTACCAAAGACTGACAGGGGGCCTACATGGCGTATATAACGCCCATACTATACTACAATTCTAAACGACCAAGGACTACCTCTAAATACCACACAAGACGACCATGCGTTACCCCCACCCGCTCCATAATACTACCTGGACTAGCATTACGTACTACCTATACCAGTCATGGGATAGTACAAAGCAGCATTCTGCCGATTAGCAGTTCCAAAGGCTAACAGGGGACTTGCAGGGGTATATACCGCTACTATCAGACCAGGCCAGTTCGAGAAACTCGACACCCCCAGGCTCGAAAAATGTTATGTCAGATTGTACAGTGAACAACACTAGCATTTAACGTTTCTATGACGTCGCGCACGCCCATCGTGACGCCACGTCGTCAATAGCGACGTCAGCCGTTTCGCGGTGGAAACGTTCAGGAAAACCCACCTTCCCCCATCGATATTCCATCACATACTCCTACTATGTACCCCCAGACCTGTGTGTACATATATCACTATACATTTTAGCGTACTATATATGCAGCACGTACACCACTTGCGTATGAAGATGCATGGGACCGACGTTTTGCACAGCAAAGAGTTGCTATGGCAAAAGCTCCGGTTCCTATGGCAATTTAACACTAGTTTCTCTGGCAAAGTTCCGGGAACCGGGTCCGATTCTAACGTGCTGCACTACTGGTTGTGACTGACAGACCTTCACCTTTTCGGGATTACAAAACTCTCAGCTGGTTAAAATAGTGATTGAGGGGCTAGGGAAAAACTCAGTCCGTGGCATTGGGGACTCGGGGGAACTGCGTGCTTTCTGGTGACTGTGTATTTTCAGATTTGCATTTATTGTTTGGTTTTTAAAGCTGCTTTCAGTCTCTGTGGCTATATCAAGTGCAATGTCTCAACCCATTCTTACCTTTCATGCTCACTTTAGAGCAGACACCCCAGACTATAATTAACGAGTCATATTTCAACAGCAAAACAGAACTTGTTTACAAACGTAAACAAGCACTGCTCATCTTCTCGGTGTTTAATTTTTAATTTATTATGTACCCTGATGTATCATTAAAAAAGAATCCAAAGAAATTATTCGTGATATGTATACGAAAGATTTCTTCTGAAAGATTCTAACTTGATGTTTGCATCAACATTTTCTTGTTTCTCGGCCATGCTCCCAGCGTGTATGTATCGGCGCCACTGACTGGTTAGCGAAATGTGATTGACAGGTTTTTCAGCATCATTCTTTATTATTTTAGCATGATGCTTAATTATTTTAGTATAATGCTGAATTAATTTAGTATCATGCTATATTATTTTGCACGATTTCATGAATGCTGCACAAATAATATAGCATGATACTGAATTACGTGAGGAACATGCATTTTAATTCAGCATGATGCTTAATTATTTTAGCCTAATATTCAATTAATTTAGCATGAGGCTTAATTATTTTAGTATGATGCTGAATTAATTCAGCATCATGCTATATTATTTTGCACCATTTCTTGAATGCAGCATAAATAATATAGCATGATACTGAAATCAGGTTCACGTACGGGAGGTTCATAATTGTTTTTTTAGCATGATACTCTAATAATTAAACATGATGCTATATTATATGGTATAATTTCGTGAATGCTGCATAAATAATGCAGCATTATGGTTAATTATTTGAGTATGATGCAATTCAGCATCATGCTATATTATTTGGGTATCATGCTATTTAATAAATACAGCATGGCTTTGAGTTGACTATGCCAAAATAGTGGTCCTCGAGGAGAGGATAGTCCCGACGCGTAGCGGAGGGACTATTCTCTCCTCGAGGACCACTATTTTGGCATAGTCAACGAAAAGTCATGCTATATTTATTATATTAGATGTGTGTGTGTTGGGGGGGGGGGGGTAGGATTCTTCATCGGTCATTTTTCTGCAAGATAATATTCTTATTCACAGCCAAAGAGAAAAGAAAATGGTTCAGGGTTTAAACAGAAAATCACGATAAAATTACTTCAAATTTGTGAACAAGTAGAGCAGACGATACAAATATTGTGAGAAATATAAGTACCAGCACGTAAAGAAAATTTCTTCCGGGTACGAAATTAAGCAAGACCGCTAATTTAGAGATGAACTACGAGAGATAAAAAGGCACGCTTTGCACAAGAATTGGAAAAAGGGAAAGTGTGAACTCATTCTGGTAAATGACGTGAAAAAACGGTTCAAGTTGATGTATTTATTGTCTCACCAAACATGAATTAAAAACATATCGGTTGAAAAATGCCCACTGCTTCACGAGCTGTCTGCCTCGCATTTCGCAATTAAGAGATTCAAGGCCACTGCTGATTTCTCGAGAATCTAAAACAGGCAACGCAGATTTCTGTCGAATAATTCTACCCGAAATCCGGCTGCGGTAAAAATAAAACCTTTGGCGAAAGATACGATACACATATTTTTATTTCTCCAAATTAAATGTAATAATGTATATGGGACGAGATGTCTTATAAAGTATTTACGCTTCAATGAAATTTTCTATAATGTTACTATTTATAACCGTGCACTATTACCGTGCACTATTCTTTTTTCAAAAATGATAGTAGGTCTGTACGATTTCGCTGACGAACTATCGGAAAATAGGGTGTTTCTGTTCAACCAACCAGAATGCGGGAAAGTCACGTGACATCTAATATATTAATTTAGTATCAAGATCTATTATTTTAGCATCATGCTTAATTCACTGATTTATGATCCTGTTCGTACGTCATAGTCACCTCATTCATAATTCTTAGAAGCTTGCAAACCACATTTTTATTGATTTAACGTTTCAAATTATGTTCGTTGCAACTTTCATTGATTGTGATTCTTTTTCGTTTTTTATCCTTTGGTATTTTGCATGGTGATTGTATAATGTAAAATCAGAAAATTTCCCAGGAGATATAATTTCGTAATTTTCATGCCTGGCAAAACATAACGAAATTAAATTCCAACGAAAGGTTGCAATGACTTTATCTTCATCTTCCCGATTTTGCCGGCCGCTCATCTGCATTCACGCTGACCAGATTGCCATAACTGGCGGCAATATAAATAAAACTAAACATGATTAAATAAAAAATATATTTATTACACAACGTTTCTCAATTTACAACTTGTCACATGAATACAAATCAATTACTCAAAGAAGTTAAACATGATTAACCATTACATTTCACCTCAGGCCGGGTCACTATTTAATTAGCAGGAAAGGGTCCACTAAAATGTTTATTTGCCCAGTACGCCTGCTATGCCCGCAAAGCGAAAGCCATTCCAGGGACCGATCAGGACTATTTAAAATGCGCTCTAGCCTCGGAGCCTATTTTTGCAATTCATGCGCCAGATTTCAATTTACGGAGTCACACTGCTGCTTGTAACACACACTGCAAGTATGTAATAGCTCTCATCATTTTCATTTAGTACACTATAGCAAACATTAATCTTCACTGTGGTTTCTGATCAAGTCTTGGCTGCCTAATTAGGCAGCCAAGACTTGATCAGAAACCACAGTGAAGATTAATGCTTGGTAATAAAGACTTGAAGTATTAACTTAAGCACTCTACAACAATGATAAATGATAATCATATATATAATATTTGTAAGAGTGTCTCTCTCGATTATCTATCGAAAGAATATCAAAATATGATCTGAGAAGTTACGCGCCAACTGAGAAGCCTATTTCTGAGATTTAAGAGCCAGGTCCGGATGTTTCAGAACCAAATACGCACTGGCGCATGCCCAGGTCGGTCCCTGCATTCTCAATACAGGCTTTGTCTTTCCACACTTATCCAAATACCGTTAACACCCAGTTTGCATGAGTGGGTTTTATTTTCATTCGCCAACTTCGCTATTTTAGCTGGCTTTTCTGGAGTGTAGCTTTCAAAGTCACCGCGTTTTCGTTTTCTACAGCTTCAGGGTTTGGTATTTTGAAGAATGGTCGAGGCCTGAAATAAGTCCAGGAGATTTGAGGGTCGGGACCTACTCGGGGCCTACTCGGGGCTGATTTTTAAACATGCTTTAATAGTTTAGTTCTGTTTTAAATCTTTGTCGGGGCTGGAAAAACACCCCCGACAGAAGCACTCCCAGGGCTGATCTCGGGGCTTGGGATTATCTGCCCCGATAAAATGCAAACCATGAGTTGATTGGTGTTTCAAGCGATTGCATAACTTTCTCTGTTTCATCATTAGTACTTGTTAACCATTGTAACAGAGCCACGATAATGTTATAAGTAGTAACTTAAATTATAGAGTGATGGCAACTTATATAATACCACAGTACGAACGATCATGTTGTATACGCAATTAATTAGGCTTCACACCACGATATCCCAAATGATAGAATCTGCGAAAGCCAAATAGAAAAAGATGTTTATGGCCTTTCTCGATGTTAAAAAGGCACAGGATAGAGTATGAAGGGAGGTATGAGGCGAAAGCTTGAGGCCCTGGGCTTGGGAAGCGAGTTTGTTGGAATTCTGAAAGCACTATATAATGATGCACAGAGGCAATTTAACCTGGGTGACATAACAAAATGTGTGCCTATGGAGATAGGCCTAAGCAGGGGTGCACCCTTTCGCCATTTTTTTTTTGCATTGTGCATCAAAGATGTAGTAGAAGAACTCCTGCATAGCGATGAGGGAATAGCAGTTGGGAACCCGAAGATTCCAGGGATATTTTTTCGCGGGCGACATGGTACTAGTGTCAGAAAGCGAAGAGGGGGCTAGCAAAAATGCTGGCAATTGTAGGGAGATATTGGAACAGATGGAGACTGGAATGAATGAAAGCAAAAGCAAAGTTATACTCATGGGCCGTAAAGTGGAGGCCTATACAGGGGTGTGCCCTTTCGCCAATTCTTTTTGCATTGTGCATCAAATATGTAGGAGAAGAACTCCTGCGTAGCGATGAGGGGATAGCAGTTGGGACCCCGAAGATCCAAGGGCTATTTTTCGTAGACGACATGGTACTAGTATCAGAACGCGAAGAGGGGCTAGCAAAAATGCTGGCAATTGTAGGGAGATATTGGAACAAATGGAGACTCGAAATAAATGAAAGCAAAAGCAAAGTTATACACACGGGCCGTTAAAGTGGAACCTACTCGTGGGTGGAGAGTGGAGGAGTTCTGTATTCCGGAAGGTAGCAGCAAACGTCTTAGTGTAGGAGAAACAGGTGTCTAAGAGTATCTGGGGGTAAATATAAACATTACGGAAAGAGGCATGTACCGAAACCACACGCATAAACTGACCGTGAGGGGTAAGCGAACCCTGAACCAAATGAAACTTATAAGGAGAAACAGTTTCAATACGTTTTTCCTGGGGAAAGCAATTTGGGAAATGGTGGGTGTGCCAATTATAACATATGGTACGGAAGTGGGACCTATAAATCAAAGGCTTTAAAGAGCCTGGACACCCTGCATAATGATGCAGGCCGATGGATAACGAGGTCGAGTAATGCCGCAGCACTAGAATCAATCAGGGGTGAGCATGGGTGGGTGAGGATCAAGGACAGGATAGACTTAATGAAACTCTGTTATCTTAACGGTTTGGTAAATCTCCCCGACTGTCGATGGTGTAAACTAAAATTCCAGAATATTTGGAATTCAAATACAAAGACAGGGTGGATGGTACAGATGATGGAGTTCATAGAGATCAACTCACTGGAGATCTCGGACTTAGAGTAAAAGAATCGTCAGAGGAAGATTCATGGAGGATGGTAACCTTAATTGGTGAGAGGGGATCAAATCAGAGGTCTCTGGGTGGCCTGCGTGATAAAGAGAAGGCAGGTTTGGAGAGTACTCTGATAACACCTTTGGGGGTCACTCTTGTTCAAGATGAGGTCGCGGCCCCTTAAGGGAAAATTGGAAAAACAACAGATGAGTAATTTAGGCGTAGTGGACACCCTGGAACACTTTCTACTAGAATATCCAATATACCAGTCTAACAAAATAAGATTCACCAGGAGTATAATGGGAAAGTGGGGGTAGTAGAATGAAGGCCATGTGGTTAGTGGTTGACACAAAGAAGAGGGTTAGTATGCTTATCGGAGAGACTGGAAGATTGGGAAGATGTTTGTCTCCTAGTGCTGGGAGGGGAGATAAGGCGTATTAATAGGGACGCAGATGGGGACTCTGGGTAACGAAGGCTTTCTCATCTGAGAACCGCGACAAATCAGCATCCCGCCAAAGTGTTATTATTATTACTATTTACGCAAGACTGACACTAAGTCAAGTTGTAAATCTCAAGCTCGGTAATCATGCTGGCATCTGCCGTTAATGGTGTTTTCATACCAGAGAGAATTACTCACCGCAGCTCGACACCATCATATTGAAGTTTTCAGATCAGCCGCCCACCAAACTAAATCCCCGCGAAAAGGTCGCCATATAGGGGTCAGAAAATTTAGTTTAAACAATATTTATTCAAAGAATATTCTTCATGTTACAGAATTGAACAACAACAGAAAAGAAAAGTAACAGCACAAGGCACAGTAGCTCACAATATAACATATATTTAACCCTGAACAAATTGCTAATTAAAGAAGGGATTGGACAGGAAGCTTGGAGCTTATGTGAGTCATACCGAATCAAAGCGGAGCCAAGCCCTGGTGTATTCTACTGACCGGGCGTCGTCCCATACGTTTCTATATCAAATCAGTGTTCAAGCTGTCGACCGTCAATGCTGTCAATTGCACTAAAATATTTCCTTTGGCTCCAAAAATACATCAATTGACACCTAAAACATCAGTTGACACAAAAATGTGGCATCCAAAATATACTTTTTGCAGGTCTCAGAGGCTTTGTGGTTTATTTTTTCGGTGCGTCGACAAAATCACTGTCGGACGAAACATGTGAGACAGAACAGAATTCGCGTGTCTCAAGTAATCTATAGGTTACAGCTAGGTATAATATTGTTCTCTATTGTTAACAGTTTATCCATTCAATCTGACACTTATCAAAACATTTCTTTGTTACTTTATCCTTTTTTTCATCTTGCTTCATATTTTATTTATTTATTGTTTAACGATACTTTCGACAGCCAGGGACACCTAGTGTCGAAAAGTTTTACGGGTGGCGGAAGCCGGAGTATCCGTAGAGAACAACCGAGCACCGGCGAGGAAGTGCCAGACTCCCCAATGTACTAACTTCAAACAAGCAGGGTTCGCATTGGCTGAAGGCATGTGCACCATTGATGCGCAGTACGCCTTAGTACACAGCGCCACCGTGTCCCAACGTGGGCAATCGGGATTTACATTGAGTAAATAATTTTGTAAACGTTAATAATAGACTTCTATTTTTTTATTATTTATATTTTTATCATTTGTGTGTTTCTTTACAACTAAAACATTTAAAAGAATCAGGTAACACTAAATAGAGAGTAATCGCTTGACTGGACTGGTTACGTGAAATAATTCATGAGAGGTGAGGGACGTTGTACAAACACGAGTGCACGAATGCGCACGAGTGTTTTACAATATAGTCCCTCGCCTCGAATGAATTATTTCACGTAACTAGTCCAGGCAAGCGATTACTCTGTTCATTACCTTTCATTATTAACGATAATTATATTAGTTAACCCTTTATCTAACGTAACGGCCAGCGCTATTCTCAAAAATCGCCAATTAATTTTCATTAGTTTTTCATTTTTTTGTCTCTAAAATATAGGTTATGTCCCCCTCATTGGAACGAGCTCGTCGAGCTCGTTCCAATGAGGGGTCATAACCTATGTTTTTGAGACAAAAAATGAAAATAATAGTTATTCAAGAATTGTTTTTGCAAGTGTCGTCTGCTTTTCATATTAGCTAAAGTGTTAAAAAACACCCACGGCAAAGCGTCTTCGTTTGTGCACACGGATAATGACACAATTGTTGTTTGCATAATTCACTTGTGAAATTATCGTTTATAATCAAACCCGGAAAACCCAGTAAATCACACTTTGGAAACTAATAAATTTAAAAGAATCAGGTAAGACTAAATAAAAATATCGTACTCTAAGTGAAACTTGGCGCCATCTGCAGTGCTTGAAAATAACATATGGCGCCTTGTTGCACTCAAGGAACGATGCACAGTTAATTTGTTTCATTTGGCACCAAATAATTCATTTGACATCGCACGAAAATTCCAATTGGCACAACAGTGTCAACCCAGCGTGAACACTGCACCAAAAACAATGGAAACAAGAGTGTTCAGAGAATTCATTAAATCGTGGAAATGAACTGCAAGCAAATAAAATTATAGAAAGTAAAATAAGTAAGTAAGGATGGGGTGGCTGATTGGTTCGAGCCTTCGACTTGAGGTGTGCATTGTGTCCATGGGTAAGGCACGTTAACCCGATTGCATATTTGCGATCACGGTGGTACTGTGTGCTAAGGCGTAGGTCACGATGAGGGTACAACTTGCTAACTTGTGCCGAGTTAGCTCGACAGTTACTCGGTGTTGCTCGGAGGTTTTGTCTGGCTACTCCGTCTTCCTCTACCCTTAATACATATCGACATGATGTGACGTTGGCTGTTGAATGTGTCGTTAAACTCATACAAACACCACCACCCCCCCCCCCCCACCCCACCAAAAAAAAACAAAAACAAAAACAAAAAAAACAAACGAAACAAATGAATAAGGACTATTTTTTGGTGATGCTTACACAAGACCCCAAACCAGGGGCCAATACTATAAAACTTTAACAATTGTTTTTTTCTAGAAGTGTATTTTCCTGTTATAACTTTAAACGAGTTAAAATGAACTATTATCATTTCAAAGATCTGGCAATTTGGCAGTTGCCAAATTGCCATATCTTTTAAAATGCTAATGATTCATTTTAGTCACTTATATTAATAGGTAGAAAATATAATTCAAGAAAATACAATTGTAAAAGTTTTATAGTATTGGCTCCAGGACTTCTTCTACCCCAAAGAATTGATTTCATTTGTTGAACTAGGGCACATACTGGTCAGGAACTGATACTAAATTAGGCTTGTATAAACCATTTAAGAATAGTACTTCTAATGGCGAGGATAGTCCAGCCGGCTTCATCAGGTTCTTCCCATTCTCTCATTAAAAATTGTCTAAGCTGGAGATGTTAATATAACAGCAACATGATTTTGGAGGGCATTATGGTTCATTAGCGGCCTTGCAGCAATGATGAACAGTCCGAGGGTTTATTAAAGGCCCGAGACGAAGTCGAGGGCCGTTAATAAGCGCAAGGGCTGTTCACCATTGCTGCAGGGCCGCTAATGAATCATGATGCCTGACAACAATCATGTTATTACTATTATTACCAGGCCGTTGTAACGAACGAACGTTGATTTTATCAGTAAACTTACAGTGCGACCGATTCACAGTGCAATGAAACTTTTCCATCTGATAGTGCTTCATTTCAGCACAGAAATAATCACTAAACTCGGTTCGATATTTCTGTTTCGATCGTGCGTTCGACTTCAGTTCAGAAATACAAAGGGACGTCATCCGAATGGGGGTAATTCATTAGACCATGGAATCTAAAAATAGCCGTGCCGCGGACCGCTAATGGCTATTTATACCATTATCGCCCGCGGCCCGTCTCCGTCGAATGACGTCACTGAAATTATGGAGTTTTAACGGGCCTCCAAATTTATGTTAATCGACTAATAACTTATAGATTGAGTGGTAATAATACCGGAATACTACTCCTGACGAGAAGTCGAGATTTGCTTTCCAGAGCTGTTCATACTTATTTCTTTTTATTATTTTTATTTCAGGAAAGTGTAATTATATATTTAGTTTGTATGCGTGCTAGGGGAGAATTATAGGGTGAAATAAGGAAGTTTAGGTAATAGGTTTTCCTGAGTTTGAATTTGTTTACGTTAGTTGCCTTTTTTCGCGTGTTTTGTGTTTTGTTGATTTCGGTCATTAGGCCCCACATATATTATATTTGTAAACATGAATGATAAGTGCTCGTCGGGTGTCTAGACAGAGGTAAGTATGGTTATTAAATGGGGTCGGGGAGGTGAGTCGAGGGGTGCAGGTGGGGGAGATTGGGGATACACAGGCGTGCAGGCAGTGTGATATGAGGTATGGTGGTGGTCGGCCACTGGATAGTAGTGGAGTGTGTGCCATATTTTACAGTTATTAGAGAAGTGAGTTGGATTCGAGCAGGAAATAGCGGAGCTGAAAGGGAGGTTGGGTAGGGCTGGTGTATCCGGAGTCACACCAATGAAGGTTGCCTATGATGGGGAGGTGGAAGGAGGGTGGAAGGTCGTTGTGGACTCAAGAAGGAAACTGGGATGCAGAAAACGTGGGGGAAGAATGCTGGATGTCGGGGTATAACCGAGGAGTGGTATCTAGTATGAAAATTCAGAAAGTGGTGTCAGGACAGGGCTGCGTAGAGTCAGGACAGAGTCGGCGTAAGGCTGCCAATGTTGCTAGGTCGTGTTTAGAGAACAGGTCCAGTGTTTAAGATTCCGATACCCCTGGGAATGAGAGTGGAAGGGGGGGGGGGTCATTGAGGGGGAGAAGTGGCTGCTGATGTTGATAGGCCAGATGGGATAAGGAGGGCGGTGAAGAGAAAGAGGGGGGCCAGAGGCATGCAAAACGAGGCGAGCTGCAGATGATATAGGAACTTGGGGAAGGAGAAAATTAGTTGTAGCGGGGAGAAGCGTTGTGCGTGGGATTGACAATGTGGTTTGTGGTCTTGATAGTTCTAATCGAACAGGCTTGTGCTTTTCGGGGACGAAGGTGAAGGATCTGGGGGACCGTGTAGATGGTATTGTGGGTGCGTGAGGATCGGATCTGGAAGTTGTAGTCCATGTGGGGACCAACAATATCAGCGAGAGAAGATCAGTAAGTTTGGTGGAGTCGTATAGAGGTTTTGTCAGCAAGCTGCTAAATAGGAATGCAAGAGTAGTTGTATCCGGGGTCCTTCTTGTCCTTGGAGATGGGGGACGAACGGAACTCAAGGATTTTAGCGCTGAATGAGGAGTTGGAGGACTGAGAATACCCTTTATCGACCAGTGGGACAAGTTTTGGGGCAACTTGGGCGAGACTTAGGTAAGACACGAGGAACACGTTGCCCAAGTACGGGGGTGCGTGTGGATAGGTGTAGGGCGAACGGAAGGCCAGAAAAAGGGGGAGGGTTAGGCATGTACATTAAAGAGGATTTAAAACCGTCGCTGATCAGACGTGGAAGATGTCAGCACCTCGGCTGAGGTATCGAAAGAAATTGGATGGGTAAAGATCAATCTAAGAAACAAAGGTATTGCCCTTGGGACTGTGTACTGCGCGGTGGAGGGAAGCAAACCCGAGTGGAGTGACTCGATATACTCAACACTAAGGTCCAATATCACAGATATAGAAAACAGGGGGCTCGGTATAATTCTGATGGGTGATTTTAATGGACACATGGGTGATAAAGAAGAAGGCACAAAGGGCGGGTACAAGAAAGTCAACAGGAATGGAAGGAAGCTATTGAACTTCACAAACGAGCTAGGTCTGAAGATTCTGAACAGGGACGCGAGGTGTAAGGGGAAATGGACCTGGGAGAGGAACTGCAGAAAATCAATAATCGACTGTCTTCTCGCAGATATTAATTTATGGAGGGATGATAAGGGTAGAACTGGATGATGAGGGTAAAATGGAGGTTGATAGTGATCACAACTTGATTACAATGACGATCGGGGCCAAAAACCTAGTAAAAGGCAAATGAAGCTTCAGGGAGATTTGGGAACTCAAAAAGGATGCTGACAGGGCGACGTTCGAAGAAAAATTGAAACCAAAGCTTGCAACCGTACCCGTACGCAAGGGAACCAGTATCCAGAAAATGGCTGTCGCCATAGTTGCGAACCAAGTGGATGCAGGGAAGGAAAATGTAGGAAACATTAGGGTGCCAACACGGGAACTTTGGTACAGAGTGAACGAAGAACTGAAAAGGGCCATAAAGGGTAGAAAAGCTAAAGTAGAAAACTCACGGGGGCGGAAAGCAACGAGACCACGGAAGCAAAGGAATAATACCAACAAGCACGAAATAAAGTAAATGAGATTAAAAACGCTCATCGGAGAGTTCGAAATAGCAGTTTTATTAGGACGATAAGAACGACAGGGGGGTCGAGATCGAACGTATTTTGGAAATGTGTGAATAAACGTAACAAAGGAAGTAACCCACAGAGTATTAAAGTTGATGGCAGTGTTACAGACGACCAAATTGCATTAGAACTAGTCAAGCACTGGGAAAAGGTAAACGACAAGCGTGTCCGAACCAGGTCGAGGAAAACCTATCGAACTTCGTGTGCAGCGAAATTAAAACGGAGGAGGTGCGAAAGGTGATCTCAAAATTAAGGATTGAAAAGCGGGAGGGGTGGACGAAATTTATAACGAGTTGATCAGAAAAGGGGGAGATGAACTCTCGGAAAGCCTAACTGCCCTATTCAATTTAGACATAGAAAAACAAGAGGTCCCAAACGAGTGGGGTGAAAGCAAAGTGACATTTATTCACAAAAAAGGGGAAGAAGACGTTCTGGATAATTATCGTTCTCAGGGATCTCTGTCAGTAGCAACATTGGAAAAGTTTTCTTTAAAGTCATTTGTGGAAGATTAGAGGAGGTGATTGAGGAGAAGGATTTTTTGGGAGAGGTCCAGAATGTTTTCAGGAAGGGAAGGAGAGTCACTAGCCATCTTTTAACGCTTTCCCAAATGACATAATCCACGAAAGCAAAAAATAAAAAGATGTTTATGACCTTTTTGGGTGTTAAAAAGGCATGCGATAGAGTATGGTATGGAGGGAGGGTAAGTGGCGAAAACCCGATGCTCTGGGCTTGGGAGGTGAGTTTGTTGGAATTCTGAAAGCATTATATAAAGATGTACAGAGTGAAGTTAGCCTGGGTAACATAACAGCAAAACGTGTGGCTATGGAGATAGGCCTAAAACAGGGGTGTATCCTTTCGCCAATTCTTTTTGCGTTCTGCATCAAAGGATTAGGAGGTGAAATCTTGCACAGCGACGAGGGGGTAGCAGTTGGAGACTTGAAGATCGCAGGGCTATTTTCTGCAGATGATATGGTGCTAGTGTCCGAACCCGAAGAGGGGCTAGCGAAAATGCTGAGAATTGTTGGGACATATGGGAGCAAATGGAGTCTCGACCTTAATGAAAGCAAGAGCAGAATTATACCTGATGGCTGCAAAGTGGACCCCACTCGAAGGTGGAGAGTGGGGGAGTTCTGTATTCAGGAAGGTAGCAGCAAACGTCTTATTGTAGGAGAGATATGTGACTACGAGGGGTAAATATAACATCACAGGAAGAGGCATCTACCGAAACCACACAAATAAATTGATTCCGAAGGAGAGGCGAATCCTAAACCAAATGAAACTTATAGGGAGAAACAGTTTCAATAAGGTTTTCGTGGGGAAAACCATTTGGGAAATGGTGGGTCTGCCAAGTATAACATATGGTACGGAAGTGGTACCTCTAGCCCAGACGGCTGTAAAGAGCTTGGAAACACTGCAGAACGATGCAGGCTGATGGATAACGGGGTCGAGTAATGCCGCAGCACTAGAAGCAATCAGGGGTGAGCTTGGATGGATGAGGATCAAGGACAGGATAGACTTATTGAAACTCGGTTATCTTTATTATTTGGTAAATCTCCCGACAGTCGATGGTGTAAAGTAATGTTCCAGAGAATTTTCAGCTCAAATATCAAGACAGGGCGGATGGTCCAAGTGAGGGAGCTAATAGAGAACTACTCATTGGAGATCTCGGACTTAGACGTTGGGGCATACCAGGGTAAAAAAATCGTCAGAGAAATAGTCATTGAGGATGGTGACCTTAATTGGCGAGAGGGGGTCAAACCAAAGAGGTCTTTGGGTGGTCTGTGTAATAAAGAGAAGCCTGGTTTTGAAGAGTACCTTGATGGCACCTTTGGGGTCACTGTTGTTCAAGCTGAGGTCGCGGTCCCTGGAGCTGAGGGGGAAAAGTGGGAAAAACAGTGAAAAGGAGTGCCAGATGTGTAATCTGGGCGTGGTGGAGACCCCAGAACACTTTCTTCTAGAATGCCCAAAATACCAGTCTAAAAGAATAAGATTCCCTGGGAGTATAATGGGGAAGTGGGATGGGAGAATGAAGACATCAGGTTAGTGAGAGACTCAAAGGAGAGGGTTAATATGCTAATCGGAGAGATTGGGAAGAATGGGGCAAGGGATGTCAACAAGCAATTCTTCTCCGGGTGTTGAGAGGAGAGAAGAAGCTTGGGCATAGGGAGATAGTTGGGAGTACGGTGGTAACCAAGGCCTTCTCACCCGAGAACCGCGACAAACCAGCGGCCGTTCAAAGTGCTATTATTATTAATAACACCACTGTTGTCCGATGTTGACATGGAGAAGCCGGCGACATTAAATTATCAACAAATTCTCCGAATTACGGTACTCAACGCTTTACCTGCGGAATCGGCAAATCCTTCCGCGTAACTCACAAACTGAGCTGTTGAAAAAAGAATTCAAAATATTCCAACAGAAACATATCATGTGAGCTCTCATTGGGACGAGCACGCCAAGTCAGTGAGGGGTCACATGATGTTGTTTTGCTGACATGTAAACAATTTGAAATCAAAAAAATAAATTTGGATGACGCGTTCTTTGGTTGAAGAATTAATGTCAAACACGTTCGTCGTTTTTGTGTTTAGCATTGATCGTTCCCTCTCCTTTAGCCCTTGGGAACTAATATATATATTTAACCACATTTCTATCTAATCTTGTTAGAGTTAAGGACACACCACTCTTTAGCCCTTGGGAACTAAGGAACCAGAGTCGGTTCCGTGGTCGACGAGGGGACTGCAAAACAATTGGTTCATGCGTTTGTAACAAGTAGATTGGACTATTGTAACTTTCTGCTATTTGGCTGTAAATAGTCAAACATTAAGAAGCTGCAACTTGTTCATAACTGTGCAGCAAGAATTATCACCATGCAACGGAAATCATGTCACACCACTCCTCTCTCATCTACCCGGGTTGCCAGTAGAAGAGAGGATTGAGTATAAGATGCTCCTACTGACATACAAAGTCCTGAATGGTCTGGCTCCTGATTATCTGGGCAGTTTGGTGCAACGATATGTACCATCTCGACTCCTCCGATCAATAGCTTCGAACTCCCTGATATCCAAATCAGGCGTACTTGTAACGACAGGCTAGCCCCACTCTTTGGAATAGGCTTCCCGATCACTTAAAGGCACCCCAGACGCCAGAAACCTTAAAAAGGCACTGAAAATCCACCTTTTCGCCCGCGCTTTCGGTGTTCAGTAACTTTGTATCAACTTTATAATAAATGTACAATATAGCAGCAGAGCCTTGTAAAGCCTGAGAGCGCAATTTTGTGGATTCTTTGCTCTGAAATGTATTTATTTATCAATAATTACATTGTTAATGTAGTTATACGTTTTGGGTCCAAATACTCAATTCCCATTGGTCAGCTGGATGAAAACGTCATGACCAAATGTAATTCATTTTCCAATGAATACATTTGGTCGAACTTTGACCCGCATTTACGGTAGAGCGCAGTTGCAAGAATGTAATTCGGGTGGTGTTTGGGCGGGTTTTTTACTTTTAGCGCCTCTCGCAGTGATCAACTCCGCTGCTGTTTTCTTTGGTGACATTTCCCAACTGTGGCATAAAGCCTGATACTAAAATACTCGTTTCCATTTCCGTTCAAGTTAATAATTTGTGATATCTCAAACAACTTACAAGAAATGTCAATCGACAGTGTGAAATTATTTCAGTGATTTTATTCTTGAACTTGTTGTCGTTTCATAGGTGATTATAGTTTACTGATGTGTTAAATAGATTGTTTTGAACATTCCAAGTTTCGTTGCGAAAGACGGCAATTTGATAAATTTGGTTCAATGCCGAAAACTGGCGCTCAACTCAGTTGTACGCTTTGTCTTCTGTGTGAGGGCGGTTTTTCGCCTCGTTCGTTCGTACATGTTTTATTTCGTCTTTCTGCTTTGTTGTTTGGTAAAAAGTAGTTTAAACAGTTACGGAATGTAATTATAAGAATTGAATGCAATTTTTATAATCTTTATTGAAGTATGAACGTGTGGGATTGGGTATAAATTGTATGAATCCCTTTCGAGATTCATACATAATTTGTATCCATTCCCACACGTTCATACTTGTCTTAATTATTCAGAGAAATAAGGAATTGTTTGAAACTAGTATCTTATTTTTTCGGATATATACATATATATGGTCTATGTCCCAACTTTTAAACACAGGAATCTCAATTAATGGGAGATCCGTGAAGATGCAACTGCTTGGATATAATTTATATCGCCTATGTCAAGTAGGAATTCATATATATAGAAACTCGAGTCAAGCCGAGATCGTGTTCATATAAGTTATCGCGGCGAGCCCTTTAGGATGTTTCGTGATACGTAATAGGTATACCATCGAGGATTGATACAAGTTTCTCTTGTGTAGTGATGATGACAAATTTATCCTATCATCTCGTATTATAAAAAATTGCATTCAATTCTTAATTATTACCACCACCACCCCTCGTATGACGCCTTCGTCCATTTCACAGAGCATGGAGTGTATTCTTGATTCCGACGCCACGTGTACAACATATTCTTCAGTTCAACTTTTTCCACGCTTTCATATTTCCGAGCGAAGTATGAGCTTTTTCCGAATCACTCGTTCAGTATGTATGCTGTGTCGGACGACTCTTTTGAACCGTGTTTTGTAACAAATGGTGAAATCCTTTCACGGTTAAATGAAACTGAATCAGTGTTTAAACACTCAAATAGATAATGAATCCGCCTACTGTACGGTCGCCGTAGATGGGCCACTTTCCGCGGGTGTGAAATATTCCCACGGACGCAATAATGTTAGATTCCAGACACTATTTATAGGAATAATAATCAAAAATTTAATTAATGAAAAATCGGGTACATCCCGGTGCTTCATTAATTAAAATTTTGCTGATGATGATTTTTATTACCTGGTAAAGGAATGCATGGACACCACAGCCCACGCGTGGATGACGACCACTACACGGCGACTTTAATGTGTACTGTGAGTTTCCGTAACTAGTGATTGGACGTTTTGTTCTAGCCTGTAGCAGTAGGCTGTCTACCTTTAGGCTAAATCGGTGCTAAATAGTGTCCACGTTTTTATACTAGCTTCTGGCAGTAATCTGTCAATCTAACTTCGTACTAAATCGGTGCTAATGAGGGGGGGGGGGGGGCATTTGTTGTAGTTCGATGTCTTCTCTCCTCCCATCAGAAACTAAAACTCCACGTCTGGGAGATCTGCTACCAGCTGGCTCAACTCGGTTTTTCTTTTTACATTTCAACAATAAAAATAGATCTGCTCTGGTATTCTGGCTTCTAAACATTATAACTGAGGCATTCATTGCACTGGTCAGACTCTGCATTGGTGCATTTATAAACATGAAAAAAATATTCAAATCCACATTTTCAAAACCACATGTATATCCATATTGACAGTATCTATTGACTCTTAATATAATCTGTGGAATCCATCCTATCGTATCCATTAGAGTCACAAGAAAAGCAGTTAAGATTGCTTTTGCAATAGTTTTGCGTGTTATGGATTTAGTTTGGGTGTGTATAACTGTTCCGTATAGAACAGCATACAAGATCAGTGTAGTGAACATTAATGTGCATGCAAATGCGGCTTGCATAACTGGCACGATAAGCCCGTCAGAACTTTTTCGGCTACATCCGTAATTGTTTGTCAGGATCAAGCGTGCAATTAGAACCACTGTTATTATTATTAACCAAACTATTATTATTATTATTATAATACTTGTTTTCCACTTCTTCATAACCTGTTTATAAGAGTGTGGAAGGCAAGTTGCAATCAATCTTTCAAACGCCAATAAAACAATATTGACAAAAAATACATTCACAACTACAGTTTGTATTATTCTAACCATTTCACAAAACCAATCAACTTCAATTTCAAATAGCAATGAAGCTTGACTAAAAGGCCTAAGACATACTAGGAAATCTGACACAATGTAAGAAAAGAGGGGCAGCGACATTAATTTTCTATTCTTCGCAAACAGAAGTATCAATACTCCATTGAGTATAAAACAAGCAGATGCTGAGCACACACACAGAGCAAAATATGAATCCCATAATCCAGTTCTTTTCATGTGTTCCAAGTACCAGTTACGCGTTAACACTTCTGTTGAATTCATTTGTTTTTCTTAAGGAGTGGCTTTCTCTTAGTGACACTTTGCCTGTCTGAAATAAAAAAAGAAACATGGGATGAACTTATGTATACAGTTGAAACTAGAAGACCGGTCACAATTAGCGCAGAAAATGCTCATTAGTTAATGCGCTCCTTACTGCAGAAGAATGAAGTAGTCTGAAATACACAAGAACGTTTGCGCTGTGCAATGCAAAATAAATACGCTATTAGAGAGGTCGAAAGTGAAATCACGAACTGAACCGGTCAAACCGAAAGAAAGTATGGAGACTACAGTATATGGAAGGTGGATTACTACTAAATCGCTGTTGGCGAGATTTTCCACTCAGTAATTATTTAAGACTCAAGAAGCAATTGTACACTTTCATCACATGGAGCACTGGGTTGCACCCGGTGGTCTATGTGACGAAAGTTTACAAGTGTTTCTCGTTCTGTTATGAGCAATTATAAATACTTTTCGAGTGGAGAATATATGGCGCTGCGTGATCCACTCTCTTCATTCTATATACGCAGTCGAATTTTTAATATCTATTTAAGTTATTATATATCCATGTATCCCAGCAGAGTTACGAATGATGTTAATGATCTCTATTTACTAGTATATAATTGTTGGGCACTCTGTTTTTCGACGGGAATTGAGTTACACTAATGGGGCTGTTTGAGCTGGATAGGGACAAAAGTGCACTTACCCAGTGCTATTACTTCAAAACAGAGCACAACACAGTGACAGGAATTTCTAGTATCAACTGTATCATCCATTTGACGTGTGACTTGAAATGGACAGGACTGCTTTAAATAGAAGAAATTATTTTTTCATATGACTCGTCCGTTTTGTTCACTTTAAAACATTTGATATTTTGCTTTCATATTAATCAGTGATAAATAAAGCCTTCCACCAATTTCATTGGTCCATTTCAAAACTAGACAATTTGATTGGCTAAACAAAATACAACTGGGTGACATTTGCATAATTTCAGTAGGGAGAATTTAAGTTATCTGGCCCCTATTTAGGGTGGGTTATATTGTGTTAATCTTTTACCTACAAGAAAAACGCCATTCATTTTTTAATATTTTCACTTTTTGCTTCCAAAATATAGGTTATGACCCCTCATTGGAACGAGCTCGACAAAACATAGGTTATGACCCCTCATTGGAACGAGCTCGACGAGCTCGTTCCAATGAGGGGTCATAACCTATGTTTTGGAAGCAAAAAGTGAAAATATTTAGTTATACGAGGATGTTTTTTCCAAGTGCCGTCTGCAACTCAAGTTAGGTGATGGGTTAAAAAGTCATACTAAGTGGCTACTCTGTGCGTGTGTGTGTGTCATATGATAAATAGAATATGAAATGAGTGTTTTTCTCATATAATATTTATGAAACTCGTCCGAATTTTCCGTTTGGGCTCGCCAGAGGCTCGCCAAAACGGAAAATTGTTGAGACTCGTTTCATAAATATTATATGAGAAAAACACTCAGTTCATATCCTCTATGTATCACATAACCACGGTGGTTTCGGAGGTAGAATTAAATTAATCTTCTCCTATATTGTTTGAACTGTTTACCCGTATCAGTTAGGAGACGACACCGTAAAGCCTTTCATGAGAGACTAAACTTTGCCTCGAAAATTTAGGTTATGACCCCATATTGGAACGAGCAAAAAGACATAATTCCAACCAATGATAGGTTAAAAGCTATATATTCAGTCAGAAATTGAAAAAAATAAAATTTTTCTGAACAGTGCTGGTTGTGTTTTTGCTGAAGGTTTAACCCTTTGAATCCTGGTGCCTATTACTAAGGTACGATTTGAACCAGGACAAAAGATGACCGGTTATACCGATCTTTTCACGTTTGTACAAAAGACCACGATGCCATACTTTTGTCAAAAGCCTTACTGATGTCACAGAAGACAAATCTTATTTCCTTTCCTTCGTCAAGTGCGGAGCTAATAGTGTGGTAAATTTCACTCAACTGGAGTACGGTGGAGTCTTTAAAAACAAACCCGACTGAAATTTTGTCAAAATGCTATTCGCATTAAGGAACTCTCTTACTTTCTTCGCTAAACAACTTTTCAAACACCTTGCCAACACAGCTTAAGAGTGAAATTGGGCGGTAATTTGTCACTCGGTCAGGAGAGACTTTTTTGAATATTGGCGAGACATTTGCCCCTTTCTACTGGTGTGGAAATATAGAATTTGTGAGACAGAGGTTAAAAATGTCGGCTAATGGGTTGGCTAATGTCGCAGAACATCCCTTTAGAGTAAATAGGCTTATATTGTCAGGCCCGCTAGTTTTAGAGGTCTTGAGAGCATTCAAGGCTCTCCGCACATCTTCGGGCCCAAGGAAAATATTGTCCAAAGTGGGTCGTTCAGAATCAAAAGAACAGGGTGGTAGAGGACAATTACTGTTATTAAGATTGGAAATTGACCATAAATACTCATTGAATGACTCGGTCTTCTCTACATTATTAAAAAAGACTAACATCCTCGTGGATAGGATTAGGTATGTCAGTGTGTTTGTTTCTTCTTGTTTGGATCAGGTCGCGGGTTTTCGTCCTGTTCTCGCTTTGTTTATTGTGAACGTCTCTGTTTAGCAGTCTGCATTTTTGTGTTTAACCCTTTATCCAACGTAACGGCCAAAACCGGCCAGCGCTATTCACAAAAATCGCCAATTAATTTTCATTATTTTTTCATTTTCTCTCTCAAAAACATAGGTTATGAGCCCTCTTTGGAACGAGCTCGTCGAGCTCGTTCCAATGAGGGGTCATAACCTATGTTTTTGAGACAAACAATTTAAAAAAAAGTTATTCAAGAATTTTGCAAGTGTCGTCTGCTTTTCATGTTAGGTAAAGGGTTAATCGTTAAGAAATCAACGATCTGAAGTCATACAAGTTGTGGATGTGTGAATTGTAAACTTCTCTTTATTGGCGTGGAGGCAGAGTCCGAGAAAACTATTCCAACGAATTATTTCAACCAAACTTCACACCCCATATTTCGTGTAAATCACAAGAGTTGTGCGGTCTAGCTATATCGTTCCGTGGTGTCCGTGTATACACACGTTGTGCGACGGGTATGCTCGGATCTGAAACTGCTTTAGAAGAACTAACCGTGCCCTGAGTTACAACGTGTTCTATGTGCCTACTGGCACATTAGAACTAAAGGGACGTAATGGCTTGTGTTTTAGGTGATTTGCTCACGGAGGGTTTTGTAGCAAAACTCGTAGACGACTTATATATGGGGGTTCACCTCAACAAACTTTACAAAACTGGAGAAAAGTTCTGCAGGCCTTTCACAGTTGCGACCTCAAACTTTCTGCATCAAAACCTATTGTGTGTCCCAAAGGTACCACCATTCACAGGATGGACATGGCCAGAAGGCACTATTCGCGCCAGCCTACATCGCATAGCTACTCTTTCAACGTGCACAAAGCCTTGAAATCTTTGAGATTTTTCATCGGTTTGAGATCTTTCATCGGTGCATACAAGGCCATTTCACGTGTCGTTCCGCAATGTGGCAACTTACTCTCTGTATTAGATGCTGCTGTAGCAAAGAGTTTATCTAATAGTCCAGGCACATTAGACATAAAAATGAGAAAGTAAGGAAAAAAATCGGAGAAAGCTGATTTTTTTATATGTTTCCGGGACATACATTGCGGATAAAGTGTGAAAAGTCCCCGCGAATCCGAGTTGAGCTTTTTCAGTTATAGCGTTTTTTTGATGAAAAAAAAAAATTTAAAAAAAATTCGACCCAGCTCCATATTTCTCATTCTTATTCGCCTTAGTAGGGTGAGAATCATAAATATCGTGCTGAATTATATTGAGAATACATATCCCCAACAGAAAATGCCAACTTTGTACCAATCCTCACACTCAATGGTGATATGTTCACGAAAATGTACAAAATTACGAAAAAAAATTATTGTTTTCATTACACACAACGGTACACAACGTCCATTAAATCAAATCTACGACTACTTTGGGAGTTAAATTATATATCAAAAATTGCAGAAAAGCAGTGGCTTTATAATGATATATAACAATAGTCATTTATTCCATAATGAACTGGTGAAACGTGTGAAATATTAACCATACCCCCTAAACTCAAATTCAAACGGCATCGACTTTTTGCACAAACTGAATGTGAGAAACAGGGACTGAACGTTTGTCCAGTGACGTTTGACCAACCACTTTATATCAAAGCAGTGGAGATTGTGTCTTCGTCAGATAAGTTGACAAAAGTTTTCGTTAGACTCGGCGGCTTCCATATGATTATGTCATATTTAGGGGCAATTGGTTCGATCATGGCTGGTAGCGGCTTGGATGAACTTTGGGGGACTGTTTATGCTGGTGGGTCAATCCATCATTTGATCAGTGGTCATGCATATTCAAGAGCAGTTCGTGCCCATTTGCTAGCACAAATTGCCATTACAAAACATGTGTTTGAAGAAAGCCGAACACTAGATAACATAGACTGCACAGAAGTCAATTAAATATTCTGTGGACTTGCCAGAGGTGACTGTACAACAGCTGACGCTGTCAATCAAGAAAGTGTCAACCATCTACTGTCAAAATTACACGAACTGCTCCAGAATGCGTCCGTAGGACGCACAGGAAAGCTTTGGGTACAATACTACGAGCAAATAGGTCTTCTCCAGTTGTTCTTGAGAGCAGAGCGCATAGGCGACTGGGAACTCCACACATATTATGTTCGCAATATGATTCCAGTATTTCACGCAGGTGGTCATTTTGCATACGCAAAAAGTTCTCATCTCTATTTGCAGCAGATGAATGAGCTAACAGAAATAATGCAACAGGATGATTTGAAGTTGTTCACTGAGAAAGGTTACTTTACCATAAGGCGCTCAGATAAATTCTGGGACGGGATATATTCTGATCAGACCATAGAGCAGTGTTTAATGAGAAAGTTCAAGCTCCCTGGTGGTCTCACGCATGGCAGGGGAATAACCGATAGCACTGTTGCGAAATGGGCACATGGACTACCTCTTTGCCTTCCGATATGTAATGCTCTCGAAAATTTTGTTCATGTTCACACTGGTCATGGCGAACAACATCGGGATCTCCGTCAAAGTTCACAATTGACTGATGCCAATGATATCACCAAATTATTGAATTGGCTCTGGCTCAGAGTGCATTCCCCCTTTCAGAATAGAGATCCACTACAATTAGTCCTTATAGCGACCGGGCTTGTGGCCGACGAAACTGTGAACTGTGACCAAGTTCGCAAAATTGGTGAATGTTGCGTATCGAATGTTGTAAGCAAAACGTTCAACAGCATCAAACTACGACGTGTTGACACTGTGAAGTCTTTCGCATCGATGGCAAATAGCATCAAAGTCCGTGGAAGTAAGGTAGTGATTGACCCCACAATTCTGTTCAACCGCATCACATGTGTTATTCAGTCACAAGCAGAGATGGAAGAGTATCTCAAATATGAACTCGCCCCGAAACCACCAGCATTGTTTGATTCTGCTGGAATGAGGAAGACACAGAAAAGCACGCTCGGTAAGATCCTCAAAACATACTGTTCCGAGCAAACTAAAATCCCAGAACATTCTCTGTTTGTTGTAGATGGCGGATTTTTATTGAGGGCAGTTGTATGGCCTAAACAGTCGTCATATAAGGACATATGTACATAATATTCCAATTATCTAGTGAGACATTTTGGGGCGAACGTCGTGGTTGTTTTTGATGGTTATGCTTGTACAATGTCGACAAAGGGCATGGAACAAGCCCGTAGATCTAAAGACAGGTATTCCATTGATATCAATATCTCACCTGAGTTACCAGCCACCACACCCCAATCCGATTTCCTTGCAAATGCCAAGAACAAAACCCAACTGATCGATCTTCTAATGCAAGAGCTATCTGCTATCAATATTTAGTCCAAGCAGGCCGAGGCTGATGCTGATGTACTGATAGCCGAAACTGCACTTGACATCGCTCAAGATGACAACAATGTTGTCGTTGTGGGAACAGACACAGACTTGTTAGTCATTCTTACCTCTCGAGTTCAACCGGGATGTAATATTCACATGATGTATTCCATTACCCCAAACTTACTAGTTTCAGTTAGTGAAATAGCCACCAAAATGGGTGACCATAGAAGCAACCTCCTTGTAGCACATTCTATAAGTGGTTGTGACACTACTTCTGCACTCTTTCGAGTTGGTAAGAAGAAAGTATTCAGTACAATTGTCTCCGATGTTACTAGCGACTCAAAAGTATGTCAACACAATTTTGGCGGATGACAGTACACCAAGTGCAGTAGCCGCTGCCGGGGAATAACATCTCCTGATCTTATACGGGAGTAAAACTGTTTCCTCTCTCGACCAATATAGATATGTCACTTACAAGCGTTATGTAGCAAAATCTAAACTGAATAAACCCATCGACCTAGCCTCACTCCCACCAAGCAGCGATGCTGCACAACAACATGTCTGCAGATGTTATCTCCAGGTCCAACAATGGCTGGGCACTTCGCTTCCTCCGACGGACTGGGGGTGGTCGCTAGACAATGGACTTCTTGTACCGACTGCAGCCACAAAGCCATGTGCCCCCGATAACCTACTGAATCTGATCAGTTGTGGTTGCAAGAGTGCTTGTACAAAAAGGTGTGGGTGTAAGAAGGCAGGACTCTCTTGCTCAGGTTTGTGTAATTGCAGTTCGGATTCTTGTAACAACCACAGAAACACTGTCCTGTCGGAAATTTCTGAGTTCGATGAATAATATGTATATAGGTCATGTCATTTCTGTATATAGCGTTGATAATAGTCAATGTAACTTAATCCATGTTGATTGATTTGTACATTCTGTAAATATTATTTATTGATTTTTGTACATTCTGTAAATATTATTTATTGATCTAATGCTGCCAGACACAGACGTGTCTGTTCGGTCCCAAGCCCGAAAATAGTTGAGTTCTCATACTGACGAATTTTATGCCAAAAGGGGAACTCGGCCAGAAGCAGAGGGGGTCTTCCATAATGTCTATTTTGTAAGCAATGATAAAAGTCTTCAAATGGTGGTAGATTTTTTATCGTCTGTCCAACTAACATCCCGTTCTGTACTACGACCCTTTGGGCAAATCCGTTGGGAAAATCGTCATTTTTTGCGTAAATCCGATACTTTTTTGTGAATTTTCAATAATTTTTCGCAGAAATTGTCACAGAAAGCACATTTTCCTCTAGGTAAATGTATATTAGACATTATGTAGCTCGAAATACGCGTAAACAAAAAATACAGTGGGATCAATTCGAGGTTACAAAGTTCGTGCAATTTTTTTTTATTTTTTTCAAACGCGTTTTCGAAAAAAGGCTGTAGAAAAAAAAGCTCAACTGGGATTTAGGGGACTTTTGTCTATTTGTTCAGTGACATGTACTCGACATTCCCTGAAAAAATCAGCTTTCTCCGATTTTTTTTCCCTAGTGAAACCTAATGTTCTTGGGCTATAATGATAAAATCAATTGGACTTATGATCTCTGAGCATCATTTTCGATAGCCCAGGAGGCAATAAGCTCCAATAAAACAATCACTCTTCCCAAACCATAGGACCTTCTGTCGATCGTAACTGATAGTGCCGTCAAGACTCGGGACAATCGTGCTATACTTGCTGTGCACAACAACAACAAGCCTCGACTTGCTGGATTTGTCAGTGCTAAACTCCGGTTACATCAAATAACTTGGCTACCCTGTGAAATCGAAGTACTTAGTATTGCAGCCGCAGTAAAACATTTTAGGCGTATATCGTACAGGCTCAGCAAGTAACTCGTGTCCTCATAGACAGCAAACCCTGTGTTCAAGCTTTCGAAAAGCTATGTAGAGGCGAATTCTCAGCAAGTCCTCGTGTCACCACGTTTCGATCTTCTGCCAGTCGCTATCAAGTTTCTCTTGGACATTTACCTGGATCAGCTGACACAGCATTAGATTTTGCAAGTCGTAATGCTCCAGAGTGTGAAGAGATCAACTGTCAAATCTGCTCGTTTATCAGAATGACTGAGGACACTGTCGTTCGACATGTTTCCACCAAAGATATTCTCTCCGGATCTGTAAAACTCCCTTTCACAAGCCGTGCAGCTTGGTTAAAAAATCTACTTGACTGTGAAGATTTACGGCGTAGTCACGCCCACTCAACCCAAGGCACCAGGCCTTCCAAAACCTTAACTAACATCGGAGATGTCAAACGTTGTCTCAATGTTTCATCCGTTGCAAAACACGGTTTGTTGGTGGTCAAAAGGAACAGCCGTTTGCTTCAGATCGCGAATGTATTATTAATCCACGAAGTATAGTGGAACGCTTGCTCACCGCATTACACATCAAATTAGACCACCCCCACCGCCCATCAACTGAAAAGCATAGTACCTAGATACTTATTCGCTCGTGACACGGACAAGACAATCGACCACATAACTCAGTCGCGGCATTTGTGTACTTCCTTGAAAACAATTCCACACACACCAACCGATCAGTCGACTGCTGACCCTCTCGGTGCCTTTTTGGTTTCTTTTGCAGTGGACATTATCAAACATGATCGACAACTGACTCTTGTGATTCGCGAGACTACAATTTCATTTACGGCTGCCACTCTAATTGACAATGAACGCCATGAGTCAATACCCCCAGCTATTATTCCCTTACGTTAGATGGTCCTTTAGCTGTTATCCGTACAAAACCAGCACCAGGGTTTATTTCTCTCTCCAACGACGAACAACGGTAAGAACAAAGACTTCGTGTCGAGACTGACCGAATTAGAAATAAGAATAAAAACCCAGTTGCTAAAAAGGCAGTGAAGGAACTTGAATCCAAGTTGAAACGACAACAACCCACTGAAGGAGCTGCATCCTGTTTTTCTTGCTCTGGCAGTTGCGTGACTCAACACCACAATTCGCCATACCGGTTCCCCAGCACGCGAACTGTGAACTCAACGAGACCAATTCACAAATAATCAGTCACCTCTTTCTGATCGTCAAGTTCTCATCGACCAACATAACCGTCGACTCGCAAACCACCCCACCGTGTGAGATCTAATGCGAACTCTCAAAGACATACCGCTCCACCCCCCTGTTTTTAACTGAAAACTGAATTTCAGACTGATACCAATGGCTGCTACTAATTGTGTATTCACAAGAACCGTTCATGTCCCACCAAAATGAATCATTTAGTTTAAACAATATTTCTTGAAGAAAACAAGTTAATTGTATACATGCGAACAAGTCTTAGCTGTTTGAATGTTTTGTTCATAACTTTCAGTGAATACAATTAACACATAATGTATCAAACTAAGTTGTTGTAGTGGTGGATTCGGAAGAAAGCTGAAAGCTAATGTGAACCGTCTGTAAATGTCTGTAAAATTACACAGTTTTAATTAGACAGATAGAACGGATGGGTTGGTTTAAACCTTGGAAAAATGAAGAAAGTGGAACGAGAATACGAGTGAAAGAGAAGGTGGGCGTTTGGAAAAGACCAACTCGAATGCACAACGCATCAACAACATTAATCAACAACAGTTTTGGGAACTGACGCACTTGGAGATCACAGCCTAACAATAGTATGTCAGGAGAATAATATTCTAATGGACACCGGAGGGGGGGAGGGGTGCGTGCATCGAAAACCTTTTTCGTTCCAGGACGGAAAAAATCTCTTGAAAACCGCCGCCAAGGCCGCAAAATGAACCTCGCAAATGTAAGACGCCTTTTTTGATTAGTATGCAATGTATTGTTCAATAATGTACGAAACAATGTCGCCCCCATCCCGTTTCTCTTGTTCGCTAAACTGACTTCCTGTCATCTGTTTACTTTCCGTACGCTTCAAAGCGAGAAATAAGGCTTCCAGTATTTTTTGTCGAATTTTAAGGTATAAATTGATCATCATGGCCAAGGAACAATAACTGGTCAGTAGATAGGTGGAGATGCTTGACGCGGACAGTGTCAAAAGTTAAGTCACGCAGTCGCGGGCCTTCTAGAATCAACTGCTTATTTCTTGTTCTAGTAAATTACGTATGGATATCGCTAAAGCTCAGTCTAGACCAAATTTACTGAACGAGATTTTGTACGTTTTTCTAATTACTCAGCATGTTAAAAAATCTGAAGACCCCGTGACACCCTCAATGTGACCCACGGGTGTTTTATTTGAACAAAATTGTGACTCGTCCTTTCAAAGATGATATAGATAAGTAAGCCTTTTTGGAACAGTGTGTTATGAGAATATGAAATATTTAATGTTTCCCTCGTTACCTATGGTGTTAAAACATATGATCCCGCTACAGCCACGCGTACGTACGTGATAATAGCACGCTCGTCGACAGGAACAAACGTGTATATAACATTAAAGCATTGGGTGCAGAAGTAAGGGAGAAGAAAAAAAAAATGTCTTCATGTTTATCATTTGTGCTAAAATCTGATGGACCCATGGCACGACTAAATAAGCTCGAGAAGCCTGAACTGAACAAACACTTATTACACAACCATTGAACTTTAAATCCTTGTATTTAACGAACTAGCCGCTTTGACATAAATGTTTCTGTATTCAACTGGTGATGTAGAAACCGGAACTTTTTTCCCAAGCACCGTTTACACCAGTTCCTTTCCCATCGAGTCATAAGTTACGCTTCGAAAAGTTTCAAAATTTCGTTAACCATTTATCGATTGGATGTCTCGTAGTGTGAAAATAAAAACATTCAAAGCAAAATAAAGTCGGTTCACAGAAAAATAAGTTAACAAAAAATGAGATAATAATATTTAAAAAAAAGACGTCGTTCATTTCCAACCACAACATTAACCCCGTTCCGTGGCAGTGTCGTTTTCGGATCCGTTACATCTAAATTGGTCAACTTTATTTCGGTAAATCTTCAGACATCCTCACATGCTTCGAACTTCTTTCAAAAAAGTTTCTTCCAGCTGTTTTGCAAATCCGCCCAATTTTTTACTGATATATTTACTGCCAGTAATAGCCACCAAATGGTAGGCGTGAATGGACACATGCCGAAACAAGCTCAAGAGAAAGATAACGAATGTTCTTTATAGTTGTTCCCAAAAGGTTGTTTTGATTTTTTATTGATCTATTTGACTCTTCACCTTTAGGTTTAATCATCAGGATTAAAAAAATGTTTATTTAAGTGTATTTTAATGCACGGGGGTGTGTACTAAACACAGAACGCGATGTGTGTTTAAAGCTGTGGGTGTTTTACATAACTCGTTGGAATGCCGTAGGCTCTCGCGAAATATGACCACGCCATTCCAACAAATTATGTAAAACACCCACAGATTCAAATACACATCGCGTTCTGTCTATGTATAGCATCGTCACAGAGATGTTATATATATCAAACATGGCAGCATATGGAGCAATGGTCTAGGAGAGGATGAAATTGCAACCACTACATGCTTTATCAGTCAACACTCGACATCAAACAGCTTACATTCATTTCCTCATGTGCCTCGAATCATCTTCAAATCATTATTTCAACAGAAAATTTAGACCTTTCGGTGTCTATCAAGATTCTTGCCTTCTAAACACACATTCACGGGACTTGGGAAAAAAACCTTCTCTTTTGGATCAACAACAGAAAAATTGATTTAACTTAAAAATTTATTGTGACCGAATAAAGCCTTTTAGTTTCTGTAACATGATTGTTTCATAATTCAGTTGAACAATACGCCCACGGTGGTAAATCTTACATACACGTCCGTTATTTCAAGACACGTGAAAGACAATGTATTTGAAATATTTTTCTGCGTCTGCTGTGGGTTATTTTAGTACACTAAATTGCAAAATCGTGACTCCAGTTTGCTTGCAAATACATGGGAAGGGGACACGGCAATTGTGATAATTTGTTCCCAGATGTGAGGACGGAGGAATGCACTGAAAATCGGGAGCCTACAACCTTGAGGCTTTCATGTCGCCTTCTACTACTAAAAGCTTATCAAAGCACTTGCCGTTGACTAATTCACTCCTTTTTTCATTTTGGCTGCGGTCATGTGATTCTCTGGAGCTACGTCCACGTAACAAAGACATATATAGACATCTGCATCCATACAATTTTTTTTTATATATTTTCCAGCAATGAGCGTTTCTAACCGGCTCTTTGTTTCGAGACAAACTTAACAAAGTAACAGTCATCTGCAATATATGTAGGAGGCGAATACCGAGTTATATTGGATCCGACAGTAAGCTTTAAGCTTTTTCGAGGTCGTTTCCAGATAGAATGAAATTACAAAAATAGTTGAATGATGACAGAGGTATCAGGTATGTTCACATTCTCTTCTGCATGTAATATATTGGTATGATGACGTCACACACTGAATATCGAAATGATACGGAAAAACATGTCAAACTAAGTTCTCTGTAAGTGAGAGATAAAGAGAGAAAGAGTCGGAAAAAGAAAATTATCACTAATCATTCACAAGTTTGTCTGCAGGGCAGCACTGACATATCACTGAGCTAGCGAGCAGATTATGAATATCTTTATAAACCAGGAAGTGTGTGTGTGGGGGGGGGGGGGGGGGGCATATTTCCTCACACTGTTGATCTTCCAGTAACAGAGGGAATAACGATAACTTATGTGATAAAGCGCTCAGTTTGTAAGATATAGTCATGGACTGCTTCAAAAACCATATGGTTCTCCTCTGTTTTAAGACGCGAGGAACCAAATAACAAGGCATCAAAATCTACACATTGGGGAAGCATACCTAACATGTCGTTACGTAACAGAACACATAGCGGACATACCAATAAGAAATGTCTTGTTGTCTCGAGTTCCCCACATCGGCAATAAGATGTATTGGAAAGGTGATTACAAAAGAGGTGTGCATTAAGCAAACTGCATCCAAGTCGTAATCTACAATGATGGATCTGAGCTCGGTGCGATTTCGCTCCACCGAAGAAGGAGGGCGGTCGGTGCTTGTTCTTATTTAAAAACATCTTAAACTGATATACAGAGTTATTATTTCGTACGTCTGATGGGATATTATTCCAGTCACTTGTGAAGTTAGGAATGAAAGATGTCTTGTATAACCGAGTGTTGCAGAACGGGACACGGTGATTTGTATTGTTACGAAGTTGGTAGGACTGTTTGAAGGCCGATATCAATGGGGGAACCTTATTGGCAAGATATGGAGGCGCCTTTTGGTGGTGCATGTGGAAGTATTGAACAAGTTTGTGTTTTTTTGCGTCTATCTTGGAGAGTTTCCCAACAAGTTTCAGTGTGTAAAGTGGCTTTACTAGCACTAATAGTCGCACCCGTAACTTCTCTCGCTGCAGCGATTTAAATTTTTGTCTAAGTCTGCAATATTATCTTCCGTGCAGTTATCCCACACTGTCCGAATATACAAGAAGAGGCCAGTAGGTATAAAGGCCGATTCGGTATCACTTGTACACGATTTGTACATGTACACGTACATGTACAAAAATCTCCATAGGATTCAGTGTTAAAATCGTGTACAAGTGCAAAAAATGTCGTTTTTTATGGTGATACAGAATCGGTCATTGGTTTTGAGACTCTCAGATCGCACTTTTAACGTTCAAATACCCGTTGGCGAACGCGTACATTCGACACGTCGCTCAAGAGTGAAAAAATGTACGAAATTTTAAGAAAATATAATTAAAAATTTGTTCTCTACGTTCCCATCGCGGATTAGACCATCGATCCATCGTTGGTGAACGCGAGCAAAAAACGTTTTGCCGATTCTATATCAGCATCAAAAAGCGGTTTGCCGATTCTGTATCACCTAAGTAGGTATACGTTCACCAACGAATGTTCGAACGGTTAAAGTGCGATCCGATCGGGGAAACTCATTTGCCGATTCTAGATCAGGAAAATCGACCTCAAAAACGTTTTTTCGACGTTCACCAACGGTGAAAAGTGGTGTAAAGTGTAGTTACTCATCGAGGATTTTTAAAAAAATCGATTTGGGCCTACGGTACATGGAAAAAAGGTGATACCGAACCGGCAAAACCACTGCCACGTTCCCGATCGTGTTTGGGACGGTATAGGGTGCGATTTGATCGGTGAAAAAACGATTTGCCGATTCATCTCTTGAGTTTTGTGAGACGAAATCGTGATAGAATCGGTTTTGAGGAGAGGAAATAAAAAAAGTGATTGATATATATATAGGAGAGAAAAAAATAAATAAATAAATAGTTATTTAAAAATAAATATATCAAATCGAATAGATAATAAAAAATACGTAAATCATGAACGCTTCCCAGACTATTAGAGCAAGGTTTCTTTCAAAAATGCTGATGAGAGCCTACGCATTCTGTGTGAACGAACAACTAGGTCGCCTCTTGTTAGAACGATGCGTCGGATATCTGGATCACCTAGACTTCGATCATGAGAATCATTCGTGTCTGACGATGGAAAAGGAAGATATGGTCGTCAAGCATTTCGAACTGGCGTTCGAACGGGTTCAAATCGATAAAGTGATCGCGTTTTGGAAGAGATTACTCTTTTGTAAGGATCGAGACAAGCCCACAGTTTTGGAAGAACTGAAATTGGCGCGTAGAAGTCTGACTTTAGAAGACAAGGGATGCATCATGAAATTATTGTTCAATGAAGCATACGTCTAAGTTTTCTCGTTGATATAAAATAAGGGAGAATAGAAAATAAATAAATACACACATAAATTTCTTATCTAATATTAGAAAGAAAAAAAAAAACACAAAAAATGAGAACCAGAAATAAATTGTATCCGACGTTAGATGACGACGAGGATGAGAAGCCGAACGGTGTTTTGCCGACGGCACCGTCGCTAGAAGAAAAAGAAAGAGGAGAGAGGTGTTGCATCGATCAAATCAGTAGAATCCAAGCGTATCTAACTCAAGAGAGAGATTCTCGTCGTTCTCTCAAGAAGAAGTATTCACGTTTCATGAAATTCGTCAACGCGATCGACACGACACTCATCACGATTTCCATGGGTTTACACGCGGCTGGCATCGGATTGTTGTCGACTGCGGTTGGTATTCCGATCGTGTTAACCGTAGAAGGAGTGGCTCTCGCCGCTGGATTGTTTAGCACGCTTGGAAACTTTTTGAGTAGGAAATTATATCTGAAGGTGAGGAAACACGACAAGATTCGCGTCTTGACCGACTCCAAGATCGACACGATATCCGAAATGATCTTGATGGCGTTGAAAAATGGTAGGATATCGGACGGAGAATACTTCACAATATTGGGTGAGAAAACGAAATATGAAGCCATGAAAGAAGCTGTGAGAATCAAGACTCGTCAGATCATCAAGGAAGAGATGAAGGATTCTCTCGTGGAAAAGGGGAGGAATGAGGCTAGGGAGGAATTCCGTAAGATGATAGAACTCAAGAGCAGCGATTGAAAAAAAAAAATATATATAATAAGAACAGAATTTTTAAAAAAGAAATATTAAATTTATATATAAAATAAAAAAACGAAATTAATTTAAATAACTCTCAAAAATGTGTTGCGTAAAGTGTAAGAGAATTACCGAGATGAGTAATTCTCAAGAAGTACGAACTAAAAACGACAGACAGATGTTTCGCGGAATTTGCAACGTGTGTGGTTCTATCAAGACTCGATTCATCAAAAAAAAAGAATGCGGGCAAAGGTAAGGGCATCGTGAATAAAATGATCAATAATCTACCTTTCTAAATGCATCTGCCTGGTCACAGTTTCACGGGACCTGGAACGAAATTGAACAAGAGACTCAACGCCGATCTGACTCCTAAATCTTGGAGCAAACCTGTGAATAGGTTGGACGCAGCCGCGTATGATCACGATCTATGCTATGCCGGACATCCCGACACCAAGACTCACAATGATGTCTGCGATAAAAACATGTTGGCGAAATTGAGAGGTATATCGAATCCGACCAAGAGAGAGAAGATAGAACGTTCGCTGGTCGGTAATCTGATCGGTGCGAAACGTCGATTCTGATGGGGCGTTCAAAAAAAAAGCGCATCTGAAAAGAAGAAGAAACGATTATTGACGAGCGAATTGGCCGAGGAGTTACACAAACCCATCGTGCGTAAATTTCGAAAGAGAAGGGTGTTCGTGAAGGGTTTGGATGATATTTGGTCTGCCGACTTGGTCGACATGAGATCGTTTTCGAGGTGGAACGAGGGTGTCAAATATCTATTGACGGTCATCGACGTGTTTTCTAAATACGGTTGGATCAGAGCTTTGAAGAATAAATCGGGACCTTGCGTCGCCGAGGCTCTGAAGAGCGTGTTCGACTCGTCATCTCGAAAACCAAATAAATTGTGGGTGGATAAGGGAAAGGAATTCTACAACAAGCACGTTCATCGATTGGTCGACCTCTACTCGATCGAAAATGAAGAGAAAGCCAGCGTGGTGGAACGTTGGAATCGAACAATGAAGGAAAAGATGCATACATACTTCACGGCGAATTCGACCAAGAAATACATATACGCTCTGAACGGTCTGGTTAAAGATTACAACAACACACGACACAGGTCCATCAAGATGACTCCCGCAGAAGCTAGCGATCCCCGAAACGAAAAACGGGTCTACGCGAATCTATATCCTGAGAGATCTAAGATCAGGAAGAAGTCTAGAACGCCGAAATTTGCGGTCGGTGATCGAGTGAGAATCTACGCTTATTAGAAGCACTTCAAAAAGGATTATACTCCTCGATGGACCTCGGAAATCTTCGTGATAATCAAAATATTTCACACCGATCTGGTGACTTACGAAATCGAAGCTTTGGATGGAGAAGAGATCATCGGAAAGTTTTAGGAACAACAATTACAGAAGACAAAGTTTTGATAAAGAAAACAATTTTTTTTATTTACTCTCTTTAACATTTTCTTGTTTACACATATATATATAGGAGAGAAAAATAATAATAAAAAATAACTAAAACTATTTTTAGATAAAAAAGCAAGCTAATTAATAAACAAAAAACAAAAACCCTTTAAAAAATGGCAAATATACTAGATATAGCACAAAGCATAGTGAAAGATGAAAGTATTCAAGAATATGAGGTTCACGAATACGAACCGGTAACCGGAACGAGTTTGAACAATGCGGGAGAGATAAGAATCAACATCGAAACTCAAGATCTATTCGTCCATCCTAGCGAGAGTTACATAGTGGTGCGGGGACGTCTCACCAAGGAAGATGGGAGCGACTACGCCGACGACAACACGGTTACTCTAGCCAGTAATGGAATCATGCATCTATTCAGTAATATAAAATACATGCTATCCGGACAAGATATATAAAATGTGTTTCATCCTGGTCAGGCCACCACGATGTTCAGACTCTTGACGTATCCGGATGATTTTTCGAAATCCTGAGGACTTAATCAGTTGTGGGTGAAAGACACCGTCGGCTCTGCTAGCGCCGGTGCCATCGCGATATTCGACTACGTCGTCAAGACGTCCAGACCTAAAGGAACGTTTTCATTCAGGATACCTTTGAAACACATCTTCGGATTCGCAGATGATTACAACAAGATCATGCACGGATTCAAACACATTCTGACGTTGATTCGAAAGGGAAATGATGACGGGATAGTGAGACTCCCCGCGACCGATGCGGGTAAGATAACTCTACACAAGATATCGTGGTTCGTTCCGCATGTGGAGCCTTCGATCGTGGAAAACGCGCATCTCTACATGATCATAGAATCCAAGAGCAAATTACCTGTGGGATTTAGAATGAGACAGTGCGACACGGCTAGCATTCCACTCTCCACGAATCACTTTGATTGGAGATTGACGGTGAAATCCGCTTCCGAAAGACCACGCTTCATCGTGGTTGCGTTTCAGACCGATAGGGATGGGTCTCAGGAAAAGAATGCGTCGCTGTTCGATCACTGCCATTTGAGAAACAGGCAAGTGTTTCTGAACGCCACGAGATATCCAGCAATCGATTACAATGTGTCGTTCGACAAGAATGATTTATGCAGACTGTACGGGGATGCCGCTGATTTTAGAAAGAAGTATCATGGTCTGGACGAATTGATGAGCAACCCTCATATATCTCCCGGCGAATACAAGTCGATGTATCCCATGTTCATATTCCACGTTAGTAAACAGAGTGAACGACTCAAGAGTAGCGTCTTAGACATTCAGATCAAGATGCAATTCGATAGGAACGTGCCGAGAAAAACCGAAACC
The DNA here is from genome assembly GCA_031216915.1 of Pictodentalium vernedei. Classification (NCBI taxonomy): domain Eukaryota; kingdom Metazoa; phylum Mollusca; class Scaphopoda; order Dentaliida; family Dentaliidae; genus Pictodentalium; species Pictodentalium vernedei. Next base: position 540,616,845 of record CM062295.1, on the reverse strand, counting down.
TTCACTCTGGTCCTGTCGGACAGAGAATTACAATTCGAATCGGATGAAAATAAGATGTTGATCATTCGATGAGAGACAAGTGTGAAAAAAATAAAAAACAAAATAAAAAAAGTAATGAGTAATTATTAAAAACAAACAAAAAAAAAAAATAAAAATAAAAAATAAATAAAGTAATGAGATCTAGAGAGATTGAACTTCTTTCTAAATCTCATTACTTTTTTTTTTTTGTTTTTAATAATCACACATTTTTTTTAATTAATTATTTCCATGCGTTCACTGTTTGTTCAAAGGATCTAGTTCGATCAGTAGAGTCACCACGGAAGTGACGGCTTCGGGATTATAGGTTTTCGTAACGAAATTAATCCTGTCTCTGGCGTTCACTTTGAGAGGCGTGCCGAACGTGCTAACATTCGCGTGTTGATTCTCAGTCTTTTCGACGCTGTATCTCTTATCGCTCTCTACTCCATTCACCACGAGATTGACGACCACTCTGTTATTCAAATCCGAGGAAGCCAGACTCATTAGAATGATTTCACCTCCTAACGGCATGGGATATCCCACCTGACCATGTTTCGATCCACTACCTCCATTTCCGAAAGACCACTCGGTTTTTTCCTCCTCTAACGTGCCGGCCTCCTCAGCCCACATGGTGATCAATTGTCTAGCATATTTGACTTTCTCCACCACCAAAATCAGGGTGCAGGCATCTGTCATGTTCACGGGATCCGGTAGATTCATGAGCGCGTGTCTGCACATGTCTAATTTACCTTCCATGATGTCGCCTTTTCTCCAGACCGAGTTGTCATCTACGTACTTCCTGCTGACTGTGCTGGAATTGAATTCTGGATCGTGATTGAGACCGAATAGATTCTCACCATTCATGTTGATACCACCCTCCATGGTTCCACCAGATTGTTTGTTCAGGTAGAGATCATCCACTTGTGATTCTATGTATTCTTGTGATTGTATCACGGCAGAATCTACATAGCCCTTGTTGACCGCGGTTGAGTCTGCATCCGTGTCGTCGACCTTCGACAGATTCAATATCTTGTTGAATCCCGCATTCAGATCCGATTTCATTTCTCGTTTGTCAGACTTTCTCTGTTCCAGATCTACGTAGTGTTTGGTCGCCACGTCCTTGGGATTCGTGGGAGTGGCCACGTTCGTTATCTTGTTAGAATTGGCGTTCAGTTCCGAGTGCATCGTTTTCTGAACATATCTATTTCTCAGATGTTCGCTGAATCTTGCGTGAGAGTCGTCCACGTATTTCTTGGTCACGGCATCGGTGGAATCTATGGGATTCACGACGTTTACCAAACGTTTAGATTTCAGATCGAGATCGTCGGTCATGGCTTTATCCACATAATTATCTAGCATGATTCGTTCGAAATCCGCGTTCCCCCTGTCAACGTATTTTTTAGTCGCAGCATCTGCGAGATCTATCGGCTCGGGAAGATTGTAGAGCTTCTTATTGTTCATGTTCAAAGGTTTCTCTTGAGGTTCGTATCTCCGAACGTAACGTTCATCCAAGTTGTCAACGTCGTAACCATTGCCTACATCTTCCTCTTCTTTTTAGGCTGACTTTTGTCGTCACTTCTACCAAATTTATCGACTGGCATGTTGTTTTGAGATTTTTGTTTTAAAAATATATTTCAAATGCAGTTTATTAAAAATGAATTATTTTGCTTATTTTATTTTTTGTTTTTATTCGATTAAAATTTTTTTAATATTTTTTTTACCTTTACATACTATAAAAAAAAAAAATCTCGCTCTAATGTAAATCATTGAGAATGTCTTGAAACCGATCTCCTTCAGACCATCTCTTGAGAACATAAAGACACAGGGGACCGCAAAACACTTGATCTGGTGATTGCACTCGTTCCGTGTTATAACAAACCATCGATTTGTTGAAATAGTTATTTATTTCTTTCGGCAGTGAGATTCCATAGCTGTTGAAATAATAATTCTTCTTCTTCCCGTTCTTGAACCACGCCACCCAGTGAGTGCCTTCACCTGATAAATCATCTAGATTTAAAATTCCGCATTCCGATTGTTGAGGTCTTCTCTTCGGCAAGGCATCTCTGGATAACACGCCTAGAAAATCTTTGATTTTCAAATCCTTCACCGCATTCAAGAGATCGATGTTGGATAGGGGTTCGCTAGGTAAGACGACACCTTCTACAGATATCTCTATTTTCTTATTCATAAATGCGTATATTTTTTTTTTATTTATTTATTTTATTATACTTCACTAAAATGACATTATTTTTTATTTTTCTTTTTTTCTTTTTCTTTTTAAACTAACTCTATCGACTTCCATAATCTTGAATCCGTCTAATTCTCGACTTCCATAATCTTGAATCCATTTAATTCCTCTTGATTTTCTGGAATCCTATCATCCTTGATCATATCTGGAATCTTATCATCCTCAATCAAATCTGAAATCCTATCATCTATAATTAGATCCAAAGTCCAATGTCTGAGTGCCAAAGTGCTTATTTTATCGTCTAACATGAATCTCTTATCGTCGTCGGCTGTCAGTGAAATCTTGTTGACTATTTTGGTATACAAGTCGTGATTTTCGCTTCAAATCGATTTCATAGTCTTATACACCGGACCACTTCCTAACAGACAATCTTTATACTCTCGGAAAGAGATGTTTTTCTTCACCACGCATGCTTTAACCCTTTTGCACTTCTTGATCTCTTCATCTTATAGACGATAAGTATACAGTTTGGGTCTCAAGCCCACGAATTCGACGATTTGTTTACCACCGCTCTCATCCTTAAATTTACCTAACACCTTCTTGTTGTCGTTCGATTGAATGTTGGATGGGTGATCGATGGGATAATTGCTTGTGTTGAACCACGCGGCCACGTCTGGAGATATATCTTGGCAGACATCTTTCGTCTCTATCTCATAAACTAAACTGTCTGTGTCGGTGAACAGTAGTTTGGCTTTATCACCAAATTTTCATTTGACGTAATCGTAGTGAAACTTGTACATCAATCGCTTGCTGATATCTAAGATGATCGGTCCAAGATAATACGGTTTGTCGAACTTCAGGTGCGTCTTTTGCATGTGAACGTCCACTAGATTTTCGTCGAATATAGTTTGGTGTTTGTAATTGGGTTTCGCCACTAATTTTTTAGCTCTTTTCTCAGATGTGATGAGTCGAATGTCGGTTCTCTTCCTGATGTTTTCCATCTATTTACCGTACACGCAGTTGTTCATGAGTTTGAAGAAATCTTTTTCGAAATCATTCTTGGCTCGAATTCTGAGATTCGTGTTGAGATCGATGTATTTTTTCATCCAGGGCTCTTCATTGAATCGAATGATGTGATGTATGTTGACTAATTTCATCCCGTAATCGACGTATTGTTTCAAATTCTCACTGTAGACGACGTAGTTACATTTGTTAAATAAATTGGGAATGAGTTTTTCCTCATCTCCTTCGTTCGGTTCCATTCGGTCAGGAGCCAGCGGATAATCGTTGTGTAGATCGTGTAATTCTTCCGGATAGTTCAAATCGACTTCTAAAATGCAAGGATAGTCTCTCCATTTTTGCATCTCTTCCTGTTCGGTGAGTAACTACACTTTACACCACTTTTCACCGTTGGTGAACGTCGAAAAAACGTTTTTGAGGTCGATTTTCCTGATCTAGAATCGGCACAGGGGTTTCCCCGATCGGATCGCACTTTAACCGTTTAACCGTTCAAATACCCGTTGGTGAACGTATACCTACTTAGGTGATACAGAATATCGGCAAACCGCTTTTTGATGCTGATACAGAATCGGCAAAACGTTTTTTGCTCGCGTTCACCAACGATGGATCGATGGTCTAATCCGCGATGGGAACGTAGAGAACAAATTTTTAATTATATTTTCTTAAAATTTCGTACATTTTTTCACTCATGAGCGACGTGTACAATGTACGCGTTCGCCAACGGGTATTTGAACGTTAAAAGTGCGATCTGAGAGTCTCAAAACCAATGACCGATTCTGTATCATAATAAAAAACGACATTTTTTGCACTTGTACACGATTTTAACACTGAATCCCACAGTCCACTCTTTAAGGAGGTGAGGACTAACGAGATCTGGACCTGACGCCTTAAATATGTTCAACCCTTTTAGTGCACACCATAAGCATATAAGGTGATATCGCTAATTGTTTCGGTGGTGCTAGAACTAGTAATAGGAAGCATTGCGCGGGAGTCATCGACGGTTGAGATAGAACAAAAATATTTGTTAAACACCTCTGCTTTATCAACATTGGTATAGTATGTTTCATCCTGATATGTGAAGGCCGGACTGGCGGGTCTATTATTAGTGAGAATTGACTTTTGGGTTTTCTACCAGTGTGAAGATGTTGTGTTAGAATTAGGCAGAGTAGCCTGGATTTTTGTCGGTATATGTCGCCTTAGCTTTCCGAATTGCTGAAACAACTTGATTTATTTTTGCTTTATATTTGTTCCAATCACGCAACAAACCGCTGTGTTTGGACTTTTTGTATAAGCGTTTACGTTGCCGAATCATTAATCTTATATCGTTGTGCATCCAACTTGGTTCATTTTTTCGTACTGTAATGGGTATATTTGGTATATATTTGTTAGCTAACGTTAATAATTTTTCAGTGAAGTTGGTAACCTTGGAATCTAGATTTACATCATCGAAGACCTCATCCCAGTTAAGATTAACGAGAGCATTATATAGGGATAAAAAATTTCCTTCAGTGTATTTCCATATACTCCTTTTGAAAGAGGGGTTGATTTTTCTGGAAGTAATAACTTCGATGTGTATTGGACAATGGTAGTGACAAAGACCTGGAAAGAATGAATCCAAAAACGTTACACGTTTGCGTATTAACAGAAGTGCAAACAGCAATCACGTCTAGTAGGGACGCTGAAGATTCAGTGAAATATGTAGGCTCATCCACAAGCTGACTAAGATTGAAAGTTTTAACAATTTCGGTAAACTGTCCCGTTCGAGGCGACAGTTGCTCATCGTTAAAGTCGCCCATGATCATAATATCGGCTGCAGAGGTATCTTTGACTTTATCTATGGAAGCGGAAATTAGGTCCCACGCACTGCGGTCGCTATTTGGAGGTCGGTAAAAACGCCTAATAACAATTCTTTTGCGTAAATTGCGACTCCACAACCTTTAGGTCATTCGGTCCGCACTTTGAGGTACCTGGAATCTTGGGAGACTGCTTTCCGAGGAGCTGACTGATGTGCGCAACCAAGTTTCGTTGAACGCCATAATATCACGAGGTCCCACTTCACACTGAAGGATATCGAGTTTTGGTATTAGACTCTGTGCGTTAAGGTGACATATTTTTGGTATTAGACTCTGTACGTTAAGGTGACATATTTTAAGATTATTTGTCGTGAGATACCCAGAATTTCCATCAGTTGACGTTGGTCCCGGGTTAGTCTCAATATCTCTCGATAATAGTAATAAAAGTAAAGACAACAGCGATAAAACAAACGATACTTGATTTCGAGCCCCACATAGCATGGCATTTACCAATGTCGGCCTGTGGGAATAGCACTCTTTTGTGGGGGTTTCTGTGATAATTGTTCTAAAATAAGCACGGCTGTTGGAATCAGTATTAGGTTCAAGAGATTAAACATTCTTACCATCCAAGTGGAGGCAAAGCATGAGACCGATCATTACCGTCAGTCCGTGAAATTGGCATTGCAGTAGCAGAGTGACTAACAGTATACACTTAGCATCAAGCTGCTTTTTCTTATGCACGCAGCACAGTGCACGAGGAGCAAAAGTTCCCACTCGTATTCTGTAAGTTACTATATCATCCATCATTATGGTTTGGTTTCAAACCTATAACTAAGCAGTGACTGGGTATGCTCCCATTCTGTTAGAGATGCTCTACAGTGCAGAATCTCGTGACAAACCAAGTGAATGTTTTCATGATAATTAATGGGCAGGTACGAGACGTTCAGTGAGTAAGAAGAGTATGAGAATGTAGCACTGCAGTTGGATGTAACAGTAAAGATGGAAGTGGTAAAGACAAAACAAAAGGCACATCCTTTCAGTATGTATACAGAGAAAACGAGATTGTGAAATCTAATTTGTGACATTCGGAGGAGATGAGAGCTCAGCACCTCAGTTTTCGATAAGCTTAACTGGACACGCAGTTTGGTTGTCAGTCTGGATTTCAATTGTGACGTCATAATAACTCTCCTTTTATAAAAGGCGAGGTTATCTATAAACAATGGCACACACTCGTGTGAATACACATGTTAACATGGGGCGTCCATACATACAAACATACAGACAGACAAATAATACATGTATATACATGTGGTACACATATACACATCTAATACACAAGAAGCATTGTATGTATTCATATATCTCTGTCACAATAAAAGTATATGTATATACAGACAAGACGAAGAAAGTTGCATGTGAACACGTTGTTCAATCAGCGAGCGACAGGGCGAGTTACAGGGCACTTACATATGAAGACACGCACGCACGCACGCACGCACGCACGCACGCACGCACGCACGCACGCACGCACGCATATATATACTACTCAAAGTTTGCTAAGCACCAAATATTTGACACACCATTGTGAAGTGTGCTTGTGACATATTTGCGATATTTTTGGTGGATAGGATTGAGGAATGTATTGAGATGGTCCCCATTGTTTCCATTAGCTCTCCGGACAGACAGCCTTTTCGTGACAGTCATGGAAAGCATGTACCGCTTGATTTTCATGATGTTTTCGTGCAATGTCTACATGTACATGACATGCGTAGGGTATTCGATTTTCATTTCAACACAAACCCTTGTGATTTAATGATTGAATATGGCAAATGCTAATGTAAGAAGACATTTGTCTGAAGCAGAAATGTGGCGGGCTGTAGGGCTGGTGGTGCAAGGGGCTACACATCGTCAGGTTGGTGAAGCTCTTGGTTTGTACCATACGGTGATCACCAGGGCCTTGGCAAGATTTCAGCAGTATGGCACACCAGTAAGACGGCATGGTGGTGGCAGAGACAGGGCAACACCTGTAGCTGAAGACCGGTTTTTGATCATTCAGGCCCGTAGGAACCGTTTTGCCACAGCAACCCAGCTTCGCAGTGACCTTCAGAATGCATCCGGCGTAAATGTTTCGACGCAGACTATCCGGGCAACGTTACACGAAGTTGGTCTCCGATCGAGAAGACCATGTATTCGCATTCCGCTGTACCAGAACCATCGCCAGACACGGTATGAATGGGACATGGACCACGTTGGATGGCCGAGAGAAGATTGGCGACCTGTCCTTTTTACAGATGAGTCAAGGTACTGTCTAGACCACACAGATAGGCGTTCTAGGGTATGAAGAAGACCAGGAGAGCGATTCCATGCAGCCAACATTGCTGAACATGACTGCAATGGTGGAGGGTCAGTCCAGGTCTAGGGCGGCATCAGCAGGGATGGACGTACAGAGCTCTGTGTTCTTGCACATGGTACATTCACTGCACAGAGGTATATTGATGAGATTCTGGATGTCTACGTCAGATTGTATTCAGGTGCAGTGGGTGATAGATTCATTCTGATGGACAATAATGCCCGTCCTCATGTTGCCCATGCTGGAGGGGAGTTTCCGACAGAGGGAGAGGATTGAGTCTATGGACTGGCCAGCAATATCCCCTGACCGCAATCCAATCAAGCATGTCTGCAATGAGTTGCAGCTTGCAATTTCAGTCCGTCCAGTCCAGACAAGATGTGTCCAGGAGCTTGGTGCCATGCTGGTCCAAGAATGGAACAACATTCCACAAAGGACCACCAGGAACCTGATTGTGAGCATTGTTGGCGTTGTCATGCTGTAATTAACAATGATGGGTCCCATACTCGATATTGAACCCATGCCAGTTCGCTCCGTCAACTTTTTGGCAAATTTGAAAAATTTCCTCTTTTACCAGTAACATCCATTTTCCATTGTTATTGTATTCAAAAGCTAAAAAATAATGTCAAACACAAATAAAATCTTAATTTCTGTACTTAAATCATTAAAGGTGTAGTTAAATAAAAAATATATACACTTTTCATAACAATATTTCACTAAAACGTAAAACAAGTAGTTGGATATACGTGGTGCTTAGCAAATTTTGAGTAGTGTATATATGTACACATATATACGTACATAGACTCGACACACATATATATATATATACATATATAAACCTATATTGGTCACGGTGGAACACATGACGTCACTGGTGTATACCCTTATGGTTAAGAATGAGAGAAACGCCCATATATATGACACACACATACGCATCCAAAACACAAGGAGCGTTGCTTATATTCCTATATTTCAACCACAACAGAAGTATATGTATTCACAAACAAAATAAAGAAAGTTGCACGTGTGCATGTTGTTCAATCAGCGATGGACAGTCTTAGTGGCAGGGCACCCACGTACAAAGATACGCCACATATATACTTACCAGTGTAACCATACAGAGGTCAGTGGCGTCGTGTAACATTGTGGTGTATAAAGTTGTTACAAAGATGCACTATATATATATATATATGTACACATATATACGTACATAGACTCGACACACATATATATATATATACATATATATATATATAACCATCTTACTGGAGAATTTTTGAACAAGGGCGATGCTTCTCCCGTAAGTGTGTGGCATTAGAAACACAGTGGTCAAAAAATTGACTGTAAATAAAGTTTCTTGTAAATAAGCGGCAGAAACAAATATTCAGGGCCTTAACCATTTGAAACCTAATAGTATATTCCATGTCCTTTCAATGGAAGCAATCGGAAGAATCCATATTTATTATTTAGGGACAGACGCATCAATTTTTTCGACGTGCAGTCTTAAGGCTGCACGTTGAAAACATCGACCAGTCTACATCACAATTTAACTTGGCGGCCTCAACCATTTGAACCCTTCAGGATAGTGTTTTCCCTGTCATTTCAATGGAAGCAATCGGAAGAATCCATATTTATTATTTGGGGATAGACCCATCACTATTTCCAACATGCAATATTGGGGCTGCACCTCGGAAATATTGATTGGTCTACACCATAATTTTGCTCGGCGGTTATCCTAATAATGGAAGAAAAACATTTTTTGTTCCCGGACCGGAAAATCATGCAGATCGTGTTGGAAGGGCTAATGAATATGACTTTTCATGAAATGGTAGTGAGAAAAAGACCTCTATTTTGCTTGAGAAAGAATTGCCCCAATTCAATTCCCCAACAGTGTTGTATAGCCCCCCCCCCCCCCCCCCCCCCTCCCCATACACACACTATTGTAGGATGAGTGGATGATTTCAGGTAAGTGTTCGGGAAAGTATAGGTAATGGAGAATTCATCCTAAATTTTGAAAGTAGGCCTATTTAGAGAAGTAGGCTCACCAAGTCAATGTCCCACAGATATAGGTGCCACCAGAGCCAAATCATTGAACTGGCTCTAGTCACAACCAATCTGACGGATTTAAGACAACATTAAACTTATTTTGTTAGACTATTTGGTTGTGGGAGAGGGTAAACGTTCAGGATTGTTGAGACTGGGAGGATGATACATGATTTGTGGACTGCCTGCGTACTGACATGCGGAGGGCAAATATCTGTTCAATTTTGCACATGTCAGAATTGTTCATTGCTCGATAAACAGTATCGTCGGACAGTTTAACAAAAATGACACCATCGTGTGTCCATGAGCCATCTATTTTCTTCTCCTTTGCCATTTTCCGACCACGCTGGGCTTAGTACGCACGCTCTTTGGTGAGATGCTCGTTGATGTGCACCTTCTTCGTTGAATCAGTTGTTCTAAGATTACGACGGGCCCTATAGAATTTATCACGCATTCGATAACTCACGAATTTAACAAGAACTGGGCGGGATTCTATGGATGCTGGACGGCCTGTTCGATGACTCTGCTCAATGTCAACTATTCTTAGAGAAACGTTCATGGATTTAGCCAGGTTCACAATTGTCTCATCAGTATTTTCAGTTTTATTTTCGGGTATACCTGAAACAAGCAGCGAATTCCTCATTCCATACTGACGTAGGTTGTCTCGTTCACTTTCTAAATTGAATATTGCTTCACTTTTGTTTTATACTATGTGTTCCAGCTTACTGATTTCGTTTCCAATTCCGAAAACCTGGTTGACATAGCAGCCTTGACAGACCTTTCAATTAGCCCCATAATGATACCTTGAACTGACAGATCATTTAAGGCAGTAATGAACATGTTAGAAGCTTCTGGTGGGTGGAGTGTTGCCATGCGAGAAGTGTCAGGGTTAAACGCTCTTGAGGTAGCACGAAGCGGAGTGCTGCTAAGTATTTTACTTGGGCTAATGGATGGAGACGAGTTTACCGGTACAATGTCAACTTCCGTGTCACGATCGAATACCATAGATCCAGAAATAGATGACTCCTTATACTTCTTACTTAAGGGGTCGTCCAACGTAACTTTGGTCAATCTGTTGATATTTTCCCAATGCCCCAGAAACAGATAAGAGAAGTAAGGAAAGGCAAATTATATATCAAAATAATGAGTAAAGTGCATAGAAAAGGTACATATAATTTTGTTCAGGAAAAAAAGTGAATTTTATGATTTTGAAGAAGATTAATTTGCCAATGGCATAAGTAACGAACCGGTAAAACCATAAAATAAACGGTAATTCGAAAGCCTTGCCCTCAATATAATGATAACATACTACAGACTCGGAGAAAGCATTTTTTGACACACACTCTGCTGGGTTTTGATGTTTGAATATAATAACACCAACACAAATTTTGGATGTTCCTGATGTGGCCATGTTTCAATGATGTTTATTCCGGTCATGTGAGTACGATGTTGTTCTTGCAGAAATACTCAATTTGGTCAATCGTAAGAATGCAAGGACGTGATCAAGCCCTTTATTTGTTCGAGACAATGTATGAGCGGATTTGCAAACAGGTGACAGCAAATACTTGAGCTGTTAATGTCATAACTGCAAAATATGGTTCGAAATTCTCTCTCGCGTTTACAGGCCGTCTGAACTTTTTTGTTGACAAAAAATCTGAATTATTGCGCACTAGAAAGCCAACATGAACCACTTGTAAAAAATAACCGAGTGTATAAAATCGGGACGATACACATAAAATAAGGCAATATTCATAACAAAGTAAGCAGAATGCTTCAGAAGACACTTTTTCACGAAGTATATTCCAAGTGACCTGGAACTATATTGAGCGTGTTGATTTCCCCCGATGTTGTGAAGTTATTTACTTCACAGTTACCATTGATGTCGGCAAAGGACCGATTCAAGATGGGTTGAAAATGATGCATTCGCGCTTTTAAATAAGGTGCGTTTTGCCGATGCTGAGAATGTAGATTTTTCTTGCAACCAACCAAACTAACACAAGCGTCGATCAGTGTCTTTTGTCATGGTTTTACACTGACAAATGTGACAAATCTCCTTCACCGGAAACTATCTTCCAATTTGCATATCACAATAAACATAACCGCTGTCAGCGTGACCATGTGGTCAAAACCGAAACGAATTATCGAGTCCACGGTCAAAAAATCGCTGCAATTGGCTTTTAAACAAATGCAATTCACGAAATATTCGCAATTTCTTCATTATCCATGCCGAGTTACTTTTTAACCAGACCACATGCGTTCAGTTTCGTTTGTCGGCATGAAACTGATATTGTTTGTGGTAATTAATAGTACGAGAAGGCGAAAGAAGCCAAATATTTCCCATCATCTATAAATTAATTAAAACTGATAATTCCTTTTATTTCACTGAAATTATGAATTGATAAGGTGGGTATGTTGTGATTATTATGCCCCAGACCTGGAAGTTGTAAAATCAAAGGTGCATCTGGGGCCGTGCAGTGGTGACCTCTTAGTCTTACCCATTTATCATTATATGTACCAACATTCCCTCTTGTATCTCAACCACTGCTACTCCAATTTGAAGGATATTTGGTGTTGTGATCGAGCATCATGGGGAAACAATGTCTGTGTAGCTGCTGTAGCATGTGTTTCTTCCCACAATTTTTCAGAGTTGTTGTATTTTTTCACTCTTTTGAGTTAGAAAATTTTGTTTATAACTATTTGATTTGTTACAATTTGTTGGAAAGTGCCTGCTGATACCCTCAAATGTATTGCTACAAAATATTTCTGGTGAAGATTTTGTTCCTATTACTTATCAAGCAACAACCTAATGAATATTCTGTTTTAAGCCACCAATCTGATGTTTGACACTTTTATCGGAGCTGTTATGAAGGCTTATGGAACTCAAAATGTTGATTATGGCAGGACTTTTCTATTCACCCATTAATCGATAAATTAAGTGTTATAGTTGGAAGTAAGAAGCATGAAAGGTCCAGAACTTAAAGTCTAAAAAAGAATGTTTTGCAATGTAGCATGATTTTTGCAGATACACTTATTTGGAGGGTTACCTGTCTGATAGTGTTTGGAACATGTGTGGTCTAAAAGAAAAAAGAGTTTAACTTTGAGAAAAAAGGCATATGCCTTGAGTGCCGGAGGTAGAGTCATACAAGGAAGAGAGCCCCCTGTTACAAAAAAGTTATAACATTATGCGGAGTTTATAACATTATCGGTTGTTTACTATGTTACAACCGATAATGTTACAACGCCGCATAATGTTACACCATCGCATAATGTTACAAAAATTGTAGTAAACAACCGATAATGTTATAAACTCAGCATAATGTTATAACTTTTTTTCAACCCGCTATGTTATAAAAATCGACTCATAATGTTATAACTTTTTTCAACCCGTTATGTTACAACAAATTAACCGATAATGTTATAACTTCTGTATACTAATTCCAGTTACAGCTATTGTAGATGGACTTTACCATTTACCATTTATTGCCGCATAAAGGTATGTAATATTTATACTAAAGGTTTCTGCTCTGGTTAAGGCGAGGAGACACCCCCCCCCCCCCCAACTCCCGGGGATTTATCATAGAATGACCTAGTCAAGTTACATAGACGCGGATTAGCCTGGTAACTCAATCATGTGACGTCATTACCATGATCATCCAGTGCCCAACATGGTGAAGGCGGGGGTGGTGGAGGAGGGGTACTATTTTATCCGTTTGGTACGTTTACCAACATGCGTAGTCTCCGCTTCCAGAAATGTAGTGTACCATAGTCCCCTGACGCCTTTAGGGATGGGCAAATGCCTCTGTTTCTGCTTGTTTTGGGGCATCTAAAACTCATTTGTCGCATATTTCTTAGTCACAAGAATATCTTATTGTTCATTAATTTGACATTTTAACAACTAACAGTCAACAAAAATGAGGTGGAGTTAAAAGAGGCCAAAAAGTTGGATGGAGTGAGGTACATATGGTGGATGTGGCAGGTTGGTAGTGTCGCACGGAAGCCGAAGAATATGATGCGAGACTGGGTAGGAAGAGAAATGGGGTTTAGGAGGATTGAAAGGGGTGAGCAGAGATAAGGTTGAGAAAGAGAGGAGGTATGCTATATTAGAAAAGGCTCAGTTTATCAGGAGGCAGGTCTCTTGTACAATAGAAGCTGGACGAAGTCTCAGATCACATCACGAAGCAGATTAAAATTTGACAGTAAGGAACTCCTCTTTCCTTTCATCCTCTTCTGTACCTGTCACCAGGCCTCGAATGGTTTTGCGCGCCGAATGTGCGCTGGGACGATTTGGGGAGCAAGCCCCTTTCGACCCTCATTAGCTGTAGAATTTGAGGTGTCAGACCGTGGTAAAGGAGGAGAAGTTGTGGGTTGTTAGCGGCGCTTGTGTCTTTTCTGCTTCTTTTTCAGAGGTGGAGGTTTGGAAGGCGAGACAGTGGTAGGTAGTTGGTGTTGTTGGTGGACTGCCTGATGGTGGTTGCTGAGTTTTGTAGAGTCTGGTCCTAGCCGAGTCTGGAGTGGTTGTGGGTGATTGCCGAGTCTTTTGTTGTTGTAGGTTTCTGGCGTCTATTAGTTTTTTGGCTTCTTCGATTTGTTGGAGGAGTAGTTGGTGCTTCCTGTCCATCTCTTGCCTGTGAAGGTCCCCTTGTATTTTGATTTCCCGTAAGATGTTCTCCAACCTGTCGTCCGCGTCCTGGCATTCTGGTTTAGAAGGAAGAGGCGAGTGGGGATCAGGAAGAGGCGAGAAGGCAGCTTCCATTTCCACCCCAGTCTCCATAGACTCTTCCATATCCGACAATACCGGCTGGGAAGCCGGCATTTGGATGGGGCTGTCTGTGGGAGTGGGAGGGGAAGTGGTGGACGCCTCTGGCTCTTTCTTTTCCTCACCGTACTCTTTCTTCATCTCCAAGAATGCCTCCAAGCGTCGGGAATCCCTCCGCTTGGTGGACGGGCTCTTCTTTCTTCTCTTTCTCTTTTCAGGGCCTCCTGACCTACTCGGGTGAGGACCAGTGTGAGAGGGGATCCTCCCATCAAAGGTACTACCTCTCCCAGAGGAGGGTGGTAATTCTTTCTCTTCTTCAATCTTGAATTCGAGGTCCAGATAAACGCTCTTGCCTATCTCCTGGATAGTCCAGGTGATTGGGCAAGAGATGCCCAGAGCTGCTATCGTTCTCTTCAATCGCGCTGTAGTTCCAGTGTTTTCATAATTAAGATTGTAATTAGGATGCTCGCACTCTGAGTTCAGAGGTGTGAATGAACGTAATGAGGCCTTTTAACCAGGCCTTTTAATGTCATCGATCTTAAGAATGTTCTAATGAATAGCTATTGTGACGTCATTTTTGTTTGTCACCTTTGTTCGCGTTGATATTGTTGGCGACATTGAAACAGAAGGTAAAGTAATAAAACTTGTTATATATCAGATGACTGGTAATTATAGTTCTGTCGTCACAAATACTTTGATAATTTCGACTGAAGCTCGACTGGGTCGTCGCGATCCGGCCCAACTTCTCTGTTCGGTTTTCTCTCCACAACACCGTAGAATCTCCTGTGTTCAAAAATAAAGGTAATAATATTCATTCTAATATGCTATTTTCGTTTGCTTGTTTGTGGTTTACCGATACTTTCAAGAGCCAGGATTGGGGGCGCGGTGGCGTTGCGGTAAACGGTTCTTGTCAGATCACCGAAGTTAAGCAACGTCGAGCCCGGTTAGTCCTTTGATGGGTGACCGTCTTAGGGGTCGATTCGGACTCCCGCTTGTGTCCTTGGGCAAGGCACTTAACCCCGATTGTCCACATGGGGGCACGATGACGCCGTGTACTAAGGTGTACTGCACGTCGATGGTGCGCATATCTTCAACCAATGTAACCCTGCCTGTGCTGCAGTGCGGGGTTACGATGTTGGGGAGCTGGCAGCTGCTCGTCGTTGCTCGGTGGTTCTTTCCGGGTACTCGGGCTTCCTCCACCTGTAAAACTCTCACCGATACGATATGACCTTGGCTGTTAAAGTGTCGTCGAACCTTAATAAATAAATAAATAAATAAATATATAAATAAAAGCCAGGATCACAGTGTGGCGGAGAGTTGTACGGGTAGACGAAGCCTGAGTAAGAGGCGAGAACCACCAAGCAACTGGCAGGCTCCCCAACTTACTAACTCTGTACAAACAGTACGGCTCAGTACACAGCGCCCATGTGTCCCCGAGTTGGCAATCGGGATTAGTGTCTTACCCAAGAACATAACGCTGTTACCTCTGGTCAGGACCGAACTGTCTATCTTTCGGTTTGATGTCCAATGCTCTAACCACTGAACCGCCGCCTTCCGCCCGTATATTTTCCGTCCAGAGGTCAATACTCTAAAACTTTCACAATTGTATTTTCTAGAATTGTATTGTCTAGTTATGACTTTAAATCTGTTAAAATAAACCATTAGCGTTTTCAAAGTTCTGGCAATTTGCCAGATGGTAAATTGCTAAATCTTTTAAAATGCTAATGATTCCTTATATTAATAGGCAGAAAATACAATTCTAAGAAATATAATATTTAATTTATGACATGTGAACTGCTGTGAGTCGTAATCAGGACGCAAACCAATCGAGAAAAGAGCCAGGATCACATCGTGTCGGAGAGTTGTACGGGTAGAGGAAGCCTGAACAAGGGAAGAGAACCACCGAATAGCGGTGAGCAACTGGCAGGCTTCCTGACTTACTAACTCTGCACAAACAGGGTTAGCTGCGATTGAAGGCAAATGGGCCGTCGACGTGTAGTACGCCTTAGTACACAGCGCCCATGTGCCCCCGTGTTGGCAATTGGGATTAGTGTCTTACCCAAGAACACAACTCTGTTAATACTAGTCAGGACCGAACTGTTGATCTTTTGATTTGAAGTCCAATGCCCTAACAACTGAACCATGCCTTCCGCCCGTATATTGTCCTTGATTTCGTCCTTATTTCGAAATATTTTACTTATGACATGTGAATTGATGTAAGAGAGTCGTAATGAGGACGCGATCCGATAGAGGAAAGAGACAATTTGTGATCGCAGTTCTGTATACATCTACAATGACTTCGGTTTAGAGGTTTATTTAGGTTCGAGCAACAATCAAGCAGTGGGGTCTATGGCACCACTTGTTACCGGAAATTATGAAACTCGTCGACATAAAAGTTAATACGATGGATTCAAACTGCGCAATATATGCCCTCGTTTGACATTTCCATGGAATGAATAACAGAGACATAGACGGACTTGTTGTATAAGTTACTAATTAAAAAAAAAAATTTTTAGAATTGAAAATTAATTATTTGTCGCTTTATCGGAGTATGAATGTGGCATAGTCGTGTTAAAATCTGTGTGAAGTTCTGGGCACTAAATACAGCTAAACATATCCACCCAACATTCATGCTCCGAAATGGTGACAGATCTTTTCCATATAATTTAACCTTTTTTCTGTTCATGCATTTTCAGGCAAAATGATTGGCTAAAGTATTTTTTTTTCTTTTCATAACATTATTATGAACCGAGAAAAAAACACATTTAGGCCCGCTCTAAACCACGCCACCAATGTCTGTCTTAAAGGTTACGTAACGAAGTGTAAATGGAAAGGAACCCCTGCATGCTCATGTTGTTTCAACGTAAAAAGTAATAAATACTTATCTCATCATATTAAAATGACATTTAAAATAAAATTTAATAAACAATGAAATCCTTATCATGCTTTTTATTCCTTGTTCAATTGTTTATATGCAATAGATAATCGCCTGCCTTCGTCGTTTTACCGGAGTCAAACAATGGCTGGTCAAAATAATCCACAAACGAAACTCACGCCAACAAAACTTTCCAATTTCCAAATAGCCTGAATGAACTTTTTCTGAGACAAAGTTCAGCCAACTTCATGTCATCTGAGTTTATATGGAACTCCACATTTTTACAAACTATGTTTTCAATTTCTCAGGAAATGGTCAAAATCAGAATTAAATTTAACTCAGTGTTGCTTTGAATGAGAGAACCCTAACGCCAAGTGGGAAAGGAGATTGAAGTTTTGAGTGGGCGTGGCCAATGACGTTCATTTTTACCTTACGCAATTCATTGGTCAATAAAATGTTTAATGACACAAGAACATGTTTCGGTGAAATTTATCGTTATTTCAAACAGAATTTTAGAAAACTGTCCCCTTTTATTAAGTTATCACCAGGAAGCATTATGCGACCTGGTTTTTATTTCAACTCACCAAAGTAGAGAGTGTTTAAATTTATTGCCTCTCAAGTTTAATTATACGGAATGATAGCGTAGCCCATCTACACAGTTTGGTCTTTGTTTTTGGGGTTCATAACTCCAGAAACAGACAGAAACAAAAGATCATTCCTTATTTGAGTTTTTATATATAAAGTTTAATGACAATGGTATATCACTGACGCTGACGTAAACAAAATAAATAAATAAATAAATAAATAAAAATAAATAATCTTGCAAAGAACTCACCTGATTCTTGATGTGATTCGTGCTTGATCAAACAAATCTATCTCTTTTTGCTCAACAACTCAAATCAAGTGAAGCAAAAGAGATACAGGAAAGATCTAGTGTCGAGCAGGAAACAATTCTAATTAAAATAAAATATGAATATTACGCTATAACAACTCGCCAATCATTTCACGTTAGGAAATGTTGACCTTTCCAAGAACAATAACGTCACAGTTCAGCCAATGGGTTCCGACAGGTGTTTTGTAACGACATTTGTGAAGAAGAGGACACGGGTATTATGACGTATCAACCTTTATTAATTGCAGTCTCTAGATGTTAGCGTGTTCAGTTATTGAGCCACTTAGTATTGGGACTTTCCTCTTTCGTGTGTAGGAATATTATGTGACAGGGGACATCTCTTTCGCACAAACATAGATAAATTTGGCTCATCATGTTTGTTCCATTTGTAAGTAATATCATAAAGAATAATTACCATCATTGATGATATCCTCTAGAATAATGATGGCCATTAACACACAATTTGTCTAATTATGTAGAAATCTGTGTCCAGCACCTTATGATTATCATTCACGATGGGAGGTGGAATAAGTAACCCGAGCGGCCGCTTTTCCGCCCAAGAACATAATACATCATTAAATAGGATGACTGTTCAGTAAATGTGTGGGGTAGACTAATCAATATTTTCAACGTGCAGCCCCCAAGTTCATACGTGTATTTCGTCTCTCAAAAATGTGGGCAGCGTAAACAATACCTATTGCTGATTTTTTTATAAAACACGTTTAATGCTGTGCACAGAAATTCTTTCCGGTTTTTTGTAAAAATGATTTTCTGAATCCTGTATGAAAATCTTTAACCCTTTACCTAACACGGAAAGCAGACACACTTGCAAAAAAATTCTTAAATAACTAATTTGTTTTCATTTTTTTTTTGTCTCAAAAACATAGGTTATGACCCCTCATTGGGACGAGCTCGACGAGTTCATTCCAATGAGGGATCATAACCTATGTTTTTCAGACAAAAAATGAAAAAATAATGAAAATTAATTGACGAGCTTTTGAGAATAGTGCTGGTCGGTTTTGGCCGTTACGTTGGGTAAATAAAGGGTTAAACGCTGCTTACGAAAACCTGTTTCTCATTTCTTTCATTATATTTTACTCCCGTACATAAGTTCACATAAATTCTCTTTCTATCAAATTTAGTTCACTTTCGCAATTTTCACACAAACACGAATTTACTGGTCGCAGTAAATTCTGCTTCTCAAGTTACTCAGAAAGTTTCATGTCGGCCGAGAAACAGTGGGCCCGCCGTTGGCAGGTATTTTTCTACGTGTCCACGGTGGGCGTGGACAAATGTGGGCAAGTTCTCATCCAACTGCCCTCGTTATCTGAATTAAGTGGTTTCGCGCCGAAGGCGCGCAGGGACGGTTTGGGGAGCAAGCCCCTTTCGACCCTCTTTAGCTGTAGAATTTTGAAGTGTCAGACCGTGGTAAAGGAGGAGAAGTTGTGGGTTGTTAGCGGCGCTTTTGTCTTTTCTGCTTCTTTTTCAGAGGTGGAAGTTCGGAAGGAGAGACAGTGGTGGTTGGTGTTGTTGGTGGGCTGCCTAATGGTGATTGGTGAGTTTTGTTGGGTCTGGTCCTGGTCGAGTCTGGAGCGGTTGTGGGTGATTGCTGAGGCTTTTGTTGTTGCAGTTGTAGGTTTCTGGCGTCTATTGGTTTTTTGGTTTCTTCGACTTGTTGGATGAATAGTTGGTAATTGCTGCCCATCTCTTGCTTGTGAAGGTCCCATTGAAGTTTGTTTTCCAGCCTGTTCCCCGCGTCACATTTTGGTTTAGAAGGAAGAGGCGAGTGGGGATCAGGAAGAGACGAGAGGGCAGCTTCTATTTCCACCTCAGTCTCCACAGACTCTTCCACATCCGACAACACCGGCTGGGAAGCCGGCATTTGGATGGGGCTGTCTGTGGGAGTGGGAGAGGAAGTGGTGCCCGCCTCTGGCTCTTTTTTTTCCTTTTCCTCACCCTTCTCTTCCTTCATCTCCAAGAATGCCTCCAAGCGTCGGGCACCCCTCCGATTGGTGGACGGCTCTTTCTTCTCGGTTTCCTTCTATTTTCAGGGCCTCCAGACCCCCTTGGGTGAGGACCAGTGTGAGAAGAGGTCCTCTCAGCAAAGGTGCTACCTCTCCCCGAGGAGGGTGGTGATTCTGTAACTTCATCGATCTTGAATTCCAGTGACAGATGAACGCTCTTGCCTATCTCCTGGATAGTCCAGGTGATAGGGCAAGAGACGCCCAGAGCTGCAGTTGTTTTCTTCAGTCTCGCTGGTAGCTCCAGTGTTTCCATAATTAAGACTTTAATTAGGATGCTCGCCCTCCTCGTTATCTGTCTGTGAGCAGAGATCTTTTATAAGCGTGGGCACATTATTGAGCTGCCCATGGACTTAAGGTGATTCTAAAGTCATGGCTGCCAACATGGAAGCCAGAAACACAGAAAAATGTGAACATTTCATTGAACAATAACTTGGCAATGAAACAGCCTTGCCCTTGGATACCAGGGTTGGGGGGAATGGTCATGTCACATAGAACGTGATGGGACCCGGACAATTTGCATTTAACAAATTTACGAGTCATTTGGAGACATTAGAAAATGTGTACTGTCAAAAAGTCGGAAATGGCGTGGACAGGTTTTCAAAAAATAGCGAGACGCCTCACCTTCCAATGAACAACCAACGTGAGCTATCAGTAACGTACTGCAGCAGTTGAGTCTTAATTTTTAATAAAACACATCGAAGATAGGACTAAGCACGTTGTCAACCTGGGTCGTTTCAGTCTCAAAAGTGTCCGCCATGTTTACGGTGGGAAATTCAAAACACTGAAGGTTGTGGGCAACATTGCGACAAAAGATCTCGCCACATGTCCCGTAAATTCTCATGACAATGCCACTGCTGAAATTCTGATTGTCGATATATCTCAAGGGAGGCAGACTAATAGAGGCAAATTGCATTGATTGTCTGTTCTATATAAATATTCTTCCCTCACCAACTGAAGCAATTAATTTGTTTACATGGATCGACCTTGCCATTAGTTTGTATTCATGCGCCAAAATTACCAATAGAGAACAAAAATTTCAATTTTCTTTAATTAACAAAACGGTGACATATAGTGGAATTAGAAACCCATGTTGTATTCTTTCGTTGTTGAAATATTCGTAAACTGGTTGATTTTTCACTTCTTTTAATCGAAAATCGGGGGAACTATTCTTCGTCATGTAATATTGATGGTTAACTTTATTGGTCTGTCATTCGGACCCGTTTCGGTCTGGTTTCGGTGAGTTCCAGAAATAATGCTCCTAATTTTGCGATCTGGTGTGATTTACATTGCGAATCATTGTAAACGATGCATTTCATTAAATTTGTTTGCAATCCACAAAGATCATCGATAATTTCGAATAATCTGTGGGCTATTAGACTCATGCCTGCAAGTGTTTGTTGATCGAAGTTGTTGTCACCGGAAAGCCACATGCGTTGGTAAGGCGCTTGTTCAGAGTGCGAAAAATAATATTTTTTTCTTTCTATCCACCCCACTAGACCCCCTATCACAAATAAAATATGACAGAAGTGTGAACATGAAATTTTTCTCTAGAAAATTATTTTATTAGTCGTTGCATAGAAATTCTCCACGAAAGTGAAGTATGGCAACACACACAAGGCACAATCGAGCTTCAAATTTTTGGGAACGGGTCAACTCGCTACCGGGTCAAGTCGCCACGGGTCAACTCCCACCAAAAAAAATAATACAAGGTAGGTTTCTGACCCAACATGAGTTTATTCATGATCCAAAACATGACATTTAACACATTAAAAACACTTTTATACATTAACCACCTTATCGGATTTTTTCAATAACTGGACGAATATTTTATACATTGAGCACTGTAAGTATTGGTCAATCGATACGACTTATTGGCAGAATTCAATTCCATAACTTCCCTTCTAGCCTGCATGTAGTCCTGGTAGGTGATTCCAGTGTCACACTTTTTCAACTTTGAAAACTCCTTTTTTTTAGTTTCCAACCAATAACTTGAGTTGTAATTGGCAGAATCAAATAAAATTTGTTGTGTAGGTTCAGCAACATAAAATGCAGGTCAAGTCAAATCAGGGTTTGATCCAACAATTTTTGCCAGAGTTATGTCCCTTCTTCAATTTTGAAAAATTCCATTTTGTTGTGGTGGAGGTGGGGGGGGGGGGGAGGTGTGGCCACGCAGTCTTTTATTTTCTATTATTGGGATTTGACGATACACTTTCAACAGGGTCATTTCATGTCAAGACAGTTTTACTTGTGGAAGAGGACAGAACAGATATATCACTTGTATGGCTAATATTTCCAGGGGCGGTCAACTAGATTACTGATTAGTGCAGTGTGCCATACTTTTGAACTGTAAATAGTTCCCTGTGCAAAAATGGCTGGACCAGTGCATGCAGTGGTCCATCAAAAATTTAAATAAACATACAATTGGATTTATTTTTTAAAAAGTTATGACTCAACTGTTGTTCTCCAGTGCACAAAGAAAACATATTCTTCAATGTGAGATTCATATTTTAAGTTTTTGTGGCAGGAAGTTGACCGTGAGTTAGGGATTTTCAAAAGCATTTTTTTGGTGAGTAAATTCTTTTTTTAAAATTTTTTATCACATTTTTGTAATCTATTAGGTATGAAGCAATCATTCATGTATTAAATAACCATTACTATTAAAAAGTAATGAAAAAAACATCATGTTTTCGACCTGTCCACTCAAACGACAATCTTCAGTTTAGAATCACCTTAATTACTAAAACGTCGATTTCTGTGGCGTCCACGCGTTCTCTGTTTTTCTTTTTAATTAGGTCGTGTTCTGCATATACGAGGTGTGATAATGAGGCGAAAATAATTTATACGGCCAGCTGATACGGATAGATAAACCAATTATAATTGTGTCGCTTGTGCGCCGGGATCATTACCATTTTCACGCTCCATTGATTGATTTCACACTCATTGGTTGATTTCACACTTCTGACTTCAGAGCGTGAGCATCTCGACTGACATAGAAATACCAGCTAGACTAGAGAAAGCCATATCAGCTCTGGGCGTCTCTTGCCCTATCTCCTGGACTATCCAGGAAAAAGGCAAGAGCGTCCAACTGACCTTGGATTTCATCATTGAAGAGAACAACACACCACCCTCTTCGGGGAGAGGTAGTACCTTTGGAGAGAGGATCCCCTCTCCCACTGGTCCTCACCCGAAGAGGCACGGAGGCCCTGAAAAAAGTGAGAGGAAGAAAAAGAAGAGCCCTTCGACCAAGCGCAGGAGCGCCCTGCGCCTGGAGGCCTTCCGGAATACGAAAAAAGAGGTGAGCGAGAGGATGGAGGTCCTGGAGGCAGCTGCCAGTTCCCCTCCTAGTCACACTAGTACACCCAACCAACTGTCAGCTCCTGAGCCGGTACTGTTGGATGAGGAACGTCTGGTGGAGACTGAGGAGGAACCGGCGGTTGCTTTTTCACCACCTCCCATCCCTCACTCCCCACTCCCTTCTCAACCGGACAGCCCGGGTGAGCCAATCACAGGAATACAGCCACCTCAGTCTGCAGTCACCATCAAAGACCCAAGGATAAGGGGGGCATTAGAGTTGGCCAAACGAGAACTTGAGTTGGGGAAACAAGCCGTCGCCGAAAGCCGCGAGTCCAAGGAAAATTAAAAAAAGACACTAGACACAATCCAGCCACTAAACTCTGCACCACCGCCAGCCATATCACCAAGCCAACCGCCACCTATGAAAAAGAGCTGCAAAAAGCCCAAGAGGGGGTAGGCCTCCTCCCTCCTCCCTCCTTCCTTTTCCTCCTCTACCACGCCTCGACGTCCTACAAAAGCAAACAGCCAATGAGGGTCGAAAGGGGCTTGCTCCCCAAATCGTCCCTGCGTGCCTTCGGCGCGCAAAAAAACATTTCGTTCGATAGATAAATCTGGTAATAAATTCAGAAGAAGAAATTGTTTTGTTTATGACATATAGAGCAAACATACTTGCAATGAAAAATAATGACTTTGACAAATTTGTTCAGGGAGTATTCTGATAGAAGCACCCTTTTTTGAAGGTAAAGTCTTTTTTATGTAGTCGATGAGGGTATTGGGAGAGTGTGAAAAATTACCCTGATATACACAACTCAATTTAAATTTCTAATCCTTTCACACGCCACTCTGCACGGTAACCAATGTCGCTCACTTCTGTTAGACAACTGATGATTAATAACAGGCCATAAATCATAAACCCAAAATCTTCATTATTTGACGGTCATCTTCTGTTAACCCTTTACCTAACATGAAAAGCAGACGACACATGCAAAAAAAATTCTTGAATAACTAATTTTTTTCATTTTTTGTCTCAAAACATAGGTTATGACCCCTCGTTGGAACGAGCTCGTTCCAACGAGGGGTCATAACCTATGTTTTTGAGACAAAAAATGAAAATATTTTGAAAATTACTTGACGATTTTTGAGAATAGCGCTGGCCGGTTTTGGCCGTTACGTTAGGTAAAGGGTTGAATGAGTAAGGGAACAAAGTATGTCTTAATAAACAAACGTGAAGAGAACAGAAATAAAAATATTCAACAGAAAGTAAATGTTGATATTTATTTTATATTTTTATGGTTGAAATTTCCATTTATGAAAAAAAATCTACAACCTTTTCATCACACACGTTTATCCAGGTACCAAAAAAATATGGGTATTAAAACATTATATTAGTTTCGAGACTGTATTGAAAATTCGAAAGCCAGACTCGATGGGGGTGTGGAGTGAGGTGTGTGTGTGTGTGTGGGGGGGGGGGGGGGGTGGTACCGGGACGACGATTTGGTGTTTCAACAAATTTTCGGGCAGTCAAAGGTGTACAGGTGAGTTGTGAAAATCGATTTTTTGGGGGCAGTTTTCATAATTTTGGGGGCAACCCAAACTTGCCCGAAATAAAAAATATAAATCAGCCTACAAAAACTGAATTTTTCCCCAGACTCATGGGGGGAGGTGCAGCCCACCCCCATCCCCCAGCCCATATGCCCCTGCTTTTGAATTTTAGATACAGTCTCGGGAAAAATTCAATGCACCGTATCTTGTCGATGTGTCTTTGGGTAAGACACTTACTCCCAATTCCTTAAAACATAGCTTACATGTATGATCTCTCATTGGAACGAGCTCCATGAGATCTTTTCAATGAGGGTGTCATACAATATGTTTTCGAGACCCAGTTTTGTTAAATTTCTGGTAGAAATGTAAAGCGTGAATTAATAGAATTTCCTCCAAAATAAATAGCAAAATTAACTCGTGATCTCGCTTTGCCAATATCGCGCGTTAATTGTAGCCATTTACACATGTAGTATCACAAGAATTCTGTTAACTCTCTGCACACTGATGTCGAAATTCTGTCATTTCAAGAAATGAAATTTTCCCATAATGCAATTAAGCATTTAACTAATTCAATCTCATTTGGCAGAGCTCGCTGAGCTCTGTCAAACAAGATTGAATCGGGTAAATGCTCAGTTGCATTATTTGAAACATTTGCAGTTTAAAATCAGCCTCAGAGGAAGCTGTAAACGTCTTGTGTGGCTCATAACTTCCAATCAATCGCATGACCAAATCAATTGCATGAAAATCGAGGCGCGGTGGCACTGCGGTAACCGGTTCTAGTCAGATCACCGAAGTTTAGCAACGTCGAGCCCGGTTTGTCCTTGGGTGGGTGACCTTCTGAACGATCGATTCGGACTCCGGTGTTGGGTCCATGGGCAAGGCAATTAACCCCGATTGTCCACATGGGGGCAGGATGACGCCGTGTACTAAGGCGTACTGCACGTCGATGGGGCGCATGTCTTCAACCAATCTAACCATGCCTGTGCTGCAGTGCGGAGTTACCATGTTGGGGAGCTGGCAGCTGCTCGTCGTTGCTCGGTGGTTCTCTCCGGGTACTCGAGCTTTCTCCACCCGTAAAACTGTCACCGACACGATATGACCTTGGCTGTTAAAGTGTCGTTAAACCCCAATAAATAAAAATAAAATAATAATTACATGAAAACAATTTTGTTTAGTTCATAAATAATTGTTTTGTTACAATTTACTGGAGGGTACTGGCTCATACCGTCCAATAAATTGCAAGAAGGCAATTTCATTTAGTTCATGAATAATTGTTTACTTACAATTCCCTGGAGGGTACTGGCTGATACCTTCGAACCAGTTGCAAGAACACAATCTTATTTAAACATTATTCACAAATAGAAGAATCTCTTTTCAAAAAGATTTATTTCTAAGTTTTCTTGCAACTGATTTCAAAACTTGATAGTCTAATCACATTACAGTGAAACCCACTTAATTGGATATCTCTTAACTGAATAACCCTGTTAATTGAATATAATTTCCCAACACAAAACCATTTACCATACCTCCAGTACAAATTTGACCTGTTAATTGAATATAGGTTATAGAGTGAACTCCTGTTAAATGAATAAAAATTCTAGTAACCTGTCGAGAAATTACCTGAACTTTCCCCAGTTTTTCTTTGCTTATAGACCTATTTGGCCTCAGTTCATCCAATACAGGCATTTAATCTATTATATCTAGTTTGACAGAACTCGTGGAGCTCTGTCAGACAAGATATAATAGAATAAATGCTAAGTTTATCTCTAGAATACAGGAAGGTGACACAATCCCTGTTAATTGAATACTACTATTAGGTGAATAATTTTCATGGGCAAAGTGTCTATTCAATTAACAGGGTTCCACTGTATTATTATTATGTGGTGGTTTGGGGAAATCGTTGAGAAAACAATTACCGGGGATGAAAAAGGTTTTGAAAAGGATTTATTGCAGTCAATCTGTCAATAATATCTGTGCCAATATTAAATTATTAATTCACAGATTGACATCCATAATAAATCAGCTTATTACTTTCCAAAGTGTGATTTACTGGGATTTCCGGGTTTGATTATAAACGATAACTTCACAAGTGAATTATGCAATCAACTATTGTGTCATGTATCCGTGCGCGCAAAGGAAGACGCTTTGTCGTGGGTGTAATGGGGACTTCATTGTTTTTGGGTTTTTTTTGCCTTTTTTAACCCATTACCTAACATGAAAAGCAGACGACACTTGCCAAAAAAAAATTATTGAATAACTATTATTTTCATTTTTTTTTTTTTTTGTCTCAAAAACATAGATTATGACCCCTCATTACAACGAGATCGACTAGCTCGTTCCAATGAGGGGTCATAACCTATGTTTTAGAGACAAAAAAATAAAAAATAATGAAAATTAATTGGTGAGTTTGGAGAATAGCGCTGGCCGGTTTGGACCGTTACTTTAGGTAAAGGGTTAAATAATAAAATTATCAGCTTAATTTTAAAATCGAATGGTAATCCAAGTCTCTAATCACAATTAAAATATTTTCTATAAAGAACTTATTGTCAATCAACTGCGAAAATAAAGACGTGAGCAATTTTCAATTTCAAATCCACTGCTGGCTAGAAGTAATTTTGAAATTAAAAATTGTTCATCTCTTCACTTTCATCATTTCACTTCCTATTATTTATTTATAAGCAACAGTTGGGGTTAAGAAAAAATCAATTAATAAAGGAAATTGTGATGAAAAAGAAATGTCATCGGGATTTTGTCCATTTTACATTTTCTGGGTGGTGATTTTGTCGGATGGGTATTTTGTGCGAATGATAAAATTTCATACAACGGCGAGTTTTGAATGAATGAAAGCTTTTAGCGCGCCGAAGGCGCGCAGGGACGATGCGCGATTTACAAACCCCTTGCGACCCGGTTAACCTTATTTTATTTCACTTGGATCACACAGGCCTAGCTTTCCTATTGCCTCAAATGGGGACTGAAGGGGTATGCACGCGGTTAGAATTCCGGGCAGTTTACGTTAGATTGTCAATAATCAATCCCGCAAACCCATTAAGATTATTAGAGAGTGGGCTCTATTCGGTTCCAGCTCGGCGATGGTAGAGGTTTGAGTCCCACCATGGTGGCGAGTCAGAATATAATGCTGTGCGATGGCAAATTTGAGGGAAGAAAAGAAAAGAAAACCAAACAGCAATGCCGGTTTGGTAGCGGCCCGGTACATGACCATTGCGGTTACAAAAAAAGGAGTGGAGAAAGCACCAACAGTTTAGTTTGAAAAACCGGGAGTCATCCATCAAGCCTTCTGTGAGATAGGATGCCGTATGTGAAGGCGAGTTTTGGAGAAAAAATTGACAATTATTGTAAAAGTGTGAGAATGTGTGGCTTCGTCAGACTCAATAGCTACTGCTTCCATAAAAGGGTCAAAGAGGATTACCGATGTTAACTTGTATTTACTAGAGTAGGCCTGTTTGGACTG
The DNA here is from genome assembly GCA_031216915.1 of Pictodentalium vernedei. Classification (NCBI taxonomy): domain Eukaryota; kingdom Metazoa; phylum Mollusca; class Scaphopoda; order Dentaliida; family Dentaliidae; genus Pictodentalium; species Pictodentalium vernedei. The sequence goes on along the minus strand of CM062295.1, from coordinate 540,588,584 downwards.
CCATTCACACCAGCGTGTGTGTTGGGATTGGCATAACCAGTCGGTTGTTATTTCAATATGCTTCATTTTTATTCAGTTCATACATGTGTTACATGGAGATTAGAAGTATTTTTTTCGCACTTACACTTTTAAGTTCTCTTGGTTAAAATTGGAAGCTCCGAGAGCGATTTTGATGCCACTTTTTCATTCGTTCTTCTCCACTGTATGACAGAAAAGATGAGAGTGAGTACACGAATTCCTCCACATGTTAACTCTTTACCCATCGCGGGTATCAGGAGAAACTTGCAAAATAATTTTCTTGACAAACTACAAATTTTCAATTTTTGTCTCAAAAACATAGCTTATGAGCCTTCATTGGAACGAACTCAGCGACCTCTAATGATGGGTCATAAGCAATGTTTCTGAGACAAAAATGGAAAACATAATGAAATTTGAAGGGACATTTGTGTGTATTGCGCTAGGTAATAGTTGGGAGTACATGAGCAATCACGGCGCTCTCATCTGAGAATCTCGACAAAGCAGCGCCTGGCCTAAGTGTTGTTATTATTATATTATTGTTATTTTACATTATCAAAATAAAATGAAAATTACCAAATAATTAATAAAAATATTGTTTGATTTAAGCCTCAGTTGTTTTTTGCATCAACATCTGCGTTTGGATATTTTGTATTTCTGCGACTGATCATTTGACCATCGGACCCAATGTGTCAAGTTGGGAATTCACAAGACAACGTATTAAATTCTTATTTTTCTAAACACGAATAAATAAATTAGAAATAATAAAAATACTGGCAAATAAACTTTAAGCTTTTTAAAACAGAACTCGTTTAGTTACAAGCAATAACTCCCGGGTAGCCATACATCATTTCCGTGGACAAGCGTGTTTCAGATTAATTGCGTGGGCGTCCCCCCCCCCCCCACCCCTGCGTGATTCTAGTTTGATAATCTTTTCCACAGAAATCCACGCCGTTTTGCCCACGGAATCTGAAGTCCACAGATGCCCACGTCATTGGTATCAAACCGATTTCTGTGGAAAGTACGCGGACGCCCACAGTGTGCACGTGGAAAGGTGCTTGCCCACGGCTGATATCTCGACCGATATGAAACCAACCAAGTAATAACCTCTTTATTTATTAAATCAAACCAATAAATTGCAAAATGTTCTCAGATCTGTTTCAGTTTTCTGTCAGTATTGTTTCACATTGTTTTCAGAAAGTCCGAAGTTTCCTCTTCACCCAGATCAGCTATCCGAACGTCTCGGCTTCCCCATTCAAACGCTCAGCTTGGAGAAATCGCGAAGTTCGGTAACTTAACTTTTTTACACGCCTGTGCTATGCAACCCCCATCCACAGCAACACAGCAACACGAAACCGTGCGGAAAATGAAAACCTGTTCCGCGGAGGAAATCGTTGACGAACTATTTTTAAATTGAAGCGAAAGTTCACTGAAAGTTTCTAAAAATCGTGCAACGCAATTATAATTTGAATCTCTAGCGATAGCTAAAAATCGTCCTCTGAGTTCCAATGTGTTCAATGTTTTAGAACAAACATAGAACGCATTGGAACTCAGAGGACGAAATAGTAACACGGGTTTCCCCTGCAAACTTGGTTGGCGATAAGGTGTGTTGTTTGTGTTGATAGTTGTCAAATGAATTGCCGAGTGTCCTTCTAATGATTGTTTTTATTGACATGAAGGCGTGTAATAAACACAGAATGACACACGCTTGTGAATGGGTTAATCGATATGGGACTTGTGCCATCTCGGAAGGATAGAAAATTTAATTTAAACAATATTTATTCAAAGAATATTCTTTATGTTACAGAATTGAACAACAACAGAAAAGAAAAGCTACAGCACAAGGCACAATATCTCCCAATATAACATATATTTAAGATGATGAACGAAATGGTTTCGCGCGCCAAAGGCGCGCAGAGACGGTATGGGGAACAAGCCCCTTTCGACCCTCGTTGGCTGTTTCTTTTTGTATAATGTCGAATGTCGAGGCGTGGTAGAGGAGGAAAAGGAAGGAGGGAAAAGGCTTACCCCCTTCTGGGCTTTTTGCGGCTTTTTTTCTTTGGAGGTTGGCATGATGATAAAGCTGGTGGTGGTGTTGATTTTCGTGCTTGGAATTCTTCTAATGCTAGTCTGGATAATTCACTGGATTCCTTTATGAACTCATCAGTTTCGGCGAAAGCTTCTTTTGCCATCTCTATTGCTTTTAGTGCGTTTTGCACGATGGTGTTTGGAGACTGTGGTGACTGTTCTGTTGCTACTTCGGCTCCCGGGCTATCCGCTAGTGAAGGAAGAGGGGAGTGCGGGGTGGGAGGTGGCGAAAATGCAACTTCCAGTTCCTCTTCAGTCTCCACTGAGCGTTCCACATCCAACTGTACCGGCCCAGGAGCCGGCAGTTGGTTGGGTGTACCAGTGGGACTAGGAGGGGAACTGGCGGCTGCTCCCACGACCTCCATCCCCCCACTCAACTCTTTCTTCCTATTCCGGAAGGCCTCCAAGCGCCGGGCGTCCCAGCGCTTGGTCGATTGACTCTTCTTCCTTCTCTTCGGCTCTCTATTTTCAGGACCTCCGTGCCCCTTCGGGTGAGGACCAGTGGGAGAGGAGATCCTCTCTCCAAAGGCACTACCTCTCCCCAAAGAGGGCGGTGTATTGGATTTCTCTGCTTCAAACTCCAACTTCAGATAGACGCCCATGCCTATTTCCTGGATAGTCCAGGAGATAGGACATGAGACGCCCAGAGCTGATATGGCTTTCTCAAGTCTAGCAGGTAACTCCATGATAGTCGAGATGTTCACACTTTGAGATCAGAAGTGAGAATGTAAGTCCAACGAGACCCAAACGAGTAAGTCCAACGAGACCCAAACAGCAAAGAGATCTATATTTAACACTGAACAAATTGCTAATTAAAGGAGGGATTTGACAGGAATCTTGGAGCTTATGTGAGTCATACCGAATCAAGGCGGAGCCAAGCCCTGGTGTATTCTACTGACCGGGCGCCGTCCCATACGTTTCTAGATCAAATAAGTGCTCAAGCTGTCGGCCGCCAATGGTGCCAATTGCACTGAAATATTTCCTTTCGCACTAATAATACATCAATTGACACCAAAATGTGGCATCCAAAATATACTTTTTGAAGGACGCAGAGGCTTAGTGGTTTATTTTTTCGTTGCGTCGACAAAATCACTGTTGGGCGACACAGGTGAGATAGAACAGAATTCGCGTGTCTCACGTAATCTGTAAGTAACAGCTAGGTATAATATTGTTCTCTATTGTTAACAGTTTGTCCATTCAATTTGACACTTATCAAAACATTTGGTTTAAACAATATTTTATTCTTTAAATATGTCATATGTAACAAAAATGCTTACAAAAAGTAACGAAGTAGAATGAGATATCTTACAATATAACATTTGTTCAACAATGTAAAGTAACGAAATAAAAGAGGGATTTGACAAAAATCTGAAAGCTTATGTGCGTCATCTCCATGAACCATGAAATATATGAATTATCTGAGGTGGTAGGAGACACTACTTAAACTTGTCCAAAGCTACCTAAGGTCATGACCCATATTTAAAATTATAATATAGTCTGGGCAGGTGTCCAGCTAATTGGATGGGGCATCGCATCCATGAACACAACAGTGCATTATGGGCGCGATGCCCCTGTCAGTGCAAGGCTAATAGTTTAATCAACGTTAGATTGAAGCATTGATCAAAGTTAGATTGAAGCATACGAAATTAAACATGAGTTGTTAGAACATATGGCGACTATACCTGATGTTGCTTAAACCATGAATGTCAGAAAAATAAGAAAGATGGAAATAGAGGAAAGGGAAGTGAGTCAAGAATGGACAGAGAAACCAGCTTAAACACGATGTGTTTTACCTATATATTAATATATGCAACCTATGCACCTTACTTGCAGATGGGGCGAGGGTAGAGGTGTTTTACGGTGTGATCGACACAGAGAACGACTATAAAAGAGAGCAGAGGATGATTCATCTTTGAAGAAATGCGATTTTCACAATTAGTGAAAACGTCCATTTGATAAAATAAAGTCATGAACAACTTCAAAAACAAGTTGGTTCTCATGGTTATTCAAAGATTCCGATCCAAAAAGAAGCGTTGGTACGTCAATTGGGAATGGTAGTAGCTTAATGGAATTATCACGAGCATTTATGAAGACTGGGCAGTGGAGAAGATAGTGTTCCGCGGTCTCACACACCCCACACTGGCATAAAGAGGTAGGCGACAGGTGATTTGAATACAGGTGGGGATTGAGGCTACTGCAACCCAGACGTAACCTGGTGTGGTAAATTTGAGCTTTGCTGCACGTTGCATCACTATAAAACCTAAGAGGCCTTTGGTTCCCGGCACTTTTATCTTTACAGTTTACATATTCTAATGAAAACTAATTCTACCTTCTTCTTTTAAGCAGGTACACAGAAGATGTTTTTTTTTGACCAGCACACCAATAACCGCTACAGACAGTCTAACCGTTATGGAAACAGTCACCCACTTGGTTCCTGAACATCCTCCGCTCCATCCCTAAAAGTGGTCAACAACTTTAAGGAAGGCGAGCGTTGGTCCTGCGTCCCGCCTCTGCCCCTTTTTGTAAGCGCATTGCGCATCTTTTTGTCCCAACCCACTAGGATTACAATGCAGGCCTGCCCCCGAACCAGGGAAGTTCGGGTCTTCTTCTTGGTAGTCCCCGAAAGGGGTCGTTGTTGTTTTCCTTCAAAGAGTCCAACTACTACAGAGACAGCCTGAGGCAGATTATACTTGCCAGTGATGGCCATCACTCATAATCATCCTCGAAGCGGCAGACTATACTTGCCCGAAAATCCAGATCGACTGCACCCTCGGGGAGAGGTAGTACCTTTGTGAGAGGACCCAACCTCCCACACTGGTCCTCACCCGAGGGTCCAACCGACATCAGTCAACGAGACCGCCTACCCACAACTGGAGACACCTGCCGAGTACCGGATCCTTTTCCTCCTTCAACACGCCTAGACATGTGACAGCCATCATATACAGCTACCGAGGGTGGAAAGGGGCTTGTCTTCCATACCGCCCCTGCGCGCCTTCGGCGCGCGAAATCATTTCTTCTCTCTTCCCGGCACTTGAAATATCTTGAAGTTGGGCAGCGAAGAGGTTTCACGCACAGACATGGGCATGCTGTTCCATTGCTTCGTAACGCTGGGGACGAAGGAAGACTGATATAATTGTGTCCGACAGAAAGGAATTCTGTGTTACATGGCCGGAGATTTTGCGATAAATTTCAGGATGAAATGAGTGAAGGGACCTTATTGGCAATATACGGGGGAGATATACATATACGATGGTACATTTTGAAATATTGTAACAATTTGTGTTTGCGACGTCTTTTTTGTAAAGAGTCCGAGCGTGTTTCGGTATTAAGTAGACGCTTACTGCAACTAACTGAAGCTCCGGTTAGGATTTTCGCGGCTGCAATCTGTATTTTCTCTAATTTTTCAGCTTCGGCTGCAGAACAGTTGTCCAAGGCAACATCCGCATATTCAAGTAATGGCCTGACGAAGGCAAAGTGATTTTTCTCTAGGACGTCACGATCAAGGTTGAATTTCTGTTTTCTTAATAAATCTAAACGAATCCAAGCTTTCGAGCAGATGTGATCAATGTGATCGTCCAACGTACAATAACTGTTCAGCATGACTCCTAAGTGTTTGTGATTTTTTACTACAGACATCGGCGTTTCACTAAAGAATAGTGGTGGGTGGGCAACAGGTATGTTTTTGCGATATATCAACCTGCTCTCTGTTTTATGGGGATTAAACTCTACCAGCCATGTCTTGGTCCAATGTTCGATTGTGGCCAGGTCTTGGTTGATTAAAGTCGAGGCTTGCTCAGGATCCTCTTCTATTAAATACAGGGATGTATCGCCAGCAAATAGACGTATATTACTAAATAAGTTTTCGGTAATGTCGTTGATATAGATTAAAACAGTATAGGACAGAGTATCAAGCCCTGCGGAACACCAGCATTAATGGGTCTTCATGTTGAGGCATCGGATCCTATTACTACCGTTGCGACCTATCCGAAAGATATGATTTTAGGAACGGCAGTAGTTCACCAACGACACCGATTCCCTCCAGCTTGTGAATACGACCAACGTGCTATACCTTGTCGAAAGCCTTACTGGCGTTGCAGAAAACTACCCTAACCTCCTTGCCGTCATCAAGAGCCCGACAGAATTCGTCATATAGGTCGGTTAACTGGAGGACAGTCGAGTCACCCGGCATAAAACCTGATTGGAATTGACTAGCTACATTATTATTGACCAAAAACTGCCACAACCGTTTGAAAACACATTTTGAAATATTTTACCCACGCAGCTAAGCAATTATATCGGACGATAATTAGTAATTGAGTTTGAGGGTTGTTTTTTTTTTAAATTGGGGATACATTTGCCTTTTTCCGCACTAGAGGAAAGCACGAGTTATTCAATAGCACATTGAACATGATTGTGAGAGGCTCACATAAGGATGATTTGCACTCTTTGAGAAGACGCGGACTGACAAGATCGGGACCGGACGCCTTTGATACCCTTAATGATCTCATGGCTTCGTATATCTCACTACATTGTAAAGTGATACTATCAATAACTTGTAGGGCGTTAGATGAAGAGCTGGGTAGGGAAGCGTTCTTGTCATCAACTGTTGAGATTGAGCTGAAATACTCATTTAAGACCTCAGCTTTCTCAATATTAGAGGAATAAATTGTATTTAGGTGAAGAAGAGTTAGGACCGCTACTGCTTTGTTTGTGCAGATGAGCGTTTTGAATGTCTTCAACCACGGTGAAGATGACGTGTTGCTGCTTCTTAATGTAGTTTGAACTTTGGAAATATACGATGGTTTTGCCTTCCTGACAGCTGATACGACTTCATTTCGTTTACGTTTATATTTGTCATATGCAGTCGGAAGGCCATTGCGTTTCGCTTTTCGACATAATCGCTTTCTCTGTCTTATTAGAAGTCTGATTTCGTTGTGGTACCACTCCAGTCGCGAAGTAATTATTTTGTTTTGAATATGTTTAGATGCAACGTCGAGTATTTTATTGGTGAAGTCAGAGGTGATAGTATCAAGGCATCTATTATCAAAAAGAGAATTCCAATCGACGTCGGCGAGGGCAGCGTTAAGTGCTTCATAGTCACCCCGAGAGTACAGACATATCCTTCTCCTAAATGACAAAGAGAAAGATTTAGATAAATCATTCTCAATCGACACCTGACAGTGGTAGCGTATCATTTCCGGTATGATTGGTTTTAAAACCACGCAATCTTTTACCCTGACCGAGTCGCTTACAGCAAAGAGATCTATCAGAGAGGCTGACAACTCCGTAATGCAGGTTGGCTCACTCACAAGCTGTCTCAGGTTAAAAACATTTCTTATGTCAGCAAAACCTCCTTTTGAGGAAACCAGTTGGTTATCATTAAAATCGCCGGTAACAATTAAATCGGCAATTGGCATGTCACGGGCTTTTTCGCTCGATGCTGATATGGCATCCCACATTTCTGAGGGACTATTTGGTGGGCGGTAGAAGCAGAACACCCCTAACAATAAAGACTTGTTGTGTTAACTGAATATTTGAGCCCATAGACACTCGGTGTTCTGTACCTCGCGATCGGGCCGCTGTCGAAAGGAGATAGTATTCTTTAAGTAGATGGCAATCCCCCCCCCCCCCCCCCCCCGGTAATCGATCTTGTCGCAATGGTTCATGAAACCCGTGGAATAATATATCGGATGTGGGGTCGCTGTTCGGCAGCCATGTTTCAGTAAACGCCAAGATATCAGTGACGAGGTCTCGCTGTCGATAATATCTAACTTAGGCTTTAAGCTTTGAATATTAAGGTGAACAACTTTCAAAATATTTTCATCAATGAGTGACCTGGCGGAGCAAGGACGGAATTTGATTCAATATCACCAGACTGTAATAAAATTATACTCAGATAAAGGGCTGACAAAACAGTGACAACTAGGTTTAATATTCTCACAGCTGTTGAGATATTTATTGCGTGAATAACTTTTTGGGGACACCCGTATTGTGCATGCGTGCATGACGATTGATTTTGTATAGTACCCAGAGAACAGTGCTGTCATGGAAACAAAACTTTCATGACATTTTGATTCACCGAGACGTAGGAACAGGTAATGTAAAATACAATTAGACTGATCCTTTGGTAGCTTGTGCCTTAGGCTGCGAACATGAACTACGATGTTGAAGGTACCTATCCGGGCACGATGAAGATGAATGTGACCCGTTATGTGACTGATGATATAATCTGACACGTAGGACACAAGCTCAATGCTCGGATAACAGTACCAGTGAACTAAAATCTTTCATTTGGCACCAAACAATTCATGTGGCACCGAACGAAAATTCCACTTGTCACAAAAGTTTCGACCCAGCGTGAACACTCTACCATATAGAATGGACACTAGAGTGTTCAGAGAACTCATTAAATCGTGGAAATGAACTGCAAGCAAATCAAAGTATAGAAAGTAAAATAAGTAAATAAGGGCGGGGTGGCTGATTGGTTCGAGCCCTAGACTTGAGGTCTTCATTGTGTCCATGGGTAAGGCACGTTAACCCGATTGCATATTTGCGATCATGGTGACAGTGTGCTAAGGCGTAGATCACGACGAGGGTACAACTTGCTAACTTGTGCCGAGTTAGTCCGACAGTTACTCGGTGTTGCTCGGAGGTTTTCTCTGGCTACTCCGACTTCCTCTACCCTTAATACAGCCCGACATGGTGTGACTTTGGCTCTTGAATGTGTCGTTAAACCCCAACAAACAACTCCCACCCCCCCCCAAAAAAAAAAAAAAACAAAAAGAAAGAAACAAATGAATAAGGACTATTTTCTGGTGATGCTTACACCAGGCCCCAAACCAGGGGCTAATACTATAAAACCTTTACAATTGTATTTTCTAGAAGTGTATTTTCTAGTTATGACTTTAAACGGGTTAAAATGAACCATTAGCATTTCAAAGATCTGGCATTTTGGCAGTTGCAAAATTGCTATATCTTTTAAAATGTTAATGATCCATTTTAGTCACTTATATTAATCGGTTGAAAATACAATTCTAGAAAATACAATTGTAAAAGTTTTATAGTATTGGCTCAAAGACTTATTCAACCTCAAAAAAATGTTTTTTATTTGTTGAACTAGGGCACATACTGATCAGGAATTGATACTAAATTAGGCTTGGATAAACCATTTAAGAATAGTACTTCTAATGGCCAAGATAGACCAGTCGGCTTCACCAGGTTCTTCCTATTCTCTCATTAAAATCGTCGAAACTGGAGATGTTAATAACACCACTATTGTCCTATATCGACATGGAGAAGCCGGCGACATTAAATTATCAACAAATTCTCCGAATTACGGGCACTCAAGACTTTGAACGAAGATTAACGCTTTACCTACCGAATCGGCAAATCCTTCCGCGTAACTCACAAACTGAGTTGTTGAAAAAAGAATTCAAAATATCCCAACAGAACCATATCATGTGACATCTTATTGGAACGGGCACGCCAAGTCAGTGAGGGGGTCACATGATATGGTTTTGTTGAAATGTAAACAATTTGAAGGAAAAAAAACAACAACAAATTTTGATGACGCGTTCTTTGGTTGAAGAATTAATGACAAACACTTACGCCGTTTATAAGTATGGCACTGGTCATTCCCTTTCTTTTAACCCTTGGGAACTAATATATATTTTAACCACATCTCTGCCCAATCTTGTCAGAGTTGAGGACACACCACCACCACCCCTCGTATGATGCCTCCGTCCATTTCATACAACATGTAGTGTATTTTTGATGCCGACGCCTCGTGTATAGCATCATTTTAACTTTTTCGACGCTTTCAAATTTCTGAGCGAGGTGGGAGTGGGAACTTTTTCCGAATCACTCAAGCAGTATATATACTATGCCAGACAGCTCTTTTAAGCCGTGTTTTTAAAGGCTCAAATAGAGTTTGCATCCACCTACTGTGCGGTTGTCGTTGATGGGCCACTTTCCACGGGTGGGCAACATTCCCCCGGACGCAATAATATTAGATTCCAGACAATAATTATAGGAATAATCATCAAAAATTTAATTAATGAAGCACCGGGTACAACCCGGTGCTTCATTAATTAAATTTTGCTGCTGATGATTTTTATTACCTGGTAAACGCATGCGTGGACATCACTGCTACGCGTGGATTACGACCGCTCCACGGCGACTTTAATGTATACTGTGAGTTTCTGTAACTGATGATTGGGCGTTTTATTCTAGCATGTAGCAGCAGTCAGTCTACCTTTGTACAAAATAGATGTTAAAATGGTGTCCACGTTTTAATACTGGCTTCTGGCAGTAAGTTGTCAATCTACTTTTGCACTAGCTCGGTGCTAATGGGATGTCCATTTGTTGTAATTCGATGTTTTCTCTCCTCCCATCGGAAACTAAATATCCACGTCTGGGAAATCCGCTACCAGCTGGCTCAACTCGGTTTTTCTCTTTACATTTCAATAATAAAAATAAATCCGCTCTAATATTCTGGCTTCTAAAAATTAGAACTGAGGCATTCATTGCACTTGTCATACTTTGCATTGGTGCATTTATAAACACGAAAAACAAATTCCAATCTCCATTTTCAAAACCACATGTATATCCACATTGACAGTATCTATTGACTGCTATTATAATCTGTGGAATCCCGCCTATCGTATCTATTAGTGTCACAAGAAAAGCAATTAAGGGCCTATATAAGTAATGGAATTTTGTCTATTTTGAAATTCTCGCCTCTCATATTCCTTAAATTCAGATTAAATATACACAAATTATACATCAAAATGAAGGTTGGGATGTATAGAACACGAAACACATATGTAATCAACTCATAGAGTCGACTGTAGGCACCACTGGTTCCTGGAAGTCTGCTACCGTATTCGCACCAGAACTGATAAAATATTATTTCACGAAAACAACTTGTGGCCAAATGTGCTTCATATATCCAAGAACAAAGCTAGGTATTCAAAACACTTTCGAATACAGCGGTAGGACTGCATTTTGGAAAAGGACAACACTGTCTGTATTTTTTATTGAAGCGGTTTCCATGCTCGACAGACATGCGCAAATCACTCGTTACCACGAATTTCCATCCAAAAACAAAATCGTAATTCTAAGAAATTTCAGCAAGTATCATGATACCTTGCACTGAATATGACAACTGTGCAATCTCTATCTAATAACAGTATACTATGTGAAGGCGATCTTTTTCATTACTTGATTTTAGACGCCGTTGTTTTTACATGCTTTTTCTGTCGGATGACGTCAACCGGAAATCGAAAGTAGACTCATACGTAAACAAAAGCAAAGGCTTTGGAATTTTCCCCAATGTAGCTCTGTCGCCGTGTTTTGAAGAATTTTTATCCCCTAGCTTTGTTCTTGGATATATAAAGCACATTTGGCCACAAGTTGTTTTCGTGAAATATTATTAAATTATCAGTTCTGGTGTGAATACGGCAGCAGACTTCCAGGAACCAGTGGTGCCTACAGTCGACTCAATGAGTTGATTACGTATGTGTTTCGTGTTCTATACATCCCAACCTTCATTTTGATGTACATTTTGTGTATATTTAATTTGAATTGAAGGAATATCAGAGGTGAGAATTTTCAAAATAAACGAAATTTCATTACTTATATAGGCCCTTAAGATTGCGATAGTTTTGCGTGTTGTGGAATTAGTTTGGCTGTGTACAAGTGTTCCGTATAAAATAGCATACACGATCAATGTACTTGCATATGCGGCTTACACGATAAGCCCATTAGCAATTTTTCGGCCACATACGTAATTGTTTGTCAGGAGCAAGCGTGAAATCAGAACCACAATAATTATTATTAACCAGACTATTATTATTATTATTATTATTATTATTATTATTATTATTATTATTATTATTATTATACTTGTTTTCCACTTCTTCATAACATGTTTATAAGAGTGTGGAATGCAAGTTGCAATCAATCTTTCAAACGCCAATTAAAGAATGTTGACAAAAAATACGTTTACAACTACAAGTTGTATTATTTCAACCAATTCACAAAACTAATCAACTTCAATTTCAAATAGCAATGAGGGAAGACTGAAAGGCCTAAGACATACAAGGAAATCAGACACAGTGTAAGAAAAGAGGGGGAGCGACATTAATTATCCCCGCATTTTAAAAAATGCGGGGATATTGTCATGATCTCCGTCCGTACGTCCGTACGTCCGTACCCCGTCCTTCCGTACGTCCGGTTTTGTAATTCGAAACGCTGTAACTTTCTACAGTTGTTCGATAGGGTCTGTGCAACCCAAAAATACAACTTTTAAATTTTTGTGACACCAGGTGGCTTCTGTGGAGCCACTTAAAAAATGCGTTATTTTTTCACTTTTTTGCTGAATAGTCCCAACCTATGTAATTCGGAGTTCTAAAATTACACTAGGGTGTTGCTAAATGATCTGTAGATATGTAGGAAGGTTTCGGATTTTTCCGGTGCCACGTGGCTGTGCCACCGTAGCCACTTTTGTGTTTTCTTAGCCGTTTCCGGCAAAAGGCTCGTAGGATATGTAATTCGAAACGCTAAATCCATGCTCAGAAGTTGCAGTAGGGGCTATAGATGCGCAGGAAGGTTTTGGATTTTTCGGGTGCCACGTGGCTGTGCCACCGTAGCCACTTTTGTGTTTTCTTGAACCGTTTCCGGCGGAAGGCTCGTAGGGCATGTAATACGAAATGCTAAAACCATGCTCATATGTTGCAGTAGGGTCTATAGATGCACACGAAGGTTTCAGATTTTTCGTGTGCCACGCGGCTGTGCCACCGTAGCCACTTTCGTGTTTTCTTAGATCGTTTCCGGCGAAAGGCTCGTAGGGAATGTAATTCGAAATGCTAAAACCATGCTCATATCTTGCAGTAGGGACTATAGATGCGCACAAAGGTTTCGGATTTTTCGGGTGCCACGTGGCTGTGCCACCGTAGCCACTTTTGTGTTTTCTTGAACCGATTCCGGCGAAAGGCTCGTAGGGTATGTAATTCGAAATGCTAAAACCATGCTCATATGTTGCAGTAGGGTCTATAGATGCACACGAAGGTTTCAGATTTTTCGGGTGCCACGTGGCTGTGCCACCGTAGCCACTTTCGTGTTTTCTTAGATCCTTTCCGGCGAAAGGCTCGTAGGGAATGTAATTCGAAATGCTCAAACCATGCTCATATGTTGCAGTAGGGACTATAGATGTGCACAAAGGTTTCGGATTTTTCGGGTGCCACGTGGCTGTGCCACTTTAGCCACTTTTATGTTTTCTTAGACCGTTTCCGCCGAAAGTCTCGTAGGGTATGTAATTCGAAATGCTAAAACTATTCTCAGATGTTGCAGTATGGTCTATAGATGCGTACGAAGGTTTTGGATTTTTTGGGTGCCACGTGGCTGTGCCACCGTTGCCACTTTTGTGTTTTCTTAGACCTTTTCCGGTGAAAGGCTCGTAGGGTATGTAATTCGAAATGCTAAATCCATGCTCAGATGTTGCAGTATGGTCTATAGATGCGTACGAAGGTTTCGGATTTTTCGGGTGCCACGTGGCTGTGCCATCGTAGCCACTTTCATGTTTTTCTTAGATCGTTTCCGGCGAAAGGCTCGTAGGGAAAGTAATTCGAAATGCTAAAACCATGCTCATATGTTGCAGTAGGGACTATAGATGTGCACAAAGGTTTCGGATTTTTCGGGTGCCACGTGGCTGTGCCACTTTAGCCACTTTTATGTTTTCTTAGACCGTTTCCGCCGAAAGTCTCGTAGGGTATGTAATTCGAAATGCTAAAACTATTCTCAGAACTTGCAGTATGGTCTATAGATGCGTACGAAGGTTTCGGATTTTTTGGGTGCCACAGGCTGTGCCACCGTTGCCACTTTTGTGTTTTCTTAGACCTTTTCCGGCGAAAGGCTCGTAGGGTATGTAATTCGGAATGCTAAATCGATGCTCAGATGTTGCAGTACGGTCTATAGATGCGTACGAAGGTTTTGGATTTTCCGGGTGCCACGTGGCTATGCCACCGTAGCCACTTTTGTGTTTTCTTAGACCGTTTCCGGCGAAAGGCTCCTAGAGTATGTAATTTGAAATGCTAAAAGCATGCTCAGATGTTGCAGTAGGGTCTGTAGATGTGCACGAAGGTTTCGGATTCTTTGGGTGCCACGTGACCGTACCACCGTTGCCACTTTCGTGTTTTCTTAGACCGTTTCCGGCGAAAGGCTCCTAGGGTATGTAATTCGAAACGCTAAAACCATGCTCAAATGTTGCAGCGGGGTCTGCAGATGCGCACGAAGGTTTCGGATTTTTGGGGTGCCACGTGGCTGTGCCACCGTTGCCACTTTCGTGTTTTCTTAGACCGTTTCCAGCGAAAAGCTCCTAGGGTATGTAATTCGAAACGCTAAAACCATGCTCAAATGTTGCAGTAGGGTCTGCAGATGCGCACGAAGGTTTTGGATTTTTCAGGTGCCACGTGGCTGTGCCACCGTTGCCACTTTCAGGTTTTCTTAGACCGTTTCCGATGAAAGGCTCCTAGAGTATGTAATTCGAAATGCTAAAAACATGCTCAGATGTTGCAGTAGGGTCTGTAGGTGCGCACGAAGGTTTCAGATTATTTTTAGTGCCACGTGGCTGTGCCACCGTTGCCACTTTCCTGTTTTCTTAGACCCTTTCCGCTGAAAGGCTCCTAGGGTATGTAATTCGAAACGCTAAAACCATGCTCAAATGTTGCAGTGGGGTCTGTAGATATGCACGAAGGTTTTGGATTTTTCAGCTGCCAAGTGGCTGTGCCGTTGCCACTTTCGCGTTTTCTTAGACCGTTTCCGGCAAAAGGCTCCTAGGGTATGTAATTCGAAATGCTAAAACCATGCTTAAATGTTGCTATGGGGTCTGTAGATGCACTGGAAGGTTTCGGATTTTTCAGGTGCCACGTGGCTGTGCCACCATTGCCACTTTCGTGTTTTCTTAGACCGTTTCCGGCGAAAGGCTCCTAGAGTTTGTAATTCGAAAGGCTAAAACCATGCTGAGATGTTGCAGTAGAGTCGGTAAATGCGCAGGAAGGTTTCGGATTTTTGGGGTGCTACGTGGCTGTGTCACCGTTGCCACTTTTGTGTTTTCTTAGACCGTTTCCGGCGAAAGGCTCCTAGGGTATGTAATTCGAAATGCTAAACGCATGCTCAAATGTTGCAGTAGGGTCTGTAGATGCGTACAAAGGTTTCAGATTTTTCAGGTGCCACGTGGCGGTACTACCGTTTTGCTTTCATGTTTTCTTAGACCGTTTCCGGCAAAAAGCTCCTAGAGTATTAATTTGAAATGCTAACACTATGCTCAAATGTTGCAGTAGGGTCTGTAGATGTGCACGAGGGTTTCGGATTTTTGTGCCAACGTTGCCACATTCATGTTTTCTTAGACCGTTTCTGGCGAAAGGCTCCCAGGGTACATGTATGTAATTCGAAACGCTAAAGCCATGCTCAAATGTTGCAGTGGAGTCTGCAGGTGCACACGAAGCTGTGTCACCTGTGCCACTCAATATGATTTTAGGGTGCCATATAATACATTTCATCTTTGTATCAAACATTCATGCAAAGTCAAGGATGCAAATGCGGGGATACACTATAGTGTGCTTTGCACACAAGTGACACCATCTAGTTTTCTATTTCTCGCAAACAGGAGTAGAAATATCCCATGGAGTATAAAACAAGCAGATGCAGAGCACACACAAACAGCAAAATATGAGTCCCATAATCCAGTTCATTTCATGTGCTCCAAGAACCAGATACGCGTTAACACTTCTGTTGAATTCATTTGTTTGCCCTAAGTGGTTGCTTTCTTTGCCTGCCCGAAATAGAAACAAAAGAAACATGACGTATACAGTTGAATCTAGAAAACTGTCACAATTATCGCAGAAAATGCTCATTAGTTAATGCTCTCCTTTCTGCGTAAGAATAAAGTAGTCTGAAATACGCAAGAACGTTTGCGCTCTGTCATGCAAAATATGCAGAGAGTAATGGTTACGTGAAATAATTCATGAGAGGTGAGGGACATTGTACAAACACGAGTGCACGAATGCGCACGAGTGCTTTACAATATAGTCCCTCGCCTCGAATGAATTATTTCACGTCACCAGTCCAGTCAAGCGATTACTCAGTTTATTACTTTTCATTATTAACGATAATTATATTATTTAGCCCTGTACCTAATGTAACGGCCAAAACTGGCCAGCGCTGTCCTCAAAAATTGCCAATTAATTTTCATTATTTTTTAATTTTTTTTTGTCTCTAAAACATAGGTTATGACCCCTCATTGGAACGAGCTCGTTGATCTCGTTCCAATGAGGGGTCATAACCTATGTTTTTGAGACAAAAAATGAAAATAATAGTTATTCAAAAAATTTTTTGGCAAGTGTCGTCTGCTTTTCATGTTAGGTAAAGGGTAAATAATGGAGTCCCCATTACACCCACGGCAAAGCGTCTTCGTTTGCGCGCACGGATACATGACCAATTGTTGATTGCATAATTCACTTGTGAAGTTATCGTTTATAATCAAACCCGGAAATCCCAGTAAATTACACTTTGAAAAGTAATAAAATGCGCTATTAGTGAGAGCGGCAGTCAAATCACGAACTGAATCGATCAAACAGAAAGAAAATATTGAGACTACAGTATGTGAAGGTGGATTGCTACTAAATCGATGTGGGATAGATTTTACACTCGGTAGTTATTAGTAGGTGTAAAGGGCGGGTCCCACTATCACTGTTTGTGAAAATGCACACAAACATGTACGTGGTACATTATGTACCCATAGAGTTCAGTGTTAAAATGTACACAATTCGAGAATTTGTACAAAACTTTTTTTTAATAATTCTGCACTAGAAACCGCAACGCATTCATCATCGTGATTTAGACGGTGCGATCGATCGTTGATGAACGCGCTGTGGTTTCTGGTGTAAAAAATATAAAAATTAAGATGTCGAAAAAAAGAATCAATGAAATTCTCCCAATGTTTATCATCGTGATTTAGACGGTGCAATCGATCATTGACGAACGCGTTGCGGTTTCCGGTGCAGAAAAATATAAAAATTAAGATGTCGAAAAAAAAAAGAATCGCTGAAATTCTCCCAACGTTCGTCGTAGCGATCTAGACGGTGGTGGGTGCGATCCAGTCGTTGACGAACGATTGCAGGTTCTAGTGCAGAATGCGTGGAAGAAATCGACCCTCGAATTATTCCAACGTTCATCGTCGTGATTTAGACGGTGCAATCAGTCGTTGACGAACGCATTGGGGGTTCTGGTGCAGGAACAAAAAAAAATCGCGTGCGGGAGGAGTGGAGATAAATTGTAACAAAATCACGAGATCCGTGAGAGGAAATAAAAAAAGTGATTGATATAATATAGGAGAAAAAAAATATAAATAAATAGTTATTTAAAATAAATAAAATATCGAATCGAATAGATAATAAAATATACGTAATCATCAATGATTCGAAGATTGTGAGAGTGTCGTTTCTTCTAAAGGCGTTGATGAGAGCCTACACATTCTGCGTGAATGAACAACTAGTTCGCGTTTAGTTCGAACGATGTGTTGGGTGTCGGGATCATCTAGACTTTGATCACGAGGATCATTCATGTCTGACGATGGAAAGGGAAGATGTCGTCGTCAAGTATTTCGAACCGCCGTTCGAATACGTTCAAATCAACGACGTGATCAAGTTTTGGAGGAGATTCGTCATCTGTAGCGGACGAGACAGACCCACCGGTTCGGAAGAAATGAAATTGGCATGTAGAAGTCTGACTTTAGAAGACAAGGGAGGCGTCATGAAATTATTGCTGGAGGGGCATACGAGCAAGTTTTCTTGTTAATATAAATAAGGGAGAGAATAGAAAATAAAAAAAATAAATACACACGTAAATAATATAGATAAAAATTAGAAAGAAAAAAACACAAAAAAATGAAAACCAGAAATAAATTGTATCCGTCGTAGATGACGATGAGGATGAGAAGCCAAACGGCGTTTTGCCAATGGCACCATCACTAGAAGAAAAAGAAAGAGGAGAGAGGTATCGCATAGATCAAATCAGTAGAATTCAATTGTATCTGACTGGAGAGAGAGACTCTCGTTGTTCTCTCAAGAAGAAGTATTCGTGCCTCGTGAAATTTGTCAATGTGGTCGACACGACACTCATCACAATTTCCATGGGTTTACACATGGCTGTCATTAGATTATTGTCAACAGCAATCGGCGTTCCGATCGTGTTGACCCTAGAAGGAGTGGCTCTCACCGCCAGATTGTTTAGCACAACTGGAAACTTTTTGTGTATGAAATTATATCTGAAAGCTAGGAAACACAAAAAAATTCACGTCTTGGCCAACTCCAAGAGCGACACGATATCTGAAATAATATCGATGGCGTTGAAAGACGGTAGGATATCGGACATAGAATACTTCACGATATTGGGCGAGAATACAAAATACAATGCCATGAAAGAAGCTGTGAGAATCAAGACTCGTCAGATCATCAAGGAAGAGATGAAGGATTCTCTCGTGGAAAGGGGGAGGAAAGAGGCTAGGGAGGAATTTGGTAAGTTGATAGAACTCAAGAGCAATGATTGAAATAATATATATAATAAGAATAGAATTTTTTTAAGAAAAAAAAATATTAAAATTTATATACATAAAATTAAAATTTAAAAAAAATAAATACGAAATTATTTAAATGACCCTAAAAAATGTATTGCGTAAAGTTTAAGAGAGTTACCGAGATGGGTAATTCCCGAGAAGTACAAACTAAACGTGACAGACAGATGCTTTGCAGAATTTGCAAGGTGTGTGGTTCGATCAAGACTCGATTCGTCAAAAAAAAAAAAATGAGAGGCGAAGACGTCGCGAATAAAATGATCAATAATCTACCTTTCGAAATGCATCTGCTGGGTCAGAGTTTCACGGGACCCAGGACGAAATTGAACAAGAGACTCAATGCTGATCTGACTCCTAAATCTTGGAGCAAACCCATGAATAGGGTGGACGCGGCCGTGCACGATCACGTTCTGTGCTAAGCGAGATATCCTGACAGCAAGACTCGCAATGACATCTGCGATAAAAACATGTTGAAGAGAAATCGAGAGACATATCGAATCCGACTAGGAGAGAGAAGCTCAAACGTTCGCTGGTTTGCAAAGTGATCAGAACAAAACGTCGATTCGGATTGGGTGTTCAAAAAAAAAAAGTATCTCGGAAAAGAAGAAGCGATTATTGACGAGGGAATTGGCTGAGGAGCTACACAAGCCCATCGTGCATAAATTTCGATAAAAAGAAGGGTGTTTGTGAAGGGTTTGGATGACATTTGGTCTGCCGACTTGGTCAACATGAGATCGTTATCGAGGTGGAACGAGGGCATCAAATATCTATTGACAGTCATCGACGTGTTTTCCAAATGCAGTTGGATGAGAGCCTTGAAGAATAAATCGGGACCTTGACTCGCCGAGGCTCTGAAGAGCGTGTTTATCTCGTCTTCTCGAAAACCTAATAAATTGTGGGTGGACAAGGGAAGGAATTCTACAACAAGAACGTTCGTCCATTGGTCAACCTCTATTCGATCAAAAATGAAGAGAAAGCCAGCTTTGTGGAACGTTGGAATCAAACGATGAAGGAAAAGATGCACAGGTACATCACGGTGAATTCGACCAAGAAATACATATACACTCTGAACGGTCTGATCGAAGATTCCAACAACACGTGAGACAGATCGATCAAGATGACCCCTGCAGAAGCTAGCAATCCTCGAAACGAAAAACGGGTCTATGCAAATCTATATCCCAAAAGATCTAAGATCAAGAAGGAGTTTAGACCACCAAAATTTGTGGTCGGCGATTGCGTGAGAATCTATGCTTATAAGAAGCACTTTAAAAAGTTTTACACTCCTCGATGGACCACGGAAATCTTTGTGATAATCAGAATATTCCACACCGATCTGGTGACTTGAGAAATCGAAGCTTTTGATGGTGAAGAGATCATCGGTAGGTTTTATGAACAACAATTGCAGAAGATGAAGTTTTAATAAAAAAATATATATTTACTCTCTTTAATATTTTCTTGTTTACACACATATATATAAAGGAAAAAAAAATAATAATAAAAATAATTAAAACTATTTTTAGAAAACGCAAACGAATTAATAAACAAAAAAAACAAAAGAAAAAAACCCCTCAAAAATGACAAATATACTAGATATCACACAAGGCATACCGAAAGATGAAAGTAGTCAGGAATACGAGGTTCACAAATACGAGCCAATAACCGGAACGAGTTTGAACAATGCAGGAGAGATAAGAATCAATGTCGAAACCCAAGATCTATTTGTTCATACTAGTGAGAGTTACATAGTGGTGCAGGGACGTCTCACCAAGGAAGATGGGAGTGAATACGCCGATGACGACATGGTCACTCTAGCCAATAATGGCATCATGCATCTATTCAGTAATATAAAATTCTTGCTATCCGGACAAGAGATAGAATCCGTGTTTCATCCCGGTCAGGCCACCATGATGTTCGGAATCTTGACGTATCCAGATGATTTTTCGAAATCCAAGGGACTTAATCAGTTGTATGTGAAAGACACCATCGGCCCGCCAATGCCGGCACTGCCATGATTTTCGACTACTTCGTCAAGACGTCCAGTCCCAAAGGAACGTTTTCATTCAGGATACCTTTGAAACACATCTTCGGATTCGCGGATGATTACAGCAAGATCATGTACGGATTCAAACACAATCTGACGTTGATTCGAAAGGGAAACGCCGACACAATAGTGAGACTCTCCACGACCGATGCGGCTAAGTTAACTCTGCACAATATATCATGGTTTGTTCCACATGTGCAGCCTTCGGTCGTGGAAAAACTGCATCTCTACAAGATCATAGAATCCAAGAGTAAATTACCTGTGGCATTTAGAATGAGACAGTGCAACACGGCTAGCATTCCACCTTCCACGAATCACTTCGATTGGAGATTGACCATGAAATCCGCTTCTGAGAGACCGCGTTTCATTGTGGTCGCATTTCAGACAGACAGGGACAGGTCTCAAGAAAACAATTCATCACTGTTCGATCACTGCAATTTGAGAAACTTGCAGGTGTTTCTGAACGCCATGAGATATCCTGCAATCGATTACAATGACTCGTTCGACAAGAAAGATTTCTGCAGACTGTATGGCGACGCCGCAGATTTTAGAAAGAAGTATCATGGTCTGGACAAATTGATGAGCAACCCTAATATATCTCCCACCAAATACAAGGCAATGTATCCCATGTTCGTATTCGACGTCAGTAAACAGAGTGAACGACTCAACAGTAGCGTCTTAGACATTCAGATCAAGATGCAATTCGATAGGAATGTGCCGAGAAAAAACGAGGCCTTTACCCTGGTCCTGTCGGATAGAGAATTACAATTCGAATCAGATGGAACTAAGATGCCGATCATTCGATGAAAATAAAATAAGTATTTATTAATAAACAAAAAAAAAACAAAGAATAATAAATCCAAAAAGTAATAATTACAAAAAAAATAATTACAAAAATGAATGATAAAGAAAGAGAGTACTTGAGAAGAAACAGACGTTTGATTAAAAATATTTTGCAAGATTCTCTAGCAATAATTCTAGACACTTTAGTCGGAACCGAACATTTGATATTGACCGACTATATGAGACGTGAAATCGAAAGTAAAATCTTGATAGGAGATAAGACCAGGAGACTTTTAGACACGTTGACGGATAGAGGACCAACTGCTTTTCGAGAATTTATAAAAGCTCTCTGAAATGCCAAAATAGATGTTGACGTGTGTTTCGAGATAGGTGATCCAATTTCACGAGATGAAACATTACAAGAAATAACGTATTAAAAACAAAAAAAAAGTAAAAAAAAAAGTAATGAGATCTAGAGAGATTGAACATCTATCTAAATCTCATTACTTTTATATTTTTTTTTTTTTGTTTTTTGTTTACGCTATGTACGTTTTGACAGTTCCTACGATCTGCGAATCGCAACGTGGACAATTTTTTCAGAATAGGCGAACAATTCTCGCAACAGATCAAGTGACTGCACAATAAAAAATCATGAAAGCATTTCTATTTCGACATATCTGGCAAGCGGGTTGAATGACGTCTGTGATCGAAATTCTTCTTCCAACATTTTCGAAAGTGACATTGATCGCATCGAGACGTTTACATATTCGAAATCATCGCTGCATTTATTTTCCAGGGAACATTTCTCGTCGTGAGAGAGTTGTTCGAATTCATTCAAAGAAAACATTTTTTTTTTCTTTCTTTTTTTTGTTTTTAGTTTTTTGGTTTTTAATAATTACTTATTATTTTTTAATGAATTATTTCCACACATTCATTTTTTGTTCAGGGAATCTAGTTTGATCAACAGAGAGACCATGGTAGTCACAGCTTCGAGATTATTGGTTTTCGTCCTGAAATTAATCCTGTCTCTAGCGTTCACTTTGAGATGCGTGCCGAACGTGCTAACAGTCAAGTTTTGATTCTCGGTCTTTTCAATGCTGTATCTCTTATCGCTCTCTACTCTGTTCACCATGAGATTGATGACCGCTCTGTTATTCAAATCTATGGAAGCCAGAGACATTTGAATGATTTCACCTCCCAAAGGCATGGGATATCCTACCTGACCATGTAGCAATCCGATACCTCCATTTCCAAAAGACCATTTGGCTTTGCACCGCTCTCCTCAGCCCACATGGTGATCAATTGCCTGGCGTATTTGAATTTTTCCACCATCAAAATCAGGGTGCAGGCGTCCGACATGTGCACGGGATCTGGCAGATTCGTAAGCGCGTGTCCGTCCATGTCTAGTTTACCTTCCATGATGTTGCCCTTTCTCCAGACCGAGTTGTCATCCACGTACTGCCTACTGACCACACTGGAATCGAATTTGGGATCATGATCGAGCCCGAATAAATTCTGACCCTTCCTGTTGATACCGCCCCTCATGGTTTGTTCAGGTAGAGATCATCCACTTGTGATTCTATGTATTCTTGAGATCGCATGATGGCAGAATCCAGGTAGCCTTTGTTGACCACAGTGGAGTGCCCGTCCACATCATCGATCTTCGACAGATTCAATATCTTGTTGAATCCCGCATCTATATCCGATTTCCTTTCTCGTTTGGCAGACTTTCTTTGTTCCAGGTCTATGTAGTGTTTGGTCGCCACGTCCTTGGGATTCGTGGGAGTGGCCACGTTCGTTATCTCGTTAGAATTGGCATTCAGTTCCGATTGCATCATTTTCTGAACGTATCAACCTCTCAGGTGTTCAATGAATCGCGCATGAGAGTCATCTGCATATTTCTTAGTCGTGAAATCGGTGGAATCTATGGGATTTGCAACAATCACCAAACATTTAGATTTCAGATCGAGATCGTCGGTCATGGCTCTATTCACGTAATTATCTCTCATGATTTGTTCGAAATCTGCGTTCCCCCTGTCAACGTATTTTTTATTCGCCGCATCTGTGAGATCTACCAGCTCGGGAAGATTGTAGAGCTTGTTATCGTTCATGTTCAAACCATCCCCGACTTCGAGCGTTTTCCTCTTCTTTTTGGGGTGACTTTCGTCATCACTCCTACCAAATTAATCGACTGGCATGTTTTGTTTCTTTTTAAAAGTATATTTCATCACAGTTTTTAAGAATGAATTATTTCTCACTTATTTTATTTTTTGTTCTATTTGATTAAGTTTTTTTTTAAATAATTTTTTTTACCTTTATGTATATACTATAAAAAAAAAATCTCTCTAATGTAAATCGTTGAGAATGTCTTGAAACCGATCTCCTTCCAACCATCTCTTGAGAACGTAGAGACACAGGTGACCGCAAAACACTTGATCCAGCAATTGCACTCTTTCCGTATTGTAACGAACTACCGATTCATCAAAATAGTTCTTTATTTCTTTCGGCGGTGAGATTCCGTAGCTGTCAAAATAATAATTCTTCTTCCCGTTCTTGAACCACGCCACCCAGTGAGTGCCTTCGCCCAATAAATCATCCAGATTTAAAATTCCACATTCCAATTGTCATCGAGGTCTTCTCTTCGGCAAGGCATCTCTGGAAAACATGCCTCAAAAATCTTTGATTGTCAAGGCTTTCACCGCATGCGACAGATCAATATTTGATAGGGGTTCATTAGGTAGGACGACACCTTCTATGGATATCCGTATTTTCTTATTCATAAATATATATGTATAAATGGTGTAATTTTTATTTTTTATTTTTTATTTTTTCAACTTTACACTCTCGTTTAAACTAAATTTGTCGCTGTCTCTATCAATTTCCATAGTCTTGCATTCGTCTAATTCCTCTTGATTTTCTGGAATCCTCTCGTCATTAATTATATCCAAAACGCAATGTCTGAGCGCCAAAGTGCTTATTTTATCATCTAACATGAATCTCTTATCGTCATCGGCCGTCAGCAAAATCTTGTTGATTATTTTGGTATACAAGTCATGACTGTCGCATCAAATCAATTTCATAGTCTTGTACACCGGCCCACTTCAGAACAGACAATCTTTATACTCTTGCAAAGAGATGTTTTCTTCACCACGCACACTTGAACCCCTTTGCACTTCTTGATCGCTTTGCCTTCTAGGCGATAAGCGTACAGTTTGGGTCTCAAACCCACGAATTTGGTGATTTGTTTACCACCACTCTCGTCTTTAAATTTACCCAACACCTTCTTGTTGTTGTTCGATTGAATGTTAGATGGGTGATCGATGGGATAATTGCTCGTGTTGAACCACATGGCCACGTCCAGAGATATATCCCGATAGATGTCTTTCATCTCTATCTCGTAAACCAAACTGTCCATGTCGGTGAACAGTAGTTTGGCTTTCTCGACGAATTTCCGTTTGATGTAATCGTAGTGAAACTCATACATCAATTGCTTGCTGATATATAGGATGATCGGTCCAAGATAATAGGGTTTGTTGAACTTCAGGTGCGTCTTTTGCATGTGAACGGCCACTAGATTTTCGTCGAATATGGTTCAATGTCTGTGATTGGGTTTCGCCACTAATTTTTTAGACCTTTTCTTGGACACGACGAGTCGAATGTCGGTTCTCTTCCTGATGTATTCCATTGATTTACCATACATGCAGCTGTTCATGAGTTTAAAGAATTCTTTATCGAAATCGTTCTCAGCTTGAATTCTGAGATTCGTGTTGAGATCGATGTATTTTTTCATCCAAAGCTTTTCGTCAAATCGAATGACGTGATGTATTTTGAGTAATTTCATCCCGTGATCGATGTATTGTTTCAAATTCTTGCTATAGACAATGTATTTACGTTTGTGATTTAAATTGAGAATGAGTTTTTCATCGTTTCCTTCGACCGGTTCCATTCATTCGGGAGCCAGTGGATAATTGTTGTGCAGGTTGTGTAACTCATCCAGATAGTTCAAACCGACTTCTAAAATACAAGGATAGTCTCTCCATTTTTGCATCTCTTCTAGTTCTGTCACCATTCAAAATTTCCAGTTGGTAAAGTTTGACTCATGGCACTACCGTACAGATTCTTAGCATCCCAATACTGTATGTATTTATTCAATCGTTCCAAATCAAAACCTTCTCTCATGTAGGGATTGTTGGCTTCAGAATACCTGTGGGAGATCATCTAGATGCCTCCTCTCGCAGCCTTTTCGAACATGAGCAACATGTCCACGTCGGATAATAATTCCAATTGGGCTTCGGTGGTCTTCAACAGAGCGTCCCACGCCAGGCCGAGTGCAGTGTAATATCAAGCCAGATCCAGATCATAATTTCGATGACAGACGTCTCGTAAATTTTCGAACACGTCTGCCAGGAGTAGAACGTCGGTCTTCAGATAGAGATCGTGATAATCTCTCATGGTTTTCATATCGAACAATTTCCACACGTTTTTGGCATGTTCGTAATTCTCATCGGAAATGTTAGATTTGTATAATTTCGAATAAAAATCTTCTTTCGAATGTAGCGTAGTTTTGTTGAATCTCTTTAGATCGTTCATGCAATCTGTAAGGATAGACTCCTTTCCTCAACATGACATCTACTCATTCTCCAAAGTGTTCGCTCATGATTTTAAATTTATCCTCGCTCATATTATTCACTAATGTTTCCAGATCAGTCGACATGAATTTAAAACTGTCAATGAAACGTATGGCTCTACGAATGGATTTTGTTTCTTCTTTCAACGTCTCTTCATTGATTACTCTTTTCTTCTCCATGGCCTTCCATTTCGTGAAGGAAATGTATCTTTCTTCGCTGTTCGCGATGCAGTTTAATTCTTCATGGGAGGTACCAAGATTTTTCACGAACAGATGACTGTCATAACCCGAGAGATTGTGAAATATCACCGGATAGAAAGCAGCGTCTCAATTTCTTAAATTACACTCGCTGTGGGCTGGACCATGATACAGACCCGTGTAATGATTGTGGTCTCTGACTTTCTTCTTTTCCCGCGAATTCTCATCGAACGATTGTCTGCATATGTGACATTCCATGGCTTTGTTATTTTCATCCTGTTGCTCTTGTGTGATGATCATTGAATTTGTCATATAAAATTTGAATTTTTGATTGTAACTCTTCCATGAATCTTTGAGCCACGTCGCTGTGTTCGGACCATTTTGTGTAGGTGAAGGGACCCATGCTGTGTTGCGAGTCAAAAGCGCATTTCACATAAATGCAATAGCCCGAAGGCACGTGTTTTTGATATCTTTCAGTGTAACTTCGAAGATCGTTGGCAGGAACTCATTTTCACGATGAAGCATTCAAAATCGGCGTACAAGATGAATGGCACTTTTAACCTTTAACTGTGATTGCGAAAGTTCATGAAGGTGTTCGGTTTGGGCATTTCGACAGCGATGCCTTGCTTTTCGTTGCAATATTCCTGATGTTTTGCTAACGTTTTTTTGCTCTGAAACATGTTCATGCAGTTGCAACATAAATATATCATACTTTTATGTTTACTACTCTGTCTCGACAGTAATCAACTTGGATGTTTAACCCAACAATAATGACGATTGTCATCATTCGAAATCAATAATAAAATAATCGTCTTTTCTCTTCCGAGATATGAAGTCTGTCTGAGGGGATAGATCGTTCGTTTTTCCTCATCGTATCCCAAGACATTCACTGCTATGGTGGGATTTTGAGCTTCGAAACATTTGATGTCTTTTTTTAACGGCATTGGAAAAGTCATTTCGGGCCAATCGAGATTTTTAGAAGCCTCTTCATAATAATGAAAAGCTCTCTCAGGGTTCATTTTAGTGGGGTATAAAGTGGAGGTGACTGCCCATTTAAAACACTGATCATCTTTATTTCTCACGTTGAACACAGCTTTGTTTTTAGCTACAACATATGGTAATTCCACTAGGAAGATGCTTTCAACGAATCATTTTTGTTCACGTGAATTTCGAGATTCAACACCTCTTCGAATGTCCAATTACTACCTCCCTGTTGATAATTCGCGAGAGACGTCAACATCTTGTCTTTCATTATTTCGAAAACATCCGATAAATCAGAACCTCAAAATACGGTCCGCATGCCGGATCTGAAATATGCATCTCTCACGATGCTCTCGCTGGAGTTCACGTCGATTTTATTCATCATGCAATGGAGTATCATTGCAATTTTTAGCCCCATATCCATGTGTTCACAAATCAAATCCAATACTTTATTCTTCACCCGTTCTATGATTGATTTCGGATCGATTTGATTTTTTTGACCGGGGTAACCCATCAAAAGTTTTAAAAAAGCCTTTGATCGCACTCTCCCGTTCTACGGGAATCGATTCGAACAGTTTCATAATGATTCGTCCTACTTCTTCTTCTCCTTTCCCTTAATCGATTGCTCATCGAATTTCGTTCAATATATGTTGTTCATTTCGATTATTATTCTGGACCGCAACACTCATTTTTTTTTTTTTTTTAAACCTGCAGTTCTTCAATGGCTTTTCGTTTGGTTGTCTTCTTATTTTCCACAACCGAAACGTTTTTTGACGTCTGTATTTCGATTCCCTTTGCCACCTTTTTCTTCTTATTTTTTGCAACCGGGACGTTTTTTTTTTTGACGTTGTCATTTTGATTCCCTTTGCCACCTTTTTTCCTCTTATTTTTCGCAACCGGAATGTTTTTTGATGTCGTTGCTACCGCATTTCGTTTCCCTTTTCATTGAGCAAACTATGTAACTCCTCGCATATGAGCTCTCTAAGTTTCGAATCATTCTACACTACTACCGCATTTCATTTTCTGTCATCAGGTGTTACTGCCATTAGCTTATTTTTCACAATTCGAGTTTGTTTAGGTTTCTTTACTTTCGGTCTTTCGATTTCCTTTCCATTGCCTCGTGAATGATACTCCTGTATGGCTTTAATTTTTTTGGATTTGGTTCTATGATTTCTGAAATTTGGAATTTTTAATTCTTTACAAATCTCATTTAAATAGGATTTTTATTTGATTGCTTTGTTTGTTAGAATATATTTTAATTTTTTTTTGTTAAAATAATAATTGTCATAAAAAGTTTTAAAATAGTCTCTTATATATTTGTTTTTAATTCCTCAAAAAAATTTTTTGGGTGAGATTAATTCGATTCTATTTCCTTTAATGTGGAAAAAAATTAAATTAATACGACAAAAATAAAAGAAATTAAAAATTTAAAACTTTTGTATATATATAGAGAGAAAACTTTCACAAAATTTCACATTAAAGAGAAATTAAATTTAAAAACTTTCTGTATATATATAGAGAGAGAAAAACTATTTAACAAAAAAACACAACATTCAAATATATTATTATTTGTAATAAATTCATAAAACTAAAAAACAAAAAAAAAATAATCAACCAGGAGAACAACACCTAAAAGATGCGAAATGAAATGGAAACGAGTCGAAACATGCAAGAAACTGGATTGTAAAATTTATAGATTACAACGACACGATGGTATCGAATTGAATGAGGTTGAGACAAAGGGCATACAGCACAAATACAACAAATATAGCATGCCTTTGAAATTGGATGAATCCGTGCTCGATTTTTTTATGAGTACCAAAGCGATCTACAGAATATCCTTATCACCAAAGACAAAAAATTCAATAAGAGCGATTTGTCGTTGCCCTACGGAAGTTACATATATCCAAAAATTTCTCTCAAACTCGTAGACAGATGGGGAGGCAAGAACGCGTTGACCGAAGTAAAAAAACTCGCAAAAGTAAAGATAAACATTCAACACATATGCGAAAAAGGAGAAGATACGACCATTAACATGTTAATAATGGAGTTGGAAATATAAAAAGACAATAGAGAGAGCGATAGTGAAGAAGAAGGGGAAAAAATAATTTATTTTATTTTTTTTCCCCCTTTTTCTTCACTATCTCTCATATATATTGTAATAACGTTTCCCTTTCTCTTCCCTTTCATTATTAATTCTTCTCTTTTTTCGATATATTACGTTTTTTATAATAACACATTTCGTTCCCTTCATCATATTTATGAACGAATATGGTGCATCTCTTGACAACACTCATATCATTATTCTCTTCAAAAGGTGGTGGTGGAAAACAACTCATTCTTCTTTTTAATTTCCACAATCTATCCCTATTTTTTTTGCTTCTTTTTCCAGTTCTTTCCTGAAATATCCATCATTATCATCCAAAAAAGCCTCGTAATCCGTTTTTGTCTATATTTATATTATTTTTTATACTTTATATAATTATATTATATATTTTTTATACTTTTTATAATTATATACTTTTTTTACTTTATAATAACATACTCAAAAGTGGTATATTCTTAAACGGCGAATTTGGACCCAACAGCAAACCACTACCGAGTCGCTCCATGTTCTGTCCTCTCTTCATATAGAGACCGTTTCCACCGAAAACGTTGCCACCTCTCACAGGTTTTAGATACAATCCTTTACCGCTGTCTGTGTCGACGCGACACACGGCTCCTCCCTTCTTCAAAAACAGTCCACCACCCATTCATTTCTGAGCTCCCAAACTCAAGAGTCCAGAGAGAGCGCCCACGCCAAGAGCCGGCAACACGGTGTTCATGAGAATGGGCAATTATTTTGTGGCGAGTCCCACCAACAGTGGTAGGAAACCACCTTTTATTCTCAGATTATATTTCAATTGAACGGGACTCATTCTCACCATCAACCCTCTTCCATCACGAATTGCTTTCTCCATCCTTTTGGTTTGAGTTCTGGTCCAGGCGATCGGATCGCGACCGCCACTTGCCAGATTTTCGTGAGTGAATTTGAATTTCACCGCCTCGCCTCGAGTTCTTAATGCTCTCTGAAGTTTGTCCCTCTGTCCTTCAGATATGTTCACGTTTTTAACCACGTATCGAGTCATATTTCTTTTTTTAAATATATTTTTTCAAATGCGGTTGTTGAGAATTCAATTGTTTTTTTGTTTTAATGATAATTATATATTAAATAATTTTTGTAATTAATATTACGTTTCTTTTCTTTTCTTATTTATATATCTATACACAGTAGCTTCTTTTTTTTTGGCTTTATATTTCTCTTATGTGAAATCGTATCATCACCCTCTCTCCGCGAAGATCTAACAGGTGACCATTTTGATCCGTCAACGTAGTTTTGAGGCTATACAACGTGTCTAAAATCACGGGTAGATAAACTAAATTTCGAGGTTGTTCCATGATCTTATAACCCGGCGACACATTTGGAAAGAAGGAATAGATCATCGGTTGCGTGCTACCATTCACGTAGCTTCCGGTAATCACATCCACATTCACCAGAATACTATTGACGGTGAGAATGTCCACCGTATTTTTGGACGCCGTGTGGCCTCGATAATCTTTCGATCGAATCCCAACATCTTGCCGATCGAATGGTTTGTGTTGAAATCCATTCGGAAATTATCTTCCAAATCCAATATCATTTGTAGGGTATTAGGGTTGGGAGCGAGTCTGATCTTATTGCTTCGTTGTCCGTCCATCTTCATTCACGTCTGAATGTAATTGTTCAAATCGTCTATGTCGTAACTTCTTCTGGGAATTTGAATCTCGAACCAATCCACTCCGTCGGAATACTTGAACGAGTTATTCTTTTCGGTGATGTTGGGAAAGGATTAATAAGTCTCCAGATTCACCAACGCCATCTCGTATCTTTTCTCCCTATTCAGTTCGATGGAAGGTTCGAATTTCATTGTGAATCGAGTCGAATCGCCACTCAACACGATTTGAATGGACTGTTTTGCAGCCATATTCTCAGCTATCCATTCTAACAATTCTCGTTGTTCGAACATTATTTTATTTGTATTATTTTTAAAAGTACATTATCAACGATACATATTATTATTTTTAGTTTTGTTTTTGCTCTCCATTTATTATCATCGGAAATATAAAACTTGTCAAATCCGTTCCGATATTTTCAGCGATTAAATTTGCTAGTCGTGAAGTCCTCCGTCCCAAACCCTCTTGCAGAATCTCCTGAATTCTTCTCTGCTCGTGTCGTTAACGACGTGATCTCCGTAGATGTGATTGAGATTCTTGAGATCCTGGCGAAAGAGACACAGGAAATTATCGTTCTCCCTTATCGTCTGTCTGGGCAGTCAAAAATAATTCTGAGACAGGTAGAAACAGTCCACGTTGCTGTGACGACCGCTGACGTAATACGATTCGCATCGGTTCAGTCTCTCCAAAAGCAGATCGGCGAAAATCATGAGATTCTTATTTTCCGATTTCAATTCCCTGGAGTCCGGAACATCGCTCGCATTCTCGTAAAATTGACACTCGACGTTCGAAGACGCATTTCTCTTCATCAATTCCATTGCCGCACCGTCCAAAATGGTCGAAAAAGAAGCTCCACATTCCTCCCTACTGTCGAAAATTCTGGCTATGATGTCCTTGGGCTACGATTCATACACTCTCGAAACAATCTGCATTCAAGTTGAAACAGGCTTTTCCCGAACACGAATAATCTGTTGTAATCCAACCAGCCGGGTCGTGACAACAGATTCATCAACAGATTGGTCTTTCAATTCGATTTTCCCACTATCAAACCCCTTATGCTCTTGGGAAAGAACTCGTTGTTCGACCTCTTGGTCGCGGCGTCGTTCCAAGACATATCTTTGACGTTCATGTTTTTTTTTCTTTTTTTCAATTAGGTTTTTTTTCAAACTCAGTTTTTATGTTTTAAACTCAGTTTCTTTATGTTTTTAACCTCGGTTTATAAATATATATTTTTTTTATTATTATTAATATTTATTTATATTACACCATCGTGAGTTCTCTTCAACCCGGATCCACTAGTCATTTTAGCTAGATCTTGTATGGGTAGCGCACCATCCATAAAAGCTTTCCAACTTTTCGACGGTCGCTCTAACTTAGCTCGCTTCGCCGGTGGGCTGATCAATTTATCGATCAATGCATCCACTGCCCTCTTGCCCGCGACCGAAGCAATCCTATCACTAGCTTCAGAAGCGTCTTTCTTACCTGCATCCAAGGCCGTATTCTTACCGACCTCGAGCACGGTCGATGCGAGTTTTCTACCGGCATCGCTCGTGAAAGCTCGTATTATAGAATCCATGATACCAGAACCGCCTTGGACGTACGTTCTAACGGATCCCCTGTTCTTTATCACCAACATATTTTTATTTTATATATATTTTGTTTTTCGCTCGTAGATCGTTTTTTTGTTTTAAATACTTTTTTATTATTTTTAGTGTAGATTTACTTTATCTATTTTGGTTTTCTCTACTTACTATATATCAATCTTTCAATTCGTTCATCAACTTTCTATAATCCTGTCTATTCAAGACCTTCTGCCTCAACAATTTGTCGCACATACCCACTATCTGATTATCCACCCCTGTATTACCAGCGCATCGGCAAGCCATCAACAATTTCAATCTCTCGAACAGGGCATCCGATACGCGCAGAAGAAAAGTGGTCGCCACTCCCTTTCCCGTCACCGATTCGACAATTTTTTTATTTGCATCCCATATGGGTTTCACCACCTGCGTCCACTTGTAACCTCTGATAGCCTTGTATCTCGTCTCTCTGGCGTCGTTATTCCCCCTCATGGCGTGTGTCTGAACCAGAATGTCGCCGTAATTTTGGCGATCCTCAGGCGTGAAATCTCCAGGCTTGTCGTATAGTAGCAATTTCATCAGTCCAGCGTTTGATTCGTACCTATTTGAACCGACGATTAAATCCCCATCATCCATCCACACTTGGGTGCCGCCCATGAATTTCCTACCATCCGAATCCTCGCGAATTCCATACAACAGATCTCTCTTACCACCTTCGTCGGACGACGCGACGCTACTAGTAGTAATAGTCGACGCCTTATCATAGCTCTCACTCACGTCACTTTCGATTCACACGGGAACGTAATCCGACGGAGATCTTCGAATGGAAAATGGCATAAAACTACCGGGTAACGAACCCATTCTCAAAGAACTCTCTTTTATAGGTCTCAGTTCCTCGACGATCTCCTTCTTGCTTCGTTCCTGAACCTCCGTCACGGGTTTGAATAGTTTGGTGGTCTCTCGCCTCAATTCCATCTCCCCCAATCGAATGCTTTCCTTGATCCGCTGATATTCATCGAGGATCTCATCCCTTCGTTTGGAATCTTTGATGTACAAAAACATTTTCTTCTCACGAATATTAATATTTCTTTTTAGAGTGTGGTAACGTCGACGTTTTATTATTTATTATTCTCAAATAATATAATAAATTCTCAAATTCGTCACTATTTGATATGAAATTTCCGAATTAA
This sequence comes from Pictodentalium vernedei, assembly GCA_031216915.1. Lineage (NCBI taxonomy): Eukaryota > Metazoa > Mollusca > Scaphopoda > Dentaliida > Dentaliidae > Pictodentalium > Pictodentalium vernedei. The sequence continues at coordinate 540,554,698 of CM062295.1, read as the reverse complement.
GGTAAACCTCGGCTCTGGTCGATTTTAATGAATTTATTTATTTATTGATGTTTAAGGTGAACCTCGGCTCAGGTCGATTTTAATGAATTTATTTATTTATTGATGTTTAAGGTCACATATTTATGCACAATGGCTAATCATGACCGTGACAGTGTTACGGGTGGAGGAGAGAACCACCGAGCAACGACGAGCAGCTGCCAGCTCCCCAACAGCGTAACCCCGCACTGCAGCACAAGGAGGGTTAGATTGGTTGAAGACATGCGTACCATCGACGTGTAGTACGCCTTATTACACGGCGCCATCGTGCCCCCACGCGGGCAATTGAGATGAAGTGTCTTGCCCAAGGACACAACGCGGTTGCCGCAGGTGGGATTCGAACCGAGGACCATTCGGCTTGCAGCCTATTGAGCCACCGCGCTCCCAATGCGGGGTGAAGTGTCTTGCCCAAGGACACAACGCGGTTGCCGCAGGTGGGATTCGAACCGAGGACCTCTCGGCTTGCAGCCTGCACCCCTACCAACTGAGCCACCGCGCCCCCTCCATCGAAACTTGTTTCACCAGTCATTGGGTGTGTTAAAATATATCCATACAGAAAACATGGCCCGGCAAAACAAGTGTGAATCCCGTCCCCAGCCCCCCCCCCCCCCGGTTCCGCCGTCCCTGTAAATACAACTAAAAACATACCCACCCAACATTCATACTCCGAAAATGTGACAGATAATGTCCATATAATGATACTTTTTTATGTTCATGCATTTTCAGGCAAAATGATTGGCTAAAGTATTTCTTTTTTTTCTTTTTTTTTAGCACAATGAATCGAAAAATGCGCATTTAGGCCCGTCCTAAACCATGCATCCTATATCTGTCTTAAAAATTACGTTGCACAGTGTGAATAGAAAGGAACCCAAGCACGCTCATGTTGTTTCAAGATGAAAAGTAATTAATACTTATCTCATCATATTAAAATGACTTTAAAATAAAATTTATTAGACAATAAAATCCTTATGATGTTTTTTATTCCATGTTCTGTTTGTTTAGATGCAATAGATGGTCGTCTGCGTTCGTCGTTTTACCCAAACCAAACGATGGCCGGTCATAATAATTCACAAACGAAACTCACGCCAACAAAACTTTCCAATTTCCAAATAGCGTGAATGGACTCTTTCTGAAACAAATTTCAACCAACTTCATGTCATCTGAGTTTATATCGAACTCCACACATTTACAAACTGTGTTTGCAATTTCTTAAGAAATGGTCAAAATCTGAATTAAATTTAACTCAGTGTTGCTTTGAATGACAGCACCGTAACGTCAAGTGGAAAAGGAGATTGACGTTTTGAGCGGGCGTGGCCTATAACATTCTTTTTAACTTACGCAATCCATTGGCCAATAAAATTTGTAATGATACCAGAACATGTTTCAGTGAAATGTATCGTTATTTCAAACATAATTTTACAAAGCTATGCCCTTTTTATTCAGTTATCACCAGGAAGAATTATGCTACCTGGTTTTTATTTCAACTCCGCAAAGTAGCGAGTGTTTAAATTTATTGCCTCCCAAGTTTAATTATAAGGAATGACCGTTTGTTTCTGTCTATTCCTTGAGTCATAAACCCCAAAAAACAAAGGCCAAACATAGTGTAAATGGGCTACGATCATTCCTTATTTGAGTTCTTATATATAAAGTTTAATGACAATGATATATCATTGAAGCTGACGTAAACAAAAATAAATAAATAAATAAATAATTAATCTTGCAAAGAACTCACCTGATTCTTGATGTGATTCGTACTTGATCAAACAAATCTATCTATTTATGCTCCGCGGCTCAAATCAAGTACAGCAAAAGAGATACAGGAAAGATCTAGTGGCGAGCAGGAAACAATTCTAACTCAAATAAAATAGGAATATTGCGTTATAACAATCGTCAATCATTTCACGTTAGGAAATGTTGACTTTCCCAAGAACAATAACGTTACAGCTCCGCCAATGGGTTCCAACAGGTGTTTTGTAACCACATTTGTGGACAAGAGGACACGGTTATTATGACGTATCAACTTTTATTAATTGCAGTCTTTAGATGTTAACCTGTTCAGTTATAGAATCACTTAAATTTGGAACGAAGTAATTTTCTCTTTACTGTGTAGGAATATTATGTGATAAGAGACATCTCTTTCGCACAAACAGATAAATTTGGCTTATCGAGTTTGTTCCATTTGTAGTTAGTATTACGAAGAATTGGCAATAATAACCATCATTCTGGAATACCGATAGCCATTAGCACACAATTTGTCTAATGTACTAAATTATGAAGAAATAAGTGTTCAGCAACATATGATTGTCATTCCCAATATGAGGAAAGTCGGAAAAGAGAGAGGTTATTAGTCTGTGTGAAACACACAGTCTGTTGTTTTTGTTTGGTTTCTTTCTTTCCTGTAGCTTTAGGAGTGTCTATAGGGGTGTCATAAACCTGATTCATGCCAATATCCCAGGCTTCGTACGACCTGGGACCAACACCAAATGAGTCGACACTCAATGGTGGTTCAAAATATGAGTCAAAGTCACTGAGGTCACCAAGGGGTCATTGAGTGCATTTTTCAGATTTAAAATCACGTTTTATGCCCCCTAATGCATTCTGGAAATTCATACTTATATTTTTACACTCAAAAAAGTGTGTGGGGCTAAAAATGTAAAGGTAGGTCACCCTAATATCTCAAACCTGGTATGACCTATTGATCTGGGACCAACAATAAATGAGTTGAAACTCAATGGAGGTTCAAAATATGGGTCATGGTCACTGAGGTTAGCCAGTGGTCATTTGAGTTCAGTTTTAAAAACTGCAGGAAATGGCATTTTATGACCACCTAATGCATTACTGAAGTTCATACATATCATTTTCACACTAAAAAGGGCGGTGCTAAAGATAATGAAAATAGGTCATGCTCATATCTCAAGCATGGTATGATGTGTGGACCTGGGACCAACACTAAATGAATTTAAACTCATTTGAGGTTCAAAATTTGGGTCAAGTTCACTGAGGTCATCAGGAGTAATTGAGTGCATTTTTCAGAATTGCCGAAAATCACATTTTATGAGCCCCTGATGTATTCCCGAAGTCCATACATGTATTTTTATTCTAAAAAATAGGCGGGGCCAACAATTTTGAACTTTGGTCACACTCTTATCTCAAGTATGATATGACATATGGACCTGGGATCAACACCAAATGAGTCGAAACTCCGTGGTAGTGAATAGTTTGGGTCCTTTTCACTTGGGTCACACAGGTCTCATTAAGTACAGTTTTCAGAATTGCTTGAAATTGCATTTTATAACCCCAATGCGTTTCTGAAGTTCATACATGTATTTCGTCTCTCAAAAAGTGGGCAGCGTAAACAATACCTATTGCTGTTTCTTTTATAGAACACGTTTAATGCTGTGCAGAGAAATTCTTTTCGTTTTTTTTCAATATCTGAATTTTGTATGGAAATCGTTAAACGCTGTTTACGAAAACATATTTATAACTTCTTAAAATATATTTTACTCCCGAACATAAGTTCACATAAATTCTCTTTCTGTGTAATTTAGTTCAAATGTTTTCACGATTTTCACACAAACTCGAATTTACTGATCGCAGTAAATTCTGTTTTTTCCAGTTACTCAGATAGTTTCATGTCGGCCGAGATATCAGCCCCAGGTAACTATATATGGTGTGAAGTTACCTAGGGCTGATATCTCGACCAATATGAAACCAACCAAGTAATAACCTCTTTATTAATGAAACCAAAACAAATAACTGCAAAATGTTCTCAGATCTGTTGCAGTTTTCTGACAATATTGTTTCACATTGTTTTCAGAAAGTCAGAAGTTTCCTCTTCACCCAGTTCAGCTATCCGAGCGTCTCGGCTTCCCCATTCAAACGCTCAGCTTGGGGAAGGCGCGAAGTTCGGTAACTTAACCCATTTCCCAACGCGGACGATATCAAAATTTATTATTTTAAATATCATTTTTTTAAAAATGTTTCGAGAAATTTCAACAAAACCATATCATGTGACCCCTCGTTGGATCGAGCTCGTTCCAACGAGGGGTCACATGATATGGTTTTGTTGAAATTTTTGGAAAAATAATATTTTTTTCAACTACTGAATTTGCATATTAGGCAGGCGGATACGGCCGATTCGTTGGGTAAAGGGTTAACTTTATTACACGCCTGTTCTTATGCAATCGCCATCTACAGCAACACTAACCCGACGGAAAATGAAAATCTGTTCCGCACCTATGTGCGGAGGAAATCGTTGACAAAATATTTTTAAATAGAAGCGAAATTTTACTGAAATTTTCTACAAATCGTGCACGCAATTACAATTTGAATCGCTAGCGATAGCTGAAAATGGACCTCTGAGTTCCAATGTGTTCTACGTGCCCGGAGGCACATAGAACACATTGGAACTCGGGGGACGAAATAGTAACACGGGTCCTGTTACAACCGATAATGTTACAACGCCGCATAATGTTACACCAACGCATAATGTTAAACCGATAATGTTATAAACTCCGCATAATGTTATAACTTTTTTCAACCCGTTATGTTATAAAAATCGACGCATAATGTTTTAACTTTTTTCAACCCGTTATGTTTCAACAAATTAACCGATAATGTTATAACTTCTGTATACTAATTCCAGTTACAGCTATTGTAGATGGACTTTACCACTTAACATTTATTGCCGCATAAAGGTATGTAAAATTTATACTAAAGGTTTCTGCTCTGCTTAAGGCGAGGAGACACCCCCCCCCCCCAACTCCCGGGAATTTATCATAGAATGACCTAGTCATGTTACTTAGACGCGGATTATCCTGGTAACTCCATCGTGTCACGTCATTACCATGATCATGCAGTGCCCAACATGGTGAAGGCGGGGGGGGGGGGGGGGGGGTGGGGGTGGGGAGGGGTGCTACTTCATCCGGTTGGAACGTTTACCAACATGCGTAGTCTCCGCTTCCAGAAATGTAGTGTACCATAGTCCCCTGACGTCCTTGGGGATGGGCAAATGCCTCTGTTTCTGCTTGTTTTGGGCATCTAAAACTCATTTGTCGCATATTTCTTAGTCAAAAGAATATCTTATTGTTCATTAATTTGACATTTTAACAACTAACAGTGAACAAAAATGAGGTGGAGTTAAAAGAGGTAAAAAAGTTGGATGGAGCGAAGTACATATGGTGGATGTGGCAGGTTGGTAGTGTCGCGCGGAAGTCGAAGAATAAGATGCGAGACTGGGTAGAAAGAGGAATGGGGTTTAGAAGGATTGAAAGGGGTGGGCAGGGATTAGGCTGAGAAAGAGAGGAGGTCATGGATTAGTATATCAGGGTGATTGTGCAGAGAAAGCTATCTGAAAATACTGTAAGAGAGTAGTGCTAGACGGTATGATAATATAAATGGTGGAGATGTTGGAAGAAGTGGAAGTGATGAATTTGTGATTACAGGTTCTGGAAAAGGCGGAATCTCTAGAACAGGAAGTATAGGGAGAAGGAGGAGATTGTGGAGGAGTAGTTGTGTTGATGTTGGTGTTGTGGCGGTGTTGGTGATGGTGTTGAGTAGTTATGTATGTTGAAAATGAGCCATTTTGTAGGACCCCGGGGTAGGACCCCGGAAGTGACGTCATGTCACGTGATTGGGCGGTCATGTTGGGTTGTCATGATAGTGCATGTGGGTGGCCATGTTGTGATGTCATTATCATGATAATAGGTGGTAGGAGTGCGTATGCGTAGCGCGTGTGGTTATGGGGACACGTGCTCCGTCTCACCCCTAACAACCCGACAATAGATATCGAATTAATCCAAACAACCCGACAATCTTCAGAAAACTGACCAAACACTCCCGAAAACACTCCCAAATAAAGGTAGGATAGTATCCTTAATGAGGGTATGAGACGTATGAAGAGGTACTCATTGCGCTCATTTTCATAGCTTTCCTTTTGAGACGTATGATTTTGCGCGCATCGTGCTCATTTTCATAGCTTTCGTTGCTTCATACGACGAAAAGGGGGATTCCGTGGGTTTAGTATCCTTAAAATATAGGATAGTATCGTTACCTAATGTCCGACCATATAATGGACGCGTAATTTATCACAGAAATGGGTTTATTACAATACTGGTTCGTTTATTACAATAGTGTTTTTTTAACTGAGAGATAAACTGGATATATCTCGGCCGTCCCTGTTCCCGGAGCCCTACTGCCCCTTGCCCCTGGAGCTCCTGAAGTCCTTTTTTCATGATAATCACATCACAACATGGCCACCCACGTGCACTATCATGACAACCCAACATGACCGCACAGTCACGTGACATGACGTCACTTCCGGGGTCCTACAAAATGGCTCATTTTCAACATGCATAACTACTCAACACCATCACCAGCACCGCCACAACACCAACATCAACACAACTCCTCCTCCACAATCTCCTCCTTCTCCCTATACTGCCTGTTCTAGTGATTCCGCCTTTTCCAGAACCTGTAATCTCAAATTCGTCACTTCCACTTCTTCCAACATCTCCACCATCTATATTATCATACCGTATAGCACTACTCTCTTATAGTATTCTCAGATAGCCTTCTCTGCACAATCACCCTGATGCACTAATCCATGACCTCCTCTCTTTCTCAGCCTAATCCCTACCCACCCCTTTCAGTCCTCCTAAACTCCATTCCTCTTTCTACCCAGTCTCGCATCTTATTCTTCGGCTTCCGTGCGACACTACCAACCCGCCACATCCACCATATGCACTTCGCTCCATCCAACTTTTTGGCCTCTTTTAACTCCACCTCTTTTTTGTTCACTGTTAGTTGTTAAAATGTCAAATTAATGAACAATAAGATATTCTTATGACTAAGAAATATGCGACAAATGAGGTTTTAGATGCCCAAAACAAGCAGAAACAGAGGCATTTGCCCATCCCCAAAGGCGTCATGGGACTATGGTGCACTACATTTCTGGAAGCGGAAATTACGCATGTTGGTTAACGTACCAACCGGATAAAATAGTACCCCTCCTCCATCACCCCCGCCTTCACCACGTTGGGCACTGGATGATCTTGGTAATGACGTCACACGATTGAGTTACCAGGATAATCCGCGTCTATGTAATGTGACTAGGTCATTCTATGATAAATCCCCGGGAGTTGGGGGGGGGGGGGGGGGTCTCTTCGCACTAACCAGAGCAGAAACCTTTAGTATAAATATTACATACCTTTATGCGGCAGTAAATGGTAAGTGGTAAAGTCCATCTGCAATAGCTGTAACTGGAATTACAGAAGTTATAACATTATCGGTTAATTTGTTGAAACATAACGGGTTGAAAAAAAGTTATAACATTATGCGTCGATTTTTATAACGTGACGGGTTGAAAAAAGTTATAAGATTATGCGGAGTTTATAACATTATCGGTTGTTTACTACATTTTTTGTAACATTATGCGTTGGTGTAACATTATGCGCCGTTGTAACATTATCGGTTGTAACAGGTTCCCCTCGCAAATTTGGTTGCTTTTGTTGACAGTTGTCAAATGAATTGCCGAGTGTCCTTCTAATAATTGTTTTTCATAGACACGAAAGCGTGTAATAAACACAGAACGACACACATGTGCGAATGGGTTAATCGATATGACACTTACCTGCAGCCTCTCGTTCTACCCTTCCGTTCTGGCACTCTTTACCTTATGGATTAACCCATTCACACGCGTGTGTCGTTCTGTGTATATCTCTTCTCCAACTTCAACGGTCTCTTCTTACGACTCTGAATCTTAGTTTACGTTGATTTTTTCTGTACAACTCTCCGTCTTCTCTTCTTCCACCCAATCCCCATTCATTGCCGCCATTAATTCCTCGTCATTCAAACAATCTGCTTCAAAACACCCCATTATGCCGTTAACACCATTCTTCCTGATTGCATTCGAAGAGTAACGCTCAAAGGTTTCGATGTAGACAATTTGAGTAACCTTGTACTTTGTTTCATTTGGGCGGAAATCGGCGTAATATCCGTCGAGATTGAAGTCATATCAGCCGAGCCTGATAACGGGCAATTCTGGGAAACAAAATCACATAAACAAATAACGGGTTATACAAGTCAATAGAGCGCTGTCAGAGAGATTCGTCGTAGTTGAAAGTAAGAACTTTCCCAATTGTCAAAACTGCCACAGAATGCGCGTAAGAGATGAATGTTTTGTCTCACTCGTCGTTGTTTTCGTCGTACATGTTGCTGCCGTTGTCACTTGCTGTTTGTGAGAACTTCATGCGTCTTTTACTCAGATCTCCGATGTTACGGTGGCTAGGAGGAAAGAACTCATTAAAGTCAAACTAAAGATCAAACGACATCGATAACCAGCCTAATGCCAGTAGGAAATACTTATATTTAAAATGCCATTCAGTGCCAAGATCAGGGCGTAGGTGCCTTGAGATCGGGCCTCATTGAGGTAGAACACTATGAGCTCATTCGACGAAAACCATGACCAGCCTTGTACCTGTGAGCCATAACACTGTCTTCTATATTACTCAAAGTTTGCTAAGCACCACATATTTGACACATCATTGTGAAATTTTCTTGTGACACATTTGCGATATTATTGGTGGATATGATTGAGGAATGTATTGAGATGGTCCCCAGTGTTTACATTAGCTCTCTTGACAGGCAGACGTTTTGTGGCAGTCATGGAAAGCATGTACCACTTGATTTCCATGATGTTTTCGTGTACTGTCTACATGTACACAAGATGTGTAGGGTATTCAGCCTTCATTTCAACACAAACCCTTGTGATTTAAAGATTGAACATGGCGAATGCAAATGTAAGAAGACATTTGTCTGAAGCAGAAATGTGGTGGGCTGTATGGATGGTGGAACAAGGGGCTACCCATCGTCAGGTTGGAAAAGCCCTTGGTGTGCACCATACGGTGACCACCAGAGCCTGTGCAAGATTTCAGCAGTATGGCACACCAGTCAGACGACAGGGTGGTGGCAGAGACAGGGCAACATCTGCAGTTTTTGATCATTCAGGCCCGTAGGAACCGCTTTGACACAGCAACCCAGCTTCGCAGTGACCTTCAGAATGCATTCGGGGTAAATGTTTCGACACAGACTATCCGGGCAAGGTTGCACGAAGGTGGTCTCCGATCGAGAAGACCATTTTTTCGCATTCAGCTGTCCCAGAACCACCACCAGGCACGATATGAATGGGCCATGGATCACGTTGGATGGACCAGAGAAGATTGACGACCTGTCCTTTTTACAGATGAGTCAAGGTACTGCCTAGACAACACAGATAGGCGTTCTAGGGTATGGAGAAGACCAGGAGAGCGATTCCATGCAGCCAACATTGCTGAGCATGCCCGCTATGGTGGAGGATAAATAATGTTCTGTGGCGGCATCAGCTGGGATGGACGTACAGAGCTCTGTGTCATTGACCGTGGTACATTGACTGCACAGTGGTATATTGATGAGATCCTGGATGCCGACGTCAGATTGTATGCAGGTGCAGCGGGTGATAGATTCATTCTGATAGACGATAATGCCCGTCCTCGTGTTCCTATGCTGTCGGGGAGTACCAACAAAGGGCGGAGGTTGAGCGTATGGACTGGCCAGCAAGATCCCCTGACCTCAATCCAATCGAACATGTCTGGAATGAGCTGCAGCTTGCAATTTCAGCCCGTCCAGTCCAACCAAGAATTGTCCAGGAGCTTGGTGCCATACTGGTCCAAGAATGGAACAACATCCCACAAAGCACCATCTGGAACCTGATTGGGAGCATGAGAAGGTGTTGTCAAGCTGTAATTAACAATAATCGGTCTCATACTCGATACTGAACCCATATCAGTTCACTCCGTCAACTTTTTGGCAAATTTTGAAAATTTCCTCTTTTACCAATAATATCCATTTCCCATGGTTATCGTATTCAAAGGCTAAAAAATAATGTCAAACACAAACAAAATCTTAATTTCTGTGCTAAAATCATTAAAGATATAATTAAATATAAAATATATACACTTTTCATAACAATATTTCAATTAAAACGTAAAACAGGTAGTTGGATATACTTGGTGCTTAGCAAACTTTGAGTAGTATATTTATCCCATAAATGTCTGTTTATTCGAACAATAAATGCCTTGGATATTTTTTTTTTGCTTTATTCACCTAGTAGGGTGATAAATTATCCCCATATGTTTAACACTGAAAGAATTTATTCCTACAGACGGACTTGTTGACCTCTGACCTCTACCGCATTCGTGTAGTAAACTTAACAGTTCAATTGTTGTTTTCTTTAAAGCTACTTGAAAGTATTACACAATACCAGTAGAAAAAACTACACATTGTTCATTTAATAAAATATTTTTGCAACTTTAGCTCAGGTTTTTGGGGAATTATTTTTAGACAGAAATATATCACTGCGCCTTTTTTATTTTGGGCAATTTTGCTTGTCTTCGAATTGGACCTATGTGCTCCTCACTTCTCGCTGTGTTTTGTAGCGAGTAACAGCACGATTTCACCGTGACTGCCCTGTAAAGATTTATGGGATAATCAAAATAAACGTATAGTGTTTTCAAGTAAAAAATTTATTCTGCTCGTAGAATTAAGAATGAAACCGACTCGCCAGAGGCTCTTCGGTTTCATTCTTTATCCTACTCGTAGAATATGTTTTTTAACTTGAAAACGCTATACGTTTATTCTCTATGTCCATACCTACCAAGATGAGGATATAAATGCCTTGAGGTTATACCTCATAGGGATAATATATCACAGACCTCATGGCCTCAAAGCTTTTCTGATACAAGTACCCTACACCTCTATGGCCAATACTCAGTTGTGGCTAATTAAAATTCGATTAATGACAGTGTTCAATACAGATTATCATGATAATGTGCATGTCCTGTGATTTATATCAGATTCGAGGTTGTGTCCAGAATGGGATCTCAACGAGCCGGCTTTGCTTTCTTTATGTACAACGTCGAAGATATGAGGGCCATGAGAAAATAACTCACCAAAGTCCAACGAAAGTTCCGACGGAATCGATGATCAGCCCAGTACCAGTAGGCTATACAAGTATGTCCAATGCCTTTCAGTACTATGATTAGGGTATTGGTGTTACACCTCATTGAGATAATACTTCATAGACATCACGGCCTCATACGACAAAACGAAAGACACACCCGATTCTAACAAAGTATACCATTATTGTCAATAACTTGCCAATAATCACATAAGGTCTATGAGGTTAGAGCTCAGTGAAATATTTCTCATAGCCCTCATGTGGGTATTGAACAACATTGTGCTGTATGACGACGATTTGGGTCTATGGGGCTAGGATCAGTACGCCAAGAGAGTCTACGCAAGAGGCTAGTGATGCTAGACAGAGTAATGGATGACAAGCATGGGAGTAGTAGTTACTAATAGTTATTAGAACAGGGCTAGGGGACACTGGTGGTCGAAGTTAGTAGTTGTTACAGGTGGAGAAAAAGTAAGTTGTAGTAGTAGTAACACGACTGGGAAAAGATATGCTGTGTGACTATAATACTAACATGGGCTATATTAGTTGCAGCTACAGTTACACTAAATATACAGAAGGGTTAACCCTTTACCCAACGTAACGGCCAAAACCGGCCAGCGCTATTCTCAAAAATCGTCAATTAATTTTCAAAATATTTTCATTTTTTGTCTCAAAAACATAGGTTATGACCCCTCGTTGGAACGAGCTCGTCGAGCTCGTTCCAACGAGGGGTCATAACCTATGTTTTTGAGACAAAAAATGAAAAAAATTAGTTATTCAAGAATTTTTTTTGCAAGTGTCGTCTGCTTTTCATGTTAGGTAAAGGGTTAAATGTAAAGCTGTTTCAAGTGGAAAGTTCTCCTGATCCATGCACAATAAGTAAAACCTGGAATAGACGGGAAAGATCAAATAAGCTCGAAATAGCAACAAAACAACGATTCTACACCGAGATCGTCTCTTCTGCTCTACACTCCACAATAATCGACTAAGCATTTGGATACACTCTACTTGGTTAACGAATATATAGCACCACGTGCTATCCACACCGACAAAGTATCATCAAAAATCATGAAATATGGCAGGGTCCTGGAAGGTTTGGGGGGTTCACTTCGATATTGCTTGGCCGTTGTCCGGATAGTTTTCAGTAAATCAACAAACTTCCACACAATCGAACATACTCTTCGAACACACGCCCACGAACACACCCTACGCATTATCCACACCAAAAATTATCATCAAAGATATCAGGTTGCTGGAAAACTTTGAAGTCAATTTGATCCTTTGTAATATATCGGCAAACGTCCATACAATCGAACGTTTCATCCCACCATATACCTGCAATATTCACATCCCACCAATGAAACCAAAGGGATGTCACAACTCAGAGAAGGGTCAGTGGCCTGACATCTAGAAACACATGTTAAAAGTACTAACTGCCTATTCATTTGTACATACTGCACTAATATGTAAATCTAAAATCGAAATTCCAAGTGCCCACCTAGCTGTGCTAGAGTCCTGTCCTATAATCTCTCCAGATTCGCATACATGCTGTACTTCTGGCAACACTTTCTTTAATGCACAATCATTCCCCCAATGATTGTATTTATTGTAATGACATGTGGAAGTTTTACATTGAAAATCTAACTATCCATCTAGCTGTGTCAGATTTTTGGGCTTACAATTTACACAGATTAAGATATATGTTGTACTTTTTGAAATACCCCCCCCCCCCCCCCCTTCCCTGGCACAAGAAGTTTAAAGTTGAAATTATACCTGCCCACCTAGCTGAGGTATAGCCAGTACAGCTAACTATATCATCTAGTTGTGTCAGATTTCTTGGCTTACAATTTACACAGATTTAGATATATGTCGTACTTTTTGAAATAACCCTCCCCCGCCCAAGAGGTTTAAAGTTGAATTATAAAATTATAACTGACCTCTTAGCTGTGCCAGTATCCTGTCTTACAACTTACTTCTGGCATTACATTTCTCCAGGAACAATCACTCCCTCAATGACTGTAAATATTGTACTGACAAGTGGAGGTTCAACATTTAAACTTTAACTGTCCATTTAGCTGTGCCTGAATCCTGCCTTACAAAATTACCCTGATTTAGATATGTGCTGTACCTCAGCCCCCCCCCCAGGCACAACGAAATTCTAAATTAAAATTGTAAGTGCCCTTGGCCATCTCACAACACAATTGGCCAGTGCTCTGTCGTTGTTTTACAGTACGTATGAGATTATTTAGCTGTAGAAAGTGTCACGGAAACCCAGAAAATAACAAAAATGTTTACTTTCAGAAATTAGATCAAGCACGTTCTGCATGGCTCGTAATTGATTCAAACTGGTCTCTGGGTTTTATCAGTTATGATACCCGAGTTATCAACGTCGTCTGTTCCCTTCAACCTGTTAATCACTTGGTTTTATTTAACTTGCTTTGTCCACAGTAACTATAACGATTGCAATAATAGTTGTATTCGAGCAGAACTAAGCTAAGCTCGGACTTTAACAAATCATAACCAAACTAACACCGATTGAATCACTTTAGCATAAACAATTTTAACCCTATACTTACAGAGTCCAATCTTAGTTTCCAATTATTGTTGTAGATAGTGTTTAGGTAAGCCTGGGCTCCGTATTCGCGTGAAGTTAAATCAACAGTAATTTATTGTCGGCTGTACTACAACCTATAATAATTTAGGTATTCTAATATGCCAAATATTACCCCCACCCCCTCCCCTCCCCCAAATACAAAAATACTCAAAAAAGTACATGTAATGACGCATACTAGCTGACACTGCCCCTGCTCAAGTGAGATGATCAATTAGACATTTCCCTGCTTTTCATATCAACTGATAGTCCACACCAATAGTTCCATGACTAGCCCAGTAATGCTTAAAAATGTTGAATTGTTCCCGCATAGCTCCCAAATACCCCTTTTATACTACTAAGTTAGTTAAATTCCATTAATTTTGTTAACCTTATATTTTTAACAACATCTTCCATTGATTATCTGTATATATATTTTTGTTTTTCAGGTTTGTTCATATCTAAATTTTCTCTATTTGACAGCTTGAATATATTCTGGCATCCGTACTCTTATCTGTTTGCACATTAAATGTGTTCTCTTGAGTTATATCGCACTTAGGCACTTTTAACTGTAAGATTTGCTCCAATGACCGCAAACGATGTTCATGGAATAAGAGTAACATGTGTATTACTCATTACTTGTTACAATATCTCTGTGGAGTTGACCTCCACCCTAGTCTGAAAGTACTGATCACAGGATTCTCTATCTTGTTGTTCTACTTGGCCTTAAATCTGTTATTGTCAGGTGACATTGAACTTAATCCTGGCCCAAACTCTTTTAACTCGAGCCAAAGTCAGAATACTCTAAAAACCGTCCATCTTAATATACAGAGTTTAAAACCTAAACTAGATACAATTCAGTATGAATTTGCATCATACGATATTGTGACCCTGACTGAAACATGGTTGTGTAGCGGCGATCTCACTTCTGAAGTTCTTCTTCAAGGGTTCCATGAACCATTAAGATATGACCGTTCATCAAGGGGAGGTGGAGTCGCCATTTACATCAAAGACGGTATTTCGTTCCGACCGAGGCCTGATCTATACACATTGAACATAGAGTGCATATGGACTGAAGTTTTTACAAAACGGACTAGATCTTTACTTCTAGGAGTATTCTACCGGCCACCCAACAGTCCTATGGACTCATGGGAAGCCATATCAGCATCTATTGAAACCGCAAGAGATACGCAAATCGCGGACCTAATTGTCACAGGCGACTTCAATGATAACCAAGTGGCTCCTGCAAGAAGTGGTTTTTCACAAATATCAAACTATTTTAATCTAAGACAGGTCGTCAATGAGCCGACTTGTTTTACCGAATCGTCTGCCTCATTACTGGATCTCTTTGCTCTCAGTGATACAATTAACATGAAAGCTTGTGACGTCTTAGAACCGATTATCCCAGACATGATCCGATATCACTGCCCAATTTCACTTGAAGTTGAGTTTTTAAAATCTCCACCCCTCTCATTTAAAAGAAGAATATGGCTTTACTCCCAAGGTAATTATGAACTGTTGAACGAGGCTTTTAGGAACGTCGACTGGAGTTCTCTTTTTGATAATCCCTGTCTTGATACCATAGTTTCTAATATTACAGATAAAATAATTGACACGGCATCTATTCACATACCTAACAAAATCAAAATTGTCACCATAAGAGGAAACCAACCTAAATGGATGCATAACGAGATAAGATTATTGATCAGACAGAGAAAACGCTTGTACCGCAATGCTAAACGCACCAACATTCCACAGGCCTGGCACAATTATAAACTGAAACGCAATGAAGTTGTATCGGCCATTAGGAAGGCAAAAGCGTCATTCTTGTCTAAAGTCCAGTCCACTCTGAGTAGCCGAGAAACTCCACCAGCCCAGTGGTGGAAGACCCTTAAAACATTTATTGGCAACAGTAACCACGCAACGATTCCTACTCTCATTCATTCGAACAAAACAATTTGCTCAAATGCAGAGAAAGCTGAAGTGTTGAATGAGTACTTCAGTTCTATCTCATTCGTCAATGACTCGAATGCTTCCCTACCAACCGCAAAACCCCAAGCTTCTGGGGGTATTGATTCTATTACTCTGCACTGCAGCGAAGTATATACCGCACTTAAGTCGCTAAAGGCGTCCAAAGCGTCAGGGCCAGATCTAGTAAGTCCGCGTCTTCTCAAAGCATGTAAGTCATCTTTGTGTGAGCCCTTTTTCGATTTTATTTAACATATTAATGAATAATTCATACTTTCCATCACTGTGGAAAAAAGCAAATGTATCTTCAATTTTGAAAAAACAACCCTCCAATTTGGTTTCAAATTATCGCCCAATATCACTGATCAGTTGTGTCGGTAAAATACTTGAAAAATGTGTGTTCAAACGTCTGCGGACGTTTTTAGTAGACAATAATGTACTAAGTCAATTCCAATCAGGATTCACACCGGGTGACTCAACCGTCCTTCAACTGACAGACATATATGATGAATTTTGCCGTGCTCTTGATGAAGGCAAAGAGGTTAGGGTCGTGTTCTGTGATGTAAGCAAGGCTTTTGACAAGGTATGGCACGCCGGTCTTATTTACAAGCTGGAGAGCATAGGTGTTTCTGGTGAGCTCCTGCTGTTCACAAAATCATATCTGGCAGATAGAATGCAAAGAGTGGTGATATCGTCAGAGGTATCATCGTGGAGAACCATCAATGCCGGTGTTCCACAAGGGTCGATCCTTGGTCCCTTATTGTTTCTTATTTATATTAACGATATTACCAAAGACCTTCTGAGTAGTATACGTCTCTTTGCAGACGACACGTCTTTATATCTAATTGTTGAAAATCCCATACCAGCCGCGAATTTAATCAATCATGACCTAGCCACAATTGAAAATTGGTCGAGAACATGGCTGGTAGAATTCAATTCAAATAAAACTGAGACTATGCTAATATCGCGTAAAAGCATTCCCATTTCACATCCGCCACTATTTTTAGGTGGCACTCAGATAACTGAGGCATCCGAGCACAAACATTTAGGAGTAATACTGAATAGTACCTGTACGTGGAATGATCACATTGAACACATTTGCGCCAAAGCCTGGTCTCGTTTAGATTTATTGAGGAGGCACAAATTCATATTAGATCGCAGAGTATTAGAAAAAATATATTTTGCCTTTATTAGACCCCTCCTTGAATATGCGGATACTGTCTGGGATAATTGTTCGGCAACGAAAGCAGCAGACCTAGAAAGAATACAAATTGCAGCAGCGAGGATTATTACAGGAGCAACCGTCAGCGCTTGTAAGTCCTCTCTTTACTCTGAAACGCAGTGGGACCCACTACAAGATCGACGTCGCAAACATAAGTTAATTCAGTATTTTAAAATGTATCATCGGATGACGCCACCATATCTCTCCTGTAAAGTCCCTCCACCTGCTCATTCGACAGGGCTGCCGGTTAGTCTTCGATCAAGTCAGAACCATCGTATCCCCTTTTGCCGTACCGAACTGTACAAGCAATCCTTTATCCCAAGTGTCACCGATCTATGGAATAATTTGCCACTGTCTGTCCGCGAGAACGCGTCCTTGGGTAATTTCAAGATCTTCTTAAACAAGGGTAACCTACGACCCCCAAAATTTTACATTAAGGCGAAATATCGCACTGCCCAAATATATCACTGTAGATTGCGATTGGAATGTAGCAATCTCAATTCCCATTTACATGCCAACCATTTATCACCAAGCCCTTCATGTCAGTGTGGTGAAAATGAAACTTCCGAGCATTTCCTTTTGCATTGTCCAATTTTTACCGATGCTCGTAATCAAACAATTAACATTTTCCCGTTTGCAGTTGACACATTAATACTACTCTTTGGATCAGAATTCTTGAACTATGATGAGAACTGTTTCGTCTTCGAGGTTGTACAAGACTATATCTTATTAAGTAAGAGATTTCATTAACCAATTGCCAATATTATAGAATACTTGTCAGTGTGTATCTGTGGGCGTGTGTTTGTGCCTGTGTGTATGTATATGCTTGTATGTGTGTACCTATCTGGATATATACGCATGCATGTATACATGCATATATGCATGTGTTAGTGCATGCACATACCACAACGATTCACTCCATTTACCCATCGTCCATCAATTTGGTGCGAATATACATGACTACAAATTATTGCGAGTCACGCCATATTGTTTCCATGTTCCTTACCTTGTGTGAAGACAATGTACCTTATATTCTAGCTGTCAAATATATTTTGGCTTTACAGATTTAATCATGTAGTTTCTGATTCTTGTCATTGTCTCCAATGTTGACTCTGTAATCTTGCTGTTGGTGGAAACGGCCTTCCATAAGCTTATAGCTTTCTGCCGAATCCACATCAGTGTACTATGTAATTATTGTTATAACGTCGCATTTACGAAATAAATAATGTTTAAATCAAACCAAAGGGATGGCTCTCATACAACATGCATGACTGAAACACCTATCACCCTAATAGCATGCGTTGCGCTTGGAAGACGTATCGTCATTACAATGAAGTCGAAACATTATAATTTATGGTGTGTGTAGTTGGCGAATACGGTGTCATTTCAGACGAAGCAAAACCAATATAGGACAAGGCTCATATATCCATCAAAAAACTGTACCATTTACCAGCAATTCACTTTAAAAAGAACGTATTTGCAGCTCGATCAGTCGAGTTTGGTGTGTTTCTTGAGCGAACTTTCCACTTTTTTCTCCGCAACATCTTGAATTTCCGATAACATTTCGTGATGCAGCTGACCGCTTCTTACACGTTTGTTTTTGATTATAATCAAAACTTTTGCTTCGGGTGTTGCAAGAGCGCTCAGTTTTCACTTGGGTTATACATTTACCTAACATGAAAATCAAACGACACTTGCAAACAAAATTCTTGAATAACTATTTTTTTTTTCATTTTTGTCTCAAAAACATAGGTTATGGGCCCTCATTGGAACGAGCTCGACGAGCTCGTTCCAATGAGTATTCATAACCTATGTTTTTGAGACAAAAAAAAAAATGATGAAAATTAATTGGCGATTTTTGAGAATAGCGCTGGCCGGTTTTGTCCGTTACGTTGGGTAAAGGGTTATACATTATCGATAAGTTTGTGAAATATCTACAAACTCCATGATGCGGTGATATAGTTTGGCGTCGCACTGACGACAACGTGTGTATATTGGATGGGGAGACGAGGAAATTTATTGGGAATCCAAAATGGCGTCTACTCACCCTATATACTTCCTTACGGGTGACTTCAGCTGCCATGTGGCAGTTTATGGCACAGTCTTCAGTGACAAATACTGCGCGCTGATTGGTTTGATGGCGCTAATTGGTTTGATGGAATCACGATAATGTCAAGGAAAAACTGTCTCTCCAGTCCAAATGGTTAAAAATTCGGATAATAACAGTGTTTATACAATATTTTCTGTGTGTCCGTGGTTAAAATACTAAGAAAGAGGATCTTTCACACCTTTTGGCGTTCTGTAACTTGTTTTCTGTTCATTACATCAACAGTGTGTGCATCGTGACATATTATACATGCACTATCCAGAGGTCCCTGGAGGTCCAGCGATGTACCAGGTAAAACTCTTGCCTGAAGAGGTCACATAAAGGGAGTCAATTATTGAAAAACCCTTTTAACTGAATTGTTTTATGTATATATCCAGAGTAGTCTGGAGTATGTTAGATTAATTGGGAAATGTCCAGGCAATGAATTTAACACACTGCCAATAGCTGCTTGGGGAATTTTTTTCTGAACATTAATTTTTCCAATGCTGTGCCCATGAACGTCAGTTAAAATAGGGTTAACCTTATTTTTCATTCTGCATTTTTAAAACAATAGGATATGTACCTTATTTTTCATTTTGCATTTAACCCTTTGAACCCTCGTTTCCAAGAGTGGTATCACCTTTGTGTGTACTTTCAGTGAGATGGGTAAGTCCAATATCAATATACGTGGAGGATAAAATAATAACTGCAGCCTGCAGCCGTCTGGATGCAGACTGCAGTTATTATTTTATCATCAATACTCCGTTTATAGACCTCTTATAATAAGACAAAAATGGGACGAAACTATGCCTTGGGCTAAAGGGTTAACACAATAGGATATACATTCAAAACCTCTGCTCATTGTGATCTGACAGTAAGTCACCCTCCATGTACTGTAATGACTGAATTAAATGAAAAATTAACCCTTTACCCGACGAATCGGCCGCATCCGTCCGCGCAATATGCAAATTCAGCAGTTGAAAAAATATTTTTTTCAAAAAATATCGACAAAACCATATCATGTGACCCCTCGTTGGAACGAGCTCGTATGGTTTTGTTGAATTTTTTTTTAAAATTTGAAAAAAATTATATTTAAAATAATAAATTTTGATATCGTCTGCATTGGGTAAAGGGTTAAAACGTCTCTTTGACTGAACAGGTCACTATCTGAAGTAACTAAAATATGAAAAAAATGATTAAATTTTAGTAAACGTAGTTCACTGACAAGATAAATGAGGCAAAACGATTAAAAAATAAACAGCTAAATTGGGTGGGCCCCCTCATTTTATCAAGAATTTTTTTTGGGGGTGGGGGGAGGGCAAATATGGTTGTGGGTCCCTGGATGGCAGAAAAACAATTCGACATCTGCATGTTTTTTCCTAAACCCCCCTCCCAACCCCCCCACCCCCCACCCCCCCCCCCCCCCCCCCTCCCCGACCCCGACTTGAGACTGGCAAAAAAAAACACTTGGAGGTTTTGGATCGACAAATATAAAAAAAAACTTGCCAGATTTAGATTTTGTTGTTTTTCCATCTCTTAAGTCTATCATCCCACCACCATGGCATTACACAACCCAAATAGCTCATTCCCTTTCCAAGAGGTGAAGCCTATTGTGTGGTAATAATTGTGAGGGGAAAAGTTTGATTTTTTTTTTTGTCAATCATACATAAAATAAAAATATAAAATATAAACAAAATGAAAATGGGTTAAAATGTCATGTCATCTTACATTCAAAGAGATTATCTTTCTAAAGGCATCACATAGCCCGGAACATCAATTTCTTTTCCATGTCTTGTGGCCTGTGTGGTAATAATTGTGAGGGAATAAGAACTATTACTTTAGACATGATATCTGTGTCTCCCTCAATGGCGGAAGCGGGAGTTTAATTGATTTTCTATCAAATAGCATACAGAAAATAAAATTGGTTAAAAAAACCCATTGCGGCCATCTTATGAATATTTAATGTACATGATATAGCGTATACTTTAGCGTTTGTTTCTCAGGTGAGGGGGCACTGATTAGCCCTGTGCTCCCAAATGCCCCCTTATCCTCACGCCTCGCCTCTTCTCTCCTTCCAGCACTCTGAGACGAAATGCTAACTTATTGACATCCGGTACCCCATTCTTCCCAGTCTCTCTGATAAGTATACTAACCCTCTCTATTGCATCACCCACTAACCACTTGCCCTTCATCCTCCCATCCCACTTCTCCATCATACGCCCGGTGACTGTTACTCTCTTAGACTGGTATTTTGGACACTCGAATAGAAAGTGTTGTAGGGTTTCCGCTATGCCTAAATTACACAATTAGCATTCCTTTCATTTTCACTTTCCCAGGTTTTCCCATAATCTATCGGGATTAGTGATTAACCGATAAGGATTCGCGACCGCCATCTGCTTGCCGATTAGTTGAGCACACACTCTGCTGGTTGTGAGTGCCGATGTCAGTTAGGTACAACCAAAAGAAGTTGTGTGTTTAAGAATACATTGAACAGAGTTAATTTTACAATATGCCACTGTGTGTGTTAAAATAAAAATACGACATCAGTGGAAACAAGTTAAGGGGACGTCCAACCTAACTTTGGTCAAATTTCATGTAATTTTCTTTCAAGTCTAAAAAAGGCCCAAAATGAATAACCCCAATAAATTATATACCAAAATGCTTGGAATGAAACATAGAACATGTGGAAACTGAAATTTGCCATGGAACTGCTGCCATGTGTAAATAGCACCACCTGAAAGTCTGCTGTGGCATAAGTAAGAGAACAAAATTTTTACAATAAAATACCTCAAAATAAAATAACAGCTGTATTCTATAAACATTTAAGTACATACTCGAAGAAATATTTTCCTAATTCATGAAAGTAATAAAGATTGAGACCAAATGTTATAAGTGGAGTGCTCACTGATTGAAGGCAGACATTTTCTTTTGTTTATGTTTTGATTTGGGGAGTTCAACAAAGGTCAACTTGAAGGAGTCCAGCAGAAGAAGTATGGAAGGGCAAAAGAGTGTCTCCCAATATCAAGATGTATGTGTTACTGTAATGGTTTGAAAAGAAAATATGATATTCTCCTATGTAGAATGCACTGCAAAGTCATACATTGTAGTTGAATAAATATATTTACAAACCCCTTGCACTGTAACCCCTTTTATCCCATGCATCAATTTGATAGTGATTAAATTGTTAAATTTGGCTGGTTTATCAATAAGTATATTAGCTTTGTTTAACTCTTGGACACCAATACACTCATGATATCTGTTGGAGAAGAAATAAGGGTAACTGTAACCTGTCACTGCAATAAACCATCTAATGTACTTAAAAGTACATTGTTATTCAAAACACATCAAATCAACCTTACATAACCATTATTGCATGTACTTTCCCCAAGGAGGCTTATTGACATACTGAGATCAGAAGGGCACATCCAGAGGGTCTCACATATTTTTTTCAAGAACGCAGTACACAAAGCAATCCCCAAAAGATGACAAGTGAGCTCCATTTGACACAAAAAATTTCCTGGGGGGGGGGGGGGGGGGGGGGGGGGGGCTCTCTTCCTTGTATGACTCTACCTCCGGCACTCAAGGCATATGCCTTTTTTCTCAAAGTTTAACTCTTTTTTCTTTTTGAAGATCCTGGCCACACTGTTCCAAACACTATCAGACAGGTAACCCTCCAAATAAGTGTATCTGCAAAAATCATGTTACATTGCAAAACATTCTTTTTAGAGTTTTAGTTCTGGACCTTTCATGCTTCTTACTTCCAACTATAACACTTAATTTATCGATTAATGGGTGAATAGAAAAGTCCTGCCATAATCAACATTTTGAGTTCCATAAGCCTTCAAAACAGCTCCGATAAAAGTGTCAAACATCAGATTGGTGGCTTTATACAGAATATTCATTAGGTTGTTGCTTGATAAGTAATAGGAACAAAATCTTCATAAGAAAATTCTGTAGCAATACAATTGAAGGTATTAGCAGGCACTTTGCAACAAATTGTAACAAATCAACTAGTTATAAACAAAATTTTCTAACTCAAAAGAGTGAAAAAGTACCACAACTCTGAAAAAATGTGGGAAGAAACACATGCTACAGCAGCTACACAGGCATTGTTTCCCCATGATGCTCGATCACAACACCAAATATCCTTCACATTGGAGTAGCAATGGTTGAGATACAAGGGAGAATGTTGGTCCATGTAATGATGAATGGGTAAGAGGACAGAGGTCACCACTGGCACTGCACGGCCCTAGATGCACTTTTGATTTTCCAACTTCCAGGTCTGGGGCATAATAATCGCAACACACCCACCTTATCAGTTCATAATTTCAGTAAAATAAAAGAAATTATCAATTTGAATTAATTAATAGATGATGGAAAATATTTGGCTTCCTTCGCCTTCTCGTACTATTTAATTACCACAAACAATATCAGTTTGATGCCGACAAACGAAACTGAAGGCATGTGGTTTCGTTAAAAAGTAACTCGGCATGAATAATGAAGAAATTGCGAATATTTCGTTTGTTTAAAAGCCAATTGCAGCTAATATTGACCGTGCATTCGATAATTCGTTTCGGTTTTGACCACACGGCCACGCTGACACTCCATGACAGCGGTTATGTTTATTGTGATATGCAAATTGGGGGATGGTTTCCGGTGAAGGAGATTTGTCACATTTGTCAGTGTAAAGCGATCATAAAAGACACTGATCGACGCTTGTATTACTATGGTTGGTTGCAAGAAAAAACTAAATTCTCAGCATCGTCCAAGCGCACCTTATTTAAAAGCACGAATGCATCATTTTCAACCCATCTTCAATCGGTCCTTTGCAGACATCAAACATAACCGCCTTCAAATTCCATGGTTACTAGGAAGTAAATAACTTCGCAGCGACAGGGGGAAATTAACACGCTCAATATAGTTCCAGGTCACTTGGAATATACTTTGTGAAAAAGTGATTTCTGAAGCATTCTGCTTACTTTGTTATGAATATTGCCTTATTTTATGTGTATCGTCCCGATTTTATACACTCGGTTATTTTTTTTTACAAGTGGTTCATGTTGTCTTTCTAGTGCGCAATAATTCAGATTTTTTGTCAACAAAAATGTTCAGACGGCCTGTAAACACGAGAGGGAATTTCGAACCATATTTTGCAGTTATGACATTAACAGCTCAAGTATTTGCTGTCACCTGTTTGCAAATCCGCTCATACATTGTCTCGAACAAATAAGGGGCGTGATCACGTCCTTGCATTCTTACGATTGCCCAAATTGAGTATTTCTGCAAGAACCACATCGTAATCACATGACCGGAAAAACATCATTGAAACATGGCCACATATGAAACATCCAAAATTTGTGTTGGTGTTATTACATTCAAACGTCAAAACCCACCAGAGTGTGTGTCAAAAAAATGCTTTCTCCGAGTCTGTAGTATGTTATCATTATATTGAGGACAAGGCTTTCGAATTACCGATTATTTTGTGGTTTTACCGGTTCGTTACTTATGCCATTTGCCATTTGCAAATTAATCTTCTTCAAAATCATAAAATTCACTTTTTTTCCTGAAAAAAATTATATGTACCTTTTCTATGCACTTTACTCATTATTTTGATATATAATTTGCCTTTCCTTACTTCTCTTATCTGTTTCTGAGGCATTGGGAAAAATGTCAACAAATTGACCAAAGTTAGGTTGGACGACCCCTTAACAGCGCAGCGTCTTTGATCATAGACGCTGCACTGTTAACTTGTTTCTGCCGATGTCGCATTTCATTGAGCCATCACACAACACGTGGGATGTGTGTTATGAGCAGCAATTAGGAGGAAGATCAGACCAATCAATGAGAATAGGCCAATCTTGATTCATGCCAAATCATTGTGGCAACTTATTAAGTTTGGTGCAGCTTATATGAGACTGATAATCAAACGTAAATACAAACAATTTTGATCGAGTGGTGTCCCATGTAGCCATCGGTATGGACCGATGTTCAAAAACCTCTACCGATGGTCAACCAATGGCTTAAAATCGGCCGATGTCATATGCGATTACCGAACACCGGTTAATCACTAACCGGGAACTAATCTTGAACAACAGTTACCCTTCACAAAGGCGTCATCAATGCACTCCACAAAACCTGGCCTCTCTTTATCACACAAGGCACCCAAAGATCTCTTTCCATTGACCCCCCCCCCCCCCGCCTCCCCCTTCTCGCCAATTCAGGTTACAATCCGCCATTTTTCTGACGATTTTTTACCCTGGTTTGTGCTCAAGTTCGAGATCTCTATTAAATAGTTCTCTATTAAACCTCTACCAAACCTGTAAAGCAGCCGACACTTGCAAACAAAATTCTTGAATAACTAATTGTTTTCATTTTTTTTCAAAAACATAGGTTATGACCCCTCATTGGAACGAGCTCGACGTGCTCGTTCCAAAGAGTGGTCATAACCTATGTTTTTGAGACAAAAAATGAAAAATAATGAAAATTAATTGGCGATTTTTGTGAATTGCGCTGGCCGGTTTTGGCCTTTACGTTGGGTAAAGGGTTAACGTCCTCACTTTGGTATATATCCACCCTGCCTTTTTGTTTGAATTCCAAATATTCTGCAACATTAATTTACATCATCGGCTGTCAGGGAGATTTACCAAATAGTTCAGACAGCAGAGGTTTATTAAGTCCATCCTGTCCAAGTTGGATGTTGTCAGATACATAGTAGGTAAGTGGACCCAAAATCATCAGTTAACGTTTATTTCGGATCTCTGGTACCACTAGATTATTTTCGTTTTCTTCGTTTTTGGCAACTTGCGAAAATATGAGACCGCAATATGAAGTCGTGCAAAACAGAAAAGCGAAATATGGTGGTTTTAAGATTAAAATATTGATACCATACCTCAAATATATATTGACTGTACTCATAAGTTCCATTGTAGCTATTATTTGGGATTTTTAGTATCTATGCTTCTCCTTCGGTCCCTAGCAGGCACGCGGCTTTTTGTGTTGTTTTTTTTTTTTTTTATCTTGCTGTCTAATTTTAGTACGACCCCTTTAGTAAGAAGGTTGATTTTTTTAACTGGTCATTTGTTGTTGTTTACATTTTACGTTCTTCATCCGAAAAGATAAGGAGCGCGGTGGCTCAGTGGTAGACTGTTAGACTTCTGTGCTAGAGGTCCCGAGTTCGATCCCCGTCCGGGACGACCCGCGTTGTGTCCTTGGGCAAGGCACTTTATCCAGGTTGCCTACGTTGGGGCACGATGACGCAGTGTACTAATTGCACATGTCTTCACCCGCTGTAACCCTGCTTGAACGGAGCTTGAACAGAGTAGAAATGTTGAGGAGCTGACAGTTGCTCGTCGATGCTCGATGGTTCTCTCCGGGTACTCCGACTTCCTCCACCCGTAAAACGGTCACGATCAGCCATTGTGCATAAGTATGTGACCTTGAACACCAATAAATAAATATTATCCGAAAAGATCCAATGATTATAGTTCTATTCTCCAACCCTTTCTGTGCGTTTAAATCTTTCTTTTTTTTCTTATCTGAAATTTGATCCCATGATTGTGACCGTCACGCTTTTGTAAGACTTCAGAATTCTAATCAACAAAATTATTTATAAACTGTTTCAAACTGTGACCATAAATTTAATTTTTCACCTCATACCGTGCTACGCTCACTTTTCAAAGTACCGTACATCTCAGGGGTTATGGAACCGGCTTTAGCCCCCCACACCCCACACACACACACTTTTTTTTGCCGGACCATGTTTTTAGCTGCGACTAGCAGCTCAATAAGTGGCAATGTCGGTCTGTCGGTCGGTCTGTCGGTCGGTCGGTCTGTCTGTGACCAACGAGTTTCAAAACTCAATAACTTTTGAAATACTTGATGGAATGACTTTATGTTTGGCATGTAAGTGTATCTTATTTATGTCTAGCCATTGTTCAATGCATTTGTTGTTCCAAATATTTTTCTTGGAGTTATGGCCCTTGATGAACTTAGAATTTGTCGGTCTGTCTGTGACCAACGAGTTTCAAAACTCAATAACTTTAGAAATACTTGATAGAATGACGTTATATTTGGCATGTGAGTGTATCTTATTGATGTCTAACCACTGTTCAATGCATGTGTTGTTCCACATCTTTTTCTTGGAGTTATGACCCTTGATGAACTTAGAATTTTGTGAGATTGCACCACCTGTCGCAGCTACGGCGTCGATGTCGCGATTTTTGTATGCATATATTTTAACACGACAATGACTGGTGAAACAAGGGGCGGATCCAGAGCCACCCTCATATTTTCGCCAGCTATGTTTCTCTCGTACTGGTTCAATTTCGATGGATTTCGGATCATTTTTTGCAGTAAGTGGCAGCAAACGCTAAAATGTATACAGTCTGTTAAAAAATCGGTTAACTGAAATAGATCGTAATCTTACAGACATACAATTACCAAATTCACCCCAAGACAAGATAATCCACAGACAGTATAATTGCTACTAACGTCTGGTAAAGCATACAGGTGAGGTCTATTTGTCAGCTTTGGTCATTACTACCAAAGCTGATAAATAGACCTCACCTGTATGCTTTACCGACGTTTTTTAACGGCTCTCAAAGTGTGAAATCTTTCAAATACATCTGAAAGATCTTATAATATCCGTTCAGATGCATGAAAATGGGGGTTTTGGGACCCTGGAATTTAAAATTTTCGTACGACTGGCCGAATCATGGTCGACCTGTCATACCGACTACCATCCGTCGTCCGATCCAGCACCCCCCCCCCCCCCCCCCCCCCCACACACACACACACTTTGAAAATCGTTCCGCCGCCCCTGCATCTCCAAAGAATTTGACCTTCAGAAATGATTTAGGTTGTTCATCTGTGATAAATAATTGATTCAGAGACGATAATCTTTAACGGAATTAAAATCCGTTGTCTGTTGTTCATCGACCCTGCTTCCGTCGCCTGTTCACTGTTGCATCTCAGATTTCGTTAGACACCGAGCCGTATCCAAGAAGGCTATTTTTCATTTGTATTTTGTGATTTTTTTAACTTTTGGTTGCGGATGCTCTTCTTGTTAAGCAAAATATGATGATATGCAGGCCTGAAAATAAGCAGTCTGACATTTGCAGAATGAGGTCCCCAGAGGGTGAATTTGATGATGCTATTCCATACAGTGGGCCAATTTATCCTCTGGGTACCCCTTTCTGTTTAGGTTTTAGACCCTGATTCAGATTGAGGGTAGCATCACTAAATTCACCCTCTGGGGACCTCATTTTGCAGATTGCAGTCTGCTTATTTTCTGACTTGGTTTAGCCTCAGAATTTAGGAGCCTATTCAATAAACTTGAATTTTTTTTTTAAAAAGAGCTTCACTTCAACCCCCAATTACAAGGCATTGAGTTTTATTCAACTTCTTTTAGTGAACGGGATTCAAGATTTTGCACGGAGTGTATATTCTGATACGAAGAGATTTTCATGATCTAGGCCCCAAAAAGTTTCTCCAGATACGGTACCTTAGTTTCACGCGCTTGTGTTTGCACACAAAAAGGAAACGTCCCCCAAATTAAATTGGTCAAAATCTCCCCAAACTTTGATCAAAACGTCCCAGGGCATTGGTCAGAAAGTCGCCAAGCATTGGTCAAAACGTCCCCAACAATTAACAATTTGCGGGGTCTTTATGCACGCTAAAGCCACCATACATATATTCAGTATTTTTCAAATTAATTTAGTGAGTCAATATACTCATTTACATGCATGTACGTTCAGATTGGTTGCTTGATATTGCAATGACAATAAGCTGTTGTAAAATGACAGAAAGCTATTATTCTTGCGTTCAATTCATTGGTTGAATGACGTTGATTTATGTAAAGAAGGGATGGCCAAATTTTTCTTACATTTTTTGCACTTTAGGACAAAATACATATTTAGTGTGTTTTTATTATGATTTATACGAGTGAGAGTGTGATGTTTTTTTTTGTTTTTTTTTTTTTTGGGGGGGGGGGGTGGAGAGGGGGTTTGGAGAGAGGGATGTTGTTTTGGGTTTTTTTTTCATCAGCCCGTCATCTGTTCCCCCTGAAGTCAGACCAGATGACAAATGCTCAACATCCACTCTCCCTTATAGGCTGATGGATGACTCCCAACTTTCAAAGACACATATTGGTGGATTTTTTCCCTTTTTTATAACCGGCATGGACAATATGCTGGGGCTGCTCCCAGACCAGCAACAGTTTGGGTTTCTTCTTTTTTCTAAAACAACCATCAAACAGTGTTTCATGCATTGCTATAAATATGCCCATGTTTCTAAATAAAACAAGAATTCTTGTAACTATGCACAATTCCTAGTCCCCCTCCAGTTCGATGTTCTATGGGATCTGACCCCGGTACCCTTCTGCCAGTGCGCACTCAACCCAAATAAGATTAGCCTACTGGCCCTCGCTTCCAACTCTCGTGGATCCATAAGCAAACACAGTTATTCGGGTCGCAAGGGATCTCAAATCCCACATCGTCCCTATGCGACTTCGGCGGCGCTCTGAAACTTCATTCAATTTATTAAAACAGCGAGTGGAAATATTGTTGACACTTTCGACGCACAGGGAAAATGAAATAAAACCTCTTGTGTTTACAGAGACGTATAGGAAGCTTATAATATTGGCGGTATTGTATACGGGAGCTTGTAGGGGACAGAGTGCGGGAGGGGAAAACCAGGAACATTTGTGAAATATGAACTACTGAGAGCTCATTTCCTCGCTTCTGAAGTGAAAAAATCAAGGTATCGTTGCTGTTAATTTTTGGTGTTTATTCCTTTACCTAACAGGAAAAGCAGACGACAAAAAAAATTCTTGAATAACTAATTGTTTACACTTTTTGTCTCCAAAACATAGGTTATACATGAAAACAATAGTTTCCCCCCTGGAAATAAGTTGTAGAAGAAACACAAGGAAATTCGGACATGTTGTTTTCGCCATTGAACAGCAACTGGATCTTCTGTCAAGTGCTAAAACCTGGTAGGTTTCTTCAGTTCTTGAAAAACTCTTACTGCAAGATAAAAAATATTTCTTGTACAGCCACAGATTTTAACTTGCCTAGAGCTGAATTTTTGGTAGGGTGCAGGGATTGAGAGGGGTGTGGGGGGGGGGGGGGGGGACATGCATAAAACATCAGCTTATCCAAATTTCTCTGCACACTTAATAAAAATTGTCCTTTCTTGGAATGCAGGTACATTGATGGTAACTTCAAAGTGGTTTGAGATCCTTTTCACCAACTTTTTTCAGCTCATGCCTTCGTCCGTTCTGTTGAAGACTGCAAGATGGTACCACTGGTATTTGGTTTTATGTCTCTGAGGAAATCAAGAGACCGTTACTAGGTATGTACAAAGCGACATAAACAATTATTACCACTCTCTCTAATGCTTTATTAAAAATTATTTATTTGCAATACTCCTTGGAAAGCATCTAGCGGCGTGTTCCAATAAGTAGTTGCAATATAATGAGAAGGAAAAAATTCTAACATACTATCTACCAACCTTTTAACTGTATGTACTGCGTATTAGCACTGTATCCCAAAGTTTTAAGTTATTTTTTACAGCTACTCATTGGAAAGCATCTTGTGGTGTTTTCCTATGAATAGTTGCAAAATATCGAGAAAAAGAAAGAAATATTTGTCCCTTTTTAAAAATACTACGTTGGAATATTTCCCGGTAATTTTACATGGAGGGTGGCCAATGTCCATGCTCGGGAGATATCTCAACTTGTCTGCACAAACTGAATCTGAACATAGTGGGGGTAGCCACGGATCGAAAACCGGAAGCAATTACCCACCCACCCTCCTCTCCACATATCTACGAAACGTCCATAATTTGTCTATGAAATGACCAGAATATGTTGGAAACCAGAAGCAATTACCCCCCCCCCCCCCCTCCGCCCGCTCTAATTGTCTACAAAACGTCCATAATTTTTCTCCGAAATGACCAGAATATGTCTACGAAATGGTGTTTCTACGAAATGTCTTGTCTACGAAACGTCTTCTACGAAATGTCTTTCTGCGAAACGTCCTGATACCATTGTGGTGGGGTCGAGACAAAAGAACAGCTAAATCTTGCAGAGCCCGTCCAACGAACTTTTTAACCCAAGCTCCAGCTGGACAGTTCCTATTGCAATCTCCGAGCACCCTTCTCCGGGTGAAGCTGCTCACCTGCTTCAAAGATTCCATGATATGTGCACAAAATAAACTATCAACCTCAGATTAGAAACCCCGAAGCAACATAAGCGCCTCGTTTGGTCTTATGACTTGGGAAACTATTCCGAAATTAATAGAGAACTTTCAGACATTCACTGGTCACACTTGCTGACTGATAGCAATATTGCGTCCATTGCATCCTCACTAACCGATCGGATATTGAACAAAGCCCATAAATTTATACCTAACAAAATTTCCACCATTAGATTCCACCAGCCCAAACGGTTGCACAATAACCTCAGGCTTCTAATTCGCCAAAGAAAGCGTGCTCACCGAAAATCCAAACTAAAAGACATACCCGAATGCTGGGAAAAATACAGGAAGAAGAGCAACGAAGTAACGACAGAAATACGCAAGTCAAAAGTTAAGCACTTTTCCAAAATCGACACTAAACTAAATCACACTCAGCCAAACAACTCCGATTGGTGGAAAACACTCAAGCTTGTGCTATTCAGTAAAGAACCCCCTATCTCCTGCTTACCCCTGCTTAATCACAAATGACCAGGTTTTTGCCCTGGACAAGGACAAAGCCAAATGTTTGAATAACTATGTTTGCAAAATCTCTACGTACCCGATTACAATCACTCACTCCCATCTACGCATTCCAATCTAGCACGCCCGATATTACGTAGTATTACTCTCAGAGTTGAAGATATAAAGGATTCCCTATATTCTCTCAATGTATCCGAAGTAAGCGGCCCGGACGACATTAGTCCAAAAATACTCAAACTGTGTTCTGTGAGTCTAGCTGGCCCTTCAACAATTGCCTTTAACATAATGCCCAGGCATTCCTTCTTCCCACACGAATGGAAAAGCTGAAATGCTATTCTTCTATTCAAAACCAGAGACCGCCAATGAATGTGTTTCAAACTATCACCCTATAACTTTACTAAGCTATGTCAGCAATGTTTTTGAGGAATATATGTTCAAACGCTTTCTATCATTCTTGCAAAGCAACTCTTTGCTAACCCCTCTTCGGTCCGGCTTTGTCCCATCCGACTCAACGGTACTACAACTCACTGACATCTACCATACCTTCAGCTCCGCCCTTGACGAAGGAAAAGAATTTTCGGTTGGCTTTTGCGACGTAAGCAAGATATTTGACAAAGTTCGGCACAAAGGTTTACTCTACAAACCTAAACAGACAGGCATAACAGGTCATTTACTGGATTTTGAAGCTATCTATCTGGCAGAAACCAACGTGTATTTTTAAACTCTGTGTCGTCGTCATGGGGCGAGGTATGTGCGGTGTGTCCCACAAGGCTTTATCCGTGGCCCTTGTTATTCTTGATATATATCGTCCGATCATCGAAGTTAAGCAACGTCGAGCCCGGTTAGTTCTCGGGTGTCGGGTGGGTGACCGTCAGTAGGTATAAAAGGCCGATTCTAGACCACTTTTCCAAAAAACTGTAAACGTACACGTACATGTACGTGTACCGCCATAGGGATTCAGTGTTAAATCGTGTACAGAGTGTACAAAATGTCGCTTTTGCATGGTGGTCCAGAATCGGCAATTGTTTTTGAGGCTCTCGGATCGCACTTGTGACCGTTCAAACATCCGTTGGCGAACGAGTACATTCGACACATCGCTCAGAAGGGGAAAAATATACGAAATTCGAAGAAAACGTAAATTTAAAAATTTTTCTTGACGTTCACATCGCGGATCACACCTTCGTTCTATCGTTGGCGATGGCCAACAAAAAACGTTTTGCTGATTCTAGACCAGCATCAAAAAAGCGGTTTGCCGATTCTGGACCACCTACGTTCGCCAACGGCTGCTTGAACGGTCGAGGGTGCGATCTGATCGATGAAACCGATTTGCTGATTCTAGACCAGGAAAAATCGATCTCAAAACGTTTTCTCGATGTTCGCCAATGGCGAAAAGTGGATGTAAAGCGCAGTTACTCGTCGAGGATGTTTTTTCCAAACTGATTGCGGCTTCCGGTACATCATCAAAATGCGGTTTGCCAGTTCTGGACCACCACATTCGCGATCGCGTTCCGGACGGTCGGGGGTCCAATCCGATCGGCGAAAATGATTTGCCGATTCTAGATCTGGAAAATCTCAAAACGTTTTCTCCACATTTGCCAATGTCGCGAAGTGGGTGTAAAGCGAAGTTACTCATCGAGGATTTTTTTCCAAACCAAAATGGAAAAACTCGATTTTAGAATTAGAACCGATGGACATCATCCGTTCACGTTTTGTCATAGCGAGTTTTAAGGTAAATCATAATAGATCAGTTTTGTGGAGTTTTCAATATTGCACTCAGTGTAAATAAATAATTTTTCATTTAATAAAATCGACTATAAAATTTCGTTCGACTCAAATAGTTTTAAGTGGGAAAATTTGTGTTTTAATTGACACTATGAAATCTTTGCAAATCGTTTCATTTTTTGTTCTGGTGTAAATGAAAGGTTTTTCATTCAATGAATGAAATGGAAAATTAGAACCAATGGAAGTCGTCCGTCCAAGTTTTGTCATAGCGAGTTTTAAGTTAAATCGTAATAGATCAGTTTTGTGAAGTTTTCAATATTGCACTCAGTGTAAATAAATAGTTTTTCATTTAATAAAATCGACTATAAAAGTGCGTTCCACTTAGATGGGTTTTAAGAGGTAAATTGAAATTTTAATTGACTCACGTCTTGGTTCAAGAGACATCAATAAAAACACCTTTTGACGAGACACACTTCTAAATTGTTCCTATTCACAAAAGTGCATCTGTGTACTTCAAACAGTATTTTGTTCTTTTGATGATAAATTGTTTTTGTTTACTTCAAACAGTATTTTGTTCTTTGATGATATGGAGGTGAGAATAATCGCCGAGGGCGATGCATTTTATCAATGGTTTTATTTTGTGAATGATTCTAAGTGTGTTATGTTTTAATCAAAAATTGTCTTGTTTTTTTTTGACTGAAACGATTCTCATGTAAAAATATAGAAGAAATACCATTGCTCTATGTGCGAGTACTAACATGGTTTTAACCAAAATATTACGAGATATTCTTGGAGTATTATTTTTTACATATTTTTTTTTTTGCAAAAAAATTCTCGCCAGAGAATTTTTTTAAAAAGATTTTTCAACTCTTGTTTTTTGACTGAAACGATTTCCATGTAAAAATATAGAAGAAATACCGTTGCTCAATGTGCGAGTACTAACGCGGTTTTAACCAAAATAATACAAGATATTCTTGGAGTATTATTTTTTCATATTTTTTGGGGGGGCAAAAAATTTCTCGCCAGAGAATTTTTTTAAAAAGATTTTTCAACTCTTGTTTTTTGACTGAAACGATTTCCATGTAAAAATATAGAAAAAATACCGTTGCTCAATGTGCGAGTACTAACGCGGTTTTAACCAAAATATTACAAGATATTCTTGGAGTATTATTTTTTCATATTTTTTTTTGGGGCAAAACATTTCTCGCCAGAGAATTTTTTTAAAAAGATTTTTCAACTCTTGTTTTTTGACTGAAACGATTTCCATGTAAAAATATAGAAAAAATACCATTGCTCAACGTGCGAGTACTAATGCAGTTTTAACCAAAATATTACAAGATATTCTTGGAGTATTATTTTTCCATATTTTTTTTTTGCAAAAAAATTCTCGCCAGAGAATTTTTTTAAAAAGATTTTTCAACTCTTGTTTTTGACTGAAACGATTTCCATGTAAAATTATAGAAGAAATACCGTTGCCCAATGTGCAAGTACTAACGTGGTTTTAACTAAAATATTATGAGATATTCTAAGAGTTTTATTTTGAGAATGACTTCAAGTGTGAGGAAAATAACTACCTGTATGATTTAACACTTTTAAAATGTTGTATTTATAGATGTTTATTTGAGACTAACTCTAAGTTTCTCATTGTCGGAAATAACTGTTGGTGTGATTTAACACGTTTGAGGGCAAAACGCATTTATTGAGGTTTCATTTTGTAAAATGTTTTTCTCTCAACTGGTTTTAGTTATTATATATTAAAGACAGAAGATTTTATTTACCTAAAACATAAAACATAAAAATAATTATACATTTAACTTTTGAGAATAATAAAATAACTCATGTTACCATACTCTAAAGGAAATATTAATAATTTTAGAAAACGGAAAAAAGAAAAAAATTTTTACACATCACACATTCCAAGCGGAGAGATCAACTTCTCAATGAATATGAACGACTCAAGAAAAGCATTCAATACTCTGACAGAAGCAGGCGACTGGGAGAGATGGAATTAAGATGCGAAACCACAAAATTATTTAAACCCATGACGGAGGTTCAGGAACAAAGTAAGAAGGAGATTGTTGACGAATTGAAACCCATAAAAGAAAGTTCTTTGAGAACGGGTTCGTTGCCTGGCAGTTTTACAAGGGGGTTTTCCTTTCAAAGGTCATCGCCGGATTACGTTTCCATGAGAATCGAAACCGACATGAGCGAAAGCGATGATGCCGCTTTGACTATCACCACTGATAGTGTCGGGTTGTCCGAGGATGGTGGTAAGAGAGATCTGCCATATGGAATTTATACGGATTCTGATGGTAAAACTTTTGTAGGTGACACCGAAGTGCTAGAGGATGATGACAATTTAATCATCGGTTCAAATAGGTATGAATTAACTCCTGGACAGCGCAAATTGCTCCTTTTCGACAAGCCTGGAGATTACACAGATCGGGAT
This sequence comes from Pictodentalium vernedei, assembly GCA_031216915.1. Classification (NCBI taxonomy): domain Eukaryota; kingdom Metazoa; phylum Mollusca; class Scaphopoda; order Dentaliida; family Dentaliidae; genus Pictodentalium; species Pictodentalium vernedei. The sequence goes on along the minus strand of CM062295.1, from coordinate 540,518,919 downwards.
TTCGACAATTACAGTGACATTCTGGTTCAGACTCATGCCATGAAGAGAAATAATGATGTCAGAGAAACGAGACGCAAAGCCAATAGAGGTTACAAGTTGACGAAGGTGGTGAAACCCATATGGGATATGAATAAGAAATTTGTCGAATCAGTGACTGGGAAAGGAGTGAGAACAACTTTTCTTCCAAGCGATTCTGATGCTCTGTCTCAGAGATGGAGATTGTTGATGGCAAGTCAACGCACTGGTAATACTGGATTAGATAATGAGACAGTGAGCATATGCGACGAATTGTTGAGGCAGAAGGTTTTGAATAAATGCAATTATAAATGGCTGATGGACGAATTGAAGGATTGATATATATATGTAATAAGTAGAGAGAACAAACAAACAAAAATTGATAAAATAAAAACAGTAAATTTTACACTAGAAAATAATAAAAAGTATTTAAACAACAAACGATTTACCAGTGAAAAAAACAAAATATCTATTATAAAATAAAAATATGTTGGTGATAAAGAACAGGGGATACGTCAGAACTTACGTTCAAGGCAGTTCTGGCATCGTCGATTCTATAATGTGAGCGTCCATGAGCGATGCAGGTAGAAAACTTGCATCAACCACATTTGAGGTCGGTAAGAAGATGGCTTTGGATGCTGGTAAGAAAGCCACTTCTGAAGCTACTGGTAGGATCGCTTCTGTGGCTGGCAAGAGGGCAGCCAACGCATTGATTGACAAGTTGATCAGTCTGCCAGCGAAGCGAGCTACGTTAGAGCGATCGCCGAAAAGTTGAAAAGATTTTAAGGATACTGTGGTTCCCATACAAGATTTAGCCAAAATGACGAATGGATCTGGATTGAAGAGAACTCACGATGGTGTAATATAAATAAATAATAATATTTATAAAAATTGAGTTTGAAAAAACAAAAATTGTGTTTGAAAATCTAAAAATAACAAAAAATAAAAAAAGATGAACATTAAAGATATGTCTTGGAACGACGCCACGACCAAGAAGTCGAATAACGAGTTCTTTCCCAAAACCATAAGAGTCTTGATAGTGGGAAAATCGAAATGTGGAAAGACCAATCCGTTGATGAATCTGTTGTCGCAACCCAACTGGTTGGATTACGACAGATTATTCATGTTTGGCAAGAGTTTGTTTCAACCCGAATACAGATTGCTTCAAGAGTGCATGGATCTTAGATTGCCCAATGACGTCATAGCCAGAATCTTTGACAGTAGGAGGGAATTAGTCAAAAGTGAAGCTTCCCTTTCGACCATTTTGAACGGTGCAGCGATGGAATTGATGAAGAGAAATGCGTCTTCAAATGTCGAGTGTCGATTTTATGAGAATGCTAGCGATGTTCCAGATCCTAGAGAACTGAAATTGGAAGATAAGAATCTCATGATTTTCGACGATCTGCTTTTGGAAAGACAGAACCAATGTGAATCATATTATGTTACGGGTCGTCACAGTAACGTGGATTGTTTCTACCTGTCGCAGAATTATTTTTGACTGCCCATACAGACGATAAGGGAGAACGCTAATTTACTGTGTCTCTTTTTCGCCAGGATCTCAAGAATCTCAATCACATCTACGGTGATCACGTCACAAACGATATGAGCGTGGCGGAATTCAGGAGATTCTGCAAGAGGGTTTGGGATGGTTGACTTTACAATTTCATTTGTGATCGATTTGACTAGCGAATTTAATCACGGAAAATATCGGTGTGGATTCGACAAGTTTTATGTTTCTGATGATAATAAGATAGACAGCGAAAATAAAAATTAGAAAATTATAAATCATCAATATTTTAGTTTTGAAAAAATAAAATAAAAATTAAAAATATAATGTTCGAACAAGGAGAATTGTTAGAACGGATAGCCGTGAATACGGCTGCACAACAATCCATTCAAATCATGGTGAGTGACGATTCAACTCGATTCGTGATGAAATTCGAACCTTCCATCAAATAGAATAGAGAGAAAAGATACGAGATGGCATTGGTGAATCTGGAGACTTATTATTCCTTTCCCAACGTCACCAAAAAGAATAACTCGTTCAAGTATTACGATGGAGTAGATTGGTCGGAAATTTGAATTCCCAAAGGAAGTTACGAGATAGACGATTTGAACAATTACATTCAGATGCGAATGAAGATGGATGGAAATGGAAGCAACAAGATCAGCCTCGCTCCCAAACCTAATACCCTACAGACAATGTTGGATTTGGAAGATAATTTTCGAGTGGATTTCAACATGGACGATTCTATAGGCAAGATGCTGGGATTCGATCGAAAGATGTATCGAGTCCACGCGACATCTGAAAATACGGTCGACATTCTCACAGTCAATAGCATTCTGGTGAACATGGATGTGATTGCTGGAAGCTACGTGAATGGTAGCGCTCAACTGATGATCTAAACGTGTCACCAGGTTATAAAATCATGGAACGACCACGAAATTTAGTTTATCTACCAGTGATTTTAGACACGTTGTATAGTTTTAAAACCACGTTGACAGATCAAAATGGTGAACTGCTAGATCTTCGTGGAGAGAGGGTGACGATACGATTTCACATAAGAGAAATGCAAAAAAGCAAACAAAAAAAAATATTGTGTATATATATAAATAAGAAAATAAAATAAACGCAATACTAATTTTACAAAAATTATTTAATATATATAATTATCATTAAAACAAAAAAAAAAAATGAACAAAATATATTTTATAAAAAAGAAATATGACTGAAAACGTGGTTAAAAACGTGAACATATCCAAAGGACAGAGGAAGAAACTTGAGAGAGCGTTAACTCGAGGCGTGCTGGTGAGATTCAAATTCACTCACGAAGATCTGACGAGTGGCGGTGACGATTGAATCGCCAGGACCAGAACTCAAATCAAAAGGATGGAGAAAACGATTGGTGATGGAAGAGGGTTGAAGGTGAGATTGAGTTCCGCTCAATTGAAATACAATTTGAAAATGAAAGGCGGCTTCCTACTGCTGTTGGCAGGAATCGCTGCAAAAGCATTGCCCTTTGCCGTAAAAGCATTGCCCTTTCTTGGAAAGACTCTCAGCATGGGAGCTCTCTCGGGTCTCGCGAGTTCGTCAGTTGAGAAATTAATGGGTGGCAGCGGACTGTTTTTGAAGAAGGGAGGAGCCGCGTGTCACATCCACATAGATGACAATGGTGAAGGATTGTATCTAGAACCCGTAAGAGGTGGCAACTCTTTCAGTGGAAACGGTCTCGATCTGAAGAGTGGACAGAATGTTGAGCGACTCAGTAAGGGTTTGCTGTTTGGTGAGAATTCACCATTTAAGAATATACCGATTTTCGATATGTTATTATAATGTAAAACAATTATATAAAATATAAAAAATATAAATCATAGAATGTATAAAAAAAATAATATAAAATGGATAAAAAGGTGAAAAACAATTAGATGATAATGATGAATATCGCGGGATAGAGTGCGAAAAAGATGTGGAAAAACGATTAGACGCTAATGATGAATATTGTGGGATAGTGTGGGAAAAAGATGTGGAAAAACAATTAGATGCTAATGATGGATATCTTAGGAAAGAACTGAAAAAAGAGTTTAAAAATGATTGGAATAGATGGTTGAAATTTAAAAGAATGAGACATTTTCCACTGCCACCACTACCTTCTGAAGAGAATGGTAATGATGTGAGTGTTACCAAGAGATGCACCACATTCGTTCATAATCATGATACAGATAAATAAATGTGTTCTTATAAAAAATGTAATATATCACAAAAAAAGGAAAAGAAAAGCAGAATCGACATCGAAATTTGAGAAAAAAGGAAACGTTACTATAATATATATGGGCGATAGTGAAGAAGAAGAAGAAGAATGAAAACAAAAAGAACAAAAAACAAGTAATGAGATGTTCAACCTCTCTAGATCTCATTACTTTTTTTTCCTTCTTCTTCGCTAAAAAATCAGTCTCTCTATTGTTTTATATTTCCAAGTCCATTATTAGCATGTTGACAGTCGTGTCTTCTCCTTTTCGAGAATGTGTTGAATGTTTATCTTTACTTTTGCAAGTTTTTTTACATCGGTGAATGCGCTCTCACCACCCGATTTGTTCACGAGTTCGAGAGAGATTTTTGGATATATGTAACTTCCGTAGGGCAATGACAAATCGTCCTTGTCAAATTCTGTCTTTGGCGATGACGATTTTCTGTAGATCGCTTTGGTACTCGTAAAACAAATCGAGCATGGCTTTGTCCAATTTCAAAGGCATGCTATATTTGTCGTATTTGTGCTCTAAGCCCTTCGTCTCAACCTCGTTCAATTTGATGGCGTCGCGTCGTTGTAATCTATAGATTTTACAACCGAATCTCTTACACGTTTCGACTCATTTCAATTTGCATCTTTTAGGTGTTGTTGTCATGATCGATTATTTGTTTTTTTTTGTTTTATGAATTATTGCAAATAATATATATTTTTGAATTTTGTGTTTAAATAATAATTTGTTAAAAAAGTTTGTTTTTTTTTTACTCTCTATATTTTTATAAAAAGTTTTTTAATTTTTAATTGTCTTTAATGTGAATTTTTTTATTTTTTGTAAAAGTGTTTTTTTCTCCTTATATAAATAAAAAGTTTAAATTTTAACGTCCTTTTTTTCTCGTATTAATTCAATTTTCTCACATTACGGAACATAAAAAATTGATTAATTTTTTTTTTGTTTTTTGGAATTTTATGTTTAAATAATAATTTATTAAAAAAGTTTTGCTTTTTTCTCTCTATATATATACAAAAAAGTTTTTAATTTTAACTTTCTTTAATGTGAATTTTTTTTTTTTACATATATATAAAGACTATTTTAAAACTTTTTAACAAATTATTATTTAAATACAAAATTAACAAAAAATGTATTCTTACAAATGAAACAAACAAATAAAAAAATGGAAAATTCAAATGAGAAAACCGTACCTCAGTTAAACGAGATGAGTAGAGAATTAAAAATTCCACATTTCAGAAATCATAGAACCAAATAAAAAAAAAACTGAAGTCATACAGGAGTATCATTTGTGAAACGATGGAAAGAAAAAAATTGAAAGATGGAAAGTGGACAAACTTAAACAGACTTGAATCGCAGAAACAAATAAGCTGATGACAGTAACGCCTGATGATAGAAAACAAAATGTGAAGCGTGATGAAATTAGAAAGATCATGCGCGAGGAGTTTCATAGTTTGCTCGATTAAAAGGCAAATGAAATGATGATAGCAACGACGTCCAAAAATGCTTCGGTTGCGAAAAATGAGAAGAAAAAGGTAGTAAAGGGAATCAAAATGCCGATATCGAAAAAAAAGAAAAGGTTTCGGTTGCGAAAAATAAGAAGACGACTAAATGAAAAGCCGTCGATGAACTTCAAGTTTCAAAAGAAGAAAAAAAAATAAAACGAAAACGAGTGATGCCGTTCAGAATCTAGACAAACGAGATATATCAAATGAAATTTGACTAGACATCGATGAAGGGAAAGGAGAAAAATATGTTGCACGAGTCATCATGGAAGCATTCCAATTGAATCCTGTAGAGCGGGAGAGTGCGATCAACGGCTTTTTAAAACTTTCGACGTGGTTCCCTCGTTCAAGAAAGTCGATCCGAAATTGTTCATGGAATGGGTGAAGAAAAAAGTATTGGATTTGTTTTGCAAACACGTGAACGTGGGACAAAAGATTAAGATGATACTCCATTGCGTGATGAATAAAATCGACGTGAATTCCGGCGAGAGCATCATGAAAAAGGCATATTTCAGATCTAATGTCGAACCCGTATTTCGAGGTTCAGATTTATCAGATGTTTTTGAAATGATTAAAGACAATATGTTGACGTTTCTCGTGAATTATCAACATGAAGTAGTAATTGGATGTTCGATGAGGTGTTGAAACATGAAATTCATATAACTAAAAACGATTTGTTGAAAGCGTCTTCCTACGTGGAATTACCGTATTTCTTAGCTAAAAAAAAAGCTGTGATCAACGTGAGAAATAAAGATGATCAGTGTTTTAAATGGGCAGTCACCTCCACTTTATACCTTTATATAAATGCACTCCGATAGAGTTTCTTGTTACGAGGAGACTTCTAGAAATCTTGATTGGACCGGAGTGACTTTTCCAATGCAGTTAAAACACATTGAACATTTCGAGGCTCAAAATTCCACCGTAGTGGTGAACGTCTTGGGATACGATGATGAAAAATGAACGATCTATCCTCTCAGACAGACTTTGTATCTCGAAAGAGAAAAGACGATTATTTTATTATTGATTTCGAATGGTGACAATCGTCATTATTGTTGGGTTAAAGATTCGAGCTGATTACTGTCGACACAATGTAATAAATATGAACATAAGACATGTTTATGTTGCAACTGCATGAACGCGTTTCACAGTGAAAAATCGTTAGCGAAACATCAGGAATATTGCAACAAAAATCAAGGTGTCGTCGTCGAAATGCCTAAATCCAACACCATCGTGAACTTTCAAAATCACAATAGAAGGTTAAAAGTACCATTCGTCGTGTACGCCAATTTTGCACTTCCTGCCAACCCAACGCTCTTCAAAGTTACATCAAAAGATATCAAAAACACACGCCTTCGGGCTATTGCATTTACGTGAAATGCGCTTTTGACTCGCAACACAACATGGGTCCCTTCACCTACACGAAATGGTGCAAAGACAACGACTTGGCTCAAAGGCTCGTGGAAGAGTTAGAGTAAAAAATTCAAATTTTATACTACAAATTCAAAACTCTGACGTAAATGATCATCACGCGAGGGAAGCAGGACGAAAATAACAGAGCCACCGAATGTCACATATGCAGACAATCGTTCGACGAGAATTTGGAGGAAAATAAGAAGGTCAGAGACCACGATCATTACACAGGTCTGTATCGCTGTCTGGCTCACAGCAAGTGTAATTTAAAATATCGAAATGCCGTTTTCTATCCGGTGATATTTCACAATCTCTCGGGTTATGACAGTCATCTGGTTGTGAAAAAGCTTGGCACCACAGACGAAGAATTAAACTGCATTGTGAACACTGAAGAAAGATACATTTCCTTCACAAAATGGAAGGTCATGGAGAAGAAAAGAGTAATCGACGAAGAGACATTGAAAGAAAAAACGAAATCCATTCATAGAGCCATACTTTTCATCGACAGTTTTAAATTCATGTCAACCGCTCTGGAAAAATTAGTCGATAACATGAGCGAGGATAAATTTAAAATCACGAGCGGACACTTTGGAGAACGAGTAGATGTCATGTTGAGGAAAGGAGTCTATCCTTACGATTACATGGACGATCTAAAGAGATTCGACGACACCGCACTACCTTTGAAAGAAGATTTTCATTCGAAATTATACGAATCCGACATTTCCGACGAGAATTACGAACACGTCAAAAATGTGTGGAAATTGTTTGATATGAAAACCATGAGAGATTGTCACTAATCTCTATCTGAAGACTGCTCCTGGCAGACGTGTTCGAAAATTTTCGAGACGTCTGTCGTCGAAATTACGAACTGGATCCGGCTAGGTATTTCACCGCACCCAGTCTGGCGTGGGATGCTCTGTTTAAGACCACTGAAAGCCAATTGGAATTATTATCCAGCGTCGACATGTTGCTCATGTTCGAAAAGGCTTCGAGAGGTGGCGTCTCGATGATCTCACACAGATATTCTGAAGGTAACAATCCCTACATGAAAGAAGGTTTTGATTCGGAATGATCGAATAAATACATACAGTATTGGGACGCTAATAATCTGTACAGTTGGGCCATGAGTCGTCCTTTACCGATTGGAAATTTCAAATGGGTGACGGAACCGGAAGAGATGCAAAAATGTAGAGACTATCCTTGCATTTTAGAAGTCAATTTGAACTATCCAGAGGAATTACACGATCTACACGATGATTATCTGCTAGCTCCCGAATGAATGGAACCGATCGAAGGAGATGAGGAAAAGCTCATTCCCAATTTATTTAACAAACGTAAGTATGTCATCTACAGCGAGAATTTGAAACAATACGTCGATTACGGGATGAAATTAGTCGACATACATTGCGTCATTCGATTTGACGAAGAGCCTTGGATGAAAAAATAAATCGATCTCAACACGAATCTCAGAATTCGAGCCGAGAATGATTTCGAAAAAGATTTCTTCAAACTCATGAACAACTGTGTGTATGGTAAATCGATGGAAAACATCAGGAAGAGAACCAACATTTGACTCGTCACGTCTGAGAAAAAATCTAAAAAATTAGTGGCGAAACCCAATTACAGACATTGAACCATATTCGACGAAAATCTAGTGGCCATTCACATGCAAAAGATGCACCTGAAGTTCGACAAACCCTATTATCTCAGACCAATCATCTTAGATATCAGCAAGCGATTGATGTACGAGTTTCACTATGATTACGTCAAACGGAAATTTGGTGAGAAAGCCAAACTACTGTTCACCGACACGGACAGTTTAGTTTACGAGATAGAGATGAAAGACATCTACTGAGATATATCTCTGGACATGACCACGTGGTTTGACATGAGCAATTATCCCATCGATCACCTGTCCAACATTCAATCAAATGACAACAAAAAGGTGTTGGGTAAATTTAAGGATGAGAGCGGCAGTAAACAAATCGTCGAATTCGTGGGTTTGAGACCCAGACTGTATGCTTATCATCTAGAAGGTGAAGTGATCAAGAAGTGCAAAGGGGTTAAAGCGTTCGTGATGAAGAAAAACATCTCTTTTCGAGAGTATAAAGATTGTCTGTTCGGAAGTGGTCCAGTGTATAAGACTATGAAATCGATTCGAAGTGACAAGATTTCACTGACAGCCAATGACGATAAGAGATTCATGTTAGACAATAAAATAATCACTTTGGCACTCGGACATTGGACTTTGGATATGATTATGAATGATAGGATGCAAGATAGGATTCCAGATATGATTAAGAACGATAGGATTCCAGAAAATCAAGAGGAATTAGATGGATTCAAGATTATGGAAGTCAATAGAGACATTGAGAAAGTTCGTTTAAAAAAGAAAAAGAAAAAAATATAAAAAATAACGTCATTTTAGTGAATTATAATAAAATAAATAAATAAAAAAAATATACACATTTATGAATAAGAAAATAGAGATATCCGTAGAAGGTGTCATCTTACCTAACGAACCCCTATCCAACATCGATCTGTCGAATGCGGCAAAGGATTTGAAAATCAAAGATTTTCTAGGCGTGTTTTCCAGAGATGCCTTGCCAAAGAGAAGACCTTGACAGTCGGAATGCAGACTTTTAAATCTGGATGACTTATCAGGTGAAGACACTCACTGGGTGGCGTGGTTCAAGAACGGGAAGAAGAATTATTATTTTGACAGCTAAGGAATTTCACCACCGAAAGAAATAAAGAACTATTTCAACGAATCGATGGTCACCTGTGTTCTACGTTCTCAAGATATGGTCAGAAGGAGATCGGTTTCAAGACATTCTCAATGATTTACATTAGAGAGAGATTTTTCTTTTATAGTATATATAAAGGTAAAAAAATTATTTAAAAAAAATTTAATCGAATAAAAACAAAAAATAAAAAATAAGTGAAATAATTCATTTTTAATAAACTGTGTTTGAAATATATTTTTTAAAACAAAAAAAACCTCAAAACAACATGCCAGTCGATAAATTAGGTAGAAGTGACGATGAAAATCGACCCAAAAAGAAGAGGAAGACTCTCGAAGTTGGCAAGGGTTACGATGTTGCCAACTTGGACAAACGTTATGTTCAGAGATACGAACCTCAAGAGGAACCTTTGAACATGAACGATAAGAAGCTCTACAATCTACCCGAGCCAATAGATGTCGCAGATGCAGCGGCTAAAATATACAGGGGGAATGCAGATTTTGAACGAATCATGCTAGATAATTACGTGGATAAAGCCATGACCGACGATTTCGATCTAAAATCCAAATGTTTGGTGAACGTCGCAAATCCCATAGATTCCACCGATGCTGCTACCAAGAAATCTCGCGCGATTCAGCGGACATCTGAGAAATAGATACATTCAGAAAATGATGCAATCAGAATTGAATGCCAATTCTAACAAGGTAGCGAACATGGCCACTCCCACGAATCCCAAGGATGTGGCGACCAAACACTACGTAGATATGGAACAGAAAAAGTCTGACATTCGAGAAATGAAATCGGATCTGAATGCAGGATTCAACAAGATATTGAATCTGTCGAAGGTCGACGATGCAGATGCGGACTCCACCACGGTCAACAAGGGTTACGTGGATTCCACCGTGATATGATCTCAAGAATACGTAGAATTGCAAGTGGATGATCTCTACCTGAACAAACAATTTGGCGGAACCATGGACGGTGGCATCAACATGAACAGTCAGAAATTATTCAGTCTCGATCTCGATCCTGAATTCGATTCCAGCGCAGTCAGCAGGAAGTATGTGGATGACAACTCAGTTTGGAGAAAGGGCGACATCATGGAAGGTAAACTAGACATGGGCGGACACACGCTCACGAATCTACCGGATCCCGTGCACATGTCGGACGCCTGCACCCTGATTTCGGTGGTGGAGAAAGTCAAATACGCCAGGCAATTGATCACCATGTGGGCCGAGGAGACTGGCACGTTAGAGGAGGGAAAAGCCGAGTGGTCTTTCAAAAATGGAGGTAGCGGATCGCAACATGGTCAGGTGGGATGTCCCATGCCATTGGGAGGTGAAATCATTCGAATGAGTCTGGCTTCCATTGATTTGAATAACAGAGTGGTCGTCAATCTCACGGTGAACGGAGTAGAGAGCGATAAGAAATACAGCATCGAAAAGACCGAGAATCAACACTCGAATGTTAGCACATTTGGCACGCCTCTCGAAGTGAACGCTGGAGACAGGATTAATTTCATTACAGAAACCAATAATCCCGAAGCCGCCACTTCCGAGGTGAGCATACTGATCGAACTAGATCCTCTGAACAAACAGTGAAGGCATGGAAATAATTAATTAAAAATAATGAGAGATTATTAAAAACAAAAAAAACAAAAAAAAAGTAATGAGATTTAGAAAGATGTTCAATCTCTCTAGATCTCATTACTTTTTATTTTTTTTTGTTTTTAATAATTACTCATTACTTTTCATTTTTTAATTTTTTTTTCACACACATATCTCTCATCGAATGATCGACATCTTATTTCCATCTGATTCGAATTGTAATTCTCTATCCGACAGGACCAGGGCAAAGGCTTCGTTTTTTCTCGGCGTGTTCCTATCGAATTGCATCTTGATCTGAATGTCTAAGATGCTACTCTTGAGTTGTTCATTCTGTTTACTGACATCGAATACGTACATGGGATACATTGACTTGTATTATATTAGGGTTGCTCATCAATTCGTCCAGACCGCCATACTTCTTTCTAAAATCTGCGGCATCGCCGTACAGTCTGCAGAAATCGTTCTTGTCGAACGACGCATTGTAATCGATTGCTGGATATCTCGTCGTGTTCAGAAACACTTGCATGTTTCTCAAATTGCAGTGATCGAACAGCATTGCATTCTTTCCCTAAGACCCATCCTTATCGGTCTGAAACGCAACCATGATGAAATGCAGTCTCTCGTAAGCGGATTTCACAGTCAATCTGCAATCGAAGTGATTCATGGAGAGTGGAATGCTAGCCGTGTTGCATTGTCTCATTTTAAATCCCACGGGTAATTTACTCTTGGATTCTATGATCTTGTAGAGACACATTTTTTCCACGATCGAAGGCTGCACGTGCAGAACGAACAACGATATCTTGTGTAGAGTTAACTTACCTGCATCGGTCATGGGGAGTCTCACTGTCGCATCGTCGTTTCCCTTTCGAATCAACGTCAGATTGTATTTGAATCCATACATGATCTTGTTATAATCGTCCACGAATCCAAAGATGTGTTTCAAAGGTATCCTGAATGAAAATGTTCCTTTAGGTCTGGACGTCTTGACGATGTAGTCGAATACCGTGGCAGTGCCGGCGCTAGCAGGGCCGACGATGTCTTTCACCCACAACTGATTAAGTCCTCTGGATTTTGAAAAATCATCCAGATACGTCAAGAGTCCGAACATCGTGGTGGCCTGACCGGGATGAAACATAGATTCTATCTCTTGTCTGGATAGCAAGTATTTTATATTACTGAATAGATGCATGATGCCATTATTGGCTAGAGTAACCGTGTTGTTGTCGGTGTATTTGGTCCCATCTTCCTTGGTGAGACGTCCCTGCACCACTATGTAACTCTCACTAGGATGAACAAATAGATCTTGGGTTTCAACGTTGATTCTTATCTCTCCCGCATTGTTCAAACCTGTTCCGGTTATCAGTTCATATTCGTGAACCTCGTATTCTTGAATACTTTCATCTTTCACAATGCTTTGTGTGATATCTAGTATATTTGCCATTTTTGAAGGTTTTTTTGTTTTTTGTTTATTAATTAGCTTGCTTTTTTATCTAAAAATAGTTTTAATTATTTTTTATTATTATTATTTTTTCTCTCCTTTATATATATATGTGTAAACAAGAAAATGTTAAAGAGAGTAAATAAAAAAAATAGTTTTCTTTATTAAAACTTCGTCTTCTGCAATTGTTGTTCGTAAAACTTTCTGATGATCTCTTTGCCACCCAAAGCTTCGATTTTGTAAGTCACCGAATCAGTGTGAAATATTCTGATTATCACGAAGATTTCTGAGGTCCATCAAGGAGTGTAACCCTTTTTGAAGTGCTTCTTATAAGCGTAGATTCTCACTCGATCGCCGACTGCAAAGTTTGGCAGTCTAGACTTCTTCCTGATCTTAGATTTCTCGGGATATAGATTCTCATAGACCCGTTTTTCGTTTCGAGGATCGCTAGCTTCCGCGGGAGTCATCTTGATTGATCTGTGTCACGTGTTGTGGTAATTTTCAACAAGACCGTTCAGCGCGTATATGCATTCCTTATTCGAATTCGCCGTGAAGTATCTGTGCATCTTTTCCTTCATTGTTCTATTCCAATGTTCCACGACGCTGGCTTTCTCTTAATTTTTGATCGAGTAGAGGTCGACCAATCGACGAACGTCCTTGTTGTAGAATTCCTTCCCTTTATCCACCCACAATTTATTCATTTTTCGAGAAGGCGAGTCGAACACGCTCTTCAGAGTCCCGGCGATGCAAGGTCCCGATTTTTTCTTCAAAGCTCTGATCCAACCATATTTGGAAAACATGTCGATGACCATCAATAGATATTTGACGCCCTCGTTCCACCTCGAAAAACGACCTCATGTTGACCAAGTCGGCAGACCAAATGTCATCCAGACCCTTCACGAACACCCTTCTCTTTCAAAATTTATGCATGATGGGTTTGTGTAACTCCTCAGCCAATTCGCTCATCAATAATCGTTTCTTCTTCTTTTCTGAAATGCTTTTTTTTTTGAATGCCCCATCCGAATCGATGTTTCGCACCGATCAGATTGCCGACCAGTGAACGTTCTATCTTCTCTCTCCTGGTCGGATTCAATATACCTCTCAATTTTGCTAACATGTGTTTATCGCAGACATCATTGCGAGTCTTGGTGTCTGGATGTCCGGCGTAGCACACATCGTGATCTTACAAGGCCACGTCCACCCTATTCATGGGTTTGCTCCAAGATTTAGCAGTCAGATCAGCGTTGAGTCTCTTGTTCAATTTCATTCCAGGTCCCGTGAAACTGTGACCCGGCAGATGCATTTCGAAAGGTAGATTATTGATCATTTTATTCACGATGCCTTTGCCTCTGCTCGTTTTTTTTTTTTTGACGAATCAAGTCTTGATCGAACAACACACATTGCAAATTCTGGGAAGCATCAGTCATCGTTTTTAGTTCGTACTTCTCGAGAATTACCCGACTCGGTAAGTGGTCTAGAATCGGCCTTTTATACCTACTACCGTCAGAGCGATCGCTTCGGACTCCCGCATTGTGTCCTTGGGCAAGGCACTTAACCCCGATTGTCCACATGTGGGCAGGATGACGCCTTGTACTAAGGTGTACTGCACGTCGATGGTGCGAATGTCTTCAACCAATCTAACCCTGCCTGTGCTGCAGTGAGGAGTTACGATGTTGGGGAGCTGGCAGCTGCTCGTCGTTGCTCGGTTGTTCTCTCCGTGTACTCCGGCTTCCTCCACCCGTAAAACTGTCATGGTCATGATTAGCCATTGTGCATAAGTATGTGACCTTAAACACCAATAAATAAATAACGATATTGTAAACAATATTACTTCTAACATTATATTACTTGCAGATGATACTTCTTTGTTCCTCGTGGTTGAACAAACCAAATTGGCCGCCGAGAAAATTAACAAGGACATAACAAATAGAGGGTTGGGCCCAGACATGGGTAGTGAACTTTAACCCCTCCTCCCCCCAACCGAATCTTTGGTGATCAGCCGCAAATCCCCAAAACCAAATCATCCCCCTCTTTTAATGTCTACCCAAGTAATAAAGAATGCTGAAAAACACAAATACTTTGGCCTTATCCTCAACAACCGCGGCAACTGCGCGTCACACATTGCGGAAATAACCTCGAGGGGATGGCAACGCAGAGGTATGCTTATACAACTAAAATTTAGACTTGACCGAAAAGTACTTGAAAAGATCTACTTTGCATTTGTTCGCCCCATATTGGAATACGCGGCTGTAGTCTGGGACAACTGCTCCACCCAGAAAGTCGTGGAGGTTGAAAAAATACAAAGGGAGCTTGCATTGTTACGGTGGAACTAGAAGTGCAAGTAAACAGTCCCTGTACATCGAAACAGGCTGAGAACCTCCAGAGACTAGAAGGAAAAAACACAAGTTAATTCAATACCTCAAAATGTTTCATGGCCTTACACATCCTTATCTCTCACTGATGGTAGCCCCATCAGTAGCTGAAACGCAGAACTACAATCTGGGGAATAATGCCAAGCTGAACACAATCCAATGCCGTACCAACCAGCACCACGCCTCTTTTTAACCATCCGCGACTAACCTTTGGAATGATATCCCTAATGAAATTAGACACAATCCTAATATTACGACGTTGAAGCAATATCTCAATAGCACCAGAAGAACTATACCGAAATTTTACTTGGGACATAAATCACGCCTGGCCCAAATCTTGAAATGTAGACTACATTTACGGTGTAGCAACTTGAATATTGATCTCCACAACAGCTATTTGTCTGAATCTAATAGCTGTAGATGTGGCGAGCGAGAAACCGCTGAACATCATTTGATGTTTTGTCCACATTTCGATGACGAAAGGAACCAAACAATTGGAATTCTAGGAATACAGCCCACCATCGACATCTTGGTATATGGAAGTGAACATTTCTCCCCGACACAGAACCGATCACTCTTCGAAATCATCCACAGGTATATTGTCCTATCCAAACGGTTCCACGACTCAGTAATCCTCGGGTAGCTCATAATTCGCCGCTCCTGCTTCCGAACACTGAACTTGTTACATACTGCTCTTTGCCTTTGCTACTTGTCCATTTTGTAACTACGGCAAGAATGAGGTGTCCTTTAAATAAGCCGACGCACTTTTCTTTAATAAAACCCAGTCGCTGTTGGCACAAGACACATCCTAACCGTGGACATACTGCTAGAGTTGACTGAGTTGCCATCTTAACACAATTGCATTAGGGGACAAAAAGAAAACCCAATACACACTTCTTAGACCGCTTCTTAATATCTATCGATCCCAAATGCGCATCTAAATAGTGGGCTACCCCAATATATCTCAAGATGTCCCATGATCAGTGAATCTGTTTGCTGTATGCACTCCTGTTAGGGTACTTTCGCGCTGCATGCAATTGTAGACGCCGGGTGGCCATGCCTGACTGGAACGTGTTCCCGTAAAAGTAAGCAGGATTACATGTAGGTGCTCTCTGTTATCCTTGATCATTGCATTTATCTTACAATCAACATGAATTTTGTCTGTATTAACGCCGCAACTGTCGTGTATCCGACCCCCTGATACAGATGTTTGTATCAGGGGGTCGGATACAAGCACGTTCCTTTCGCGTGAGTTCCATTTTTTTCTTTTTGTTCATCCGCACGAATAAATAGTTCGTTATATATTTGTCTACATTCTTGACTTATCCCCAATGTATTGTAAGATAAAATGATTATTACCATTATGTGGATGTACAAAATATGTAGCCGAGTCTCGCTCCGGATTCTAAGGGTAGATCACGACTCGTCTTCGACTCGTCGTGATCTGCCCTTAAAACCCCGGAGCTCGACTCGGATACATATTTTGTACATCCACATAATGGTAATAATGTATATTTATCAGCTGACACAATTATACAAAGTAACCTGTCCGCCTTTTCGTGTGTTTTCTTGTATATTTTGTATATCTCGCTCCGGGTTCTAAGGGTAGACCGCGACTCGTCTTCGACTCGTCGTGATCTGCTCTTAGAACCCGTAGCTCGACTCGGATACATATTTTGTACACCCACATAATGGTAATAATGCATATTTATCAGCTGACACAATTATACAAAGTAACCTGTCCGCCTTTTCGTTTGTTTTCTTGTATATTTTATATGATATTTTTTTTTCTTTACTCAGGTATCCAAAGTATGGCACGACTCAGCGGTATACTCTAACCTGACGCGTGTGGACGTCTAACGATGACAAACAGTGGTGTAGCCAGCCCAAAACAAGTGTGAGTTTGTGTGTGTGTGGGGGGGGGGGGGGGGGGGGGGGGCAATCTCGCAGAGCCTGGCTTAACTCCATTTCAATAGGGGGGTGACAGTGGTGTGTGCGGGAAAAGCTTTCCAAGCCTTCACATCTCAGAATTTTGCGTCCTTAAAGTTTGAGCTAGATAACCAAGGTAACAATAATCAGGGTTTCCACTAGAGGGAAATAAATGTGTCCGATATGGGGCGCCCAAGGGTCATCGATGGGGTTTTTGAACCCTGGAATTCAAAATTTTTCTAAACATTTTGAATTCCAGGGTTAAAAAAATCCCATCCCCTTGCATCTGAGCAGATATTTTGAGGTCTTTCATGTATTGACGACAGTCACTGTCTACCTTTTCACCGACACAGATATTAGGTCTAGCAATCTACAACCTAACCCCCATGGACCTTACCCCCCCCCCCCCCTCCCTACGATTTTTATGCCATTTTGGGACATATTTCGAGGACCAACTTTGAAAGAAAGTGGGGGGGGGGGGGCGCGTTCCAACCCCCCCCCCCCCCCCGTGGCCACGCCACTGGCCGCCAATTCCAATGGAACAGCAACACTCATCCCTCAGTAGATATGTGAAGATAGACCGGTCCAACACAAAATATGGAGAGGTCTAAGTGACACTCGCAACCAGCGGCGTACTGCCGCAGATTGCTTGTGATACTTGGTCCTGTCCACGTTCTGTAAAAATACTCTCTTCGTAATTTGTAGGGGGCGCGGTGGCTCAGTAGGTAGAGGTGCATGCTGCAAGCCGAGAGGTCCTCGGTTCGAATCCCACCAGATGTAACCGTGTTGTGTCCTTGGGCAAGACACTTCACCCCTATTGCCCATTTGGGGGCACGGTGACGTCGTGGACTAAGGTGTACTGCACGTCGATGGTGCACTTGTCTTCATCCAATGCTAACCCTGCTTGTGTGGAGGTAGTACGTTGGGGATCGAGCTGACAGTTGCTCGCCGTTGCTCGGTGGTTCTCTCCGGGTACTCCGGCTTCCTCCATCCGTAAAACTGTCATGGTCATGATTTGCCAATGTGACCTTAAACCTCAATAAATAAATAAATAAATAAATAATTCGTAATTTGGAGCAGTATCGAAGTGTGTTCTGTGCCGAAAATGGTGTTTAATGGGCACGAATGGATCAATCAATATCTCAACCGTCAATACTGAGCCCACCTCTGGCTCAGTCATCTTAAATTGATCATTACCGCAGAAATCTTTGCTGATATTTCGTTCCATTTGGAGATTTGTAGACTAGTATAAGCCTTCGAGTTGTTGCTGAATCCATTTAAATATTTGTTTTTTGTGAATTTATGCTTGTCAGTACTGTATAAATTAATCATACTTTAGAAATAAACATTGTTTAAACTACTAAAATAAATATTTTTCGGGGCCCGTTTTACGCGCGCAGGTGTTAGTGCACGCCATTTCATGTTTTGAATTGAATTGAATTGTTTTTATTTGCACATGAACAAAAAAATCATATTTTGCAAAATAAAATAATAAAGTAACCAACAAAAATGCAGGTACGTATATTATAATTATGCAGTGAAGAGAATGCGGTGAAGGTTTTGAGATCAAGAGATAATGTGAGGTAATAGGGGTGATTGAAGATTACTGAAAAGTGAGCTTTCGATTTCTTTCTTATCCGAGTCCGGTGTCCGTACTTTAGACCTCCTGGAGGGGTCGTACTAAAAGACGACCGTAGACGACCGTAGACGAGCGTAGACGACCGTAGAAAAAGTAAGAGGGTTATGGGGAAAGTGAAAGCACAGAAGGGTTGACAGCGACCTTATAAACCTATGTTTAAAATATTATAACGATAGGATATGCTTATCCCATTTTATAACGAAAAATGTTAATCCATGATCAAAAATCTACGGTCGTCTTCTCGTACCATACTAAAAGACGACCGTAGATCGAGCTGTTAATTAAGTGAGTGAGTGAGAGAAGACAACATTGAAGATTTATCTCCTCACATCTTGATTACCATCCGCCGACATCAACGCAAAAAATTGAACTTTTATTTCAGGCGGTAAAAAACAAATAATTACATTTTGTCATTATTTAACGAATTTCATGTAGTCGGGCTTGTCAAATTTATTGACTAATTGTTTCGGGAGGAGGGGCTGCAATGTATTTTTCGCGAATCAAGAGAATTTGTTCATCAAGTATATCAGGATTAAACAACACAACTGATGCTTTCTCGAGGCAAGGGAATGAGTAAATGCATCCCCTCAGCACTCCCAGCTACAGGGGAGGGTGCCCTCATTGGGAGGGGTCAGGAGTGGGTACATGGGGATTCGCAGTGACAAATTCAGTTTCGCACACAACCTCGTTAAATGTGCCGTTGCGATTGCGTTCTTATGTTAATTTAATCTTCGAGAAACGCATCCGGCAGAAATAAAGCATTGGACCCTCGGGGCGCGGTGGCGTTGCGGTAACAGGTTCTCGTCAGATCACCGAAGTTAAGCAATGTCGAGCCCGGTTAGTCCTTGGATGGGTGACCGTCTGAGCAATCGATTCGGACTCACTGGTGTGTTCTTGGGCAAGGCACTTCACCCTGATTGTCCACGTGGGGGCACGATGACGCCGTATACTAAATCGTACTGCACGTCTTCAACCAATCTAACCCTGACTGTGCTGCACTGTGGAGTTACGATGTTGGGGAGCTGACAGCTGCTCGTCGTTGCTCGGTTGTTCTCTCCGGGTACTCAGGCTTCCTCCACTCGTAAAACTATCACCGACACGATCTGACCTCGGCCATTAATGTGTCGTTAAACCCTAATAAAAAATGGACCCAAGATTTGTTGTCGCAACTGCAAACATGTGCGTCCAGCATAACTGCGTGACGTAGGCCTATATGTCAAAATTTTGAATTTGAAGACAGACATGCTAATGCTTGTATAGTTCTCACGAGGAACAGATTCTCAAACAGATCCTACATAGGCAAATGATTGGTGATTGCTTGAAGTTTCATAAATATGCAAATCTTTAGAATTACAGCCACAAGTTGCTCAGGCCCCAGTATTTCACTCAATCTTCCTTATAAATTACTTACATATCAAATGTGAGAGATCCCTCCGTTACTCAAGTTATCATGTAGAAACCAAAATCAGATTCGATGGACGCTAGAACAGGTGAAGAAATGGACACATTATTTACGCATACATGATCGATTTTCAAAACATGACAACAGCTCATATTGACTTCGGAGGTCGTGTTTGTGCTTCATTTCCAAACGAACTATGAAGAACGTTCCACTGACCCCCCCCCCCCCCCCCACACACACACACACTCCCCAATAGTTGTCCAAAAATCAAGGTAGTATGGGAAATTTTACTTGCAAAAATACCAGTATTTGGAAATTCGTAGCCTTGTTGTGACGAAGGGTTTTTTCTGAATGTGGTATTACACTTCCGTGAAAATTCCACCCGCCGACAATGCAAGATTTTCAGACTATACTCATCGGCTTCGAGGTTATTCCACAGCCGTGGTCGTGTTAAGTGTTTAGTTCTCTTCTATGTCTAACCTCATTCATATTAAAGTAACGACTCACACTTTATGACGAATACTTTGTAAATTTTAACATTTTAGGACGAAAAATGTTGATCCATGACCAAAAATCTACGGTCGCCTTTTCGAACAATACTAAAAGACGACCGTAGATCGAGCTGTTAATTAAGTGGGACAGTCTGCGAGTGTGATTACCACCTTTACGATTGAAATCCCATTGATAATCATTATTTGACATCCCAGGTGGAACCCCCAGGTTATGTTTGTATTCACATTGCCTGGTTAATAGCCCATACGGTAATATAACAATAACATGACTTCAGGAGGGCGTTATGGTTCATTAACGGCCCACCATAAATGATTAACAGCCCCAGGGCGTTATAACGGCCCGAGACGAAGTCGAGGGGCGTTATAAGGCCAGTGGGCTGTTAATCATTTATGGTGGGCCGTTAATGAACCATAACGCCCGACTATGGAAGTCATGTTATTACTATTATTACCACTTATTACCACATTGTTAACGGTACCTAGTATATTTTAAAGATAAAGTAAATTATTCAATTTCAATTAACAGTTTAATGAACATATATACAAACATATTTTGTGACATAAAATTTAACGGTCTCAACATTCAGCATAACATTTCTCAAGGAAAGTTAAGTTGTTCAACAACTTCACTTTCCTTGATAAATGTTTATGCTGCAGTTATTAAATGTTGCACCCGACATCAGCTGATGCAAAAGTTGGGTTTGTGGCTGGAAGTTCTGAAGCGTAGTTTGACTAGTGTTGGTTGGAATGTCAATGTTATAGACTGTCCCTGGTTCAGAGTTTCCAGGAATAGTAAGAATTCCATCAGCAGAGCAGAGATTGACAGTCTTGGGTTCAGAATGGTCAGGACATGTTTCAACAGAACTGGCATCGGGTTCGGAGCGACTATTAATAGAATTGGTAGCAGTGGGTTCAGTACTGCCATTGTCAACATTACTGACAGTGTTGTAATTTATAACACTTGCTGAGTCTCCAATAACACTAGTGTCTATGTTAAATGTTCCTACAGTGAACTCTTCGTTGTCAGAAAATTCATCATGTTCTGGGTTTACACTTAATGATGCACTCAACACATTTGAACAATGCCGTTTCTGAGTTATTGAAATGTCAGACAAGTAATGTTTTAAACTCTGGGTATTTTTATGGTTGGTGACAGTAATAATGCTACTTGGGTCTACTCCTGCCTGGTAAAGCGTTGTAATTGTACTTGCGCGAACACAGTGGCAAGTGTAAATTTGTGATAATGATGCTTTTTTAGAAATTCTCTGCATCATTTGTGATAAAGTGTTCTTTCCCATTGCTTCATTTTTAAACCATACCTGGTCATCTAGGCTGTAAATTTGTTTTGGTGTCTGGAATAACCTATCACACTTCTCACTAAGTTTTGCAATATAAAATTTGAGTATACCAACACCATTACCGTACATTTTTTGTGTGTTATAGTTAATATCGCACTGTTTGTATCCACCCTGGTGGTTTTTTGTAACCTCAGTTTTAGACAACTCAACAAACTCTGTCCCGTCACTGTCCATCCCTACACTAAAGGTATCTTTACACATTGAGGCCCATCCTTCTCGACCACGGCGACCAAAATAAAAGCATAGCATAAACCACATTGATTCCACCAGAACAACAGCATTTGAATTAAAATTTTGAAAATAAACCCCCAACTTCCGCATATCCTCTTCTCCAATGCTCGATTTGTGTTTTCTTTTTGAATTATTGCATTTCATGAAAAGTTTGCAGCGTGCAACAAACATATGGTTGGCACTGGTGAATTCTCGATCTTTAATTATATTGAGTGGCCTACTTAATGGCGCAGATGTTACATGTCTATGGATTCCAGCTCTAATAGATGTTAAAGTGCTTGGTGTAAGACTCGTTCCTTCCTTCGATTTCACCTCTGCATAAAATTTCCTTAATAGTTCGTTTAACATTTCAGGAGAAATTGTCTCAAAATCACAAAATTTTCCACGTCGAGCAAGCCACTCTTTAAACTTTTTGATGCCATATTGGGTTGATCTGGCTGTGCTTGCTGGAGTAGCACTGTTTTCGAGAAACATTAGATCTGTTTCGCTCAAGTCGCTATTTTGACTCATTTTTGCGATGTCGGTCAATTACAGAAAGCACATGTATCGTCTGCTTTGTTGACAAACAAAATCACGTGATTATCACGTCATTTATTTACTTCGAAATTAGGACACATTGTATTTCAAAGAACCGAACATTTCAGAGGAGAAAATACGTTTAAAAATATATATTATTTAAAAAATTGTTCGATTACTCACCTATAATACGTATAATATCCAACAAGTTTGAAATCCAGTGATCCAGATCATTTTATAAACTTTATACATTTCAGCAGAATGTTGGAACGAAAATGCGCGTTCGATCATGGGAGGTAATTTGTGTCTCTATTTCAAACATTTTTGGGAGGCAATTGCAAATGAGAAACCGGAAGTAAGTGGCGGGCCGAAAAATCACAACAAAATTTCATAACGGCCCGATGCAATTCACTACCGTGCGTTATGATATTCCACCGTATCAATAAACTCGCGATAACCTACAGGGAACGCCCTCTGAAGTGGTAATAATATACAATAACCGCTCAAACTTGTAGTTATGTTATTAAACCACCTGGCATACTACAAAGGTTTGAATGAGGACTAAAAGGTTCATAGATGTCCCTGTCTTGCTTAGAAATATTTTTATTTTCATAATATTCCACGTTGAATGTGCCAATTTGTTCCTGTCTTAGATTGCCCAATTTGTTGAGTCTTACCCGTCATCGGAAGCAAACTGCGTCACATTACTAAAATCACTTCAAAAATATTTCTTCTGTTTCTCGTGGTAAATGTGCCAATTTGTTCCTGTGTTAGGTCGCCCAATTTTATGAGTTTTACCAGCCATCGGAAGCAAACTGTGCCATTGGTAAAATCACTTTGGATTTTTCATAAACATTTTTCCTTTGTGGTTTCCAGTGTAATTTGTTCCAATGCGCCAATCACTTAGGGTCTTTTTCATTTATTTTATTTTTCATTTTTTTAAATATTTTTTGGTATTTTTTTTTTATATTGATCAGTTTATTATACGCTAAACGATAGATTAGCGAAAAATTGAGGAAAGATAGAAATTGTAATCTCCACTGAGAAGATATTCACGTTCACGGTATCAATCAAGTTGGCGGCTTTCAAAGCATCACTTCAACACATGTTCACCTTGAACTGATGCATGAAACCCGCCATCGCAGCGTGAAAAGGCAGCGATCAGCTGTTTAATTGCATGCATCAATTCAAGGATTAAACGAGTGTAATTACCGATAGGAGTGATCAGATTCTTATAAAAAGCGTATAATAAAAAGAAAATCTAGTGTTTTTGAGTGGATACTGAAAATTATCTCACTCGTGACCGAGACAAATGGCTATTTCAGCTCACGCAAGCGCTCGCGAAAAATAAACATTTGTCTCGGTCACTCATGAAATAATATGTAAGTCGTCCATATGTCCGCAAGAGTACATCAAACCAACCAGTACAGCATTGAAAGCTGTGCAATACAAACACAATCACTAGAATGCCCCACGGCCAAACTACCATCTTGGTCGCAATGGTGTTATGAATAAAGGTGGTCGCTTTCATCCCAATAACTCTCCAGGACTTTTACAATCTCAACCAAAGTCCAACAATCGTGAACTCATTTCTTATATTCAGAAACAGATGGAAAACATTGTACATGTTTTGAACTAAAAAAAAACTCGCTGCAATAATTCGCTCTGTACTCAGGTGGGGGTGTATTGATGAGCTATCAGGCCCATCTGGGTCCATGATTTTTTGAACTAGCAGTCCGTTTGGCCTTCAGTGTCTCGATTTATATAATTGTATATCCTATTTGTATATTTAAACAGATTTAAACATTTCTTGTAATCACGGATAATCAATATTTTTTTAGGTTCCTCATGGTCCTTCAGAAATAAAGACTTTAAGTTTTTGTAAATTATTTTTAGCATACATCAAAAATCAAGATACCAGTAGAAGTGGGCATATTTATGATAATTTCTTAGAAAAAAAATAAAAAGAATCCCGAACTGTCTCTGGTTTGGGAGCGGCCCCAGCATATTATCCTTAACGGTTATAAAAAGGGAAAAAATCCATCAATATGTGTTTTGGAAAGGTGGGAGTCATCCATCAGCCTATAAGGAAGAGAGGATGCTGAGCCTTGGCCATCTCCTGCAGGGGGGAATAGATGACGGGGTGATTGGAGCCCCCCCCCCCCCCAAAAAAAAAAAAATCAATAAAAAAACACATACACACACCCTCTCACAGACACTCACCCCAAAACCCTTAAAAGGGCTGTTAAATCTTTATTCAATAGATTATTTATATAAAATGACACTCGTCCCAGTCAGGCAAGCCTGTTTCAATCCTTGTCTGGTGTTTAGTGGTTTCCTGTGTATGTTAACAGAAAGGTAGGTTGTACCAAATCCTCCTACGCTTCGTCTACTATTTCTTTTTTGGCAGAATTTTGAACCCTCTGTAGCTTCTTATAGCATTGCTCAGAAACAAGTTTGTTTTTTAACCTTTGTCGGTAAACAGTATTTTTTTCTAAGTTGAAAACTGTGTGAATATTGAGCATTTCAGTAAAAGACATACCTCGGGCTTGTTTGCCTTATAATCTGCAAACACCCCCAAACAGTGGAAAATGATTGTGTGCACAAACAATCTACAAACCGTTATTAATACAATGCTTTGTCGGCGGATGGTAATCAAGGCGTCAGGAGATTAAAGTTGTCTTCTCTCACTCACTCACTTTATTAACAGCTCGATCTACGGTCGTCTTTTAGTATTGTACGAGAAGACGACCGTAGATTTTTGAACATGGATTAACATTTTTCGTTATAAAATGGGATAAGCATATCCTATCGTTATAATATTTTAAACATAGGTTTATAAGGTCGCTGTCAACCCTTCTGTGCTTTCACTTTCCCCATAACCCTCTTACTTTTTCTACGGTCGTCTACGCTCGTCTACGGTCGTCTTTTAGTACGACCGCTCCTGGAGAGGCATCCAATTCTCGAAAGTGCAGTAGGAACACACCTTTGTTTTACAAAGTTGCCTTATCACGTGCAATGTTGATGGCGATATGAAAGTTCGCTTGGCTTAAAAAGCTGACTTATTGTAACTGGGTTGCTTTTTTGGGGAACTCAGTGACTCGAACGATAAACATTGCGTGAAACCTATACCAGCAGTCATTTAGGCGCAACAGGTATTCATTATTCGTGTAAACATGAATGAAACTGACAGTCTTGTCAATGTCGAAGTTGTGCGAAACGTTCAAAATCAAGAACAATTGCGTCAATCACTAGTCCAATAATATTAGCCTTCGCCTGTGCTCCGAATTTATTATTTTTTTATTTTTAATATGTCGCACCGTCGAAGTCTGATCTGATCTTTCGTTTTTCCAGCAGCAAAGTACGAAATTAGGCGACATAACACTAATATGATGAATACTCATTCTCCATACATGTTCCCACATTCGACAAGAATAATATGCCTTCACATTCACATTAGATGTATAAATTTCCTATACTTACTGTCGAATTACGTATTAAATACCAATAATTAAATAAAAACATTTTTTCAAGCGGTAATGTTACAGCGGTTGGAAAATTGTTAAAAATCGTATCCCATTTCCGGGAACGGACCTCAGCGGTATTGCAACGACTGCCGCGTCGTTTGACTTGGTGTGCACTACATTATCAGTATTCCGTTTTTCACTCCGCGCTTCCGTATCAACCCATCTTCCAGTTCAACAGTTTGTTTCGAGTTGAAAAAATTGCAGTGCAAATGACGCCTAAATAATTCAAAATATTGATTTATTTGCAAGAAAATGACCACCAGAATGAAGAAAAATGTGTTTTACACAACTGTCAATCGGAAGTAGGAACCAGGTGGGGAAATTTGATCTTTAATCGAGGTCCAACCGTTCAGCGAGAGTCTCTCGCTGAACTTTGCTGCTGGAAAAACGAAAGATCAGATTAGACTTCGACGGTGCGACATATTAAAAATAAAAAAATAATAAATTCGGAGCACAGGCGAAGGCTAATATTATTGGACTAGTCAATCACGGGCGTATATTATGTATGTTTTAGGAGGGCATTTTAGAGTAGGCTCGATATAAGACAAACTGGAGTTTATTTATCGTTTTAGGTTACGTTTCCAGACGCCTTTGCGTCAATCAGTGGAACACGGTAACTGGTACTGACCTTTGACAGTTTGACGAATTACCCCAATGGTTTGGTCCTCCTAAAGAATGCTGGACGATTCGGACCATGTACGATTCGGACCCAATTTTATTTTGGACGATTCGCAGGGCTCGCCTTGAGTAAAATGGTCGGGGCCTAAAAAAAGTGCCCCACATCTTAAGGTCGGGGCCTTTTCGGGCTGATTTTCCATTTTGTCCATTATTGTTAGTGCTTTTTTGTGGTAAATGTCGGGGCTTGAAAAAAAAGCCCCCAGCAAGTGCTCCTCGGGGCTGATCTCGGGGCCTGGGCTGATCAGCCCCGACTCAAGGCAAGCCCTGGATTCGGACCATGTTTCTGGACGATTCGGACCAAATGTTTGGGCGATTCGGACCATGTTGCATATATCAAAAATTTATCCATGTGCGATATTATTATTAAGGGGACGTCCAACCTAACTTTGGTCAAATTTCTTTCAAGTTTAAAAAAGGCCCAAAATGAATAACCCCAATAAATTATATACCAAAATGCTTGGAATGAAACATAGAACATGTGGAAACTGAAATTTGCCATGGAGCTGCTGCCATGTGTAAATAGCACCACCTGAAAGTCTGCTATGGCATAAGTAAGAGAACAAAATTTTCACAATAAAATACCTCAAAATAAAATAACAGCTGCATTCTATAAACATTGAAGTACATACTCGAAGAAATCTTTTCCTAATTCATGAAAGTAATAAAGATTGAGACCAAATGTTATAAGTGGAGTGCTCACTGATTGAAGGCAGACATTTTCTTTTGTTTATGTTTTGATTTGGGGAGTTCAACAAAGGTCAACTTGAAGGAGTACAGCAGAAGAAGTATGGAAGGACAAAAGAGTGTCTCCCAATATAAAGATGTATGTGTTACTGTGGTAGTTTGGAAAGAAACTATGATATTCTCCTGTGTAGAATGCACTGCAAAGACTTTAAGTCATACATTGTAGTTGAATAAATACATTTACAAACCCCTTGCACTGTAACCCCTTTTATCCCATGCATCAATTTGATAGTGATTAAATTGTTAAATTTGTCTGGTTTATCAATAAGTATAATAGCTTTGTTTACTCTTGGTCACCAATACACTCATGGTATCTGTTGGGGAAGAAATAAGGGTAACTGTAATCTGTCACTGCAATAAACCATCTAATGTACTTAAAAGACTGTTATTCAAAACACATCAAATCAACCTTACATAACCATTATTGCATGTACTTTCCCGAAGGAGGCTTATTGGCACATTGAGATCAGAAGGGCACATCCAGAGGGGCTCACATATTTTTTTCAAGAATGCAGTACACAAAGCAATCCCCAAAAGGTGACAAGTGAGTCTCTTCCTTGTAGGACTCTACCTCCGGCACTCAAGGCATATGCCTTTTTTCTCAAACTCTTTTTTCTTTTTGAAGATCCTGGCCAGTGGCCACACATGTTCCAAACACTATCAGACAGGTAACCCTCCAAATAAGTGTGTCTGCAAAAATCATGTTACATTGCAAAACGTTCTTTTTAGACTTTTAGTTCTGGACCTTTCATGCTTCTTACTTCCAACTATAACACTTAATTTATCGATTAATGGGTGAATAGAAAAGTCCTGCCATAATCAACATTTTGAGTTCCATAAGCCTTCAAAACAGCTCCAATAAAAGTGTCAAACATCAGATTGGTGGCTTTATACAGAATATTCATTAGGATGTTGATAGGAACAAAATCTTCACCAGAAAATTCTGTAGCAATACAATTGAGGGTATTAGCAGGCACTTTGCAACAAATTGTAACAAATCAACTAGTTATAAACAAAATTTTCTAACTCAAAAGAGTGAAAAAGTACCACAACTCTGAAAAAATGTGGGAAGAAACACATGCTACAGCAGCTACACAGGCATTGTTTCCCCATGATGCTCGATCACAAAACCAAATATCCTTCAAATTGGAGTAGCAATGGTTGAGATACAAGGGAGAATGTTGGTACATGTAATGATGAATGGGTAAGACTAAGATTAAGAGGACAAGGGTCACCACTGCACGGCCCTAGATGCACATTTGATTGTCCACCTTCCATGTCTGGGGCATAATAATCGCAACACACGCACCTTATCAGTTCATAATTTCAGTAAAATAAAAGAAATTATCAATTTGAATTAATTAATAGATGATGGAAAATATTTGGCTTCCTTCGCCTTCTCGTACTATTTAATTACCACAAACAATATCAGTTTGATGCCGACAAACGAAACTGAACGCATGTGGTCTGGTTAAAAAGTAACTCGGCATGAATATTGAAGAAATTGCGAATATTTCATTTGTTTAAGGGCCTATATAAGTAATGAAATTTTATTTATTTTGAAAATTCTCACCTCGGATATTCCTTCAATTCAAATTAAATATACACAAACTGTATAGCAAAATGAAGGTTGGGATGCATAGAACACGAAACACGTGTAATCAACCCAGAGTCGACTGTAGGCACCACTGGTTCCTGGAAGTCTGTTGCCGTATTCGCACCAGAACTGATAATTTAATAATATTTCACGAAAACAACTTGTGGCCAAATGTGCTTTACATATCCAAGAACAAAGCTAGGGGATAAAAATTCTTCAAAACAAGGCGACAGAGCTGCATTGGGGAAAATTCCAAATCCTTTGCTTTTGTTTACGTATGAGTATACTTTCGATTTCCGGTCGACGTCATCGGACAGAAAAAGCATGTAAAAACAACGCCGTCTAAAATCAAATAATGAAAAAGATCGCCTTCATACAGTATACTGTTACCAGATAGAGATTGCACAGTTGCCTTATTCAATGCAAGGTATCATGATACCTGTTGAAATTTCTTAGAATTACGATTTTGTTTTTCGATGGAAATTTGTGGTAACGAGTGATTTGCGCATGTCTGTCGAGCATGGAAACCATCTTCAATAAAAAATGCAGACAGTGTTGTCCTTTTCCAAAATGCAGTCCTATCGCTGTATTCGAAAGTGTTTTGAATGCCTAGCTTTGTTCTTGGATATATGAAGCGCATTTGGCCACAAGTTGTTCTGATGAAATATTATTTTATTATCAGTTCTGGTGCGAATACGGTAGCAGACTTCCAGGAACCAGTGGTGCCTACAGTCAACTCTGTGAGTTGATTACATATGTGTTTCGTGTTCTATACATCCCAACCTTCATTTTGATGTATAATTTGTGTATATTTAATCTGAATTTAAGGAATATGAGAGGTGAGAATTTCAGTATAAACAAAATTCCATTACTTATATAGGCCCTTAAAAGCCAATTGCAGCTAATATTGACCGTGCATTTGATAATTCGTTTCGGTTTTGACCACACGGCCACGCTGACACTCAGTGACAGCGGTTATGTTTATTGTGATATGCAAATTGGGGTATGGTTTCCGGTGAAGGAGATTTGTCACATTTGGCAGTGTAAAACGATCACAAAAGAACTGATCGATGCTTGTGTTAGTATGGTTGGTTGCAAGAAAAAACTAAATTCTCAGCATCGTCCAAGCGCACCTTATTTCAAAGCATGAATGCATCATTTTCAACCCATCTTCAATCGGTCCTTTGCAGACATCAAACACACCGCCTCAAATTCCATGGTTACTAGGAAGTAAATAACTTCACAACATATGGGGGAAATCAACACGCTCAATATAGTTCCAGATCACTTGGAATATACTTCGTGAAAAAGTGATTCTGCTTACTTTGTTATGAATATTGCCTTATTTTATGTGTATCGTCCCGATTTTATACACTCGGTTATTTTTTTTACAAGTGGTTCATGTTGTCTTTCTAGTGCGCAATAATTCGGATGTTTTGTCAACAAAAATGTTCAGACGGCCTGTAAACATGAGAGGGAATTTCGAACCATATTTTGCAGTTATGACATTAACAGCTCAAGTATTTGCGGTCACCTGTTTGCAAATCCGCTCATACATTGTATCGAACAAATAAGGGGCGTGATCACGTCCTTGCATTCTTATGATCTCCCAAATTGAGTATTTCTGCAAGAACCGCATCGTAATCACATGACCGGAATAAACATCATTGAAACATGGCCACATCCGGAACATCAAAAATTTGTGTTGGTGTTATTACATTCAAACATCAAAACCCACCCCAGAGTGTGTGTCAAAAAAATGCTTTCTCCGAGTCTGTAGTATGTTATCATTATATTGCGGACAAGGCTTTCGAATTACTGATTATTTTGTGGTTTTACCGGTTCGTTACTTATGCCATTGGCAAATTAATCTTCTTCAAAATCATAAAATTCCCTTTTTTTCCTGAAAAAAATTATATGTACCTTTTCTATGCACTTTACTCATTATTTTGATATATAATTTGCCTTTCCTTACTTCTCTTATCTGTTTCTGAGGCATTGGGAAAAATGTCAAAAAATTGACCAAAGTTAGGTTGGACGACCCGACCCCTTAATGCACTTTTTCTCATAAATGACACGCCATGTCTCGGACGATTCTCACCATAAGACAGAACACAAATAGGGTGGAATACTGGGGACTAGAATAAACGACCCCAGGAGGACCAGGTATTTGGACTCTTCGGACCAGATTTTTGGACGATTCGGACCAGAAGACATAACACAACTAGGGTGGAGTACTGGGGACTGGAATTAACAAATCGAGGAGGACAAGGTATTTGGACTATTCGGACCAGATATTTGGACGATTCGGACCATAAGACAGAACACAACTAGGATGGAGTCCTGGGAACTGGAATAAATGAGCCAAGGAGGACCAGGTATTTTGACGATTC
Organism: Pictodentalium vernedei; assembly: GCA_031216915.1. Lineage (NCBI taxonomy): Eukaryota > Metazoa > Mollusca > Scaphopoda > Dentaliida > Dentaliidae > Pictodentalium > Pictodentalium vernedei. The sequence continues at coordinate 540,487,552 of CM062295.1, read as the reverse complement.
GGACCATAAGACAACACAACTAGGATGGGAAAATAAATAATAATCATTTAGTCCTTTTAATCATTTAATCCTTTTAATCATTTAAAACACAATGTAATATATCAAACAAGATAAGCAAACATCATTTTTTAACAAAGACAAAATGAATACAAAATAAACTGAGCCCAAAATATATAGTCATTTAAAACATTTTAACATGGACAGTAGATTTTACCACATCTCTTTAAAAACTCGCTGGTTGCAATCTCCTTATTACAGTACGCACAGAGAGTAATGGTACTCTACAACACCCATTGGGTGGACTGACACCGGTGCCGTCACCCAATGGTCCTGTGGAAACACGGGCTGTCGCCGGTGCACTTATAATTAATAGTCCACTGGCTGATCGCGGTTGACTTGAGTGGACAGGATTAATAAACAATGATGCATTGTCGCGTTTACGACGTAGGTCGAATTAAGCTTAATCCTTCTAGAGCTTGGAGGTTGTGAAATTACACTGCGGTTTCAGTTTTTTGAGACTCCAAAACCTCGGTTGCGGTTTCGGCCATCTTCATGCACACAGCTGCAGTTGACCTATCAGTGATCTGGCGTGGCTCACAAAGCATCAGTGTGACTGTGTTTCTGGCTTTCTTCATGGCTGTGTCACAATACTGAGAAGTTATAAACAGATTACTTGTGTTTGCAAAGTGTCAGATACACCCATTATAGACCACTGTAAGTTTGTGCATACATGTAACCAGAGTTTCTGCTAGACCGTCTACGGGTCCGTCGACCGGACCCATTCCCCCCGCCTACCGCATTGTAGATCAACTGAGCATCAACACGCGACGTTGATAACGTTACACACTGGAATATTCTACTACCGAAAATGTGGTTCTTTGCAGTCAACTGCGGTTTCGATTCTTGGTAGTTTCACACAACCGACACCGAACCGCATTTGTGGTTAAACTCCAAGCTCTAAATCCTTCCCACCGGGTGAGCCGGTGGTGGCAGATAAGCGATAGTAATTTATAAACTGCGTGACAAAATAAGAATGACCTTCACAATGGGACATTGGCGTGAGAAACAGAAGAAAGGTACATACATGTCTATATCGTCTGCAAGCTAAAGTCAACCGACAGTCAGCACTGTATTCAATGTATGGAATATGGAGATCACTATCTCAAACTTATTTTCCTGTGATCGGTCCAACTCCTTGAGATGGGGTCGTTTCAAATGGCTGATGATGGATATTTTATTAACTGAAGATGCACGAGACAAATCTGTTCTCCTGTCGCAAATAACTCTAAATATGCTATCTTGCTGAATGAACAATTTACATGTATATCAACACCATCAAGGACAGATGAACAGGGCGGAAGGTAATCAAAACCTCCACTCCTCCTCAGATACAGACGCCATTTACACGTGTCTGTTTTGGGCAAATAAACGCAAGAGTGATTATTCCGAATAATAGGTTGTAACTAATGGGGCTAATATGCACATTGAAAATATGTCCATCGAACAAAACCGAAAACAGTGAAAAGGAAAACCCTGCTCATTATTGGGGTTAAAAAGCAAAACATAAGTTTCACCTAATAGGCATCTGAACGTAATCCTAAAGCCCAGCAGGTAAACCATGTCTGGTGTTCAAAACGAAATAATAAAAATTAACCGTCTTGTGACTGCCTGGGAAGATCCATTTTGCGTGGGTACAACCTGTAGTGAGGAGTCAGCAGAGATATTAGGAAATGGGATGGAACAAAATGAATAATGTTCGGGTATTTTGGTATTATACCCCCATTTATGATTGTTTAATCGCATACATGCTGGAGCTGTCTTGGGACACAGTCAATACAACATACGTCATTCGCTTGATCTGTTACCATTGGTGACTCGTTTCTCATGGACCCTACACCCCAACAAAAACCAAATTATACAGACCAAAAACTTAGTTCCCAGAAAGAGACGTTATAGCTGTCATAATTGCATGTGTGTAATAAGTCTGCACTAATAATTCGGCCTATAAGCGCACAGAAACTGCAGCTCCCACCCCCCACACACTCTTTAAATTATCTTTTCAAGGGCTTAATAATAAACATTAAAATGTTGTTTAAAAAGCTCCAAAGCCAACAGGGAGAGTGATTATGCAAAATAGAGTATCTGAACAAGTGGTGCCTCCCCTGGCCCCCACCCCCATCGCTGGGCAACCTGGGAACAGTTGGAATTATGCTTGGCGTTGATCAAAGTAATAAATTGAAAATTTTAAATAAGTAAAATAAATAAATAACTACAGCAATGTCAATGAGGCGTGTAGTTCTGGCGTTCAGTTGTCCTGGAAAATTAGGCTCTTTACCTATGGAGTTGCAGCAAAAAAAAATCAGTAAAAAGTCGCTTTTGTGGTTGGACGTTCACTCACCAGAGCAGCGGTTGTTTTGGGTGAATAGTTTGCATGCACATGTTACTGAACAAAATTCGTAAAGGAAAGCCTGTTGAAATGACAAATAAAAGCAACGGGTGTGTATTTTAGCTATTTATTCATCAGTAACGTTTGAAAGAATATAGCAGGAAGCATGTTAGTCCACAGGGACAAAGGTTTTCCCCAACATTGAAACACATGCTCGCGTTTTAGAATTTTTATATTTATTTATTTATTTATTTATTTATTGATGTGTAAGGTCGCATATTTATGCACAATGGCTAATCATGACCGCGACAGTTTTATGGGTAGAGGAAGCCGGAGTACCCGGAGAGAACCACCGAGCAACGATGAGTAGCTGCCAGCTCCCCAACATCGTAACTCAGCACTGCGGCCAGGCAGGGTTAGATTGGTTGAAGACATGCGTACCATCGAATTGCAGTACGCCTTAGTAAACGGCGTCATCGTGCCCCCACGTGGGCAATGGAGATGATGTGTCTTGCCCAAGGACACAACGCAGTTGCCGCAGGTGGGATACGAACCGAGGACCTCTCGGCTTGCAGCCTGCACCTCTACCTACTGAGCCACCGTGCTCCTTAGAATTTTTATAACTGGGTGTATTGGAATTTTCATTCCTAATACAACTCAACCCATCTCTTTTTTTCAATTAAAACTTGTCTTATTCTGCAGACAATCCAAATTTTGTCTGCAGTTGTACAGAGTGCCCAAAATAAAGGAATTTAAAGGCCTGAAAATTAACTATTTACCTAACACAAAAAGTAGATGCCACATACAAATAAATTTATTGAATAGCTATTTTTTTTACTTTTTGCATCAAAACCATAGCTTATGACCCCTCATTGGAATGAGCTCAATGACGTTCCAATGAGGGGTCATAAGCTATGGTTTTGAGACAAAAAATAATGAAAATTGAATTGTGATTTTTGTGAATAGCGCTGACCGGTTTTGGTTGTTAGGTTGGGTAAAGGGTTAAGAAAACAAAATATTAACAAAAAATAGAAGTATTTTTTTTGAAAAGTGAAACAATTGAGCCCAAAATTCAAATTTCTATTTTTTTAAGGTAAATACCACCTATCAAAGTCAATATTATTTGACAGAGTGAAGATATGGCATATTATGAGCTAATAAAAACAAGAATAGAGAATATGGAACATGCAGGAAAACTTTGAGGTCAAGGTGTCACTTTTCTGGTCATGGGTAGTCAGTTTTACAAAAATTGGCAAGTCGCAATGCCAGAGTCCTGAGATGACAAATTTTGGTCAGTTAGTTTAATTGATTTTATATGGATAGCAACAACAGTCAAGATTAAATCAACAAGAATGTTAATCTGTAAGCAATATTAAACTGAGAAAATGATTTTGATGAACTATCTGTATTGTTAAACTTCCGATATGCCAGGCATTTTTGGGTGTGTGACTTCAGGTGCCTAAGCGATAAAGGACCCAGCACAGGCTTGACAATTTCAGGAGAGCGATTTTTTAGCTCTCCTTACTGCCCTCCTGAAAGAATTAAGGAGAGCGAAAAATTGCCCTCCTAAATATTTTGGTCTGGGATGATTGAGATTACATGTATTATGCTCACATTAAATTTTTGTTGTAAAGCAAAAATGTAATTTAACTTCGAAGTCACATAACATCACGTAATTTCATCTTGAAAGTGGTTTAGTGGTAAAAGGTAATGGCTGCAACTGTGTTTGAGTATGTACTTTGTACATACCCAAACACATTTGCAATCATTTGAAGCAAAATGGGTCACAGCAATATTTTTTTTTCTGTCAGTTTCAACAACTGACATCACAGTTTGAAGGGTAATTATTCAAGGAATATTGACACTATAATATACTACCATTACTACTATCCTGTCACTTGAGGCAGGTGCACCAGGATGTGACTGTAGATTCAAGCAGACCTGTTGTCCAAGAAAGTCATACGCCTACCACTACCACCTTCAAAACAAACCCCACCCCCACCCCCCCCCCCCTAACTTGGGCACACACACAGGTCTTGTCAAGAGTGTGTTCGGTTGTTGAGTGAGACATCTAGATGTCTAAGAGTTTTTGCTTTACCTTAGTAAAGTTAATAAAATCGCTGATGTAATAGTCTGTTGGTTTCAGTTTCAATGAGTTCGTTCAACTGGATACTTAAAATGCTGTGTAAAGCTAATTGCTCTCCTAAGTTGATTGAGGAGAGCGATATTTTTATACTGTACCAATGACCCAGACATAGCTGGTGCTAACTCTTAAAATATAGGGCCAAACACAAATTTTGCCCCCCATTCCCCAAAATTTGCATCTAAAACCAAAGAAAACATGTCCTGAAAGGCCCTCCACACTTCACCTCTACTGCGCATGCGCAGTGTCAAGGACGTTCCGAAATTGGCGCCATTAATAATTCTAAGTTTGGCCCTTCATCAGTTAACATCTGACTGATCTTTGTGCTTGTAAATCTCAGTTTAAATGATGCCAGACACATAAATATTAGTGAAATGGTGATTCTAAGGAGGATAGAGAAGGAGGAGAGGAAAAATGTGTGACAGAATATTATCAGGGCTGTAACTTAAAATTTTTTAATGAAATTATGTTAAGTTACCTATTTTCGAGGCAGCAACCATTTTGTTGTCATTCTGATTATTTAGTTACACTGATTTTTCAGTGTTTTCCTCTCTCCCTGTCCTTTAAGTTCCCCCTTGCTATTCTCCCATGCTTTTGGCATAGTTTTTGTAATTATTATTACTAAATTTTCTTGGGAGTTTTAGCTGAATAACAGAATGAATTCTGTTCTTTTCCCCATGTTTACGTCTTCACCTACGGGTGGTTAGGCGTTGTGTTCTGCATCTACCATCTGATGTTCTGCAGTTTCTTCCCTGGAAGTCTCTGTTTTGCATCAGATAGTGTGTATTTTGATAACTGATTTCGGGCCAGGATTGTCAGTGCTCATGTAAATACGCCAATTGCCTAAGAGGACCCTAGTAGGTTCGACGGCCTTTGACGTCTGCTAGCTCGCCCGGTGTAGCGTCCATTCACCGAATGGTTCGGCAGCCGGGTTCGTCCGTTGCGGTCTAGAAGGAATTTTGGGGTGATGCGAGCACTATAAATCAACCAAATGCACACCCAGTGACGGCGGATCGGAGGGAGAACGGAGGAAGCCTTTTAGTCCGGTTCATAGCTCGTTCTGGTCCATCCGGATGGCGAGCGAGAGAGGCCCCTCTCTCGTACAACAACATCTGGCCCCAGATGTTGTGGTACAAAATGTTTCGCATTCGGAGCAAACGTCCGTCGCTTGGGACGCTCCAATATATAGTCAGTCCGGAGTAGACTGTCAATAAGGCTTCCTCATTCTCATGGTAGCGCACACGACCGCTCTTGGCTACGTGACCACGGATATCCAGTCAGCTTCGCCAGTCAGAGAATCATCGGCGACCAGGTCACACCATCCGGTAGCCAGGGACATGAGGCCTGCAGACTCCGGACGTTCGCATAGGAAGTGTGCGGGAGTCAGCGTACACGGAGCTTCCGGCGGCAATGCATCATAAGACCGCTACTACACAGGCCTCGGGAACGGACGTTCTTTCCTAAATAGCACAGTTTATCGCAGCATCCCAGCATCAACTGAATTTTTTATCTGACGATGCTGGGTCGGGACGCTCCGCGGAAGCGGGTACGGACGTCCGAAAATTTCATCCGGTCCGACGGGATACCGAAAGGGATTTGGAGGATTTCGAGCTTTCCCTTTCGGAACAACATATGCTGTTGTGTATGTCATCTGACTTGGTCTTCTACAGCTTCTTTCGTCGGACCAGAATGCTGTGATGCCGGATAAGAAACTGATAGCGTCGGTGGACTTAGAAATTTTTGGTTCGGTTCAGGGACATCGTCCCTCAGTTCCGACATAGTTCAATAATGTCACACAAACTTTCGAATTATTGAACGACGCTATATATATTATTATTATATGCTTGCTATAACCAAGCATTTCTGGTTTCTTGTTCGCAAAGTTACGGAGATGTCTTTCAAAAGTGTGCCTCTGTCGTCATAGTTAATGAAGAGCTAGCGGCAATAAGTGCTCATGGAATATGTCTATCGCCTACGGAGTGACATTCGCTAGCTCACCCGGTGTAGCGTGCATTCATCGAATGGTTCGGCTGCCGGGTTCGTCCGTTGCGGTCTAGGAAGGAGATTTGGGTGATGCGAGCACTTTAATTACTTTAGTACTCACCCAGTGACGGCAGATTGAGGACAGATCGGAGGAAGCCTGTTAGGCCGGTTCCTGGCTTGTCCAGGTCCGTCCGGGCTGTGAGCGAGAGAGGTCCCTCTCTCGTCCAACAACATAGAGGACCGCATGTTGTGGTTCAGATATTTTACATTCGGAGCATATGTCTGTCGGTCGGGACGCTCCGTTATATTGACAGTCCGAGAGACTGTCCATAATGCTTCCTCATCCTCACAGCAGGGCACACGACTGCACATTGGCTACGTGACCTCGAGTATCCGATCAGTTTCGTCATTCAGTGATTCCACGGTGAATAGGTCGCGCCATCCGGTAGCCAAGGGACACGAGGCCTATACACTCCGTTCGCTCGCATATTGGTAGTATGCACGGGGTAACGATCACGGAGCTTCCAGCGGCAATGCATTGTAGGACCGCTTCTCCTCAGGCCTCAGTGACGGACGTGCTATCCGAGTTAGCACAGTTGTTTCGCAGCATCCCAGCAATTGACAGTTTCTTGGTCGAATCAGAAATTATCCGACGGCGCTGGGTCGGTGCGGTCCGCGGTTGCATCAGGTACGGACGACCGAACGCTTTATAGGGTCCGACAGGATGGCGAAAGGGATTCGAAAGATTTCGAGTTTTCCCTTTCGTAGTATCGGAAGCTGCCATTCATATCTTCTGGCATTATCTTCCAGTGATTGTTATTTCGGACTACATTGCTGCGATGTTGGATAAGAGACTTATAGCGTCATTGGACTCGGAATTTTCGATCGGTTCAGGGACATTGTCCCTGACTTACCGACGCAGTCCAATAATTTCATTACAACATGTGTTTTATTTTTCGACGCTATATATGCATACAAGCCTGCTACCAAGCATGATAGTTTAGTTTCTTGTCCGCGTTGCTCATTTCTGCCGTTTTATCATTTATACGAATAGTTTATTTTGGCAGAGCAGGGCATACTGAGAGTTCATATGCGTCTAGACGGTGTGGTTAAGGACTGGAAATATTCTTTTTCACCGTCTATGTCTTTTCCAACTTCAATTTTGGAAACGACAATGATGTCTAGTAGACTTAACTTAGACGCTTTATCATACGTAATCCACCTTACTGAGGCATTATCATTACGTCTTCAAGAAAAGATTTACGGGATATTATTCTCAATGTAATTTTTTTTGAGGGCAGTAGTTTGTTCACGTATAACTCCGCCCTTCAGTGGCTGATTGGAGTTGGTTAGACGTGACGCAGCCCTAGCTACATCCACGCGCATGGATAGTAAGGTTAAGAACTCTCTCAGAGTCGCTTCGTTCTCGGCGAAGCTTCTCTTCGACGGCAACTTTTCAGCAATCCATGAACTGCTCGATTTACACGTTCTCTTGTCTATCTAGTGTTACAAGAGATTCAGACTGGGGCAAACATTCGGTGGTTGACTCAGAGAGTGCCACTGCAGTTGCCGGACCCGAGTGTTGCTGTTATGACGGTTGCCAGTCAAACAGATTGGGATATAATATTGATCCCAACGGATTCGAAGTGCCAGGGTCTTTGGGTTCCGCAGTCTCTTAGCAACCAATTATCTTCCGCAGAATAATGTTTTTTAGGCTTGCTTTATGTCATTGCATGAACATTATTCAGAAACGCATGCCCAAATCCTGTCCGTTAATTCGACAGTAGTGGCGTATCTCCGGAACCAGGGAGGCACTCTTTCGTTTCCGTTATTCAATTTAATGGAAAGAATCCGTCTGTTGGTTATAGTACACCAAGTTCTGTTTTGGTCCGTCATATTCCGGGTAGTCTGATTGTTTTACCGGACTCCCATTCACTTAGGGGTCGCTTGTTGCTGTCAGAATGGACTCTCAACAAACAAGTATTCAATCAGATTTGCTATCTATGGGAGCGCCCAATGATGATTTATTTACGACACAGCTTGCTAATCAATTGCAGACGTATGTGTTAGCTTGTCCGGATCTCTGAGCTAATGTTGTTAACGCTCTATTGATCTATAGGACGGAATGATAGGATACGCGTATCCTCCGGCGCTGTTGTTTCAGCAGGTATTGCTAAGTTAAACAACCACAATACATTTCTGTTGATAGCATCTCTATCTTCACAGAGACCATGGGTAATTTACTCTGTTGTCTACTGTGGGACTTAACGTGAAATCTTCCTCAATGTGAGGATCTTTTTTCGCTGGGTAAATCGTGTCATCTTTATCACAACCCGCAAGGTCGCAACCTTCATGTATTCCGTTGTGTGGTCCGTATTGCATTGTAAGCATTGTACTGGACAAGCTTTGGACGCGATTTCTTACTATAGGAGATCCTCTTCTTCGCTATTCTATGCGGCTAAAGTGGAGGCTCTTCCGTCGTTGGTGTAGGGATCATTATGTTCATATTGTTGATCCCTCCATACTACTCATTGCAACTTTTTAGTATACTTGTTTGACAAGATCTACTGCAGCCTGTTATTATTAAGGTTATAGGTTTATGTTACCTCATACCTATGCACTCTAGGATAGTTTACAATTGAGCCTTATGTCTCTTTATCTAAGTCAGTTAGTAACTTTTTGATAAATAGACTTAGAATCTTTAGATTAAATTCCTATATGGAATTTAACTTCGGTTCTTATTTAGCTAAGCAATCATTTGAGCCTCTGGAAACAGTAGTTTTCAAATTCTGACCTTTTAGACAGTAATTCTGTTGGTTTCTCTTTTACTGAAGAGTCAGTGAGTTTCATGCACTATCGATGGATGGTTTTCACTTTCGTAGTTTCGGAATCACTACTTCCTTTACTATTTAGGTTGGATTTTTGCATAAGAGTTAGGCTCCTAATATCCGGAACCTATTGTTATTAAGGTCCTTCCGTCTTCGTACGGGTATAGGGCTTTACTCTTTCCGGTTAGAGTTTATGTATTTATAAACAGATATCTGTTTATTACTACGGGCGTAAGCTTCTTCTGTCTTTGATGCCTAGTAGAAGGATGTTACGCTCCATTCTATTGCTAATGGATTCTATTAACTATCGGTACTGCTTATGGTATATCATTGACTCAGCAGTTGTGCTTAAGATTTCGGCTCATGAAGTAAGAGTTCTTCTACATCTTGGGCTTACATTAATAGTGTCGCTATTATAGATTTTTGAAGGCTGCTCATTGCGCTCAGCCATCCACATTCATGAATTTTTATCTCAGAAATATCGAGTCCATTTCTGGAGGCCTCTATTGTTAGGTCTATTATCTACTGCTCAGAATGTCATTCTCTTAACAGTTGCTACTATAGCTAGGTAGGCTGTCTGTTTTGGCAGTGACTCCGTTCTGCTGCCCTCTTCGCTCTGGGCTATTTGACCCAGGGCAAGAAAAAGGGGGGTGGGGGGGGGGGGGGAGGGTGTTCCCTTGGGTCACCTGTTTTACTATGAAAACAAGGGGATACCTCATCCGGAGTTAGTAATTCTGAGCTGTTATTGGGATGGTTGTTTAGTGAGAAGTTTATGTTTTAAAAATTCATTCAAGTCTTAGTTTTTAAAGTATAGCTTTTGAATATTGCATATGTCAACGGACATGATTATGCAATCCTCAGACACTTTTAAGGAGTATAAGAGTCTCTATTCTCTAGACTTACTTTATTTATTGGCTTACTTTAAAAATTATTAGTATAAGGATTATATTGGATATTAATAGAGTACATGGATGTATGAAGCTCAATTTTGGAAGGTGTTGTATCTTTCTAATTTATCATAAATAAGAAAGATACATGTAAGGCCTATTACTTCTTTTTCCCTACAGGGATGACTCTATTTTATATTATTGAGCGTATTCCATCTTGCTCTATGTCCTTGGCCCTCCAGCCTTTTTACTATTCAGCTATGTCTGGGTCATTGGTACAGTATAAAAATGTTAAAAAATTTATAGTAATTTCTATATTTTTTATACTTACCAATGACCCAGACGGGGATGGCCCTCCCAGGAGTTGGGAACTCTTGCCTCCCCGCTGAGTACATAGCGCTTACCAGGCACTGGTTATTAGAATGATTAATGGCGCCAATTTCGGAACGTCCTTGACACTGCGCATGCGCAGTAGAGGTGAAGTGTGGAGGGCCTTTCAGGACATGTTTTCTTTGGTTTTAGATGCAAATTTTGGGGATTGGGGGGCAAAATTTGTGTTTGGCCCTATATTTTAAGAGTTAGCACCAGCTATGTCTGGGTCATTGGTAAGTATAAAAAATATAGAAATTACTATAAATTTTTTAACTTTTTGCCCTCTTGCATTTTTCAGAATGCCAGGCCTGACCCAGCATATCAAAAGTTTTATCGAACCACTATCTCTTCCATATCATTTTCTCGGCACAATATTGCTTTTAGATTAACATTCTTCCATAATTCTTCCATAATTCATCTTATTGTGTTTTGTTATTGAGATAGATTTTAATAAAACTGACTGTCCAAAAATGTGTACTCTCCTGGACTCTAATAGATGCAAGCGAATATTTGTTATAATCTTTGGTATAACTTCCAAATATACTATTAAAAAAAAGTAGGGGATATTGGATAAAAGTGAGATATTTGAAGAAATTTATATATATTTTCATCAAAAAGACAGTTGAGGCATTGCACTGTGACATCTGGTGAATGATTTCAGCGATAGTTGGATGTATGACAAGCACACATTCCACGCACTGAGCTGTAGAAGACATGGACAGTCAGTCAGAGAATTTTCCACATTCAGTCCAACTCCTCAATACCTTGTAAATCCTCCTCAGTTCGTGAGACTAGCATGTATCCGACGTGGCATACTCCTCACGAAACGTCCAATATCAGCTTGACTGATGTTATTCCATTCTTCCTGCAGTGCAGCGGCGAGCTCCTGGCCATTGGTAGGGGGCTGTTGGGCCAATGTTGGCGTTGTCGTAGGCACCTGCCAAGCATATCCCAGACGTGCTCGATTGGTGAAAGGTCTGGACTTAGTGCTGGCCAAGGCAGGGTAGTGATGTTCTGCTCCTGGAGGAACTCTGTTGTGACACAGGCCCTGTGTGTTCTTGCATTGTCATCTTGGAAAATGAATCGACGCCCGTGACGTTGCACAAATGGCACCACATGAGCTGCTAACATGTTGTCACGGCAGTACTGTTCTGTGACACGCCCTTGGATGACATGTAATGCTGTTCTGCTTGTCATGGTTATGCCTCCCCACACCATAACCGATCCACCACCAAAACAATCGTGCTGCCTAACGGTTACGTCATGGTATTGTTCGTTCTGCCACCGCCACACTGTTTCGCCTGTCGTGGAAGTCTGGAGTGAACCTCAATTCATCGGAAAACATGACGTTGCTCCACTGACGATTGTCCCAGCATTGCCATGCACCACACCAGTTAGCCTTGCTGCGATATGACGTTCAGTCAAACGTGGAATTATTTGAGCTCCTCGAGCATACAAATTCCAACTGTGTAGGTGATTTCAGATAGTCTGACCACTGACTTGCACATCTGTCGCTCGGTGCAGCTGCTGTCCAATTTCTGAGGCACTTTGATGGCGGTTACGTAATGGTGTGGTTTGGATGAAACGACCCTGGTTTGGAGTTGTCACCCTTGGACGACCTGACCAATGTCTATCATCAACATTTCCTTCTGACGGTAGCGTGGCCGCAACCTGCTAATCACTGCTTGAGTAACGTTGATAATTTGAGCAACTGCAGTCTGTTGCCAGCTTCCAACATGCCAACAGCATGTAAACGTTCATCATGTGTCAGTCTTCGCATAACTCAAAAGTTACCTTTCAACCAGAAACTATTGATGAACAAGTTTATACCAAGAAAAAAATGATTAGACCTCCGAAAAAGACCGTCTAGTACAAATGAAAATTTCAAAACATACCCCTTAGACATTAACGGCTCGCTCATGCGAAAAACCTGCACAATGTTTTCGTGGGCTGGTGACATTCATGATCGACACTAAACTTGGTAACATATTGATGTGTCCAATCACGCGGACCTAATATCATTTTCCGAAAATATCCACATCAGTTTGGATATCCCCTACTGTTTTTGAATAGTATATTTTAAAGGAATCTTAAAATGGAATATTTATTATTGGCAATCTTCACTCATTCAAACCACTCAGTGGTCATGTGAATGTGATTCTGAATAATAGAGTAATTTCACTATTTAGATGACATTTTAATCATTTGTTTACATGTGCATATGCGACTTTCACATTATTATAGTCGTTCTGGTCAAGGACATAATTCCAGGGTTTCGCAAATTTATTTTTTGCATGACCCATTTCCAGCATTTGTCTTAATCACATGAATTATGCTTATTTATCTTCAAATACATAGATTGTTAGATTGTTCAACCACCACATCAAAGGTTATAGCAGTAATCATGTTTATAGAAATTAATTAGAGCTGATATGGTTAACCGATTAATCGACTAACCAATGATCAATGTCTTGATCGATAAAAAAATTAACGATTACTTTTGAACTACGGTATTATATGGGTTAACAAAGGAAAAAACTTTCACCAAAACAGGCAAACATTGTCACACTGGCTCACATCAATTATATGAGACAGAGTAACGCATGCCAGTTACGTTCTGACATACTTGTTTACTTGCATGGTCATTATACTGTAAATATCAGTCGCTGGAAATTGTCATTCCCAAACCTTCACCAAATGCAGGTAGCATACGATATTTGCACAAGAAATTCTTGAATTACTAAAGGTTTTCAATTTTTGTCTCAAAAACATAGCTTATAACCCCTCATTGGAACAAGCTCAATGAGCTCGTTCCAAAGGGGGGGGGGGGTCATATAAACTACAGTTAAAACTAAAAGTCCTGTCATGAAATGCACACAAAATAGCACGTCAATCTGTGCGTCAATCTACGCGTTATGGCCCTAGTAAGGCTATCAAATTCTGTACAAATGGCCTGTGCACAAGCAATGTTTCAGCCAATGGACCTCCGGGTAAATAGCACGTCAATCTGTGCGTCAATCTACGCATTATGGCCATAGTAAGGCTATCAAATTCTGTACAAATGGCCTGTGCACAAGCAATGTTTCAGCCAATGGACCTCCGGGTAACCCGGAGGTCCATTGGCAGAAACATTGCCTCTGTTTTCAATGAGTAACCAGGACCATTCGATATGGCAATTGCGCGCAATTCCTATGCGCTATTAAGCCTAGATAAGCACACAATTGATGACATGATTTCTAGTTTTAACTATATGTTTTGAGACAAAAATTGAAAACATAATAAGATTTGAATGGACATTTTTGAATATGGCGCTGGCCGGTTTTGTCCATTACGTTGAGTAAAGTTTTAATTATATAAATCATCAATGGTACGGCAATTATTCAGCTGCCTATTAGGGCAAGCGATTAATTGTTTAACCAAGGTTATTGCATCCAGAAAACCCTTTAATCATTTCAGCTCTAAAATTAATCTAACTTTATTAAATTTTATCTGATGAAAAAATGCTTATATTTTTGCGGGAACGGTAAATGGGTCTCCTTAACAAGCATTTGCGAGAACGTCATGGGAACAAAACGACCATCCTCGCAATTTGCGAAACCCTGTAATTCAGGCCAGAACTGGATTCTGGAGAAGGAACTTTATAGAGATAAAGTCAGTTGCCTTCACGTGGCAGTGGTCTGGTTTTGAAAGCCACACAAATTTACTGGGTCCAGCATTGATCATGAAGTTGACAAATACCTGTAGGTCCTAGACTGGTGCTCTTCATTTTTTTGACTCAACTTTATGAACCAGTCACCTTCGTAAATTGTAACGACCCAACAGTTCGGACCAGGCAAAAAATGATCAAGAGTGAGACTGGTGGTTCATCTTCATTTCCTAATTGCTTTTCCACATTGTTCTTGTCTAAACTGTTCACTTTCCACTTTCCATTCACCAACTTTGTCAGTGTTAAAGGGTTAAAGAAAAGTGAGTTACCCCCCTCCCCTTCAACCCCACTTCATCTGAAACAAAGAGAACAGGTGTGATTGTTCAATGTTCAATACAAGGTGATTTATTGCCACTTAACCCTTTCCCCAACGCAGACGATTTCAAAATTTATTATTTTAAATACCATCTTTTAATTTTTTTGTCAAAAAATTTCATCAAAATCATATCATGTGACCCCTCATTGGAACAAGCTCGTTCCAAAGAGGGGTCACATGATATGGTTTTGTTGAAATTTTTCGAGACATAATATTTTTTCAGCTGCTGAATTTGCATATTACGCGGGCAGATGTGGGCGATTCGTTGGGTAAAGGGTTAACTGGTAGAGTGCTGGAAGCCCATATTTGGGCTTTAATCTGAAGTGCAGTTAACCCATCTTAAAGACTTCATATTCCATGGATAGACTTCATATTATCCTTGAAGTGAAATCATTTAGACTTTAAGGATTTGCTTTGTTACTATTTATGTGAGAGTGCCTATGGGCTGCCTATTTGCACTCTCCCATAAATTTTAACAAGGCAAAGATATGTCGACAAATTTTGATGACCAAAAATAAGTTAGCACTCTACCAGTACTAGTTAAAGGATTGTCCAAAATAATATCACCTCTGGGATTTGAACCATATCTTACTTACATAGAAACTAAAAATTGAAAGGCAACTGAGGTTGTACATTTACCTGATTTCTGATTTGCAACTGATGTCTACTTTAATTTTTATGAACTGATGTCTACTTTAATTTTTATGACACAAACTAGGGCTGTCGCGATTATTCGATTAGTCGACTAACCGTCGACTATTGAAGTAGTCGACGTTTTTTATTTTTAGTCGATCGTCGTTCATTTTCAAGGTGGTACACGTCTACTAAACGTCGGGGCTAAATTGCATTGTTTTGTGAGGTGAATGATCAATGAAGGTGAATAACTTCAAATGAGGGCGCGGTGGCTCAGTTGGTAGAGGTGCAGGCTGCAAGCCGAGAGGTCCTCGGTTCGATTCCCACCTGCGGTAACCGCGTTGTGTCCTTGGGCAAGACACTTCACCCCGATTGCCTACATGGGGGCACGATGACGCTGTGTACTGAGGCGTACTGCACGTCGATGGTGTGCATGTCTTCAACCAATCTAACCCTGCCTGTGCTGCGGTGCAGAGTTCAGAGTTACGATGTTGGAGAGCTGACAGCTGCTCGTCGTTGCTCGGTGGTTCTCTCCGGGTACTCCGGCTTCCTCCACCCGTAAAACTGTCATGGTCACGATTCACCATTGTGCATAAGTATATGACCTTAAACACCAATAAATAATAATAATAAATAATAATAATACTAATAATAACTTTAAATATCTAACCATAGTTAACATTCATATCCGGAAGACTGTACAACTGTCACTGACTGTGTAAGAAAGAACACTCACAGTTACTCGAGAAGAATAGATTCTTTTGAATTTCTTCAGTCTTGTACACACAGATGCTCCCATTGGAAAACCCAAAGCGCGGAAGTGACAAAATTATGACGAAAGTCAGAACGTCAGATCACTTCTCAAAGTTCGGAACTTCAGACTAAGATCCAATTTTAACAACTGACGAGGGAATGCATAGATCTCAATGTTCAAAATTTCGAAAAACTTATTGCAGAAAGGAAACATATGCAGGAACGTTCTTTGGTAAATTCATTTTAATTCATCGGCTTCAATCTAGTTCAAACTTGGACCCGCAGTCAGTAATATTATTTTTGGGGTTGGTACGTACTACAGGACGTACCAACCCCAAAAATTATATTACGGACTGTGGGTCCAAGATTGGACCACATGTAGCTTCAGTCGGGACCGATTTGTTGTTCCCACAACCCCACTTCGTCTGAACACGCTGGTGCCATTGTCATTTTCAGAGTTTTACGAACAGAAGAATGATTTGCTAAAAAATCATGGGAAGTGACTATTAATCGACTAACCGTCGATTACTGGTCACGATTAGTCGATTACAAAAAATGATAGTCGTGACAGCCCTAACACAAACATGACTTTTTGAACATTCCCATTCCATGTAAATGCATGTCAAATTTGGACTCAAATTATTAAAATTTTACATTGTGATAAAATGTTTGAAAACATGTATGTTGACCACTTTGACGGGAACAAAGGGTGCCTTGCCTATTCTTGCAAAAAATATGAACAGGAACAGTATTTTCTGAAAACTCCATCATAATGGCCCATGGCATTTATGTCCATAAACTGGTCCTGGAGAGGACATGCATTTGGCCACTTATTTGGACAAATTTTGCATCATGTAACATAAAAAATAATTTCAAATGTTATTTAAACACATCATTTGGTGGTAGTTGAAGAGATGAGAGGGTAGTTTTCAGTGCGATGTCTCTAGTTTTGGAAATATTCTATGATCCTGGAGACGACGGTTTGGGACGGAAAATTTGAAGCTACATGTTATGTTGGAGAATCCAGTGTGGCTAAGCATAAACCCTTTGATGAAGGATTACTTCTTTTTTCAGTTTACTGCAATGTATAGTTAAATCTAGAAGTCCTGTCACGAACTGTGTGCTTATCCAAGCTTAATTGCACGAAGGAATTGCGCACAATTGCCATATCGAATGACATCAAAAGCATGGCAGGTTCTCCTGGTTACTCATAGCAAACACATGCAATGTTTTCAGCTAATGGATCTCCGGGTCACCCGGAGGTCCATTGGCTGAAACATTGCTTGTGCACAGGCCATATTTTGATAGCCTCACTATGGTAATAACGCGTAGATTAACGCGCAAATCGACGTGCTCTTTGTGCGCATTTCATGACAGGACGTCTAATTTTAACTGTGCTGCATTGGAGAGTATCAAATTGGACAATGTACCTTCAAAATATTCATGAATTTACCGTTTTATTTTTATGAGGTGGTCCTGTGGTCCTGAATTTGTTTGAATGGAAATCACCCCTCTCCCAAAGCTTCTCAGGAACCGATCGAGTTAGGCATCAGACATTTTTTTCACGGGGTAGACTTGTCATGTCTCTAAACATAAATATCAGAAATGACAATCATTCTTGGAAAATACATGTTTAATCCTAAATTAAAAATTTAGAAAAATGGAATGTCCACAAAAAAATGCTTAAAATCACGGATGAATTAGGAAATGTCGAAAAATGGTGAACTTGAAGAGTAGCTGGCCAAATATAATTTCTGTACCTTTCCTATGAACCAAACTATCTATTAGATAAGAATCCAGCATTCGTACAGATATAATCTACATTTTGTAAAGGGAAATCTCCATTCAGGAAAATATCAGCCTTTAATGCTAAAGCATCCAACTGCCCGATTAGCGTAACTCAATTCCTGTAGACAAGAGAGTGCCAATTCTATAAAGTGGAGCCCACTTAATTGGATATCTCTTAACTGAATAGCCCTGTTAATTGAATATAATTTCCCAACACAAAACCATTTATTATATCTTCAGTACAAAAGTGACCTGTTAATTGAATGTAGGTTATAGAGTAAACTCCTGTTAACTGAATGAAAAATTTTGTATCTGTCGAGAAATTACCCTGACTCTTCCCAGCTTTCCTTTGTTTGAAGACCTATTTAGCCTTAGAATATTCAATACAGGCATTTAGTCTATTATAACTTGTTTGACACAGCTCATGGACCTCTGTCAAAAAAGATATAATAGAATTAATGCTAAGTTTATCTCTAGAATACAGGAAAGTGACACAATCCCTGTTAATTGAATACTGTTAATTGAATAATTTTCATCAAAGTGGCTACTCCATTAACAGGGTTCCACTGTACTTGTAAATAGAGATCATTAACATAGAGAATATACCTTTGCCGTGCAGTTAACACCACTTCATCACAAGAGGTGAACATTTGGTACACCAAGCTACTTTAGGAATATTTTATTTATACCATGATTGTCAGGTTATTAAGAGTTTATAATAACACAATATTCAATATTAGCACGTGCGAATCTGTTTTTGTTTACATGAGCACTGGTGGGCTGTACTTCCGCTGTCAATATTATCGCAGAAACAAAATGGAAAAAGAAACACGTAAATCACAGGTCCTTTTTTCATTTTAATAACATAATGACATACTATTTTGAGTTATGGATGTTTTATTAACCTGAGAAAACACATATTTGTTAATTTTTGATATCTTATGAGGTAAATTCATTTAAAAATGTAATAAATAATTTTCACTTTCGTTTCACTGCGAGGTGACGAGCGATAAATTTAGAAATGTTTACATTTAGATTGAGGTCACAAAAGGTCAACTTGGATGTAGTTCCACTGTAGGTGTAAATTTTAACGATTGAAATCCCATTGCCATCTTTTCACCATGGTTTGTGTGTAAAGCTAAAATTTATGTCGTGGGCATTTTATATATATAGTAGAATAGTTAATCATGGTATACATCATTCCTAACCTCTTCTGGGATACATGTATATGTAATGACGTAAATAGATATTAAAATTTGACTGCATATTCAGAATGAAAAGAGTGGATTACTAATTCGCAGCGCCATATATTCTCCGCTAGGAAAGTATTTATAATTGTTCATATCAGTACAAGAAACACTTGCAAACGTTCATCACATGGACCACCGGGTTGCACCTGGTAGTCCCTGCGATGAAAGTTTGCAAATGCTTCTTGTGTCTTGTCCTCAGAAATTGTAAATAATTACTGAGTGAAAAATCTATCATACAGTAATTTAGTAGTAAATCCCAGACCTTTAAATTCATTTATTTTGGGCACACCTTTTTGCCTTAATTTGGGCACATTAAAACCAGAAATAACAGCCTTAACCTGTTATGTTTTTGCCTTTCTTTGTGTTTCTATGATCATATTACGATACAAGCTATTCTCAAATGTAGAAGAGCAGTGGCAGCCGGAGGCCCCTGGCCGTAATTAAGATGGGGCCCTCGGACACAGGACGCACTGGGCCGACCATGGTTCGGCCCGGCATGAGAACATTTTGAAAATTATGGATGAAAAACGCCAAATCCTTCATTCTAGAGAGGAGAATTCAGTTGTCTATTAATGGAAGAATCCCACATTTCACTTGCAATATCGAGCTCTGTACATGAGTTGGACCAGCTGTCTTCATGTATTACTTTCTGTTTACTGTAAGTGAGACTACGGAACAGCGTGTTGATGAAAAACTCTATTCCAGCGTGCAGAGAAATTTCATTTATGCACATGAGCCTGTAAATTATAAACTTCTCTGCGGGCACCCAATTTTTAGCTCACCTGAGCGAAGCTCAAGGGGAGCTTTACTAATCACTTTCTTATCAACCTACTCACAATTGTTTACTACAGGCTTGCACTACAGTGGAAGTCCCTAACTCGGATAAAATACTCTCTATTTTTGTCTTTCCCAAGCAAGTTGGGAAAGAAAAGTGGTGAAAAGCACCAATAAAAATAAGCCAAAACTGGGTCGAGTGCAACCGGTGCAGACCCAGTACGGGACGCTCTCTCCCAAGTACAACTCCACGACTTCCGTTGCCAGTGCGCATATACCGTCTCTAAAGACTCATTCTTTTTAAAATCCGCTTCGTGTCGAGATGTTTTTGCACTCTTATCAGTGTTCCACCAGCTCGATGTTTGATGATTCCTGATTCATTATACCACAGTGTATCCTTTGTATTCTCAGGAACAGTGTTTTATATATTCTCTTTTCTATTATATGTCCATAATGTATATTTATTTGCTCTCTCTCGAGTCACGCGCGAATTTCGCGTGCCATGCGGTTCGGACTTAGATTTTTTCACAATTATTGTTAATGCTTTTTTTTGCAAATTTTCTAATTGTGTTAGAGTTAGGTGTCAGCGGGGTACCACTCCTGCAGTGTTTCTTCTTTCTTTTGAGAGTAGTCTTCCTGTTGGGTGGTTCCCGGTCGACCTTTTGGGGTCTTTGTTTCTGTCACCTTTCTCTCTTTGGGGGTGTTCTGTTTTCTCATCTCACCTTCTCTGCTCCTCTCACCTCTATCATGCCCAGGACAATTCCCTGTGGGCAATGTCTGCTGCCAAAGCATGTGGACGATGTACATTCGTCTTGTTCCTCCTGTAATGCGTGTTCGGCCGAGCGGCCGTGTGGTGTCTGTGGAACATGGTCTTCCACCTTCTGGGCGTCAGTAAACCGTGTCGTTCGTTCTCGTGGCCGTGCCTCCCGCTCCCGCGGACAGGAGAACGTGGTCGTTCGGGGCCTCCCGAGCCGACTTTGTCTGGTGAGAGTTATTCCTCCTCCGTGGGTGATGTGCAGTCTTTTCCTGTGGTGGATACTGCGGGAGCCGTTGAGTGTTCTGGTGTAGAGATGCCTGGTTCCGGGACTACGGTCCCCCTCCAGTCGACATCTGAGGCTGTCACTAGGGTTGTGACTCCTCCTTCGGAGCCGAGCCGGTGCGCTCTCTCCACTATTTCACCAGCCTCAATGACTCTTGACGTATCTACTACTGCTGCTGGCCCATCTGCTTCGTTATCTGTTTCAGCCGGCCTCGGCTTTTCGCTGCAGGGGACTGCAGGACTGTCCGATACTGTAGACGTGGGATATCGGCCTCAGCCTTCCCTGACTTCAACTCGGCGAAGTCGGAAGGGGCTGCCGGCCGAGCCCATCGCTGTGGTCTCTTCGCCGTCGAGCACCACAGTTGTGTCTTTGGATTCGGATGTTCGTAGTGGAAACACTATGAACTCCGTGGCGTTTCCGTCTACTCACTCTGGTCACACGACCAGTTTTGGGGGACCAACGCCTTTTGTGCAGCCTGGACCTTCTGCCCCGCAGAGGTCCGCAGTGACTCTCATGAGTTCTCGCAATATTGATCCTCGGGGTGCATCGTACCCCTATACACGTCTGCCTTCAGATGTTTCGGCTGCCGCCCGTCGTCCCGCGTCGGGTGTTTTGGAGGATCGTGACCCTTCGCTGGTTAAGAGGGTCAGAGGTGAAGCCACTTTGCCGGTTCGCTCCCCTGTCGAACCGGTCGGTACAGGCAGTGAGCTTAGGGAGGCCCTCTCCTTACTCACTCAGGTTCTTTCTAAGAGCCTTCCTGTTGCTTCCAGCGAGGCTATGGGTGGTTTCCAGGCGCCTCCTATGGCGCCGCCTCCCGGGATTGGAAACAGGCCGGTTTCCGATTCCTCTGGTGTCCGGACACCATGGGAGGCGTCGGCTGGTTTGCCCACGATGGGCTATGTGTCTTCCGACTCTGGGGAGGAGTCCGACATGCTTAAGGTCGAGGGCCAGCAGTCTTCGGACTTGGGGGCGGCTCTTGACTTCGTGTTTGGGTTTCTGCCTGAGCTCAAACCTGCTAACCAGCCGACAGTGTCAGCCTGGCCGCGATCATCGGTCGCGCGCCAACAGCCTATGGAGCAACCTGCTTCTGGGCGCCTTCGACCGTGCCAGTCGGTACAGGTGGTTGAGGCTTTTTCAGCATTGGATGCCAAGCTGAATTCCAAGGCTTTGAAGACTTCGTTCTTCACCAGGGTTGACACCTTTTTGCCTCCTGTGCGTTATCGTTCCTACGATTCCGCCAATCCGTCAGTCTGCCAGGCTTTGACGGTTCTGGATCAGGACTCCACTTCCCTCGGGCTTTCCAAGCCCAAGTCTGCCGTCATTCCAATGACGACTCTGGAGTCCACGTTGGGCTTATCTAGAGAGATGCTTGGCATGCTTTCTCTCTCAGATCACGTCGTCTCAGCATTGGCTGCTTATCTGCCTCCAGATAAGTTTGACGAGGTACAGGCTCCTTTGCGTGTGCTGTCCAAGGCGCTTATGCACCTTACTCACACGCATGCCTGTAACACAGCCAATTTGGAATTAGTTCGAAGGGACGCTGTGCTGGACACAGGACGATCCCTTCCCGAGGAGCAGCGTGCTACTCTTCGATCTGCTTCTTTGGCAGGTCCGCAACTTTTCCATGGTTCCGTGTTGACGGTCCGGGATGACGTCCTACGTCATTCCAAAGATCAGCTGCTGTTTCGTCAGCTTGATCAGCCTTCTCGGGGAGGCAAGGGCCGTTCCAAGCCTAACAAGTACCCTTCTGCTTCCTCTGTGAAGCAAAAGGCTGGTCCTTCTGCCGCCGCCTCTACTTCTTACTCACGGGGTAAAGGTAGGGGTCGGCAGAATCGAGGGAAGTCTCAGGATTCTTCATTTAGCAGAGGAGGTGGTTTCTCCTCTCGCGGGCCTCGTCGGGGCTCGAAATGAAGGTCCTCACCTCGACTCGTCCCAGGTTGGAGGAAGGATAGCAGAGTTCGCAGACCATTGGACCACCATCACATCCGATCCATGGGTGTTAGATGTTGTTCGGTCCGGGCTGCGCATATCCGTCCGACGGCACCCCACTCTGTCAAGGGTGCCTCTTCCAACCACAGTTCCTTCAGACGTTTTACGTCGGGAACTTTTGTCCACGGAGATTGCCAATCTCCTGGCAAAGGGGGCGATCGAGCTCGTCAAGAACGTTCAGTCAGTGGGTTTCTATTCCCGCCTGTTCTTGGTGCCGAAGAAGGATGGCCGACTCAGCCGGTTATCGATCTGAGTATCCTGAACCAGTCTATCATTGCTCCCAAGTTCAGCATGGAGACTTTCAGGTCGGTCCGCCAATCAATTCACCAAGGAGATTTCGCAGCCAGCATCGACCTGCGAGATGCTTACTTCCACGTTCCGATGCATCGGGCGTCACGGAAGTATCTCAGGTTTGCTTTTCTGGGGCGAGTTTACCAGTTCAAGGCCATGCCTTTCGGCCTCAACCTGGCTCCTTGGGCATTCACCAGACTGATGTCGCATGTGATAGCGTTCCATCGCACACAGTCCAGGGTGACTACTTCGGCATATCTGGACGATATCCTCCAGAGGCATTCCAATGCTGCCTTACTGGAATCGGATGTCGCCACTCTGTTGAGCTTGCTCACGTCGCTAGGATTCAGAGTCAACGAGGAGAAGTCGGACCTGGTCCCTTCTCAGTCGTTTTGTCATCTGGGGATGTCTTTCCAAACCAAATTCAATTTGGTGGCTGTTCCCCAGGCCAAGGCTGTGATTCTCTCAGCTTTTGCTCTGACTCTGTCCCAGTCCAGGTCCGCGACCGCTCGGAGTTTTCTCCGGCTGATCGGTCTCTGCGGTTCAGTGACGGATCTCATTCCTCTAGGTCGGCTGCGTGTCAGACCTCTCCAACACTTTCTGCTCAGTCGTTGGAGACCGAATGTAGATTCTCTGGATCAGGTGCTTCCGTTTCCGGACTCTCTGTATCCTCACCTTCTTCCCTGGACAGATGTTCAGTGGATTACGCAGGGTGTTCCGCTGGACTTACCCATGTCCGATCGCGTTCTGACGGCAGATGCCAGCGATCTCGGATGGGGTGCGACGTTGGATCCTCTCGGTCTTTCCCTACACGGGATGTGGGACCAGGATCAAGCAGCTCTACACATCAACCAGAAGGAGCTTCTTGCTCTTCTACTGAGTTTCAGGCAGTGGATCCCTCACCTGTCGAATCGCCAGGTCCTTCTACTATCCGACAATTCGACAGTGGTTGCTTACATTCGGAACCAGGTCGGCACGCACTCGCTTCCGATATACAAGTTAGCTCGGGATCTTTTACTGCTCGCTCAGGATGTTCACGCCGGAGTGGTTGTTCGTCACATTCCCGGTCGTCTGAACGTCCTAGCCGACTCCCTGTCCCGACAGGGCAGGGTTATTTCCACCGAGTGGATGCTTCACAGGGCAGTGTTCCAGTCGCTTTGCGATCTCTGGGGACGTCACCACATCGACCTCTTTGCGACTCGTTGGAACCATCAGGTGGACACTTTCGTGTCCCCGTGCCCAGATCCTCTGGCTTTTGCCGTGGACGCTCTGTCACTCGATTGGAACGGTCTAGTCGGCTACGCCTTCCCACCGGTTCCGATTCTTCCTCAGGTTCTCGCCAAAATTCGAACCTGCAGTTGTCGAATCATTCTGATCGCTCCCTTGTCGCCTCAGCGGGTGTGGATCAATCAGCTCCGCTCGCTGATGGCGGCGGTTCAGGCACGTCTCCCGCTACGTCGCGACCTTCTTTGTCAAGGTCACCCGAGGAGGTTTCACGTCGACCCGACTTCATTGTGCCTTCACGCATATCTTTTGTCAGGTCCTGTCTCCTCCGTAGAGGTTTTTCGAGACGAGCAGTGGAGTGCATTTCTTCTTCAAGGAGGCATTCCACTGGTTTAGCTTATGCAGCTAAATGGAAGGTCTTCTGTCGATGGTGTGCTGATCACTCTGTTGATTATGCCAATCCTTCGATTTCACAGATTGCGGAGTTTCTGGTATATCTGTTTGATTCTCGGGGTCTCCAGCCTATTACCATCAAGGGTTACAGGTCTATGCTTTCAGAGACTTTTTCTTATGTGGGGAAGCGTCGTATCGGCACTAATCCTTACCTCTCCAAGCTTGTTCGGCACTTTTCTTTGAAAAGGCCTCGGACTTTGCAGCTTACTCCACGATGGAATCTTTCGTGGGTGCTGCTTTGCTTTGGGGGGTGGGGGGGGAGGGGGGGGGGGGGGCGCCGTTCGAACCTTTATCCCAGGTGGATATGCAATTTCTCACATATAAGACGGCTTTTGCGATGGCATTTGCTTCGGCCAGACGGGTTAGTGAGCTTCACGCCCTCTCGGTTGACCCGGCCTTTTTTAGGAGCTCTCCCAACAGTGTTACTTTTACCACTGATTGCTCCTTTTTGGCTAAGAATCAGTTACCAGATACTACTCCTCCTCCTATCTGTATCAGGGCTCTTCCCTCTGTTGAGGGTACTCGCCCTTTGCTCTGTCCGGTCCGTGCTATTCGCATTTATCTTGATCGGACACGCTTCATACGGAAGGGCAGAAAACGTTTTTTTCTGTCTCTCATTCCGGGTCGACAGAAGATCTCTCCTCAATCCATTTCTCGATGGATTTGTCTTGCTATTCGTACGGCTTATAGTCGTTTAGCAGCTGGCGATTGTATTACCAATCGTATTTCTGCCCACGAGGTGCGGGCACTGTCTACCTCTTGGGCTTATTCTAACTCCGTCAAGTTGTCGGATGTTATGCAGGCAGCCTGCTGGAGAAATGCTTCTACTTTCTCCACCTTTTATTTACGCCAGTTGCAGGAGCAGTCGGAGGACCTTTTTGCCCTGGGTCCTCTTTCTTCTGCTCAGGCTGTTGTCTGCCATAGCCATTAGGCTTCTTGAAGGTCAGTTTCAGCCTTGTGCTGTTACTGCCCTTTTTCTGTCTGTGTGTCACACAGGCTCATATGTCTCTTTTCATTGTCCTTTACCAATGATTGCGACATTATGGTTGATAAGCCTCGGGACCTCTTCCTTTTACTTCACGGTTCCAGTGCACTAGGGTTATGTGGGGGTTGGTTATGCGATTCCCTCCAGCCTTTTGTCTATTCAGCCTGTAGTAAACAATTGTGAGTAGGTTGATAAGAAATCTAAATTTTATAGTAAATTTCCTTTCTTATTATACCTACCACAATTGTTTACATGGAGGCCCTCCCGTCTTCTTTACGGGTAAAGAATCTTTCCTCCCCGCTGATTACATAACTCTAACGTTTACGGATTCAAAAAGAATGAGTCTTTAGAGACGGTATATGCGCACTGGCAACGGAAGTCGTGGAGTTGTACTTGGGAGAGAGCGTCCCGTACTGGGTCTGCGCCGGTTGCACTCGACCCAGTTTTGGCTTATTTGTATTGGTGCTTTTGCACCACTTTTCTTTCCCAACTTGCTTGGGAAAGACAAAAATAGAGAGTATTTTATCCGAGTTAGGGACTTCCACTGTAGTGCAAGCCTGTAGTAAACAATTGTGGTAGGTATAATAAGAAAGGAAATTTACGATAAAATTTAGATTTCTGTCCGTCATCCGTCGTCGTCCGTCCGGCGTTAACTTTACATTATCGACTTCTCCTCCTAAACCACTAGCCCAATTTTATTCAAATGTTGGCTAAATGTTTATTACCTAATGCCAATTCAGATTTGTTCAAATGAAGTTGCCCCTCCTCCTGGGTGGTGCCACGCCCCCAAGGGGCACCAAAATGTTTGTAAATCTTCTTCTCATGAACCAGCAGTAGCAGAGACTTGATATTTGGTGTGCGGCTTCCTTTTGAGGTGTAGACTCAGATTTGTTCAAGAGAAGTTTATGGGGCTATACTTGGCATCGTTATGGGAGGGGCAAAATTTTTTGCCCCGCCCAAAATTTCTATTTTCCAAACCGAGAGGCTGATTTGAACCAAATTTTATGTGAGGGCTTATTGGGTCATGAGTACTTGATTTATGCACAAAAAAAAAATTTCCCGCAGCCCTGTGGGAACCGCAGGAGCTAAAAATAGAAAAAATTTAAAACGCCCATATCTCCAAAACTACACGGCACTGAGAATTTTTATTTGGTGTGCAGCTTCCTTAGGACCAACAGAAAGGATTGGTAAAAAAAAATTGCCATCGGTTTTATCATAGGGTACAGTTTCGGGACTTTGAAAAAGTGCTGAGTCAGCACTTTTTAACACTGTAGGCAATGGGAAAAACATTAAAAAATCTTCTTCTCCAGATCCAGCAACATTGTAGGGTGGATCTGATTCAAGTTTGTTCGAATCGGCCCCCTGGGTTCATATTTGGGCTCAGTATAGGAGCCCGATTTCGAACTTAGTGCATTTCAGGCAAATTTCTTAAAAAATCTTCTTCTCCAGATCCGGCAGGCAGAATCTTTTGATATTTGGTATGCAACATTGTGGGGGTGGATCTGATTCAAGTTTGTTCAAATCGGCCCCCTGGGTTTATATTTGGGCTCAGTATAGGAGCCCAAATTTGAACTTACTGCATTTCAGGCAAATTTCTTAAAAAATCTTCTTCTCCAGATCCAGCAGGCAGAATCTTCTGATATTAGGTATGCACCATGCTTAGGGGGGTGAGATTCAAGTTTGTTCAAGCCAAGTCCCTGGGTTCATATTTGGGCTCACTGTGGTAGCCCAAATTATAACTTAGTTCAAAATGAGGAATTTTCGTTAAAAATCTTCTTCAGATCCAGCAGTCGGAATGTTTTGATATTTGGTATGCAGCATCCTTAGGGGGTGAGATTCAAGTTTGTTCAAGCCATGTCCCTAGGTCCATATTTGGACTCACTGTGGGAGCTCGAATTGTAACTTAGTTCAAAATGAGGACTTTTCTTTAAAAATCTTCTTCTTCAGCCATGTCCCTAGGTCCATATTTGGACTCACTGTGGGAGCTCGAATTGTAACTTAGTTCAAAATGAGGACTTTTCTTTAAAAATCTTCTTCTTCAGATCCAGCAGTCGGAATGTTTTGATATTTGGTGTGCAGCATCCTCAGGGGGGTGAGATTCAAGTTTGTTAAAGCCAAGTCCATGGGTTCATATGTGGGCTCCCTGTGGGAGCCTGAATTATTACTTAGTTCAATATGAGGAATATTCTTTGAAATTCTTCTTTTTTTTTAGATCCACTGGTCAGAATCTTTGGATATTTGGTATAAGCTTTTCTTAGGAGGAGCAGATGCAACTTGTTGAAATTAATTCTCTGGGTTGATATAAATTTAGGCTACCATGTCAGGTGAGCACCCTCAGGCCCCTTGGGGCCTCTTGTTTAAAGAGGGGGCCCCAAAAAAACCTACAAATTTCTTTTTCCTTTAAGCCCTTGGGGCCCCTGGCCATTGGCCACCCAGGCCCTATGGACCGGCCACCACTGTAGAAGAGACAGACAGAATTTATATTTTTTCTTGATGTGTTCACACCTCTAATTTGGGCACATCTGTAAACGGTGTGAAATTAGGACAGTAATCTACCCTTCACATACTGTAGTCTAAATATTTTCTCTTTCTGTTTGTTTGGTTCAGTTCATAATTTCACTACCAACCTTGTTAATAGCGCATTCTATTTTCCTCTGCACGGTGCAAAAGCTCTTGTGTATTTCAGACTACTTCATTCTTCTGCAGCAAGGAGCGCATTAATTACTGAGCATTTTCTGCGCTAATTGTGACAGGACTTCTAGCTTCAGCCTTATATTCTCCACTTGAAAAGTATTTTTAATTGTTCAGCATGAGAAACACTTGCAGACTTTCACTACAATAACATGAACCAACAGGTGCAACCCGGTGGTCCATGTGATTGAATTTTGCAAGCGCTTCTTGTGTCTTGCCCTCAGAAATTGTAAATACATGTAATTACTAAGTGAAAAATCTATCCCACAGTGGTTTAGTAGTAATCCACCCTCCACATACTGTAATTTAAATTTTTTCTTTGTTTGATCTGTTCAGTTCATGATTTCACTATCGACCTGGCAAATAGCACATCATATTTTGCATTGCACAGTGCAAGCGTGTTTTTCAGACTATTTCTTTCTTCTGCAGTGAGAGCACATAAACTAACACCCATTTTGTGCAATACTTGTAACAGGACTTCTCGTTTCAACTGTAATCGTCAATATAAATATTTTTCAGATTACTGTCAAGGTGAAAAAGCTTCAGCAGCAAGATGAGAAAAAAAGTTTTACTGATGGGTAAGAGTGGTTCTGGTAAAACCAGCATGAGATCGATTATATTTGCCAACTATATTGCTAGGGATACAAGAAGACTGGGTGCAACAATCGATGTGGAACATTCTTATGTCAGATTCCTTGGTAATCTGGTTCTCAACTTATGGGATTGTGGTGGACAGGAAGCTTTTATGGAAAACTATTTTGCAAGTCAGCGCGAGAATATATTCCGTAACGTAGAGGTTCTCATTTATGTTTTTGATGTTGAGAGTCAGGAGTTGGAAAAAGACATGCATTATTATCAATCCTGCCTTGAGGCAATTCTTCAAAATTCACCAGAAGCAAAAGTTTTCTGCTTGGTCCACAAAATGGATTTAGTACAAGATGATCAAAGGGAGCTAATATTTAAAGAACGTGAAGAGGACCTCAAGCGATTGTCCAAACCACTTGAAAGTGTGTGTTTTGCAACATCTATTTGGGATGAAACATTGTATAAAGCCTGGTCTTCAATTGTATACCAGTTGGTCCCAAATGTACAACAACTTGAGAGCAACCTTGCCAAATTTGCTGAAATAATTGAAGCTGATGAAGTGCTGCTGTTTGAAAGAGCGACATTTTTAGTGATATCACACTGTGAACGAAAGGCTCACCGGGATGTACATCGATTCGAAAAGATTAGCAATATCATTAAACAGTTCAAACTCAGTTGTAGCAAATTAGCTGCATCATTTCAAAGCATGGAAGTGAGAAATTCTCATTTTGCAGCTTTCATTGATATATTCACTGCCAATACTTATGCAATGGTTATCATGTCTGACCCAACTATTCCATCAGCAGCAACGCTGATTAACATCAAAAGTGCCAGGAAACACTTTGAAAAATTAGAGAAAGGTGTACAAGTTCAAAATTCAATTGCACGATAAGCTCAACTAGGTCATTTGGGGTTGATATTTTTATCAATATGAACCTTTAATTAGGTCTAAATAAGTTAAAAATCTGTCTCTCAGGCCCTCCTGGATGGTCCTTTTGGCTGCCACATGCTCTTTTTTTATAACCAATGCAGACTTAAGAAAATAAAAATTAAATGGTTTATGCCTTCTTGAACTCAAGGTACGAAATATACCACCACCCATGCTATTTTGTATATTATGAGGCCTAAAACATAAAACAAACCAAGATCATGAACTTTTGATGGCAAAGAAATAATTACAAAAATAAATTTAAAATATGCCTGCCCGCAATTATAAAAAATGGCCTGAGAAACAGAAGATCTACTTTGTGGGCCTTAATTATTTTTAATATTAATCACAGGGTATTAAATTGTTTTCAGGGTTCAATAAAGCTATTGAAAGTTCTCAACTGGTAGAATGCTACTCTTTCCTGCCTAATTATAGTGTTGGCTGAGTCATCAGGCCTGGCATTCTTAAAAATGCCGCTCAGGATCACCGATCCAATGTCGAGTTGTGACAACAGAAAAGGTGGGTTTGATCATTATGAAGTTATTGTCTGCAAATGAATTATTGAGTGTGTGCTGGGTCTGTGACCTTTACATTTGACGTACTGAATTCCAAATAAATTGAGTTCCTATGAAGAATGACAGACGAGGGTTGAAAGATTTTCATGTTATTGTGTAGAAACCAATGGAGTGCAGAGTTCAACAATTTATATCTTGCTTGACAAAAGTGAAAGAACCCTCTGTCTGAAAGAAGATAACAATTGTAGAATTGATGACTATGCAAGGGACTAAAAGCTTGCCGTGAAGAAGGGTTAATAGTTAACAATATTATTCGACATGGAAATATCATTTGTTCTGTTAACTTGCTGCAGTAAGATGTCAAAAGTATGCACACCTCAATCCTAATTATGTCCCCTTGTGTAGTGAAGAAATCAAAATCAATAGGGTTCTTTGTCGCACCCAGGTCAACTTACCTATGAAGTTTATTGAATGTAAGCTGAACCACTATCAAGTTATCATCCGGAAACCAATTGTTGTGATTTACTATGTTCAAGGTCACTGTGACCTTGACCTTTGAACTGGCGAGTCCAATATCAATAGGGTTTTTCCTTGCAAGAAGTCAACCCACCTATGGAGCTTCATGAATGTAGGTTAAGACACTATGAATTTATCGTCCACAAACCAGTTGTTGCGATTTACTATGTTCAAGGTCACTGTGACCTTGACCTTTGACCTGGCGACTTCAAGATCAGTAGGGTTCTTCCTCACAGCAAGGCCAATGCAGCTATTAAGTTTCATGACTATAGGCTGAACCACTGTCAAGTTATTGTCTGGAAACCAATTGTTGCAATTTGGTCACTGTGACCTTGACCTTTGACCTGGCGAGTCCAAGGTCAGTAGGGTTCTTCCTCGCACCAAGGCCAACACACCTATGAAGTTTCATGACTCTAGGTTGAACCACTATCAAGTTCTCATCCGGAAACCAATTGTTGCGATATACTATGTTCAAGGTCACTGTGACCTTGACCTTTGACCTGGTGAGTCCAACATCAATAGGGTTCTTCCTCGCGCCAAGGCCAACATGCCTGTAAAGTTTCATGACTCTAGGTTGAACCACTATCAAGTTATCATCCGGAAACCAATTGTTGCGATATACTATGTTCAAGGTCACTGTGACCTTGACCTTTGATCTGGTGAGTCCAAGATCAATAGAGTTCTTCCTCGCACCAAGGCCAACCCACCTATGAAGTTTCATGAATGTAGGTTGAACTACTATCAAGTTATCATCCGGAAAGGAATTGTTGCGATTTACTATGTTCAAGGTCACGTTGACCTTGACCTTTGACGTAGCGAGTCCAAAATCAATAGGGTTCTTCCCCTCGCCAAGGCCAATCTACCTATGAAGTTTCAGGAATGTGAGTTGAACCATTATCAAGTTATCATCCGGAAACCAATTGTTTAAGATTTACTACGTTCAAGGTCACTGTGACCTTGACCTTCGACGTAGCATGTCCAAAATCAATAGGGTTCTTCCTCCCACCATGACCAACCTACGTATGAAGTTTAATGAATGTGAGTTGAACCACTATCAAGTTATCATCCGGAAACCAATTGTTTACGCCCGCCCGGACGCCCGCCCGCCATTCAACAAACTATAAGTCGAGTTTGACTTCGTCACAACTCGACTAAAAATCCAGGGGTGGGGGAGCTAAAAATCGCTCCCCTTGAATGGCGAGCGATTAGCTCTCCTCAAGGTTACAAAAGCTAAAAGTGGCAAAGTGAAGTTTTTCTATAAATGAATTCTGCCAAGTGGCTGTAGTGTACATTTTATTTAGTGCTGCTAAAAAGGTAGTCCCTGTGAGATGTCTACATAGCCACACCCACACCTCCGGGCCTCAAGGCCCAGACGTGTGGGAGGGGCAGTGTGATCATCTCACAGAGACCACTAACATAGCAGAGATTGGAAAAGATGTGGGTTTTAGGAATAGGCTGTTATGGTAATCATTATTTTCTAAGGCCAGAAGGGCTAGTTTTCGCCCTCCTTAATTTTTTAATTTTTTTAAGGTGGACAGGATATTTGCTTGGAAATATTTATTGTGAATCACATCCCCCCCCCCCCCTTGATAGTGATGGCATTTTCTTTGTTTTTCTCACTGTTAAATAATAGTGATTGCTAGGGAGCATGGTGGCTCAATGCTTACTGAATGGGACTTCAAACCAAAAGTCCCATGGATCGATCCCTGTCAGGACTACCTGCATTGTGTCCTTTGGCAAGGTTCTTGATCTCTGATGTCCACATGGGAGGGAGGGGGGGGGGGGGGGTGCACAGTGACGCTGTGTACTAAAGTATACTGCATGTCGATGGTGCACTTGTCTTCACCCAATGCTAACCACATTTGTGTGGAGTTAGTATGTTGGGGAGCCTGACAGTTGCTTGCCACTGCTTGGTGGTTCTCTTCGGGTACTCCAGCTTCCTTCACACATAAAACTGTCAACACAACAAATACAAATTTCTCTCAGTTCAGAATCGTGTTGAAACGATTTGTCGACTAGTCGAAATCAGTTCGATTTTCGGAAAAATCGTCTCTGAAATCCACCAGTCGACTAGTCAGGAAACTCAAAGATGAAGTCGTAAAATGCCAATAGTTGGGGTTAATGGTGGACCTATTTTAAATTGTATTGAGAAGTGGATATCAATGCAAGCATTGTCGTTTGTTGATGCCGATAATGTTACAACTTAGATTTAAGCAGCATTACAAGCACTGATTTCACCTAACCTAATCACTGGCATGCGTTGGAAGAAAAATACATTTTAATGTACAACTTCAAAGATGCCGTTAATTCATGCAAGCGTTTTGTCCCTCACCCAAGTCGTCCACACTTTTTAATTGATATAAAAATAATGCCATAGCTCCATATTCTATGATATTACTGTACTGGTTTGGGTGCGAGCTGGCGAAGACCGGATATAAAGGTGAGGAAACTGTCCGTCACAAAATTTGACCCAGGAGTTTTTAATTAATTGCACCGATCGAATGGCGGCACACTTCAAACATTTTACAAATTCATGAAACTTCTGTTTTAACATCATTGGGTTCTTTTTCCACTATACAGACAGAGGACTAGGAGGCACACACTTCCCAGGTATCCTAATTTTTTTACTGAATGGTTGAAGCTATAATATGCACAACATTTTAAAAAACTCAAAATACGAAAAAGAGAACAGCTACGTTCATGACTTTGACAAGGAAACTTCTTCAAACACCTGTCAAACGAGTCATTAAATGAAAGGGTTATCAACTTGCATGTAACAGTCTCTTATCACCTAATTTACTGAGACAATTATGTTTTCAACAGAGAAGCCGACTCGTCGATTTTGAATCGATTACTCCCGTTGACTAGTCGACTTTGAAAAATAGGTAACCATTTCAACACTAGTTCAGAACATCAAAGCTTTAAATGTACCTAAAAGACAATTGCTTCTAACTGTTTCTCTATGTTTAATGTTGACGTTCTTGACTTTTTACCTTTAGAAACAATAGTTTTTTCATCAAATTTTTTTTAATTATTAAATGTCTAAAATGGGGTAAACTTTACTGATTCTTCGACAAGGAAAAATACTAATCAATTTCAGCATGACCGATCAACAATCAGTTGATCAATTAATCATGACAGTCCTATGAACAACCTCGCTAATACCCGGTAGTGCATTATATTTTGCATTGCACAATGCAAACATTATTGTGTATTTCAGACAACTTCATTGATTTGCAGTAAGGAGCGCCTTAACCAATGAGTATTTTCTGTGCTAATTGTGACAGGACTTCTAGTTTCAGCTGTAAGGGTGAGTTCAAAGCAGTGATGAAAATTGGGTGCAAACAATTTTTTGCATGCTCATGCAATTTTAATACCATGCAAGCTTTATTAGCTTAACTTGACAAAGTCAAGATAAGCTATTGCATCACGCGTGCATGCAGAAGTCTGTTGGTCTGTTCACATTTTCCTATAGCACAGGCTACACCCCGTAGTTCTTGTCTGATCATCCCAAAATTTCATATGCAGGTTTGGGGTCATGTCTAGATGAGAACGTTCCCTTTTGGTCGCGATCGGTCAACCGGTATGGCTGCCCGAGCCCAAAACCTGAAAACCATTAGCACAGTCTACAGGTCGTATTTATGAAGGGATTTCATTGTAACTTGGTAGGATGCCTCTGTATAATGCCTAGATGAGAACGTCCCCTTTTGGTCATGATCTGTCTACCGTGATGGCTGCCCAAGCCCGAAACCAAAAAACTTTTAGCACAGTCTGCAGGTCATATTTAATATGGAGGAATTTCATTGTAACTTGGTAGGTTGACGCAGTATGATGTCTAGATGAGAACTTCCCCATTTGGTCACAATCTGTCAACCGTGATGACTGCCCAAGCCCAAAACCTGAAAACCTTTAGCACAGTCTACAGGTCATATTTATGAAAGGATTTCATTGTAACTTGGTAGGTTGACTTCATATACTGGGTAATGTCTAGATGAGAACGTCCCCTTTTGGACGTGATTGGGCAACTGTGACGGCTACAGGAGCCTGAACCCCAGAAACCTTTAGCACAGTCTACAGGCCATATTTATGAAGGGATTTCAATGAAACTTGATAGGATGACTCGTTTTGGAATAATTTCATTGTAACTTGGTAACTTTCGTTGACATACGTTAACTATGAGGGCCACATACATTAACTGTGAGGCCCACATTAACCCACCCCTCAGCTATTTAGTACAGTGTTCACCTCATATTATGTTTATTAAAAACATAGCATACAGGGAAAGAAATGAACACATTCCCAATTATCACAATTCTTGTCTTATTTCATAATCCTTTCATAAACATTGAACATTATCCTTTTCATGAAACACAACACACAGACAAGTTAAGCTACAGTGTCATTGACACTTTCGTTTTTGTTTGCCCATTTTGTCGTTTTCGACTCCTCCAGTATCTTGGACATTCCGAAAGCTCCCATTGCGAAGGGTAAAGCAGATGTTGCAGGATTGTGAGCCCTCTCAAAAGTAAATTCACTATATCTCTTCAGTCTGTTAATCACTCCTGTTGGGCCATCAGAAAACTGCAGTGCCCTCCAAAATCCTGCCATTAATTGTTAGGACCTATATTATCTATACTGTAGAATTTGTCTTGAGACAAAAGTGGTTTGCTCAAAACAAGTGATCTGTCATGACAGGCCTATTGCAGAGTAAAACAACAAAATGGTACAAGGTCACAGTGGTCTCTCAAGACAGATGGTCTCTCATGACGGTGGTCTCTCAAAACAGGTTTTAGTGTAATAATATTACCGGTATATGTCAGTTTTACATAGAGCAGTATCTGTTTAGGAGAATTGTTTGAATTTTTCCAAATTGCCCCACTAAATGGGCCGATTGTGCAAGACGATCTGTCCGGAATCCAGGAATAACTTTTTGTTCAATGCCCATACTGGGGAAGCGGGGTTTGTAAAAAACAAACACTGTTCAATAGCAGTTGATTTGCTTGAATCCATTCCATGAAGAACACAATTAGAGGATGTTTGTGAAGCAGAACCATGAAAAATAGACCAGAAGAGCAATTTGCTCACTGAAGTAGCTCCTAAGAATGTGATTTTTTGCCACCCTGGATTTTTCCAAAAAACCTTTCAAAGTACTCTTTTCGACCGTCAGTTACTGTCTACATGATATATCAGTTGACAACTTTCTGTTACCAAAAGTAAATTGTATTTAATGAGTGGAATTAAAAAAACTGATTTTCTTTTGTCTATAATAAATTACATATAATATAAAAAGTCATTATTTAATAATTTTATCATTTATTGATTTGCTGAATAATTTTTGTATCAATTTTTCTACATTTGTATTGTTATAACTTTTATAATCACAAAGCATTTTAACCCTTTACCCAACGTAATTGCCAAAACTGGCCAGCACTATTCTAAAAAATCGGCAATTTTCATTATTTTTTCATTTTTCATCTCAAAAACATAGGTTATGACCCCTCGTTGGAACGAGCTTATTGTTTTTGAGACAAAAAATGAAAAAAAATGAGTTATTCAAGAATTTTTTTTTGCAAGTGTCGTCTGCTTTTCATCAAAAAATTGTTGAGACAGCATATATGTATTTTCGAAAAGGAAAGAAACCTTCCTCTCAGAACTGCCAATCAGAATCTTCTAATATTTTGTAAGCAGTATTCTTAGGGGGTTCAGATTCATGTTTGTTCAAATCAAGACCCTTGTGTATATTTGGGCTCCATACTAGAGCACAAATTTTAACATAGTACAATATAAGAATTATATTTTTAAAAATTGTTTTCTCTCGAACCATCTGTCAGAATCTTTTGATAGTTGGTATACAACATCCTTACAGCAGTCAGATTTAAGTTTGTTAAGATCAAGTCTCTCAGTTAATATTTGAGCTCCCAGCAGAAGCTCAAATTTTAACTTCATAAAATACATGTATGAGGAATAATCTTTAAAAAGCTTCTTTTTCAGCTCCACCAGGACTCATACATGTAATCTTTTGATATTTGGTATACAGCATCTTTTGGGAGGTCAGTTTCACATTTGCTAAAATCAAGAATCTGGGATGATATTTGGGCTCACTATGGGAGCCAGAGAGATTTAATGTAGTGCAATATGTTTATCTATAAAAAGCTTCTCAAGAAACACCAATCAGAATATTTTGGTATTTGGTATACAACTCCTCAGGCAGTCAGATTCAAATTTGTTCAGATCAAGTCCCTGGGTTAACTTGTATTTGGGTATAGGGGGGGGAGGGGGGTTTGTGCAATATTAGGAATATTCGTTTACAATCTTCTTCTTGAGAACCACCAATCAGAATATTTTGATTTTTGTATACAGTTCCTTGGTGGGCAGTTTCAAATTGTTCAAATTAAGTTCATGGGTTAATATTTGGTCTCCATATGGGAGTCCAATATGAGAAGAAATCTTTAAAAATATTCTTGTTCAGACTGACTGCTCAAAATTTATCGTTATTCGGTACACAGTATCTTTAGGAAGGTCAGATTCAAGTTTGTTCAAATAAAATTTCTGGATTTATATCTGTGCTTCCTGTGGGAGTCTGAATTTTAACCTTGTGGAAAAGAGGAATATTCTCCAGAACAACCATTCTGAATCTGTTGATATTTCCAGTCCTTAGATTTTGAGGTGTGCGATTGCATTCACAAACCTACCCCATGCCTCACTTAACCTTTGATACTTTTGTATGTCTTATGACGTTACAAAATCAAACAGTGCATTGATACTTTGTGGTCATTTGTTTTGTTATTATTTTTCGATTTGTTCAAGTTTTAACCTCAATTCCTATTTTCTCCCTAATAGTGCTCAGTGACAACTACTAATATAATCGTGGTGTCAAGACTTCTTAACTGGTGGAGTCACCTGCGGCAACCACGTTGTGTCCTTGGGCAAGACACTTCACTCCTATTGCCCACGTGGGGACACTGTGTACTAAGGCATACTGCACGTCGATGGTGCACCTGTCTTCAACCAATGCTAACCCTGCTTGTGTGGAGTTAGTATGTTGGGGAGCTGACAATTGCTCACCGTTGCTTGGTAGTTCTCTCCGGGTACTCTGGCTTCCTCCACCCGTAAAACTGTTGTGGTCATGATTAGCCATTGTGAAGAAATATGTGACCTTAAACACCAATAAATAAATAATAAACTGGTGGAGTACTAGAAGCCTTTATCAGGGCATTCAGAAAATAAGGTACCGGAGCAAAAGCCAACACTTTCCTTGCTTAAATTTCATATTCAGTCAAACACAAATAATATTTTGTTTATATAAATTTGTTTTATTACAAATTATTGGAGAGTGCTTGTGGGCACTCTCCAATAAT
Source organism: Pictodentalium vernedei (assembly GCA_031216915.1). NCBI lineage: Eukaryota > Metazoa > Mollusca > Scaphopoda > Dentaliida > Dentaliidae > Pictodentalium > Pictodentalium vernedei. Next base: position 540,449,158 of record CM062295.1, on the reverse strand, counting down.
TTGTAATAAAACAAGTTTTGAATAACAAATTCAGACCACCCAAAATAATCTAGCCCTGAACGAGTTAATCACGAATGGGAAAAATGTCTTGTTTGTACTTTCCGATGTTTGACAATGCATTTTGAAAAACGTTGAAGAAACTGAATTCCCAGTGACGTTTCAACGTTATGATAATTAAAGTCTTAAAAAGTTAACTACAAGAAGTGTAAAAATCAGAATTCCTCAACACTTCAAATTGCATGCATCAAAGTGATGATACATGTACATGTAGTTGAGAAGTCAACTATCATATTTATCTTGGCAACAGATGGTATACTTTTGTTATTTGATAATAATATCGTACCTTATGTTGCATGGGACTTGTGTCAAACACAATTTGTGTGTACTATTTTTCAGGTATGATGCTGTCATGACATCAGCATGTGCCTTCAAACAGCCGATCACTTTGGAATACCGATAAAATAGAGGGAATCCCTTAGGATTTTCCAAGCAAAATTTCATGTTATAAATATGAGGAAATGTCGTTGGCTGAAATGTCAAATTCAACCAACTATGTATGCATGCTTACATGAAGGCCTACACATGTCTTCATCCTTCAAATCATTGCAAATTCAGTGTAATCCATATTTAATCACATTTGTTATAACTGTGACTGTTCAGAAAAGAAATGCTTGAACATTTGGAAAGAAAAGAAAGATTCCAAAGTCGGTGAGGGCAGATAAGGCAGTACATGTTGAAAGCAAAACTATCCAAATTTAAACCAGTGATAACCCATGCCAACAATTACAGTAACACAATGTATTGAGTGAGTTGGTATTGTCAGTGGATACAGGACATTTTGTCGTGGGATAATTCATCCCAAAATAAAAGCTGGGATGATCCATCCCATCCATCATTTATCCCATTTTGATGAATGCTGTAGTTTAATTTATAATTTTTTTTACATGTTGAAAAATAAATTCTCTTTCTGATACCAACCTTCAAGAATTAATTCATCGACAATTAACAAGTAAGGTACAGTTTATAGGCTTGATTGTTTGTTGTACGGACAGGTGTTTATTCTACAGTTTAAACTAAAAGTCCTATCACAATAGGCGCAGAAAATCCTTGTTAGTTAACCCTTTACCTAACATGAAAAGCAGACGACACTTGCAAAAAAAATTCTTGATAACCATTTCATTTCTTGTCTCAAAAACATAGGTTATGACCCCTCATTGGATTCATATTTGGGACTCCCTATGGGGAAATGTTTTGTCCACTCTTGTAATTACAATATTGTACATGTCCATGGGTATTTCTTGATGTGATCAACATATTGTCTTGTTTTTTATTCAACTCTTATTAACCCACTTTTTTGGGGCCACTGCGTCGCGGTAACTGGTTCTCGTCAGATCACCAAAGTTACGCAACGTTGAATGCGGTTAGTAGTTGGATGGGTGACCATTTCAGCAACTGATTCACGCTCCCGCGTTGTCTCCTTGGGCAAGGCACTTAACCCTGATTGCCTGCATGGGGGCACGATGACGCTGTGTACCAAGGCGTACTGCACATCGATGGTGAGCATGTCTTCAACCAATTTAACCCTGCCTGTGCCACGGTTCACAGTTACGATGTTGGAGAGCTGACAGCTGCTTGTCGTTGCTCGGTGGTTCTCTCAGGGTTCTCCGGCTTCCTCCATCCGTAAAACTGTCACGCTCACGATTAGCCATTGTGCATAAGTATGTGACCTTAAACACCAATAAATAATAATAAATAACCCACTCTTTCAAGATATTTTTGATCACATCAAATAAAAAACAAGACAATATTTTGATCACATCAAGAAATGGATATGATGAAAATGCATCTATTTTTATACCCCCAGTGGGGGGGACATAGAAATCACCTTGTCTGTCCGTCTGTCCATCCATTCGTCCATCCTGAACTTCAATGATGAATAACTTGTAATGTACTTAGTTGAGTGACTTGATATTTGGTATGCAAGTGGATCCTATTGCTGTATACTATAGTGAAATGCAGGTGTCGTTCGAGATTTTATTGCCAGAGTCATTGCCCTTTATGGACTTCGTATTTGTATATACCCAAAAACTTTATCACCTATAGTAAGGCTTGCATTGTTAAATAAGCAGGGATATTTTTTGTGTCCCCGTCTTTATTTTCCTTTCCTTTTCTGAGTATCAAAATGAAGCACCTACACAATGCGCTAACATATTTTTAAAAATCGACTTGATAGCAATCTTTATTTCGGGTTGGCCACACATTGTGGGATTATTTCGTTAGCTGTGCTTATGAACAGGTCTAGTTAACATAAGAAATCATTGGTGAAGAAATCAGTTCATTTTACAAGGGGAAATTTAAATTTCCCAATTTCTCAAACTATACTTAATTCAATAGCAAGAGAAATCCTGTCCTGTGCAGGAATATCCACCAGCAGGCGGGCAGCAGCATGCAATAAATTAATACATTTATTGGAAAGCTCTCTGTAATGTACATGTAAGAAAGCATCCCTGTAAGTGTTAAGTCAAGAATTTTGGGAAGCTTCCTAAAATTAGAAATATAATGTATATATACTACTCAAAGTTTGCAAAGCACCAAATATTTGACACATCATTGTGATATTTGCTTGTGACATATTTGAGATATTTTTGGTGGATATGATTGAGGAATGTATTGAGATGGTCCCCAGTGTTTACATTAGCTCTCTTGACAGGCAGACTTTTCGTGACAGCCATGGAAAGCATGTACCCCTTGATTTTCATGATGTTTTTGTGTACTGTCTGCATGTGCATAACGTGTAGGGTATTCAGTCTTCATTTCAACACAAACCCTTGTGATTTAATGATTGAATATGCCAAATGCTAATGTAAGAAGACATTTGTCTGAAGCAGAAATGTGGCGGGCTGTAGTGATGGTGGAGTAAGGGGCTACCCATCATCAGGTTGGTAAAGCCCTTGGTATGCACCATACGGTGATCACCAGAGCCTGGGCAAGATTTCAGTAGCATGGCACACCAGTAGTCTTGACGGCATGGTGGTGGCAGAGACAGGGCAACATCTGCAGCTGAAGACCAGTTTTTGATTATTCAGGCCCGTAGGAACCACTTTGCCACAGCAACCCAGCTTCGCAGTGACCTTCAGAATGCATCCAGGATAAATGTTTCGACGCAGACTATCTGGGCAAGATTACACGAGGGTGGTCTCCTATCGAGAAGATCATGTATTCACATTCCGCTGCCCCAGAACCACCGCCAGGCATGATATGAATGGGCCATGGACCACGTTGGAAGGACCAAAGAAGATTGGCGACCTGTCCTTTTTACAGATGAGTCTGGGTACTGCCTAGACCACACAGATAGGCGTTCTAGTGTATGGAGAAGACCAGGAGAGTGATTCCATGCAGCCAACACTGCTGAGCATGGCTGCTATGGTGGAGGGTCAATCATGATCTGGGGCGATATCAGCAGGGATGGACGTACAGAACTCTGTGTCCTTGAACGTGGTACATTGACTGCACAGTGGTATATTGATGAGATCCTGGATGTCCACGTCAGATTGTATGCAGGTGCAGTGGGTTATAGATTCATTCTGAGGGCTGATAATGCCAGTCCTCATGTTGCCCATGCTGTCAGAGAGTACCGACAGATGGAGGTGATTGAGCTTATGGACTGGCCTCCAAGATCCCCTGACCTCAATCCAACCAAACATGTCTGGAATGAGTTGCAGCTTGCAATTTCTGCCCGTCCAGTCCAGCCAAGAAGTGTCCAGGAGCTTGGTGCCATGCTGGTCCAAGAATGGAACAACATCCCACAAAGGACCACCAGGAACCTGATTGGGAGCATGAGAAGGCATTGTCAAGCAGTAATTAACAGTAATGGGTCTAATACTCGATATTGAACCCATATCAGTTCGCTCTGTCAACTTTTTGGCAAATTGAAAAAATTCCTCTTTTACCAATAATATCCACTTTCCATGGTTATCGTAATCAAAAAGCTAAAAAATAATGTCAAACACAAATAAAATCTTAATTTCTGTACTTAAATCATTAAAGATATAATTAAATAAAAAATATATACTCTTTTCATCACAATATTTCAACTAAAACGTAAAACAGGTAGTTGGATATACTTGGTGCTTAGCAAACTTTGAGTAGTATGATTACAAATGATTAAGAACAGTCTAAACTTTTTAAGTAGTTTTTTTGAAACGTATGCTTATATAAACTTATACTCAGCAGACTTGGCATTTTCAGGAGAGCGATTTATTCACTCGCCTAAAAAAAATAAGGAGGGCAAAAACTAGCCTTCCATGCCTTAGAAAAAATGATGACCATAACAGCCTATTCCTGAAACCCACATCTTTTCAGATCTCTGCTATGTCAGTGGTCTCTGTAAGACAGATACACTGCTTATCCCACACCTCTGGGCCTTGCCGAAGCCCAGTGATGTGGGAGGGGCAGGGTATCTGTCCCACAGAGACTACCTTGTTAGCTGCCCCAAATAAAATGAAGAAAGCCCACTAGGCAGAATTCATTAATAGTATAACTTCATTTTGCCACTTATAGCTTTTGTAAGCTTCAGGAGAGCTAATCGCTCCCCTGGGCCATGCTAGGGGAGCGATTGTTAGCCAACCTGCATTTTTAAGAGTGCAGGACTGACTTAGTTTAAAAAATTTGCACTGTGTCAGTTATCTGGTGCCTGTCATACAAGCAAATTGGCAGTGAAGATGACAGATGACTTACTTGCTGGCTTGGTACCATTCAATATAACTCGCGGCAGTTGTCAAGCTGTCAGGCGACCAGTCTAATTCTGTATGGAATTCAACACAGTTATGAGCTGGAACCATTGTAGCCCTTAACTGGTTGAGTGCTAGAAGCCACTATCAGGGCTTTCAAAAACGAAATGAGGGTACCAGAGTAAAAACCAGCATTTTCCGAGGTCATGTTTCATATTCAGTGAAGCGCAAATATTTTGTGTGTGGGCACTCTTCAATAATTTGTAATAAAACAAATTTTGATATAGTTCATCGTCCATGTTTAGATTCACTCATCTGGAATATTTCAGTTAGTCAAAAAAGCAAACCCACTATAAATCTAAACAATACTATAAACATTCATTTTCTTTGAATAAACACTACGGTACAGCCGCCATGGACTGGTCATAATCCATGCGTGGGCAGTGATGTCTTGCCCTCAGAATTTGTAACTAATTACAGTACAGTTGTCTTGGATTGGTCACAATCCACACATGGGCATTAATGTCCACGTGTGCGTGTTCAAGGTAAAAAAATCATCAGCAAAATTTTAATTAAAATTTTAATCATTGAAGCAGGGGGATTGTACCCGGTGCTTCATTATTTATTTTTTTTTGATGATTATTCCCATTCTAATGCTTAATTTGACAGCAGGCGCAGGAATGAAGGCTTACCACAGCTGTAAATTTATGATTACGTTACAAAGTTCCACTAATTGTTATAATATCTTAATAGTTTCAAGGTGAATTAAAAGCATATTCATTGGAAATCTTCAACTGGAGCATGAAAGAATATTATATTTCTGTTTGTGAAGGGACATCACATTACATCAATGATAATCTGCACGAAAAGTGTGAAAGCAAACGGCCCATAACATCATCAAATTCCTTGCAGAATTAGACTGGTGACCAGCTGTGAACTTGCATATGAAGCCAGAGGTGGTAGAGCCAGGGGGCTTGTGCCCCTCCCACTTTTTTCCACAGATATGTTTTGTAGTTACACAATGAGTTAAAATGGGCGCGTACAAACGTGTAAATGTATTGGCATTCCTGTAAAATTATTTGCAAATCCAAACAATATTTAGCCAAAGAATCCCACTTTCGGTCACTTCGGTCCATTTCTTCCACTTCAACTATCTTCCAAGCCGAAGGCTGATCTTCGGGTTGAAGATGGTTGAAGCAGAAGAAACAGACAAGACTGTGACTACACAGCAGCCTATTCATCTAAACGAGTGACTACAGCGAGTCATGGTACATTTACCGATATACGATTGTAAGCTTTCTCACACTGGGTCAAACCATGGTAGCATTGTAAATTTGTGCCCCTCCACTTTTATCGAGCCTCCGCCGCCCTGTGTGAAGATGCAAGTAAATGCTCTCTCTTATTTCACCCTCTCAAATAATCCCAATAAAAGACTCCAGTGGAAACTAAGAGAGGTGGAGCAGTGCTTATTTACAGTGGTAGACAAGTTCTGCAACCCTGGTGTACTAGGACAGAGCACAGCTACTGTGATAAAGTTAATTTGTTTCGATCAAACTGCAATTGGGTGGCAACACACTGTAGAGCCTGGAGGTTTAGATTTTTATACACCTGTTTTATAAAAAACGGTCGTATTATGTTATAGCGTTGGCGTCCGTCCCTCCGTCTGTCTGTCCTGTCTGTCTATCCATCTGTTGTTTTCTGGGATTTTTTTCGTTATGGATGGACATATTGAGGAAATTTGTGCTCTACAGCTTTCTTATGGATACTTACAGATCAAGATTGAATTTCGTTCCACTCAGTTTTATTTTTGTTGGAGTTACTGCCCTTGAACTTAGTTACAGTTTTCTGGACTTTTTGTCGTTATGGATCGACATATTGAGAAGAATTTTTATTTATAGCTTTGTAATGGATACTTACAGATCAAGTTCGAATTTTGTTCCACTCAGTTGATTTATGGTGGAGTTACTGCCCTTGAACTTAGAATTTTTCCGGATTTTTTTTTCTTTTTCCAGACTTTTTTTCGTTATGGATGGACATATTAGACACATTTTGTTGTGGATACGCACAATCAAATTTCATTTTGTTTGGTTGATTTTTGGTGGAGTTACTGCCCTTGAACGTAGAATATTTACCATTTTCCAGACTTTTTTATTTTTTATATGCCTGCATAATGTTTTATAATTTCTGAAAGTGTGGGCGTATTATGCACTGTCCAGTGATGTTTTCTAGTTCAAATTTGTTTTCGGTTTGGTTTCAGGGGAAAAAAAACTGTTTTGGTTCAGTTTTTTTCTCTACATGTATGTTAAGAACATATAATAAATAACACTTCAGACTCCTTATAACCTGGAATAAAATCTGTAATAGTTAGTATGAACCCCACTTACCACAAAAATGCTCTGTCTAAAAGTATCTCCTTTGTGTTCAATCTATCTTACCTTCCATCATTTTTAGGGTTTTTCTTAGGGATCAGTTGCTCTGCCTATTGAGTCAGAAAAAAACATAAATAGAGGATATGGAATTAGTGTTTTTCTCGTATAATATTTATGAAACGAGTCTAAGAATTTTTTGTTTTGGCGAGCCCAAACGGAAAATTCGGACGAGTTTCATAAATATTATATGAGAAAAACACTCATTTTATATTCTATTTATCATATGACACACACACGCACAAAGTAGCCACTTAGAATGACTTTTTAGCCCATCACCTAACTTGAGTTGCAGACGGCACTTGGAAAAAATATCCTCGTATAACTAAAAATGTTCATTTTTTGCTTCCAAAACATAGGTTATGACCCCTCATTGCAACGAGCTCATCGAGCTCGTTCCAATGAGGGGTCATAACCTATGTTTTGGAAGCAAAAAGTGAAAATATAAAAAAAATGAATGACGTTTTTCTTGAATGTAAAAGATTAATACAATATAACACACCCTAAATAGGACAGATAACGTAAATTCTCCCTACTGAAATTATGTAAATGTGACCCAGTTGTATTTTGTTTAGCCAGTCAAATTGTCCAGTTTTGATATTGACCAATGAAAGCTCCCAACTCTAATTATGCAAATTATGAAAATGTGGCCCAGTTGTATTTTGTTCAGCCAATCAAATTGTCTAGTTTTGAAATTGACCAATGAAATTGACGGAAGGCTTTATTTATCACTGATTAATATGAAAACAAAATATCAAATGTTTTAAAGTGAACAAAACGGACGAGTCATATCATAAATTGGGGGTAACAAATGAATCAAGTTCATCTGGTGTATGTTGTGTTCTCACTGTCTTATTTTCTCCCTTATTGACTCATCCAATGGACAAGTCAATAAGGAAGAAGATGTGACAATGAGAACACAACACATTTGCCTCCTGCTGGATAGACTTAAGTAATGAGAGTCTTTTGGGGCCACCAGTCCAGTCCTCTCACATTATTTATTCGCTCACCTGACTGAAAGTCAGTGTGAGCTTTTCTGATCACCTTTCGTCCGTCGCCCGGCGTCCGTCGTGAAGGTGGTGTTTGGGCCTTTTTCTCCCAAACCACTGGCCGCATATTAATGAAATTTCATGTGAGTAGGGGTTATATAAGGGCATTTTGATTTTTTGTCAAATTAGGTTTCGGTTCACATTGAGCAGAGGAATTGGGCAAAAATGCTCCAATTCTTAAAAAAATCGTCTTCTCAAGAACCAGCAATAGCAGAGACTTGATATTTGGTATGCAGCTTCCTTTTGAGGTGTAGACTCAAGTTTGTTCAAGAGAAGTTGGAGGGGCTATATTTGACGATGTTAAAGGAGGGGCAAAAATTTTGGCCCCGCCCCAAATTTCTATTTTCCAAACCGCGAGGCCGATTTGAACCAAATTTTACGTGAGTGCTTATTGGGTCATAAGTACCTAATTTATGCAGAAAAAATTTTCCCCGTAGCCCCGTGGGAACCACAGGAGCTAAAAATAGAAAAAAATGAAAACGCCCATATCTCCAAAACTACACGGCACTGAGAATTCTTATTTGTTGTGAAGCTTCCTTAGGACCAACAGAATGGAATGGTCCAAAAAAATTGCAATCGGTTTTATCATGGGGTACTTTTTGGGGACTTTGAAAAAGTGCTGATTCAGCATTTTTTAACACTGTGGCGACTACTTTTCTCCGAAACCACTGCTCCTAAATCTTTAAAATTTCACATATAACATCTTTGGAAGATTGTTTCACATGTTTATTGAAATCAATTGCCTGGGTTGATATGTGGGCTCTCTATGGGAGCCCAAATGTTTAAATTAGTGCAGTATGAGGAGTATTTTTTAAAAATCTTGTTCAGATCTACCAATAAGAATCTTTTGATATTTGGTATGCAGCATCCTTAGGGGGGTGAGATTCAAGTTTGTTGAAGCCAAATCCCTGGGTTCATATTTAGGCTGAAAATTTGGGGTCCCGTTGCGGACTTCGAAATTTTGGACCAAAATCCGAGAAAAATTTGTTTTTGTTTTTTTCTGCGTTTCGGTCAATTTTAAGACAAAAAAAAAATAATAATAATTTTTCCCCCTGAAAATTTGGGGTCCGGGTGGGACTTAGAAAATTTTGGACCAAAATCCGAAAACATTGTTTTTTGGTTTTTTCTGCGTTTCTGTCAATTTTAAGACAAAAAAAAAAAAAAAAAAAAAAAATTTTCCCCTGAAAATATGGGGGGGGGGGGGGGGGGGGGGGGGGGGGGGGGGGGGGGGGGCTGGTGGGACTTAGAAAATTTTGGACCAAAATCCGAAAAAAATTGTTTGTGTTTTTTTCTGCGTTTCGGTCAATTTTAAGACACAAAAAAAAATTTTTTTTTCCCCCTGAAAATTTGGGGTGCGGGTGGGACTTAGAAAATTTTGGACCAAAATCCGAAAACATTGTTTTTTGGTTTTTTCTGCGTTTCGGTCAATTTTAAGACCAAAAAAAAAAAAAATTGTTTTTTCCCTGAAAATTTGGGATGCGGGTGGGACTTAGAAAATTTTGGACCAAAATCCGAAAAAATTTTTTTTTTTTGGTTTTTTATCCCTTTCTGTCAATTTTGAGACAAAAAAAAAAAAATTTTTCCCCCTGACCAAAATCCTAAAAAAATGTTTTTTTTGTTTTTTCTGCGTTTTGGTCAATTTTAAGACAAAAAAAAAGATAAAAAATTTTCCCCTGAAAATTTGGGGTCCGGGTTGGACTTAGAAAATTTTGGGCCAAAATCCTGAAATTAGTTTTATCGTTTTTATGCGTTTTAAGAAGAAGAAAAGAAATTAGGCTGAAAGAATTTTGTTTGGGAAAAAAATCTGTTTTTTATGTGCTTATCTCAATTTTGGGACGTAAAAGTGCAGGAACTGAAAATAGAAGGAAAATCCTGTGTATTGTGTGGGCACAATCGCTTCATCTAGTTGGTATATGCTTTTCTTAGGAGGGGCGTATGCAGCTTATTCAAGTCAAGTCCCTGGTTTGATATTTAGACTACTATGTCAGGTGAGCGCCCTCAGGCCCCCTGGGGCCTCTTGTTTATTTAATGGTGTTTAAAGTCACATATTTCTGCACAATGGCTAATCATGACATGACAGTTTTACGGGTGGAGGAAACCGGAGTACCTGGAGAGAACCGCCGGGCAACTGTCAGCTCCACAACATACTAACTCCACACAAGCAGGGTTAGCATTGGTTGAAGACAAGTGCACCATCTACGTGCAGTATGCCTTAGTACACAACGCCACCATTCCCCCTCGCGGACAATGGGGGTGAAGTGTCTTGCCCAAGGACACAACGCGGTTGCCGCAGGTGGGATTCGATCCGAGGATCTCTCGGCTTGCAGCCTGCACCTCTGCCTACTGAGCCACCGCGCCCCCTTCTCCCACATTAAAATGGTTAGTTTGTGCACAAACACAGTGATACTGTTTGGCCGTTTTTTTTGCTGGGTCTTGTGGTTAGGCTCTCCAGTTTTCCACAAAAACTGGATCTGAACCAGACAAACTTAAAAAAGCGCCCTGCACTAACATGCTTGTACACCAGTTGTTTAATATTTCATATATAAAATATTTTAAAAAATATATTCACGAAAAAAAAATGAAAATATCTTCTCAGATTCAATGATCCCGCATTTCTTTTGCGATGTGTGAGATTATTATTATCCCTGGTGAGATGGGGAAACCTTGTTCAAGTCCCCATGGAAACCCTGGGAAGTGAAGCAGTGCCTGTTCATTGCGGAAAACAGGCTCTGTTTTACTGGTAAAATGGGAGCCAGTCACCAATGCTTGGTAGGTTCAAACCCTCTCTAAAATGGGCAACACGGCTTATTAACACTCACCCCTGGTCTTGAGTTGATACTCATGTGGTGGTCATGATTAGCCATTGTGCAAATATATGTGACCTTAAACACCAATAAATAAATAGTAATCTCGGTCAAGGGCAAGATACTTGCCGAGTGGTCTGGACCAAATATCTTATCCCGAGGGTGAGTTTTCCCCATCGCACACCAGGGATAATTCCCCACACCCCCACACCAAAACCAAAAGACACTTGACTCTTTTATGTGAATTTTGGTACGAACATCATATGAGTGGATCAAGTTGCACGAAATTCCCGTCGAAAAGTTATGCGAATACATTGCAGAATTCATAATATCACGTCATCAGAATGTGTCAATGTTTATTTTGCTACAAATCTTTAACCCCCTGCCTTGCCCTCATTGGGATTTGATTTTGTGGTATATACCTGTGGTACATATAGAACTTTTGTACGCTCTTTCCAATAAGCAAATCAGTTTTTTTTCAGAAATGGACAACAAAATTGTTCGATATAGCTGCACGTGCCCCTGAATTACCTTTGGTCGGGGGAGAAAAATTATCCCTGACGGGAGTGGATGTGAGATGGGGAAATCTCACCCTCAGGACAAGTTATTTGGTCCAGACACTCGGAAAGCCTTCTGTTTGGCCCAAATATAATAATCTCAGATGGCCTTCTCACATGAGACACGCATATCTTGCATAGGAAGTGTGTGTGTGTGGGGGGGGGGGGGGGCTGTCAGCAGGATCGTGACCCAGTCACAATCAGAATTAAAATGTCTATCCACTTATCTGGGATGAGAAATTTTAGCAAATTGGCTGATTTCAGCGAATTCATGCCAGAAATGCTGAAATTTTATTTCTGTGAATTTGCATGAAAATGGTAAGACCATTTTCATGCAAATTTATAGAAATAAAAACCCCGTGGGAATGCTGGGAAGTGAAGCAGTGCTTGTATACTGTGGTAAACAAGCTCTGTTTTACGGGTAAGACAGGACCTGCTAACTAATACCTGGGGTGGAAGTCCTCTAAAATGGGCAGCATGGGTATAAATGATTGGCTGGTCTTACTTTTCATCCATGTGAAGGTCACGATTAGCCATTGTGCAGAAATATGTGACCTTAAACATCAATAAATAAATAGTACTAATGGTCAGAAGGAAGATTAGCCGAACTACATGTATGCTAAAGGTAGACATTTTATTGTTGTATGATATCTCAAACAAAGGATTTGCACTGCTTTTTTCTTTTGAAGAAACGTAGATTTCACAAATTTATCCCCCCAAAATGTGTGAATTTTATCTAATTTCTGTAATTTTACTTGCACGCAATTCTCATCCGTTACTTTTGTAATCACAGTAATGTAACTAATGATGGAGTGAGAGTCATCTGCAGTGAGTGACGTAGATCAAATCATTTGGCTAAACTTTACTCTGAACTGTTGTTGCTGTCAGAATTTAGCTATAGATGCTGAAATTACCTCAAACATTAATCAACAATTATGTGACACTAATTCTTGAAAAAAACTATTTTACAGACCGATCTGAGTCTCACTGCCGGAGTTTAGAACACTATGGCCACCGTGGACTGGACAATTCCCCCTCCCCTTCCTCGGTGGGAACCCCAGGAAGGGAAGCAATGCTTCTTTATTGTAGTAAACAAGCACTGTTTTACTGGTAAAATAGGACCCAGTCACCAATGCTTGGGGTGGAAGTCCTCTAAAATGGGCAACAGAGTAAATGATTGACTAAACTTTACTTTATCGTGTGGACTGGTCACTTTCCCAATATTTCCACGGACGCAATAATATTAGTTTCCAAAAACTAATTATAAGAATAATTATCAAAAGTTTAATTAATGAAGCACTGGGTACAACCAGGTGCTTCATAAATTAAAATTTTGCTGACTGTAATTTTTTATTACCTGGTAAACACATGCATGTGCATCACTCTCCACGCTTGGAATATGATAAATTCATAGTGACTGTACTGTAGTTCCAAGGACTCAAATAATTGATTCCAAACACAAATTACAGGAATAATCATCAAATATTTAATTAATGAAGCACTGGGTACAACCCGATGCTTCTAATTAAAATTTTGCTGATGATTTCTATTACAGGTCTGGTAAACACATGCGTGGACATCCCCGACTAGACGTGGATTACGACCAGCCCACGGTGGCACGTTGGCTGTACTGTATTATCAGGGGTACATGCAGAATATGACAAAAAAACTTTCTGGCATTTATCTCTGTCTTTTGTGACTGCATAAACGGGATTTGACACATTTACTATATTGAATGATTTGTGGAACAGCAATATTTCAACCAGTCTGTTTTGATCATGTTAACCAGCATATTGTGATCAGGGATACACAAAGTGGAGTTTTTTGGAAGCTTATCCAAACTTTTCTAGGATAGATGGGACACCGGGAAGTTGAGTAATGTTCGTTTACTGTGGTAAACAAGCTCTTTTACTAATAAAATAGGACCCCGTTACAAATGCCTGGAGTGGAAGTTCTCTTATTAAATGGGCGACATGGATATAAACGATTGACTGGACTTGACTTTTTTTTTTCCATTTTGTGGTCACAATTAGACGTTGTGCAGAAATATGTTACCTTAAACACCGATAAATAACAGTCAATAAATGGGATAACCGTTTCTCGCTCCTCTGAATTTACCCAGTTCAATTAGAGTTGCAAACAAATTTATCATATACTTTTTTTGGACAATCGATTGTTACCTTTTTATTACTTTCCAAAATGTGATTTACTGGGATTTCCGGGTTTGATTATAAACGATAACTTCACAAGTGAATTATGCAATCAACAATTGGGCAATGTATCCGTGCTCGCAAACGAAGATGCTTTGCCGTGGGTGTAATGGGGACTTCGTTGTTTTTTTTTTAACCCTTTACCTAACATGAAAAGCAGATGACACTTGCCAAAAAAATTCTTGAATAACTATTATTTTAATTTCTTGTTTTAAAAACAGAGGTTATAACCCCTCGATGGAACGAGCTCGTTCCAATGAGGGGTCAGAACCTATGTTTTAGAGACAAAAAATGAAAAAATAATGAAAATTAAATGGCGATTTTTTAGAATAGCGCCTGCCGGTTTTGGTCGTTACGTTATGTAAAGGGTTAAATAATATAATTATCGTTAATAATGAAAAGTAATAAACAGAGTAATCGGTTGACTGGACTGGTTACGTGAAATAATTTATTCGAGTCGAGGGACTATATTGTAAAACACTAGTGTGCATTCGCGCACTCGTGATGTACAACGTCCCTCACCTCTCATGAATTATTTCACGAAACCAGTCCAGTCAAGCGATTAGTCTCTATTTTTTTTTATATTTATTTTTTAACTTAATTGGGGATTACTCTGAATTTAAGGGATTATCCTTTCACCTGCTTTATGGATGGTGTATTTTGAAATCGAAAATTGTACATCTGTCCAGTTATATACTTGGCAAATGAAGTTTGGACGAGTAGGTGTCGGAGACCTCATAATGCCTTTGCAGTATTCCAGTTTGAATCCCTGAAAGTGAAGTAGTGCCTGCTTAGAGCGGCGTACAAGCTCTGTTTTACTTGTAAAATAGGACCCTGTCAACAATGCTTGGTGTGCAAGTCCTGTAAAATGGGCAACATGGGTATAAACAATTGACTACACTTGACTTTATCTCCATGTTACGGTCACAATTTAGCCATTGTGTAGAAATATGTGACCTTAAGCATCAGTAAATAAACATACAGAAAGTGATGCGTGTTTGAATCGGTGGGAGTATTACATAACGAGTTGGAATGGCTTGGTCATATGTCGTGAGAGCCGAAGTCTCGAGCGAAATATGTCTCCGCCATTCCAACGAGTTATGTAAAACACCCACGGATTCAAACACACATCGCGTTCAGTGTTTATTACACATCCCATGCATTAGAATTCAGCTAAATAAACAAATTTTAAGTTTGATGTGTAAATCCAGAGGTGAGGAGTCTGTTGGTTTTCTTGATACTGTACTCATCAAATGGGTCGATAAAAAATCAAACCAACCTTTTGGGAACCAGTCAAAATTAAATTCCTTATCTTTTCTATTGGGTGTGTTTGTTGAAATTCGTATCGCGGTTTCTCTTCGGCTTCTAATTCATTCATGCCTAACCATTTGGTGGCTATTACTGGTAGTAAAAATATAAGTACAAATTTGGGCAGATTTGCTAAACAGCTGGAAGAAACGTTTTTAAAAGAAGTTCGAAACATGTCAGGATGTCCGAAGATTTGCCGAAATAAAGTTGGCGAATTTAGATATAACGGGATCCGCAGGCGAGACCGCCACGGTTCTAGGTTAATGTTGCGTTTGGAAATGATTGTTTTTTTTTTTTAATATTATCTCATTTTTGGTTAACTAATTTTTTTTTGGACCGACTTTACTTTGGACGTTTTAATTTTCACACCTCGCGAGAGACGATCGATAACTACATAACGAAATTTGGAAACTTTTCGAAGCGTAACTGATGACTCGACGGGAGATGAACAAGTATAAACGGTGCTGGGAAAAAAGTTTCGTCTTGTACATGACCAGTTGAATACAGAAACATTTATGTCAAAGCGGCGATTCTGTAAAATACAAGGGTTTAAAGTTTAATGGATGAGTAATAAATAAATGTAACTCACAGTTTGAAGGGAGATAAACTGAACTAGATGTATGCTAAAGATAGACATTTTATTTTTATGTTCATTAACTGGTTGAGTGATGGAAGCCCATAATTGCCTTTATTCTGAAGTGCAGATGTCACAACTTTAAGGCTTTATATTTTCTGTGGATGTGCTTCATATTATCTTTGAAGTGAAACTATTAAGTCTGTGTTGATTGGCCTTATCACAAATTATGGGAGAGTGCCTCTAAGCATTAATTTAGCATTCTTCCATAAATTGTAAGTCAAGAAAAGCGAGCATAATTTTCAACGCTCTACCAGTTAAAAAAAAAACTGACAAAAGATAGCTCAAAGGGATTGTCTCAATCTTGGCTCAAAAGGGTTATGTAATTTTTTTTTTTTTTTTGCATAACCCTTTTTAGGGTTATCCTAACTTTTCAATTTGTGCATCCCTATTCATGCAATGATTCCCTGCTTGAAAACCAAAATCTTTTAACTGGTTTTTGCTCCCACATTTTGTATTAATCAGCAAAATTTGTTTGTATACATGTATAATTTGCATTTACATTTCTATAAGTTATAAATATATATTGCATATTTTGTAATATTTGCACCCAATTGTCTTGCCATGCACATGTGCACTGTTCTAGCGGATCCTTTGAATTTCTTGAAAGTCCTGAAATTATGCCGTTCCTTTTTTTTTTGGGGGGGGGGGGGGGAAGCTGAAAGGATATGAGATCAGCACTGAAGTTGTGAAAATATTTTTTGCTGAGACTCAATATTTGGAGAAACGATGTATAAAATTCTAGAATGAGCATAAATTTCAACGTTTTTTTTTTTAAAAATTTTATCCATGACAACTTACATAACAATTTAGATGATCACGGTAGAAGACCCTGGAAGTGAAATCATACCGTACAGTTGAAACTAGAAGTGTTGTCGCAATTAGCGCAGGAAATGCTCGTTAGTTAATACGCTCCTTATTGCAGCTGGATGATGTCTGAAATACATGGACGTTTGCGCTGTGCAGAGCAAAAATAGAATGTGCTATCAGTGAAATCACGAAATGAACCAAGCAAACAAAAAATAAAATATTGAGACTGCAGTACGTGGAAGGTGGATTACTACTAAATCGCCGTGGGATAGATTTTTCACTCAGTATTTATTTAGAATTTCTGAGGACAAGACACAAGAAGCATTTGCAGACTTTTATTACATGGACCACCGAGTTGCACCCAGTGGTCCATGTGATGAAAGTTTGCAAGTGTTTCTCGTGCTGTTCTGAACAATTATAGATACCTTTCGAGTGGAGAAGATATGGCGCTGCGATTAAGTAGTAATCCACTGTCTTCCTTCAGCACATGCAGTCGGATTTTAATATTTGTTTGCGGCATTACATGTACATGTACATGCATCCCAGTAGAGATTAGGAATGATGTTAATGATCTCTGTTTACAAGCATGAAATTGTTGTGCACACGGTTGTCTGCACACACTTGTCTGCAGGAAATGAGTTACACTAATGGGGCAGGTTGAGCTTGATAGGGACAAAAAATGCACTTAATACATTGACATGACTTCTAGTTTCAACTGCAGTGCATCATGGTTGTCACATGGATTGTCATGGTAATTTACATACGTGTAAGTTGTCACGTTGGAACATCATTACCATAGTTATTATTCTGATCACTCTGTGTCCGTCATCTGTCGTCCATCGTCCGCCGTGGTGGTGGTGTTTGGATCTTTTGTGAGGAGTGGGTGGGGCCAAAATGCCTCATTTTTTTTTACAAATCTCATGAACCAGCTATAGCAGAGACTTGATATTTTGTAGTCTGCTTCCTTTTGAGGTGTTGACTCAAATTTGTTCAAGAAAAGTTCGAGGGGCAATATTTGTCGTCGTTACGGGAGGGACAAGAATTTTTGCCCCGCCCAAAATTTCTATTTTCCAGACCGAGAGTCCGATTTGAACCAAATTTGATATGAAGTATTAATGGGTCATAGACACTTGATTTATGCAAAAAAAAATATCTCATGAGTGTCCGATACAAATGTTTATTTTTCGCAAGCGCTTACGCGAACGAAAATAACTATTTATCTCGGTCACAAGTGAGATAATCTTCGGTATCCACTCAAAAACACTAGATTTTCTTTTTATTATATTCTTTTATAAGAATCTGATAATTCCTCTCGTTTCAGCCATGAATTGATGCATGAAAGTAAACAGCGCATTGAATCATTGATACGCGGAAGTGAATTGATCGATACTCGGAACAGATAGCGTCGTGCGATCTGATTCAATTGGCGGGTTTCTAGTCCAAACATGGCCCGAAAGTCCGTAATATAAGTTTTTGGTTTGGTACGTCCTTTGAACGGATGTACCAAACCAAAAACAGTTTTTACGGACTTTCGGGCAATGAAAGGACTAGCGGGTTTCGTGCATCAATTCATGGTGAATACGTGTGATTCAAACGCTGCTAACTTTGCTTGCCCCCCCCCCCCCCCTTCAATATTTAATCTTATTTGTTTTACAAGAATTGGCGAACAAGCTATGTAACTTAAATTAATGCCTTTCCTTGGTCCAGTAGCGCAGGTGTGTGTGGATGACCTTCGTAGCGGCAACTTCGTGGCCTCGCTATTTTCGAATAGTATGAAGGGCTTTTTAGCCTGCACGGAGTGTGCCTCTCTCCGCACAGAGGGCAGCCATTTTACGTGTCCACCTGATAGGAGGGTACGCCGTGACAGCACCAACCCTACAGTCGATGCTGACAGAGAGTGTTCGGACACCTCGAGAAGTTTACCGACCGGGGATCGATCCCGGGACCTCTGGCATGAGAGACCAGCGCACTTATCCAAATCGGCCATCACTCCCATCCCGTGGGACCCCGTGAAGTGGAACACTGCTTATTTACTGTAGTTAACGAGTTCAGATTTACTGGTAAAATAGGACCCAGTCGCCAATGCATGGAGTGGAAGTTCTCTAAAATGGGCAACATTGGTATAACCTATTGACTGGACTTGATTTTATCTCCATGTTGCGGTCATTGGACATTGTGCAGAAATATGCGACCCAAAACGCCAGTAAATAAGTAACTTTGCCGTACCAGGTTAGGAAGTTGGAGTCTTACAGTTGCTCACCGCTGCTCGGTGGTTCTCTCCAGGTACTCAGGCTTCCTCCAACAATATAACAGCCCGACACGAGGTGACTTTGGCTGTCAAAAGTGTCGTTAAACCCCAATAAAACAAACAATTTATTAAATCCACTCTCCTCGAGTGTTGAACCGGGAAAGTGGAGCAGTGCTTGTTAAACAAGTTGTGTTTTATGGTAAAATAAAACATGGAAACCACTGCCTGGGTTAGATCAATGTTACGGGCATGATATGGTCATTGTAGATGCTGAAAGTGATCTTACACACCAGTAAATAAATTTATGAAATCCTGACCCACTGTCATGCCTGCATAAATTGAGTGAACAATGTAACGTTTTCAAATCACCCCCCCCCCCTCCCCCCCAAAAAAATAAATAAATAAATAAATAAATAAGGCAACCCATTTTAGTTCAACTACGCAGGGTTTTTACACAGTTTTTAACCCTTTGAACCACAGCGGCCGTTTTTCCTGCCAGCAACATGATACGTCATAACGCCATTAAATAGGATGGCTGTTCAGTAAATGTGTGGGGTAGACCAATCAAAATTTTCAACGTGCAGCTTCGGGGCTGCACGTTGAAAGTATTGATTGGTTTACCCCAAATAATGAATATGGACTCTTCTAATTGCTGCCATTGAACTGGAATGGAAGATACCACTAGAGTTCCAAGGGTTAAATGCTAGAGAAAGTATGTAAATTTGTGTTGATCTGGAGAAGGTTTAGCAACTCACTGTTACCCAGAGGAATTGGGAATAGTAAGAGTTGAGTTTTACAGGATGACCAGGCATTCTTTTAAGGTGCTGCATTGGTATGAAAATTCGTTTACTTTGAATTTCCCACCTCTGATATTTCATCAGTTCAACTTAAAATATACAGACATAATATATCAAAATTCCCCGCGGGAACCCCGGGAAGTGTAGCAGTGCCTGTTCTCTGCGGTAAACAGGCTCTGTTTTACTGGTAGTATAGGACCCAGTCACCAATGCTTTGGAGGTGCAAACCCTCTCTAAAATGGGCAACATGGCTTATTAACACTCACCCATGGTCTTCAGTTGATACCCATGCTGTGTACAGATCTCGAACAATATATGCATTCAACTCATAGAGTTGACGGCATGTATCCGTGTTTACTGGAATACTGCTACGTATTCGTACCAGAACTGATAATCAAATAATATTTCATGATAACAACTCGTAGGCAAATGTGCTTCAGATATCCAAGAAAAAAGATAGGCATTCAAAACAGAGGATTCCGATTGGGGGGGGGAGTAGGGGTAGTTACTTTCTAACTAGGGGGTGGGGCGGGGAAGGGGTTCCCCCTCCTGGTCCCTCCCCCAGTTGGAAATTCACTACCGAGAAAAATTTAGAAAATGAAGCCATGAAAGGGGTCATAACATTGATTATTATTTGGTATTATTCTGGGAATTGAATATGTGCTAAAGAAATGCTGAGAACTGTGAGCAATTCACACTGTCCTTGCATTAACTCAGATCTTATGCAGGAATGATCAGTTTTTGATGTTTCATCATTTTGTAACTGTGGATGATGGAATTAACTCGGGATAACGATTTTACATGATGTGGTTTTCTTGAAGTGCATTTCGATGATTTTTTTTTACGGTAAGTAAACGTACTATAGAAATCTCGTACTGATTTACATCATGCATACCTATGGATATTACGAACACTGTAGTTGTAAATAGTAACAGTTGGAATTTTTGCCGATTTGAAACCGAGTTGAAATTTTGGAAAGTAAAGGAGACATCAAAGAAGCTCTAAAATCAAGATACCAGATAGATGGAATTTCCAACTATTCATGACTTGCCCTCCGAATTTCCAACTATAGGAAATTTTGGCCAGGATTGAGGGGGTGGGGACCCCCCCCCCCCCGCCCTCCCTGTCGCCACGTCCCTGAAAACACTTCTCGGTGCAGAGACACGTTGGGACTGCGTTTGGGGAAATTGCAACACGATTTTATTGAAGGATTTCATGGCCGATGGACATATGTATGTCACGAATACCGTGAAATTTAATCGAAAAATAATCGCCTAATTCTATGAAATTAAAACAGGTGCCATCATACCTTGTACGTAATATGGCAACTGTGCCGTCTAAAAAAAAAACGATATTCTAGTGGTAAAACGATCAGTCTCTGGATTTCATTTAGGCGGCATTGTATCCCCCCCCCCCCCCCCCCCCACACTATACGTGAAACATACGCGTGTCCCGGGTGAGACAGCAGGGTGGGATATTTCTATCCCACCCACCCCACGTGACATACTCATTTGCATATTTTATTAGGTCGCCGGAACTATTTCATCATCGTCTGCACAATTATAAATAAACAAAATGGCTTCACGATTTCCCGCATGTAATCCACGTGCCATTCAAAATCAACAATGTTGATTTGTTTCAACCCCATGTTTCTCTGCAGATTTAATAATATCACTGCGCGAATTTATCGTTCGATCAATAATCTCACAATGCCCTTTACATTAGAGTTTGACACGCGCAAATTCATTAACCCCTAAACGGACAGTGTTACAAATCAATTTTTTAGTATACACCTATGGTATATACCCAAATTTTATACGACCTTTCCGATGAAATTGTTCGTTTTTCGAGAGGACTACGGCTTGATAAATTGGGTATGTCAATGATCTATAATAACGTAATCCTCGTGTGGGGGGAGATAAATCATCCTCGATGAGTCTGAAGGTGGGAATGGGGAAATCTCACCCTCGGGGCAAGATATTTGAACCAGACCCTCGGCAAGCCTCGGGTCAGGTTCAAATATCTTGCTCCTTGGGTGAGATTTTCCCATCCCACCTCCAGACTCATCGGGGATCATAATATTCTCCCACCACTAAGGTACTGAGATACATATAAAGTCGTGTGGGACAGCTGGGCGAGACATGCCTGTCTCACCCCACCCACGTGACTGCTATCACACCCCACCCACTTGACCAACCTATTTGCATATTTAATTGGCGCCTAGACTATTTAAGCATTATAAATCACGTCTGCACATGTATAAACAAACAAAATGGAAGGCCGTTTTGCTTCCGTAAATACGACTGACTTTAAAAACAGAAATCGAAACCAGAACACGAAGAAAAGCTTCACGCCTCAAATTGCTTTATCAGGTTATGAGAGAGAAATATACATCTAATATCATTAGGCCCTGTCAAACTGAAGTAAAGGTCTTGACATGACGTGTGCAGACATGTGGATTTCATTTAAGGTCGCTTCAGAGCATTAACCCTCAACGTGTTTTGAAGTGTATACCTTTGTATATATATATATCTTATTGGTTTTCTCCTAGAATGAACGCACTAAGAATTATTTTTTCCTGGAAAACATGGTATTTTCTTATTATTTATGGCGTCTCATCCCTAAAATGGTGGGAGAAAAATCATCCCCGATTGGTATCTGGGTAAATCTCACCCTCGGGGCGAGATATTTGAGCCAGACACCCGGAAAGCCTCGTGTCTGGCTCATATATCTTGCCCCTCGGGTGAGATTTCCTCATCCCACCCAGATTCCAATCGAGGATAATAATAATAATCTCATCTTTTGAGTCCCGTTGACCTTGACCTGCACGTAAACAAATAGAGAGCAAAACAGAGCGGAGACCTTTGAAATTTATCTCCATGGAGCACTGTCGCTGCGTTTCGAAGAATTTTGATTTCCTTTCTTTCTTGGATATCTGAAACATATTTGGCTACGAGTTTTCGTGAAATATTTGATTGATTATCAGTTCTTGTACGGATGGATACTGCAGCAGGCTTCCAGGAACCATTGGTACCTGATGTCAACTCTGAGATGAATGCAGATATGTTTCCTGTTATATACATTACAACCTTCATTTTGAAATATAAGTTGTATGTATTTCATTTATAGGGTACTGCGAATATTCGAAATTCGATTAGATATCGATACCATACGTCTGCTTCGAGATCGATCCCGAATCAGTCTCAAGATTCGATTTTTAGCACATCTTGACAAAGTCAAGCTGAGCTAATCTCATCGCTTCCCGTCCGTCGTCTGTCGTCCGTCGTCCGTCAACACCATGTTTTGGTCTCCTCCTCCAAAGCCTCTGGGCCAATTCAAGTGAAAGTTTGTGTGAGTGATGGTCCCAAAGGGGCATTTCATTTTTGTCCAACTCAGCATGCCCAGCCCCATAGGGAGGGAGTGGGGGAAAATGCACCCATATATTTTAAAAATCTTCTCAAGAACCAGTGTGTACAATGACTTGATATTTGCTATGGAGCTTCCATATGAGGTGTAGAATCAAGTTTGTTCAAACGAAGTTCGTGAAGTAATATTTAGCTTTGTAATAGGAGGGGTAAGATTTTTGGACCCGCCCAAAATTTCTATTTTCTGAACCGATGGTCTGGTATGAACCAAATTTGGTTTGTGGTATTATTGGGTCATAAGTACATGACCCATGCAAAAAAAAAATCCCACATCCCCATGGGAACCCTGGGAGCTAAAAATAGAAATATTTTCAAACGCCCATATTTCCCAAACCCCACGGAACAGAGAGCTTTTATTTGGTATGAAGTATCCTTATGACCAGTAGAATTGAATGGTAAAAAAAATTGCCATCGGTTATGTTAGGGTGTTCTGTAATGGGCATCGAAAAAATAGCATATTTGCAAAAATTTTAAAAAATCTTTTCTCCAGAACCAATCATCAGAATCTTTTGATATTTGGTATACAGCATTCATAGGGGGGTCAGATAAAAGTTTGTTGAAATAAAGCTCATTGGTTCATATTTGGGCTCTCTACAGGAGCCCGAAGTTTTAACATAGGGTAATATGGGGAATATTCTTTAAAAATCTTCTTCTTCAGAACCACCAGTCAGAATCTTTTAATATTTGGTATACATCATTGTTATGAGGGTCAGATTCTAGATTGTTCAAACCAAGTCCGTAGGTTAATATTTGGGCTTCCTACGGAAGCCCAAATTTTATCTTTGTTCAATATGGAGGGTAATTTTAAAAAAATCTTCTTCTTCAGATCCATCAGTCAGAATGCTTTGATATTTGGTATGCAACATCTCTATGGGGGTCAGATTCAAGTTTGTTCAAATCAGATCCCTAGGTACATATTTGGGCTCACTATGGTAGCCCAAATTTTTACTTAGTGCAATATGAGAAAATTTCTTTAAAAATCTTCTTCTTCAGATCCACCAGTCAGAATACTTTTATATTTGGTATACAACATCTCTAGGGGGGTCAGATTCCAGGTTGTTCAATTCGAGTGCCTAGGTTAATATTTGGGCTCCATTTGGGAACATGAAATTTAACTAGTACAATATGAGGGAATTTCTTCAAAAATCTTCTTCTTCAGATTCACTTGTCAGAATG
Organism: Pictodentalium vernedei; assembly: GCA_031216915.1. NCBI lineage: Eukaryota > Metazoa > Mollusca > Scaphopoda > Dentaliida > Dentaliidae > Pictodentalium > Pictodentalium vernedei. Next base: position 540,424,984 of record CM062295.1, on the reverse strand, counting down.
CTTTCACATTTGGTATACAACATCTCTAGGAGGGTCAGATTCAAGTTTGTTCAAATCGGATCCATAGGTCAATATTTGGGCTCGCTATGGTAGCCCAAATTTGAACTTAGTGCAATTCGGAGAAATTTCTTTACAATTTCTCTTCTTCAGATCCAACAGTCAGAATGCTTTCATATTCGGTACACAACATCTCTAGGGAAGTCAGATTTAGCTGTGTTCAAATCAAGAGCCTGGGTTAATATTTGGACTCTCTATGGGAGCCGGAATTGGCCATTTTGCTGAAGAATTAAAAACTTTGTATTCAGTACCTTTTAGAGGTACTAAGATTAATCCACATAGGTTGTATCAAGGGGCTTCATAGGGGAGCTGTACATTTTACTTATGATCAACTGAAGAAAAGGCATGATGCCCAGATTATTTTTGTCACTCCTGAGGGACTCAAGGATTGACAGTGTAGCCTATGGAGATGGCTTGCTTAATGTAAACTCATTCTTGGACTCTGTTTAAATTGTGTTCTGTACAAGATGAGCGCTTCAGGCCCCGTGGGGCCTCTTGTTTTCGAATCTCTCGTGCTGACTTCAATTTGTTACATTTCAATTCAATCAAAACAAGAAATTATAGCAAAGCTATGCAAAAAGGACGATGAAAAAAATCCAGAGCTGCGAGTAACTGCCTGATGATATTTTTTATATTTTAAAATTTTAATCTCAAATGGAAAAGATAATCTTCCAAGTCATGTTTACAGAGTGCCAATTCAAGGTTCAGGGTGCCACTATACACTGCTAAAACTGTATTTCTCAGAATTCCTGCTGTAAAATTTAGCCTTATAGATGAGAGTGAAACCATACCAAATGAGTAATGTTACAGTGGCCACGGAAGTCCCATCCATAAAACCAGTGAACGGGACATCCATTGGGGTATTGAAAATGTGAAAACGTTGCGATTGAAAGCAGTATTTGGTATTTTTTTAATCATTACTGATGATCGGACACGATCTGACAATCGTCTTACCAAAATATGACGATGTCAGATGATTTTCGAAAAACATGTCTCAAAACAGTCACTAACATGCCTCCGCATAAATTAGTTTGGCACAATATATCGGTCGTTACTAGGGAGGCACGTTGGTTGCTAAGGTAACCAACTAAAATCATTGCCGACTCCTTGGTTTAGATCCCTGGTGTATTATAGGTACATATATTGAATTTAGTCAAAATTTTCCTAATAGATAGCCCATCGCTAGGGAGGCACGTTGGTTCCTATGGGCACCAACTGACATCACTACAGTCTCTTTTTAGATCCTAAGTGTATAATGGGCCCATATATCAGACTTGGCCAGAATTGGACCAATAGAGCATACGTTGCTAGGGAGGCATGTTGGTGGCCAAGGAAACCAACGGGCGTCATTGCCAACTCATTGGTTTGGGTGTCTAGTGCATTATGGGTTCATATATCAATATATCAAATTTGGTCAAAATTCATCCCGTTTTCGACTCCATGGTTTAGATCCCTAGTGCATGGTGGGTCCATAGATTGAATTTGGTCAAAATTGACCCAATGGGTCGCCTGTCGCTAGGGAGGCACGTTGGTTGCTATGGAAACGAACTGACAGCATTCCCGACTCATTGCTTTGAATCCCTGATGCATTATGGCTCCACATATCAAATTTAGTCAAAATTGGCCCAGTAGGTCGCCCGTTGCTAGGGAGGCACGCTGGTTGTTGGGGAAACCAACTGACGCCATTTTCGATTCTTTGGTTTGGATCCCCAGTGCATTGTGGTTCCATTATCAAATTTGGTCGAAATTGGCCCAAGAGGCCATTCGTTGCTAGTGAGGCACGTTGGTTGCTAGGGAAACAAACTTGCATAATTTTCGACTCCTTGGTTTGGATTCCTAGTGCATTATGGGTTCATATATCAAATTTGGTCAAAACTTGCCCAATAGGTCGCCCGTTGCTAGGGAGGCACGTTGGTTGCTAGGGAAACAAACTGACATCATTACCGACTCGGTTTGACTCCCTGGTGCATTAAGGGTCCACGTATCAAATTTAGTCAAAATTGGCCCAGTAGGTCGCCCATTGCTAGAGAGGCACGTTGGTTGTTAGGGAAACCAACTTACAAGATTTTCGATTATTTTGTTTGGATCCCTAGTGCATTGTGGATCCATATATGAAATTTGGTCGAAATTGACCCAAGAGGCCACCCGTTGCTAGGGAGGCACGTTGGTTGCTAGGGAAACCAACTGACACAATTTTTGACTCCTTGGTTTGGATTCCTAGTGCATTATGAGTTCATATATCAAATTTGATCCAATTGGCCCAACAGATCGTCCGTTGCTAGGGAGGCACGTTGGTTGCCAGGGAAACAAACTGACATCATTACCGACTCCTTGGATTGAATCCCTGATGCATTATAGGTCCACGAGTGAAATTTAGTCAAAATTGGCCCAGTAGGCCGCCCGTTGCTAGGGAGGCACGTTGGTTGTTAGGGAAACCAACTGACACCATTTTCGATCCTTTGGTTTGCATCCCTAGTGCATTGTGGATCCATATTATCAAATTTGGTCGAAATCGGCCCAAGAGGCCGCCCGTTGCTAGGGAGGCACGTTCGTTGCTAGGGAAACAAACTGACATCATTGCCGACTCCTTGGTTTGGACCCCTATTGCATTATGGGTCTATATATCAAATTTTGTCAAAATCGGTGCAATAGATCGCCTGTTGCTATGTGTGTTGCGTGTTGCTAGGAACGTCACATGATGTAGTAAATTGTAAATTTGACTCCCAGTGTATTATGGGAAAATATCTCAATAGCACGCCCCCCCCCCCCCCCCCCCCCACACACACACGCCCCCTCCCCTGTTACTTCCCTCAGCTGATGGTTCACTCACTTTACCCAATTGGTATCCGAATGTTCCTTTGAAAACAATTATATTGTCCCTTTTTGTTCTTGGGGAGATTCCTCGAATAAGAGCCGTTCTCGTAGAGTCTCTTCTCGGGCGTTCCTTCCGGTGAATAAAAAAAAGTGTTTATAATATAAAGGTCTCTCGAGTTCAGACGCCTCCGGCGTATGAACTCGTGCGCCTGCGGCGCGATCGTCCTTTAAAAAAATGGATAAAATTGACATTAGACAATTCATTCATGTTGGCTAATTCATATTTAATTGTGTAATTGACAATGGTTAATTGTTATGTAAGTAGTGAATTTTGTTCTGAACATTTTCCATAGTTTTAGTTTTTGAAGGCTTAACTTATTACTATTCACGTTCTTAAGAACGTGAATAGTAATAAGTTGAGCCTTCAAAAACTAAAACTATGTGTAATGGGCCTAGCTCTTTCAGCAACAGTGCTAATATGAAATGGGTGCTACCTAAAAGCGAGCGCAAGTAGTCTCATTCAACTTCAAGTCAATAAAATCGTGTCAACCAACATGGTTTAGATCCCTAGTGTATTGTGGGTCCATGGATTGAATTTGGTCAAAATTGACCCAATAGGTCGCCCGTTGCTAAGGAGGCACGTTGGTTGCTAGGGAAACCCAATGACACTGTTTTCGATTCTTTGGTTTGGATCCTTAGTCGTGCATTGTGGTTCCATATATCAGATTTGGTCGAAATTGGCCCGAGAGGCCGATCGTTGCTAGGGAGGCACGTTCGTTGCTAGGGAAACAAACTGACATCATTACCGACTCCTTGGTTTGGATTTCTAGTGCATTATGGGTTCATATATCAAATTTGGTCAAAACTTGCCCATAGGTCGCCCGTTCCTAGGGAGGCACGTTGGTTGCTAGGGAAACAAACTGACATCATTACCGACTCCTTGGTTTGAATCCCTGGTGCATTAAGGGTCCACGTATCAAATTTAGCCCAGTAGGTCGACCGTTGCTAGGGAGGCACGTTGGTTGTTAGGGAAACCAGCTGACACCATTTTCGATTCTTTTGTTTGGATCCCTAGTGCAGTGTGGGTTCACATATCAAATTTGGTCCAAGAGGCCGCCCGTTGCTGGGGGCACATTGGTTGCTAGGGAAACCAACTGACATAATTTTCGACTCTTTGGTTTGGATTCCTAGTGCCTTATGGGTTCATATATCAATTTTTTTCCAATTGGTCCAATAGGTCGTCCGTTCCTATGGAGGCACGTTGGTTGCTAGGGAAACAAACTGACATCATTACCGACTCCTTGGATTGAATCCCTGATGCATTATAGGTCCACAAGTGAAATTTAGTCAAAAGTTGGCCCAGTAGGTCGCCCGTTGCTAGGGAGGCACGTTGGTTGTTAAGGAAACCAAATGACACCATTTTCGATTCTTTGGTTTGCATCCCTAGAGCACTGTGGATCCATATATCAAATTTGGTCGAAATTGGCCCAAAAGGTTGCTCGTTGCTGGGGAGGCACGTTCGTTGCTAGGGAAACAAACTGACATCATTACCGACTCCTTGGTTTGGACCCCTATTGCATTATGGGTCCATATATCAATTTTGGTCAAAATCGGTCCAATGGATCGCCTGTTGCTAGGGGTGTTGCTAGGAACGTCACGTGACGTAGTAAATCGTAAATTAGTCTTACTCCCGGTGTATTATGGGAGAACATTTCAATAGAACCCCCATCCACCTCCCCTGTTACTTCCCTCAACTGATGGTTCACTCACTTTACCCAATTGGTATCCGAATGTTCCTTTGAAAACAATTATATTGTCCCTTTTTGTTCTTGGGAAGATTCCTCGAATAAAAGCAGTTCTCGTAAAGTTTCTTCTCGGGCGTTCCTTCCGGTGAACAAACAAACTGTTGATTTCAAAATGGCAGCCGGCACGGAGACACAAATTTTGACATCGAAGCTGTTGAGGAGTTTCAGAAGAATTGACTCATTTACACGTGTTAACCTATAGAGCTCGCTTCCGAACGGGCTTCGCCCGTTCTGGGAGAGCTCGCTATAAAGAATATTTACTTATTGGTGTTTAAGGTGGTCCGTCAGTCTTTTTAGGGTCATCACTGTGTTCCGTAACTTCCGTTTGGTGCGATATGAAATAACTTGTCTATTGAGATTCGATTCGAGAGACGATTCGATTAGAAAAAAGGTGTGATTCGCATATCCCTATTCATTTATATTTATGGAATTTATTTATTAGCGGTTAACGACACATTAACAGCCAGGCACATATCGTGTCGGTGACAGTTTTACAGGTGGAGGACCCGGAGAGAACCGCCGAGCAGCGACGAGCAGCCTCCAGCTCCCCAATATCGTAACTCCACACTGCGGCACAAGCAGGGTTAGATTGGTTGAAGACATGCGCACCATCGACGTGCAGTACGCCTTAGTATACGGCGTCATCGTGCCCCCATGTGGACAATCGGGGTGTAGTGCCTTGCCCAAGGACACAACGCGGGAGTCTGAATCGATCGCCCAGACGACCACCCATCCAAGAATTAACCGGTTAACCGGACTCGACGTTGCTTAACTTAGGTGATCTGACGAGAACCGGTTACCGATTTATGGAATATCAGACTTGGGAATTTCAAAGTAAACTAATTCTCTTTACTTATATAGCACCTTAAATAATAAGCAATTGTTTTTCTAACTTTCAGTACAGACATTTTACATGACCTGCACGAGTTTCTACTGAAGTATCCGTGCTATTGTCTTCAAATATTTTTGACAGTTGTTGGCCAAATAAGTGAGGGGGGGGGGGGCTGAGACCCTTGACTGCACGAGTCTTATAATGTGAACATTTGTCTAATCGTATAACCATGATGCGATCGCGATGTTGTCTTTGATGCTGATGGTGACCATAAATCCCAATATAAACAAATCCTTGCCACACCAGAAAGAAAACAAGAAAATACAGCAGTGCTGTGCAGAAAAGGACGATGAAAATATGCCAATGCAGTTTTACTGAAAAGACGTGACGTCAACATTGACATGTATGTTTTTATTTGCAATACATTTTGGATCCGTATACCGAATTTGGTCAAAATCGGCCCAGTAGTTAGCCCGTTGCTAAGGTGGCGCTCTGGTTGCTAGGGAAGTCGCCTGACGTCAACATTGACCTATCTGTTTTCATTTGCAATGCATTTTGGGTCCTACCGAATTTTGTCAAAATCGGCCCAGTAGTTAGCCCGTTGCTAAGGGGCGCTCTGGTTGCTAGGGAAGTCACGTGACGTCAACATTGATCTGTCTGTTTTCATTTGCAAAGCATTTTGGGTCCGTATACCGAATTTGGTCAAAATCGGCCCAGTAGTTAGCCCGTTGCTAAGATGGCGCTCTGGTTGCTAGGGAAGTCACGTGGCGTTAACATTGACCTATCTGTTTTCATTTGCAATGCATTTTGGGTCCTTATACCGAATTTTCTCAAAATCGGCCCAGTAGTTAGCCCGTTGCTAAGGGGCGCTCTGGTTGCTAGGGAAGTCACGTGACGTCAACATTGATCTGTCTGTTTTCGTTTGCAAAGCATTTTGGGTCCGTATACCGAATTTGGTCAAAATCGGCCCAGTAGTTAGCCCGTTGCTAAGGGGCGTTCTGGTTGCTAGGGAAGTCATGTGACGTCAACATTGATCTGTCTGTTTTCATTTGTAATGAATTTTGGGTCCGTATACCGAATTTGGTCAAAATCGGCCCAGTAGTTAGCCCGTTGCTAAGGGGGCTCTCTGGTTGCTATGGAAGTCGCGTGACGTCATGATTGATCTGTCTGTTTTCATTTGCAATGCATTTTGGGTCCGTATACCGAATTTGGTCCAAACCGGCCCAGTAGTTAGCCCGTTGCTAAGGGCTCGCTCTGGTTGCTAGGGAAGTCACGAGACGTCAACATTGATCTGTCTATTTTTATTTGCAATGCATTTTGGGTCCGTATACCGAATTTGGTCAAAATCGGCCCAGTAGTTAGCCCGTTGCTAAGGGGACTCTCTGTTGCTAGGGAAGTCACGTGGCGACACCATTCACCTGTCTGTTTTCGTTTGCAATGCATGTTGGGACCATGTATCAAAATTGGCCCAGTAGTTTGCCCGTTGCTAGGGGCGTGCTTTACTTGCTATGGTCGTCAAGTGACATAATCAGTGACCCATTAACCTCCCCCCCCCCCCCCCCCCCCCACACTCAATATATTAAGGGTCCCTTGACCCTATCCTATGAGGGTGAAAGCAATGGTAGAGAGCCAACACTTGTTCTAGCGTCCGAGTATCCTTGAAAAAATGTAACCTCATTTGTCCCCGGTTCCTTTGGGAAAAATCCTCTAAAAGTTTAATCAGTCAGAGTCATTCTCGTGAAGTCTCATCTCGTTAACTACTTCCTACGTTAAAAAAAGTGTGAAATTAGTATAAAGGACTCACGAGTTTCGACGTCGGCTTCGCCTCCGTCTCAACTCGGGCGCCTCCGGCGCCTTCGTCCTTTATAATAAATAGAGTTTCACTGATAGTAGGAAAACCAGCATCTGTTTTTATTTTAGCTCAACTTGACAACGTCAAGTATGAGCTATTGGGTTGGGTTGCGATCCGTCGTCCGTCCATACATCTGTACGTCCACAATTCCTTTAGCACACCCTACAGGCCACAACTCTCACCCAATCAGTTCCAAATTTAATGTGCAGCTTTGTGGCAATGTCCAGATGGGGGCGATCGAATTTCGTTAAAAAACATGGCCGCCATCGGCCATCTTAGATTTGGCATATAAATTGTCAACATTTCCATTAGCGCATCATACAGGCTGCATATCTCACCCAATCTTTTTCAAATTTCATATGTAGCTTTGGTGTGATGTCGAGATGGAAGCTGTCGAATATTTCTGAATTTTGTTGAAAAACAAATTGTCAACAATTCCATTAGAACACCTACAGGCCGCATCTCTCACCTGATCTTTTTATACGCCCGTTTGAAAAACGGGACGTATTATAGTATGGCGTTGTCCGTCCGTCTGTCCGTCCGTCCGTCCGTTTGGTTTCCGAACAATAACTTTAGTATTTGTTTTCCGATCGGCTCCAAATTTGGTATGTGGTTTAATCACAACAAAATACAGGTCAAGTTCGAATATGGGGTCGGTCTGAACAATTTTTGCCTGAATTATGGCCCCCCCTGTTGGACTTAGAATTCGTCAAATATATTTGGTTTCCGGATGATAACTTTAGTATTTGTTTTCCGATCGGCTCCAAACTTGGTATGTGATTTAATCACAACAAAATACAGGTCAAATTCGAATATGGGGTCGGTCGGAACATTTTTTGCCTGAATTATGGCCCCTGTTGGACTTAGAATTCTTCGTCAAATATTTGGTTTCCGGATGATAACTTTAGTATTTGTTTTTCGATTGGCTTCAAACTTGTTAGTCTTTTTCTCAAATGACTGAAAAATTTAGTCATTTCACAAAATCACTGATTTCAAAGTCTGACCGTAACATATATATATATGCCAGTATAAATTTCTCGCACTCTAAAAAAATTGCAAATGTGTTAAAATGGTACAATTTGAACAGTTCACGGGCGTATGATGCAATGCCCAGCGGTGCTCTTGTTTAAATTTCATACATAGCTTTGGTGTGATGTCTAGATGTCTTTGGTGTGATGTATGGATTTGGCATTTAAATTGTCAACAAACCCATTAGCACACCGTTCAGGCCACATCCCTCACCATCTTTTTCGATGTTTAATATGTAGCTTTCGTGTGAGGTCTACATGGGAGTTATAAAAAAAAATCTTTTGTGGAAAAACATGGCCAGCAGTGGCCATCTTTGATTTGGCATATAAATTGTCGACAATTCCATTGGCAGACACAACAGGACTCATCTCTGACCCGATCTTTTCCAGATTTTATAAGTAACTTTTGTATGATGTCTGGATGTGAATTATCAAATTGTTCTGCATTCCGTTGAAAAAGATGGCCGCCACCGGCCATCTGGTATTTGGTATATAAATTGTCAACAATTCCATTAGTTCACCCACATGACCCATCCCTCACCTGATTTTTTTTTCAAATTCCATATGTAGCTTTGGTTTGATGTCTTTTCTATAGAAATTTGAGCGAATGACTTGGCATTACTCGATTTTTCAAGTTGAGCTGCACTGTCATTGACACTTTCATTGTGTTTTCACTTGTTTAAAAAATGTTCGATTTGTAAGGTTCCGTTTCTGGATTATAGTTGTAAAAGAGGTAATGATTTGAACAGGGTCTGAATATTATTTTCTTGATCATAACAATATTACAAAAGATTAATTATGATTTGTTAATTTATATTCCGATTTATTAATAAATAATGTTTATTTGTTCTGTTGTTGTGGTTTTTGAATCGGGTGTCTCAGTCTGAAGTTATTTCTGTATGACCACTTCATTTCCCCCACGTAATATAATAGATAATTGAATATTACGGAGAGGGATGGACCGTCCCACATTCGTCAGAGGGAGAACCGGTGTGTGTGTGTGTGTGTGGGGGGGGGGGGGTGATGTGATGTCATAGTCACATAACCAAAGGACGTTGTGTCGTGTGGAGTGGTCATGATAGCCTGCGTGAGCGGCCACCTTGGGTCGTCATCATGATGGTGATATATGGTGTAAGTGCGTGCGCTTATGGCGACATGAGTTTTCTTCGTCTATTTTGTTTACCGGCGTCCACCATCTTTGATTACACTTGGTTATGGTACCCGAAGACCTGTTGTGGTTGCGTTTGATTCGACGGAAGTTTCTTCGATGGCGAAAATTCTTCAGAATCTCGTTTTTTTTCTCCTCATACGGGTCTCCACTCTGTTCACCCTACCTTTCGCTGATCACAGAGCTATTGGACAAAGGTGTGTTCAATTGAAGAGTATAATTTATTACCCAAACCGCCCCACAGCAAATTATCAATCACATTCCTCCAGAAGCCTCGTTTTTAATTCGCACTTTGAGGGCATGTAGTGCTGTCTGGTCTTTAATAGCTTGAGGGTGTCGTTAGATTCAGCGGTAGTATCCTTCTTGGCTCGGATATTTCCAGAAATCTAGTTTTTATATCCCCATTACGAGCTGCGACGAGGGGGGGGGGGGGTATACTGGAATCAAATCATCATTTTCTCAGACGTTTATGGACCAATCTGCTCGGAACGTGGTGTGAATGTTCACCACTATGGGAACCTGTCCACCTGCGATTATAGTTCCAGTCGGATCATTTTTGCCAGAATTATGCCCATATTCGACTTGAAAAAGCAGGCCTAGAATTTTGTCAGATTTTTGAGGGGCGATTCCTTTGAAACTTGGTATTTATGTTTACTACCATGGGAACCTTTGCATCTGCGATTCTAACTTCGATCGAATTTTTTTTTCCAGAGTTATGCCTCTTGTCATAGAATGTCTGGATTTTGTCCGGAGATTTTTCTGTCTGTGGGGTCGATTCCTTTGAGACTTGGTCTGGATATTTACTACCACGGAATCCTGTACACCTGCGATTATAGTTTTGATCGGACTTTTTTGGCCAGAGTTATGCCCTTTTTCGTCTTAGAATGCCCGAATTGCCTAGAATTTTGTCCAGAAATTTTCTGAGATGATTATGGATCGATTTCGTTGAAACTTGGTAAGGTTGTTCACCACCATGGGAACCTGTGCCCCTGCGATTATAGTTTTGATCGGACTTTTTTCCCCTGAGTTATGCCCCTTTTCATCTTAGAATGCCTGAATTTTGTCCGGAGATTTTCTCAAATGTTTATGGGTCGATTTCTTTCAAACTTGGTATGGATATTCACTACCGTGGGAATCTGTGCACCTTCGTTTATAGGTTCGATCGGGCTTTCCTTGGCAGAGTTATGCTCATGGTGAGCGCGCTGTCGTTGCCCATGGAATGGAGTGACTGGGCGTTGTTCGGGCCCAGCGATAGGGCTGTGCCGCTGAGTAGCCCTGGTACTAGATTAGTACGACTGTCCTTGGGATGGGCTAGCTGCGTTTGCTGGCTTAGTCGGCCAGGCTAGGCTCTGGGATTCAAAACGCTCAATATCAACTGAATTAACGGACATAAGCCTATTGGGCGACTGTCCTGATGACAATGTCAATTCCCTTCACCACTCCGAGTTATGACGCATAAAGGGTCTACGGGCTGGACTCAGACCGAGTCGCGAGTTGAGGATGCCTGTTGTTCACCTGGGTGACTCCAAAGAGCGGATGGGTGCTATAGCCTCCCTCTTTCTTTCCCCGTCCTCCGGGCGCGTGGCTCTCTGTGTCTTTGGCGACCTTCTCGGTTTTTTGTCTGCGCCCCCCCCCCCCCTACGCCCCCCCCCCCCCCCCCCCACGTCCTGGCCTACGTTTTTGCATGAAAAACAAAGTAATTTAAAATGTAAGTGGGGCTCGCGCCCATATAGACGGCCCTGTGTGCCTTCAGTGCGCGTAACCGCCACCACCCCCCCCCCCCCCCCGCCGACACACACACCTTCTTTCCCAAGAAGCACATAAGCTGGCAATTACCAGGATCATTTTCATGACTTTATTCATACACACGTTAGCTTCTGTGTTCTGACTAGTATATATCCTGAGTCGTAAGTAATCAGGCCATGGCATCTTAGTTGGAAACATTTGTGCCCATAATATTGTCATCGCCGTTTGATTAGTGTCGCAAAAAATAAATAAAAAGTAAGCTAAAATGACACGTTCACGCAAACAGTTCAACTGCTTCGCTCATTTTTTTTCCATTCACTTAACCCTTTACCTAAAATGCAAAACAATTCTTGAATAACTAATTTTTTTCATTTTTATCTCAAAAACATTGGTTATGAAACCCTCGTTGGAACGAGTTCGTTCCAACGAGGGGGTTATAAAATATGTTTTTTGAGACAAAAAATGGCGATTTTTGAGAATAGCGCTGGCCGGTTTTGGTCGTTACGTTGGGTAAAGGGTTAAATGAGTTAAAGGGGAGCCCTGTGGCACATTGCCTACATTGTCGAACTTGAGACCGAGCGGTAGAAGGTTCGAGCCGGGTTCGTGTCACTCACGTTGTGTCATTGAGCAAGACGCGTATTTTCGCAATGGGCGAGAATAATCCGACAATTGCGCAAGAACCTCGGTGTCTTTTCAGCAACTTTGTGCTTCTAATAGCAGAAAAATAAAGATTTCCGAAATCAATGGAAACGGTAATGGAGGATTTAATATACTGCCGGTTGACACATGGCGAGAGTACATATAAGTGAATTAATCGGATGAAAACCTTTCCGATAATTCCATTGGAAATAAATTAATGCAACTCTTATCGAGTCAAATCGTTGCATTTTGTAACAATTATTACATTTTGCAACGTTTTTCCTGTCCATGGAGTTGCATTTTGTAAGATTTATTACATATCGCAACGTTTTTCCAGTCCATGGAGTTGCATTTTGTAATAAAAGTACGAAAATCTACTAAATACAGTAGAAGTTTGGCAGTTTACCTTTTTTGGTGTATCAATCTCATCGTATTTTTACCAATTTGCTAGATTTCATGCAAAATGGCACAGGATTGTGAGGGTACGGTCACATTAGACTCGCAAAGGCCACATTGGCCATTCTTCATATTACATTGATGTACTCTCTCATGACTCCATACTTGTTCTTGCGAACTGTGTGGATTTGGCCCTTGGTTAACTTCATAAAAGGTGAACAAACACAAGAAAAATGGCAGCTCTTTTGAAATGTAGGCATCCGAAATTACAAATGGTCTCGTGGTCCGTTCACTGCAAGAATGATAAAAAGATTTCTCCGAGTCTGTACTGGAAGGATTGCAGAATTTAACAATTCAATAAATTTAAGGTATTTTATTGTATAAAATCTGATCTCTTACTTAGCAGACTTTCAGGCAGTGTTTTCTGCCACATGGTAACGGTTCCATGGCAAATATTAGTTTCCACAGAATCTATGTTTCATTCCAAACAAATTGATATATAATTTATTGGGGACTTGGGGTTATTCCTTTCTGACCTTCTCTGGACTGTGGAGAAAATTACCTGAAATATGACCAAATTTACGTTGGACGTTCCCTTAACCATGTGGATGAGTGTCATGGCGTCCATTTAAAGGAAACTGTCTATGACAGCATGCTTTACCAGTGTAACCCAGGTCACATGATCTGTTCAATCAGCCTGTAATCACAGTTCACAAGGACACTTCTGAAAAACACCCCCCCCCCCCCCCCCCCAACTATATTGTAGTTTGTTCTCTTGTGCAGCTTTTGTCACACGTTTTTCGAACATTTAGACATATTCCATGTGCTCGAAATGTTTGATGGAAAGCAAAAACACAATTTCTGATGAGATTTAAGTTTTTAACATGTTTAGCGTACTCGTACTCCTAATTGGTAATGCTGTACTCCAACAGTCTGAAACGGGTACTACAGACCTCCATTTGTGATATAAATGTCCAAATGTCTCGCGAGAAACTGCATGATTACAAGAAAGAGCGAATCGATATCTAGGACTGTATTCCAGGTAAATTTATTTATTTGTGTTTAAGGTCACATACTTATGCACAATGGCTAATCGTGACCGTGACAGTTTTACGGGTGGAGAAATCCGGAGAGAACCACCGAGCATCGACGAGCAACTGTCAGCTCCTCAACATTCTAACTCTGTTCAAGCTCCGCTCAAGCAGGGTTACAGCGGTTGAAGACATGTGCACCATCGACGTGCAGTACGCCGTAGTACACGGCGTCATCGTGCCCCCAAGTAGACAACCGGGATAAAGTGCCTTGTCCAAGGACACAATGCGGATCATCCCGGATGGGGATCGAACTCGGGACCTCTAGCATGGAAGTTCAATAGTCTACCACTGAGCCATCCCGCTCAATCCAAGTAAAAATGTCCTGGCTGAAAAATTATTGGTATGGTGGGGCCACCCGCCCCTTAACCTCCTTAGCGATGCCCTGAATATATATTCCACTACAAAATATAAATTTAACCCCCTTGATTACACAATGTACATTTTAACCACATGCCCAACCCGAACAGCAGACCAAACTTTCACACAAAATAAATTATTGAAAAACTTAAAAACTCATTTTCGACCCAAAACATGGCTTATGATCACATACTAGGACGCACCCAACGGGTTTGTTCCAACGAGTGGTCTAGAGTTATATTTTGAGGCAAACAATTGCAAAGTCAAGTTTGAATGTCGATTTTTATCAGTAGTGCTAGCTCGGTTTGTGGGCCACGTTAGATAAAAAGTGACGAATATTGTTCCGCTTCCGACGTCCCCATTTCAGTGAAAATCCTCAAAATGATACGACAACATAATACAACAGAAATTAAATTCCAAACCCGTCATGTTTTCCCTGTCAGATCTACAATCTCTCGAGCTAGCTCAACTCACAGGGTGCGCATTGCAACCGCACATGAGTAGAATGACATAAAAAGTAAAATCTAACGCGCTAGATCGCGCGTTAGTTGCTGCTATTTATTGTGACGGAAATTCTGTTTAGACGTAAACAGCATAGCTGGCGTAGTAAAACAGAAAACGGAAAAGCATCAAAATACATTATTTCTGTAGTTTGCCACCACGTTATTTAGCATAACCTGCGAACGGGTTACGATGTTAGCTGTTTTTTTTTTCAGGCCTGTATACCCGCGTTTGGGGAGCTGTTTTCTATTACACAAACATGCAGTACGCAACACCACGAAGTTTATTGATTTATATGAGCAATTTAAAACAATAAATCATCACATAATTATTGATCTTTTGAATTACCTGTATCAATAAACTTGGCATTTATAAATGTTACAAATCAACGCTTGGCGTAACAATAAGATTTATTTTGATGTTCCTTTACTCCCCTGGACACTGAATGCAAGGATTTGTAATCTAGATGAAAGTATTCAAGTGTTTGTGTATGGTGGAGGGATTGTTGTGACTGTCCAGATCGCAACTGGATTCGCACAAGAATGTCCTCGATAACGTTTTACGATATTTTGGCTTTCCGGTGAGTAAGATAGCGCCGTTATTAACAATTATAAATCCATTCATTTTTTGTTTATTATGCCACTGACCTACAATAAGAGGGGACATTATGTCGACACCGTGTCCGTCTGTCGGGCCGTCCGTCGACTGTCTTTCCGTCACCAATCATTCTCATCCAGTGAAGGCGTGTTAAGCGCGTGTGGTGGAAGGTACCTGCCGATAATTGTCTGCCTCGACAGCAATCTTGATTTTGGTTTTCTTTAATTAACTTAAGAATGCCACACTCAGTTTAGTCTCATTTCTTGGCGAAATGTTGAGAGTGGATGGTTCCTTTCGATAATTGCCAGCATCCAATATGGCTACCAAAAACCGGCTGCCATATTGATTTTCCCATGACAGCTATCCTGATTCTGGTTTCCGCCAATTAACTCAAACACGCATCCATTAATCATTTCCATCTATTTAACCCTTTACCTAACATGAAAAGCAGACGACACTTGCAAACAAAATTCATGAATAACTAATTTTTTGTCTCAAAAACATAGGTTATGACCCCTCATTGGATCAAGCTCGATGAGCTCTTTCCAAAGAGGGATCATAGCCTATTTTTTTAGACAAAAAAATGAAAAAATAATGAAAATTAATAGGTGTTTTTTTAGAATAGCGCTGGCCGGTTTTTGCTGTTACGTTGGGTATAGGGTTAATGGTGATTTGAGGGAGTGGGTAGTGGAAGGATCCTTTCTGGAATTGTCCAGATTTGATATTCAATAGGGCTGCCAGTTCAGCCACCTTCCTTTTAGTTTCCGTTAATTAACTCGAGAATGCCGTCACTGTTCAGACTCCTCTTGGTGATATGTTGAGGGTGGTAGTGGAAGGTTTCTTTTGATAATTGTCTGGATTTGATATCCAATATGGCTGCATTGGCCGACATCTTGATTTCGGTTTTCGAATTTCACTCAAGAATGCTTTCGCTGTTGAGTCTCATCTATTGGTGATATGTTGAGGTTGGGAAGTGGAAGATTCCTTTTCCATGGCTGTCCAGATTCGATATTCAATATAGCCGCTACGGCCACCATATTGAATTTTCCACGACAGCTGTGTTAATTTTGGTTCCCGTCAATTAACTCCAAAACGCATTCATTAATCATTCCCATCTATTTGGTGGTGATTTGATGGGGTGGACAGTGAAGAGTTCCTTTATTGCCCAGATTCGATATCAAACATGACTTCCACGGCAGCTATCTTGATTTTGGTTTCCATTAATTCACTGAAGAGTGCCTTCACTGTCCAGTCTCATTTCTTGGTGATATGTTGAGAGTGATAGTGGATAACTGTCTGGATTCGATATTCAATATAGCCGACACAGCTTCCATATTTATTTTTCCACAACCGCTATGTTGATTTTCGTTTCCAACAATTAACTCCACCACAAAATCATTCTTATCTCTAAATAATGCATTGAGGGTGGATGGTGGAAGGTTCCTTTCTATAATTGCCCAGACTCAATATTCAATATGGCTGCCATGGCAGCCTTCTTGATTTTATATTCATTTAACTAACTTAGGAGTGTTTTGACAAATCAGTCTGATATCTTTGTGATGTGATGAGGGAGATTAGTGGAAGGTTCCTTTCGATAACCGGCTTGTGGAATTTACGTGGTCAGTGAAGTGGATAGCGCTGAAACTTGATTGCGTTTGTATTTACAATAATACTAATAAATGAACGTTTCCGCCCTGTTTCGTTTATTATATTTATAAAGAAGTATTTTGGGTTTCAAGTTCGTACCAACGGTCAACGAACCGGCCCACCATGTCGAAAACTTTTGAAATGCTAGCTTAGGGCCTGCAGACGGTTCCCCAGCCTTTCCAGGAGGCCATTGAGAAGGACATCAACAAACTAGAGAATTTTTTTCAGTTTCATAATTAAGTTGGGTGTAGTGTGGTGTGATATTCTTTCCCCAATACCTTTTTTTCCAGTAGGGAATATCTCGATTTGCTCTTTCTGCTGACCATGTTCTTTCCTGCGAGTCGTTGTTTGGACACTGGGATTTAACCCTTTAACAAACATGAAAAGCAGACGACATTTGCAAAAACAATAAATTATTGAATAACTATTTTTTTTCATTTTGTGTCTCAAAAACATAGGTTATGACCCCTCATTTGAACGAGCTCGTTCCAATGAGGGGTCATAACCTATATTTTTGAGACAAAAATTAAAAAATTATAAAAATTAATTTGCGATTTTTGCGAATAGCGCTCGCCGGTTTTGGTCGTTACGTTAGGTAAAGGGTTAAGTCAGGCACAATCGGTTAAACAGATGATTGTTTGTGCTGTATCTCTGTTGAATATGGGCACTGTGATAGAAAAGCAAAATGGGCATCACCTCAGTCTGTACTTGTTCTGTTTAGATCAGGGGACTCCCGTAAAACTATCCATTTGCCTAATATTTTACACTATTCAACTGAATGGTTGTGATGTCATAGTGATGGCCTAGGGGTGTTGTTACTAAGTTTTGCCTTTTTCGTGCAGTACAGATCTTGGGTCGAATTCTCGAAGACATTTCACATCGATCGACAGTTTCAGCTGTCTGAGCAACTTAAAGAGTAACAAACAATACAACAAATCTGATTGCATCTTTAACTCATGATCTAGCCACTATCAATCTATGGAGTACATCCCTGACTCGTCATGAAAATCTACTTTCGAAAGTTATCTCCCATGAAATTATTGGATGAGCGAGTTTCCTTTTATTACATCAAATAAATGAAAATAACAGACAGCTCGTAGAGCTGTCTGTTGTATTCGTTTATTAAAAATAACAAAGGGAAACGTGGCTTTTTATCACAAGACGTTTAAAAGCAACTAGTTCACAGATAATATATCATTAAGAATATATATCAGTATCACACCTACCAACAATCGTCGTCCACTTTGACGTTTTGTTTAGCGAGATGTGTTTTACACTAATTTGTAAGTTTGTATTCTTCCCAGTAAAAGAAATAGCAAATCTCATCTCGTAGTCTTTTATATTAATTTAAAGGACAGTACCTGTAATATTTATCACGGTGCGCACATTGTTGATATAATGAACAAACAAAAAGTGACTGACCATCAAAAGATGGTAATTTGTTTTTAAAAAGCCATACTCTGTACTTTATACTCCTCAACGGGAAAATGCCAGAAGTTTGTGAAATGACATATTTGGCGGTGTGCAGTGGACTGGTGGTTCAAGTGTTGACCACCTGTTTGTCAGGCGAGGATTCGACTTCCGGCAAAGGATCAGAAACCAACATTCTAGTTTCCTCTGTTGTGTTATTCGAAAAACACACGGGGGCCCGCGCCAGTATTCGTCAGAGGCCATCCACAACAGTCTTTCGTCGTTCTGTAGCCAGCGCCTTCCAAACTTTCATGCTGCTACAGTTATATCCCAGCCATCGTTTTTTACGGCGTGCAGTGGTCTAGTAGTTTAGGTGTTGGACTCCTGATTGCCAGGTGGGGCCACTGAGCGTTCGACTCCCAGCAGGGGATCAGAAACCAACATTTTAATTCCTCTAAACTTGATTGTGTCATTCGAAATATACTCATCGTCCACTTTGGCTTTTTGTTTAGCGAATGTATTTTTACAGCAATTTACAAGTTTTTATTCTTGCCGGGAAAAGAAATAGCAAATCTCAGCTCCTAGTTTGTTATATTGATTGAAAGGTATTATAAGTCACGGTCCGCACATTGTTGACATAATGAACAGATAAAAAAGTCACAAAACTTCAAAAGATGGTGAAAACGCCGTTTTCTTATTTTTAACCCTTTACCTAACATGAAAAGCAGACGACACTTGCAAAAATAATTCTTGAATAACTAATTTTTTTCATTTTTTGTCTCAAAAACATAGGTTATGACCCCTCGTTGGAACGAGCTCACCGAGCTCGTTCCAACGAGGGGTCATAACCTATGTTTTTGAGACAAAAAATGAAAAAAATAATGAAAATTAATTGGCGATTTTTGAGAATAGCGCTGGCCGGTTTTGGCCGTTACGTTAGGTAAAGGGTTAAATTAGTTCCCACAGAACATAATAGTCAAACAACCAAACAGCTTGAAAATTGTTTTCAAAAGCCATCTTCCGTATTTTATACCATGATTACCCACTGTTGAAAATATGAAAAGCATATGACATAAATTTTAGCTTCACACACCAACCGTGGTGGACACGCCAGCAATGGGATTTCAGTTGTAAAAATTTACACCTACAGTGGAACTGCATCCAAGTTGACCCTTGGTGACGTCGACCTGAGTGTAAACTTGTCTAAATTTATCGCACGTCGCCTCGCGAAGAGTGGAATGAAAGTGGCAATTATGTATTACGTTTTTAAATGGGTTTACCTCATAAGATGCCAAAAATTAACAAACATACATTGTCTCATGTTAATAAAGCATCCATCACTCGATATAGTATGTTATTATGTTATTAAAGCGAAGATGGCTCCGTTTCTTTTTCCATTTCGTTTCTGCGATAAAATTGACAGCGGAAGTACCGCCCTCCGATGCTCATGTAAACAAAAACAGATTCGCACGTATGTACGTCTGCTGTTCAGTAAAATCGAGAAAAAATAATAGCGACTCTTAATAATTTGACGATCATGGTACAGATAAAATATACCCAAAGTAGCTTGGTGTACCAAATGTTCACGACTCGTGGTGAAGTTGTGTTAACCCCGCGCCGAAGTCTCGCTGTTAACACCACTTCACCACTCGTGGTGAACATTTGGTACACCATAAACAAAAACAGATTCGCACGTATGTACGTCTGCTGTTCAGTAAAATCGAGAAAAAATAATAGCGACTCTTAATAATTTGACGATCATGGTACAGATAAAATATACCCAAAGTAGCTTGGTGTACCAAATGTTCACGACGAAGTCTCGCTGTTAACACCACTTCACCACTCGTGGTGAACATTTGGTACACCAAGCTACTATGGGTATATTCTATATTTAGACTACTCTGCAGAAAAATGCCAAAAGTTTGTGAAGTGATGAGCACATCTGTGATACAAATTCCCTAACATTTCGAAATTTCAGTTTTTATATGAAATTCCCGAACCCCTTGTGTTGAAAGTAATGACAGATTTGAGAAATTAAAGGGAGCTAACCTTTCTGTAGATCTCTTCCAATGACGAAAATTATCAGTCATGAATTGTTATCCATGACCAGTCAAGAGACTTGTCATTTCGTGTTTTCGTTTGCAACATATCAATATTCCAGCGGGTTTATGGACTATGTTACCCCAAATTTCAACCAAAATGCACAGTGCCAAAACACACAATTGAAACATTTCCTTCCAAACATGAAACAATCTAATTATCCAACACAGGTTGAATGCTTTTTTCGCCGTACCCTAAGTACCACCCATGCAAAATTAGTTATCCTTTTTTGTTTTCAAAAGTTAAGGGCCTATATAAGTAATGAAATTTTGTTTATTTTGAATATTCTCACCTCCGATATTCCTTCAATTCAAATTAAATATACACAAAATGCACATCAAAATGAAGGATGGGATGTATAGAACACGAAACACATGTGTAATCAACTCATAGAGTCGACCGTAGGCACCACTGGTTCCTGGAAGTCTGCTGCCGTATTCGCACCAGAACTGATAATTTAATAATATTTCACGAAAACAACTTGTGGCCAAATGTGCGTTACATATCCAAGAACAAAGCTAGGGGATAAAAATTCTTCAAAACACGGCGACAGAGCTGCATTGGGGAAAATTCCAACGCTTTTGCTTTTGTTTACGTATGAGTATACTTTCGATTTCCGGCCGACGTCATCGGACAGAAAAAGCATGTAAAAACAACGCCGTCTAAAATCAAATAATAAAAAAGATCGCCTTCATACAGTATACTGTTATTAGATAGAGATTACACAGTTCCCATATTCAATGCAAGGTATCATGATACCTGTTGAAATTTCTTAGAATTACGATTTTGTTTTTTGGTGGAAATTCGTGGTAACGAGTGATTTGCGCATGTCTGTCGAGCATGGAAACCATCTTCAATAAAAAATGCAGACAGTGTTGTCCTTTTCCAAAATGCAGTCCTATCGCTGTATTCGAAAGTGTTTTGAATGCCTAGCTTTGTTCTTGGATATATGAAGCACATTTGGCCACAAGTTGTTCTGATGAAATATTATTTTATTATCAGTTCTGGTGCGAATACGGTAGCAGACTTCCAGGAACCAGTGGTGCCTACAGTCGACTCCATGAGTTGATTACATATGTGTTTCGTGTTCTACACATCCCAACCTTCATTTTGATGTATAATTTGTGTATGTTTAATCTGAATTGAAGGAATATGAGAGGTGAGAATTTCAAAATAAACAAAATTCCATTACTTATATAGGCCCTTAACTGATTTAGAACTAACAAGTGAAGTTCATTTTAACAGTTACATTCACGAAAAGTTTTTCTCATTTCACATTGAATGCTGTCTCTTCCCCTTCTATCGACATGTCTGAATTAAAACAAAATCTTCTCAAAAAACTTTGCATTTCAGTCATAACTGTACCAATTGTTTTTTTAGCGTTTAGGAGGTTCTGCTTTGAGCATTTGTTCGCAGTGAAACAAAACATAAAATTTGATCTTTTCATTTGTAAAATTATTGATATTTTTTTTAATTATTTGGTTGGTGATTGCCACTAGATGGATGCTCACTGAATATTTTGGTTTAAGGGGACGTCCAACCTAACTTTGGTCAACTATCATGTAATTTTCTTCCAAGTCTGAAAAAGACCAAAAATGAATAACCCCAATACATTATATACCAAAATGCTTGGAATGAAACATAGAACATGTGGAAACTGGAATGTGCAGTGGGACTGCTGCTAAGTGTGGAGAGCACTGCCTGAAAGTCTGCTATGGCATAAGTAAGAGAACAATTTTTTTACAATAAAATGCCTCAAAACATTGAAGTACATACTCGAAGAAATCTTTTCCTAATTCTTGAAAGTAATAAAGATCAAGACCAAATGTTATAAGTGGAGTGCTCACTGTTTGAAGGCAGACATTTTCTTTTGTTTTTGTTTTGATTTAGGGGAGTTCAAAAAAGGTCAACTTGAAGGAATCCACTAGAAGAAGTATGGAAGGACAAAAGAGTGTCTCCCAATATAAAGATGTATGTGTCACTGTTGTAGTTTGGAAAGAAACTATGATATTTTCCTATGTAGAATGCACTGCAAAGTCATACGTTGTAGTTGAATAAATATACTTACAAACCCCTTGCACTGTAACCACTTTTATCCCATGCATCAATTTGATAGTGATTAAATTGTAAAATTTGTCTGGTTGGAGAAGAAATAAAAGTAACTATAACTTGTCACTGCAATAAACCATCAAATGTACATAAAAGTACATTGTTATTCACAACTCATCAAATCAACCCTACACACTTAACCTCGATTGTCCACATGTACTAAGGCGTACTGCACGTCGATGGTGCGCATATCTTCAACCAATCTAACCTTACCTGTGCTGAGCAGAGTTACGATGTTGGGGAGCTGGCATCTGCTCGTCGTTGCTCGGTGGTTCTCTCCGGGTATTCCGGCTTCCTCCACCCGTAAAACTGTCACGGTCATGATAAGCCATTGTGCATAAGTATGTGACCTTAAACACCAATAATAAATAATAAATAAATAAATAAATCAACCCTACATAACAATTATTGTATGTACGTTTCCAAAAGAGGCTTATTGAGATCAGTATTTTATTTATTTATTTATTTATTTATTTATTGGTGTTTAAGGTCACATACTTATGCACAATGGCTAATCGTGACCGTGACAGTTTTACGGGTGGAGGAAGCCGGAGTACCCGGAGAGAACCAACGAGCAACGACGAGCAGCTGTCAGCTCTCCAACATCGTAACTCTGAACTCTGCACCACAGCACAGGCAGGGTTAGATTGGTTGAAGACATGCGCACCATCGACGTGCAGTACGAGTCAGTACACAGCGTCATCGTGCCCCCATGTAGGCAATCGGGGTGAAGTGTCTTGCCCAAGGACACAACGCGGTTGCCGCAGGTGGGATTCGAACCGAGGACCTCTCGGCTTGCAGCCTACACCTCTACCAACTGAGCCACCGCGCCCCCTATTGAGATCAGTACGGCACATCCAGTAAGTCTCCCATTCATAGGTGCTCACATATTTTTTCAAGAACGCAGAACGCAAAGTAATCCCCAAAAGGTGACAAGTGAGCTCCATTTGATAAAAAAAATGCCCGGGGGTGTTGCTCCCTCCCTCGTATGTCTATACCTCCGGCACTCATGGCATATGCCTTTTTCATCAAAGTTTAACTCTTTTTTCGTTTTGAAGATCCTGGCGACACACGTGTTCCAAACACTATCAGACAGGTAACCCTCCAAATAAGTGTATCTGCAAAAATCATATTACATTGCAAAACATTCTTTTTAGACTTTAAGTTCTGGACCTTTCATGCTTCTTACTTCCAACTATAACACTTAATTTACCGATTAATGGGTGAATAGAAAAACCCTGCCATAATCAACATGCTGAGTTCCAGAAGCATCCATAACAGCTCCGATAAAAGTGTAAAACATCAGATTGGTGGCTTTACAGAATATTCATCAGCTTGTTGCTTGATAAGTAATAGGGACAAAATATTCACAAAAAATATTTTGTTGCAATTAATTCGAGGGTGTCATCAGGCACTTTCCAACAAATTGTAACAAATCAACTAGTTATAGACAAAATTTTCTAACTCGAAAGAGTGAAAAAGGACCATAATTCTGGAAAAAATGTGTGGAAGAAACACATGGTACAGCAGCTACACAGGCATCTTTTCCCCATGATGCTAGATCACAACACCAAATATCATTCAAATTGGAGTAGCAGTGGTTGAGATACAAGGGTGAATGTTGGTATGTGTTAGAGGAACAGAGGTCTCCACGGCACTAGATGCGCCTTTGACTTTCCAACTTCCAAGTCCGGGGCATAATAATCACAACATACCCACCTTATCAATTCATAATTTCAGTAAAATAAACAGAATTATCAAATTTAATTAATTTATAGATCATGGGAAACTATTTGGCTTCTTTCGCCTTCTCGTTCTATTACCACAAACATCTGCAGGCAGTATGATGCTGACAAACGAAACTGAACGCATGTGGTCTGGTGTGTCAGGTTAAAAAGTAACTCGGCACGGATAATGAAGAAATTGCGAATATTTCATGTATTTCATTTGTTTAAATGCCAACTGCGGCCAATTTTGACGGCGGATTCGATAATTCGTTTGGGTTTTGACCTTTACGGTCACGCTGACCGCTGTTATGTTTATTATGATATGCAAATTGGGAGATAGTTTCCGGTAAAGGAGATTTGTCACATTTGTCTCTGTTAAACGATGACAAAAGACACTGATCGACGCTTGTGTTGGTATGGTTGCTTGCAAGAAAAAACTAAATTCACAGCATCGTCCAATCGCACCTTATTCAAAGGCGCGAATGCATCATTTTCAACCCATCTTCAATCGGTTCTTTGCGGACATCAACACAGTCGCGACAAAGATCCATGGTTATTAGGAAGCAAATAACTTCACAACATCGTGGGAAATCAACACACTCAATATAGTTC
The DNA here is from genome assembly GCA_031216915.1 of Pictodentalium vernedei. Classification (NCBI taxonomy): domain Eukaryota; kingdom Metazoa; phylum Mollusca; class Scaphopoda; order Dentaliida; family Dentaliidae; genus Pictodentalium; species Pictodentalium vernedei. The sequence continues at coordinate 540,400,493 of CM062295.1, read as the reverse complement.
CAGGTCACTTGGAATATACTCCGATGATTTCTGAAGCATTTAGCTTACTTTTTTTAATGAATATTGCCTTATTTTATGTGTATCGTCCCGATTTTATACATTCGGTTATTTTTTTACAAGTGGTTCATGCTGTCTTTTTAGTGCGCATTAATTCAGATTTTTTGTCAACAAAAAAGTTCAGACGGCCTGTAAACACTGGATGTCACTGGAGGGAATTTCAAACCATATTTTGCAGTTATGACATTAACGGCTCAAGTATTTGCTGTAACCTGTTTGCAAATCCGCTCATACATTTTCTCGAACAAATAAAGGGCGTGATCACGTCCTTTCATTCTTATGATCGACCAAAGTGAGTATTCCTGCACGAACCACATTGTAATCACATGACCAGAATAAACATCATTGAAACATGGCCTCACCCGGAACATCCAAAATTTGTGTTGGTAGTATTACATTCCAGCATCAAAACACACCAGAGTGTGTGTCATAACAATGCTTTCTCCGAGTCTGCAGCACGTTATCATTACATTGAGGACAAGGCTTTCGAATTACCGATCATTTTGTAGTTTTACGGGTTCGTTACGTATGCCATTGGCAAATTAATGTTCTTCAAAATCATAAAATTCACTTTTGTTCCTGAAAAAAATTATATGTACCTTTTCTATGCACTTTACTCATTATTTTGATATATAATTTGCCTTTCGTTACTTCTCTTATCTGTTTCTGGGGCATTGGGAAAAATGTCAAAAAATTGACCAAAGTTAGGTTGGACGACCCGTTAACTATTTCAATGATATTTTCCACGTATTCAGCTGTAGCTGTTTTTTTTAAATTGGAGAATTAAAAGTCATTTTTTCACTTCAAAATCCATTTTTTGTCTTTTCATTTATCATTGAAGTGTTAATCAAATAGCCGTGATTCAATAGATATGAAACATTAAAATCCAAAATGTTTCAATTGTGTGTTTTGGCACTGTGCTTTTTGATTGAAATTTGGGGTAACATAGTTCTTATTAGATATTTCGTCTCCTCCCACCTCACCTACATTCCCACAAAATTACCCGAATTCAAAGTATCATCGTAAAATAAAATCAGTTAGATTAACCAAAAGCTCATTGCTTGGTGTAAATATGCAGGTGTTAATAATCGACTGGAAATTGGTTTTGATTCTTAAATTCAGCATTGCAGTTATTAACTTATTTTATTATATAACCGAACGCTTTCAGCAATCGTTTCGTATTTTTCTGCTTCATGAATTTCTATCCCTTTGTCAGTTTCATTGTCTGTCAGAGAGTCGCGCCACCTGGTTGTCTGGTCCTCCTTTTACGGTCTAAAAGTTCGAACAATCTCATTGGTTCATCATTGTGCGCGCGTAAACAGAACTAGATCAAAATACAAACAAAGCCATGATGTCTGCTTTTCCACTGAGTTAAAATATAAAAAAAATACGATGCGGGTAGTGCGACGGTAATAATAAAAAAAATCGGCGACAACTATCTAAGTTTATTAAGTGAATATTGATGGGATTGACTTTACTACAGTTGTGTATTTCTTCGATCGGTGAACTTGCAGTCCTGTAGTCAGTGGTTGTGACGCGTCTCAGTGGCATTGTTCTTTGATATTTAAATTCCTTTCTTTAACCCTTACCGATTTCGATTTAGTACTCCGACTTGTTTAACTGGCGGTTATATGATAAATAGAATATCCCACTCCTGTTTCTTCAGTATGATATTTCTGAACCTCGTCAGAATGTTTCACTTTGCCACGCTGAAGACTCGGCAAAACGGAAATTTCTAGACTCGTTCCATAAATATCATATTGAAGAAACACCCATTTCATATCTATATATCACTAAGAACCGTCCCATTAGGCAATGGTTGGTTAATTTTCAGTTTAGTGTTCTTCCAGATTATCAGAACAAAATGCAGAATGAGGTTATTATTAATTATGAATTATATCCTTGTGCGGAAGTGGCGTAATATATCCCTTTCCACAAGATTCATATTTTATCATTTTGCACTTACACACTGCTTCCTTGCATGTGTAGGTTGCCTCAGATAGTAGAACCTACAATGGTCAGGGTTATATACAGAACAGCCTATAACAAAATGTACCATTAGTCAATATTATACGCCTAATAACATCAGATTATTGCCTCATTATTGCCAGATTGCTATAGCAATCTGGCAAGAATGAGGCAATAATCTGGTATTTCAATGGATTAAGAAGAAATATGCAATGGTGTATTCTCCTGGCCCTATGAATGAGGTGACCCATTTGAGGAGCCAATAATAAAGAAAATGCATTATTATTTCGGGCAAAAAAACAAAATGAGGCGAATGATGCTAAACCAAAAAATAATTAACCATGGCCTTAGCCAAGGAGTGTAGAGCGCTTGGAACAATACTACTCAATATTTGCTAAGCACCAAGTATATCCAGCTACCTGTTTTACGTTTTAGTTGAAATATTGTAATGAAAAGTGTATATATTTTATATCTAGTTATATCTTTTATGATTTAAGTACAGAAATTAAGATTTTATTTTTGTTTGACATTATTTTTTAGCTTTTGAATACGATAACCATGGAAAATGGATATTATTGGTAAAAGAGGAAATTTTTCAAATTTACAAGAAAGTTGACGGAGCGAACTGGTATGGGTTCAATATCGAGTATGAGACCCATTACTGTTAATTACAGCTTGACAACGCCTTCTCATGCTCCCAATCAGGTTCCTGCTGGTCCTTTGTAGAGATGTTGTTCCATTCCTGGACCAGCATGGCAACAAGCTCCTGGACACGTCTTGGCTGGACTGGACGGGCTGAAATTGCAAGCTGCAACTCATTCCAGACATGTTCGCTTGGATTGAAGTCAGGGGATCTTGCAGGCCAATCCATACGCTCAATCCCCTCCCCAACAGCATGGGCAACATGAGGACGGGCATTATCGTCCATCAGAATGAATCTATCACCCACTGCACCTGCATACAATCTGACGTGGACACCCAGGATTTCCTCATTATACCGCTGTGCAGTCAATGTACCACGTTCAAGGACACAGATCTCTGTACGTCCATCCCTGTTGATGCCACCCAAGACCATGATTGACCCTCCACCATAGCGGTCATGCTCAGCAATGTTGGCTGCATGGAATCGCTCTCCTGGTCTTCTCCATACACTAGAACGCCTATCTGTGTGGTCTAGGCAGTACCCTGACTCATCTGTAAAAAGGACAGGTCACCAATCTTCTCTAGTCCATCCAACGTAGTCCATGGCCCATCCATATCGTGCTTGGTAGTGGTTCTGGGACAGCGGAATGCAAATACATGGTCTTCTCGTTCGGAGACCACCTTCGTGCAACCTTGCCCGGATAGCCTGCGTCCAAACATTTTCCCCGGATGCATTCTGAAGGTCACTGCGAAGCTGGGTTGTTGTGGCAAAGCGGTTCCTACAGGCCTGAATGATCAAAAACCTGTCTTCAGCTGCAGACGTTGCACACCAAGGGCTTCACCAACCTGACGATGGGTAGCCCCTTGCTCCACCATCCCTACAGCCCGTCACATTTCTGCTTCAGACAAATGTCTTCTTACATTTGCATTTGCCATATTCAATCATTAAATCACAAGGGTTTGTGTTAAAATGAAGATTGAATACCCTACACATGTCATGTACATCTAGACAGTACACGAAAACATCATGAAAATCAAGAGGTACATGCTTTCCATGAATGTCACGAGAAGTCTGCCTGTCAAGAGAGCTAATGTAATTGGGGACCATCTCAATACATTCCTCAATCATATCCACCAAAAATATTTCAAATATGTCAGAAGCAAATTTCACAATGATGTGTCAAATAGTTGGTGCTTAGCAAACTTTGAATAGTATATATAATTTCCTAACTGTCACGATGCGTGAGAACCCCAGGAGGTGAAACAGTGCATGTTTACTGTGGTAAACAAGCACTGTTTTACTGTAAAATAGTACTAGTCACCAATGCGTGGGGTGGAGGTCTTCTAAAATGTGCAACATGGGTATACACTATAGAATTACTTGACTTTATCTCCATGTTGCGGTCACGATTAGCCACTGCGCAGAAAATGTGACCTTACATACCAATAAATAAATAAATAACTGCCATAATGAGTTTTCGGGGGCGGGGTTTGTGTTCGCGAAAAGGAGTACAGTAGCTTCAAGCATAAGTCTTTACCTAATGTGAAGACCATTAACGACAAGCGTTATTCACAAATATTGAAATTCAACTTCTAATATTCCTTTAATTTTAATTGAAAAACATTGCTTATTCCCCCTCATTGGAGCGATGTCGTAATAAGCTTAAATAAGGAAACTTTTTAGTTGCTCAAGATTTTGTGCTTCATCTTCTATTCGTGTCAGGTAAAGGGTTAACCCCTCCACCCAACGCAGACGATGTCAAAATTTAATATTTTAAATATTATTCTTTCAAATTTTTCATTTTTTTTATTGAAACCATATCACGTGACTACTTATTGGAACGAGCTGGTCGAGATGTGCCATGGGGGGTGGGGGTGGGGTGGGTGAGTGGGGGGTGGAGGTGGATGGGGGGCACATGACCATGTTTTGTTAAAGTTTCTGGAATTTTTTTTCAACCGCTCACTTGATAAAGGGGTGTGTGTGGGTGTGTCGCACCCCCCCCCCTCCATCTTGGCCAAAATTTCCTATAGTTGGAAATTCGAAGGGCAAGTCATGAGTAGTTGGAAATTCCATCTATCTGGATTTTAGAGCTTCTTTTGTGATGCTGATGTCTCCTTTACTTCCAAAAATTCCATCACGGTTTCAATTCGGCAAAAATTCCAGCTGTTACTTTTGACAGCTACAGTGTACGCAATATCGAGCTTCATAAGTATGCATGGTGTCTATCGGTACGAGGTTTCTACAGTACGTTTTACTTATCGTAATAAAAAAATCCTCGAAATGCACTTCAAGAAAATCGCATCATGTAAAATCATTATCCTGAGTTAATTCCATCATTCGCAGTTACAAAATGATGAAACATCAAAAATTGATCATTCCTGCACAAGATCTGATTTAATGTTAGGAGAGTGTGAATTGCTCAAAGTTCTCAATTTGAGCATTTGTTTAGCACATATTAATTTCCCAGAATAATACCAAATAATAACTAGAGAATTGTAATTTGTTGGACAAATTACGGGCTCTCCCAACTTTCCAATGTGAAAATGCAGACTACATATAGCAAAGCAAAGTGTTTGAAATTAATCATTTCCAAAATGATATACAAAAAGCATCCAAAGTTGGCTAATTTTGGCATTCTCTCACGGCTCTCTTATCCACGCCCTCATTTTGCTTGGGGGTTAAATCTTGAGATTAAAAAGTAAACAGTAACTTTCTTCTACAATCATTGTTGCATCTATCCGTACTAAAATAATTCCTACAACAACCTTGCAATAAGAGGAAATGAGTACAGATGTTTGCAAAATTCACTGAAAATCTTCTTTTTTTCTGACAGTACTATTCTTTACATGGCAAAAGCTTATGTTGTGTTCAGCCCCAAAGCATAACTTACAGCAGAGGATTTGTTCGTTAGGCATCTCTACATATAGCAAAACAAAGTGTTTAGAATTAACCCTTTCCAAAATGAATGGACGATGCAACCACAGTTAGCTAATTGTGGCAATTTCGGATGATACTCTTACCCTCATTTGCTTGAGGGTTAAAGATGAGATTAAAAACTAAACAGTAACATTCTTCTGCAAGCATTGTTGCATCTATGCATACAAACATAATTGTTACAACAACCTCGCAATTATGAGAATTGCCCTTGAAGTTAGTAAATCTTGAAGATAAAATGATATATTCATGTCATTTGTGGCCAATAGGGGTTAATGTTGAAATATTTGTGTGGTGATTTTAGTGTATAATATTATGCTCTTAATGTGTGAACGTCAATCACAGACTGAGTGTCTGAAAAGAGACATGGACTAATCTTGAATCTTGCTATTTGAATGAACATGTTCAAGTTGAGGGTACTCTAATTCAAGGCCTGACAGCTGGGTGATGGTTAAAACTTGGAATAAAACATATCACAGCAAAATTGTTCTTGGATAACAGTTAGATAATTGCCAAAAATGAAAAGTAACAGTTAGATAATTGCCAAAAATGAAAAGTGGACAGAAATCGCGCATGGGTTAATAGCGAAAAGGCGGTAATTTGGCTAATTTGACATTAAAATTGAACTGACAGCAGTGTCGCTCATACGCCCATGCGTCCAGACCAGTGAAGGCAGATACACGAAATCTTCAGAAGTTGTTCTACTATCCCTGCTCGATAGGACAGTATCTTTGTCGAGTGGCGTAACCGCGTGGGAACAACGTGGATCGCGTGGAAACCGCGGGGACGATTCGTCCCTACTCTATTCCCAATGCAATGCCGTTTTCATTCATTATTTACCTATCACCGGTCGAGTTTGGCATTATTTCTGTCTATTTGATGAACTGTTCAGCTTTAAATATTCGCACATTCATATGGGACAGAAAGTTTTGAGTTGAACTGCTTATTTTAGACCGTCCCGGCAGAAACTGCCAACTCGATCCGGTGGAGAAAAAGCCGTCATCTTGCTAATTTGACATTCAAATTGAACAGATACAATGTCGGATATACTCCAATTATGTCCCGACAATGCAAGGCAGCAACTTGAAATTCTCAAAATGTTTTCTACTGTCCCTGCCCGACAGTTTAGTATCTTTGTCAAGTGTCGAGACCGCGTGGAAATACCGTGGATCAGGTAGAAACCGAGGGCACGATTCGTCCCTACTTTATTCTCAATTCAACGACTTTTCCATTCATTATTTACCTGTCACCGGCTGAGTTAGGCATTATATCTGTCTATTTGATGAACTTTTCAACCTTAACTATTTGCGGCTTCATGTAGCACCACCGAAAGGCCACTGCCCGGTTACCAATATATTCAGGGATTGATTTTACGAAAATAACAGTTATTCCGACTATATCCACATGGGAACTCCTAAATATGCTAAGGGTTAAACTTTTGATAATAACGTATAAAACAGAAGTTGTCATGCTATGCTTGCTGCATGCAGGCATAGAAAACATTCAGCGCTCAATGAATTAGGAATGGAGTAAATTGTCACTTAAACCTACGGAATTCTGAAAAAATGAGAGTTTTTTTTTCGACGGCACCAATCTTTATGCATCTGAGACAGGGATGGCGTTAAACTTTACAGCAACCTTATAACAGAAAATATTCTTGGAATTGAACCGTGAATTCGAATTTCGAAAGCATGTTCGGGTATTCTATTCCCAACTACCACTTCACGCTTATAAATATTCAGTGATTTTATGACAATATCAATTATTCCGACCGTACCCATATGGGCAGTCTCGAATCTGCCAACGGTTAAACTTTTAATAATGACATATAAAACAAAAGTTGTCATACTATGCCTGCTGCATACAGCCATAGAAAACGTTCAGCGCGCAATCAATTAGGAATGGAGTAAATCGTCACTTAAGCTTACCAAATTCTGAAAAACGATAGTTTTTTTTTTGGACTGCGCCTATCTTTATGCAAACAGAACGAGCATAGGGTTAAACTTTACAGCCAAACTTACAACAGCAAATATGCTCGGTAGGCAATTGTAAATACGAACATGTAAATCATTTTTCGATATTCTTTCAAAAATGGAAGAAAAGTGAGCTCCAAATTAGGCAATTTTATGAAGAATATCAGGGCACGCAAATTCAAGGCCAGAAAACTGGGTGAAGGTTAAAACTTTGAATAAAATATATAGCAGCAAAACTGTTCTTGGATGAAGGCCCAGTCCTCTCATGGAAAAGGTTTTGAGACAATATGGCTCCAGTGCCGAGAAAGTGCATGTAAAAGTTGGCGAAAATAACAATTATTCCGACAGTACCCTTATGGGAAGTCTCAAATCTGTCAAGGGTTAAACTTTTGATAATAACATATAGAACAAAATTTGTAATACTTTGACTTCTGCAAGCAGCTATAGAAAACATTCAGAGCTTAAGCAATTGAAAATGGAGTAAATCGCCACCTAAACGTACCAAATTCTGAAAAATTTGAGTTTTTTTGGAAGGTATCTACTTTTATGCAACCAGAATGGGATAGGGTTAAACTTTACAACCAAACTTACAACAGCAAATATGCTCGGTAGTCAATTGTGAATACGTAAACGAAAAGTTTTTCAAATTAACCCTTTCCAAAATGATAGAAAAAGCAACCAAAGTTGGCTAATGTTGGCATTTTAAAACGGTACTCTTATTCTTGCCCTCATTATGCTTGAGGGTTAAATCTGAGATTAAGAAGTAAACAGTAACTTTCTTCCACAATCATTGTTGCATCTAGCTATACTAAAATAATTGTTACAATTACCGTGTAATTAGAGAAATTTGTCCTTGAAGTTGGCGAAAATAACAATTATTCTGACAGTACCCTTATGGGAAGTCTCAAATCTGCTAAGGGTTAAACTTTTAATAATAACATATAGAACAAAATTTGTCATACTTTGACTGCTGCAAGCAGCTACAGAAAACATTCAGAGCTCAAGCAATTAAAAATGGAATAAATCGCCACCTAAACTTACCAAATTCTGAAAAATGGAGTTTTTTGTGACGGTGCCTACTTTTATGCAACCAGAATAGGATAGGGTTAAACTTTACAACCACACTTACAACAGCAAATATGCTCGGTAGTCAATTGTGAATACGTACATGAAAAGTGCTTGAAATTAATCCTTTCCAAAATGATAGAAAAAGCAACCAAAGTTGGCCAATTTTGGCATTTTCAAATGGTACTCTTATCCTCGCCGTCATTGTAGTTGAGGGTTAAATCTGAGATTAAAAAAGTAAACAGTAACTTTCTTCCGCAATCATTGTTGCATCTTTCCAAACCAAAATAATTGTTACAACAACCTTGTTATTAGAGAAATTTGCCCTTGAAGTTGGTCAATTTTGAAGAAAAAATCTGTATTCATGTCATTTTTGGCCAGAGGGGGTTAATGTTGAAAAATTTGAGTGGTGATTGTGGTGTATCATATTATGCTGTGAAAGTGTGGAAAATTTGAGCGAAATAACTGTAAACAATTTTGAGATATTCGAAAAATGGGGAAATTTTGAAGGTTTTGGCAGAATATTTTGCAAATACGCGTTTTCACAGATATGACGATACCGCATTTCACGCGATGTTATGACATTACATAAGTGTGCCAAATCTGGTCAAAATCGTACGGCTTATTTTCGCGCAGTTCAACAGACAAAATTCAGGGAGGAAAAAAAAAAATTAAAAAAAAAAAAAAATAGAGAAGAAAAATTTTGAAAAAGAAGACTAACAAGAGTCTTTCCCAAACTGTGTTTGGGAAAGCCTAATAACCTGATAATTCTCTCATAAATGTGTTGACATTTCAGTTACTAGAAGCAATTTTATGCCCCCTTTCATGGCTTCACTTCAATTCAATTCGGTAATGAATTTCCAACTAAGGGGAGGGACCGGGAGGGAGAAACCTCCCACTAGTTGGAAATTCACTGCCCTACACCCCCAATCGGAAACCTCTAGCCACGTCCCTGATTATGCCTGTTGATGCGGTCGATTCGTTAGATAATGGGTAAAGCGGACTTGAGGAAACGAAATTGCCCGGTACCCCAGAGACACGGCAGAAGACCAACATCTTAAAATGTCAGTTACAAGGGCCAAGAAACCGGAAACAGTTGAAACAAACTGACGCAGATTTTAAATAATAAATCGTTTTATATTTTCGTCAATAATATTACAATAACCTGATTTTCAAGGGCGTTACTTTTAGCCATGTTATTTCTATTATTATCAATTACTGTCTTTTGATCGTGTGTTCTGTGTTTCTTTTCCCCACGCCCGCTTAACCCATTACTTAAAGAAACGACCGCATCCGCTTGCGTAATTTACTAACTGAACAGTTGCAAAAAGATTATCTTTCAAAAGATTCAACAAAACCACATCATATGATACCTTCCTTAAAACGTGCTTGCTCGTTCCAGTGAGAGGTCACATGATATGATATTGTTGAAATTCGCCAGAAGGTGTCTCAGAAAGTATCTTATCCTGAATTAGTACATCACAACGTCATAGGCATCCTCAATACCAAGCTTAGTCTAACTGTCGTATGTGTTGTGCGCACATTTTGAAATTGCCCACAGACACATATCGGCACTCACAGCATGGGCCGGTGTGCTGCATGTGAAGTGTACACATTGTGCACTAACACACAAACACATCTAGGGAAGTCAAAATACTTTTTAAGGAGGCCGTGGAAGTTATAAATAGAGAGGATAGGCCAAGGAATGGCGAGAATAAGCTATAAAAAAGATCAGGATAGGCAGAAGCAGAGGATTCCAAAGGAATCGGAACTGGTAAAAATAGTTATCGTTTTGTTTGTGGTAATTAGATTTACCCCAGTGTAATAGAACGCGCCTTATAATACTACGTACTACTATTATTAAGAAGGATTCTGAAGAAATCTGAATCCATTTTCGGAGTTTTGGATTTTTTTGGTGATTTCGTGCGATTGTCGGGTCTATTTAGGTAATTAGATATACTCCTGTTTAACTTGTTGAATAAAACGCACCCTACCCTCAAAGCACATCCTCTGTCCTATTAGAGGGTGTTGGGTCACAGCAACCACGAGCCACCCTAGAAACCAAGATGGCGCTTCGGAAAGTTTCCAAATTTCGGTATACAAAATGGACAACAGAAACACGTATCACCCTAACAACACGCGATGCGCATGCGCACTGAGACCACGTATAACAATGGTGATGGTGTCACAACATGGCCGCTCATGCCAATCCAACTTGGCGTTGCTGGGTCACGTGACTATGACGTAGCATGAGAACCACCGATGAGAACCACCAGTATAGGGGCGAAGACCACATTGCATACTACTTTGGACTTATATCACAAACACAACTGGTCATACAAATGGGGTCTGTGGCAATGGATTTGTATAGTTGCATCCCTGCATTACCAATTTGGATTACAGTACCTGTTATCCCCTTGAACCCGAAAGGTCGCTTTTCCAGTCCAGGGCCGTGATACGACCTGAAGTAGATAGTTGCTCAGTGAATTTGTGTGGTAGACTAGTCATCCCCCACAAAACCCTTTACCTAACATGAAAAGCAGACGACACTTGCAAACAAAATTCTTGAATAAGTAATCATAGGTTATGACCCCTCATTGGAACGAGCTCAACGAGCTCGTCCCAAAGAGGGGTCCTACCCTATGTTTTTGAGACTATAAAAATGAAAATTAATTGGCGATTTTTGAGAATAGCCTGGTACAGTCTATATTCGTTAACCCTTTACCCAACGTAACGGTTTGACGATACGTTGGGTAAAGGGTTAACGAATATATACTGTACCAGGCTCACAACTGGCATGGAATATCTCAATGTCCGATGGATTAAGTAAGAAGTCCACGTCACTAAGACAGTGTGTATTTACCCACAAATAAATTTCCAAGAACTCTGAATTGTGTCATTCCGGCGGATTAATACTCCAGTCACACCATAAAATCATGTTTTTGACGAACACATCCCTTGGTGATATTAAACCATTTTCTCGATCGAGCCTTTAGTCATTGCAGTCGGATGCTCGGAGCACATCGGGTTTACACCTCCACTCCAAATGGCCATATTCGTGGCGACCCTGGTCATGGCCCTAAATATCAGCGATTAGAAACATCGTCCAAACACCAGAAATCCTTTCTAGTTTCTCTCTTTGGAGCGGATTGAACAAATGTTGGATTCTCCAGTCCACTGCGAGTAGCACCTACTGACAGTTTGAAGTGGAATACTGAACGAAGTTATCAGATTTGCTGTTTTTATACGATTTGATTCGAAATTATTTGTGTGGATTCGAAGTCGCGTCATTTCGATAAGATATTCAGAGTTCTTCCCAACAAGGTGTCAGTTCACAGCATTTCAGCTTCAAAGGTAAACATACAATATTCGGCTATTTCACGAATCATTCAACGCGTTGAAGCCGAAAAAAGCTAGGAGCGCGGTAGCTCAGTGGTAGACTGTTGGACTCCGAAGCTAGAGGACCCGAGTTCGATCCCCGTGCGGGACGACCCGCGTTGTGTCCTTGGACAAGGCACTTTATCCCGGTTGCCTACATGTGGGCACGATGACTCCATTTACTAAGGCGTACTGCACGTCGATCGATGTTGCACATGTATTCACATGTCTTCAACCGCTGTAACCCTGCTTGGGCGGAGCTTGGACAGAGTTAGAATGTTGAGGAGCTGACAGTTGCTCGTCGATGCTCGTTGATTCTCTCCGGGCACTCCGGTTTTCTCCACCCGTAATACTGTCACGGTCACGATCAGCCATTGTGCACAAGTATGTGACCTTAAACACCAATAAATAAATAAATAGCCGAAAAAGCACAATCACTATTGAAAACTGAGATGTAAAATCCAAATGGTTCAGTGAAACTGTTGTCCCATCTGTGTATCCACTTCGTCACGCCCAATATGATTAAATCCTTTGAACCCTGCTGGTATCTTCCATGAAAGTTCAATGGCGGCAGTAGGAAGAGTCCATATCCATTATTTTGGGGTAGACCAATTAATATTTTCAACGTGCAGCCTGGCGGCTGGACGTTGAAAATATCAATTGGTCTACTCCCTCATATTCACTCAGCAGCCTTCATTCTTAATAAAATTATGAAGTATCGTGTTTCTGGTCCGGAAAGAAGGCTTCTCAGTTTCAAAGGGTAAATTACTGAATAGAGCATTATCCAAACAAAACAACAAAATCTCATGGGTCGAAGAATTATGGGCCCACCTTTCAACGTGTTGTTCTCTGTTGTTCTGTTTAATCTAGTGTATGTCCGCACTGTTGAAAGTTTAGTGTTTGCCTAAGTTTTCTCTTGTTTATTGACCTTTAGTATCTCATCTTCGAAAATAAATTAATCTATGTTGATTGATTTCTCGTCTTCAAATATTTCTCTGATTTTCGGAGACCATTCGTCCCAACCAAATGAGCTCGTCTCTCTTCAAACGATTCTAGGACAAATAATATACCTTCTTGTGATAAAAATGTCTACATATATATTTTTGTCTACGTATTTATATATGATGTTTGATGTAAAGTGATGTTTGACTTGTAATATTTACCAAACATAAATAGTTCTGTATTTCATCGGTAAACATCACATTGTTTGTGAAGTAAAGATGAAGAACGTATATCTCATTGAAGGATCGAAGCCCTTCTTAAAGAAGGGGTAGTTGAAACCCGCTAAAAGTCGAAGTTAATATGCATCATATTCATATTCAGGTGCGTTACTATGGGCGTGTAGCGCGTATGCCCCCCCCCCCCCCCCCCCCCACCTCCCGACGATAATTTTCCAGTAAGGACATTTTCAGGGGGCGCAGTGGCTCAGTAGATAGATGAGCAGGCTGCAAGCCGAGAGGTCTTCGGTTGGAATCCCACCTGCGGAAACCGCGTTGTGTCCTTGGGCAAGACAATTCACCCCCATTGCCCACGTGTGGGTACGGTGGCGTTGTGTACTAAGGCGTACTGCACGTCGATGGTGCACTTGTCTTCAACCAATGTTTGCTTGTGTGGAGTTAGTATGTTGGGGAGCTGACAATTGCTCGCCGTTGTCGGTTGTTCTTTCCTGGTAATCAGGCTTCCCCCACCCGTAAAGCTGTCATGGTCATGATTAGCCATTGTGCAGAAATATGTGACCTTAAACACCAATAAATAAATAGATACAGGCATATTTATTTGGAATGGAGCTCTTGTTGGAGGCTAATCGTGTGCTTCCTTACGGGAATAAATTTGCTTCTTGAAATTTATTTATTTATTAAACGGGGTTTAACGACGCTTTCGACAGCCAGGGTCATCTCATGTTGGACAGTTTTACAGGTGGATGAAGACGGAGTGTCCGGAGAGAACCATCGAGCAACGCCGGGCAACTGTCAGACTCCCTAACCTACTAACTCCGCACAGGCAGGGTTAGCATTGGCTGAATGCAAGTGAACCATTGACGCGTAGTACGCCTTAGTGGGGCTTCTTGAAATTACGTTGGTTTCCAGCAGATAGTGGTCTGTGGCTGATAGGAGGTGTTATGATCCAGCGTGACTAATTTTGACCAATGAGACTGACACGTGCTACATAAATAATAAATGGAAAGTCCATGCTTCACGATGACTGTATATATTCACCCATAAACAAATTTCCGGAATATTTTAACTATAATCCTCCACGAGAAATATTCCAACTATATCATTAAGGCATGTCTTCGAAGAAGACATGCCTTTATGATGTGGTTGGAATGTTTCTTCAATCGAGATGCGCCAACACCCATTCGGTCATTTTCACAATGTGGCTGGTCGTATTATAGAAGAAGAAAAAACGCTAAGTAAAAAACATTATGGTGCACCACGGTAAATCATTTTATTGTCAGTTAATATTCATATTGTTTGCGAAATAAAGATGGGAATTTGTGGTAAACCACAGTTTATAGGCCGGAGTGTTTGGAACAATATCAATGTTTACCTCGGTGTACCATGGGCACTTTTATTAGGGAAACTCCGCATCTTGTGGGGTCGCGGTATCGTCGCGGTACCCGGTTCTCGTCAGATCACCGAAGTTGAGCAACGTCGAGCGCGGTGAGTAGTTGGATGGCTGACCATTTCAGCGACTGATTCGCGCTCCCGCGTTATATCCTTTAGCAAAGCACTTACCCCGATGGACTTCATGGGGACACTATGTCGCTGTGTACTAAGGAGTACTGCACGTCGATGGTGCGCATGTCTTCAACCAATCTAACCCTGCCTGTGCCGCGGTACAGAGTTCAGAGTTACGATGTTGGAGAGCTGACAGCTGCTCGTCGTTGCTCGGTGGTTCCCTCCGGGTACTCCGGCTTCCTCCACCCGTAAAACTGTCACCGACATAATATGACCCTGGCTGTTAAAGTGTCGTTAAACCCTAATAAATAAATAACTCCGCATCTTGCAGTATTACAACACAATAGTAAACACAAATGATCGTAACATATCAAAGGCTGTTATACACTGGACGCCATGTGAGCGCTGCATGTAGCGATGAAATCAAAGCTAAATGGTTGTCTTTTCACACGTTGGACCAGATGTTTTTGGTATGTCACGCTCCGACATTTTCTGAAAAAACCCAATCAGTGCCACCTACCATTCCTGATTATGTGAAATTATTTACATAAAATTAGATGCAGTAATATTCGTCATGGGGTCAGAAAGGATTCATCGCAGGAGTAGCGACAAGGGGGTGTGGTGTCACATCAGGTGTAGGAAAGGTCAGGGAAGTCTATCGTCGGCGAAACTACCTCCTTGCACTCTATCGAAGCGCACAATCCCCCGTGTCGGGGAAATCCTGGCGCCAACTCGATGATCCCCTCCTCCGCCTTAACACCCGCCACCGACCTCTATTCTTGTACGAGCATCCTACACTGTAAATTAGTCAATGACGTTGTAGGTTAATGCATTCAATGGTACTGCCAATCGAAGACTCCCAAAAGATCAATGAAAGGGTTAGTGGGGGTTTGGGTGGGTTGACCGTGGGCACATAGAACCGAAACACTCCGGACCTATCATATTTCGGCCACGTGGAAAAAAAACTGATTTCTTGATCTTTGATTCTCCTTTCTTAATGAGTTGACTGAACGTGTTAAAAGGGTGTGGGTGCGGGTGTGTGTGTGTTTGTGTGTGTGTGGGGGGGGGGGGGGTGATAATGGAGGGGCGATGAATATGTAATACCTTTGAACGACGTACTGTCGCGAGTGTTGTAACCATGAGACAAAAAATGTACGAATATCTGCTTGTCTCTCCCTTTAGTGTTGATGTAACGACCTGGCCAAGCCCTTAGGCCACCAGTCTAATTCTCTAAGGAATTCGGAGCTACCTGACGAATCCGCCGCATCCGCCCACATAATATACAAATTGAGAAGTTGAAAAACTTATTTTAAAAACAGTTTTAGAAAAACCATGTCATGTGACCCCTCATTTAAACGAGGACGTCGAGATCTTTTCAATGATGGGTCAAATGATATGATTTTATTGAATTTTTTAAAAATTAAAATAAATTTTGATATCGCAATCGTTGGGTAAACTGTTAAACTCATTGTATAATTATGTAGCACGTTAACCCTTTAACGAACGAAGACGATATCAAAATTTATTATTTTAATTATTGATTTTTAAAATGTTTAAAAAAAATTCAACAAAACCACATCATGTGACCCCCCTCATTGGAACGATCTCGTTGAGCCCGTTCCAATGGGGTGTCCCATGATGTGGTTTTGTTGAATTTTTTTGAAAAATGTATTCTTTCGACTGCTTAATTTGCATATTACGCTGTAGGATGCGGCCGATTCGTTGGGTAAAAGGTTGAACAAACATACGTATTCCTATGTTTCATGCACCATTTATGTCCTATCCATGAACAACGATATCGTCCCTTGAAAGTATAAAGGTGCCATTTAAATATATACAGAAAATCATTTGAAGAACTGTCAATGAGATCATTAGAACATCTTCTAAAGTAATAACGCATTAAATCTGACAACCTTTACTTTTTGTCTGATGAATATTAGGCGCTAAGAATTCTGTTTCTCAGATTATTCCTCGCCAAAAGAGTTAATGGCATTAAAGATTAGATCAAATCAACTTTTCGTGTGTTAATTCAAAGAAAATGAATGTTTATTGTATTTTTAGATTCAATCGGATGGAATATTCCAGTTGTTCGGAAAAAGCGAATCATCATATTCCAGCCGATTGAATCGAAACGTTGGTGATGCACTGCTTCAGGACTAGACTGATTTCTGGCCACAACAGCGTCGAATTTCTTTCAGAACGTGACTGGTAACTTGGGTCTGATCATGGTTCGGTCTGTTTCTTCTTCTCCAAACATTTTCCAACCCGAGTGCTAGCCTCCATGTTGGAAGGTGGTTGGAACAGAAACAATGGACGAAACAGATCGATTGTTGAATCGATTGACCAAGTGCAACATCATTTGTTTACGTTAATTTTGTAGATACATGGGTATACGAATGCCTGTATGTTCGAACATTTTTGTTCACTTAACCTGTAAACTTATGTAATCAGGGGCGTCACTAATTTTTTCCATTCGAGACATTTTCCTTTGGATTGGAGTCTTCCATATCGGTTCGCTCTTGCTTGTAATTATCATTATGATGCAATTGGAATATTTAATCAGTCCTGGCTTGAACCATTATAGTTGCCATGAATTGGATTTACCCCCACCCCCATCCAGTCTGTTATCTTTGCGAAGCACCTTGCATGTAATCATGAGACATGCGTGAGCCTAGCTACTACTCTTTCTACTAGAGTATGGAGAGACAAGAGCAAAGATATGCATCTTCTCAAGAGCCTTTGAAACAATTATGATTAAGAAGGTAATGCAGTCAAGTTGCTGAGTATGTTTTTCGCTCTGCAATACAGATTATTTGGAGCATGCATAATGTCGGCAGTGTTCGCGTCATCACTGGGTGACGTGTGTCTCGAGAAATGCTTTGTGACGCACTATGCCTTATTTGCACTGGAAACAAGTTTTCCATTAACTTGGAAGTATATTTTGATACCTGATATTCGATAACTTTTGCACAACTGCACAAGTACCATACAATGTAAATTTATAATGTAAGAGTAAGGTGTTAAAATATATAGGCATAGCCTGTTCGCCAAACTAGGTTTTAAATTAATGAAATAAAAATATTGTTTAAAAAAATGAAACATGCGTGTGAAAAAAAGTGTGTGTGTGTGCACGGCTGGGGTCGGGTGCGGGGCACGACGCCTCTGTTTTCAATTGAATCGATCCAGAAACTCTTAAGATAATTCCAGAGGAGGCCTACAATACAACAACATGCTGTTATGTGATCCATGGTTGGAAAGGGCCTTTTCATCTCCTTCCAGCAGTATATCACAAAACATCAGCAACAACAATGGATGCTGTGCCCCATTCTTGGTCGTATCGGATATACATATGATCCTCAGTTCAAAATATGGAATATTGACAGGACCATCTGCGTTGTGTCCTCAAAAGACATTTAATGTCACTTAAGTTGATCATTATGGAGGCTGTGCAGTGTACCAAGACATCTTGCATGTTCATGTCCCTAAACCCTCCTAAAATCCTTTTTATTTTTCTATCACCAGGTACAATTTCAAAAGTTGGATGAACGAGACTTTTGGTAAAGAGAACATTGTTTATCCAACATTATGGTGTAGTCCTTTTCATATTTTTAAAAGCTTATACAAGTTGTATATCACGTACCCGGACATCCTCTTTGGCGCGCGGGAATGGGTGAGGGAGAAGTGATGTCATAGTCATGTGACCCAGCGACGTCATGTTCAGTTACAATTGTAGCCCGCGTGAGCGGCCATTTTCTGACGTCATTACGATAGTGGTACGTGGTCTCAGTGCGCATGCGCGGAGTGTGTTGTTACGATACGTGTTTCCGTCGTCCATTTTGTTAACTGGATGCCGCCATCTTGGTTCCTGTGGAGGCACGCGGTTGCAATGTGATCCAAAGCCCTCTAACGAGATGAGGATATGTTCGGAGGTTGTGTTTGATTGAATGCGAGTAGTTTGCTGAACCAGAGTTTCCTCAAATCCTCGGTTATTTTCTAGAATTACCTGAAACAAACCGATAATCAATCCAAATCACACAAACGGACTTGGCGAAGCCTCCACCATTACTTTCAAGAGTAACGCGTAGTGGTATGGGACCTGGAGGTCACCAAACGTTGTGTTCAATTGAACTAGAGTAAACCTAATTACCCAAATAAACCCGACAATCACTCCAAATCACCAAAAGCCACACAACATCACCGAAAAGAACTTGACGAAGCCCCTATATTCGACTAATGACAATAGCACGTAGTGCTATAGGTCCGCTTGGATGCTGTTCCTTTGTATAAAAGTATAATTAATTACCACAAACAATCCGACACCCAAATCACCCAGAACGACTTCATTGTGTTCGGATTCCAGGAGAATCATATTTATAAGAGAAGCACCTAGTGCTATAGGACAGTGTGTGTTGTTCTATTACACAAGAATATTTTTGCTGGTTCGAATTTTCCAGAATTCCCGTTTTCTGCTTATTTATCTTGTTCGGATTCCTTTGGATCTTCTGTTTTTATCTATCTATACCCCACCTATTACTGGCCATATTCTGACTATCCTAGGGTTCTGTTTGCTCTTAGCTATTTCTTGTCTTGTCTCTACCTTTGGCCTCGACCAATTAGATCACTTCATTCATCGGAACCCCGTCCACTGTCACGAGATCATATGTCACAAGGGTTCCTAAGAAAAAGTTCAGGCGTTAATCGAGTAGTGACGGGAACAGGCATTGCTCTAACGCTAGAATCCCATCGATCAAATGAGCTATAGAGCATTTGCTTGACCGAGTGACTCATCTTGGGAAAAATGGACTTTATGACCACAGGCGCTTCCAAAAGGTGGTTCTATAGGGATTCCATAAAAGGGGTTACATTACATATGAGTGGGATTCCATAAATGGGGTTCCAAGCTCTATATGCCCCCTGGTAGTCTTATTATCGGTTTCCACCATGTCTTTGACTATCTGTCCTATGATCAGCCTCTGTTGTATTCACCATTGCTATAGTGTTTTATTATGCCTCACGCTTGTAACATCAGCCGTGATTGGTTAATTTGACCTTCTAAAAGTCATAGTACTGGAGTTTTGGGGCAAAACACGGGTACTATCGGAACGTTCTTCCTGGAGACAAGAGAACAAAGAAAATGTAAGCTCCACTTCCATTGATCAGCGTCGATTACGCACGCCCTGATTGGAATTTCTCAACACCAAATGCTGACGCCGTGTCTGATTAACTTTTTTCTTCACCGAAAGACACAAACTTACCAACAAATATATCATCTTCAGTGGGTGTATTTTTAATTTTAACTGCAAACAATGAATTCAAAAGAATCAGAAATATTAAAAACTCACGTGTTGCTCACCACATCAGTGAATCCTGAATATGAGTTATGACTTCAATCAATTATATTTCCACAAGTTTAGTACTCCTCGACCTCACTGAGCCTCCGCCTCAAGTTCAAAATAAATTGTTTCACTCCGCTTAATTCTAACAACTGTCGTCGTCCAAGAAGAATTTATATTCCAATATACCACTTATCACACAAGAGTAGGTGATAATTGCCGATTCCAGCGCACATGTACAAGATTTCGTACATGTACACGTACATCGATGTACACCTCCATAGGATTTAGTGTTAAAATCGTGTACAGGTACACGATTTGTCGTTTTTTATGCTGCTACAGAATCGGCTTTGCCGATTCTACAGCACTGGATTCTATATACACATCGCTCAAGAGTGAAAAAATGTATGCAATTTTAAGAAAAATGAGGTGAATTGTCTGCTACAGAATCGACAAATGAGTTTCCCCATAGGATTCAGTGTTAAAATCGCGAGCAAAAAAACGTGTTGCCGATTCTGTAGCAGCGTCGAAAAGTGGTTTGCCGATTCTGTAGCATCCGTGTCTGTACACGATTTTAACACTGAATCCCTACGGAGGCGTACACGGAAATCCATTTGTGGATTGTACATCAGAAATCGACTCATGTACAGTACACGGAAAAGAGGTGCTACCGAACTGGCAAACCCACTGCCACGTTTTCCAAGGAAATAAAAAAGTGATTGATATATAGGAGAGAAAAAAATATATAAATAAATAGTTATTTAAAAATAAATATATCAAATCGAATAGATAATAAAAAAAAAATACGTAAATCATGAGCGCTTCCCAGACTATTAGAGCAAGGTTTCTTTTAAAAATGCTGATGAGAGCCTACAAATTCTGCGTGAACGAACAACTAGGTCACCTCTTGTTAGAACAATGTGTCGGATGTCGGGATCATGTAGATTTCGATCACGAGAATCATTTGTGTCTGTCGATGGAAAGGGAAGATATGGTCGTCAAGTATTTCGAACCGGCATTCGAATGCGTTCAAATCGATGAAGTGATCGCGTTTTGGAAGAGATTACTCTTCTGTAAGGATCAAAGCAAGCCCACAGTTTTGGAAGAACTGAAATTGGCGCATAAAAGTCTGACCTTAGAAGACAAGGGATGCATCATGAAATTATTGTTCAATGAAGCATACATCTAAGTTTTCTCTTTGATATAAAATAAGGGAGAATAGAAAATAAAAATAAATACACACATAAATTTTTTATCTAATATTAGAAAGAAAAAAAAAAAACAAAAATGAGAACCAGAAATAAATTGTATCCGACATTAGATGACGACGAGGATGAGAAAATGAGAACCAGAAATAAATTGTATCCGACGTTAGATGGCGATGAGGATGAGAAGCCGAACGGCGTTTTGCCGACGGCACCGTCGCTAGAAGAAAAAGAAAGAGGAGAGAGGTATCGCATCGATCAAATCAGTAGAATCCAAGCATATCTAACTCAAGAGAGAGATTCTCGCCGTTCTCTCAAGAAGAAGTATTCACGTTTCGTGAAATTCGTCAACGCGATCGACACGACACTCATCACGATTTCCATGGGTTTACACGTGGCTGGCATCGTTGTTGTCGACCGTGGTCGGCATTCCGATCGTGTTGACCGTAGAAGGAGTGGCTCTCGCCGCCGGATTGTTTAGCATGCTCGGAAACTTTTTGAGAAGGAAATTATATCTGAAGGCGAGGAAACACGACAAGATTCACGTTTTGGCCGATTCCAAGATCGACACGATATCCGAAATGATCTCGATGGCGTTGAAAGATGGTAGGATATCGGACGGAGAATACTTCGCGATATTGGGCGAGAAAACGAAATACGAAGCCATGAAAGAAGCCGTGAGAATCAAGACTCGTCAGATCATCAAGGAAGAGATGAAGGATTCTCTCATGGAAAAGGGGAGGAAAGAGGCCAGGGAGGAATTCAGTAAGATGATAGAACTCAAGAGCAACGATTGAAAAAAATATATATATAATAAGAACAGAATTTTAAAAAAAAAAATATTAAATTTATATATAAAATAAAAACGAAATTAATTTAAATAACTCTTAAAAATGTATTGCGTAAAGTGTAAGAGAGTTACCGAGACGAGTAATTCTCGAGAAGTACGAACTAAAAATGATAGACAGATGCTTCGCGGAATTTGTGACGTGTGTGGTTCTATCAAGACTCGATTCATCAAAAAAAAGAACGCGAGCAAAGGTAAAGGCATCGTGAATAAAATGATCAATAATCTACCTTTCGAAATGCATCTGCCTGGTCACAGTTTCACGGGTCCCGGAACGAAATTGAACAAGAGACTGAACGCCGATCTGACTCCTAAATCTTGGAGCAAACCTGTGAATAGGGTGGACGCGGCCACGTATGATCATGATCTGTGCTACGCCAGACATCCCGACACCAAGACTCACAACGACGTCTGCGATAAAAACATGTTGGGGAAATTGAGAGGCATATCGAATCCGACCAGGAGAGAGAAGATAGAATGTTCGCTGGTTGGCAATTTGATCGGTGTGAAACGTCGATTCGGATGGAGCGTTCAAAAAAAAAAGTGCATCTGAAAAAAAGAAGAAATGATTATTGACGAGCGAATTGGCCGAGGAGTTACACAAACCCATCGTGCGTAAATTTCGAAAGAGAAGGGTGTTTGTGAAGGGTTTGGATGATATTTGGTCTGCCGACTTGGTCGACATGAGATCGTTTTCGAGGTGGAACGAGGGTGTCAAATATCTATTGACGGTCATCGACGTGTTTTCCCAATACGGTTGGATCAGAGCTTTGAAGAATAAATCGGGACCTTGCGTCGCCGAGGCTCTGAAGAGCGTGTTCGACTCGTCTTCTCAAAAACCGAGTAAATTGTGGGTGGATAAGGGAAAGGAATTTTACAACAAGCACGTTCATCGATTGTCGACCTCTACTCAATCAAAATCGAAGAGAAAGCCAGCGTGGTGGAACGTTAGAATCGAACGATGAAGGAAAAGATGCACAGATACTTCACGGCGAATTCGACCAAGAAATACATATACGCTCTGAATGGTCTGGTCAAAGATTATAACAACACGTGACACAGATCGATCAAGATGACTCCCGTGGAAGCTAGCGATCCTCGAAATGAAAAACGGGTCTACGCGAATCTATATCCTGAGAGATCTAAGATTAGGAAGAAGTCTAGAACGCCGAAATTTGTGGTCGGTGATCGAGTGAGAATCTACGCTTATAAGAAGCACTTCGAAAAGGGTTATACTCCTCGATGGACCTTGGAAATCTTCAGGATAATCAAAATATTTCACACCGATCCGGTGAATTATGAAATCGAAGCTTTGGATGGAGAAAAGATCATCGGAAAGTTTTACGAACAACAATTACAGAAGACAAAGTTTTGATAAAGGAAACAAATTTCTTTTATTTACTCTCTTTAACATTTTCTTGTTTACACACATATATATAAGAGAGAAAAATAATAATACAAAAAATAATTAAAACTATTTTTAGATAAAAAAAGCAAGCTAATTAATAAACAAAAAAACAAAAATCCTTTAAAAATGACAAATATACTAGATATAGCACAAAGCATAGTGAAAGATGAAAGTATTCAAGAATATGAGGTTCACGAATACGAACTGGTGACCAGAACGAGTTTGAACAATGCGGGACAGATAAGAATCAACGTCGAAACTCAAGATCTATTCAAACATCCTAGCGAGAGTTACATAGTGGTGCAGGGATGTCTCACCAAAGAAGATGGGACCAACTACGCCGCCGATGACACGGTTACTCTAGCCAATAATGGCATCATGCATCTATTCAGTAATATAAAATGCATGCTATCCAGACAAGAGATAGAATCTGTGTTTCATCCCGGTCAGGCTACCATGCTGTTCGGACTCTTGACGTATCCTGATGATTTTTCGAAATCCAGAGGACTTAATCAGTTGTGGGTGAAAGACACCATTGGCCCTGCTAGCGCCGGCGCCGCCTTGATATTCGACTACGTCATCAAGACGTCCAGACCTAAAGGAACGTTTTCGTTCAGGATACCTTTGAAACACATCTTCGGATTTGCGGATGATTACAACAAGATCATGTACGGATTCAAACATAATCTGACGTTGATTCGAAAAGGAAATGACGACGCAATAGTGAGACTCACTGTGACCGATGCGGGTAAGATAACTCTACACAAGATATCGTGGTTCGTTCTGCACGTGGAGCCTTCGATCGTGGAAAAAGCGCGTCTGAACAAGATCATAGAATCCAAGAGTAAATTATCCGTGGGATTTAGAATGAGACAGTGCGACATGGCTAGCATTCCTCTCTCCACGAATCACTGCGATTGGAGATTGACAGTGAAATCTGCTTCAGAGAGACCACGTTTCATCGTGGTTGCATTTCAGACTGATAGGGACGGGTCTCAGGAAAAGAATGCGTCGCTGTTCGATCACTGCCATTTGAGAAACGTGCAAGTGTTTCTGAATGCCATGAGATATCCATCGATTACAATGCATCGTTCGACAAGAACGATTTCTGCAGACTGTATGGTGCCGCCGCTGATTTTAGAAAGAAGTATCACGGTCTAGACGAATTGATGAGCAACCCTAACATATCGATGTATCCCATGTTCATATTCGACGTCAGTAAACAGAGTGAACGACTCAAGAGTAGCTTCTTAGACATTCAGATTAAGATGCAATTCGATAGGAACATGCCAAGAAAAACCGAAGCCTTCGCCCTGGTCCTGTTGGACAGAGAATTACAATTCGAATCAGATGGAAATAAGATGTCGACCATTCAATGAGAGACGTGTGTGAAAAAAATAAAAAAATATATAAATAAAAATTTTAAAAAATTATTATAAAAATGAATGATAAAGAAAGAGAATACTTAAGAAGAAACAGACGTGTTTTGATTAAAAATATTTTGCAAGATTCGTTAGCAATAATTCTAGACACTTTAGTCGAAACAGAACCTTTGATATTGACTGATTATATGAGACGTGAAATTGAAAGTGAAATCTTGATAGAAGATAAGACCAAAAAACTTTTAGACACGTTGACGTATAGAGGACCGACTGCTTTTCGAGAATTTATAAAAGCTCTTCGAAATGCTAAAATAGATGTCGACGCGTGTTTCGAGATAGGTGATCTAATTTCATGAGATGAAACATTATGAGAAATAACGTATTAAAACAAAACCAAAAAAATAAATAAATAAAGTAATGTGATCTAGAGAGAGTGAACATCTTTCTAAATCTCATTACTTTTTTTTTTTGTTTTTTTAATAAATCACACATTATTTTTTTTTAATTCATTATTTTCCACGGGTTCACTGTTTGTTCAAAGGAACTAATTTGATCAGTAGACTCACCATGGAAGTGGCGGCTTTGGGATTATTGGTTTTTGTAACAAAATTAATCCTGTCTCCAGCGTTCACTTTGAGAGGCGTGCCAAATGTGCTAACATTCGCGTGTTGATTCTCAGTCTTTTCGATGCTGTATCTCTTATCGCTCTCTACTCCATTCACCATGAGATTGACAACCACTCTGTTATTCAAATCCAAAGAAGCCAGACTCATTCAAAGGATTTCCC
Source organism: Pictodentalium vernedei (assembly GCA_031216915.1). Classification (NCBI taxonomy): domain Eukaryota; kingdom Metazoa; phylum Mollusca; class Scaphopoda; order Dentaliida; family Dentaliidae; genus Pictodentalium; species Pictodentalium vernedei. Next base: position 540,374,832 of record CM062295.1, on the reverse strand, counting down.
CTCCCAGTGGCATGGGATATCCCACCTGACCATGTTTCGATCCGCTACCTCCATTTCCGAAAGACCACTCAGCTTTTCTCTCATCTAAGGTGCCGGCCTCCTCGGCCCACACGGTGATCAATTGTCTAGCATATTTGACTTTCTCCACCACCGAAATCAGGGTGCAGGCATCCGTCATGTTCACGGGATCCGGTAGATTCGTGAGCGCGTGTCCACCCATGTCTAGTTTACCTTCCATGATGTCGCCCTTCCTCCATACCGAGTTGTCGTCCACGTACTTCCTGCTGACTGCGCTGGAATCAAATTCGGGATCGTGACTGAGTCCAAATAAATTCTCACCGTTCATGTCGATACCACCCTCCATGGTTCCGCCAGATTGTTTTTTCAGGTAGAGATCGTCCACTTGCGATTCTAGGTATTCTTGTGATCGTATCATGACAGAATCTACGTAGCCCTTGTTGACCATGGTTGAGTCTGCATCCGTGTCGTCAACATTGGACAGATTCAATATCTTGTTGAATCCCGCATTCAGATCCGATTTCATTTCTCGTCTGTCAGACTTTCTCTGTTCCAGATCTACGTAGTGTTTGGTCACCACGTCCTTGGGATTCGTGGGAGTGGCCATGTTCGTTATCTTGTTAGAATTGGCTTTCAATTCCGAGTGCATTGTTTTCTGAACGTATCTATTTCTCAGGTGTTCGCTGAATCTCGCGTGAGATTCATCCATGTATTTCTTGGTCGCAGCATCCGTAGGATCTATGGGATTTGCGACGTTCACCAAATGTTTGGATTTCAGATCGAGATCATCGGTTATAGTTTTATCCACGTAATTATCTAGCATGATTCGTTCGAAATCGGCGTTCCCCCTGTCGACGTATTTTTTAGTCGCAGCATCTGCGAGATCTATTGGCTCAGGAAGATTGTAGAGCTTCTTATCATTCATGTTCAAAGGTTCCTCTCGAGGTTCGTATTTCCAAATGTAACATTCGTCCAAGTTGGCAACGTCGTAACCATTGTCAACTTCGAACGTCTTCCTCTTCTGTCTTAGGTTGACTTTTTCGTCGTCACTTCTACCAAATTTATCGACTGGCATGTTGTTTTGGGATTTTTTTTTTTTTTTTTAAAAATATATTTCAAAACGCAGTTTATTAAAAAATGAATTATTTTATTTTTATTTTTCGTTTTTATTCGATTAAAAATTTTTTAAAATAATTGTTTTTATCTTTATATACTATAAAAAAAAAAAAAATCTCTCTCTAATGTAAATCATTGAGAATGTCTTGAAACCGATCTCCTTCATATCATCTCTTGAGAACATAGAGACAGAGGTGACCGCAAAACACTTGATCTGGTGATTGCACTCATTCCATGTTGTAACGAACCATCGATTTGTTGAAATAGTTCTTTATTTCTTTCGGCAGCGAGATTCCGTAGCTGTCGAAATAATAATTCTTCTTCCCATTCTTGAACCACGCCACCCAGTGAGTGCCTTCACCCGATAAATCATCTAGATTTAAAATTCCGCATTCCGATTGTCGAGGTCTTCTCTTCGGCAAGGCATCTCTGGAGAACATGCCTAGAAAATCTTTGATTTTCAAATCCTTTGCCGCATTCGACAGATCGATGTTGGATAGGGGTTCGTTAGGTAAGAAGACACCTTCTACGGATATCTCTATTTTCTTATTCATAAATGCATATATATATTTTTTTTTTTTATTTATTTATTTTATTATAATTCACTAAAATGACGTTATTTTTTTTTTTTTTTTTTTATTTTTCTTTTTAAACTAACTCTCTTGATGTCTCTATCGATTTCCATAATCTCGAATCCGTCTAATTCCTCTTGATTTTCTGAAATCTTATCATCCTTACTCATATCTGGAATCCTATCATCCACAATCATATCTGGAATCCAATCATCCACATTCATATCATCTAAAATTAGATCTAAAGTCCAATGTCCACGTGCCAAAGTGCTTATTTTATCATCTAACACGAATCTCTTATCATCGTTGGCCGTCAGCGAAATCTTGTTGACTATTTCAGTATACAAGTCGTGATTTTCACTTCGAATCGATTTCATAGTCTTATATACCGGACCACTTCCTAACAGACAATCTTTATACTCTTGGAAAGAGATGTTTTTCTGCACGCTTTAACCCCTTTGCACTTCTTGATCTCTTCATCTTCTAGAGGATAAGCATACAGTTTGGGTCTCAAGCCTACGAATTTGACGATTTGTTTACCGCAGCTTTCATCCTTAAATTTACCCAACACCTTCTTGTTGTCGTTCGATTGAATGTTGGACGTGTGATCGACGGGATAAGTGCTTGTGTCGAACCACGCAGCCACGTCCAGAGATATATCTCGGTAGACGTCTTTCGTCTCTATCTCATAAACTAAACTGTCCATGTCGGTGAACAGTAGTTTGGCTTTATCACCAAATTTTCATTTGACGTAATCATAGTGAAACTCGTACATCAATCGCTTGCTGATATCTAAGATGATCGGTCCAAGATAATACGGTTTGTCGAACTTTAGGTGCGTCTTTTGCATGTGAACAGCCACTAGATTTTCGTTGAATATGGTTCGGCGTTTGTAATTGGGTTTCGCCACTAATTTTTTAGCTCTTTTCTCAGACATGACGAGTCGAACGTTGGTTCTCTTCCTGATGTTTTCCATCGATCTACCGTACACGCAGTTGTTCATGAGTTTGAAGAAATCTTTTTCGAAATCATTCTTGGCTCAAATTCTGAGATTCGTGTTGAGATCGATGTATTTTTTCATCCAAGGCTCTTCGTCGAATCGAATGATGCGATGTATGTCGACTAATTTCATCCCGTAATCGACATATTGTTTCAAATTCTCGCTGAAGATGACGTAGTTACGTTTGTTAAATAAATTGGGAATGAGTTTTTCCTCGTCTCCTTTGTTCAGTTCCATTCGTTCGGGAGCCAGCGGATTATCGTTGTGTAGATCGTGTAATTCTTCCAGATAGTTCAAATCGACTTCTAAAATGCAAGGATAGTCTCTCCATTTTTGCATCTCTTCCGGTTCCGTCACCCATTCGAAGTTTCCAATCGGTAAAGGATGATTCATAGCCGAACTGTACAGATTATTAGCATCCCAATACTGTATGTATTTATTCGACCGTTTCGAATCGAAACCTTCTTTCATGTAGGGATTGTTAGCTTCAGGATATCTGTGGGAGATCATCGAGACGCCACCTCTCGCAGCCCTTTCGAACATGAGCAACATGTTCACGTCAGATAATAATTCCAATTGGACTTCGGTGGTCTTCAACAGAGCGTCCCATGCCAGACTGCTTGCAGTGAAATACCAAGCGGGATCCAGATCGTAATTTCGATGACAGACGTCTCGAAAATTTTTGAACACGTCTGCCAAGAGCAGAATGTCGGTCTTCAGATAGAGATCGTGATAATCTCTCATGGTTTTCATATCGAATGATTTCCACACGTTTTGGCGTGTTCATAATTCTCATCAGAAATGTCGGATTCGTATAATTTTCAACAAAAATCTTCTTTCGAAGGTAGTGCGGTGTCTTCGAATCTCTTTAGATTGTTCATGTAATCGTAAGGATAGACTCCTTTCCTCAACATGACGTCTACTCATTCTCCAAAATGTTCGCTCGTGATTTTAAATTTATCCTTGCTCATGTTATCGGATAATTTTTCCAGAGCGGTCGACATGAATTTAAAACTGTCGATGAAACGTATGCCTCTACGAATGGATTTCGTTTTTTCTTCCAACGTATCTCCGTCGATTACTCATTTCTTCTCCATGAGCTTCCATTTCATGATGGAAATGTGTCTTCCTTCGCTGTTCGCAATGCAATTTAATTCTTCGTGGGAGGTGGCAAGATTTTTCACGAACAGATGACTGCCGTAACCCGAGAGATTGTGAAATATCACCGGATAGAAAACGGCGTCTCGATATTTTAAATTACACTTGCTGTGAGCTGGACCGCGATACAGACCCGTGTAATGATCATGGTCTCTGACCTTCTTATTTTCCTCCGAATTCTCGTCGAACGATTGTCTGCATATGTGACATTCGGTGGCTCTGTTATTTTCGTCCTGCTGCTCTCGCGTGATGATCATTTTCGCTGGAGTTTTGAATTTGTCGTATAACATTTGAATTTTCGATTCTAACTCTTCCACGAACCTTTGGGCCACGTCGTCATCTTCGCACTGTTTCGTGTAGGTGAAGGGACACATGTCATGTTGCGAGTCGAAAGCGCATTTCACGTAAATGCAATAGCCCGAAGGTATGTGTTTTTGATATCTTTCGACGTAACTTTGAAGAGCGTTGGGTTGACAGAAACTAATTTTCTCGGTGAAACATTCGAAATCGGCATACACAATGAATGGTACTTTTAATCTTCTATTGTGATTTTCAAATTTCACGATGGTGTTGGGTTTGGGCATTTTGACGGCGACACCTTGATTTTCGTTGCAATATTCCTGATGTTTCGCTAACGATTTTTCGCTGTGAAACACATTCATGCAGTTGCAACATAAACATATCTTATGTTCCTGTTTATTATTTTGTCTCGACAGTAATCGGCTCGGATTTTTAACCCAACAATAATGACGATTGTCACCATTCGAAATCAATAATAAAATAATCGTCTTTTCTCTTTCGAGATACAAAGTCTGTCTGAGAGGATAGATCGTTCATTTTTCATCGTCGTATCCCAAGACGTTCACCGCTATGGTGGGATTTTGAGCCTCGAAATGTTCGATGTGTTTTAGCTCTGTTGGAAAAGTCACTCCGGTCCAATCAAGATTTTTAGAAGTCTCCTCGTAACGAGAAACTCTATCAGAGCTCATTTTGACAGGGTATAAAGCGGAGGTGACTGCCCATTTAAAACACTGATCATCTTTATTTCTCACGTGGATCACAGCATTATTTTTAGCTAGGAAATACGGTAATTTCACATAGGATGACCCTTTCAATGAATCGTTTTCAGTTATGTGAATTTCGAGTTTCAACACCTCATCGAACGTCCAATTACTACCTTCATGTTGATAATTTGCAAGAGACGTCAACATCTTGTCTTTCATCTTTTCGAAAACGTCCGATAAATCTGAACCTCAAAATACGGGTTCGATGTTAGATCTGAAATATGCATTTTTCACAATGCTCTCGCCAGACTTCACGTCGATTTTATTCATCATGCAATGGAGTATCATCTTAATTTTTAGTCCCACATTCATGTATTTGCGAAACAAATCCAATACTTTTTTCTTCACCCGTTCCATGAACAATTTCAGATCGATTTTCTTGAACGAGGGAACCACGTCGAAAGTTTTAAAAATGCCTTTGATCGCACTCTCCCGTTCTACAGGCTTCGATTGGAATAGTTCCATGATGAGTCGTGCTATATATTCTTCTCCTTTCCCTTCGTTCATTGCTTGTCGAATTTTGCTCGATATATCTCGTTTGTCTAGAATCTGAAGTGCATCACTGGTTTTCGTTTTAGTTTTTCTTTTCTTTTCTTTTGAAACTTGAAGTTCTTCAATGGCTTTTCATTTAGTCGTCTTCTTATTTTTCACAATCGAAACATTTTTGGTTTTTTTCGACGTCAGCATTTCGATTCCTTTTACTATCTTTTTCTTCTTCTTCTCATTTTTTTTCACAACCGATGCATTTTTTGACGTCGTTGCTATCGACATTTCATTTGCCTTTCCATCATTTCGCAAATATTTCTGTATGACTTCAATTTTTTTTTATTTAGTTCTATGATTTCTGAAATGTGGAATTTTTAATAGTTTACAAATCTCGTTTAACTGAGGTATGGTTTTCTCATTTAAATTTTCCATTTTTTTTATCTGTTTGCTCCATTTGTAAGAATATTTTTTTTTTTCGAATTTTGTATTTAAATAATTTGTTAAAAGTTTTGTTTTTACTCTTTATAATATATAAAAAAGATTTTTTTTTTTTTTAATTCAATTTTTTATTTAATGTGAAAAATATATTTTTTTTTGATGAAGTTAATCAATTTTTTATGTTCATTAACGTGAAAAAAAAATTGAATTAATACGAGAAAAAAAGGATGTTAAAATTTAACTTTTTATTTATAAATACATAAAGAGAAAAAAACTTTTACAAAAAAAATTTTTCACATTAAAGAAAATTAAAATTAAAAAACTGTTTTATATATATATAAAGAGCAAAAAAAAAAAAAAAACAAAACTTTTTAAACAAATTATTAAAATACAAAATTTAAAATATACATTATTTGCAAGAATTCATAAAACAAAAAACCAAATAATCGATCATGACAACAACACCTAAAAAATGCGAATTGAAATTGAAACAAGTCGAAACGTGTAAGAAATTTGGTTTTAAAATCTATAGATTACAACAACACAATTCCATCGTATTGAACGAGGTCGAGATGAAGGACTTAGAGCATAAATACGACAAATATAAGATGTCTTTGAAATTGGATGAAGCCATGCTCGATTTGTTTTACGAGTACCAAAGCGATCTACAGAAAATTGTCATTGCTAAAGATAGAGAATTCGACAAGGATGATCCAAAAATCTCACTCGAACTCATGGACAAATCGGGTGGTGAGAGCACGTTAACCGATGTAAAAAAACTCAAAAAAGTAAAGATAAACATTCAACACATTTTCGAAAAAGGAGAAAACACGAGTGTCAACATGCTAATAACGGACTTGGAAATATAAACAATAGAGAGATTGATTTTTAGTGAAGAAGAATGAAAAAAAAAGTAATGAGATCATCTTTAGATCTCATTACTTTTTTTTTTGTTTTCCTTCTTCACTATTACCCATACATTATAATAACATTTCCTTTTTTTAAATTTCAGCGTCGATTCTCCTTTTCTTTTTTTCTTTTTTTTGTAATATGCTACGTTTTTATAACAACACAATTGTTTATCCAAATCATAATTATGAACGAATGTTGTGCATCTCTTGGTAACACTCACATCATTACCATTCTCTTCAGAAGGTAGTGATAACGGTGGAAAACGTCTCATTCTTTTAAATTTCAACCGCATATACCAATCTTTATTTAACTCTTTTATCAGTTCTTTCCTTAGATATCCATCATTAGCATCTAATCGTTTTTCCACATCTTTTTCGCACTCTATCTCACGATATTCATCATTATCATCTAATTGTTTCTCCACCTTTTTATCCATTTTATATATTATTTTATACTTTCTATGATTGATATTTATATAATTTTTTACATTATAATAACATATTCACAATCAACATATTCTCACCAAGCAATAAATCCTTGTAGAGTCGCACAACGTTCCGTCCATGAGTCAGATAGAGACCGTTTCCACTCAAAGAGTTGTCACCACTAACGGATTCTAGATGCAATCCTTTACCGCTGTCGTCTACATGGACGCGACACACGGCTCCTCCCTTCTTCAAAAACAATTTCAACCGCATATCCCATTCTTTTTTGATCTCTTCTATCAGTTCTAACAATTTCAACCGCATATTCCAATTTTCTTTATTTAACTCTTCTTTATTTACCTCTTCTATCAGTTCTTTCCTAAGATATTCATTAGCGTCTAATCATTTTTCCACTTCTTTTTCCCACACTATCTTGCAATATTCATCCTTAGCGTCTAATCGTTTTTCCACATCTTTTTCGCACTCTATCTCGCGATATTCATCATTATCATCTAATTGTTTCTCCACTTTTTTATCCATTTTATATATTTTATTTTATACTTTCTATGATTTATATTTTATATAATTATATAATTTTTTTTATATTATAATAACATATTCAAAATCGGTATATTCTTAAATGGCGAATTCTCACCAAGCAACAAACCCTTGCCGAGTCGCTTAATGTTCCGTCCACTTTTCAGATAGAGACCGTTTCCACTCAAAGAGTTGCCACCTCTAACGGGTTCTAGATACAATTCTTCACCACTGTCACCTACGTGAACGCGACACACGGCTCCTCCCTTCTTCAAAAACAGTCCGCTGCCACCCATTAATTTCTCAACTGCCGAACTCGCGAGTCCCGTGAGAGCTCCCATGCCGGGAGTCTTTCTGAGAAAGGGTAGTGCCTTTGCAGCGAAGGGTAATGCTTTTGCGGCGATTCCTGCCAATAGCAGTATGAAACCACCTTTCATTCTCAAATTGTATCTCAGTTGAGCGGGACTCAATCTCACCGTCAACCCTCTTCCTTCACAAATCGCTTTCTCCATCCTTTTGATTTGACTTCTGGTCCAGGCGATCGAATCCTGACCGCCTCTCGTCAGATCTTCGTGAGTGAATTTGAATTTCACCGCCTCGCCTCGAGTTCTTAACGCTCTCTCAAGTTTCTTCCTCTGTCCTGCGGATATGTTCACGTTTTTAGTCATATATTCTGTCATAATTCTTTTTTTAAAATATATTTTCTTCAATTGTTTTCTTGTTTTAATGATAATTATTTATATTAAATCATTTTTTGTAAAATTAATATTGCGTTTATTTTATTTTCGTTATTTATATATATATACACACAGTGTTTTTATTTTTTTTTTTGCTTTTATATTTCTCTTATGTGAAATCGTATCGTCACCCTCTCTCCGCGAAGATCTAACAGTTCACCATTTTGATCCATCAACGTGGTTTTGAGACTATACAACGTGTCTAAAATCACTGGTAGATAAACTAAATTTCGAGGTCGCTCCACAATCTTATAACCCGGCGACACGTTTGGAAAGAAGGAATAGATCATCGGTTGAGCGCTACCATTCACGTAGCTTCCAGCAATCACATCCACGTTCACCAGAATGCTAACTGACTGCGAGAATGTCGACTGTATTTTCAGATGCCGCGTGGTCTCGATACATCTTTCGATCGAATCCCAACATCTTTCCTATAGAATCATCCGTGTTGAAATCCACTCGAAAATTATCTTCCAAATCCAACATCGTCTGTAAGGTATTAGGATTTGGAGCGAGTCTGATCTTGTTGCTTCCCTTTCCATCCATCTTCATTCGTGTCTGAATGTAATTGTTCAAATCGTCTATGTCGTAACTTCCTTTGGGAATTCAAATCTCCAACCAATCCACTCCGTCGGAATACTTGAACGAGTTATTGTTTACGGTGATGTTGGGAAAGGAATAATAAGTCTCCAGATTCACCAACGCCATCTCGTATCTTTTCTCTCTATTCAATTCGATGGAAGGTTTGAATTTCATAGCGAGTCAAGTCGAATCGCCACTCACCACGATTTGAATGGATTGTTTTGCAGCCGTATTCTCGGCTATCCGTTCTAACAATTCTCCTTGTTCGAACATTATATTTTAATTTTATTTTTATTTTTTTTTTCAAAACTAATTATTTGAAGATTTATTATTTTCTAATTTTTTTTTATTTTCACGCTCTATCTTATTATTATCAGAAACATAAAACTTGTCGAATCCGCACCGATATTTTCCACGATTAAATTCGCTAGTCAAATCGATCACGACGAAATTGTAAAGTCCTCCATCCCAAACCCTCTTGCAGAATCTCCTGAATTCCGCCACGCTCATGTCGTTTGCGACGTGATCGCCGTAGATGTGATTGAGATTCTTGAGATCTTGGCGAAAGAGACATAGAAAATTAGCGTTCTCCCTTATCGTCTGTCTGGGCAATCAAAAATAATTCTGCAACAGGTAGAAACAGTCCACATTGCTGTGTCGACCCCTAACGTAATACGATTCGCATCGGTTCTGTCTCTCCAAAAGCAGATCGTCGAAAATCATGAGATTCTTATCTTCAGATTTCAATTCTCTAGGATCCGGAACGTCGCTAGCATTCTCATAAAATCGACACTCGACGTTCGAAGATGCAGTTCTCTTCATCAGTTCCATCGCCGCACCGTCCAAAATGGTCAAAAGAGGAGCTTCACTTTTGTCGAATTCCTCCCTACTGTCAAAGATGCTGGCTATGACGTCCTTGGGCAATCTACGATCCACTCTCGAAGCAATCTGTATTCGGGTTGAAACAAGCTCTTGCCAAACACGAACAATCTGTCGTAATCCAACCAGTCGGGTCGGGACAACAGATTCATCAACAGATTGGTCTTTCCACAATTCGATTTTCCCACTATCAAGCCTCTTATGCTTTTGGGAAAGAACTTGTTATTCGACCTCTTGGTCGCGGCGTTGTTCAAAGACATATCTTTAATGTTCATCTTTGTTTATTTTTTTGTTTGTTATTTTAGATTCTTTTCAAACACAATTTTTTTGTTTTTTTTCAAACTCAGTTGTTTTAATATTATTATTTATTTATATTACACCGTCGCGAGTTCTCTTCAATCCGGATCCACTCGTCATTTTGGCTAAATCTTGTATGGGTACCACAGCATCCTTAAAATCTTTCCAACTTTTCGGCGTTCGCTCTAACACAGCTCGCTTCGCCGGTGGACTGATCAACTTGTCGATCAACGCGTCGGCTGCCTTCTTGCCAGCCACAGAAGCTATCCTACCACTGGCTTCGGAAGCGGCTTTCTTACCAGCATCCAAAGCCGTCTTCTTACCGACCTCAAACACGGTCGATGCGAGTTTTCTACCCGCATCGCTCGTGAACGCTCGCATTATAGAATCAACGATGCCAGAACCGCCTTGAACGTAAGTTCTGACGTATCCCCTGTTCTTTATCACCAACATATTTTATTTTTATAATATATTTTGTTTTTTCACTGGTAAATCGTTTTGTTGTTTAAATACTTTTATTATTCTAGTGTAAAAATTTACTGTTTTTATTTTATATATTTTTGTTTGTTTGTTTGTTTCTCTCTACTTATTATATATACATCAATCCTTCAATTCGTTCCTCAGCCTTTTATAATGGTTTTTATTCAAAACCTTCTGTCTTAACAATTCGTCAGATATAGTAACTATTTCATTATCTAACCCTGTGTTACCAGCACGTCTACAAGCCATCAACAATCTCAATCTCTGAGACAGAGCGTCAGAATCGCTCGGAAGAAAAGTGGTTTTCACCCCTTTACCAGTCACCGATTCGACGAACTTCTTATTCATATCCCATATGGGTTTCACTATTTTAGTCCACTTGTAACCTCTGTTGGCTTTGGGTCTCGTCTCTCTGGCATCGTTATTTCTCTTCATGGTGTGGGTCTGAACCAGAATGTCGCCATAATTGTCGAAATCCTGTTCCGTGTAATCACTAGGCTTGTCGTAAAGGAGCAATTTGCGCAATCCAGAAGTTAATTCGTACCTATTCGAGCCGACGGTTAATTCATCATCATCTATTTCCACTTCTGTGTCGCCAACAAAAGTTCTACCGTCCGAATCCTCATCAAATCCATACAACAGATCTCTCTTACCGCCATCCTCGGACGACGCGACGCTATCAGTGGTGATAGTCGAAGCTGTATCATCGCTCTCGCTCACGTCGGTTTGAATCCCTGTGGGAACGTAATCCGGTGTAGATTGAAAGGAATACCGATTTCCAAAACTACCGGGCAACGAACCCATTCTCAAAGTACTCTCTTTTATGGGTCTCAATTCTTCGACTATCTCCTTCTTGCTTCGCTCTTGACCCTCTGTCACGGGTTTAAATATTTTTGTGGCTTCGCGTCTGAGATCTGTCTCTCTGAGACGTCTGCTTCTGTCAGCTGATTGAATGCTCTTCTTAGCACATTCATATTCGCCTAAAATTTGATCTCGGCTTCTAGCATCCATCTGTAAAAACATTTTTCGTTTTTAATTGTTAATGTTCCTTTGAGTATGCTAATGTGAGTTATTATTATTTTCAAAATTAAGTGTATAATTATTTTTTTAGGTTTTAAGTTGATAAAAATCTTCTGTCTTTAATATAATAACTAAAAAAAATCATATCTCAACTCAGTGTTTGAACTGGGAAAACTTGAAAAGTTTAAGCACATGACAAACCGGTTTCTGATTTAACACATTTGAGAAAATTACGTTTGTTAAATTTTCATATCAAACCATTCACTCAATGTCCAATTGAGAGAGAACTTTGAAGACAGTTTAAAAAATTTTTAGCACATAAAGAAACCGGTTTCTAATTTAACGTTAAAGGGATTTCATTCACATCTCCGAACATTATCATGAATATATTAAAAATTTACCACTCAAACCTAATTGACTGGAAAAAATGCGTTTTATTATCCATTATTAAAAGGATCCATTAACACGAAAACCTTCATTCACACCACAACAAAAACATGAGTGTCAATCTCATCAAACATTCCATAAAGTGTTTATTAAGATTTACTTCACAAAATTAACAGTGACAAAACGTGAACAAACGATTTTTACCTCTGATTTTTTCTAATTTTTTCTAAACTCAATTTTTTTTCGTTACATTGAAACAAAATATGAATGTCTATTTTTACAAATCATATTTTATAGTCGACTCTTTTGAATGAAAGCCTTTCATTCACGCAACTCTTTTGAACGGAAACCTTTCATTCATGCCAGAAACAAAAAAAACTGACACTCATATTTATAGTCGACTCTTTTGAATGAAAACCTTCATTCACACCACAACAAAAACATGAGTGTCAATTTGATGAAACATTCCATAAAGTATTTTGTTAAAATTTACTTCACAAAATTAACAGTGACAAAACGTGAACAAACGATTTTTTACCTCTGATTTTTTTTTCTAATTTTTCTAAACTCAATTTTTTTTCGTTGCATTGAAACAATACATGAATGTCTATTTTTACAGATCATATTTTATAGGCGACTCTTTTGAATGAAAACCTTTCATTCACGCCAGAAACAAAAAAAAACTGACACTCATATTTATAGTCGACTCTTTTGAACGAAAACCTTCATTCAATCACAACAAAAACATGAGTGTCAGTTTTTACTCTCATCGTGGCAGTGGTTTTGCCGGTTCGGTAGCACCTCTTTTCCGTGTACCATACATGAGTCGATTTCTGATGTACAATCCACAAATGGATTTCCGTGTACGCCTCCGTAGGGATTCAGTGTTAAAATCGGATGCTACAGAATCCGACGCTGCTACAGAATCGGCAACACGTTTTTTTGCTCGCGATTTTAACGCTGAATCCTATAGGGAAACTCATTTGTCGATTCTGTAGCAGACAATTCACCTCATTTTTCTTAAAATTGCATACATTTTTTCACTCTTGAGCGATGTGTATATAGAATCCAGTGCTGTAGAATCGGCAAAGCCAATTCTGTAGCAGCATAAAAAACGACAAATCGTGTACCTGTACACGATTTTAACACTAAATCCTATGGAGGTGTACATCGATGTACGTGTACATGTACGGAATCTTGTACATGTGCGCTGGAATCGGCAATTATCACCTACTCACAAGCATTAATGATACAATTGTAAACACTGGATTTGGAGATAGAAACTCCCAGAGTGACGGCACTTGTGACAAGTCATTTTTGAATTTGGTGATCTATAAACTCCTAAAGAGACGGCATTCGTTCGAAATGGCGTCATGTTTTTGGATTCGACTACATTGTTATTACAAGATTGATGGCATGTTGCAGTTAACGCTTAACAATGAAAGCAATTTTTTGTTCGGCATAATAAAATAATTAGAACGTTTCTTTTCAAACCAGTTTTTGAGGCGAGGGCAAACTTGCATGATATTCGGAAGTCAATTGTGGGGATTCTGGAGTCTTCCCCTAGTTCTAAATTGGACTCCCTGGTCGTTACCACCCCCTCCCACATCCCTCAAGGGGATAACGACTGGGATTCCAAGTTAGGTGTAAGCCTCCCTCGAGAAACGTTTTCAAAATTCAGTGCCCATAGAGTGAAGCTGAGGCATTTGTCGCGTGTCCTGTATTGGAGACCAATCTAGTCTCTATGTTATGTAAATCTTTCATTGAGCCAATGGTTTTCTTTTTGGGAGAGCGACAGTTTTAGGTGGCAACTACGTCACTGCTGTAGCCACAAATGTACCGTATCCTAGAATGGGATTCGGTGATAGGAATTATGCAAGCAATACCCTCTTGGTTTCTATTACAACTTGTTTCTTTCGTTGCATTATTTGATGCTACTATTAGTTTTATCATCCCTTGTATTAAGTACACTGCGCACTAACACTATCATCTGTGCGGTTGGTTACCGATACATCTGGGACATGGGAAGATCCAAGAAGCAAAAAGGGCAGTACCCCGAAAGAGTGGACCCTCGTACGATTTTTCTATTCATCTCGGAGAAAAGGGAGTGCCGTTGTCCATTCGGTTGTACGATAGAGTGCTACACGTGGGGTACCGAGACCCGTGGATGAGGATTTCGTCAAATCGGCAATTGATCAGAAAAGTTTCTCATCGTATGACTCTTAGACTCTTTTGGATATCTAAGGATACCTATAACATGGTGATGTACTGTCTGAAAATAGTTATCCGAGGTTAAGTATTTTAAGCTCGTAGAAGCCTGTGACAGTGTTTTGGGGATCCCACAGTCAATTCCGAAAGATACGAAGCAAAGGTGCCAGTTGCAAAGGACAGCATAAGAAAATCATGTAACACTCAGGCCATTACTATTCTAAATTTTGGAATCATTTTGTTGGTTCACCTACCGTGTTCATAGTCAACAGAAATTCATTTGGCACCGACATTTGGTACCAACATTTCTGGCCAGCATGCAGCATGTGTGTAAATAATCTTTTAATCTGAGAGCTGTCGTGAATACGGTTGATGCGCAGATGGGAATTTAACGATTCGCACATCCCGTTTATAGTATTACTCCAAGGATGCCTCACAGTACAACGAAAATAGATTTTAACAACTTCCCTAAAAATTCCCCTTTTTGTACAACCCGGCTTGCTTTCCGATGAAGTAATTTCTTCTTGGCTACAGGCCCGAAGACAGGATCTCACAATGTTTCGACATGGTAGGGCGAGAGGTAGTATTTTCCGACAGTATTCCAGGGTCGTAAACCGTTGGTACTAACTAAACTAACGAATCCTCACGTCCTCTCGTGTACTTTACAAATTAACCCTTTACCTAACATGAAAAGCAGACGACACTTGCAAAAAGAATTCTTGAATAACTAATTTTTTTCATTTTTTTCTCAAATACATAGGTTATGACCCCTCGTTGAAACGAGCTTGACGAGCTCGTTCCAACGAGGGGTCATAACCTATGTTTTGGAAACAAAAAATGAAAAAATAATGAAAATTAATTGGCGTTTTTTGAGAATAGCGCTGGCCGGTTTTGGCCGTTACGTTGGGTAAAGGGTTAAGAAGTTGAAAGTAAAATATTTTTCAAAACAATTGCGGCAAAGCCATATCATGTGACCCCCTCATTGGAACGAGCTTGTCCAGCTCGTTCCAATGAGGGGGTCACATCGAAACAAAAATAAAAAATAGAATTTTGATATCGCGTACGTTTGTTAAATAGTTAAAAGTGTAAATATATTATCAAATTGGCGGCTTTTAGAGAAAAGTTTCGTGCTTGAGCTACCAGAAATTTTTCCGACGGCCAACAAAATTTCCGACACACATGGTCATTGTGCGAACTGCCCCACCGGCACATCTCCGCTCCCCATCCCGCACTAGCTTCGGGCCTGCTTGACTATCCTCATTACTTCAGACTTGTGTGAAATCAGCCGAGATCTCGTGGATTTTGTCATGACTGTGTACTTTGTAATCCAACTGATTATTTGTACAATCACATATTCAGTGAATCAAATCAGCATTGGCCGTCTTCAGCTTGGTTTTCGCTTTGCGGCGGTCAGTTTGACCAATAGATTTCTGTTTATTTTCACTTTTCCCATCGCATTGCTTTTTGATAAGTAACCGACCTCTTCCAATTTCTTGTGCCGCCCAGAGCAGTCTTCTTCTTTGTGCCTCTTCATGTTTGATTTTCGAGAAAATGTACGTCAGTAGTACTCGCAGTGATTGACGTCCATGCCATTACTCGACGACGGGTAAAAAGGAAATATGTATTTGCTGTCATGTCCATCCCCTTTTAGACATTGCTCAAAGCTTCGGTTAGAATGATCAACTACGGTGGAAAATAGCACTTTGGTAAAAGACTTTTTTTTGTATCTACATCGGATGATACATCGCCAAACGTCAGCAGCTTCAATACGCTGTCGTGTAACTGGCCTTTTATACGTTAAGTACTTGACCCACAGCCCAAGTAACTCATCAGATGGTTTTCGGGATGGATACCACGACATCCATTCTTTACTTCTTTTTGGACCTTTATGTCTTCTTTTGTGTGGAATCTTCAGAACTTCATTTTAGTACTTCATGTTTGTCAATTTAAAAGTTCAGACTGTAGACCTATGGTCTCGTGAAAGTCATGGATTGTATCACTAAATTCAAAATACAAAGTCACTGTTTTTGGGGTTTTTTTTTGTTTGGTTTGACAGACAACGTTTCGTACTTCTGATTTCTGTACATATTTATTTATTTATTGGTGTTTAAGGTCATATACTTATGCACAATGGCTAATCGTGACCGTGACAGTTTTACGGGTTGAGGAAGCCGGAGAGAACCACCGAGCAACGACGAGCAGCTGCCAGCTCCCCAACATCGTAACTCCGCACTGCAGCACAGGCAGGGTTAGATTGGTTGAAGACATGCGTACCATCGACGTGCAGTACGCCTTAGTACACGGTGTCATCGTGCCCCCTTGTGGACAATCGGGGTAAAGTGCCTTGCCCAAGGACACAACGCGGGGCTCCGAAATGATCGCTCAGACGGTCACCCATCCAATGATTATCCGGGCTCGAAGTTGCTTAACGTCGGTGATCTGACGAGAACCGGTTATCGCAACGCCACCGCGCCCCCGATTTCTGTACATTGATAGTATTATGGTGCCATAGTAGACTGACGTCATTCTTGTTTATTCTTGCAAGCATGTCATCGAACTGTGTGGAAATCTTGTCCTCTGTAACATCATTAAACATCCATTATGCTGCAAATGACTTATATGGTCGACTGTCCATCCGAGTCGTGTGCTTTCTTTGACCCTTTGAGCCCGAGAGGTCTCTTTTGCGACCCAGAAACATGACACGTCATAATTTCATTAAGTAGAATGGACGCGAAGCGAATGTTTGGTGTAGACCAATCAATATTTTCAACGTGCAGCCTTAGGGCTGCACGTTGAACATATTAATTAGTTTATCCCTCAATAATGAATATGGAATTTTCGAGTTGCTGCTATTGAATTGATTTGGCAGTTACCACCAGTGTTCAAGGGTTGAACAAAATGAATCGATTTTGGGTTCCCCATATTAAGCGTACGCAGAGTTCTTGATCTGGGAGCACAGTGGCCCAGTGGTTACGGCATTGGATTCAAACCGGAAGGTCCACGGTTCGATCCCCGCTATGCGTAACTGCCTCGTGTCTTCGGGCAAGGCACTTGTTCCCGACTGCCCACTTGAGGACACGGTGGCGCTGTGTTCTAATATGTACTGCACGTCGATGGTGCACTTGTCTTCAACCAATTCCAACCCTGCATGTGTGGAGTTAATAAGTTGGCGAGTCTGACAGTTGCTCGCCATTACTCTGTGGTTCTATCTTGGTACTTCCTCCACCCGAAAAACTGCTCGATACAAGGTGACGCTGGCTATCGAAAGCGTCATTAAACCGCAATAAATAAATAAAATAAACAGTTCTCGGTTATCTCTCCTGAGTTCGGTATCCACTTCATCAACGATCTGCTGTTTTGTTTTAATTCGAACGGGATCCTCCAATGCTTTCTTGAAAGTTGTTTCAGCTTTTTTTTTGGTTTGAGGTTCGGTTTTACTTGATCCCGCTTCGGATTTGAGGTTTAGTATGACTTGGTACCTCTCTGAATGTTCGTAATATTTTATCGAATGCACTCTTTCAGGAAGGCAACCACACGGTGCCAAACGGCGCCATCAGGAGCAAGTTAAAATATTAATCTTTTCGTTTGACTACGGCACAAACCAACTAACTTAGTTACCTAACACATAACATATATTACATTTTCCAAATATACTAAAAACATATAACACTATCTGGCTAAGTAGAAATAAACAATCTAAAAGTGGTTGAAATAATGTATTGTCAAATGCAAGGTTTCAACCTGCAAAATTGCATGAAAAAAATGCCGATACTAGTCTTTTTTAGCCACCCAGCAGCCTCAAAAGCAGAATTTTCCCACTTCTCTACTTACCTTACCCAGGAGCATATAACCCTCGGTTTCTAAAATGTGAAAAAATAAATAAATTATATGTTTCCCTCTCCTTTTTAGTTACATGCCTGGTAACAACTACGTGTAAAAATGACATTTGAAAAAATTGTCAATTTTTCGAAGCCACTTTTTCCCATAATTTCCTCTGTTAATTTACCCCTATGCATCAGACTCCAACTCTGTGAGCAAAATGTCAAAATCTCGTGTCCAACAATTGGCTTAATGTAATCATATATTTGATACTAAAAATATATCTCCAAGTTACATGCCATTCATTTCAACATATGCCCTATGTTTAGAATTGTTTCCCCGTGCAATAGTGCGAAACTGCAGAGCGCTGGGGTCTATCCTGAGTTGAATGAACCAAAAGTCCAAGTCCCTATTTTCAACCATTAAAGAGATACAGAATGGTCTTTCTGAGAAACGAATAGCTTCTGCGGGCAGTTGTCGCCTGATTTTCACCACCACACCATACCACACCTCCTCAATCCCCCACATGGCTCCGAGCCACTGGAGATAACATTTTTATTATTACAGTGGAGCCCACTTAATTGGATATCTCTTAATTGTATATCCCTGTTAATTGAATATAATTTCCCAACACAAAGCCATTTACCATTCCTCCAGTAC
The DNA here is from genome assembly GCA_031216915.1 of Pictodentalium vernedei. Lineage (NCBI taxonomy): Eukaryota > Metazoa > Mollusca > Scaphopoda > Dentaliida > Dentaliidae > Pictodentalium > Pictodentalium vernedei. The sequence continues at coordinate 540,356,037 of CM062295.1, read as the reverse complement.
AAACTTGACCTGTTAATTGAATATAGGTTATAGAGTAAACTCCTGTTAATTGAATAAACAATCTTGTAACCTGTCGAGAAATTACTGTGACTCTCCCCAGTTTTCCTTTGTTTATAGTCCTATTTATCCTCAGTACATCCAATTCAGGAATTTAATCTATTATCTCTTGTTTGACAGAGCTCATGGAGCTCTGTCAAAAAAGATATAATAGAATAAATGCTAAGTTTACTTCTAGAATACAGGAACGTGACACAATCCTGTTAATTGAATACTCATGTTAATTGAATAGTTTTCATTAGCAAAGTGGCTATTCAATTAACAGGGTTCCACTGTACCACAAGCTTCATTGACGAAACTGTGGAGCGGAACATTAATTTCATCTTTTGTCCGTGGCTGAGGCTGACAATTTCCAATTTTGATTATTATTCCCCGTTGAAACCCATTTGAAAAAAAACAAACGGCGTTTTCACCATCTTTTGATGTTTTCTAACTTTTTATTATTCCTAATATTATATCAACAGTGTGCGCATCGTGACATTTAATACAGACACCGTCCCTTTGAACAATACATACTATATAAGTCGAGGTGTGGGGGGGGTGGAGGGTGTAGCATAGGGGTTAATACCTGGGCCACAACGTTTTTGTAAGCTATGGTCTAGTTACCCGAAGGAGGACTGTTGTGTACCCCAAGACAAGAGTCTTAGAGCCGCGACTTTTCTTACCAGGTTCTTCTCTACAGGAACAGAAAAATAAGACAATAAGATATGTTTAAATTTCTTTTATATACTTTAAGATATGCAAATGAAAATTAATTACAAAGAATTTCTCTATTACAAGACTTTCTTAATTACAAAGACTTTCTCGTCAATAACAATACCGAGAATAAGAGATAAATCTTAAGTTTATATGTAAGATAAGATTAACACTGACCTTTACTTGTCTAACTGGCACAGCCCCTTGTTACCCATGGACGCGGTGAGAAGGACCCATACCTAAGTTTCCATTAAGAAATAAGTCTTACCTTCTATATAGTCTAATAGTCTAAGAGTATTGGACTGGAATAAGTACGCTACTTAGTTGCGTTAGTTATCGCTGCTTGGCTGCGAATGAGGTGCCGCGTCCGCTGCACACTGCCTGATCTGGTCCAAAACTCCTGCTTATATACAATTTCAGAGAGTATTTCAACCAATAGAAAAATTCCAATTAATTTACCTCCAAAACACCATACTCAGTGTTCTGACCGCTTGAACTAACACTCAGTTACAATAAAACAAAACAATGGAGGAATTAACACTGATGTTTATAGATATAATTTATAAACACCATTGTCACTGTAGTGCACTTCTAAACTATGCACAATTTATTGCTTAATTTTATACATTAAAATGTTCTCTCTGATTTCTCTTCAATTCAAATTCAATAATTCACTAAATTATTTTCTCTATTTTCTCTATTAAGTAAAAGTAGGTATCCAAGTCTGTCCTTCCATCTAGCCGCTTGTTGTTTCACTATTCAGTGTTCAACTTTACTAATTTCCTTAGCTCAAAAGTGAGTTACTAATTTCAAGCCTGGTTTTTCATGCCTTAGCTCAAAAGTGAGCAACACAAGTCAATAGAAGTCAGTAGGGGACATTTCGCTACACTCGTTCCTCACCCAAAAGATTTTCCACAAGGAAAATCTCATGAGAAAAGGAGGATGCAAGCAAAATGTCCACTGACTTTAAACAGATTTAAAATCGCATGGAAGGCAAAATCAAAATCGCAAGTCGGAAGCTGTGCCGTAAAAAAAAATCGAATCGATTCCCACGCCCCACAACACAAGAAATTTAACGAAGGAAAATTTCAAAAACAAAAGAATATACACAAATATACAAGGAAGGAGAAATAAGTGTCCACAAGAGAACGTGGTCAATGTCAATCATTGGTGACCGCGCCACGAGGAACATCAGCATGGGAGTCAGGAGGGGATGCAAGAATGTCGGAAACAATCGGTCCACGAGAATGAGCGGCCCCAGTAGGCTGTTCAATATCAATCCACTGCGTAAGTGGATTAAAAGAAACACGCGGATAAAGAGAAGGTCGGGAAGTAGAGGTAAACGACGGTACGGAGAAATCAACAGGACTGGCAGGAGGGGAATGATCGGTAAGTTGCTCATGTTTACGTGACCGAAGTTTCCGTAGCACAAAATTGCGAAAAACAATATGGTTTTGCTTTCGAAAACAACGGATAACATATAGGAGAAAAACAATTAAAATGATAGCACCAAAAGCATAAAGCCATTTAGGAATAGTAAAAGACATAGGTGGACCATCCATCCGATCAAGTTCGGCCACAAGGGAATCCATAGGAAGGCGCGCAACTTCCCGTAGATTCGAAGGCAGTGTTTGATCATGACGGATATGTATTTTATGAAGAACGGGTTGCCAAAGTGCGCGAGATATATTCGGAAAAGGTATTAAAAGATTGGAATTTAAGATATGATGATAATTTGAGTCGACACCGTGATAATAACTATTAAGTTGCAAACTGCCACTGGATGCGATACACAGGGGTCGTAAAGAGAGAAACCCAATGGGCGGACGAACACGTTTGGTAAAAGAATTCCTACGATTAGGACATGTCACAGTAAAACGAAGAGGCTTTGTAGTACTAACATACCAGATGCCGTGCCCAATATACGTCGCATGAGGCAACGTTAGCTGGGTCAAGACTTCTCGTTGACATACATCAGGTAGGTGAGCTCGATCGCGAACAAATAACGCAATTAGGCAGTTATCATTTGGGTGTATAGTTCGAATGGCACCTACAAGAGGGCAAAACAAACGAGGATCATCAACACACTGTGTGTGTCCAACACTCGGTACAAATTTAGTACGATCTTTTGTTATGATCAGCACATCGGACTCCAATTTATATGTAACCATGAGATGAGGAGAATGGGTAGTAGCATTCATAAGCGGAACCGGTAATGACAAAACGGTATATATCTCGAACTGCAATTGAACATTTACTACTGGTACCTGAACCAAAATAACAAGAGCATGTGTACTTAGAATAGCTGTAGTATTTAACAAATGATAATATTGCCAAATATCTTCCCGAGGATCCAATGGTAACCTCGTAAAGTGATCAAGATGATCACCTAACTCAAGCAAAATCGAAGTTAACTGTTTGGGTCCAACTATATCGGGTGTTAAACGTAAATCAGATAGAGTATTGATTTGAGAATGAAGTTGCAATAAATAACGTTGAGCATCATGTAGCATTAAACGCACCTGAGTTAATAATAAATCAATCTCACTATAGAGAGATACATACAATTCAAGATAGGTGATACGTTTTTCATGATTATTCAATACTGTATCAAGTCGTTTCGCCAATTGAGACACTGTCTCAATTAGGGAAAGGATTGAATGTCTATTTTCTTGTACATGAGTCTGTGTAATATTAATAATAGTAAAACTCTCTTTAAGCACATGCTGTAATTTAGCTTGATTGCGAAAAAGCCTTCCAACATTACTACGGATAGTTTCCAAATCAGACTCAGAGACTGTACCAAAAAGAAAGCTAAGACCTTCTCCAATAAAGGGTAGCACAGACCGACGTGCTCGGATACCATTTAAGTGTTTATAATCAACATAATCCGCAAATATACTATGAGTAGTATTCAGAACAAAGTCGATTTCTGTGGATAATTTGTCCAAAATGGTCATCACATTCCATTGTATACTATTATGTTGGGTGAGTGCGGCTGCACCATCAAGAAGCAAGTCTTGCATCACACCAAGATCAGATTTTAAAAACTGAATTTGATCAAAAATATATTGGAGGTATGTATCAAAGGGTTGCAAGTCAATCACAAAACTAATGGTCCAGTCGGATTTGACCATATAAATATCTTTGACTTTTGTAAAGATCACATTATCATTTATGGTAACTTTCCCAGCGGGTGCACCGCTCACCAGGAACAAGATAACTAGCATGGTGAAAATCATGGTTCCTGAAAAAGAAAAATGAATCGGGTGTGAGTGATATATTCAAATAATTTTGAATGTTTTGCATGGCAGAGCCTGGCCAGAGCCTACCAAACAAATAGACATATGCATCCAGGGATTCCAGTGTTAGTCGTGTTAAGTAAAATCCGGAATCCATGGAGACAAACAACACTAATAAAATCGTAGGTATCCTACAGAAAAGCATCACTCCACATCACTCGACCCAAATTTCAAACAGGAGTCAATTATCTTGGGGTTCAAGCAATTTTGGAAAACATACTAATCGTTCGGGTTACTAAAACCACAACCCAAGAGAAAATTAAAAATTTTGCCCTACAACCCACACTAAAAAAAAAAACAAGGAGAGACCATTAATTAATCGAAACATTTAAAGTGTGAAAAATCCTGATTTTGTACTCTGTATTCTCTAGCCGGTCCGGCACTTCCCGGCAACCACGTAGCTTCAGTGTGAGTTACTACTCTGACATCATCGTTATCCACCATGACGGTCATAACTTCATCACGTGGATTGGTGATACCCGGCCTCTCTGGTATGGGATTAATGGCTCTCCTTTTGGCTTGAGCTTCCTCTCGAGCCCTCAAGCGACCTCCAGCAACCTCTTTGGTGGGTAACATAGCCCCACCAGGGTGGATAAATTTGGTATTAACCACCCTTTGAGTGGTCAATTGTGAGCGTTGTGACTCAGCAGTATGACCATGACGCTCCCGCTGATGTCTGTACGCCACTGTACGCCTAGTAAATCAGCGTTTACAGTGTATACAGCAATACAAATCGATATGCTGTTCATGGAACTTATTCCAATGCTCTTTAAGGTGGCTATGGCCTGAAAACTTCTTTGAGGACGGACATGTGGTAACAGGACAGGCCATGCCACCTTGTATCCACCTTAAATCCACCGCATCTGACTCCAAATTACCTTCTCCTGTACTGAGCCCAGATGTCGAGGGCTGTGGCCCCTCCACTGCACTTGGCTGTGGTTGATCCACCGGTTCCTCTGCTGGACCCAAGTCTAACATCTCCATCTCTGAATCGGATACGGTTAGTGTAATCTCTGCCATATTCCTGAAATTAAAGTAATCATTGTGAGCTGGACGAATGTCATATAGCTACTTAAAAAGTTGCTTTTTAACAATTCCTGCTATGTGATTACTTAGTCTGTGTCATTGGCATTAAGAGTGGTTCTGATAGTAGCAAGTAGCCTCATTATGTCCTGTTTAGCAGTGGATTGCGGATGCTGGACTACAGAATCCACATGCATCTCCTCATCAGATTCAACTGTTTTATCTAACCGCTCCGCCTCCCGAAGACGACCTCTTAGTTCAGCCAAGGGTATATCGTCTTCCGAGGAGGAGTTCAAGCGGACATGGCATTTACTTTTGATGAAAGTTGCAAGTGGCTCGTCATCCTCCGAGTCCCAACTTGAACTTTCACTACTGCCGTCATGTGTCTCATTAGGCACTGCAAGCACAGTATTTCTCAATTGTCTATCAATCTCTGGCACCTCCCAATCTTGGGGTGCCAACCTCAAATTTTCAGCATGAGCTTTAATTAACCTGCCTGTTAATTGGTCACGAATTTTGTAACTAACGGGACCCGTCTTTTCAAATATTTTGTAAGGGTATTCCCATTTTCTTTCTAATTTACCCTTCTTTGTTCCATCCTTATAAAAGACTGTGTCTCCTACCTTATAGTCTGTCTGTTTGCACTTTTTATCATTTAGACGCTGCTGTTTAGCTGCTCTTTTTGCCTGTTTTGCTTGTTGGGCCCGAAAGGCCTTATGCATCTCTTGAAGTGCAATCTTATGTGGTTCTTCCCCAAGATACTTTCTCCTTGGTCTTAGGATGTTGTCCAAGGGAAGAACTGCTGCTCTGGCATGCACAAGATAATATGGCGAGAATCCTGTGGATTCATTACCATGAAACCTTATGGCAGCCAGGGCCTGATTTATAAATAAATCCCATGTGTCTAAATCTTTGCCCGATAATTTAGATAGAATGTCGTGGAGTGTTCTATGAAAACGTTCTACTTTACCATTTGCTTGAGGATGGTAGTATGATGTTGTGATGTGCTGAATGTTCAGTTCTTTCAACAAATCCTTCATTACTGCATTAACATTTTCACTGCCATTATCAGTTAATAAGGCTAAGGGACATCCAAAACGGGTAATAATTTGATCAAGCAACAGGTTTGCTACAGTTTGGGCTGATTTATCACTAGTTGGAAATGCTTCAGGCCAGCCACTGTACATGTCGATAAAAGTAATAATGTATTTATTTCCTGACAGACTAGTTGGATAGGGACCACTTACATCAAGAGCAACCTTAGCAAAAGGATAGGGAGGCATATCCATCTCTTGAACTGGCAGGTGTAATTTCTTTAAATTTTTGGATTTACAATCTAAACATTTATCAATGTATGCATATATATCCTTATACAAATTACTCCAAAAGTACTTTCGACTTATGCTATTGTATACTTTATCAATCCCCATGTGACCTAATTTATCATGATATTGTTCTAATACTTCTGTTTTTAAGTGTTCGGGGATATACAATCTGACACGAGGTTCACCATTTGAGTCACTTATATAATACAATATCTCATTTATCATTAAATATTTACTACTAATGCTCACTGGCGTATCTTTTCCCTTATATTTCTTTATAATATCTTGTATTTTGGTATCTTTCTTTTGTTCCTCTATCACATTAAACCCAGGTAACCCAATCGCCTGTATCTCAGAGTTCTTTTCCTTGAATTTTCGAACATCCACAAACTCTCTGGGACTAAATTTATTACTATTTAAGACTCCAACTTGGTAGGTCTTATCTGTAATATCTACTTCCGACTCACTATCTTGGTGGGTCATGCAGTGCTCGGAGTGAGGCAATCTTGACAGTAAGTCAGCGCAGGTATTACTAGTGCCAGGAAGGTATTCAATTTTACAATTATAACCTGACATATTTAAAGCCCATCTTTGGACCTTTTTGTTTTGCATAGGAGCATCAAAAATATATTGCAATGGTTTATGGTCAGTTTTAATTTTGAAATTTGCTCCCTGCAAATAATGATTCAACTTTTCCAGAGAGTAATTAATGGCATATGCTTCTTTTTCAATTACAGACCATCTTGTCTGTGTGTCACTCAATTTATGGGATAAGAACATAATGGGTTTTTCATCAGGGATGCCTTCTAATTGACCTTCCCCTCTACATGGTTGTACCAAAACGGCACCTATACATGAGTTACTGGAATCTGTGTATAATATGTACTCCTCGTTTGGGTTTGGATATGAAAGATGAGCGACCACCGCAAGGCTTTCCTTGAGATACTCAAAACTCCTTTGGCACTCATCTGACCAAATAAACCTTGAGTATTTTCTTGTTAGATTTACAATCGGTTCAGCTATTTCACTGAAATTTGGTATGAAGCGTCGATAGTACGAGATCATGCCTACAAAGCTTCGGACTTCTTTGACAGAGGTTGGTGGCTCAATTTGTCTGATTATTTCCTTTTGAGAATCTGGCTTTATTCCATCTTTTGAAATAGTGAAACCAAGATAGTTGGTTTCATTTTGAAAGAAAGAGCACTTCTTCAGCTTCAACTTCAAACGATGCTCTCTTAGACGATTAAAAATATTTTCAAGATGTTGTTTATGTTCCGCTTCACTTTTACTAAAAATCAAAATATCGTCTAAATATGCCAGGGAGTAGTCGCTCATGCCTTCTAAGACTATATTCATGAGGTTTTGAAAATGAGAAGGCGCATTTACCAAACCAAACGGCATTACATTGAACTCAAACAATCCCTTATGACAGGTAAAAGCTGTCTTAGGTTTGTCTGCTTCATCAATGGGCACTTGCCAGTAACCACTCTTAAGATCTAAGGTTGTAAAGTATCTTGCCCCATTCAGCAACGTAAACACATCATCTATCAAAGGTAACGGAAAAGATACTAGCTTGGTTACCTGGTTTAATTTACGAAAATCGACACAGAAGCATTTCGAACCGTCTTTCTTAATCGACAAGAAGGCACGGAAAGCTCCAAGATGACTGAGATTTTCGAATAATGCCTGCCTTGAGCATATCATCAATTGCATCGTCCATTATTTTACGTTTCAACAATGGAACCCTATAGCCTCTCATTTTAATTGGCTTACTATTTCCAGTATCTATATTCATCTTAGTTGTATTTGTTGATGTTAAATCTTTATCGGTTTTAGCAAATAAGTCTTTATGTTTAGTCAATATCTTTTTAACTACATCTAATTTATCATCAGGAACATCAATATTTTCAGTGTTTAAATCAATTCTATCTTTATCTGTTTTTGAACTTTTAAACACTTCTTCCACAGAAGTGACTCTGTTATCCATCAATGGTTCAACTTTTCCAATCACACAACCTCTTTTTAGTGTGTGGTGTTTATCAGTATTGTTGACTATCATGACAGGTATCATGTCAACACCATTATTTACCACTGCATTGCTAACAAGAAGGCCAGGTTGCTCAGCGATAAAACCTTCCTGTATACCTTGATGCTGCAAATATTTTGTTTTAAATACACCTTTTGAATTTGCTGTTTTAGTATTGCAGACACAAACACTTTGTGGTTTCAGGTGAACCTCATTAATCAACCTAGTTAAGGATGACACATGAATGTCTCTTACCATAGGTATTAATCTATCCTGCAATCTTAACTTTTGCAGATCATAATAAAGTCTAACACTATTTTTATTAATCCAATCAACTCCCAAAATCATACTACGGTGCATCTGATCAAGCACGTAGAATTGTTGCATCAATTTAATACCAGAAATTTCAATTTCCAATTTTACAAAACCACGGGGCTTAGCAATATCTCCAGTTAAACCCATGATTTCTGCAAGGGATTTCTTTTCACCCATTAACCTTGGTCTACGTTTAAGGTTTTTCCAGAACTTTGTGCTTATGCAAGAGACCTGGGCTCCAGTATCAATGAGAGCCCTCACTTTTTGTTTTTCAACATTGAGCAGTACACTATTGAGACATGAAATATTATTTGAGAAACTACCCACAACTTTAGTTTTTACTCCTTTATTTTGTTTATTTCTTATTCCTTTACTTTGGGTGGTTTCAGTCTGGATCTTTCTTCCAGGATCCTTTTGAGACAATTGACTACGGACATCCTTCCTTACGAATCCTTCTTTATCCTTTGACCTTGACCCACAATCACCATTTTTACAAGTATTCTTTTTAACTTGTCTACTAGGTGTATTATTTTTATTATTTCTACTAAACTTACAAGTGTTCTTTTTAACTTGTCTATTGGTCAAGGGAATAACCCGTGACTTAACCCTGCAGTCACGTATTCTATGGTGGGGGCTACCACAATTAAAACAACATTTTTTTATTTGTTTTTCAGGGGTCACCTTTTTATTTCTCTCTCCAAATGAGACCCCATTCATCTGGAGGCTTTGGAGTTTAAATTCACTCTACAGTATTTCTGAATGTGGCCTACCTTACCACATCGGTGACAAGTCTTAGACGTTTTTATTCCGCTAGACCTATTTGAATTTCTACCCGGTGTAGCAGCGGGCTGTGCCAAGTTTATTCGATTTGTGTGACCTTTACGTTTATGAGTGTCTATCTCCATTGGTTCTTCACCATTATCGTTATCAAAACCGACACCACCATCAGGTAATGACTGTTCTGACAAAGGTCCACTCCCGAACCTAACTTTGTAACGATGAGCCAAGGTGTCTTCGAACATAGCCCAAGTACAGGCTTCATCCAGGGTAGGAGGATGTTTTCTTAACAATTTCATTTTTATCTCCTTTTTATGGATGCCATCACAGAAATAATCCACCAACTGCTGTTGGACATCACGATTATTCAACCTACTTTGATATGCATCACGGGCCAGATCTAGGAGACGATCGGCAAAAAGGGCTATCGTCTCTCCCCGGCCTTGTTTAATCTGCCTTAAATGGGCAGCAGCCATTGCTGTATCTGTTATCTCCGCATATCTTTTCCTTAGCTCTCCCTTAAATTCTTCCCAACTTTCATCAGGTTTTTCCTCCAGACGCCTCAAAATGTAGTCAGATACCACAGGAATTGATGTTTGAGCGGCCATTAATTTGACCTTTTTGCCAGATTGATTAGTTATTTTAGCATATTTTTCTATGCTCTTTATCCATGTTTTAAAATTCCGTCTGACTCCGTCAAACATGACTACGGAAGCATTCAGTGCCTGGGTAAGGGATGCTGCCACGTTCTGTTTGGCAATTTGATTAGCCTTTTCCTGTGACTGGCCCAACAGTTGCAGAGCCTGGAGCTCTTGACTGCCTTGCATTTGGGGGGCTGTCCTTTTGAGCTCTTCCAGCTCTATTATATATTGGGCCTGTTTTGCACCGAACTCATTCTGAGCTGTAGAGGCTTCAGTTTTCAGCTCTTGGAGCTTGCCTTCATAGTAGCCCTTTTGAGCCGAAAACTCCCCTAAGAAGTGTTCATTTGCTTCTTTAAGCTCATGGTTTAGGCGTTCAGTTATGGCCTGGTATTCTTCTCTTGACTTTTGATCCATAATTTTTTTAACCCAATCTTAAGATAATAAGAAGTAGGCAAACTTTCTAAGAGTATCTTAAGAAATGGTCAAAATGTCTTAAGATTTTCTATCCTGCAAGAGAGAATCACGAGCACCAATAAAACTGATGTAGCATAGGGGTTAATACCTGGGCCACAACGTTTTTGTAAGCTATGGTCTAGTTACCCGAAGGAGGACTGTTGTGTACCCCAAGACAAGAGTCTTAGAGCCGCGACTTTTCTTACCAGGTTCTTCTCTACAGGAACAGAAAAATAAGACAATAAGATATGTTTAAATTTCTTTTATATACTTTAAGATATGCAAATGAAAATTAATTACAAAGAATTTCTCAATTACAAGACTTTCTTAATTACAAAGACTTTCTCGTCAATAACAATACCGAGAATAAGAGATAAATCTTAAGTTTATATGTAAGATAAGATTAACACTGACCTTTACTTGTCTAACTGGCACAGCCCCTTGTTACCCATGGACGCGGCGAGAAGGACCCATACCTAAGTTTCCATTAAGAAATAAGTCTTACCTTCTATATAGTCTAATAGTCTAAGAGTATTGGACTGGAATAAGTACGCTACTTAGTTGCGTTAGTTATCGCTGCTTGGCTGCGAATGAGGTGCCGCGTCCGCTGCACACTGCCTGATCTGGTCCAAAACTCCTGCTTATATACAATTTCAGAGAGTATTTCAACCAATAGAAAAATTCCAATTAATTTACCTCCAAAACACCATACTCAGTGTTCTGACCGCTTGAACTAACACTCAGTTACAATAAAACAAAACAATGGAGGAATTAACACTGATGTTTATAGATATAATTTATAAACACCAGTGTCACTGTAGTGCACTTCTAAACTATGCACAATTTATTGCTTAATTTTATACATTAAAATGTTCTCTCTGATTTCTCTTCAATTCAAATTCAATAATTCACTAAATTATTTTCTCTATTTTCTCTATTAAGTAAAAGTAGGTATCCAAGTCTGTCCTTCCATCTAGCCACTTGTTGTTTCACTATTCAGTGTTCAACTTTACTAATTTCCTTAGCTCAAAAGTGAGTTACTAATTTCAAGCCTGGTTTTCCATGCCTTAGCTCAAAAGTGAGCAACACAAGTCAATAGAAGTCAGTAGGGGACATTTCGCTACAAGGGGGCTGGAGGTGAGATTTGCTATTTTTTCCGAGGAAGAATAAAATCTTGCAAATTACTCCAAGGACACTTTCACTAAACAAAAAGCCAAAGTGGACATTTGTGTTGGTTGCTTTGATAGCGATAGATATTCTTAACCTTTTTTACACTGATGGTATCTCCCATGCCAGTTAAATGGCAGGGGCGCGGTGGCTCAGTAGGTAGAGGTGCAGGTTGCAAGCCGAGAGGTCCTCGGTTCAAATCCCACCTGCGGCAACCGCGTTGTGTCCTTGGGCAAGACACTTCACCCCCATTGCCCATGTGGGGGCACGATGACGCCGTGTACTAAGGCGTACTGCACGTCGATGGTACGCATGTCTTCAACCAATCTAACCCTGCCTGTGCTGCAGTGTGGAGTTACGATGTTGGGGAGCTGGCAGCTGCTCGTCGTTGCTCGGTGGTTCTCTCCGGGTACTCCGGCTTCCTCCACCCGTAAAACTGTCACGGTCATGATTAGCCATTGTGCATAAATATGTGACCTTAAACATCAATAAATAAATAAATAAATAGTTAAATGGCAGAAATTTGAAGAGTCCATATTCATTATTTGGGGTAGACCAATTAATATTAATCTGCACGTTGAAAATATTAATTGTTCTACCACACACGTTCATTTAGTAGCCATCCTACTTAATGAAATTATGACGTATCGTGTTCCAGGACTGGAAAAGCGTCCTCTTGTGTTGAAAGAGTTAATGACGGATTATCAGCTCACTAGATGCTACTAATCGGCTTGCGATAAAAAAGCGAGGTCTCCTTATGTTATTATTAATAAATGACAACAGCAGGAAGCCCCAGGAACAGTCTGTTGTTTTCGGTTATTAGAAGTAACAAAAGGAAACTCGATCATCTAATAATTTCAAGGGAGATAACTTTATAGAAAGTCTATTCATGACGAAAAACTCGTGGATCCTTTCTTTCGTTTTGTAAAGTATATTTATGCATCATTAATATGACTCTTTTACTGTAATGCACCCATGTTTGGGAATGAACAACAATAAGCCTACAAAAATAGAAAATAGACGCGTCTCCAGGGTAGATATCGCACCTAACAGAACAACTGAAGGGATATCTGTCGGACGGGTAATGTAACCTTTGTGGCGTGATGAAGCTCTCTAATATTCTATCTTCCCAATTTTGTAGGTGTTTTTGTTTTTGCAGATGACCACTTTAATGACAGATGACAGAATGTTAAATGAAATTCACACTGCACTTGATAGATTTTCAGATACCTTTTACAACGTAGAAAATTAAACTGAATATATTGTATGCACTTAATATTTCAATCTTCAGTTTCTATTTACCGCATGTCGTAAAACAGTCCTTAGTGATATATCATATTATATCCCTTCAATAAATCTAAAATAAACAACATTTCTTTGTATTGACACCTTCACTGGTATCGTGACCTCATCATTATAAGGAAAGGATTTAGAGGCAATTCATCCAATATTCGGATGAACAATTTAAATGACTCAAATGATTTATTATATATTTATTTATTGGTGTTTAAGGTCACATACTTATGCACAATGGCTAATCGTGACCGTGACAGTTTTACGGGTGGAGGAAGCCGGAGTACCCGGAGAGAACCACCGAACAACGACGAGCAGCTGTCAGCTCTCCAACATCGCAACTCTGAACTCTGCACCGCAGCACAGGCAGGGTTAGATTGGTTGAAGACATGCGCACCATCGACGTGCAGTACGCCTCAGTACACAGCGTCATCGTGCCCCCATGTAGGCAATCGGGGTGAAGTGTCTTGCCCAAGGACACAACGCGGTTGCCGCAGGTGCGATTCGAACCGAGGACCTCTCGGCTTGCAGCCTGTACCTCTACCAACTGAGCCACCGTGCCCCCACATGATTTGTTAGTAGACCTAAGTGACACTCACATATGCCTACCTGCTTGAGATGGAATTCAAATGGGCAAATACAACTAAATTCGTTTACACTTGTTTGCAGGGGCGTCGCTGGGATGACCCCCCCCCCCCCTCCCAGGCTGACATTCTTTAGGAGTGCAGGAGTGCTGCACGCCTACCGCACGCCTAGAAAAAAATGAGGAGGGCAATTTTTTGCACCCCATGATTTTCTGGAATCCCTCACCTGTTTGGTACTGCTTTTAAAATCTATTATCATTTCGTCCCCTGAGTTCCAATGTGTTCTCTGTGCCTACTCGCACAGAGAACACATTGGAACTCAGGGGGCGATTTGTCAATGTTGCACTGATTCGCAATAATTCATGACCCATTCTCTGTCATATTTCGATACATTTTGAGAGTAGAAGACAGTCACATAAGAATTGAATGCAACATTTTGAATAATGAGATGTGTGTGCCAATTTGTCCACTATGTAGCTGAACATAGTACAATTTTTCAGTCACAATATTAATACCTTGAAGTGAATATAACCAAAAAAGCACACAAGTGTTTGGATTGAAAATTTCAGGTGCAACTGCACTCCCAAGCAATTTGAGGAGGACAACTGTTTTGCACGCCCTGGTTTTCTAGATTGCCAGGCCAGGCCTGCCCCCCGCCCCCCCCCCCCCCCCCCCCACCCCAGTATTTGTTTCCAGTCCGGGCTTTTTCGTCTGGATTTGAGTCTCAAATCTCGATCCGTTCTTGCCAACAATCATAAATTTTCTTCCCAGACTAGATTTGACACTTTCCAGTCTGTTATACATATTAAACTATTTCTACTCCTTTAGTAAGCGCGAAAATTTCGAGTTATCTCCCGTATTTTTTCACACACGAAAGCGCACGCGGTCTTATTTAACACGTAATTGTATCCAAGGGGGAGAGGTAAGTAGTATGTCAGGGGCTTTTGAGGGATAGTTTGGATGACCCCGGTGGATCACCCCGGAAGTGATGTCATGTCACGTGACCTGGTGGCGCCATGTTGTGTTGTTATGGTAACCCGCGTGAGCGGCCATCTTGTGACGTCATCTCCATAGTGATACGTGGTGTGAGTGCGCATGCGCAGCACGTGTTGTTAGGGTGATACGTGTTTCCGTCGTCCATTTTGTATACTGGAGGCCGCCATCTTGGTGTCTATGGTAGCACGTGATTGCTATGTTACCAAATTTTTCTGCAATGGGAAGGGGTATGTTCGAAGGGTATGTTCTTTTGTAGAAGAGTAAATCTAATTACCACAAACAACCGATAATCCTTCCAAATCACCAAAATCCACCCCAACTTTCACTAATTCGAATTCTTCCAGAATTCTCTGCTTCTATCTATATATGCAACAGTTTACGTCTACCTGACCATGTTCCTTTGTCCTGGAGTATACTCCAGTAGCGCATAAGAGCCTATTATTTGGAACAGTTTATCTTATTATTACTATATTTAGCAATTTCTGGTCTATTCTTGTTAGTTCTGACCCTATTCCAAGTACTCTTGTTGTTTCATATATCTAAATTATAATTAACCAATCAGATTGCTTGATTTCACATAATCTGTATACAGAGTTATCTCCCTTCTGTATAATAAAAGACTATATCCAATGGCCATATCCCATGGAATCCCCTTTTTTGAAAACACCTGTGGCTATGGAATCCCTTTTTTGTCATATGTGCTTGTGTGAAAAAGCACAATGTGACACAATGTGACACAATGTGCCCTAGCACAAAGGCACATGCTTTATGTGCCGATATGTTCTTATGTGAAAAGGCAAAATGTGACACAATGTGCCCTATCACATAGGCACATACGGGTATTTGAGGATACCTTTGGCCTGGTATTGTATTATTTGAGGATACCTATCGAGGATACCTACTGGAGAATCCCTTTTTGTCATATGTGCTTATGTGAAAAGGCACAATGTGACACAAAATGCCCTATTACATAGGCACATACGGGTATTTGAGGATACCTATGGCCTGATATTGTATTATTTGAGGATACCTATCGGGGATACCTACTGGAGAATCCCTTTTTGTCATATGTGCTTATGTGAAAAGGCACAATGTGACACAATATGCCCTATCACATAGGCACATACGGGTATTTGAGGATACCTATGGCCTGGTATTGTATTATTTGAGGATACCTATTGAGGATACCTATCGAGGATACCTTTTGGAGAATCACTTTTTTTGTCGCATTAGGCTATGTAAAAGCCCTCAATGGGTCTAATGTGGTCTTACCAACCGCTTCCATCTTGTCGCCAAAGCTCCAAGGCCATTACAGGGCTATGGTCTATCTGTCCTATCATTAGCTTCTACAACAGTCTTGTTCCATTGCGGCCTTGTACCAGTACTATTGGCTTCTGTTATTCTGCCCCATATCTCATCCATTACTTCCTAGCTATACATATCTCAGTCTGGACTATAACATTGATCAAGGTTGAATCAGATTTCCCCAGATTTCCCCTGTATACATATAAGGCATTCCGTTATTGAGATTCCTAGCCGAGTCCGTAAAATTTGGATTCCGTGTTTTAACATCGTCCACTCGAGGGTATGGAAAGGGATTGATAACAACCAATTCAACAATTACTAGAAGACTCTGAACAGATACAACCAGTCACTACAAAACAACGAAGTAAACATAACTAATTGAAAGAATGTCAAACTAGTCAGATTGATCGAACAAGTTGGACAGACCGAACAGAACAAAGTGAACAAAGATCCAACACAACCAAGATCGAAGTGAACAGAACTGATTTATCAACAGATACAAGACACCTGTTCGAATGAAGTGAACGAAGAGCCAACAGAACCAAGATCGATGTGAATTGACCATAACAAAGTTTTCACCTGAATGTTAATTTAAGTGTATTTTAATGCACGGGGATGTATAATAAACACAGAACACGTACTACGCCATTCCAACTCGTTATGTAAAACACCCACAGATTCAAACATACATCGCGTTCTATCTATTTATTGCTTTCGTCATATATATATAAAGATATTGCAGCATATACATGAACATAGATGACAGTACATATATTGAATAATACAGATTATATTTTCAATTGGCGAAACGGTAATTGATGAAAGAGAGATTGATGTGTTGGTAATTTACGAAAAAGGGAATTGACAAAAGGGAATAAACGAAATGGTAATGAACCGGGATGAAATACACCCCATATCCTATGAAATCTGATGCATGATCAAGATCAAACTGCAGACCAGTCAGACCAATTCAAGGGAGAGGAAGAATCGAAAGAGAAGAACAATAATGTTGACACTCAAACTACGAATGATTCTGAAGACAAGAGAAAGCAGGAGACTCAAACGACAGATCCCACCAGGAAGGACGTGATAGACCTACCTGCCTTCTGCGTAACAGGAAACAAACCAACCAACAAAACCAAGCTGCCTGTGTTCAACAAGCGAACACATAACGAACAAAGAACCCAATCAGAGTAAAGCTACAGGAAGAAACTCCTTCAGTGACCAAAATGAAGTCTTTGATCGGATGATTATCAATCTCTCCGGGAAAAGAAGGGTAGAAGAACTACTTACAACTCAGAGATGTATTCGACGAAGAAAATGACTCGAAGAGCAATAAAAAAATGTTTTATTCTTTGATTACACGCCTGTTCTAAGTAATCCCCATCTATAGCAACACTAAAAGATGCGGAAAATGAAAACCTGTTCCGCACATATGTGCGGAACGGAAATCGTTGACGGACTATTTTTATATTTTTAAATAGAAGCGAAATTTCACTGGAATTTTCTACAAATAATGAAACGCAGTTACAATTTAAATTACTGGCGATAGCTGAAAATCGTCCCCTGAGATCCAATGTGTTCTATGTGCCAGTAGGGACGAAATAGTAACACGGGTTCTCCTTCCTAATTTGGTTGGCGATAAAATGTGTTGTTTTTTTTGTTGATATTTGTCAAATGAATTGCTGAGTGCCCGTCTAATAATTGTTTTATAGACTTGAAGGCGTGTAATAAACACAGAACGACAGATGTATGTGAATGGGTTAATCGATATGGCACTTATACCATCGCGGATGGATAATACTCGAGGCCTGCGGCCTCTCGTTTTATCCTTTCACGCTGGCACACGTGTGTCGTTCTGTGTATATGTTGTTTTAGCTCTGTTGATGAAATCGCCACCCACCTTTCTCGGTACACCTCTATCAGAATCCTTTTCACAGAATCCATCTTTTAGAGATAAGCCAAAGAGTCGTTAGAGTATTTACACCAAGAATTATTTGCTCTCATTACTGTTCGCCAAAAAATATTATTTAGAAACCACACGTATCCCCAACGTGAGATAATGGCATAATATAAACAGAGAGTAGGGGCAGCTAAGACTCCTAGAGCTAGAGTATAGTTAGGTTAGAATGGATCCTAGGATATGTAAGAGTAGTTAGTAACATACTAGATTTGAAATGAACCATCAGAGTATTTCATAACTACAAAACTGCAGTAAAATCCATGCTCAAAACCGGTCGGAACGAGTCAGGGAAGCTAAAAATATTTTCAAAAATGTCAGAAGTGTTCCAACTCGAAGACACTTCTACATTATTGAAGTACACTCTCGATAAATCGAACAGAACCTTTGGAAACCATTCTGTCCCATTACAGGACTTTGGGTCAAATAGTATTCCAGTGCCACCAAAAAGGGAGGCCTGGATAGGTACGACCCAAGAATTCCCCAGGAGTCCGAGCCAAATAAATAATTATCGGGTCTGTGTACGTAATAAGATTTATTCCAGTTTAATCGAACTCACCCTCAGAACATCCCCGTCCTATTGTAGGACTTTTGATCCCACAGCAACCAAGTGCCATCATATAAACCATCCATTAAACAAAATGGACGTGCTGCACATGCGCACTGACACCACATATTACTATGGGGATGACATAACAACATATCCACTCACAAGAGCTACCGTGATAACCCAACATGGCAGTACTATGTCACGTGACTATAACGTCACCTGAGATCCCTCCAGAGACCTCCAAATGGGTCCCGATCGATCGGTCTCCAACTATTTCTATGTGTGTTTAGAATGTAGGCGACACATTTGACGAAAGTAGAATAATGTTTCTTGGGCGTTTACAAAATGACGCGTTTCGGCCGGGGTGGGCAAAACGTGCCACCACAACCAAAGTCTTTCAGGGACAAACTCCCCGCTCCTTAGACAAACACCATGCGCAGTCGAGGTCTACCAACGTTATCCATTTAGATCGTCTGTTAGAAAACCAGACCATTACATTTTTGTTAGGAAACTGCAAACATATTTCAGTGTCTAAAACAATGGTCGTGAGGCAAGCATCCATGTGTTCAGAAACAAACTGAGACCATAGCCGGAAAGATATTTCAGAAGTCTTTCGAAAAATGTTTCACATATTGGATGATTATTAGGTCCTTTTGTGTGATTCCACGAGTTACCCGAAACACTCTAGCCAAACATGTCAGTCGTAAAACGAAAGCTACCATAAAAAGATATAAAAGGCTGTGTAAACGATTAAAATAACTATTTCCACTGAATTCATTATTGTACTAAGGTAAAACCAAATTAAAAATAAAATCGCTTATTTTTAGTGTTCAACCGATGATCAGAACCGGCCACAACAACCGGCCGATTGTGGGCAATCGGATGACAACAGCAACGACTCCTGAAACACCGGTTCCATTGGTTTCACCGGTTGTTGCCAAGCATTTACCGCATTTTATTATCTACTGCAATTGTTCAATTGTTAATATAAAATGATGTCATTGATACCATTCAATAAAGTTGAGAAACAACCACAATGTGTATTCTTAATCTCTCTAGACGCACCTTTACGGGATATACAAGTTAAACGACACGTGAAGCTTACAATTGAGCGTACTTGCGGCAATCGCCAGTTCATACCGGAAAAGTGAAGGCTTCACTCTATTGACTCATGTCGCAGTAAAATTACCAGTCGCCCGCACTGGGTCGGTACGTTTACCACCCAAGTGTGCGCGACTGGTAATTTTACTGCGACCCCAGTCAACGAAGTTTAACACTGTGAAAAATGTTCAGTTTAATGTACTTCTTTTGAGCCTCGACTTGTCTAGTAGTGTACGGCATTACCATCGGAATCGGGATCAGAATCGGCCGATTGTGAGCTCTAATAACCGGTAATCGGTCAGCGACCATTTTTGGTAATCGGTTGAACACTACAAGTTATTTGTCTTTGTCATGAAATCTTATATAATTGAGGTTGGGAGAAGTATACAATACAAACTTCGAAAGTATAGTACAGTAGTGGGAAGCGTTTGTTATAACAACCAGAAGAGCGGACAGTGCGTGGAGAGTTGGTTATCACTATACACCATCAGAGTGGAATTTTCACCAAATCAGTATTCTATATTATATTAATTCTTTACCTAACACGACAATATGGGGACAATTGCGAAAACACTTCTTAACTAACTACAAAACATTTTCATTTATTGCCTAAAATAAAAACATAGCGTATTACCTCTCGGTGGAACGAGCTCGACGAGGCCGTTCCATTGACTGATCAGAAGCTGACCAAATGACAACACAATACAATATAAATGGAGATTTGTTTTAAATAGAACTTAACAAATCGCATTCCTGACATTTATTGTCTTGAAAATGGTCTTTCGATAAAGTTATCTCCCTTAAAATTATTAAATGACCGATGAAGGTCCGATTTAGAAGCAGGGAACTGTTGAGGGAATACCTGTGTGGCACCAGTAGAAAATAAAGCCAAATTTCATTTTGTTACTTACAATAAACGAAAACAGTAGGCAGCTCTCGGAGCTGCCTGTTGTTTTTTTTTTATTAACAGTAACAAAAGTTAACGTGGCTTTTTATGGCAAGCCAGTTAAAAGCAACTAGTTCACAGATAACCGCTCGTTAAGAATATCTATAGGTATCACACCTACCAACACTAAGTGTCCACTTTGTATTATATGTCAAGATGCGCTGTTGGTTTATGAACAGAAAAAAAGGCACAGAACACCAAAAGATGGTGAAAACGCTGTTTTCTTATTTTAAATGGGTTTCAACGGAGAATAAAAATCAAACGTTCAAACTGACTGAGTAAAAATTATAGAAAGACAGATTATGCATTTTGTATTAATCCACAGTTAAAACTAGAAGTCCTGTCACGAACTGTGCGCTTATCTGGGCTTAATTGCGCGTAGGAATTGCACGCAGTTGCCATATCGAATGGCATCAAAAGCTTGGCAGGTTCTCATGGTTACTCATAGCAAACACAGGCAATGTCTCTGCCAATGGACCTCTGGGTTACCCGGAGGTTCACTGGCTGAAACATTGCTTGTGCACAGTCCATATGTACAGAATTTGATAGCCTTACTATGGTCATAACGCGTACATTAACACGCAGATCGACGTGCTATTTGTGCGCATTTCATGACTGGACTTCTAGTTTTAACTGTACAGGAAAATGCCTGAAGTTTGTAAAACGATGTGCACATCAATGGTACACATTCACTAACATTTCGAAATTTGAATTTTTATATGAAATACCCAATCCTTTAGTATTAAATATACTTACAGCTTTGGGAAATTAAGGGGAGCTAATTTTCCCTAAATCTCTTTCAATGACGAAAATTGTCAGTCAAGATCGATATGTTCAGTAAAGGATTAAAAAGCTACAGTCATTGCAAAACGTCTTTGCAGAGAGTGTCGGCGCACGCGCACTGTTGTAAGTGCCTATTATCCGTCTACCTAACGCAATGTCCATAACCGGCCTACTCTATTCACAAAAATCATCATTCAAATTTTATTACCCTTTTACATTTTTGCTTTTAAAACATTGCTCACGGGCTCTCGTTGGAACGAGTTCGTTGAGCGTGTTCCAACGAGGCCATACGCCATAATTTGTACGCTAAAAAGTTCTATTTCTTAGTCATTCAAGAGTATTTCGTTCTTCAGGTACCATCTTCTAACTGCATTAGGTAAAGGGTTAAGTGATGATAAGTGTCCCTTTGAAATACATGAGGTAGGTTAAATCCAAACTCGCGATCTCAAGATTAGAAATCCGACGCGCTTCACTGATGATAGCAGTTGGTCTCCAACCCAGAAATAATACGTGCAAAGTTTAAAACTAGACTGTCATTTGATAATTTTGTATGACATACTTCACACTGCAATAGTTAATATGAAGTCTTTAATCTTGTTGTCGAATATCAATTAGCTGTTCAAGAAATCTTCTTAATTGGTACATTATAAATCTGTGATTGATTTCCCTGCTTGAATGACTCACTATTCTCGAACTCAATGAAGGTACTAAACTCTTGAAAAATAACACACGAAAGACCTTGATATAAGTTCTTCTGTTTCCATTGTTTATCCTCCACATTTTTAGAGGGTATGCTATAATTAAATACTAATAAATAACGGGACAATGTTGAAACGTCGACAATAAACTATCTTATGAGAGTTTATGCTGGACAAGACGATCTGGGAAATTGAACGATAAAATTCGATAATGGCAGGTCATTTTTCGCGTGAATAATAATTATATTTTGTTGATGTGGCTTCCTGTGGCGATATCGAAGGACACCAAGTGCACGTATGTAAGTACATTTTTTCGATTTACATGAATTTGTCAGTAGCACGTGACTCATGGTTTCATCACTCAGAGGGATGTGGCTAGAGAGTCTTGGCTCGAACGTGTTAGCCCCGCCTCAATTGTCCCCTCCGGCTACAGGATATCCAGTTTATTAGAAAACAATTCGTCTCCTGACACATAGAACACATTGGAACTAAGGGGACGAATTTGTAACTCCCGCCTCATTGAGCAGTGGTGGAGCTAAGATTTCCCCGACAATGGGGCCTGTGCTTCCCGACAGTGGGGGATATGGTATTCCCCGATAGGCCCTCTATAAAGGAGGCAGTTTCCCTGACGTAGAGTCTAGACCTCCCCGATTGGAGGAAGGGCTGTTGACAAGCCTCCCTCCCCCTCCCTTCTGATCTCACCTTGTTGCCACTATTACCCTTGAATAAGAAAAGTTCACCTATTATCTGCAATTTTCCAGTGACCCAAGAAATGCTCCATCTACCCTCGTGTTCGAGATACTGTTATGTGACTTTTATGTTTTATGGTTGGAAATCGTCACTTGAGTGCAACAAGACGCCAACTCAATTTCATTACAGGTGGCGCCTTGTAGCACTCAAGGCACAAAATATGGACTGTAGTTGGAAAATCCTATGATTTTTTATTGGGGGGTCAACGACACTTTTGACAGCCAATATTGCATCTAGCGATCCCGGGATCTCGTTACCTCGCCCAAGTCTGGAGTGTAAGAATAAATTTATTGATATTATTTTTTTTCTATGTAGATTTTAACTCTTTGCACGCTGTTGACAGATATTCCTGCCCAAGACATGAAATCTCTTGTCACTGAAATAACTGTAATTTGGGCATCTTTAAGCAAATGTCCTATTGTAAATTGATTGGCATTTTTTACCAATGATTTCTAGAGCTAAATTTACATGACTTTTCTATCAAATCTAGTCACGGCAGCTCCAAAGCAGCCATGACTAGATTTGGTAAAAATACTTTAAAAGTACTCAGCGGGTTAAGAGTTAACAACACTTTCGACAGCCAGAATCGCCTCGTGTCGGGCTGTTTTACAGGTGGGGGAAGCAGGAGTACCTGACGAAAACCGCCGAGCAGCGGCGAGCGACTGTCAGACTACCCAATGCACTAACTCCGACAAGCAGGTTTAGCTTTGGTTGTTGGTTGAAGACAAATTCACCATCGACGAGCAGTTTGGCTAAGTGCACAGCGCCAACTACGTTGTTGCTTGATCTTTTTATCTTGCTCAATCTTTTTTTATAATTCTTTTGGAAGATAATATATTATTTGCTACTAGTTTATTTGGAGTGAATAAACAGAGAGTAAATAATAATTTTGATGTTTTATTTTTTAAACTTTTTAATAGCCCTTTTTGATGACTCGTCCGTTTTGTTCACTTTAAAACATTTGATATTTTGTTTTCATATTAATCAGTGATAAATAAAGCCTTCTGTCAATTTCATTGGTCAATTTCAAAACTAGACAATTTGATTGGCTGAAAAAAATAAAACTGGGCCACATTTTCATAATTTGCATAATTAGAGTTGGGAGCATTCATTGGTCAATTTCAAAACTGGACAATTTGATTGGCTAAACAAAATACAACTGGGTGGCATTTGCATAATTTTAGTAGGGAGAATTTACGTTATCTGTCCTATTTAGGGTGGGTTATATTGTATTAATCTTTTACCTACAAGAAAAACGCCATTCATTTTTTTTTATATATTCACTTTTGGCTTCCAAAACATAGGTTATGACCCCTCATTGGAACGAGCTCGACGAGCTCGTTCCAATGAAGGGTCATAACCTATGTTTTGGAAGCAAAAAAATTAGACGTTTTAGTTATACGAGGATGTTTTTTCCAAGTGCCGTCTGCAACGCAAGTTAGGTGATCGGTTAAAAAGTCATACTAAGTGGCCAATTTGTGCGTGTGTGTGTCATATGATAAATAGAATATGAAATGAGTGTTTTCTCATATAATATTTATGAAACTCGTCCGAATTTTCCAACTAAAATTTTCTAGCCGATAGAATCTCAGTCTCGATTCATAAATATTTTATGAGAAAAACACTCATTCCATATCCTCTATTTATTATCTATAATTTATCATTTGTGGGGTTTTTTTGCAATTAAAAGACTTAAAATAGCCAGGTGACACTAAATTAAATTATCGTACTTTGAGTTCACTAAGGCGCCATCTGGAATGCCTTAGCATTGCAGGTGGTGCCTTCTTGCACTCAAAGGACGATAAGTGGTTTATTTGTTCTCATTTACAATCAGATTCCATTTGGCATTAAAATCTTTCATTTAGTACCAAAAAATTAATTTGGCACCGAACAAAAATTCCCCTTGGCACCGAAAAGTTTGAGACCCGCGCGAACATGGACCGTGAACCGTTCGGTTTTAAAGAGTCCAATGCCGTAACCACCGATCACCGAGCTCCCTTCCGTGAAATATCGTAAAAAACATAAAAATGTTTGTTCTAAACGGCCACAGCCACAGATAAAATATCACGAAATCTTATTATCATATGGAATGAAATTTAGTCGAATTGATATCTCATATTTCCAAAGGAAGTCAAGTTTACACCTTAATCAAATTGAACTTTTTTAACTGGCTATTTAACTATCTCTTTATATTTTCTGTATATATGTACGCTGGTTGACGCTATATTTGGGGTGAAAGCGGATGAAATACCAACGGCGGATTCAGATACTGTCGGACCAGGCGCACCCCCACCCCCGCCCTCCCTGTAAAATTTGGGGATAATCACATATTTTTCCAGCAGATCCAAAGCCACAAAACAAATTCCGAGGCTGTTATGGTCTGGGATCAGTCTAGGTCTAAAATCCTCCATCACCTATTTTTAGATTCAATCAGCTAGAAAAGTTTAGTTGGTGATACACCCACCACTATTTTTGTATTGGTTACATTGACTGCATAACGACCATCCCTAACAAATGATGTTCAACAACTTTGCTGAATGGTTAAAACGTTGAAAGAGAGTGATCCGATAAATTTTTATAAAGTTTTTCTCATATAATATTTATGAAACGAGTCTAAGAATTTTCCGTTTTGGCGAGCCCAAACGGAAAATTCGGACGAGTTTCATAAATATTATATGAGAAAAACACTCATTTCATATTCTATTTGTCATATCACACACACATGCACAAATTAGCCACTTAGTATGACCCTTTTAACCCATCACCTAACTTGAGTTGCAGACGGCACTTGGAAAAAACATCCCCGTACAACTAAAAATTTTCATTTTTTGCTTCCAAAACATAGGTTATGACCCCCTCATTGGAACGAGCTCATCGAGCTTGTTCCAATGAGGGGGTCATAACCTATGTTTAGGAAGCAAAAATTGAAAATATAAAAAAAAATGAATAATGTTTTTCTTGTAGGTGAAAGGTTAATACAATATAACCCACCCTAAATAGGACAGATAACGTAAATTCTCCCTACTGAAATTATGCAAATGTAACCCAGTTGTATTTTGTTTAGCCAATCAAACTGTCCTGTTTTGAAATTGACCAATGAAAGCTACCAACTCTAATCATGCAAATTATGAAAATGTGGCCCAGTTGTATTTTGTTCAGCCAATCAAATTGTCTAGTTTTGAAATTGACCAATGAAATTGACGGAAGGCTTTATTTATCACTGATTAATATGAAAACAAAATATCAGATGTTTTAAAGTGAACAAAACGGACGCGTCATGTGATAAAGGTATTTAATTAAATCTTGGGCTAACACTATAAAACGTTTACAATTGTATTTTGCACAATTGTATTTTCTTCCTATGACTATAAACGAATATTGAACTTATTTTTGGATACAATTGTTCTAGTTACAGTGCAGTCGACGTGGACTGGTCACTTTCCATGGGTTGGCAATATTTCCACGGACGCAGTAAAATAGATTCCAAACACTAATTCTGGGAATAATCAGCCAAAATTTAATTAATGAAGCACCGGGTTCAACCCGATGCTTCATTAATTAATATTTTAGTGATGATGATTTTTATTACCTGGTAAACGCATGCGTTGACATCACTGCCCACGCGTGGATTACGACCAATCCACGGCAACTGTACTCTCCGCCATTATTATTTCGACATTGGGTATTGAAAAAGTTGTAATTTATCGAATTATTTCCGCTTAGAATTAGAGTATAAAATATTGGCTCTTTTTTATCCATAGCTTTCGGCCAAAGGTCTTCATCGGTGGAAATGAACACAAAATATTGATTACATGCTTTCAATGTGAGTTACAATTTGCAATGACAGTTCTAATGTTGAATCTGTCTCGAACGTAAGTTGATTTTGACGTCAACTTCACGTTGCAATCTGCACCGCTATAGTCCCGTTAGTTTTACGTCGCGCCCCCACTCCATTAAGCCTGTCATTGAAGCCTTTCCGAAACTGCGTCTCCAGCTTTCTGATCCAACGGTCCTCCTTTACTAGACGCAGGCAGCGGCTCCCAGATAGGGTTTCCAATACCGCTACACCTATATCCTTCACTGAGTGGCCATCACTATTAAAATGTGTATACACAGGTTTGTCCGGATGGAGCCTAGCGTCGCATAGGTGTTCACTGAACCTCTCCTTTAGTTGTCTACCCACTTCATCTACATATACAGCACACTCACATTTCCTACAATTCAAAGCATAAATCACATTCTTAATGCAACAACTAGTTTTCGACTTCACTTTGAAGCTTGAGAATTCCCTTGCTGAATTTATAGATTGTCGGATTATGGTCTCACACATTTCACATTCGTTGGCTCATGAAGGGGGCGAAGATATTGCTTTTGCCTTTGGGCGAAAGCTATGGGTAAAAAAGAGCCAATACTTTATACTTTAATTCTAATACTAATCAGTCCCTTCCTGAACCAGATAGTCCCAATCTGTTATTTCCGCTTGTTTACGTTTTTACTTTTCAAGATTACATGCGGGTCATATTACCCACATAAGTCTTTGTGTATATAGACTGACCGAGAGAGAGAGAGAGAGAGAGAGAGGCTAAATAATATTTCTAAAGCTTTCTCATTAAATTCAGTTTGAATACTTTCTTAACAAACCTGATATATGTGTGTTGACTTTATATTTAGCGAAACCGGCCATGATGAAAGCTCAGTTCGATATTGGACCAACTGTTCTGAATGTGTGGACAAAATGCGTGTGAAAACAGGGGATAGACACTAAAAATTTGCAAGACGTGACGTCCTATTTTTTATTCGGCTCCTTTTTACACCCACCCACCCACCCACTACGTGAACCCCACTCTCCCATTAAATTCCAAAATAAACTTACCCCAATTGCCCACGTGGGGGCACGATGACGCTGTGTGCTGAGACGTACTGCACGCCGAGGTGCACATGTCTTCAGCCAATCTAACCCTGTCTCTGCTGTGTAGTACGCAGTACCGCTGTGCAGTGTGTAGTACAGTTGTGGGTTATGATGTTGGAGAGCTGACAGCTGCTCGTCGTTGCTCGGTGGTTCTCTCCGGGTTCTCTGGCTTCCTCCACCCGTAAACCTGTCACCGACACGATATGACCCTGGTTGTTAAAGTGTCGTTAAACACCAATAAATAAATATATAAATAAATCAATCAATTAATAAATAAATAAATAACTTGGGTTGAATTTAGTGCATCAGAGAGAATTTTCCCAAAATATTGTCTGCACATTTTCTACATTTCGAACAAGACACCCACCCCCTACTAACGTGTGACATATTCCCAGATTAAGCCCAATATTCTCACATATAAAGCCTCCTGATGTTGTATTTATGTTAAGAGTGTGACCCACCCACCCCCACGTCAAGTGTTGCAAATTTTTGGTGCCCCCCCCCCCCCGCCCCCTGGTGAAAGTCTTATTTTGGGGTTTC
Source organism: Pictodentalium vernedei (assembly GCA_031216915.1). Classification (NCBI taxonomy): domain Eukaryota; kingdom Metazoa; phylum Mollusca; class Scaphopoda; order Dentaliida; family Dentaliidae; genus Pictodentalium; species Pictodentalium vernedei. The sequence goes on along the minus strand of CM062295.1, from coordinate 540,327,840 downwards.
GTTGGCCTCTCCAGACCCTCCAAACGCCTTCCTGGTGATTTTCGTATTGACATGTGATCATATGTTAATACATCAGAACATATTCATGGTTTTTGCACGGTCTTACACAATCCTATGTAAACTGATTTAATTAACTGCAGGCGGAAGGAAAGGCGTCTATTCGTGTCTATTTTCACTCTGCCGCCGTATGATGGAAAGGGGGAAATTTCCTCCCCACTTAAACCTTTTCCCGGGTCCATTTTGTCTCCACAAATAGTCGGGATTCCTTCAGTTTTATTCTGAGTACCCCGTAGCCAACTGCTGGTCTATCACTCACACAAATAGCCAAACGTGCTTCTGTTTTGGTACAAATACTATCAAAGTATCGTTTTGTGCGACAGCGTACCGAGCGCTGCGACAACCACACCCCTTTCCATTACCACATTTGCCCGTCCAGATATTTGCTGAGCCGGGTTTAAACTTCCACTTGACTTAGAAAATAGATTATTTTCTGTGTCTGAGCTTGGGCAAGACAGAAGAGGTAATAAAAATGTTCTCTTCGCAGAAAGGCACATCAACGCCATGCAAGGTAACCACGCTGGTTGAAGCTAACTTTGTGGAGAAGGCGGTTGAAATACCAACGGAGGATTCAGATCAGGCGCCCCCCCCCCCCCCCCCCTTGTAAAATTTGGAGATAATCACAAATTTTCCCTTAACATTTTAAATTCTATCGCCTGAAACATTTTAGTTGGTAGGAAAAGCGAACCTGAAAGGTTCGCTTTTCCGACTAACTGAAATATTCCATCCGATTGAATTTAAAAATAACATTCATTTTCTCGGAACGCGGGAAATGTTTCTCAATGGAGTCTTGATTTGTCGAAATATTTGATGACACTACTCACATTAATATCAGACACGTTTTTAACTAAATATTACGAATGAAGATTCAGCAGAGCTGTAGCTTTATGATTACGACGCATACTTTCTCCAATTGTGTTGAGATCTTGTTGTTTTAAAGGTAAACAATATTTAGTAATAGGAATATGTGTAGCTGGAGTACCAAACAATATCTGTACGTCTTCGTGAGTAAAAGGACATCGCACTACATCACGGGAAGTCTGCGCGACAACACCGAGAAATGTGTGTGAGCAAAGAGCCCATAACAGTGTCGAATTCCTTACGGAATTCATCTGCTGCCTCAGAGTTTGATTCTTTACTCAAGTACATTGCGTATCATAATCTTAACATTTTTTTGTTACAAATTTTAGTCCCAATATCTCCCACTGCCTCTAACCTCATACACCGTGGCGGTAATGACAGCGAATGTGCTGTAAATACTCGTATAAATATTGCCATTATACACCGTGTATTGTTCCCAAATCAGTGGCGTCGTCACGTGAGGACCCCCGGGGAGCCTGCCCCTTACCTAAAAAAATCCCGAAGATTTCCCTAAATATCATGAATTCTACGATATGATTGGACCGTCAGCTAATGTAATTACCCATAGCATAGTATACTTTCCAAAAAATTGAATATCATTCAAGCCTCAAAATGTTACCAAATAACACCATTAGGCGAATATTTTTAAACATTTGTAGAATTATTTTTAAAAAAATATCCCTCGAACCAACCCAACACGAGCAGGACACCACCTCCATACGTTTCGCCAACTGGAGACTTTGATCTTTGTGATATGTCCGCGGCATTAACTTGCTGGCACTCACCAAACGGTCCATGTTCCTGTTTAATATGGATACAAAGGCCCAAAATATCTTAGTATACATATATTTATTATATGCTAGCCTGTGAATTTTATCACAAATAATCTAAAAGATATTTTGCGATATCCATCGACTCGAATGGGCTAAATATTGCGCAGTAAAATGTGAATATCGGGAATTATCTCATTCGTGTGGACCTGAAAGTAATATTTTTCACTCGTGCAAGCGCTTGTGAAAAATAAAACTTTCAGGTCCACACTCACGAGATAATTCCCGATATACACAAAAACAGTGTGTATATCCTCTATGTATTGGCAGAATCCTATCAAATAACAAGCTACCTTTGAAACAAGGAGAGCGAAGAATCCTCTAGGTTCCGAGAGACTTTCGAGACCCCACACCCTTGACAATTTGGGCTAAAGTTCCATGCGCTTTCTAATCATAATTCCGCGAGTGAATAAAACACATAAGCAGTAGGAGAGCGATGTATCGGCCCAATTCAGGGGGACCAAGCAGGAGATCCCGGACGTGACGTCATAGTCATGTGACCCAGTTACGTCATTTGGGGTTGCCATGGTGGCGTGCGCCATATTGTGACTCCATTACCATTGTGATACGTGGTGTCAGTGCGCGTGCGCAGTGTGTGTTGTTAGGGTGACACGTGTTTCAGTTGTCCATGTTGTTTACTGGAGGTAGCCATCTTAATTTTTATTGTGGAACGTGGTTACTATGTGACCCATTGGCTTATGAAAGGACGGGGGTTTTCGAAGGGTGCGTCCCATTGAATAGTAGTAAATATAATTACCCAGATAACCCGGCAATAACCCCAAGTCACCATAAATTACTCAGAATCCGCCTTAAAAGATTAAAAGAGTAGAACATACTGCTATAAGGTGCGTTGCATTAAACAGGAGTAAATCTAATTAGCACAAACATTCTGACAACTATTTATTTGGCTCAGAGTTTCGCCTAAATCCTCGGTTTCTTTCAGGTAGTGCTATAGGACCGTGTGGGTGTTGTCCATTTGTATAAGAGTAACGTTAATGGCTCGGATTCCTACAGAATCCCCGTTTTCTATCAATAACGGACGCTATTTTGACTCCCCCAGCTGTCTATCTAGTCATTTTGTTCCAACTGCCACTCAACCAATCAGATTACTCCATTTATCTTGGCTCTGCTCAGTATCTCTGCATACTGTGTCTAGATCGAAACGTTCGTCTTCCGGCATATGAGACCACGAGACCCAAGAGGAAATCCCTGGATGATATCTTATAACAAATCCCTCTCATTCTCATCTGCATATTGAACAGCTACATTTCGTGGCATTTCACATTTCGTGGTATCCCTTTCGCGGTCTGCCTATGGTTGTAGAATCACTTTTTGTCGTGTGTGACCATGGGGTATAATCTACGAGCCCTCTTATCCTCATCTCGGTACTCAACGGACACGTTTCGTGTAATCCCTTCCAGCGGTCTGTCCAAGCCTATACTATCCCGTTTTTCGTTGTATGAGGTCATGAAGACCAAGAGGGAATACCCCAATGGGGTATAATATACCATCCCTCTCATCCACACCTGGGTATTAGAGGATACCTATGACATGATAATGCACTATTGGACGATACCGTTTAGAGGGTAGTTATGATTCCTAGTACCTGTTTGTCCCCTGGCTTCTAGACTACCCCATAACCTTCATATCTCCAAGGCCAGTATCAACTGTCCTTTGATAAGCTTCCACTTCCACCCCAATACTATTGTCTTCTACCATCATGTAGTCTTCTACCATTGTCACTGACTTGCAGCTCTACTGCATGCTTACTCGCTATCTCTGATCCTGTCCCGATCCCTTCCTCGACCAATCCATTTATCTAAGCCCGTATCAGTAGATTCAGTTCCTTAACCCTGCGCATGCTAGGCTGCTTTGCATGTAAGAAATTGCCTATTGATCATATCGAGACTGTGCTTCTCAAAAAACATATAGCACATACGTACATACGACGAAAAAAATAATTCTATAGACATAGAGAGACTATACAAGGGATTCCGTAAATGTAATTCTCAGCCGACCCCGCGGGGTCTATTTTGGGTAATTAGATTTACTCCTATTCAATCGAACGCACCCCCGTCTCTACACCCCCCGACCTGTTGTAGGCCAATGGGTCACATAGCAGCCACGCATTACTATACACACCAAGATAGCGGCCTCCAATAAACACAATGGACCGCGGAAACACCTGTCACCCTACAAAACACACCGCCCGTTCGCACTAGAAAAACATCACAAGATGGCCACTCACAGGTCTATATGGGCAACCATAAATGACTCACGTGACTATGACGTCTCATCCAGGGTCCCCTGCTTCGTCCCCCTGGATTGGTCCGATCCATCGCTCTCCTACTATTGCCATTGAGTCATGCTCGAATGAGGAGTATGGGCCACTGTAGCCCAGGGGAGAACCTATGTAAGTTTACAACACAGTGTAGATACTAATTTAGGTTGTGGATATTGATTATTCTTACACATGTGGAATGTAGCAAATATTGTCAGTCTGCACTCAAACATTGTATTAAACGGTCACTCTTCTGTTTGTGGGGTCATTCAGAACGGAATCAAAAAATTATGGAAGCGGGGCCTCTTTGAACCCTCCTTCTACCTGATGAGAGAAGAAGAGTTCAAGAGTACACAGACACTTGGTAGGATTTGAGAGCATTTTGCCAATTCGAGAATTACCGAATCGACGCCACTCGAGTGTTATGTGTAAACAGAATGAATGAATGAATGAATGAATGAATGAATGAATGAATGAATGAATGAATGAATGAATGAATGAAAATGATTTTATTTTACGGTATCTACATTTTACAAAAAAAAATTATTGTACTTTTCGAACAGATTGTAGATACATATAGCTGAAGCTCTGAGATTACCTGGCCAGATAGATAGAAAAGGGGTGCGGAAGGTCAGTCGATTGTTAGTGAGGAGTGCTGAAAGTTGGGTACCATAGGGCGGGGCCATTCAATTCCTGGATGAGAATATGATGGACGAGGGATTTCTCCATTGCCTTCGTGTGATGACGCCATGAGGAATAACATTTTGTGCCTTGCAGAGGGGGGGGGGGGGGGGTCCTCATGGCTCAATACGATAACATAAGGGTGTCGAAGGCTGGAGGATGTTAGGTTGGGGTGATGGAAGTGGGGTGCGATGGGATCTGGCCCTCCAAAACATGGATGAGGATATGAGGGCGATGTGGTTACGAGATAAAATTAGAGAGCTAGCAAGCTTGTTGTTGCTTGTTGTTGTGCTGCAAGTCGAAACTAATGATACAAGGCTGCAAAGGCGGAAGAACTATACAGTAATGGTGAATACAATAGAGGCTGGTCATAGGATGTAGGGCTGAAGTCGCATTAGAAGAAAATGGTAAGACTACCAAGAGTAGTTATGTACGAGCCGTACATGAGCCTTATAGGAGCTAAGGGTTGCATAGAAGTCATGTCATAGGTATCCTCAAATTCACAGATGGGGATAAGGGGGATGCTAGATTATACCTCATTGAGGGAATTCCTCATTACATCATATTCTCAAATATCTAGGTGAAGATATAAGGGGGGAAAATTATACCCCATTTTTGAGGGATTTCCTCAGTTGATGAGGATATGACGAATGATAGGTTATACCTCACTGTGGGCTTTCCTCATCGACCTCATGGCTCCATACGATACAAATGGGGTGCCGAAAGCAGGTTGGCGTGCCGAAAGCTGGTTTTTGAAGGTTGGGCTGCTGGAAGTGGGATACGACGGGAGCTTGTCCTTCAGTACACAGATGAGGACATGAGGGCTATGTGGTTACCGAGATAAAGTCAGAGAGAGACAGCAAGCTTATAGTAGTGGTACAAGTCAAAAGTAATGGTAGAAGGCGGCAAGGGTGGTAGCACGCTACAGTAATGGTGATTATAATAGATGCTGATCATGGAATATGTGGATGAAGTCGTGTGAAGGAAATGGTAAGACTACTGGGAGCTGTTTTGGGGTTATGTAGGAGCCATATAGGGGTCATTTAGGAGCTAGGAGCTGTATATGAGCCATGTCATAGGTATCCTCAAATTTTCCGGATGAGGACTTGAGGAATGCTAGATTATACTTCATTGATGGAATTCCTCATGTCTCATAATCTTGAATACCTGGATGAGGATATGCGGGATGCTAGATTATACTTGACTGAGGGAATTCCCCGTGGCTCTCATGACCCCATATCCTCGAGTACCTGGATGAGGATATGAGGGATGCTAGAATATACTTCTTTGAGGGAATTCCTCTTGACTCCCATGGCCTCATATTCTCGAGTACATGGATGAAGATCTGAAGGATGCTAGATTATACTTCACTAAGGGAATACCTCGTGGCCCTCATGACCTCATATTCTCGAGTACCTGGATGAGGATATGAGGGATGCTAGATTATATTTCATTGAGGGAATACCTCGTGGCCCTCATGTCCTCATCCAGGTACTCGAGAATATGAGGGTCTTGATGTTAGACCTCACTACCGAGGGATAACTTTTTGGCCAGCGTGTACACATATGTGAAAGGCAGATGAGATTGAATAGTATTTCAAATCCCTATAGCAGTACGTGCTACTCTTATAAAAAAAAGATCTGGGAGAATCCGAACTAAATAAAGTCCGTTCCATAACTTTTGGATAGTTGACTTTGTGTGGTAATTCGTGGCTACTGTTGGGTCGTTTTCGGTTACTGCCATCTAATCGAACATACCTTCCGGCCAGCCCCACAGCACTACGTGCTTCCACGGGTTTCGGAATTCATTTGTGGCGTTTCAGGTATTTGTCGGCTCCATTTGTGGCAGTTGTCGGGTTTTCTGCGCAATTAGATAAACTGCAGTTAAATCGAACACACCTTCGGAAAACATCCACTTCCTATTAGAGGGTTTGGGGTCACATAACAATCATATGCTACCATAGAGACCAAAATGAAGGTCTCCAGCATACAAAATGGACGATGAAAACACGTGTCACCTCACAACACGCACTGCTCGTGCGCACTGACAGCACGTTTCACCATGATAATGACGTCACATCATGACCGTTCAAGCGGCTGCCATGACAACCTACGCGATACCCACAATGCATGCAACAATGAACCATCGAGGTTACCCACGGAGGTCACCTGATCAGGGTCTTCCGGGTACATGACTTATACTACTCATATCCACACCCAACCCTCACTGTCAACTTTTCCTGGGACTCGTCGAATATGAACATTCACCCAATACAACATTACTTTCTGCTCCTTTCAACTGCGCCTTGTGGGACATGCTATCATTAAAGAGTGTGATCCCAGATGAGATAGTACCAGGTCAGTAATAGGCATTACTAAGTTTGGCAATTCTGGATTAATAAAATCCCATCCCAGATTTGTGAATGACTTTTTCATTCTGTTGTTGAGTTCATTATGAAGACAAGTGACTTTCTTTTGAGCTAGATATAAATTAATTTATTACGGTGATTTCATGATACAGAACGTGGGCAATTGTTTAACCCCCTTTATGATGTATCTTATTGCGAAAAATAGCTGACATTGCGTACAATGGGGGCTGCACAAGGGAAATGAGATAGTTAATTTCCTTAACTCTTTAGGCGCGACAGGCGACTAAACTCGACAGACGGCAGACCGCGGAAAGGTACTGCAGTAGTAGTTATTTTAAACAACTGTGTGTCCATTTTCAAGTGCTTTTAACCCTTACCCAACGCAGACGATATCAAAATTTATTATTTTAAATATCATTTTTTCAAACTTTTAAAAAAATTTCAGCAAAACATATCACATGATATGGTTTTGTTGAAGATTTTTGAAAAATAATATTTTTACAACTGCTGAAGTAGCATATTACGCGGGAGGATGCGGCCGATTCGTTGGGTAAAGGGTTGAACAAACATACGTATTCCTATGTTCCATGCACCATTTATGTCCTATCCATGAACAACGATGTCGTCCCTTAAAAGTATAAAGGTGCCATTTAAGTATATACAGAAAATCATTTGAAAAACTGTCAATGGGTTCATTAGAACATCTTCTAAAATAATAACGCTTTAAATCTAACAACCTATACTTTTTGTCAAATTCATGATGAATATTAGGCGCTAAGAATTCTGTTTCTCAGATTATTCCGCGCCAAAAGAGTTAAACAACGCGATTAATGTGAAGAATATTGCGTTTTCACTTGGAACAATGAACAGAACAGGGGCGCCGGATGCCAATTTGAGCGCAGAAGCAAGAAATATAAAAAAAACACTTGATCGAGCTTAGGGGTATGGAAACATGCCACATCTCACTTCCTGAAACTTTCAAACTAACTGAGACTTAAATTGAAGCTATATCTTTTTTTAATTCATGCATTCCTGATATTTTCTCAGTAATTGACCATCTTCAGGCCCGAAGCTAGGTGGGTGGAATGGTTCGCACCCCCCCCCCCCCCTCCTTCCTGGACAATTTGTGTTGTCAGTCGGCAACATTGCAAGGCTGATAATTTTAGCCATTGGAAGAGATTTTCGGGAAAGTGAGCTCTCCTTAATTTCTCAAAGTTGTCAGTATAGGAATTTCATATAAAAATTGAAACTTCGAAATGTTAGCGAATTTGTATTATCAATGTGCGCATAATTTTACAAACTTCAGGCATTTTCCTGTAGAGTAGTAGAAAAATACAGATGTTGGCTTTTTACAATTTTTCCCCAATCAATTTGAACGTTTGACTTAATAATTATTCTCTGTTGAAACGCATTTAAAAATAAGAAAAAAGGCGTTTTCACCATCTTTTGGTATTTTGAAACTTTTTTTCTTCTCATTATATCAACAGTGTGTGTATCATGGCATACTGACCTTAAACAACAATAAATGAATAAATTATGACCTATAATACAGACACTGTTCATTCCATTAGTATTAATGTCTAGGAGGTGAGATTTGCTAATGTGTTTCCTGGGAAGCATAAACAATTGTAAATTACAGTAAAAACACATTCGCTTATCAATGAGTCAAAGTGGACGTTTACTTAGTATTTGTAGGTGTGGTACTGATAGATATTCTTAATGACAGATTATCTGTGAGCTAGTTGCTTCTAATTAGCTTGCCATAAAAAGCCAAGTTTCCTTTTGTAACCTTTAATAAACGAAAACAACAGACAGCTCTTAGAGCTGTCTGTTGTTTTCGTTTATTTAAAGTAACAGACGGAAAGTTGGATTTCTCTTCTACTGATGTCATAGTTTTTTTTCTCAACAATTACTTACTTCTTAATTGGATCTTCCTCGCTCGTCTTATAACTTCAAGGGAGATAACATTCTCAAAATCCGATTTTCATGACGATATAAGTCAGGGATGTCGGCTGCCTGAACGCCAACATTTTGTCTGAAGTAGTTATTCCTCCACATGGTGTTAATTTTCATTATTTTTTAATGTTTTGTCTCCGAAACATAGGTTATGACCCCTCATTGGAACGAGCTCGTCGAGCTCGTTCCAATGAGGAGTCATAACCTATGTTTTTGAGACAACAAATGAAAATAATAGTTATTCAAGAATTTGTTTTTGCAAGTGTCGTCTGCTTTTCATGTTAGGTAAAGGGTTAAAAAAAACAATGAAGTCCCCATTACACCCACGGCAAAGCGTCTTCGTTTGCGCGCACGGATACATGACACAATTGTTGATTGCATAATTCACTTGTGAAGTTATCGTTTATAATCAAACCCGAAAATCCCAGTAAATCACACTTTGGAAAGTAATGAAAAATTTTAACTCTCAACCCTAGCATGTCAGAACAATTTGAGATCCTAGTTTCGATCCTGACCCTCTTTCAAAATGGTAATAAAAACCTTTACGTAAAAGAAAAACTGACTGTTGATGAGCAAATAATATATTTGACAAAAATAGATAAGGCAGGCCGTGCGAAATTCAACAGAGGCCTGAGAAAGCTGATTATTTTTTAACCGCTCAGACAGAAATCAAAAGCATACAAGACAGAATGTCAGGCTGCCTAAAGAATCTCCACGAGATAAGTGTACCGGACCCACAAGCCAGATGTCCCAGACTCGATCCTCGGTTTGGAAAAGTTCCCAAGGTGTCCTAACCCTTTCTGGAAGAATAAATTGTGAGTTTGATGCTGTAACGGCGTACCGTCCTGTTGGGTGGGAACGTAAAATGACTGCCCACACGCCGTGCAGGCTAAAGATACCTACGCAGTACACGAGAAGGGCAAGGCCATAAAGTTGCATCTATGGAGGTAATCCTACAATAATGGATGTGCGCTGAGCTCCTCCGACAGCCGAGTTATTTTACGGGTGTAGGAAGCCGGAGGGAACCACCGAACAACGGCGAGCAACTGTTTGACTTTCGAACATACTAACTCCGCACTGGGTGAAAACAACTGCGCCATTGACATGCAGTAAACATTAGCACACAGCCCCACCATGCCGCCAAGCGAGCAATCGGGATTAAGTATCTTGCCCAAGGACACAACGCAATTACCCCTGGTGGGTATCGAACCGTGAACCTTTCGATTTGAAGTCCAATGCGTTAAACCACTGAGTCACCGCGCTCCCAATTCATTGATTTTTAGGGTTACAAAAACCAGTGACGTAGCAATTGTTTCCTACTCAGGCAGACGACGTGGTGCAATTGGAAATCTAGAGGCGAAAACGTAACCCCTCCCCCACCCCCACCCCCACCCCCACACACAAACACACCAGAGACAATATTGTAAGCGAGGAGACTCGGCTTCACACTTCCAGGAACAAAATGTTTCATGCGTAATAGACTTATGCGCTCAGTTTCAGCATTCGCTTGTTTGATCGGTGGGCGGAGATTTGCCCAGCGGATATTCTCCCAGGAGGACATTACCCCAGACATGGTCGGCGAATATTTTCCCAGCGGACATTTTCCCATGCTGTTTTTAGCTCACCTGACTGAAAGTCAGGGTGAGCTTTTCTTATCACTCTTCGTCCGCCGTCCGTCCGTCCGTCGTCCGTCGTCTGTCGTCCTGCGTGAAAGTGGTGTTTGAGCCTCTTTCTCCTAAACCATTTGCCACATTTTAATTAAATTTCATGTAAGTAGTGGTTATATAGGGACATTTTGATTTTTATGCAAATTAGGTTTCGGCTCATATTGAGCATAGGGGTGTGGAAAAAATGGTCTTATTTTTTGAAAATCTTTTTCTAATGAACCACCAGTAGCAGAGATTTGGTATGTGGTATACAGAGTCCTTTTGAGGTTTAGAATCAAGTTTGTTCAAGAGAAGTTTGTCGGGCATTATTTGCCTTCGTTATGGGAGGGGCAAAAATTTTGGTCACGCCTAAAATTTTTATTTTCAGAACCGTGAGGTCGATTTGAGCCAAATTTGATAATGGGTCATAAGTAGCTGATTGATGCAAAATTTTTCTTATTGCCCCGTGGGAACCTTGGGAGCTAAAAATAGGAAAAACCTTAAAACTGCCATATCTCCAAAACTACACGGCACAGAGAATTCTTATTTTGTGTAAAGCTTACTTTTATCCAGTAGAATAGATTGGTTAAAAAAAATCCCTATCGGTTTGATCACAAGGTACTTTTTTCAGGACTTTGAAAAAGTGCTGAGTCAGCACTTTTTAACACTGTAGGCAATGGAAAAAACATTAAAAAATCTTCTTCTCCAGATCCAGCAGGCAGAATCTTTTGATATTTGATATGCAACATTGTGGGGTGGATCTGATTCAAGCTGGTTCAAATCGGCCCCCTGGGTTCATATTTGGGCTCAGTTAGGAGCCCGATTTCGAACTTAGTGCATTTCAGGCAAATTTCTTTGAAAATCTTCTTCTCAAGATCCAGCAGGCAGAATCTTTTGATATTGGGTATGCACCATGCTTAGGGGGGTGAGATTCAAGTTTGTTGAAGCCAAGTTCCTGGGTTCACATTTGGGCTCACTGTGGTAGCCCGAATGATAACTTAGTTCACAGTGAGAAATTTTCTTTAAAAATCTTCTTCATCAGATCCAGCAGTCGGAATGTTTTGATATTTGGTGTGCAGCATCCTTAGGGGGTGAGATTCAAGTTTGTTAAAGCCAAGTCCATGGGTTCATATATGGGCTCCCTGTGGGAGCCCGAATTATAACTTAGTTCAATATTAGGAATATTCTTTAAAAATCTTTTTTTTTTAGATCCACTGGTCAGAATCTTTGGATATTTGGTATAAGCTTTTCTTTGGAGGAGCAGATGCAACTTGTTGAAATCAAATCTCTGGGGTGATATTTAGGCTAACATGTCAGGTGAGCGCCCTCAGGCCCCCTGGGGCCTCTTGTTTTTTTTATAAATGCGGACATTTACCCAGCATTTTTTTTTTCTATTATATTTTAATGTGTTTTGGCTATTTTTTTTTATAACAATTCCAAATGTATATTCCCAATGTGTCTCAGAGGAATTTAAAACAGAGCTGAGGTGGAAACTTAAAACGATTTGTATAATATTTTTTCTGTTTTCATAAAGCCGAGTCCTAGTATCATTTCTTGGAACGCTCTCTTGAGCACGGAAAATATATAATGTAAATTGTTTCAAGTTCTTGAAACGAGATCAGGACTTTGGTTTATAAACGTAGAAAATTATATATTACCCCGCTCTTCAAAATATTCACGCCATGTTATTTTGGTGCTTTAGGTGTTACAAAAATCATTAAAATGTTCAATACAATATGCCCTGTGCTACTTTAAGATAATGTGTTTTTGAATCATTGTGAAAATACATTTCGTTTGATAGAATTGTGTATGCTGAGTTTTTTCATTTAAAAAAAAATGAATAAAAAAAAATGAAACATTGAAAGTTTTGTTACTGAGTCATAATATCTGCCCGTCTATGATGAAATCTCTGGCGTAATGTCCGTTCACACCGGGAAAATGTTCGACCAAACTAGAGACTTGTCACCGGAGAAATATCCGCTGAAGAAATGTCGTTCGTTGTGCCGTGTTTGTGTGTGTGTGAGGGGGGGGGGGGGGGTGTGCTAGTATTTGTTTTATATATATCAAAAACAGGGTCGAGCTATGCAATGACCTCACCTTTGTACCTTTAGGAAAGGTATTCCGCCACCCTGATATGTACGCATTTCCTCCTAACAGGCTACTACGTAACCTCAATCGGCATCAACTCTTGCACGTGTGATATGATTGTAGGCAATAGCACAAAAGGCATATCATGACAACAAATGAAAATACGAGACTGTCCCAAACATCAGTCTTGCAAGGTATATCTTTTGCCAGAATGTCCTAAAATCTTTTGCCGTGTTCGCTGTTCACCTCAAAGTGAAAAGAGATACTCTATTATGTCACTCGAGAATACAGTGGGAAAGATTATCATAAACAGTCTGTAATTTGCCTTTCATTGGTATTGTTCGACTCGTTCATAATTTAGTACACACAGACCAAAAATTAAAAAAAATTAGCTGCTATCAACCTATTGATGCATTTTTATGAATAACTGCTTATTGCGTAGAAATATTTGTTGAAGGGACCAACAATTACTTATCTCCAAGCAATACGTGAGGAGTCTTGTTGAAGTTGGGTTTTCGCAAACTGACAACAATATCAAAATTGTGAACATCGTAAAAAATCATTTCGATTTGGTACTAAGGAGTGAAATTTGTATTCTTTTTTCATTTCCAAAGACAACATAAAACGATTTGAGTTTGCATTAAACAAGACGGAAAGCACTTTACATCAACCAACATCTTACAATTAACACTTGTCGTCTTCCTCAAACAAGGCAGTGAAGCAAGTCTAAATTCATACGCACCATTACCTGCTAACCCAGTGAAAACGTGTAAACCCGACAAGCGCTTTTAATGCATACACTATTGATTTCATGGAGCAAAAGTAGTATGAACATTCTGAACTGGTAAATATACAGCTTTTAACACGAACATATACTCGCCCAAAAAAGAAAGTGTGCATTGCAGAAATTGATCAAACTCCAAAAAAATAATTTCGTAGGTGTAAAGAGTGTTAACCTGTTCATGAATAAGTTATATTGAACACAAAAACAGCTTTCCCCGTTAAAATTGCATTAACGTTAAATGACGTGCTGCACGTTTGTGAAAAGGCATGTTTTGAACGTGGAGAGTCTGAAAATTCATACAGCAGTGTGAATCCTTGGGTATTTAAACACTAAAGTAAGGCCTTCCTATCGTTCACATTCAAACTTGCGCTGCTGTTAAAACGACTCCACATTAGCATGCCAAGAATGACAATGAATCAACGTCTCCTTGCCCTGGGTATGATTGGAGCTGGCAGAACACACAGAGAGGTTGCCCAGCATTTGAACTGCCACCGTAACACTGTAGACAGGCTAGTCCATCGACATGCACAACATGATGACGTTCGAGACCGACCCCGCTCCGGGAGACCTCGAGTTACCACCCCTGCACAAGATCGGTATATCCGTGTCGTCCATACGACAGCCAGGAACATCCCTAACCTGAGACGGATACATCCTCAAACAGTAATCAACCGGCTGAGAGAATACGGCTTACGTCCTCGAAGACCTGCAATTCGTCCGATTTTGACGTTACGTCATCGTCGTGCTCGACTGCAGTGGTGTAGACAACATCTCAGGCATCCCTTACACTGGTGGCGACGTGTTTTATTTACAGATGAATGTCGTTTCCATCTTTCATCATCAGATGGTCGCCAGAGAGTGTACAGACGTCGAAACGAACGCTACGCAGATCCATGTGTCGTGGAGCGAAACCGTTATGGGGGAGGGTCTCTCATGGTGTGGGGTGGCATCACTGCCTGTAACAGAACTGAGCTGGTCATTATTGATGGCAATCTCAATGCAGCCAGATATCGTGATGAAGTGCTTACACCTGTTGTTGTCCCATTTCTGCAACGTCACGGCCCCGGCGTCATTCTACAGCAGGACAACGCCCGACCCCACGTAGCTCGTGTTGTTCAACAGTATCTGCAGCAACAACAAGTGGATGTTCTTCCCTGGTCCGCAAATTCGCCCGATATCTCACCCATTGAGCACGTATGGGACGAAATGAAACGTCAGCTACGCCGGCTTTCCCATGCACCGTCAACGCTCGTGGAACTCCAAAGACAGCTTATCAGAATATGGAACAACATCACACAACACTTCCATGCTAACTTGTTCGCTTCCATGAGGCGTAGATGCACAGCAGTAGTCGATGCAGACGGAGGTCATACCAGATATTGAGTGTGTGACTTTTGTGTTGGACCCTTAGTGTCTTTGACTCTCCATGGCACCAAGAGTATTCGTCGTAGCGTAATGAAATTTCTCGTGTTGATCACAAATTGATTCATCTGTGATTGAATAAAATGTCCATGAATGAAAATGATATATATCTTTTTTTAGTTTTATGTTTTAGCATGCACACTTCCTTTTTTGGGAGAGTATATATAGAATTATTATATGACAGAAAGAATCTGGTAATTTAATTGGCTAAAACGCTCGTCAGAAGTGTTGATATACTCCAGTATTGCTGACCTATTTTATTTTTATCGAAATCGAGTGGATATTTCACCGCTCTGCATTGTTGTCAATAAATAGCGCAGGGAGGTTGATATAATGATTACAAATACCCACTGACGATAAAAATAGAAAATGGTATTTCCAACTTGCTCCTTCCTGTAATTAACTCTGTTCCAATGTTAAGGAACTCTTCAAATATACAAATTAACTACAACATAAACAAGTAAGTTAATGCACATTGCTTCCTATATATATGTTGAAATTAAATTTATTTTTTTGCATATGAATATGCCGTTTTTCTTCGAAAAATATGTAATAAAGTAAAGAATTGCAAACGATTTTTAGGTCATAAAATAATATAAAAAATAAAATATAAAACAATAATTGACTTTCCTTGGGGTTGATACATGGAATTATCAACCCCTGAAAAGTAATATGCGCCTAGGCCTACGGCCTCGGTGAGAATATCTTTTATCGGGTTGATAATTCATTTTATCATATGACGCGTCCGTTTTGTTCACTTTAAAACATTTGATATTTTGTTTTCATATTAATCAGTGATAAATAAACCCTTCCGTCAGTTTCATTGGTCAATTTCAAAACTAGACAATTTGATTGGCTGAACAAAATACAACTGGGCCACATTTTCATAATTTGCATAATTAGAGTTGGGAGCTTTCATTGGTCAATTTCAAAACTGGACAATTTGATTGGCTAAACAAAATACAACTGGGTCACATTTGCATAATTTCAGTAGGGAGAATTTACGTTATCTGTCCTATTTAGGGTGGGTTATATTGTATTAATCTTTTACCTACAAGAAAAACACCATTCATGTTTTTTTTTTATTTTCACTTTTTGCTTCCAAAACATAGGTTATGACCCCTCATTGGAACTAGCGTGTCCAATGAGGGGTCATAACCTACGTTTTGGAAGCAAAAAATGAAAATTTTTAGTTATACGAGGGTGTTGTTTCCAAGTGCCGTCTGCAACTCAAGTTAGGTGATGGGTTAAAAAGTAATATTAAGTGGCTAATTTGTGCGTGTGTGTGTCATATGATAAATAGAATATGAAATGAGTGTTTTTTTCTCATATAATATTTATGAAACTCCTCCGAATTTTCTATTTGGGCTCGCCAGAGGCTCGCCCAAACGGAAAATTCTTAGACTTGTTTCATAAATATTATATGAGAAAAACACTCATTCCATATCCTCTATGTATCAACCTCAAGGAAAGTCAATAATTGTGTCAGAAAAGAAAGTAAAGAACAAGAAAATCAGTAAAATAACAGGGATTCGACATCAAGCTTATAATTTACCTAAACTGTCGCCTTCTGTCATATTGTAGTGATTTTCCCACACGATAATGTCACTTACACTGAAGATTCAGGTCTCTGCAAAGCAGGTTAGTCGAATGTATCGGATTACGAAGTGAACAGTTCGAATTCCTCAGTATAAGTGACCCGTTTCAAAGAACTGGGCGGTTATGCTGAATTTTAGTGGGGTGCGTGGGTTCAGAGTCCCGAATGGGTGTCTCAATCTCACGGATTGTATCTGATTTAATTTTTCGCAAAAGACGTTTTGAGTAACCACGTATAACAAGTGTTTTGAAAAGAATTGAACAGGCGTGATTGAGTCCGCTTCTGTTCATACAATTTCTATGGAACCGAATGATTTGAGATTTTACCAACCCATTGAATAGTTTGGGTGGGTGGTAAGAAGCTCTATGGAGAAGTTGGTGAGAATCGGTCGGTTTAAAAAAGACTTTTGTGTCTAGTACGTTGCTATGCCGGAACTGAGGGCTCTTAAATACAGTCACATCCAGAAAGTCAATGGTATTTTCTGAAATGCCGGGCTGTAATTTAATGGATTCATCGTGGTTGTTCAGGATTTCCAAGAATTCGTTGAAGTCATCACGGCCATGGGGCCATATGATGAAAATGTCGTCTTGGAACCTGCGATAACATAATGGCTGTTTTTTTTTTTTGCTTTAGCAAGAGCATCTTTTTCCCATTCTGCAACAAAAATATTAGCAAAATTTGGACTGAATTTTTTACCTATACTACATCCACTTATTTAGAGGTAAAATTAATTGTTAAATTCAAAGTCGTTACCTTTCAATGATAATTCTAACAATTGCAGGATTTCTTCCGATGGTCTGTTTGGGTCATCGTACCTTTTGAATGATTTTTTTATTGCCTCTAGACCAGCGTCAATACCAATGTTAGTATACATACTTTCAATGTCTAGGGTAATGAGGAGACTGTCGGAAGGAACCTGCAATTTGTTAATTTTCATTAAAAAGTCCTCAGTGTCTTTGAGGAAGCTCGGATGGAGGCAAGCAATTGGTTTTAAATAAAAATCAATATACTGTGAAATGTGGTAAGATGTCGAGCCACAGTCGCTGACAATAGGCCGACCAGGAGGGGTAAATTCGTCACTCCAACTGCTGAGTGGTTTATGTATTTTAGGCAAGAGGTAAAACTTACGATTGTTTGAATCCCTCTCTGCAATTAAATACTCGACATGTTTTTTCTCAATGAAGTCGTTGTCCAGCAAGCTTTTTAGAATTCCGTTAAATTATGAACAATTTTCTTGCCAAATCGTTGGTTCCAAAGGTTTGTAACATTTTGGGTAATTTAATTGGTGTCCAGCTTCTTTAATATAATTATCTTTAGACATCAGAACAGTAGCAGATCCTTTGTCGCAGGGCTTGATGATAATTTGTTTGTTGTTTTTAAGCGTCTTCAGGGCGTTTCTTTCGATTTGATTCAAATTTTGTTTGTCTTTCAAAAATGATTCCGGGATTTGGCTTACTTGTTTTTTAACTTTTTGAGCAATCTCATTAATTTCAGGTTTAACTTTCCGAGATGATGGATACCACCCGGTTGGATTGGCAAAGAGGTGTTTTGAGCCTGTTGAATTTCGAAATTTATCTGCCAATGCTGTTGCCCTAAAGAATTGTTGGCTTGCTGGACCACCGTTCATTTCGTTAATGTAACTGTGGTCATCCATGACCACTGCACCTCTCCCAAAATCTAAGATTTTGGGCTTTGGTTTTAATGGGGCTGGGGCGGGAACGAAAGTTAAACCATACCTGAGTAGGTCTTTCTCACCTTGATTTAAATTTACATCAGGAACCAAGTTTACTGTTTCGGTTCCTAGTCCTACTTTCTCTCCATGGATGATGCCTTCTTCTGTATTTCGTTTAAAGGCTGCTCTTGGATGTAGGGTTCTATGCGGGGCAGCCATCCTTCGTAGATTCTGTTCGCTGTTTCCGTCGTCCAGTGGATAGGATCACCTGGGCAACCCTTGAACTGGCTTGCGGGAGTTGCCGGGATCATCTCCAAATTCTTTGTTGACTTCGCAGCATCGTTGATGACAGTCAAATTTTGTTGGTCCCCAGAACATAAACTAGAAGAAAAATTAAGTTCCTGAAAAAGAAGTTTTGTATTAGGGTAACATTTATGGAAATTGCTTACCTTATTACCTAATCTACCTGTTGATGTGTGACCAATTTTTTTTCTGTTCAGCACATCTGCGCGCCAGTCTTCTCTATTGTTGACCCCAACGTTGAATAAAATTGCTTTTGGATGTTGTCGATCTTTCTCTTTTTCCATGTTCTTGGCCATCTGTCGAATGTGGGTCAAGGTTCCTCCCGAGTATGATGCGATGAATGTATTGGGTGGAGGGCTGGCATCAATCCTCGAGATGTTCGATGATCCGATGATCCAAACAGGCTTTTCACCTGATTTCCAGAACTGATAGAATTGTCCTTTGTAGATGATTTCTTTTGAGGTGGTGTATTTACTGTGCTGGCGTACGATGGCGATTCCCCGGTGTTGTTGAGTAACGTGCTGCCATTGTTGGTTTTTTTGGTCGCTGGTGCTGTAGGAGAGATGGTTTTTCGTCTTTTTCTTTTTGATGGAGTTTCTCTGGAATTAGAAAAAGATTTCCCCAGCCTGTTTTTTTTTTTTTTTTTTTTTTTTATAAATTTCGGACATTTACCCAGCATTTTTTTTCTATTATATTTTAATGTGTTTTGGCTATTTTTTATAACAATTCCAAATGTATATCCCCAATGTGTCTCAGAGGAATTTAAAATAGAGCTGAAGTGGAAACTTAAAACGATTTGCATAATATTTTTTCTGTTTTCATAAAGCCAAGTCCTAGTATCATTTCTTGGAACGCTCTTTTGAGCACGGAAAATATGTAATGTAAATTGTTTCAAGTTCTTGAAACCAGATCAGGACTTTGGTTTACCATGTAGCGTTAGAGCAAAGGCAGAGGCGAGCAACCAATCATGTTGCAACATTTTCCACGAAATCCCATCACTGAGTCGATGATGTGCTGTGATGCAATACTACACAAACCACGCACTGCATCAACAAAGTCAAAAAAGCCACGAGGTTTTTTTATATCAGCATTTTTATGTAAATCGTTGTTCCAGAAGAGATAACAGATGGACACAAGGGCAGTTCGACTACCATTCTTGTTATTTCAGGGGCGGCGGAACCGGGGGGGGGGGGGGGGGCTGGGGGTTGGGGGTGCTGGGGGGGTGGGGGAGCTTCAGCCCCTCCACTTTTTTTGCCGGGCCATTTTTTTTGTATGCATATATTTTAACACAACCAATGACTGACAAGGGGCGGATCCAGAGCCTCCCCCATATTTTCGCCAGCTATGTTTCTCTCGTACTGGTTCAGTTTCGATGGATTTCGGATCATTTTTTGCAGTAAGTGGCAGCAAATGCTAAAATGTTTGCAGTCTGTTAATAAATCGGTTAACTGAAGTAGATCGTAATCTTACAGACATACAAGTACCAAATCCACCCCCAGACAAGATAATCCACAGACAGTATAATTGGGGTTAACGTCTGGTAAAGCATACAGGTGAGGTCTATTTATCAGCTTTGGTCGTTACGACCAAAGCTGATAAATAGACCTCACCTGTATGCTTTACCGACGTTTTTTAACGGCTATCAAAGTGTCAAATTTTTCAAATACATCTCCTGAAAAATCTCAAAATATCCACTCAGATGCATGGAAATGAGGGTTTTAGGACCCTGGAATTTAACATTTTCATACCGATGACCATCCATCGCCCGATGCAGCCCCCCCCCCCCCCCCCCCCCACACACACTCTCCCCTCGCCACTTTGAAAATCGTTCCGCCGCCCCTGCTTAATCTTCGGTCACGTCAAAACCATCGAGTTCCATACTGTCGAACACAAGTAATAATAATAATAACTCTTTGGCCAGCCGCTGATTTGTCGCGGTTCTCATAAGAGAAGGCCATCATTCCCCCTGCACCCCACCCCCTCTTCCCCTCCTCTCCTCCCAGCATTCATATATAAACTGCTTAATAGTATCCCTTACTTCCTCTTTTTCAATTTCTTCAATAAGCATTCCTACCCTCTCCCTCGTGTCCCCCTTCAGCCATCTATCCTTTGTTTCTTCACCCCACTTCTGCATTATTCTTCCAGTAAATTTTATTCTATGAGGTATATACTGTGGGCATTCCAAGAGAAAATGTTCCAGGGTCTCCACTACTCCAGAATGGCACATTTGGCATCCCTTTTCTTCATCTCTCCCAATTTTTCCCCGAAGCTCCAGTGATCTTGATCTCAGTTTGAACAGCAGTGACCCTCCAAAGGTGCCATCTAGGTACTTCTCAAAAGCTGGCTTTTCTTTATATTGTAACCCCTGCAGTGATCTTTTCACGCTAACCCCTGCTCGCCAGTTTCGATTGCAATCTTCCATGACTCTCTCTTTGACAAACCTTTTGCCTTCTTTCATTCCTACTTCTATGTTTGTGACCTCTATAGAGTAATTGTCCATTAGTTCCCTCACATGTTTTGACCACCCCGTATCTATATTAGAATTCCAAATGGTATCGAGCATCAATTTGCACCACCGGTTGTCAGGCAGGTTTCTCAAGTAGTTAAAGTAACACAGTTTTCCCAAATCTACCCTGTCCTTGATTTTCATCCACCCAAGCTCCCCCCTTACTGCTTCCAAAGCTGCAGCATTACTCGACCCTGTTATCCATCTGCCGGCATCATTCTGAGTACTTTCCAACTTCTTAATAACGGTTTGGTTTAATGGAATCACGTCCGTGCCATACGTTATACTTGGTAAACCCACCCTCTCCCACAGTGTTTTCCCCACAAAGACCTTGTTGAAACTATTTTTCCCTAAAAGTTTTAGTTGGTTCAGAATTCTTTTCCCCTTCAGAATCAGTTTGGCTGAGTAATTTCTGTACACCCCTCTTCCCGTTATATTTATGCTTACCCCTAGATACTCATACTCTCCCGTTTCTCCTACAGTGATTTGTTTGCTTTCCCCTTCGGGGATTGAGAACTCCCCCACTCTCCATCTCTTCGTCATATCTACCTTGCGTCCAACGGGTATTACCTTGCTTTTATTTTCATTTAGTTCGAGCCGCCAAGTGTTCCCATATCTACCAACAATTTCCAGCAATTTCTCTAGCCCCTGTTCAGTTCTAGACATTAACACCATGTCGTCCGCAAAGAATAAGCCTGGTACCTTTATGTCTCCAACATTTACCCCCTCCGCACTCTGAATTAGTTCGTCCCCTAAATCTTTAACATACAATGCGAACAAAATCGGTGAAAAGATACACCCCTGCTTGAGGCCCATATCCATAGGGACTCGTTTTGTAGTGATACTCCCTAGACTGAGTTGGCTTTGCACATCTGTATACAGTGCTTTCATGATTCCCACAAAGTCACCCCCCAGTCCGATGCCCTCGAGCTTTCGCCACATACCTTCCCTCCACACTCGGTCGTACGCTTTTTTCACATCTAGAAATGCCAGAAACATCTTTTTCTTTTCAGCCTTTGTTGATTCTATCAGTTGGGTGAGTGTAAATAGGTGATCAGTGACTCTTCGACCTTTCCTGAAACCATTTTGAATTTCTCCTAAAAAAACTTTTCTCTTCAATAACTTCCTCAAGTCTACCGTATATGACCTTACAGAATACTTTTCCGATGTTACTACTAACTGATATCCCCCTATAGTTATCTAGAACTTCCTTATCCCCCTTTTTGTGTATGAACGACACCTTACTTTCCCTCCACTCTCTGGGGACCTTTTGCTTTCGCAGAGCCAGGTTGAAAAGGTTTGTCAGGACTTCAATAAGTGCCTCCCCTCCATTTTTGAGGAATTCGTTCGGAATTTCATCAGTCCCTCCCGCTTTACCATTTTTTAATTTCGAGACCACGTTCCGCACTTCTTCTGCCGTTATTTCGCTACATACACGATTGGATAGGTTCTCCTCCACCAGTGTATTTCTTTTTGGTGGGGACCCACTGCCCCATCGCCTATCGTTTATCTTTTCCCAGTGCTTGACTAACTCTGAAGCGATACGGCCTTTATCTTCTGTACTTTCCCCATCCACTTTGATACTCTGCACACTACTTTTCCCCCGTTTATTTACCCAGTTCCAAAATACGTTTGAGCTCGAACCCCCCGTTTTCTTTATTGTTCTGGCAAGACTGCAATTGCGCTCCTTCCTATTATTATTCTTTATCTCATTCACCTTTTTCCGTGCCAGTTCATATTCTCCTTTCATTAGTCTCGTGTCATTGTTATCCACCCCTTTAAGCTTCCTACTTCTGTAAGCAGCGCATTTTACCTTCTTTTCTTTTATAGCCTTTTTCAGTCCCGCGTTAACCCTGTATCCGAGCTCTCTCGTTGGGACCCTCACCCTTCCTATACAATCCTTCCCTGCCTCTGTTAGGCTATTTACTATGCCATCTGAAATACTCTGGACATTTGCATCCCTAGGTATACATTCAAGACTTGGTTTCAGTTTTTTCCCGAAACTGCTTCCAGTCGGCTCCTTGTTTTAGTCCCCAAACTTCCTTGAAGGTATTTCTGTCTCTATTCGTCTTTTTGCCCATAATCTTAACTGTTATCAGGTTGTGATCACTACCCAAGTCATTTTTTCCCTCGTCATCTATTTCTACATCTATAACCTCCCTCCATACGCTAACGTCAGTGAGTATATAATCAATTATTGTTTTCTTATCGTTCCTCTCCCAGGTCCATTTACCCTTACATTTCGCATCCCTGTTCAGGATCTTTAAACCAAGCTCTTTTGATAGGTCCAACATCTTCCTCCCATTCGTGTTAATTTTCCTATCACCTCCCTGTATGCCCTCCTCCTTATCCCCGATGTGCCCATTGAAGTCCCCCATTAGGACAATACTGAACCCTCTGCTTTCAAGCTCTGTGATATTCGATCTAAGAGTTGTATATATTGAATCATTCCACTCGGGCTTACTTCCCTCCACTGCTAAGTATACAACACCAACGGCAACACTCCTGCTTCCTAACTTGATTTTTGCCCAGACTATTTCGTTGGATACTGGAATCTGAGTCCTTGCTTCTGTGAGATCTGTAATCAATGAGGGCTGTAATTCCTCTTTAGCGTAGATGCCAACACCCCCACCCCGTTTCTGACCCTCAGTTCGCCCAGCTCCTATCCACACGCAACCCTTCATCTGATCAACCCGCTCATCCCGTCGTATCCACGTCTCACTTAGACCCATTATATCGAAGTCTCCTTCGTCCATCATTGTTGATATTTCGCTTACTTTCTTGTGCAGACCCTGGATGTTGCAGTACCCAAACTTAATGAATCTTTGTTTTTTTGTCATCACTGGCACATTATTATACCCCTGGTATGTCCCTGTGTTGTGCATGTTTGTTGTTCTTCCTATGTTCCCAGCATTTGTGCCCCTCTGGGTTATCGGCTGTGGTCCCCTACCCCCCTTTTCTCCAAAAAAGGCCCAGCCACCTGTAAAATTTTTTGGCCCAACAGGTCTGTACCCATCCTACTTAAATGCAATCCGTCTCGCCCATACAACTCTTCTTGTCCCCAGAATGAATCCCAGTGGTCAATGAAATGTATTCCCAAGTCTTTGCAGTGCTCTTCCAGCTCCTCGTTTAGTGCCATAATCCGCGAGTTCCTCTCATTCCCACCACCCATAACGGGGAGCACCTCGGAAACGATGATCCGAGCATTCCTGGTAAGTAGCTTACTAATTAGGTCCTTGTATGTGTCCACCAAACGAACTGATTTCCTCTCCCTGATGTTATTGGACCCCACATGTAATACCACTACCGGATCAGGCCCCGACCCAGCTACAATACCGTCCACTCTATCCCTCAGGTCCTCCACTTTAGCCCCCGGAAAGCACAGAACTGTTCTATTTTTACTGTCCGGACCACAGGCAACCTTGTCGATCCCCCGAACTATGCTACTTCCCGCAACCACCAACTTACTTTTGGCCCTCGCCCTATTTATCTCCCCTAGTCTCCTATTGTTTACAGCGTCCTCTTCCTCTCCAACAGCCCCACTCGGAATCACTATCGGTATCGGTATCTTTGACCTAGGATTACTCCTATCCTTGTCCCTCCGTCTCTTTCCAGGCCCTGAACTACCTGGACTACTCCCCTGGTCTTCTCCCGGATCCCCCCTCCTTTTTCCTGGCCTAGACCCCAAGCTACTATGTGTTGCAACTACCTCCATCCCCTCCTCTGACTCTTCCGAATCGAGCACATCAAATCTGTTTCTGGTGCTGCACTCCCCACTGCCTTTGGGCTTTACACCCCTATCTACCTGCTTCTCTGGCCCCCCCTTTCCTACCACTTTTGATAGTCCACGCCAAACGCTTTACAGCATTGCTCCGGCCTGGGCCCCCCTCATCTGTCCTACGTACTTTTCTAGCAGCCCCCACCTCATCACCTACCTCATTCACATCAAAGGTTCTACCCCCATGTTTCCTCTTGGAACCACCGACAACCATCCATCCTTCTCGGAAAGCTACTTTCACAGGCGTAACTCCAGACAGCCCCGCCCTACCAAGTTTTCCCTTCAGCTCAGCAATCTCCCCCTCAAACTTAACAATTGTCTCAAGTAGGCGGAGGATTTCCTGACAGTTTGCACATACCTCTCCATATCCCATCGAACGACAGTCCCCATACATCATAGAACACTGTTTACAAACTTCAAGCCCAATATCGCCATCGGTGGCCCCACCAACCCGGCTCTGACCGACACCCCCAGTGACCTCTGTCTGCACACCAATACTTACCCCGTTGGCACCGTTGATCTGGACCGCGATATTACACGTATTTACCTCCATACTTACCTCCGTCTGAACAGACTTGCTCGCCATCATCAAAACAAAATTACGCGATCGGACAGGGAAAACTGTAAACACGCGACAAAAGGCAACACGACGAACCGTTCGACAACTTAGCGCTCACAGTTCAATTTAAGACCTCCTAACTTTGTCCCAGTTACTATACTAAACTACCTCCCCACAAAGTTGAATAAAATAACCTGAAAATGAAATATATATGATTAGTAAACAATAAAAATACTTAATTTCGATTCGTAGCCAAGGAGACTTCTTCTGTATACCAAGTATGGCGGTCTTCTTTCATCCCTTATGTTACCGACCAGTGGAACTACTTGCCAGTGGCCGTTCGCGAGAATCCATCATTGAATAACTTCAAGACCTTCTTAAATGGTATCACTGAACTAAATGTTTGAATTAGAAATAGCCGCCTTGAATAGCTGCACTCGGAAGTGATGCAATCTCTAAAAAAAAAACAGCCTTGGGAAAATAAATTGTTTCAATAAATGTTTGAAGCATTCTATTGACATCTTGCATTATTGATGAATATTCCAGATAAAAAAGAGGGTGATTTGATGACTTTTGGATCAAAAAAATACAATTTACATTTGGTGTGTTTTTGTAGGGAATTTCCTGAAAAATATGTGCACGTGACCGGTACTTCCCTTGATGTCAATTTTGCTCTCTTATTTGTTGCAAGCCCCCATGTTTTGGGGTCAGAAAAAGTTGTATGAAGGGCTATACTTGACATCTATTTGAATGCCAAAATTAAAGTGATGCGATCATATCTTTTTGGCCTGAACGTTATAATGGTCGGCTATGGGAAAATATTTAGTTCCGTGATACTAAATCGTCGCATGAGTGATAGAAAGTCCTATGTCCCATAGGGGACATAGGACATTCTAGCACTCAGGCGACGAAATGACAACCGGCGTCGTTTTATAATTGTGGCGGATCCCGTGCAGCTCAACTTTGTCACTGCAAGATGCGCTTGTATCGTAGTAACCTGAATGTACACTTGTTAAAATAACCATTTTGCACTAACCCCATTATGTCGTTGTAACGAACAAGACACGTGAACATTTCCTGCCTTATTGCCCAATGTATGCAGACGCTCGTCGTGTTACGATCGATGTACTTCCATTCAGAACAGACGTATCCATACTTCTTTTTAGTTCTGAATACTTTAAAAATGAAAAAATGTTTTATTTAATGCTCAGGCATCAATTCACGCTGAAAAATTAAGTCATATTCCCCTGTCGGTCGGCAAAACGAAATATCAAAATGATATTTAGAAATCGATATTTCATCGTAGGTTCGGATGACGAATCACATGTACTTTAAACGAGTCAGCACATCAGTAATGAATTCCAGAATCCCAAATACAAACGAATTCGAATAATTGATAGTGACAGTGACTAAATCAATTCATTAAATCAGCGGTTTCAAAGTTTGACTTTCTCATTCACCTTCCAGCGAAAAGCCGAAATCACTTTCAAATTTCTTCAGTTCAACTTCACACGTCTTCAGTGCATTGAGTTCAAAAAAAATAAAATGACGTGTCTTGTTATTGAAAATAAGAAAGTGGTGTTTTTTGTTATTGTTCTATTTCTTCGAAACACATTGCGATTATTTCAATTCGCCAGCCTTGGTAAATCGTAAAGTTAGGGGAGAAATAAGACGGGACTACTTTTTGTGCGGATATTCACACATTCCAATGGTTGGAGTTTGGTTGTTGTAATTTTTGTATGGACGCCGGTTCGGCACATAAATTTTGCGCCTTAATGGCAAATAAAGGCCACAAATTGGAGAGTTTGTAGTCGTAGAGCATTAAATAAAAAGAAAATTCACGAAAATTTGATGAATACCGAAAATATCTCGTTCGTGGCTACAAGAAATATGAGGATCTTCACTCGCGACTGCGTGCTCGTGAAGATCCTCATATTTCTTTGTAGCCACTCACGAGATATTTTCGGTATTCATCAAATTTTCGTGAATATCCTCTATATTTTTGAGGTCGTATAGAATTTCATTTTATTAACCCTTTGAACTACAGAGGCCGTTTTACCGGCCGGACCACAAGCTACGTCATAATGTCTTTAAGGGGAATGACTGCAAGGTAAATGTGTGGTGTAGACCAATCAATGTTTTCGACGTGCAGCCCTAAGGCTGCACGTTGAAAATATTAATTGGTCTAACCCCAAATAATATATATGGACTTTTCCTATTGCTACCATGGAACTGACATGGAAGATACCACCAGGGTTCAAAGAGTTTAAGTAGGAGATTTCAGTGAACTGCAAAACTTCGGTCATATACCTAAATATCTTAAACACATTTCCGCGCTGCCATATCATGTTTCTGCCCAGTCCCTGTTCAGCTAAGATCCCACATGCCATCCTTCCCAACAGAACTAGGCCCAAACAGGCAGCGAACTGCCAATGTTTTGGGGAATTGAATTGCATTTTGTGTTCAAACTGGCTTTATTTCTTTTCTCTATCTCCTTTTTGTCGTCTGCTTTATTTCCTCCAAGGCAAGTTTATCTCATGCATCGTCAGCTATGGGGGTGGGGGGGGGGGGGGTGCAGATTCTCACTGAACTGTTTTCGTATTCGGATCGAGTCAGTGTTAGTTCTGCCGCACCCCATTCTACAGTTCAATGGAGATTTTGTGTTTCTGCTTTCCTGATTAGTTGTGCGTGCGTGCGTGTGGAGCTGTGTTGTATCAATTCTGGATGGAAATGGTATCCACTCGTCCGACCGTGAGTTACGACGGTGCGGTGTTTTTGGTTCAGTGAGCGACAAGTGATGACATATCTCGGTAGGTGGTTTGCATACTAAATTTCATTTTCCTCCATGGTGGCTATTTATCCTAACCACATTCTTGTGTTAACATATTCACGAGCTAGGGATGGGGAGACGACACAAAATGCTATAAGCTCTCTGTCGAATACCTTCTTCAAAGTGTATTTTCTCTATTGTTATGCTGTGTATTATTGTATCATATAAAGTTATGCGTAAGTATTCCACTTTGCATACACAAAACGTAATTTGTTCCAATAAATACTGGTTAAACTAAAAGGTCGTAACAAACTATGTACCTAAATTCGACGAGATCATTTACAAGACTCTGTACGTCAGTTGTGAATCCGTGTTTCATCCCGGACAAGCCACCATGATGTACGGACTCTTGACGTATCCGGACGATTTTTCGAAATCTAAAGGACTCAGTCCATTGTGGGTGAAAGACTCCATCGCCGACATGAGTCCAGCCAATACCGGTGCCGTCATGAGATTCGACTACATCGCCAAGACGTCGAGACCCAGAGGAACGTTTTCGTTCAGGATACGTCTGAAACACATATTCGGATTTGCGGAAGATTACGATAAGATTCTCTACGGATTCAAACACAATCTGACGTTGATTTGAAAAGGAAACGACGAAGCCATCATGAGACCTGCCACGACTGATGCGGGTAAGATACATCTGAATAATGTTAAGTTGGTATTCGGTTAGATTCGAAATCAATGTTCGATTCGTTTCCTCTCGAATCGTTTTCATTGGAATATATCTTGGTATCAGTAAGCTTCATCGTCTCATAAAACGTATTGTTCGGATGGAAATCGTACATAAATAATGTTGAAATAAAGGCAAAGTGTAACTTCAGCTGCATTATTATAAATAGCATCTGCACTCGTGTCACCAGCCATGCTAATTTCAATATAACAAGTCATTACCACTGTTAAATGTAAATTTAAAGTTTAGAAGCAATGTCGACGGTGAACTATAATCCTGACAAGGTAATATTCCAACTATATCATCAAGGCATGCCTTCGACGAAGGCATGCCTTGATGATGTAGTTGGATTATTTTATTAGTCGGGACTTGATCCATTACACTCGGAACAAATCAGGTTTATAGTACCCCCAACCCCCATCGGTCATCTTCAAGACGTTTCTGATTCGATTTTGAATAACAGACGTGATTCGATTCGAATCGAACATTTCTGGTTCGCAGGGCCCTAGTAAAATCCAATTGTGTGTGGTACAGCCACTGTTGCTGTGAATAATATGTCACCGATCCTTTGGGTTTAAAAAAAGTATAGGTCCATAAGGTACGCAAATATCAGAATGGTCATGAAAGTTTACCAACTAATTTTGTACTGAACATCTTCTCGCCTAATAATTTGAACCATTATCAGATATACGTGGAGAACTGGATATTCTGAATTGATCTACGCAGAGCACCGTCACCGTGGAATGGTCGTAATCCACGCATGGGCAGTGATGTCCATGCATGCGTTTACCAGGTAATACAAATCATCATCAGTAAAATTTTAATTGCAGAAGCGCAGGGTTTCAAGTTTGATGACTATTTCATATAATTCGTGTTTGCAATCTAATATTATTGACCCGTGGACATATTGCCCACCCGTGGAAAGTGATCAATCCATGACGGCCGTACGGTAGTAGTATTTCTGGCAAGTACATTTTCGGGAAAAGGGTGGGGTGAAATAATGTACTCACTCGTCTGGAATAAACACGTGCATCGGTTTGAGACTCATTTGTACTCTTGTGGATTAACTCGAAATCGGATTTGTTTGATCAAGTGTTTTCTGTCTGTGAAGATTTCTGACGCATGTATTGTCAAAAATATTGCTCTTGATAAGAAATGGAAAATGTTCTTTATTCTCCTCTGCATTTCTCTCTCGATGATTTAAATGGATATATTATTAACTACCATAGAAGGAAACTGTCGAGAAAACATTCATCCCGAATGACGGATCGATACTTGGGGATTTTAAAACACATTGATAATGCATTGCTGTTACGTTCAAGTGTATGGGATCAGAGAGACATGTGGACGGTGTTTCTAGAATAGCAGTTTCGGTGACAATATTTATGCATACGTGGGACTGCACATGGAGTATGAAGTGATATTCAAAACGGTATTCCAAAATGGGATCTATGTATATGTCATTGGACAGCTTTGATAACATAACAACGAAGTACAAAGAGTACTGGAGTCTACAAGATGCCCGTACAGATGGTGATGTTGAGGAAAATAGGTTAGTAGTCTTGGGCGTATAAGATTTTCCAACCGATGGTCGATGCATATTTTTAGAGAGCAGAGGCGGTGATGATGCTTTCCTGTGGGGACGCAGGGGAACGCCGTCCCCCTACTTTTCTCTGAGGGGTTACGCCGTTCCCCTACAAACTGAAGACCCGATATGGAACTCCATCATCTTGCTAGTAGCACTTAACCCATTTATCTGTGTCTAGCTTGCAGCCAAGCACATATAAAATGGACCCTACTTTTGAAGAGTTGTGAGTACTAAATTTTCGAAATTGTCATAAATGTCGACCCCCTGACCCTCCTCTACTTCTAATGGGGGGGGGGTGAATGCCCGTTCCAAAAGGGCTCTCAGCCTGTCGTGATGGCCAATGAGGGCCGTCACTCCACTTCTTAATTTCACTAACAGCCGGACTGGCCGTATAACCCACCGGGAAAGTTTTCGGTGTCCCCATTGGCGTGCCCCCCCACCCCCCTGGATTCACCAAAATTGATGCAACCGAACACCTGTTGTGTTTGTTACAATTAAGCAGGTCTCTCGTTCTGAAAATCATGAGAGATTGACTAACGCCTTCCTAGAAAGCCTCATTTGGGCGCATGTCCCCATGGTACAACAGCTGTTTCACTGTGGCGGGAAAACCTGTACCAATAGGTTTTTCCTCAATGTCATCCATTAGTAGATATTAAAGCTCTTTATCCCACTAGCGCCGAGGAGAGAGAGGGGGTAAGGGAGCGCCTGCCTCGGGATGTTTGGTGTTTTAAAAAAAGAATGTCGAGGGAAGGCTTTTGGGACGGACCTCCGATGCTGGTGGAGGTGGCACGAATACGTAGTTGCATTACTGATCAGGTTCGATTCATATAAAAAAAACACTTATTCCATTGTGTTGGTTTTCGACCGGTCTTGATTGTTCAAGTGGTGGTGGCGATTATCCTTGGGGAAAAAGATGCACCATACACACAGAAATATAGGTAATAAATTGCCCAAATTGTAAGGAAATAATTGAGTAGATATTGTCGACAAAATACAGGAGAATGTTTCTTCCAACACTTCGCGCCTTCCGAGCTTACAGGCCCCGTAACGCCCGTTCTACACATTGCCCCTGGGCTCGTTCTCGCTCTCGGCGGACAGCTTTATCTGACTTCGGCAAATTCTAGAAGCTCGGGACAGATACATTAACATACAATCAAAAAAGCGGTTATCTCGGCATTACTCAAATTACCTTACCGTGGCATCTTTTCAAGTCTTGGCCACCTCCAGAGGCAGCCAAAATTTGGCTAGAAAGCATTCCTAAGGCTTAGGTGTAGTTTCACCTACAGTACAATTTCGCCTACAAAATAGTTTTTGTAAAAGTGTAGGCGAAAGTGAACTAAATTAGCTTGGAGGATTAGCGGTAGTTACCTTATGTACCTACAGACAATGGAGTTGTCCTGTTTTTACATCACTCACTGACAATATTTTTGTTTAAACTTTTTACAAAAAAACACTCTCTGGCCCAAAATAAATTAATCTTTATGTCTGAGTTATAATCAGCATTTGTTTAGTTAAAGTTACGAAAACAATGAACAATAATCAAAGTATTAATTAATAAATCAAAGAGAAAGGACAAAGAACTAACAACCATCTTGCGGGATAGCATTGCCACTTATAGTCCAGGCACATTGGACATAAAAATGAGAAAGTAAGGAAAAAAATCGGAGAAAGCTGATTTTTTTATATGTTTCCGGGACACACATTGCGGATAAAGTGTGAAAAGTCCCCACGAATCCGAGTTGAGCTTTTTTAGTTATAGCGTTTTTTTGATGAAAAAAAAAAATTTAAAAAAAATTCGACCCAGCTCCATATTTCTCATTCTTATTCGCCTTAGTAGGGTGAGAATCATAAATATCGTGCTGAATTATATTGAGAATACATATCCCCAACAGAAAATGCCAACTTTGTACCAATCCTCACACTCAATGGTGAAATATTCACGAAAATGTACAAAATTACGAAAAAAAATTTATTGTTTTCATACACACAACGGTACACAACGTCCATTAAATCAAATCTACGACTACTTTGGGAGTTAGATTATATATCAAAAATTGCAGAAAAGCAGTGGCTTTATAATGATATATAACAATAGTCATTTATTCCATAATGAACTGGTGAAACGTGTGAAATATTAACCATACCCCCTAAACTCAAATTCAAACGGCATCGACTTTTTGCATAAACTGAATGTGAGAAACAGGGACTGAACGTTTGTCCAGTGACGTTTGACCAACCACTTTATATCAAAGCAGTGGAGATTGTGTCTTCGTCAGATAAGTTGACAAAAGTTTTCGTTAGACTCGGCGGCTTCCATATGATTATGTCATATTTAGGGGCAATTGGTTCGATCATGGCTGGTAGCGGCTTGGATGAACTTTGGGGGACTGTTTATGCTGGTGGGTCAATCCATCATTTGATCAGTGGTCATGCATATTCAAGAGCAGTTCGTGCCCATTTGCTAACACAAATTGCCATTACAAAACTTGTGTTTGAAGAAAGCCGAACACTAGATAACATAGACTGCACAGAAGTCAATGAAATATTCTGTGGACTTGCCAGAGGTAACTGTACAACAGCTGACGCTGTCAATCAAGAAAGTGTCAACCATCTTCTGTCAAAATTACACGAACTGCTCCAGAATGCGTCCGTAGGACGCACAGGAAAGCTTTGGGTACAATACTACGAGCAAATAGGTCTTCTCCAGTTGTTCTTGAGAGCAGAGCGCACAGGCGACTGGGAACTCCACACATATTGTGTTCGCAATATGATTCCAGTATTTCACGCAGGTGGTCATTTTGCATACGCAAAAAGTTCTCATCTCTATTTGCAGCAGATGAATGAGCTAACAGAAATAATGCAACAGGATGATTTGAAGTTGTTCACTGAGAAAGGTTACATTACCATAAGGCGCTCAGATAAATTCTGGGACGGGATATATTCTGATCAGACCATAGAGCAGTGTTTAATGAGAATGTTCAAGCTCCCTGGTGGTCTCACACATGGCAGGGGAATAACCGATAGCACTGTTGCGAAATGGGTACATGGACTACCTCTTTGCCTTCCGATATGTAATGCTCTCGACAATTTTGTTCATGTTCACACTGGTCATGGCGAACAACATCGGGATCTCCGTCAAAGTTCACAATTGACTGATGCCAATGATATCACCAAATTATTGAACTGGCTCAGAGTGCATTCCCCCTTTCAGAATAGAGATCCACTACAATTAGTCTCTATAGCGACCGGGCTTGTGGCCGACGAAACTGTGAACTGTGACCAAGCTCGCAAAATTGGTGAATGTTGCGTATCGAATGTTGTAAGCAAAACGTTCAACAGCATCAAACTACGACGTGTTGACACTGTGAAGTCTTTCGCATCGATGGCAAATAGCATCAAAGTCCGTGGAAGTAAGGTAGTGATTGACCCCACAATTCTGTTCAACCGCATCACATGTGTTATTCAGTCACAAGCAGAGATGGAAGAGTATCTCAAATATGAACTCGCCCGAAACCACCAGCATTGATTGATTCTGCTGGAATGAGGAAGACACAGAAAAGCACGCTCGGTAAGATCCTCAAAACATACTGTTCCGAGCAAACTAAAATCCCAGAACATTCTCTGTTTGTTGTAGATGGTGGATTTTTATTGAGGGCAGTTGTATGGCCTAAACAGTCGTCATATAAGGACATATGTACATCATATTCCAATTATCTAGTGAGACATTTTGGGGCGAACGTCGTGGTTGTTTTTGATGGTTATGCTTTACAATGTCGACAAAGGGCATGGAACAAGCCCGTAGATCTAAAGACAGGTATTCCATTGATATCAATATCTCACCCGAGTTACCAGCCACTACACCCCAATCCGATTTCCTTGCAAATGCCAAGAACAAAACCCAACTGATCGATCTTCTAATGCAGGAGCTATCTGCTACCAATATTCAGTCCAAGCAGGCCGAGGCTGATGCTGATGTACTGATAGCCGAAACTGCACTTGACATCGCTCAAGATGACAACAATGTTGTCGTTGTGGGAACAGACACAGACTTGTTAGTCATTCTTACCTCTCGAGTTCAACCGGGATGTATTATTCACATGATGTATTCCATTACCCCAAACTTACTAGTTTCAGTTAGTGAAATAGCAACCAAAATGGGTGACCATAGAAGCAACCTCCTTGTAGCACATTCTATAAGTGGTAGTGACACTACTTCTACACTCTTTCGAGTTGGTAAGAAGAAAGTATTCAGTACAATTGTCTCCGATGTTACTAGCGACTCACAACAGTATGTCAACACAATTTTGGCGGATGACAGTACACCAAGTGCAGTAGCCGCTGCCGGGGAACAACTTCTCCTGATCTTATACGGGAGTAAAACTGTTTCCTCTCTCGACCAATATAGATATGTCACTTGCAAGCGTTATGTAGCAAAATCTAAACTGAATAAACCCATCGACCTAGCCTCACTCCCACCAAGCAGCGATGCTGCACAAAAACATGTCTACAGATGTTATCTCCAGGTCCAACAATGGCTGGGCACTTCGCTTCCTCCGACGGATTGGGGGTGGTCGCTAGACAATGGACTTCTTGTACCGACTGCAGCCACAAAGCCATGTGCCCCCGATAACCTACTGAATCTGATCAGTTGTGGTTGCAAGAGTGCTTGTACAAAAAGGTGTGGGTGTAAGAAGGCAGGACTCTCTTGCTCAGGTTTGTGTAATTGCAGTTAGGATTCTTGTAACAACCACAGAAACACTGTCCTGTCGGAAATTTCTGAGTTCGATGAATAATATGTATATAGGTCATGTCATTTCTGTATATAGCGCTGATAATAGTCAATGTAACTTAATCCATGTTGATTGATTTGTACATTCTGTAAATATTATTTATTGATTTTTGTACATTCTGTAAATATTATTTATTGATCTAATGCTGCCAGACAAAGACGTGTCTGTTCGGTCCCAAGCCCGAAAATAGTTGAGTTCTCATGCTGACGAATTTTATGCCAAAAGGGGAACTCGGCCAGACGCAGAGGGGGTCTTCCATAATGTCTATTTTGTAAGCAATGATAAAAGTCTTCAAATGGTGGTGGATTTTTTATCGTCTGTCCAACTAACATCCCGTTCTGTACTACGACCCTTTGGGCAAATCCGTTAGGAAAATCGTCATTTTTTGCGTAAATCCGATACTTTTTTGTGAATTTTCAATAATTTTTCGCAGAAATTGTCACAGAATGCACATTTTCCTCTAGGTAAATGTATATTAGACATTATGTATCTCGAGATACGCGTAAACAAAAAATACAGTTGGATCAATTCGAGGTTACAGAGTTCGTGCGATTTTTTTTTTGATTTTTTTCAAACGCGTTTTCGAAAAAAAGGCTGTAGAAAAAAAAGCTCAACTGGGATTTTAGGGGACTTTTGTCTAATCGTTCAGTGACATGTACTCAACATTCCTTGAAAAAATCAGCTTTCTCCGATTTTTTTCCCTAGTGAAACCTAATGTTCTTGGGCTATTGAACAAGACTGATCAGCGTGCTCATCCTAACATATTTTCATTTGAGAGTGTTCTCCAAAAGCTGAAATGCGCAGAGAAACAAACTTTGTCAGTATATGTATGGGACGCGTCCCCCTCCCCAGAAGAGGGTGTATCGTGAACTTGACCAGAGACTTTAAAGACTTAAGGATCAGTTAGCTGTCGGTCAAAAATCTCCTATAGAGTTTCTTGATTCAACAGCACATTTAGTGAAACTTGGTTAATTAAATTACTGTTATTATTCTTATATTATTAAGGCTATATCCAAGTAATACTAATATTTTTTAGTCAAAACTATTATATGATGTATATTATGCCTATGCAATTCCGACATTAATCGAATTTCATCCCCAAGAAGTGTTGAACAAAAAATATTAGTGGGTAATAAGAATAATTTATTTTGGACCACAGAGTGTTTTTTGTAAAAAATTTAAATAAAAATATTTGGAGTGAGTGATGTAAAAACAGGACAACTTCATTTTCTGTAGGTACAACAGGTAATTACTGCTAATCCCCCAAGCCAATTTAGTTCAAATTCGCCTACACTTTTACAAAAACTATTTAGTAGGCGAAATTGCACTGTAGGCGAAACTAGACGCCACCTTCCTAAATTGTAATGTGTAGCGAGGCAGTCGAGATTTGGTTAAAAATCATTCCTAAATTGTGATGTGTAGCGAGGCATCCAAAACTTGGCTAGAAATCATTCCTAAGTTGTAATATGTTGCAAGGCAGCGAAGATTTGATTAGAAATCATTCCAAAGTTGTCATGTGCAGCAATGCAGCCAAGATTTGGTTAGAAATCATTCCTACGTTTTGGTGAGTAGTAACAATCTGGAAAACCGCCAGACCTGTAAGGGTAAAAAGAGACTGGATAAATTTCCAATAGATGTATTGTCCAAATTATTTACCGCATCTTTTACCGTTCTTTCTTCCCGATTGGTAGGTGTGGGGGCTAGTGCACCCATTTGAACCACTGTTACGGGGAACATGAACACATCTGCAGTATATAACCCGTTCACTTCTTGCCACTTCTTTTGGACCTTGCTGCTGACCTGGGAGGAGCACCACCTTTCGCCTTGATAATGACGTCACCACATGATCGCTCACGTAGGGCTACCATAAAACATGACACACCCAGTGAAACGCAACATGACATCACTCCCATGGTCCATAACGGGGTTAATAAGAAGAAGCAAGAAATGTACGCACACTACTACTCACATCTTGATAATAAACTCTAAAGGGACAAAATCAAGGCCAGGCCTATAATATTTTTGGGAACTGACTAATTGCAGGCGGCAACACTTGGAATCAACGTTGTTTGATTGTCAACAGCTGTGAGTCATGAGACATGTTCGAGTTTCAATTACCCATTTGCGTCTTCTACCAGGTGTCGAGAGCGTTTGAGCAGTACTTACAAATCTAAAAAAGAGGAACGGGCACTTTCAACGAATGACATGCCAAAGCATACACTCGAAAATCAGTTGGGTTAAAAATCAACCCAAATCAACCGGCTTGATTGAATATGAACCCAAATGAGTTCATATTCACTCACCCCAGCTGGTTTGGGTTAATTTTTAACCCAACTGGTTTTAGTGTGTATCACCAAACATCCTAATTTACTGAACTATAGCTTCGCTAACGCATTTCTTTCTTTATGGCATTCAATATGATATGTACCTCGATAGGGTTTCAAGAAGGCATATTTTTAGTTCAATTCGTCTTACTCAGTGCAGCCGTACAGGGCGTTCTAGAATATTCTCTGTCTGTTTTAGAAAGTGTATCGTGCACGAGAATGGGGCCCTCGATAGGTAAAAACTATCAAAAATATTATAATACCTCTCAGCCAATCGGAATAAGGGAAAGTCTCGTGAGATAAAATACATATTTTATTGCAGTTTAGCCATTTATTTACCCAACGTAACGGCCAAAACTGGCCAGCGCTATTCATAAAAAATGCCATTCAGTTTTCATTACGTTTTTCATTTTTGCCTCAGAAACATAGCTTATGGCCCCCGCATTGTAACGAGCTCATTGAGCTCTTTCCAATCAGGGGTGTTTAGCTATGTTTTTGAAGCAAAAAAATGGGAAAAAAATAATTATTCAAAAATGTTGTTTGCAAGTGTCGTCTGCTTTTCATGTTAGGTAAAGGGTTAACGACGCTTTCAACAACCAGTGTCACATCCAGTCGGACTGTTTTGTGGGTGGAGAAAGCCGAAATAACCAGAGAGAACCAGTGAGCAGCGGCGAGCAACTTTATAACTTACTAACGCTGTAGAGTTAGCAGAGTTAGCAGTGGTTGAAGGCAAATAGACCATTGGCGTGTAGCACGCCTTAGTACACAGCCCTACCGTGGCCTCAAGTCGACAAATGGGATTAAGTGTCTTGCCCAAGAACACAACGTAGATAATTTATGTTTATAGTTGATCCGTAGTAATACACCTAAATTATCAGATCCCTAACTAATGTAAGAACTCAAATGCTGATGCATTTTTATATAAGTCTATCACATCGTACGGGGCAGATATAAGATGGTTTCGGTCAGTGGCGGCGAATGGGGGGCCTGGGTCCCCCACTTTTCCTCCCCCCGTCCCCCAAGATCAAACTTCAAATTACTATCTGACCGTGGTTGTCCGACCCAATATCACACCCGCAAACGGCACACAATAATACACATCATGTCAAGTGTTGCAGAAACGCTTAGATATCGCTTCCAGGGCGTCCCAATATGAAAACATTTCCTGGATAGATCCCCCACCCCCCTCCCCCCAACGGGAGGGGAACACCCTTCTCCATAGTTCGGCGATTTGAACGTGGTGGCTACCCCCTGAAGAGGGGTAGCCACTGCGTTCAGATCGCTGAACTACCCCCCCCCCCCCCCCCCCATCCTCCTCTAGCTCAAGCCTGCGGCGTTTGGGAGTTGCCATCGACATCTCGATCTTGGACTCCCATATCATACTTAGCCCCCCCCCCCCCCCCCCCCCCCCGATGAAATTTTATTTCTGGTAGTCGCAACGCATGGAACATGGACTTCCCAACAACCTATTTAATTAGTACGTATCACACAACATATTGCTGGGTCCGTAACAGCCCAAACCAAACCAGATCTCCGTGGTATAAACGACCATGTGTGTGACAGTCAACGGGTGAATAAAGAATATCTAGTGTTTTTGAGTGGATACCGAAAATTATCTCACGAGTGACCGAGACAAATATTTATTTTTCGCGAGCGATTGCGCGAACGAAAATTCCCATTTGCCTCGGTCACAAGTGAGATAATTTTCGGTATCCACTCAAAAACACTCGATTTTCTTTTTATTATACACTTTTTATAAGAATCCGATAATTCCACTCGTTTCAACCTTGAGCTGATGCATAAAAGTAAACAGCGCATTGAATCATTGATACGCGGAAGTAATTTGATGGATACTCGGAACAGATAGCGTCTTGCAATCTAATTCAGCTGGTGTGTTTCTAGTCCAAACATGGCCTAAAAGTCCGTAATATAAATTTTTGTTTTGGTACGTCCTTTGAAAGGACTTTCAGATCATGTTTGGACTAGCGAGTTTCATGCATCAATTCAAGGTGAATACGTGTTGAATTAATGCTGGAAATGATTTTTATCCACTCAAAAACATTAGATTTCCTTTTCAATATACGTTTTTAGAACAAATTGATCATTTCCAGTGATAATTTGACTCGTATTCACCTTGAAGTGATGCTTTGAAAGCAGCCATTTTGATTAATACCGTGAAAGTGAAAATTTCTATATCTTCACAGTGGAGGATACGATTGCTATCTTTCCGCAATTTGTTCGATAATCTATCGTTTAGCGTATAATAAAACTAAATATGAACTTGACAGGGCATAGAACGTGGAGAATAGATTGCGGCTGAAACAATCGAGAAGTGGAATTCTCACTAACGTTAACCCATAACCCGGCTCGAACCGTGGACAATTATATGTGTCTTGAATAAAAATATTATTTTTATTTTTGCCTCGGAAACATTGC
The DNA here is from genome assembly GCA_031216915.1 of Pictodentalium vernedei. Classification (NCBI taxonomy): domain Eukaryota; kingdom Metazoa; phylum Mollusca; class Scaphopoda; order Dentaliida; family Dentaliidae; genus Pictodentalium; species Pictodentalium vernedei. The sequence goes on along the minus strand of CM062295.1, from coordinate 540,287,807 downwards.
TTATCAACCCTCATTGGAACGAGTCCGAAATATAAACACGGATGGATCAGGATATGGGACATTTCCAGGTAACATTAAACCCTCTAAGTGTCTTTTAAAATAACTTTTTATCGGGTTTGTATAAGGTTGACAAAAGTTATATTAATTTATTTATTTATTGGGGTTTAACGACACTTTAACAGCCAGGGTCATATCATGTCGGTGACAGTTTTACGGGTGGAGGAAGCCAGAGTACCCAGGGAGAATCACCGAGCAACGACGAGCAGCTGTCAGCTCTCCAACATCGTAATTCTGAACCACGGCACAGGCAGGGTTTGATTGATTGAAGACATGCGCACCACCGACGTGCAGTACGCCTTAGTACACAGCGTCATCGTGCACCCATGTAGGCAATCGGGGTTAAGAGCCTTGCCCAAGGACACAGCGCGGGAGCGCGAATCAGTTCCTGAAATGGTCACCCATGACTCATCAAACTACTAACCGCGCTCGACATTGTTTAACTTCGATGAGCTGATGAAAACCGGTTACCGCGACGCCACCGCACCCCGACAAAAGTTATAAAACCGTGATGTGTGGTATATATATACATAACGACACGAGCGTGTGAATGTGTTAATCGATATGGCACGAGTGCCAGCGCGGAAGGATTGAACGAGAGGCCGCAGGCCTCGAGTTTTATCCTTCCGCGATGCGGCCTTGAGTTCTATCCTTCCGCGCTGGCACTCGTGCCATATCGATTAACCTATTCACACACACGTATCGTTCTGTGTTATTACAAGCCTTCACGTCCATAAAAGCAGTTATTACAAGGACACTCAGCAATTCATTTGACAACAATCAACAAAAAGAACACATTTTATCGCAAAAAAATTTGTGAGGGGAACCCGTGTTACTATTTCGTCCCCGAGTTCTAATGTGTTATATGTGCCTAGTGGCACACAGAACACACTGGAACTCAGGGGATGATTTTTAGCTATCGCTGGAGATTCAATTTTAATTGCGGTGCACGATTTGTAGAATATTCCAGTGAAATTTCGCTTCCTTATAAAATAGTACGTCAATGATTTCCGTTCCGCACATACGTGCGGAACAGATTTTCATTTTCCGCATAATTTAGTGTTGCTGTAGATTTCATAGAACAGGCGTGTAATAAAAAGTATATTCCTATCCATGCTATTGTGTAGAAGAACATTTTAAGCAATGTAAAATAAGTTCTCTCTGCGGTCTGAAACGATCAAATGACAGAAATTAACAGAAAAAGGTTGGTACACGCCTCAGAATATTTCGCGCCGCACAACTGGATATTAAAATGCCTCATATCATATATTTATTTATTTATTTATTTATTTATTTATTTATTAGTGTTTAAGGCCACATACTTATGCACAATGGCTAATCATGACCGTGACAGTTTTACGGGCGGAGGAAGCAGGAGTACCCGGAGAGAACCACCGAGCAACGGCGAGCAGCTGCCAGCTCCGCAACATCGTAATTCCGCACTGCAGCACAGGCAGGGTTAGATTGGTTGAAGACATTCGCACCATGGACGAGCAGTGCGCCTTAGTACACGGCGTCATCTTGTCCCTCGTGTGGACAATCGGGGTTAAGTGCCTTGCCCAAGGACACAACGCGGAAGTCTGAATCGATCGCTCAGACAGTCACCCATCCGAGGACTAACCGGGCTCGACGTTGCTTAACTTCGGTGATCTGACGAGATCCGGTTACCGCGACGCCACCACGCCCCGACAAAAGTTATAAAACCGTGATGTGTGGTGTATATACACATAACGACACGCGTATGTGAATGGGTTAATTGATATGGCACGAGTGCCAGCGCGGAAGGATTGAACGAGAGGCCTCAGGCCTCGACTTTTATCCTTCCGCGATGCGGCCTTGAGTTCTATCCTTCCGCGCTGGCACTCGTGCCATATCGATTAACCTATTCACACACGCGTATCGTTCTGTGTTTATTACAAGCCTTCACGTCCATAAAAGCAGTTATTACAAGGACACTCAGCAATTCATTTGACAACAATCAACAAAAAGAACACATTTTATCGCTGACCAAATTTGTGAGGGGAACCCGTGTTACTATTTCGTTCCCGAGTTCTAATGTGTTATATGTGCCTAGTGGCACATAGAACACATTGGAACTCAGCGGATGATTTTTAGCTATCGCTAGCGATTCAAATTTTAATTGCTGTGCACGATTTGTAGAATATTCCAGTGAAATTTCGCTTCCTTATAAAACAGTACGCCAGTGATTTCCGTTCCGCACATATGTGCGGAACAGATTTTCATTTTCCGCATAGTTTAGTGTTGCTGTAGATTTCATAGAACAGGCGTGTAATAAAAAGTATATTCATATCCCTGCTATTGTGTAGAAGAACATTTTTTAAGCAATGCAGAATAAGTACTCTCTGCGGTCTGAAACGATCAAATGACAGAAAATAACAGAAAAAGGTTGGTACACGCCTCAGAATATTTCGCGCCGCACAATTGGATATTAAAATGCCTCATATTATATATGATCAATTTTATATATAGAGGATATGGAATGAGTGTTTTTCCCATATAGCATTTATGAATCGAGTCTAAGAATTTTCCGTTTTGGCGAGCCTCTGGCGAGCCCAAACGGAAAATTCGGACGAGTTTCATAAATATTATATGAGAAAAACACTCATTTCATATTCTGTTTATCATATGACACACATACACACAAATTAGCTAGTATGAGTTTTTAACCCATCACCTAACTTGAATTGCAGACGGCACTTGGAAAAACATCCTCGTATAACTAAAAAAAATCATTTTTTGCTTCCAAAACATAGGTTATGACCCCTCATTGGAACGAGCTCATTGAGCTCGTTCCAATGAGGGGTCATAACCTATGTTTTGGAAGCAAAAAGTGAAAATTTAACAAAAAAAGGAATAGCGTTTTTCTTGTAGGTAAAAGATTAATACAATAAAACCCACCCTAAATAGGACAGATAACGTAAATTCTCTCTTCTGAAATTATGCAAATGTGACCCAGTTGTATTTTGTTTAGCCAATCGAATTGTCTATTTTTGCAATTGACCAATGAAAGCTCCAAACTCTAATTATGCAAATTATGAAAATGTGGCCCAGTTGTATTTTTGTTCAGCCAATCAAATTGTCCAGTTTTGAAATTGACCAATAAAATTGACGGAAGGCTTTATTTATCACTGATTAATATGAAAACTATATATCAAATGTTTTAAAGTGAACGAAACGGACGAGTCATATGATAAATAAAAATATAAGCATAAAACACACGTGACGGATATATATTATACAAACAATCAACTGGTTGTGACTCCTACGAGTAAAGTTAAAGTTTTTTATCCAAAAATAAGTCTTCGAAATTCTATGTTTCAAGGAGAAAATACACAAACATATTTTTCAACTATTGTATTAGCTTTATGAAATTTGAACCATGCATTATTTTGGACGAGGTGGGACAAAGCTGTGTTACAGAAACAAATATTTACTTGTAATTTCAATTTTGAAGTTACGTTGAAATCTCTGGACTAAAAATCATAAAGGCAAATATAAAAACATTACACCGGCGTCAAACTTTGGACATCAAAGATCAGAATATCTTTCAGAGTCATATGAATATTGGTCCGTTCAGTCGAACGACTATCACTTTTCTGTAATTTTTTAACTCTCAACAAAAATGCCAAACTGTGATATAACCCCAAGGAACGAAGAAAGTGTTTATTCTCTTAGCAAATGCAGTTCCAGTTTATTAAACTTTGGGTCGCCATTCGCACAGAACCAAAATGCCACGTTTGCATTGCTTTGAAGAAGTACCCCAAGTGTATTTCCCCCTGAGAATTCAGCCCTTAGGCTGTATATATCTTGGTAGTGTTCTAACACTACCAATAATCCTCAAATCAGTGCAATGTGCGCAGCATCTCACAAATATCTGACATTTTCTTGTAGAGTAGATTTAACAAACAAAAGCTGTCTTTTTACGATGATTTCTCTTTCCGCTTGAACGTTTGATTATTTTGCTCTGTTGAAATCTATTTAAAAATAAGAAAGTGGCGTTTTCAACATCTTTTGATGTGCTTGTTTTGTAACTGTTATCTGTTCATTATATCAACAGTGTACGCGTCATGATATATAATATAAACACTCTTCTGCCAGTCAAAATAAAAAGTCAAGAAGGTGAGATTTGCTAATTTTGTCCCGGGAAGAATAAAAACTTGCTCATTGCTGTAAATTACTGCCAAAGACATTCGCTAAACAAAGAGTCAAATTTGACTATAGTGTTGGTAGGTCTGATACTGAGAGCTCTTCGTAATGACGCATTATCTGTGAACTAGTTGCATCTAATTGGCTTGCCACGAAGAGACAAGTTTCCTTCTGTTACTTTTAATAAACGAAAACAACAGACAACTCTGAAAGCTGTCTGTTGTTTTCGTTTAGTAAAAGTAGCAAAAGGAAACTTAGCTTTATTTTCCCCTGATGTCATAGGCGTTTTCTCTACAATTAATTGCTTCTTAATTGAACCTTCCTCGCTCATCTACTAATTTCAAGGCAGATAATTTCATTGAAAGTCGATTTTCATGACGGGATAAGTCAGGAGTGAAAGCTCATTGGTCACATATAGACAAGTGATTGAGCTGCCGCCTTCTCTGGGGAGGGCGGATGTTGCTATAAGTAAACAATGGGTAAGAAAAACGAATTTCTAAGATTTTCAATTTTCTAACGCCTCGCAATACTGATTGATGTTTTGAATAATGTACTTCGATACTATGAAAAATGAATAAGTTGGTGTATACTATGAAAAATGAATACGTTGGTGATAAGCACATTTCTCGTGGCAAAACAAATTGAATATTTTTAGCATATTTTAGTTGCTGTTGATAAAAAGAGACCAGATTGAAAAGTTACCAGTTTTCGTGCTAGCCAAGGATCACGAGGTTTGATGAAATGGAAGCTGTTACGCCGTGACAAGAGGCACGATGTAACAGCTTTCACGTTATCAGGCGCCATCGATAGGGAGGATGCGTTGATTCACTTGACGTCATGTGGGGGCGGGGGAGGGGTAGAGTTGCGAAGTTCATGGCTGACAATGGCTGACAATTTTCTTCATTGGTAGAGATTTGCAGGAAAGTTAGCTCTCCTTAAATTTCTAAAGCTGTCGTAAATTTAACGCTAACGGTATGGGAATTTCGTATAAAAATTGAAATTTCGAAATGTTAGCGAAGTTGTATCATCGATGTGCGCATCATTTCACAAACTCTATTGAGTTCCCTGTAAAATAATATTAAAATAAAGATGCTGTCTTTTTTACAATTTTTGCCTCAATCAATCTGAAGGTTTGACTTTTTACTCTCTGTTGAAATCCATTCAATAATAAGAAAACGGTGATTTTTCAACAGCTTTTGATGTTCTGTTTGATATTTTTTCTGTTCATTATATCAACAATGTGCGCATCGTGGCATGTAATACAGATACCGTACTTTCCATTAAAATAAAAAGTCTAGGAGGAAAGGTTTGCTATTTTTTTCTGGGAAAAATAAAAACTTACTGTAAAAACATATTTACTAGTCAGAGAGCCAAAGCGGACACTTAGTGTTGATAGGTGTGATACAGGTAGATATTCCTTATTGTGGATTATCTGTGGAACAGTTGCTTCTAATTATCCCACCACAAAAGGCAAAGTTTCCTTTTGTTACTTTTAATAAACGACAACAACAGACAGCTCCAGTGTTGGTAGGTGTGACAGATATTCTTAATGACGAAGTATCTTTCTCAGGCGACTTTTTTTCTAACTGCAAGTGGGCTGGCGGTTTTTTATTTTAATTTTTATTTTTGTAATTATTTCTTTGCCATCACAAGTTCATGTTCTTGGTTTGTTTTATGTTTCGGGCCTCGTAATCTACAGAACAGCATGTGTGATGGCGTATTTCGTCCCTTGAGTGCAAGAAGGCTTTGTAATGCTAAAGCATTGTAGAGCCTTGCTACACTCAAGAGACAAATTTAAACATTTTATTAACTTGGGTAAAATATCAGACATAAACGATTTAATTTTTATTTTTTTAATTTGCATTGGTTATAAAAAGAGAGCATGCGGCAGTTAAAAGGACCATGCGGGAGGGATTGTTAACTTTTTTTAGACCAAACCATTGAGTTGTTTTTAATCCTAAACCCTGCTGACCAATATTCCAACTACATCATCAAGGCATGCCTTCCACAAAGTCATGCCTTAATGATGTGGTTGGAGTTTTTTATCAGTGCCTTGCACAAAGTCATGCCTTGATGATGTAGTTGGAGTATTTAATCAGTGGGGGCTTGGGAAATCACAGTTGGACAAAACAGGTTTACTCATCTCCCCTCCCCACGGAATCAGTCATCTTCTCTACGCCCCTAGCCCAAGTTCTGCTTATAAAGCAAATTTTTCTCTTTCTTTGCTGTTATCTATAACGGCATTTTCCAATAATACTGGCAATATTGAAATCATTGCGATCAAACTGAACAATACCTTTTCTTAACCCTTTACCCAACGAATCGCCCGCATCCGCCCGCGTAATATGCAAATTCAGCAGCTGAAAAAAAAAAATATATGCCGAAAAATTTCAACAAAACCATGTCATGTGACCCCTCTTTGAAACGAGCTCGTTGAGCTCGTTCCAAAGAGGGGTCACTTGATATGGTTTTGTTGAAATTTTTTGAAAAAATTTAAGAAATGATATTTAAAATAACAAATTTTGAAATCGTCTGCGTTGGGTAAAGGGTTAATATGAAGTAGGTTCATTTTTCTCCTTGAAGTGTGTAATTATTTTGAAAATTGTTGGCTTTGTAAAATATATCTTTTATACGACCTGTGAAAATCAAACAGATATATTTAATTGGTGTTTATTAGCCTGTCACTTATAAGAAGTTGAAGTGCTTGTGTTCACTGAATGTTGGCGACGTTTTTCCGTGAAGCCATTGATACCCACTCAAATTGTCAATTTAGAAATAATATATGTTATAAAAAATGCATTTGAATTTGTTATAATGGCATTTATCTGTTGGGAGTTGCCGCGTTTATAAATTACATATAAGTCAACGATATGGTATGTATTCTTTAGTTATTTCTATCCGTTTCCATACACTGTATTGCTGGCTTGATATCACAAACCAACAGGAACCATACGCCAGTGGAATTCTTCTAACAGCAATCTATTAAAGCGGGTGGTTCCTGTCGGTTAGACACAACGGGCAGATCAAGCCAGCAATATGAGTAGAGCAAGCCCGCACAGGGACGTGGCGACAGGGGGGTATGGGGTGTCACTCCACCCCCCCCCCCCCCCCAATCCTGGCCAAAATGTCCTATAGTTGGAAATTCGGAAGGAAAGTCATGAATAGTTGGAAATTCCATCTATCTGGATTTTAGAGCTTCTTTGGTGATGTTAATGTCTCCTTTCCTTCCCAAAATTCCAACTCGGTTTTAAATCGGCAAAAATTTCAACTGTTACTATTTACAACTACAGTGTACGCAACACCTATCTTCATTATGTTAATCGGTACGAGATTTCTATAGTACGTTTACTTATCGTAATAACAATATCCTCAAAATGAACTTCAAGAAAATCGCATCATGTAAAATCGTTATCCGGAGTTAATTCCATCATTCACACTTACAAATGATGAAACATCGAAAATTGATCATTCCTGCATAAGATCTGATTTAATGTGAGGAAAGTGTGAATTGCTCAAAGTTCTCAGCTCGAGCAATTGTTTAGCACATATTCAATTCCCAGAATAATACCAAATAATAATAACAACCTGATAATTCTATCATAAATGTGTTGGCACTTCAGTAACTAGAATAAATTTTATGCCCCATTTCATGACTTCATTTTCAAAATTTTTCTCGGTAGTAAATTTCCAACTAGGGGGAGGGACCGGGAGGGGGTTCCCCCTCCCGGTCCCTCCCCTAGTAGGAAATTCGCTAACCTACACCCCCCCCCAATCGGAAACCTCTAGCCACGTCCCTGAACACGCAATGTAATTTACGTTTACCAGGTATATCCAAAATACATTTATCAGAGGTAGAAAAAAAACTCGTTTACTTATTACGGTATAAGACTGAACAAATTATTTGGTTCTCGGACACCTCCTTTATTCAAATTGAGCCCCTTCGTTGAACATTTTTATTGAGCTTGCAGTGTCTTCCAAAGTTATTATGAAATTACGAGACTTTAAAATTTTACCTTTTTTATTGATGTATATTCATTTGCGCATGTTTTCAACAAAGCTTGATTAAAATACTGTGTCTGTGTATTATATTTGCTTTGTAAACATTCAGTTTGCTCTGTTCTACAGAAAATATCTCAAATATTGTGTGAATGGAATTTATTGTTCCAAAAAGTTACATAAATATAACTGAACACAAATGTATTTCATATTTCTTTATTAACTGGTTAAGTGCTGGAAGTCCAAATTTGGGTATTTTTCTGAAGTGCAGGTGCCACAACTTAAAGGCTTCGTATTCTGTGCATGTGCGCCATAAAATCCATGAACTGAAATTATTTATTTTTTTTTTTTTTTCATTTCATTTATTTATTCACTTTTAACCATTTACATGGTGTAAAGCTAGGTGTGAATAACAAAAATATATAGTACACTGCATGTCCGGGGTAGTCAGTATATACATTACATGCAACCCCTCCAGCGCTGTATGTCGATCATTCAGCATACTGACGTTACGACCGCAATCCTAAGATTAGAGAGAATCAAGGAGTGTTGTCAACAGAACCGTCACACAACCTATTGGGGTTATGGGACTGCACTGCTGCCAAACTTCCCCACCTTGAAAGTATAGGGTCTTATTTGTCAGTACAAGCTGCTGGGGGCTACATGAATGAAATCTACCGGAGAAGGTATATAAACTCTAACTGCCTAATAAATCGGGCCACAGGGTTGAAAGGGGCTTGTTCCTCATACCGTCCCTGCGCGCCTTCGGCGCGCGAAACCATTCCTTTTTTTCAAAATCGGGCTATATATGTTCGGTGTGTGGGGGTTTAGGAGGTAATTAAGAATTTAGCCTGTATGGATTTGCTTTGAAAAATGTTCTTGTCTTGTTAAAATTTATGGGAAAGTGCCTACAGGCACTTTCCCATATATTTTAACAAGGCAAGTACATGTGAACAATTTTTCTGACCAAAAATAATTTAGCATTCTACCACTTATCAAACGCAAAAATTAAAATAAAAGCCTCCCTCCCTCCTCGCTCCCTCCCTCCATCCCTCATTGATTTGAAAAAATTAATTGCTGGAGGACCAAATTTTTTTTTGTTTATTTGGCCTAAATAGTTAAATGAGAGTTACCCGTCTCTTGAAAAGTGCCAGTCGGAAATGATGGAGTCCCCGAAATTAATCACCTTGAAAAAATATTTTGTTCTGAAAAACATTTGACGCATTGAACTGAAATTTTGTATCTTTGCGGAATATTCCAGAGAAAAAAAGAGGGAGATTTGATGAATTTTTGGGATTAAAAAATACAATTGATTATTGGTGAGTTTTGGTTGGGCATTCCACAAAAAAAAAATCAGAGGCTATGGAGACGTAAGGCTGGGGGACTTCAGCACCCCCCCCCCCCCCCACACACACACACACACGCCTTTTACTGTAAAAAATTAAACATGCAACTACTAAGAGATTGACAATCCGATATTTTAGGACACAGTCACACAGAGCGAAATAAACGCCATATAAGTATGAGGTTTCATGGTTTATAGGGTACATGAGTTCGACTCCATAGGCTCATCTGTTGCATGTGACCAATATCATAATCTGTCCCCTTTCATGTCAATTAATGACTTTCGCGCCAGATTTTGGTACATTCAGCGAGTCAGCCTATGAGACTTGATTAACCATGTAATTGTCTGAATGATCTGGAATAATAATACATGATTATTAGCAGTTTTTTGGTTGTTTGTCTCTCGGGAAAATGCGATTAACCCTTTACCCAACGTAACGGCCAAAACCGGCCAGCGCTATTCTCAAAAATTGCCAATTAATTTTCATTATTTTTTTCATTTTTTGTCTCAAAAACATAGGTTATGACTCCTCGTTGGAACGAGCTCGTCGAGCTCGTTCCAACGAGGGGTCATAACCTATGTTTTTGAGACAAAAAATGAAAAAAAATTAGTTATTCAAGAATTATTTTTGCAAGTGTCGTCTGCTTTTCATGTTAGGTAAAGGGTTAAAAGAAGAAACTATGTCTTCCCCTTTGAGGTTTGTCAAAGATAATTGCTAGCCACATAATTTTGTTTTTGTGGCAGAACAAAATAACAAATTTCAGTGCTCAGAATGCAGGAAATAGCATTCTGAGACGTTTTGGGTTTTTTTTTTAAATTTCCAGGGGAGCATGCCTCCACCCCTCCAATGTTCCCGGGCCCTCACGACATTCAGCTCTCCCCACACACACTTTCAAAATCGCTCCGCGGCCTCTGAAAATGTGCACGTGACTGGTACTTTCCATCCTGTAGACTTTTCTCTCTTATTTGCCGCATAAACCCCAGTTTTAGGACTGTTGTGTGAAGGGCTATACTTGACAAAAATATTTTGACGATCATATTTTTTTCAACCCAGGCGTAATAATGGTCGGCTTTGGGAAAATATTTAGTACTGTAACACCTTTACCAGAATGCTTGTATATTTCACTAGGTGCATGTGAAAAGCAAATAGCGTCCTCCAGTGCGCCTTAGTGCAGGCAAATCATTTAAATCTGACCACATCGGGAAACGTAAGGTAATTTATCAAATCACTCGCACCACTTGATTTCTTATAAATGGTCTGTTAATATTAGTTAATAAGATTACCTGAATATCGATATTTTGGATGACCATGCTTGTTTGACCTTTCGGGCTATCTGAACGGAAAGTGAAGGTCAGGATGTCACTGGAAACTATTCTGAAAATGTATGATAAATATATGTTAAGCATCCAAGTCTACATCGTGTCGTTAAAAGTGTTATGCGTACTTTGTGCTTGTACAGAATCTTTTATCGCGACGAGACTCGGTTTTGGGGACGTATTGCTACTCGTCGCGCTTACGCGACCAGTGGTTATACCTCCCCCCAAAACGGGATGAGTCGCGATAAAAAGATTGTATATAAGTACAATAGTGTTCGCGAGTTCTCACCCAAAACCGCTGGACCGATTTTAGTGAAATTTGAAGTGATTGTCTGACATCGCATTTTGATTTTATTCAATTCAACTTGCCCAGCCCCATAGGAATTGGGTGGGGGAAATGCTCCCAAATTTTAAGAAAATGTCGTGACCCCAGGGGCATAATGTCTTGATATTTGGTACTGAGCTTTCTTTCGAGGTGTTGAATGAAACTTCTGCAAGGGTAATATTTGCCTTTGTTTTGGGAGGGGAAAGTTTTTGGCCCCGCCCGGAATTTCTATTTTCTGAACCGATGAGCCGATTTGAACCAAATTTGGTATGTAGTGTTGATGAGTTATAAGTGCCTATTTCATGCCAAAAAATCCCACACCCCCTTGGGAACCCCAGGAGCTAAAAACAGAAATATGTTCATACGCGTAAATTTCCAAAAGCGCACGGAACAGAGAACTGTCATTTGGTTTGAAGTATCCTTAGGAATAGAGGAATGAAATGGTTAAAAAGGTCGCCATCGGTTGTGTCATAGTGTACTCTAGGGGGGTTGGGATGGGAATAGCAAATCTGCTGAGTCACCATATTTGCAAAAATGTTAAAATAATCTTCTCCAGAACCACAGATCATAATCTTTTGATATTTGGTGTATAGCATCCGTAGGGGGTCAGGTACAAGTTTGTTAAAATTAAGCCCTTTGGTCCATATTTGTGCTCAATACAAGACCAAAATTTTAACTTGGTGACACTGTGAGAAGTACTCTTTAAAGAACCTTCTTCTCCAGAACAACCTGTCAAAATCTTCTAATATTTGGTATACAAAATCGTTATTAGGGTCAAATTCATGTTTGTTCAAATCATGCCCCCCAGTTAATATTTGGGCTCACTATGGGGGCCCGAATTTTAACTTAGTGCAATATGAGGTATAATATTTAAAACCCTTCAGATCTACCAGTCAGAAGTTTTTGATATTCAGTATAATCATCCTTAGGGAGGTCAGATCTACGTTTGGTCACACCAAGTCCCTGGGTTAATATTTGGGCTCCCTATCTGAGCCAGTAAGAATGTGTTGAGGGTACAAGATCCTTAAGTGTGTCAAATTTTAAGTTTGATCAAATCAAGTCCCACGATTAATATTTCTGCTCTCTATACGAGAACAAATTTTAACTTAATGCAGTATAAGGAAGTATTTTTAAAACTCTTCTTCTTCAGATCTACCGGCCAAAATATTTTGATATTTGGTATAGGGCATCCTTAAGGAGGTCAGATTCAAGTTTATTCAAATAAGTTCTGGAGGTGATGTTTGGGCTCAATGTTAGAGACTGAAATTCAACGGCATGCAGTATGGGGAATGTTCTCCAAGCATTTTCTTCTCCAGAACCACCTGTCAGAATCTTTTGATATTTGGTATACAACATCCTTAAGGGGTTCAGATTAATATTTGTGCAATTTGAGTCCTTGAGTTAGTTGCCTCCCACCCCCAAGGGAGCCCAAATTTTAACGGGGTGCAATATAGGGAATATTTTTTAAACATCTTCTTCCTCACAACCCCCAGTCAGAAACTTTTGCTATATGATATACCATCCTAAGAGGAGTCAGAGTCAGTTGTGTTAAAATAAGGTCTCTGGGTTAATATTTGTTCTCCCTATTAGAACCCGAAGTTTAACTTAGTCCAATATGATGAATAATCTTTAAAATTCTGCTTCTTTATATCCAATAGTCCGAATCCTGGTGGGGGAGTCAGTTCAAGTTTGCTGAAGTTAAGTCCTTAGGTTGATATTTGGTCTCCCTATTTCCATTACTAGACATCTGTGTATTATTTGCGATTTTGCATCTTAATACCAGAAGCAATCATCTTACTTGGACAACAGAGTTAGGAATAATTACATGATTTCATTCCCATGTAGTGTTAATGGTGCACAGATGCCAATTAAATACTTCTTTAAACAACTTTGTCAGGTAGGCGCATCAAGCTCCATGTGGGACTCTTATTTTTTATTTTTTTTCTCCCTTCATTTTCTTGCTTATACTGAGATTGGTTTCAAGTCAAAGACCCGGGAACACTGACGGAAAGTTTCAGCTGTCACCCATTATGTCGGAAAATTTGGAGATCGTAGCTTCGGGCCTGTCTCTATGTCCGTAGCTCACCGCGCGCTTCCTATGGACACAAAATACAGTTTGTTTCGAGTCAAGAGGCGGGTTTCCCTATATCGTGTTCCAACGTATATGGGTTTCTTCCAATAAAGATCTACTTAGGCACTTCAAGAGTGACATTAGGTTGCGCTCACACCAATTGCATGCTACTATAATCCCTAACGCGCGGGAGAATTGCGAAACCCCACATCATAAACTACCCCCTCCCACCTCCAACCCCTCCTGATATTGATATTCTTTTCCGCTCTCCGCCCGGCTAAAGAAATCAATGAGCTGGATTAAAAACAACCCAAATCAACTGGGTTGAGTGAACAATCATCTTTCTTGGACTTAGCGACAACTAGCACTATAAAGTTATCACATTATCCACAGAGTACAACAACTTTCTTTCCTTGGACTACAAGTTCCGGGAGTGCATGTACACCCGAACTTTACTTCTTTTTGGGGTATGCGAGCAGATTGAAATACCTGACAGAACAATAGAGTAGGTGTTCAAGTGACGTCATTTGAATACCTCTAGTCAACTGAAAATACCCGAGTCCGTGCGTTTTGATGACTGAACAAAATACAAGGGGTAAGTTAGTTACAGTCAGTGTTTCATGAATTTGAATAATCTGTCTCGTGCTGTAACACCTCGCCGGTACGTGACTTACAATGTGTTACTCAATGCACGGGACATAGACAGAACGTCATTCGCGTTCGAACTGTCATTTTTTTATCGAACGTGATCGATTTGGGCGGAGGCATAGTATTGAACGAGAAGACGAAGGGGTGCAGTAAAAATGACAGTTCGAACGCACATGCTGTTCTGTGTTTATTGCACGCCAACAGTTTACTAAAAATTATTAATCGATTTTGGCGGAGGAATAATATATTGAACTCGAAGCCTTCGGCTTCTTGTTTAATATCATCCCTCCGCCGAAATCGGTCGAGTGCGGAGAAAATTGACAGTTCGAAGCGTATGCTGTTCTGTATTTATTGCACTCCTACAGTTTACGAAAAAAATATTAAAAACACAAATTATTGCCAAAAATAATCCAAACGTAAAAAAAAAAAAATTAAATAGTCCTCGCACGTGATCCGTATTGTTCAAGGACAATAAAACAACATCATTGTTCGCTTCAGTTTTTGCAGAAAAAGCGTGTATTTTATGAAAATAAAAGCATAGGCTTGCATTAAAGGTTGTTCACATTCACGAAATTCCTCCAGCTTGATTGGTAACTTTCGACAATATGTTAATTATCTTGACCTTATCGGTACAGCCCTATCAACGAGAGCCACATTGTGCGCGTCTTTGGCCCAATTGTGCGGTTACTTTCCTCGGCATAACGCATTTACTTGTACAAACCTACATTATGGGGTTTTATTATCCAATTACAAATGCTATTTTTAGAATTTATAGAAATATCACTGCGGGGTTACATCTAAAATAGAAATTTAATCTTCTTGCGGTGAATAATACTTATAGAAATCGTGTGTATTGTAGGGTTAACTCTGCTGTGAAAATAAACACAATGCTGGATTGTTCCTACAAATACCCCCATGGACGTGACAACCGTTACGTTCCTCATTCAACATCCGTTATCAGCCGAATAAAATCGATAAAATCGGTTGATAACGAATGTCGAATACCGAACTGTGAATAAGTAAGGGTTATCACGTCTCCGATACCCTCACAATTTACCGGCGTCATTCCCTGATGAAGGTTTAGGAGGGTGTTAAAAGATTATGTGGGTGGGCTGGGGGGAGATGGACTGGGGTTAAGGATGAGTTTAGGATACTGCACCTTCGAAACAACTGGCAACATCCTTTTATGCCATGCCATGTATTTTTAACCGATATCAGCAGAGATGCAAATACCCGCTAGTCACTCTTTTTTGTGCTTACGTCGTCATGGTGTCGTCTTTCTAATCTACATCAACCATCTGGCCTTCCAGTGGGAAAATGGTTAGAGCTGAAGAAATGACCGAACTGACTGGACGTGCAGCATGTCTGTGCACAAAAATGTGTGGACGTATGGTGGGGGAGGGGCACGCCCCAATTACACTCTAAAATCAGTTGGATTAAAAATCAACCAAATCAAGTGGGTTAAGTGAATATGAACCCAATTGGTTTTAGAGTGTATGCATACGCCTCCACAGTTCCGTCTCTGGATAGAGTTAACCCTTTACTTAACACGACAAGAAGACGACACTTGCAAACAAAATTCTTCAATAACTATTTTTTTCATTTTTTGTCTCAAAAACATAGGTTATGACCCCTCATTGGAACGAGCTCGACGAGCTCGTTCCAAAGAGGGGTCATGACCTATGTTTTTGAGACGAAAAATGAAAAAAAAAAGAAAATTAATTGGCGATTTTTGTGAATAGCGCTGTCCGGTTTTAGTCGTTACGTTGGGCAAAGGGTTAAAAGGAACATTTTGTCTTTGTAGTATAAAACGTTGAGAATACTTGATTTGGGGGTTTCGCAATAATTACAATTGTTGCAACATGTTAATAGCCGTTTTTCTCCACCCACATTTAGAGACAATAAAACCACTTTAGTTTACAATCCGCCCAAAAAACAATACTATAGTATTCATCTTATAACTTCTAATTAAGCGGTGAATACGTCTCAAAATTTACTGCGACTGGTACTAAATGAAAACAATTAACATGTAACAAAAGATGAGCTAAATTATGTAAAACCTACAGTATTTCCTGTCCTAATTATATGGTACACGGGATCAATTCACAATTTATAATAAATCAACTTAAACAAGAGTTTGATAATAAACTTACCACACAGGTAGTAATGTGTAAGACCCTGCAAGTGATACATTTTCAGTAAAGTGTGATATGTCAAACAATACAGTTCAGGCAGTGCGATAAATTGCAAGTGCATTAACCCTTGAGCTATCAGTTTGGATAGCAACAATGCTCAGATCTGTTTTCATTTGAAGAACGATCGTTTCGTTGACTATCGCTCGCCTGTCGTTCACCAAGAGCTCGCCTAAAAATAATCCTTTTTATTATATTTAAATTTTCAAACAATTTCAGCAAAACTACATCATGTGATACCCCATCGGAGCCAGCTAGACGAGCTCGTCTCAATGATGGAAGTAGAATAGTAGCGATGATTCTACCCTAGTTACCCGGACTTTTGGGGGAGCAGCTAGCGTTAAATTCCCACAAGAACGGGACTTTTTTTCCTGTGCAAAACTTTGGCTCCTTCTAGCTAGATCCGACAAATAGTGTATGTACTGTATTATTATTATATAGTATTCTATAGTGTGTATGGTGAGTCCAGACAGTGTTATACTTGTTTTCTTTAGAACGGTAGTATAGCATAGGCAGAATACATCCATGTAGGTCCGATCTGAACCTATGGTACTATTGACCGAATGTTTGGTATTATCACATGGCTGGTATAGGTAGTACGTTATGCTAGGTCAAGCGGTATTGTGACGTGGGGTGGGGGTAATGCATGGTTGTCTAGTGCGGTAGTATAAGATGTGCGGTTTATACCCCTGTTGCTTCAGTGTTAGCCATTGGTACCACTATCTATTTAAGGCGGTGTGCTGGCCCACAGATGGTATAGGTACTACGCAATGCTAGGTCAATTAGTATCGTAGGGAGGGTGTGGTGGGGTGTTGTCTGGTGCAGTAGTATAAGGTATATGGTCTGTACTCCCGTTTGTCTAGTGTTAGTATTTGGTACTACTATCCCAATGTATTTTACCAAACAGCGTGTAACGCGTAATGATAGGCTATGCGGTAGTATGGGGTAAGTTTAGAACGGAAGTATGGGATGTACGGTCTGTATCCCATGGGTCTACTGTTATCCCGTAATACTAGTAAACCACCTAATGGTTTGTACTACCCCATGGATAGTTCGCAATGCTATGCCCTTCTGTTGTGTGGTGTATGGTTGGTTTCTTGTATCGCAGTAGAGGTGTGGATGGTTCTGTGAGCATTATAACACTTGGCCGAGGGTAGAGGTCGTGATTTGATGTGACTAGCTACTGTGAAAGGCATGGGGTGGTCAAGATGCCTGGAACTGAACGGGCGCTAGGTGGCCATAACTATCTTCAGATAGATAGCCTCCGATAAGTATCCCACAAAAGGTATCTTTCAATAGTACATCACCAAGTCATAGGTATCCTTCAATGCCAGAAGTCGTATGTGGAGTCACTCGTTCTTCCTTGGGCAAGACACTTCACCCCGATTGCCTACATGGGGGCACGATGACGCTGTGTACTGAGGCGTACTGCACGTCGATGGTGCGCATGACTTCCACCAATCTAACCCTGCCTGTGCTGCGGTGCAGAGTTCAGAGTTACGATGTTGGGGAGCTGACAGCTGCTCGTCGTTGCTCGGTGGTTCTCTCCGGGTACTCCAGCTTCCTCCACCCGTAAAACTGTCACGGTCACGATTAGCCATTGTGCATAAGTATGTGACCTTAAACACCAATAAATAAATATAAATAAATAGTCACTCGTTCTAGCAATTGCTCGATAGCTTATTTGCTCGATGAGATTCGGGCCGTTCGAGCAATCTGAGATAGCTAACGAACCAGAAGTAGTGAAATAAGTCCGTAGTAATCGTACAAGTCTGTTAGGCTGGTAGAACATAGCAATGGTAAATACAATAAGGGTGATCACATGACAGACAGTAGCAGACGTGATGGAAGACTATGGTAAGACCACCAGGAGCTGTTTTGGATCTTGGAATACCACTAAGCGAATCCCTTTTTGGGAAACGTCTGTGGTTAGAGAATCCCTATTTTCTGAGATGAGCATAAGAGTCGTATGTGGAGTGACTCATTCGAGCATACGTATCACACATTCAGCATGTGTCAATATGCAGCACGTGATGTGCACATTTTCTGCACTAGCACACCCACACATCCCATCAACCACCAGTCTCACGCTCCGTGGAATCCCTTCTTTAGTCTGTCTATGTCTATAGAATCCCTTTGTCAACGAATGTGTCTATGCACTGCATGTGTTGTGTGCACACTTTGAATTTCCACATAAACACATACCGGCACATCTGACATATTCCTATGTGCTCCATATGATGTGTAAACACTGTGCACTAGCACACAAGCACATCTAGGTATCACCAGCGGACTGTTTCTTATATGTAAGGTATCCTAGCGTGCACTAGATCAAGGGAATATGAAGAGAAATACGGTACTAGATGAATGGAGCAATTTGGTTGCGCCCGTTAAAGATCTGACGGAGAACAGAGTCGACACAGGGTAAGGTATAGCTAGTCAGTATGAAGTAGTGCTAAAAGTTAATAATAGTGGTACAAAACTGTAAGGGTGGTTGAAGACTATAGTATTGGGTGACTACAATAGTGTTGGATCACACGGCAGATGGTGTGACTATGGACAAGTAAGCAGTGGTGGTTTAAGACCTACGAAGGTCTTAGGTGGCCTAGAAGGCCAGTGCAAACAGATACTAGGGACCATAACTATCTTCAAATAGATATCCTCAGAAAAGTATCATGCAAAAGATATCCTCAAAAGGTATCCTCAAATGATACCTTTCCATGTCATATATATCCTCAAATACTCGTATGTGCCAGTGTGCTGCATGCGTTATGTGCACATTGTGCAATAACACACAAGCACATATTGGCACACTAAGCATGAGCCTATGTGCTGCATGCACAGTATTAGTTACACAGTTTGTTGGTGGCCTAATATGGTATATATGGTGTCAGTTACTTTTATATTGGACGAGAGCGAAACACGAGTCCAATATGGAATTAACTGACACCATTTATACCATATTAGGCCACCAACAAACTGTGTAACGAATATATCTCACCGACTGCTGCATCGATGCACAGAACTGATAACAACAGCGATCAAAATTAAATGAGATAATTGTCACAATGTGTTCACGTGTCTTTGCCTTGTTAAAATTTATGGGAGAGTGCCTGCACTCTCACATAAATTGTAACAAGGCAAAATCATACATACCAAACAGTTTCATTTCGAAGGTAACATGACACACATCCACAGAATATGAAGCCTTTTAAGTTGCCTAACCAGCACTTCAGACCAAATATGGGCTTCCAACACTCAACCTTTCAACTTGAAGCGTTTATCGGCTGCCGCCATTTTGAATAATCAATGAACAAAGGGGATATTACCCATAGCTGTTAGCGTATATTGATGTTGAAGGCAGTATATGGTTTTATATGCAGTCTGCATGTGACGTCTTTGAACCAATGAAATTCCCAGATACTTGTAGGAGGTAAGATATTATAAGTTACAGGACGTTCAGGTGGCGGATACGGTATCATATGAGGCGAGGTGAAAACAATATTGTTTTTGCCGAGCCTCATATGACACCGTATCCGCCACCTGAATATCCTGTACCGTATTTATTATGCCAGCGAAAACAAAATAACAATCAAATTTGAACGCCGGCACATTTTCAAAACTGGTGCAAAACGCTGTGTAAGTTGTAACAAACGTGCACAGTTGTCTCCCTGTTTGTGTATAATTTCCTTGACAACACAGACAACAGCGATAGACGCTTTTCTTCGTACTGGCACTTTGTCTTGAGTGTGCAGAAACTGTCCGAAACGTCCGATTTTATAGAATTCGATCAAAATAAATGTATCTCACATGTTTTCCCATTGACTTTCATTCATTTTCCTACAATTTCATCATTGTGCAATCTTATAATTATTCAATGAAATTAAATCCATTTTCGAAGCGACGTTATCCATTTACCACAACAGAGACTACAGAATGAGCTCAACGAGAAAAAATGAAATTAATCTATTCCCGGGATAAGACAATTTTTTCTCAGTTTATTTATTCACACTATATATATTTTTCAACTTTCTAACAACGCATTTATGGGTTATATATTTTTTCTAAAGCTTTTAAAATATCAAGGCGAACACCGTACCCAAAGTGTTGTGTGTTAGCCTCAATAAGCTTAGACCCTATGTCAAGTTAGGGCCAGTCCGACTTATCCGTTATCGGTAGATCGAATACAGTAGTATTTCTCACTTCAAATAATTAAATTTACATTTAGAAAATAAATTTCACAATAAATTTATTATAAAACGAGAGAAAATGAGACATATAGACACGAAGGGACGTTTGATTGTACTGCAATTTCTTCAATATGGATATAAAAGCACCGCGAGGTGAGGAATTTCCACGTCGAAACAAATTGGCGGTACTGACCTAATACGAGTTTCGTATTAGGTCACTAATACGAGTTTCGTATTAGGTCACCTCGGGCTGCAGGTGACCCAATACGGCTCAGAACCGTCCCACTATTCGGGGGCTGTGATTGGCGAATTTCATTAGCTGGCATAATAATGTGACATATTGTGCACTAATACACAAACACATTCCATCAACTACCTGCGCCACGTTCCGTGGAATCCCATTCTGACTATACTTCTAGAATCCCTTTTTCATCGTATGTGCCTATGTGCTGCATGTGTTGTGCGTACATTGCGCATAAGCACATTTGCACGTATTAGCACATCTATCTTGTGCCATGTGCTACATGCAATGAGTATGATCAACATACAGTTTCGTATGTGTAATGCATCCTACAGGGTTAAGGAACTGTATAAATTGATGCAGGCTTAGATGAATGAGGTGATCTGATTTAGTCTATTAAAAATTTGGCCAAGGGCAGATGTCGAGACAGAATTAGGGGTAGCAACTAAGCTTGTAGTGGTGCCATAAGTCAGCAGTCTAGTACATGACAGAATAGTGTTAGCCAATAGTAAAGTACAAGGCAGTAATGACACAAGACTGCAAGGGTGATAGAAGCCTATAGTATTGGGTGAATAGTGTTGGGTCATCAGTAGCAAAATTTAATTGTACCTGCCGCTTCATTAATTCAAGTTTTGATGATCATTCCTTTATTTAGTGTTTGGAATCTAATATTATTGCGTCCGTGAAATATGACCAAACCACGACGGCCGAACTGGACCAATAAATGTATAAACAATTATCTGCCTCCAGTGCTTGGAAAGCACACTCATCAAAACACGATGTGCGTTTTTAATCGACAGTTCCCTGGGTCATGCCTTACTAAACTTGCCGAGTGGAAAGGCCCAACTCAGGAGGAGGAAGTTTGAATCTACCTCATAAACAATACTCCTCTGTCCATGTGAAGGGCTCTACTCTGAACAACCCGTGTCCCACTTCCCCAGCAGAGGTGAAGTTATAATGGCACTCCATTTTAGGGACGCGCACTTATATTTTCACTTACAGTATATAGACCTTCAACACATGAACTGATATTACCCAGTTTTGCATCATTTGCACCACTTTTATCACACTTGGAGCCCACAAGGCTTCGTCTGAGTCGCACAACCGTTCCATTGCATTACGACAAAGCATTATTTACTTTCATCTGGAGCACAAATCGTATCATTTTTCAAGCCATTCTCTTATTTTCGAAGAGGACGGACGCTGAACGTTTTGGGTATACGCAGACCGTGTCTTCATCCAGTGGAAAACAAAGGTGTGTTGTTTTAAATACAATTACACTTTTGTGCTCCAAGTCAGTAATAACGTTTTTGCACCCCCCCCCCTCCCCCCACACCTCACCCAATGAAAAATACGTTCGTGGAAATATATACCCATTACTCCTGGTACATCTTTCTAATATTCCATTCTTGCGATCCTAAAATAAGCGAAAGCCTTAGATCTTTCTGAAACTGTTGGTGTGCGGTTGTAGGTAAACTAGATTCCCGGTAGCGGGGAGGGGTCTCTTAAAAGTGGACCGAAATTCGAATTTACTCATTTTAAGTTTGCAGATAGTTTCTCTTTGAACTGAAAAGGAATGATTTGTTGGCGAATTATTTATTTATTTATTTATTGGTGTTTAAGGTCACATATTTGTTGGCGAATTCATTCCAGTAACGTTAAAGAATCCCGAAAGACTTTTGGGGGAGGTTTCAGTTTTCTCAGATGGGATCGAGTACAAAACTCTAAGTACTATTTTTTCATGTGTTTCGGCAATTTACCGCCTTGTAGATACAATTAAAATAATTTGTTTCATAATTCTGAGCACTGTACTTGGAATAGTACCCCGTTTTACTTCAATTTTCTTTGAATCGTCAGGTGTTTTGAGTGACATTCTGAAGACAAATCACGCTCAGAGTCCAGATTATTGACAACTGGTGTTGTACATCGATTCCTCCTCTACTTTAACCCTTTGAACCTCAGCGGCCGCTTTTCCGGCCAGGAACATGATACGTCATAACGACATTATATAGGATGGCTGTTCGGTAAATATTGTGGGGTTGACCAATCAGTGTTTTCAACGTGCAGCCCGTGGCTGCACGTTGAAAACACTGATTTGTCTACCCCAAATAATGAATACGGACTCTTCTAATTGCTGCCATGGGGCGCGGTGGCTCAGTTGGTATAAGTGCAGGCTGCAAGCCGAGAGGTCCTCGGTTCGAATCCCACCTGCGGCAACCGTGTTGTGTCCTTGGGCAAGACACTTCGCCCCCATTGCCCACGTGGGGGCACGGTGACGCTGTGTACTAAGGCGTACTGCACGTCGATGGTGCACCTGTCTTCAACCAATGCTAACCCTGCCTGTGTGGAGTTGGTATGTTGGGGAGCTGACAGTTGCTCGCTGTTGCTCGGTGGTTCTCTCCAGGTACTCCGGCTTCCTCCATCCGTAAAACTGTCACGGTCATGGTTAGCCATTGTGTAGAAATATGTGACCTTAAACACCAATAAATAAATAAATAGAAATAAATAAATTGCTGCCATCGAACTGACATGGAAGATACCACTAGAGTTCAAAGGGTTAAATATGCCGTCCGAGTAACTGAGTGGATTCTTTGTCGATTTGAGGGACAAATTCAGCGGTAGGTCAATTTCCATGGATATGATTTGGAATCCAGGTTCCGATCTTCCAAATTGGAAAACAATAGATTTCCCTAGAAAGCTGAACTCGGATTCCTGGAGCATTTTAGTACGTCATTCAGAACCATCAATTAAACTAATCCTTAAAAAATCCAATCTAGCATATTTATTTTCCTAAATCGGCCCAAATGTTCTTGAACCAAGGATTGCAAGATATTGTTGCTGAAAACTGTCGTAAAGTTGACCAGGGTCTCAGCTCTCTCCTCGGAATTCGACGCTGTTATGATCGGATTGTTTACCCTCTTTCATGGAGCTTGTGCGCACACAGCCGTTGATTTAATGTGAGGTCTCTTAAGTTACCCAGATACAGATATTCATACGTGCTGCGGTTGTATATATTCCAATCAATACGTATTTAATTCACCTTGAAAATATCAAGATATTAGCAGCCCGCGAAACTACGCGACGTAATCATAAAACTACAGATGTGATGAATCTTTATTCATAATTATTTTGGAAACATCCATGTCTAATAGTATTGACCGCGGTCACTGTTAGCCATTATTCAAAAATAGGTGACCTTAAACACCAATAAATATTAGTACTGATAAAGTCATTGAATATTCGGTCAAATCAAGTCCCGATTAAGCAACGTTTCTCACATTGATTTAAAGAATATGAATATTTATGGTATTTTAAGATTCAATACAGTGGCCGAGGCTCTCAGGCCACCAACCTAATTCTGTACGAAGTTCGACGTTTTTAAGGTCTGGAACTAATTTAGCCCTTAAATAGTCCATCGCCTATATTTAAATTCACCCGTATTGGAATATTTCAGTTGATCGGAAAAGCGAACCTTTGGTTCGCTTTTCCGACCAACTGATATATTCCAGACATGCTTCCTCACACGTTTCAGACTAAAGGTGCTCTTCCGCTTGAAAATTGTGGATACATCACCATATTTCGCAAAAGAGTCCTAGAAATAGGACCAACTTCAGTTTGTTGATTAGGTTAGGAATGTAACATAGACTTGACGAAGACCGTTCGTTCTCTGTGGATTTATAGCTCCATTCACCTACAGAGTTGGTCGTTAGAATTTAGAAATTCCATTTTCGTCAATAAAATTGTGCCTCCATGAAATATAATGATACGAAACCGTAGTGCCACATGCAATTTAGTTATTAATCCGTAATTAGTGATCCGTAATTACGAAATACCTAATCCGTGATTACGAATTAGCAATCCGTAATTGAGAAATAGCTAATCCGCAATAACGAAATACTAATCCGTAATTACGAATTAGCCAGTCCGTAATTACGAATTAGTAATCCGTAATTATGAAATAGCTAATCCGTAATTATGAAATAGCTAATTCATAATAACGAAATAGCAATCCGTAATTACGAATTAGCTGATCCGTAATTACGAATTAGCCTCTGCTAAATATGAAACAAAATTTAATTCTTTAAGTTACTAACTGTGTGATTGCAAAATATTGTTGCTGAAAACACCCCCTAATATGCCACTGGGACGTTGAGGGTTAATAAATATCCGGTTACAGCTTCAATAACTGTTCCAATTAGGCACGGTTTATTTTATATCGCCCTGAATGGACCGTCGAGAAATTTGGTTCAATATCTTATATCAAATTACAACCAATATTACAATGTTCGCCAACGAAATAATAAGCATAAAACTGCTTTGATATAGCCAGAATGTCTTTGATCATTGGCCAACAGAATTATGTCTCGATTTTCAGCACAAAAGGTCAAAGTCACGAGGTAATTCAGTTTTAACATTGACAGATAATGATCATTGTGACGTGCTTCAGATGTGTTGATAATTGATTCCCAGGCAATTAATTTTGAGTCTGAAAGTGAATTTAACTGTAAAAAGCAATGACGGCAAAACGATATGGCAGCATTCATCGTGACAAATATCGTATGTTAAGAATCTCATTTTACCGTTTCTCAAAATTTAGAGTACCATCGACAGAGAAGTGTGTTTTGCAGAATGATCTTTATAATGCCGTCAAAGAGAATTGCATCTTAAAGAATGGCG
This sequence comes from Pictodentalium vernedei, assembly GCA_031216915.1. Classification (NCBI taxonomy): domain Eukaryota; kingdom Metazoa; phylum Mollusca; class Scaphopoda; order Dentaliida; family Dentaliidae; genus Pictodentalium; species Pictodentalium vernedei. The sequence continues at coordinate 540,262,581 of CM062295.1, read as the reverse complement.
TTCATAATACCACAAAGAATAAAGAGACTGATGGTGAAATGATGATGATTTCTAAAGGATTCTCAAGACTAGATGTGGTAAGTTACCATTAAAAATGTATTCTTACTTTATCTAATACAAGATGAAGACACATTTGCGAAAGGCTTTATTGTGTGACTAAATAGTTTCATTTTTGACCTCAGAATGAATAGCTTATTACCACTCATTGGAACGAGCTCAGTGAGCTCGTTCCAATGAGGGGTAAAAAGCTGTGTCTATAGGCAAAAGTGCTCAAATAAAAAAAAACGAAATGGCATTTTTTTGTGAATATATCTAGTCATTTAGGACAGTTACGTTAAAACATCCTTCGAATATAAGCAGCCAGAAATTGTGTATTGAGATTTGCGGCAAACTTTTTTGCGTAACACTTGTTTAGTTTCTGAAAGCTAATGAATGGTAATTTTAGAAGACTTCTGCGTCTTTCTAGAAAAAATAAAACGTTTGTCTATTTTTGGCGCGGAAACTGCTTTGTGAACTCCCGAACGACCCATGGGGGGGGGGGGGGGGGTTGGTGGGCGCTTGCTCAGTGGGTAGAGGTGCAGGCTGCAAGCCGAGAGGTCCTCGGTTCGAATCCCACCTGCGGCAACCGCGTTGTGTCCTTGGGCAAGACACTTCACCCCCATTGCCCATGTGGGGGCACGATGACGCCGTGTACTAAGGCGTACTGCACGTCGATGGTACGCATGTCTTCAACCAATCTAACCCTGCCTGTGCTGCAGTGCGGAGTTACGATGTTGGGGAGCTGGCAGCTGCTCGTCGTTGCTCGGTGGTTCTCTCCGGGTACTCCGGCTTCCTCCACCCGTAAAACTGTCACGGTCATGATTAGCCATTGTGCATAAATATGTGACCTTAAACAAAAATAAATAAATAAATAGAACGACCCATGATCAACAATTCTCATCACTCAAAACGACCTTCCAGAGAGTTATCTCCCATCAATTTTCTAATTTTTTAAGTGAATTTTACCTTGTGGGTATAAAGAGTTTACACACAATTTGAAATTTTGGAATGATGAAAAATTGTATCAACACCGTGCGTGGAAGGTTACGGTTGTGTTTGAAATTTTCCCCTTAATTAGAGGTCTTGACACTAGGGCGATCTATAATTTAGGGGGCGCAGCCCTTCCACTGGCTCTTTTTTTGGATATCGGTTAGGCATATTGGATCCGCGGTTTGGTTTTAGTAAGTCTATTTAATCTCCTGTGGAGTCGGCACTGTCAATTTTCACCTCTTCAGCTTGTTATCTCATCTTGATCCCGATGTCTTCCTTCCTTCATCTTCTGCATGGTGTCGCTATCATGGTTTCTCATTGCACGGTTCTTTATGGCCGGCATAGGAGTGGAGATGCGAGATGATTTCATTCTTCGTTTGTCCATTATCATCTTTTGATTTCGGAGGAAAGAGTGTATTAGGGCAGATGAAGGTGATGAGCTGGCATTATTCACCCTCCCTCTCCTTCTTCTCCTCCACTCTCATTCTATCAAAATGCATAGCTGAGTATCTGAAGTCCAGACGCTTGGCCTATGGATTTTTCTGTCTCTTTTTCTTATTCATTCCTCTCCCGAAATGCTGTCTTTCTCTGGGAATCGTCCGGTGTGGATGGGGACTTACAATAGGTTCCCACAATCCCACAGAATAGCACCACTGGAAATTGACAGTTGATGGAACTAAAGGAAACTTAATCAATGCATGGTGAGTGCTTAAAATGGTCAAGAACGAAGGGCATAAATTTCTTGAAGATGCTGATGTAGTTTAAAGTTGGAGTCACCCTATTTGAATAGGTAGCGAAATAAACATATCCCATTATTGGATTAGTATCTTGATGGGACACAGGCGAGGTGAAACATTATAAAGTTCAAACTGAGATCATCGTTGCTGTAGCTGAGAGTGAAAACGGGTGAAAACCAGTGGTATTAAAAAAACTCGCCATTAAAACTTTACTATTCTGCAATTTTTACCTCCTAAACATAGCTTCTGACACCTCATTACACGAACTGGCAGGGGTATCGCTAAGGAGGAGGGAGTAGCACCCCCCCCCCTCCCATAATTTATCCTGTCGGTACATTTTCATTTGGATTGTAGTTTTGAATATCGATTAGCTCTTCCTTATAATACTGCACTTTCTTACAAGAACAGATTTGGTACTTGGGACTTGTGTGTCACACACACAGTTGTTAAAACAATGGGAGGTCTCTAGTAAATGATTCGAGCTGATGGGGTCCAGCATAACCAAGCTGTGGTACCAGTACGATATGTGTTAACTGAATAAGAAGCCGAGTCACGACTACTACGTGTATATTTTACTTATTCTCTAATACATTTTCAAGAATCAGGAGTCTGTTTTAATTCTAATATCGACTGACTAATATTCCAACTTACATTACCTAGGCATGTCTTCGGCGAAGAAATGCCCTGGTGATGTAGTTGGAATGTTAGTCAGTGGGGACTTGAGACATCACAGTCGGTACAAATCAGGTTTACCCCTCCCAAGTCAGAGAGTTTCACGACGCCCTTAGTCAGATGTAGAATATAGTATTGCCAGTCTGCATTCAGTTATCCGACTCGATTATCATGGTAGAGATTTCAACAGCGACTTTTCCATTTTTAAAATTCGACATATTTCGTAAACGGGTTCAATAGAGGTCCTGCATTGTTTCCGTTTTCGGCACTAGTGTAGAAACTGTGTGATTTCCTGAAATTGAACCCTCTTGAATTCATCATGTACCAAGAAGGGTCCAAGGAGTGATATACTGTTGCTGGTATAATGACACGTTGAAAAGCGAATGTGGGAGAAATTAAGGAGAAGACGAAGGCTGTTGTTAGGTTTTTCAGCGAACATTTCGACGATTCGAAAACTTTGAATCCCCATGACACCAATAGAGTAGCGGATCATCACGACTTTTTTAAATCAAACTCGAATCGAATTGAATCGGATCTTGTTGCTTCACGTGGCCTAATATGAGGCGTCGAGGTGTCGCCGAAGATAGGGTTCATTCACTTAGAGATATTGCTTGTAAGTAAACTGAAAAAAGTTTGTTATGGTAGATTGTAAGGTATCACTGGTAAAAGATCTAAGAGACGAACTGGAGACATGTTGTGTATGTATTTTAAGGGTGGTGTGGAGGGTACGAAGTGGGAGTTACTAATTGAGTTTTCTAGACTTCTAGATTAAGATTGGGATTTCCAATGAACGGTCCGATAATGTGTTCCGACTGGTCACTGCAGATAAGTATGGCTAAAATCCCTCGGATGTTGTTCTGTCTTTTCAATATTCATTACTCGTCAGACCTGTAACATCTTTCTTACATGTCATCTTCAACGTACATGAATGGCTGGGTTATTAACAAAACGACAGTGATAAAACTATATGCTTTCCAAAGGTTTTATCGATGTGAACTTTGTCTTTCCAGAGTACTCTGAAATCCATTAGTTGGAATAAACGTCGAGATGGAGTGGAAGAGTCCAAAGCTAAATCTGAGGGGGATGAAGATAACAAAGATGGTGAGTATTTTGTTGTTGTTGTCAAGAGTTCCGTTAAGTTTCATCAGGACTGGGGGAACTTTGTACCTTTCCTTACACTGTACACGTCGCTTTGACTCTCCTTTGTAATTATCGTACGTCCCTAATGCCAACTCTTGACCGCCATTATTTGATCGGGCCAATTCAGACAGCGCTGGCGGAGGATCTCATTTGTGACTTCTTAGTTACGTGACCCAGCTACGCCATGTTTGGTTGTCATGGTGATTCGCTTGAGCGTCCTGTTGTGGCGTCATCCTCATAGTGATACTTGGTGTCAGTGCGCAAACGTGCTGTTAGTGTGTTTCCCATTTTGTTTACTGGAGACCACCATCTTGGTTTTTATGGTGGCACGTGGTTACTATTACCCTGGTAGGTTTCGTAAAGGACAGGGGATATATTCTGCGGATGTGTTCGATTTAATAGAAGTAAATCTAATTACCACAAACAACCCGACAATCACCACCAAACAAAATACACAACAACGTACACGGCAAAGCCACCCCCTGGAGTTTAAAATAGTAGCAAGTAGTGCGAAAGAGCCGAAAAGTCTCGAAAGGATGCCTTTCATTCGAAGGGGAAACCTCACTGGTGTGGACGTCCTCAGTATCCTCGTTTTCTACCAATAACAGAGGCTATTCTACCCACTCCAACTCTAGCAGTTTATCTTGTCCTAGCTATCTCTGGTCCCACTCTCTGCCCTCATCTACGTCTTATAATCACCAATCAGACTGCTTCATTTCTGGTAATCTGTATCTACACATACAAAGTTATCTCTCATGCCTATAACGAAGGCATCTATAATTCTTGAACCCAAAAGACAATCGAGCTGGAACAGATATTGCTCGCATGATTCGAATCGTATGGAGCAAATAAGATATCGACTAAGTGACTACGACTTTCTGGAGTGACTCGAATCTAATCGAGCAAATAAGCCATCAAGTACTTACTAGAACGCGTAGCTCCTCGAAGGACTCTTACTTGGGTTTCTTGTTAGGTTTCAGATAGTTCATCAAAACTATCTGAAACCCACGAAGAAGCTGTGTAACCTGAAGAAGAGGACTCAGTCGACGATTCTAATTATTCAATGGGAAGTATCGTCAGAAGTGCCAACAATAATTACCAAGAAGAATTTGAAATCCCATGAATAGTTATATCGAGAATGGAATGGATAAAGAAGATCAGCCGAAGAAGCAGCCACATCACACCAAAGCAGTGTCAGAGAAGCCATCGGTTGGGAAATACATTAATACCCTAGTGCACATTTGCAAGAACCCAATACACAAGAAATGCAAAAGACTGCTGAGTGGCTTCGTAAAAAAGAGGAATATGACTTTGAAGAATCACAGATATACCTCTTGGAAAAGAGAAAATGTCTGTTTGACGACCTTTTGGTGAAATATTCATTTAAGTGGAAGGTTTTGAAGAAGATGAAAGGATTAGGCGCCAAGGAGAAGAAAAACGTATAAAAGGACCGTTAGATATTTAGATAGATATTTATTCGTTCAGTAGCATACAGGAAATACAATGGTTACAATCACATAGTTCAATTAATAACATTTTGTATACTACTGGGAGATGACATAGCCAGGTTGGCTGTCTTCCAGGCATCTCCCTAAGGAATGTTTTGCAATACTGTTTACGGGCCCAGACTGTCGACGTTCTTATAAAAATCATCTCATCGGTTATAGAGAATTTACTATGTAAAGGCTGTGCTAGACTTGGCAGTTAAAGTGCTTTCTTGTGGATGACTTTCAGCTTGGGGCCTTCTGACTGTGTACTGCAAATGAAGCGACCTAAATTGAGCAGTTCGAGTAAAAGAGATATAGACATTTACTTCAATCCTTTATTTATCTTGAGAGCGGCCCACAGCTATAAGACATCCCCAGGCGAGGTCATTTAACGCGGACAGGGTGGGTAAATATACTTGGGGGACAGGATGTCTTTTCGTCTGGTCATTTAATTTGTTCATATTTTGGTAAAGTAAAGCAGGAAGACGTGTTATGACGGTGTCAAATCAGCAACAGCACACCCCCTCTCAATCCAAGGCGTGAGAACGGGTCGTACTACCGCTGATGTGATCGCCGCCGCTACGGTGTCTTATATAGAGCAATCCGGACAATATTGATTACTACATTCAACATTGTCTGAATAAAGTGCTAGAAGCCGGGACAACAGCTTCTTTTTAAATACGTTTCTATTGTTCGTCGTACGTAGATCTCTATCTAGCGCATTCCAAATCCTGGGATACAGGTTAGCAGGAAGGCGGTCCAGGGCTTTTGTCCTTGTTCTAGTTATTTGGAGAAGATTACGTTGTCTAGTGGTTCTGACAGGCATACTAGCTACTCTGAAGAAGTTATCAACTGACTGGGGAAGATTGTCATTTTTCCAATCAAAGACGAAGCGGGATACATGGAATTTATACAGGTCAGTCACCTCGAGTATTTTGTCCCTTTTGAAGAGTGGTTCTGTATGGGCATTAATTATGCGCAGCGCTCGTTTTTGAAGTGTTTGAATTTTATTGATAGATCTAGAATCCCCCATGCTTGGATTCCATATACTAAATGACTATGTATCAGAGCGAAGTATAGTGTTCTCATAGCTTCATGAGGAAGGATTGCATTTACCTTGTTAAGGGCAAAGTTTGCGCGTGCAATCTTAGAACAAAGTTGAGCTATGTGGACGTTATATGATAGACAATTATCAATGGATATACCTAGACATTTCAGTGATTTTTCAGCTTCATTTGGTCCAACCTTATGTATTATTTGGTTGTTGACGAAAATATTATTGTGAGAGAGAGCTTGTTTATGGGGTGGATTAAACACAATATATTCAGTTTTACTTGCATTCAAGGCCAATCTATTCACGGAACACCATTCGGAGATGTTTTCTAGCTCTTTATTCACAATAATTGTCAGATTGTCAGTGTTAGATCCTGAAACGTGTACGCATCATCGGCAAAAGATAAAGGGTTTAATGTTGTCGAATTGCAAAGGTCATTTATATATATCAAGAACAAAATAGGTCCTAATATTGAACCTTGTGAAACACCACAGGTTATTTCAGCTAAGTCAGATGTGCCTTTACCGTATGCAACAAATTGGTGTCTATTTGATAGGTAACTTTTGAACCAATTGTTGGAGATGCCCCTAATTCCATACCATTCTAGTTTCTTCAATAGGATATCATGGTTTATGGTGTCGAACGCCTTAGATAAGTCCAAAAATACCGCTAATGTTATGTCTTTGCCTGTTATTTGCATCGGCAATGTACTTTAGGAGATGTAGGACAGGGTGGAAAGTTGAGTGATTTTTTCTGAACCCATATTGACTGCTACATAGAATTTCAAAGTGATCGAGAAAGCTTATCAGCCTAATTGACATGAGTTTTTCTAGAACCTTTGAAAAGGTGGGAAGGATACTGATAGGCCTATAATTAGTAAAAGTATGCACATCTCCAGATTTGAAAATAGGGATGACCTTTTCAATTTTCATTTGTTCTGGCACTACTCCTTGGGCAAAGGAGTTATTGATAATATGTGAGAGGGGTACTACAATTTGGTTGATTTATTACTTGATGAGAGTTGACGTGATATCATTACTGTCTTTACTTAATTTTGATTTCATTGACTGCACTATGTTAAGAATTTCGGCTGGCGTAGTTGGTGTCATAAAAAGTTATTTCGAAAATCCCCATTCATGTAATCCCAGAAAAGCTTATTTGACATAGGTAATAACTCACTTGTTTGTTTCCCAATGTTCGCAAAGAAACTGTTAAATTCTGTGGCAATTTGGTTAGGATCAGTTATTTCTCTTTCACCTTGCTTAAAAAAGGAGGGTAGTTTGGCTTCTCGTTTTGCTTTGTTTATGCTATCGTTTAATATTTGCCACGTTTTACGCATGCCATGTTTATTTTGAGCTAGAATGTTCTTATAATACATGGCCTTGCATTGTTTTTTTTTCACTCTGTTGAATATCCTACAGTAATTTTTGTAGTTTTGAATATTGCGGTCGCTCGGACACTTCAGTTTTTTCAGGTAGAATTTTCGTTTATTTAATGACGAGATCAAGAGGCCCTTCGACATCCATGGTTGTTTTCTTATAGTATGCGTCTTTGCCTGTGTCTGGGATAGAGGAAAGGCAGTTTCAAAGACATTTAGATAAATTTCAATGAATGTATTATAAGCCATGTTTGGGCAGTCTAGTTCCATTACAGGAGAGAAGTCACACTGAGATAAAAGTAAGTTAAAGTGGGCAACACTTTCTTTGTTTATTTTTCGTTTGGACACAACAGGTCGACGTGTACTTTCCTTGGTGTCGGTTTCAATATAGAATGTGCCAAAATGGTCAGATACATCAGTTATTACTATTCCCGATTTGAGTTTGTTGAGATATTATTTGAAAATATGTGATCGATAAGAGTGGCAGAATAGGGAGTTACTCTTGTGGGCTTGGTTATTAGAGGTGGGAATCCCTGACTGAACATTAAATCAATAAAATATCTAGTCTTGTCATGGGGACTGAATTTTAACATGTATGTACAATGTAGGATGGATTGTTTTCGCGATTTAGTTTGTCGGATATTTCATTTAATTTCGATATGAAGAGGTCAATATCTGCTTTGGGTGGCGTGTTTGGTCTGTATATCACTCCTATTATTTTCTTGGATTTCTTGGTATTGATTTCAATGAAGACGGATTCAATTACATGCGGAATAAAAAGAGTCAGGTCCGGGCGAACTCTGTAATCGACATGTTCCTTAATAAAGAACCCTACCCCGCCACGACCATCATCGTCATTTGGTCTACTGTTCATGAGTAGTGGGTGGTAGCCATTAAGTGTGTATGACATAGTGGGTGGAATTTTGAATATCTCTGTTAGTCCAATTATGTCAAAGAAACTGTCCATCCGTTTGCACTGGTTCGCATGGAAACAAATTCATTTGTGTTCAGATCATTGAGGAGTGAAGATGTCTCTGCCCACGATAGTACTCGGATTAAAATATGACTTCACATACAAATCTTCATGAATGATACCGGATTGAAGCCTTCTTCCGAAGAACTGGAACAAATGAATCGTACGGTAGATGGAATCAGGAAAAGAAGCCTGGACCAATAAATAGGTGCTGTTGCGAGAAAGAAAGAAGATATGCAGAGGCGCCTCATAGTACACGTCGATTGTTAACCAAGTTGGAGATGAAGAGTGACGAGCCAAAGGAGAAGAAAGAAGTGCTCTACTGTCTGCTTATAGGGCGCCAGAAACAAGAAGAACGAAGTGCTGTACTTGCCTGCTTATAGGGCACCAGTAACAAGAAGAACGAAGTGCTGTACCTGCCTGCTTATAGGGCACCAGAAACAAGAAGAACGAAGTGTTGTAATTGCCTTCTAATAGGGCACCAGAAACAAGAAGAACGAAGTGCTATACTTGCCTGCTTATAGGGCACCGGAAACAAGAGAAGAAGAATTTCCGTTGGCAAACAAGAAGTTTTTGATCAGATGGTTATCAATCTTGTCGGAAAGAAGTGGGCGGAAAATACACAGAACGACATACGCGTGTGAATGGCTTAATCGATATGGCGCGAGTGCCAGCGCGGAAGGATAAAACAAGAGGCCGGAGACTTCGAGTTTTATCCTTCCGCAATGGCACAAGTGCCATATCGATTAACCCATTCACACGCGTATGTCGTTCTGTGTTTATTACACGCCTTCGCGTAAATAAAAACAATTATTAGAAGGACACTCAGCAATTCATTTGACAACTATCAACAAAAAGAACACATTTTATCGCCAACCAAATTTGCGAGGGGAACCCGTGTTACTATTTCGTCCCATGAGTGCCAATGCGTTCTATGTCCCTACTGGCACATATAACACCTTGGGACTCAGGGGACAATTTTCAGCTATCGCAAGCGATTGAAACTGTAATTGCGTTGCACTGTTTGTAGACAATTGCAGTGAAATTTCGATTCTATTTAAAAATAGTCCGTCAATCAACGATTTCCGTTCCGCACATATGTGGGGAACAGATTTTCATTTTCCGCATGGTTAAGTGGTGCTGTAGATAGGGATTTTATAGAACAGGCTTGCAATACAATTACTTACCAGTCAGAGATGTATTCGACGAAGAAGATGGTTTGGACAATTGTCTATCAACTGCACAAAGTGATTGTATACTAAGATGCCTTGGGCAGTTGACTGTGAACTTAATAAACTGTATACTGTGATTGTGGCAAAATAAAAATTAATTGAATGTTATCTGCTGTTATGATGTCTTTTGAAATTATCCTTGCCAGTACACGGATATATCGTGAACTGCCCGGACAGCTACCCCCTCCAAAAATTCAAAAGCTATCCTTCCTACGGAATCACATTAGGAAAATCCTTTATTTTTGAAAACGTCAGTGGTTATGGAACGCTTTTCTCTGAGTCAACGATAAAAGTCGTTCGATTAGTCACTCGTTCGAGTAATAATTACTCAATGGGTTATTTGCGCGATTAGATTCGAGTCGTTCGAGTAAACGCCTATTCAAATCACTACTCGATAGTGTATTTGTCCGATACGATTCGAGTCGTTCTAGCAATACCTGTACCTGCTCGATTGTATTTCAGGTTTAAGAATCATATACAACTCAAAGTTTGCTAAGCACCACATATCTGACACATCATTGTGAAGTTTTCTTGTGACACATTTGCGATATTTTTGGTGGATATGATTGAGGAATGTATTGAGATGGTCCCCAGTGTTTACATTAGCTCTCTTGACAGGCAGAGTTTTCGTGACAGTCATGGAAAGCATGTACCCCTCGTCTCCATGATGTTTTCGTGTACTGTCTACATGTACATGAGATGTGTAGGGTGTTCAGTCTTCATTTCAACACAAACCCTTGTGATTTAATGATTGAATATGGCGAATGCAAATGTAAGAAGAGATTTGTCTGAAGTAGAAATGTGGTGGGCTGTAGGGATGGTGGAACAAGGTGCTACCCATCGTCAGGTTGGTGAAGCCCTTTGTGTACACCATACGGTAATCAGCAGAGCCTGGGCAAGATTTCAGCAATATGACACACCAGTCAGACGATATCGTGGTGACAGAGACAGGGCAACATCTGCAGCTGAAGACCGGTTTTTGACCATTCAGGCCCGTAGGAACCGCTTTAACACAGTAACCCAGCTTCGCAGTGACCTTCAGAATGCATCCGGGGTAAATGTTTGACGCAGACTATCCGGGCAAGGTTGCCCGAAGGTGGTCTCCGATCGAGAAGACCATGTATTCGCATTCAGCTGTCCCAGAACAACCGCCAGGCACGATATGAATGGGCCAGGGATCACGTTGGATGGACCGGAGAAGATTGAGTCAAGGTACTGCCTAGACAACACAGGTAGGCGTTCTAGGGTATGGAGAAGACCAGTAGAACGATTCCATGCAGCCAACATTGCTGAGCATGACCGCTATGGTGGAAGGTCAAAAATGGTCTGGGCGGCATCAGCAGGGATGGACGTACAGAGCTCTGTGTCCTTGACCGTGGTACATTGACTGCACAGCGGTATATTGATGAGATCCCGGATGCCCGCGTCAGATTGTATGCAGGTGCAGTGGGTGGTAGATTCATTCTGATGGACGATAATGCCCGTCCTCATGTTGTCCATGCTGACCGGGAGAACCGACAAGGGGGAGGGGGCGGGGTTGTTGAGCGTATGGACTGGCCAGCAAAATCCCCTGGCCTCAATCCTACCGAACATGTCTGGAATGCGTTGCAGCTTGCAATTTCCGTCCAGTCCAACTAAGAACTGTTCAGGAGCTTGGTGCCATGCTGATCCAAGAATAGAACAACATCCCACAAATGACCATCTGGAACCTGATTGGGAGCATGAGAAGGCGTTGTCAAGCTGTAATTAACAATAACGGGTCTCACACTCGATATTGAAACCATACCAGTTCGCTCTGGCAAGTTTTTGGCAAATTTGAATAATTTACTCTTTTACCAATAATATCTATTTTCCATGGTTATCGTATTCAAAAGCTAAAAGATAATGTCAAACACAAACAAAATCTCAATTTCTGTGCCTAAATCATTAAAGATATAATTAAATATAAAATATATACTCTTTTCATAACAATATTTCGACTAAAACGTGAAACAGGTAGTTGGATATACTTGGTGCTTTGCAAACTTTGAGTAGTATAGATACCTTGGTTACACACAGGGGAGATAACTCTGTATGGGCACGTACAAATTACGGGAAATGAAGCAGTCTGACTGGCGATTATAAGACGCGGACGAGGGCAGCGTTCGGGCCAAAGATAGACTGATAGGGTTAAAGTGGCTATAATAGCATCTGTAATAGATTGCTAGGGTTAAAGTGGCTAGAATAGAGTCTGTAGTGGGTAGAAAATAAGAATTCTGATGGAACCCGAACCAGTAAAGCTACTCCCATTGAATGGAATGCATCCTTTCGAGACCTCTCGATTCCACAGCTATACGCGCTACTATTATAAACCCTAGGAGGTGACTTTGCTGCCTCCATTTCGGTAGTTTTCGATGATTTGGGGGTAAATGTTTTGGTTGTTTGTGGTATTTCGATTTACTCTTATTCAATCGAACACACCCTCAGAACATACCCCCGATCGTTTTAGAAGACTGCCAGGGTCATACCAACCACGTGCCACCATAGAAACGAAGATGGAGTCCCCCAGTAAAGAAACTGTACAACGGAAACTGCTGTCACCCTCACACCACCGTTGCGTATGCGCACTGATACCACGTATCCTTATGTAGATAATGACACACCATGGCCGCTACTCGGACAACCAAGCATGGCCTAGCTGGGTCAAGTGAATATTACGTCACATGAGATCCATCTGAGCTGGCAACGATGCGTCCCCCTCGTGCTACTGACGATTTTTACTGTTTTACTGTTCAGTAGGCACATAGAACACAGTGGAACTCAGGGGACGCATTCAGTCCACTTAATAGGACACAGGGAAGCATAGTGGCTCATAGGTTAGAGCATACGGCCTAAAACTGAAAGGTCGACGGTTCGATTCTGATCTGCGCCACGTCGCTGTGTCCTTGAACAAGACACTCAATCCTGATTGTCCACGTGGGGAATGGTTGCGCTGTGTACTGAGGCGTGAGTGATACAAAATAGAGGTTTAGTATGCTGATCCGTAAAATTCGGAAGAAAATGGTGAGGATACCATTAAAATGTTTGATGCTCGGCGTAGGGAAAAGGGGAAAAGCAGGTGGGAGTGTTATTTGTGAGCACAGAGGTAATCAAGACTTGCTCATGTGGAAATCGCCGTATACATGTAGCTACAAACTCTCTGTTCTGAGTAAACTAATCTTTGTTCCCACCCCATCACACCCATTAGTTATCTAATTGCGGATTGACTTCACTTCTTCTAGCCTTCCGCAGCACTAAGATATAGAGTGTCCGCTCAGTCTTCAACGTATTTTCTTAGTATTTTCTTGGGTGTTTTCCAGGTTTTGGGTGTAATTCTTTGCTAGAAGAAGGAATACTCCTAAGCTGCAGATAAAAAATGGGGTTTGACCGGCCCATTCATTTCGAACTATATATATAGATCGTCAATATAAACAAGCTTTCAATCTATGTTTCAGATACTTGTATCTGTGTGGGGAGACCCAAGGATGCCACAAACCCTTCCCAACTGATGAATCTTTTCGATACTCAAATACAGTATTTAACCCTTTGAACACTTGTGGCATATTTCATGTAAGTTCAAATGCAGCAATTAGAAGAGTCCATATTCATTATTTGGTGGTTGACCAATCAAGATTTTCCACGTGCAATCTCGGGGCTGCACGTTGAAAATATTGATTGCTCTATTCTACCCTTAACTTAGCAGGCATCCTACTTAATGAATGTATGACGTACCATGTCTCTGTGTCGGAAAAGCGGCCTCTCGTGTTCAAAGGGTTAATGACATTGTCTTGAATTTGGGTTGTCGGAGTGTCGGGAAGGCGCTGATCGATCCCTCAGAAGATGGTATTGGATATTCGATTAGTCGACAACCGATCGTTCACGGCATTATCGATTAGTATTTTCCTCACTCGAATAATTTGCATACTTTTAACTCCCTCCAAATGCTTAGAATTTGAAGTCACTCTATAGTGAGAACCTGCACATTTTTGGCTAGTATGGCTACATATGCATTTCTCTCGACTTTAACGTAGAGATAAGGCAAACGATGGAATCTTCAATCACATGATATAATTGAGAGAAAAGAGTCTGTGCAGCCTCTTCCTGTTACTTCCCAAAAGCTATAACGGAATGGTAAAGATAATCTCTCTCTCTCTCTCTCTCTCTCTCTCTCTCTCTCTCTCTCTCTCTCTGTATCTCTCTGTATCTATCTGTACCCCCTCTCTTTCTCTCTCTCGCTCATTCCCTTTCTCTCTCTCAACTATTCTGGAGAACGGTTGGGACGCTCGCGTGGGCCCTGTGCCCCCCCCCCCCCCCCAGGTACCCGAGTCCCCGAAAGGAACAGATAAACATTTCACAACACAAGGAGCAACCTGGACAAGGAATCATTTCAACAAGCAAACTTTCCTAATTTCATTGACCCTCGGGATGTTTGTTTTAGTTCGGGGTGTGTTTTCTTAATACTTTTAAGGGGTCGCGTGGGTATGATTAGTCATTATAGTCGATTATCTCGAAAATCAATAATCGTGTCATCCCTGGTATTGATATAATCTCATGTAAGGCAGCTTGCATGCAAACCTTCAAACGTGCAAGACGTGGCAGTGGGCTCAATCGTCCGTCATATCCAGCCTCAGTGTTTTTGAAGAGTTGGTAATAATGTTTCTTTGCCACCTAGATTTCTTTTCTATGAAAAAAACATATACCAGAGAATATTCCGTCTGACATCCGCAGAACGTTCATCAGATAAGAATTGCATTAGCTCTTTTCTCTGCTTTGTTGGAGCTATTGGATGTGCGTTAGAAAAAAAAAACACAGACGGAGACATGGAAGACGGGAAAGATATTTGTTTGTTCATGATGGAAAATATATTCGTCTTCATTATTTTAAGTTAGATGTAGGCTATGCTCATTGATTACAAAGTATCTATTCTAGAGGATAGTATACATCGAGAATGCTCATGTTTTTTTTTCTGTGTGCATACCATAAATATTTCGTGACTAGCAAATGAAATATACATTTTCAACGAGCGAAATTTATATTTCACCTGCAAGTCACGAACCGCATGTGGATCGAAATTTACATTTTACCTGCTATTCAGGAAAGAAAAAACTATGGTAACCACTCAAAAAACCATACAGCACTGCTGCTGTGTATTGGTCACTTTACGTAGGTGGGCAATCTTTCCACGGGCACAATAATATTATTCCAAAAAATAATTATAGAAATAATCATCAAACATTTAATTAATGAAGCACCGGGTACAACCCGGTGCTTCATAAATTAAAATTTAGCTGCTGGTGATTTTTGTTACCTGATAAACGTATGCGTGGACATCACTGACCACACATGGATTATGACCAGTCAAAGGATGACTCACTGTTAGTGTTAATTAACCTGGAAGAATAGGGAATATATCTTACAAATATTGTTCAACAAGCGTTCTGTGGGTATTCATTTTATTATATGTGTTGGATATTCTAATTTTTTACGTTTTAATACCAAATTAATGCAAAGTAACTGTTTTGAAAGCGACAAACATTTCAGTTGAAAAGCCATGAGCGGTTATCCAACAAGTCGCCGTAAGCGAGGAAATTGGTCGTACACGAAACAAAATAGTTTCCTCAACTTCTCACTGACAGCGACACCGAACCCCCAATTAGTAAACTTCTCTCGCTTTCGTAACATTTCTGCGAGTTTATTTCGTGTTTGTTGATACTATTTTCACTTTGATGCATTAGTTGTACCTACGGTGAAAAAAAAAATGATTTATAAGTAACATAATCTTATGTATTGTGTCGGTCGAGAAGGAAAATACGACAACGACGTTTTCTCCCTTTACCCGACAGCCGATGGTGTAAAGTAATGTTCCTGAGAATTTTCAACTCAAATATCAAGACGGGGTGGGTGGTCCATGTGAGGGAGCTAGTAGAGAACTACTCATTGGACCTGGACGTTGGGGCAAACCAAGGTAAAAAAATCGTCATAGAAAGGGTCATGGAGGATTGTAACCGTAATTGGCGAGAAAGGGTCAAATCAAAGAGGTCTTTGGGTGGCCTGCGTGATAAAGAGAAGCCAGGTTTTGAAGAGTACCTTGATGGCACCTTTGGGGGTCACTGTTGTTCAAGATGAGGTCGCGATCCCTGGAGCTGAGGGGAAAAATTGGGAAAGACATTGAAAGGGAGTGCTAGATGTGTAATTTGGGCATGGTGGAGACCCTGGAACACTTTCTTCTAGAATGCCCAAAGTACCAGACTAAAAGAATAAGATTCACTGGGAGTATGCGAAGCTTGTACAATGGGGGAGGTAAAATCGGAATGGCATTTCGTAATGGAATGTCCGCTTTATGCACCATTGAGATAAAAATTATTTCGCGCAATTTCTGACGAAAAAATTTACTTTACTCTAATGGATACAATGGACAAATTTAAAGTAATAACGACTTATGATAATCCAGTGCTATGCAATGTTATTTGTAACATGGTCCAGCTCTTCCTTCACAAGAGGGACTTATCTGTAATATGATTTTTGAATGTCATATGAATTAGTGTGTTTTATGATTCTGTTTATGTTGATTCTGTGTGTAGCAATCTGCCTTTACTCTGGTGTATTTGCTGAATACATCTTATCTTATCTTATCTTATCTTATTCATCCTTGATTTATAGCGTCATGAAAATCGACTTTCGATACAGTCATCTCTCTTGAAATTATTTGATGAGCGAGAAGGGTCCAATTAAGAAGGGAGTACTTGTGGAGAAAACACCCATGACATATGTAGAAAATAAAGCAAAGTACGCTTTTGTTATTTTCATTGAACGAAAACAACAGGCAGCTAATTGGAAGGCACTTCGTCAAAGATAATCCGTCATTAAGAATCTCTATCAGTATCACATACATCAACACACTGGCTCATTGTTTAGCGAAAGTTTTTTTTATTACACGCCTGTTCTATGAAATCCCCATCTACAGCAACACTAAACCGTGCGGAAAATAACAATCTGTTCCGCACATATGTGCGGAACGGAAATCTTTGACGGACTATTTTTAAATAGAAGCGAAATTTCACTGCAATTTTCTACAAATCGTGCAACGCAATTACAATTTAAATCGCTAGCGATAGCTGAAAATCGTCACCTGAGTTCCAATGTGTTCTATGTGCCAGTAGGCACATAGAACACATTGCAACTCAGGGGACGAAATATTAACACGGGTTCCCCTCGCAAGTTTGGTTGGCGATAACATGTGCTGTCTGTGTTAATAGTTGTCAAATGAATTGCCGAGTGTCCTTCTAATAATTGTTTTACAGGCGTGAAGGCGTGTAATAAACATAGAACGACACACGCGTGTGAATGGGTTAATCGATATGACACTTGTGCCATCCCTGAAGGATAAAACTCGAGGCCTGTGGCCTCTCGTTCTATCCTTCCGCGCTGGCACTCCTGCCATATCAATTAACCTATTCACACGCGTGTGTCGTTCTGTGTATTTATTTTACAGTAATTTGCAAGTTGTGATTCTTCCTGGAAAAAGAATGGCAAATATTGCCTCGAAGATATTTGTAGTAATGGAATGGAAAATGTCTGTATTATATGTCACGATGCGCATTCTGTTGATATAATGAACAGAAAATATCGCAGAACATCAAAAGATGGTGAAAACGCCGTTTTCTGATTTGTAAATTGGTTCCAGAAACAGTAAAAGTCACACGTTCAAACTGATTGTGCAAAAATTGTAAAAAGCCAGCTTCTGTATTTTTATACTACCCTGATGGAAAATACATAAAGTTTGTGAAATGGTGCCCACGTCGATGATACATGTTTGTTAACATTTCGAAAATTCAATTTTTATATGAAATTCCCATTTCCACAGTGTCACATTTACTGAAGGCTTTAAGAAATTAAAGGGAGCTAATTTTCCTGTAAATGTCACCAATGACGATAATTGTCAGCCATGTTTAGCAGAAGCATATAATATTATAGGTATCACGGAACTCAATATTTTCCCATTGGCGACCATTATAACGTTCAGGCAAAAAACAAATATGATCGCATCACTTTAATTTTGGCATTCAAATATCTTTTTCAAGTGTAGCCCATGAGACAACTTTTTCTGACCCCAAAACAGGGGGTCATGCAACAAATAAGAGAGAAAAATTGACAGCAAGGGAAGTACCAGTCACGTGCACATATTTTCAGGGAATTCCCTACAAAAACACACCAAATGTAAATTGTATTTTTTAGGTCCAAACGTCATCAGATCGCCCTCTCTTTTATCTGGAATATTCATCAATAATGCAAGATGTTAATAGAATGCTTCAAACGTTTATTGAAACAATTTATTTTCCCAAGGCTGTTTATTTTTAGAGATTACACCACTTCCGAGTGCCACATTTCAGGGCGGGAAACTCTAATTGAAATATTTAGTTCCCTGATACCTATAATATAAAGTATATTCTAGAAGATAGGATATGAAACAGAATTATGGCTCATGTAGTGACAAACCAAACCATTTCATAACCCTACGCTAACATTGTATCCATTTCAGACAATATGAAAGTGTGTTCTGAAGAAGCCATTACATAATTACCCCTCTGCAGATTCTTCCCCCCCAAGTACACCAAACATCATTGTGAATACGAAATGATACAGTGCAGTCGCCGTGGAATGGTCGTACTCCACACATGGGAAGTGATTTCCACGCATGCGTTTACCAGATAAAAAAATAATCAGCAGCAAAATTTTAATTATTGAAGCACCGGGTTGCACCCTGTGCTTCATTAATTATTTTTTTGATGATTATTCTTATAACTAGTGTTTGAAATCTAATATTATTGTGTCCGTGAAAATATCGCCCACCCGTGGAAAGTGACCAGTCCACGGCGGCCGTACTGTATGCACAGGTAAAATCCACCACCACTATAGGCAAATATGCAACATCTCCGATTTGCTGCTGTTTTTATGAAAAAGATTTTTCCTTTTTAAATTAAAAAATGGTAGTAAAAATCTCTATCTGTGGGTTTCCCCCTTGGATGTTGCATTTACACACCTGGTGTCGCTGGGAGTGAAGTTTAAAACGCCTTGACTGGTAGTGGAGTTCAGTTAGTACATGTATGTGTTCTGAGTTGATGTTAAATTCCACAGATAGCCCGATGCTGAGTTGCAGTAAACTGTATTTTAGGAAGTGAGTATTGGGGAATCTGTGGTTTTCTGTAACACTTTTTTTTAAAATCGGGAAACACTCACTGACGGAGGTTCTGTGACAGGAAATATTCTGTAGATTCCTGATCTGATTTACATTAGACGTGTGGGGTTGATTTCTCCTTTGTTGAATTTGGATCTGTTCGATTGCAGAATATTAGTACCAGTTGGGATCTTGGTTTGCGCTCGGATACGGAAGTGATCTCTGCCGCTGCACGCCTAGCATCCCACCACAGGGGGACATCGTGGTAGAGTGTATTGCTTGGACATGTAATTGAGTGATGGATGCTACATGGAGGTGACATTCGGCTTTCAATTCGTTCTATCATTACACTCTAAAATCAGTTGGGTTAAAAATCAACCCAAATCATCTCTGTTGAGTGAATATTGGGTTCATATTGGCTCAACCCAGTTGATTTGGTTTCATTCTTAACCCAACTGAGTTTGAAGTGTACACAATCCTGAGACTTGTAATCGTTAGGTTCCTTGTTGCAACTCGGAATGTTTATAAGGCACGTCAGACACGAAACACCGAGCTTGCCCTGTCGTATAACTTATTTTGACACATTGTGTTTGTTGCTGTTATTGACACAGAATATATAGTCTAGATTACTCACATATTATACCACCAGGCAAGGGCGCCTGAGGCATCAGAAGGTAAGGGCACAGGGGTATCAAAAAGGGCACTCGACTCTGGATATGAGTTACGAATGGGAGTTTACAATGTCATAGTTGTAACGTGGCGCTGAATAGTATTGATATTACCGCCCCATTACACCTGATACACCGTCACCCCCACTTCATTAGCATAGGAATACGTAAATTACGGTAGAAACGATTACGTTCTCACAGTTCTTGGAAAATAAAGTCTTTTCAACTAGTGCCCTTCCGGCGAAAAATGTACGCGCTGCACCCTTGCCTACCTCGCCCCCCCCCCCCCCGCCCCAGCGCAAGGGGACAGCTGCCCTCCTCGTCCTCCGGCGCCCTTGTTACCAGTTGTAGATATAAGGATTTCTGCAATCTATGTTATATTATGGGAGCAGCTCCTGTGATGGGAAAGTCTATACCTTGTGCTGTCTCACGTTGTATCCACAGGCATCAGCTTTATCAGAATGCTTCAACTGAGATTCGTATCGGGGGTACGGCAGAGAAGTAGGTACGAATAACGGTTATGCACATGCATTTATATCCTGCCCTGTGTAACGATTTCGTCAGTTCGTTACGTTTACTGTCTATCTGAAATATCCGGTTCTGTTATAAGTGTAATTTGGATGTTGATACTCTCTACAAAGCAAAATGGGTGTCTGATACATAAACTTCCAACTCTCCTAGTTGTGTTTTGGTAACAGATATGCACCACCTTCCTATTGTCTATTCTCCGTCGGGTATAGGTAGATGTATGGTGGGTGGGAAAGAAATGACCTTTTCTCGTAAAACTTCGTTCTCTGTATTAATTCAGAAGAGTAATTATTCAGTTTTTACTGTGATTCGGTATTTTTATTGCCCAAACACAAATGTTTCTTTTTCTTTGAATTTACATGAAGATGGTCTTTCAGACCATTTTCATGTAAATTCAAAGAAATGAAATGCAACCAAACCCATTATTACTGCAGTGTAATAGTTATATGGGGGCATAAATCTTGATTTTGAAACATTTTTTCCACTGAATTCAGTTTATTTTCAAAGAGTGCAATCACACCTCTTATATATGCATCATGCCTACACATGTAATCACCCTATCGGTCTGTCCCATCAATTAAAAATGACGAAATTGGCAAACAGAGTACCGGATTTTCTAGCCTCTTATACTTCTTTTTTAATTTTTACTTCTTTTTCTTTTTTTTTTAAGGTGAGGGAACATTTCAACACTCTGCGCTCTCCTGGGGTCTGTTCCTTGAGTTACCTTGAAATTGCGTAGTTCCGCGCCATATAGTCAACGGTTACTCTCCGTTGTAGAGGAAAGATCGAGGACTTCTCTCAGATAACTAAAATAATATTTTCTTCTGAAACCATGGAGCTGAGGTCTCTTCGGGAGCTCGTTCCAATAGCACCCATAAGCTGTGGTTTGTTGGAAAATCCAACAATGTTATGGCGGTAGTTGTTTGATGCTGATGTGCAGACTATGGACCAGCAGCTGTCTTGTCGCCTGATAAGGAAATCAGTGTCAGTTCTTGGGCATTTGTGTAGGATTTGACATTTCTTTGTTCTGGTATATGCATTCGATTGTGCGTTGTGCGATGCACTGAATACGGATACATACATTCTTTTTTATCTGATGCATGTTTAATCCATAATTCCTCATGTTACAATTCAGTGAAAGTATTTAGATACATACTATAACTCTTCACCAAACGCACAGAATATCAAAATTTATTATTTTAATTATTGTTTCTTCAAATCTTTCAAACCAAATTCAACAAAATTATACAACGTGAACCCCATTGGGAGGAGCCTGACAAGCTCGTTCTAATGAGGAAGTCACATGATATGGTTTGGTTGAAAATGTGTGAAAAATATTTCCTCCAACTGCTTAATTTGCAAATTACGCGGGTGGATGCGGCTGGTTCGTAGGTAAAGGGTTAACTGAATGGATATGTAGTCGAGCTATGGTGTCTTTTTCATGCTTATTAGTAGTATAGCATGTACACGAACGGGCCTCACTACTCGGACTTTTGACGGTGCAGCCAGTGTTAAATTCCCATGGAAATCGGACTTTTGCGTACCACCCATACCAGTTATAGGATACTATAAAGCATTACGTGGATTAGTAGTACTAAGGGCTAACAGGGGGCATTCAGAGGTATATACCGCCCATGCTAGACTACCATATCAGTCCAGTGCGAGAATCCTAACCCACCCTGACCAGTACAACGCAACGTCGACGTGTATAGTGGACAACAACATCGATGAACGTCTCTACGTCATGACGCCATTGGCAACGTCAACCGTTTCGCGGGGAAAACTTTCAAGAATCCCACCATCACCATCAATTTTCCATTACATATCCTCACCACATACCTAAAGCCATGTGTGCACTGCTATCACTATATATGTCATATCATACAATATATGCAGTACCTGTACCACTTGTTGGATGCAGTTCTAAATGCCACTGTCCTTTTGCACCGGGAAAAAGTTGCAGGGGCGAAAGTCCGGCTTCTATGGGAATTTAACACTAGCTGCACCGGCACAAGTCCTGGTAATGATCCCCGTGCTATATTACTCTAAGTGAATAAAGTACTACATAAAATTGCATCCAACAGCTCACTGTACGCTGTAAAACAAGATTCAATTGGTTAGATTCTTGGGTGCATTGTGGGAAAAAACTAGTGACTGCAATTTGGTAGTTGTGCATCAATGTGTAAAGATTTAAAGGGGCAATAAGCCGCTAATTTGAACAAACTATTGACTCTCAGAATTTACTTGTATGTGAAAGAGAATGTTAAAAATCACTGCATGCAAAGCGTAAGACACCAGAAGCAACGATAAATTACTTATATCTGGAAATTAAAAAAAACTTGAATGGAGACGAATTTTCATAAGATACAATAATTTGAAAAGATAGAAACGAAGTTTCCCGAAATTGATCGGAAGTAAATACAAGAGCGTGACATAATTTCTGAATTTACGTGGAACTAATTACGAACAAATGAATGACTGCCACTCACAGCAACACAGCATTATTTTAGCAACATTTAAACATTATGAGATCATTAACTCTTTGAACTCCAAATACCTCTTTTACGATCCATGATCGTGACACATTGGGATTCATAAAGTAGATAGCTGCTCAGTGAATGTGAGTGGGGTAGACCAATCAAGATTGTCAACGTGCAGACCCAAGGCTGCACGTTGAAAATAGTAATTGATCTACCCCAAATAATGAATATGGACTCTTCTGATACTGTCATGGAACTGATATGGAACATCCTACCAGGGTTCATGGGGTTATCGACACATCATCTAGTAACTACTACTACAACAACGTCCACGGTTCGGAAGCTAATTCGAGTGTACGAGTAGCTACGGATGTAGCCACATAATCAGGACAGTTATGAACTATAGGCCATCGGCTTTAAACTGCTGACTCAGAAGTTTGAAGAATTGATCTTTATTCCTTCTGTTCGAGAGGAAAGACAGTTAATTGCGGTGAACCTCCACCAATTCAATCACATGTATATGTTGTCATGGGCACATGTCTTACCCACTCTCCTGCTGAGTTCATGGTCTTTAATGGAAGTACCTAGATCGTTACAAAAACAACTCAACTGATTACAAATCGGTTCCCGGCACCTAACACATATTGGCAACACACTGGCAACATCTCCAGATAGTTTCTCAGTGAATTTGTGTGGTAGGCCAATCGAGATTGTCAACCTGCAGCCCCAAGGATCAGTCTTGCCTCAAGTAACAAATTAACGAATATAGATATAAACTCCACCACTAATAATGGGTTCGAAGGGTTATCTTTGTATTATTTTAAATAAAGCACAGTTATCTTTCCAATAAATCTCAGAGCAATGGCAATCGAGAACAATTTGCATGGATGCATACGCGATAAACAGACCACGAAAACACAAACTTCACTTTCCAGAGAACGCAAATTGCCGAATATGCAAAGTAACATACAGTTTGTGCTGTCCCGGAATTTTCATTGAGTAATCGGCTAACCAGATCTGGATGAAAAAAATGGAGCCTGTCGTATTTGAATAAAAATAATAAATTCTCACCTTCAAGCTAATTCATTTAATACGAACGATATATGAAACATAACTCTACTTTTGCACAACTAAAATGGTTCTGATAAATGGTCAACTCATTGTTTTTCAAACTCACGGCCCATTGCACTTTACATTTAATGTGGTGTAATAAATCATAACTCTGTCAACATCGTGTATCGACTCGGAAACCTTTACCAAACTACACCTCTGGATGCTCGTGTATTGTTGTTCTCTGGATGTACAGGGGATAGGGTTCTCCAGATGTACTGGGGATACGGTTCTCCAGATGTACTGGGGATAGAGTTATCCAGATGTACTGGGGATAGGGTTCTCCAGATGTACTGGGGATAAGGTTCTCCAGATGTACTGGGGATAGGGTTGTCCAGATGTACTGTGTGGGAATAGAGTTCTCCAGATGTACGGGGGACAGGGTTCTCCAGATGTACGGGGGATGTGGTTCTCCAGATGTACGGGGGACAGGTGACGCAACGGGAAGAGACATCGATCTTAAATGTAAGTACTTCTTCCACCTCACCAACCAATGATAATCGATCAAGTCGACGTTACTCGGATGATGTTGATATGACACTGGCCCATTTTTTATTCAGTCTTTTCAGTTCACCCAGAGTTAATGCATCAGGCGACAAGAAGCTTTCCAAATTTATTGACTCGTCGATGTTTTGGAATGATCGACTCGGCCATCTTGCAAGAATATAGTTCATAAAAAGAGGGGAGAAATGTGCGCAGACACTATGCTAATAGGGGTACCGGAGGTGTGTTCGTCCCCCCCCCCCCCCACCCACAGGACCATGTCTGCCGGATAATTTTGTAGTCCGTCCGAAAAATTGCTCATCGCTCATATTTTAACATTTTCTCTGAAATTTGAAAAAACAATTTGCTATTTAAACCCTTAGAACAGGGCGCACGATATCAAAATTTGTTTTTTTAATTATTTTTTCAAAATTTTCCCCCAAAATTAAAAAACAACAACATATCATATGACCCCTAGTTTCAACGAGGGGGTCACATGATATGGTTTTGTGGACCTTTTTGTGAAATGGAGAAGGATGTAGGCAAAGGATTGAAGAAGTACATTGAGTTAGTTTCAGGTTACTACCGACCAAGCCTGAAAATAAGCAGACTGTCATCTGCAAAATGAGGTCCCCAGAGGGTGAATTTGGTGATACTGCACTGCACAGCAGGGTAGCATCACAAAATTTACCCTCTGTGAACCTCAGTCTGAATCAATGTCTCAAGCCAAAACAGAAAGATGTACCTAGAGGATAGACTGTCCCACTGTATGGGATTCACCCTTTGGGGACCCAATTTTGCAAATGACAGGTTGCTTATATTCGGGCTTGCTACCGACGACCAACGACTTGAAACACTGTTGGAAAAGTTTAACTCTCACCCAACCATGTCGGAAAATTTTGAGATCTTGGCTTCGGGTCTGATTGTGTGGCCAATTGTTTCCGTGATATGACCGACTCCCCGAGACAAAGTCCGTCAATGTTGTTTGTTGGATTCATGCTTTTGAGGAAAACGATTTCAGTAACAACAACCAATCAATACTGTTTGTCATTGTCGTACTAAAATGTTTCAATTACCAACTAGGCCACGGAGGATTGTGGAGGTCTTCGTCTGAAACCACCACCACCCTCCCCCTTCCCCAGACGTTTCCTGAAAAATGTCAACTTTATATAGATTCATGTCTGAAATCTCTAAAACTAGTTCATGTACTGTGATACTGGTACTTTTTGGATCATTTTTCTGTAGTTAGTTCCTCACTTTCTCAGTACTTAAGTCTACCAAGTGTTCCCAGAGTACTCCATTTGGCATGAAAAGTTAATTATTTCTCCCTGGAGCGACCATATACTCAGGCGCGTAGCCAGGATTTTATATTGGGGAGAGTTCATGGATCGTTTGGGAGAAGGGAGGGATTCAAGCATTTCTATGCCGTTTGCATATCACGAAGATCGAAGTCTTTAGAAGTTGAGACGGGGAAATGTATCAAGGCGTGTCCCTTTCACGTCAGTCGGAACGGAGGGAGTATATTTTGCCAGGGCTTTCACCAGAGAAATGTTGAAAAATGTGCCTCAAATGCTGCTGTTTTGAGGCTCGGGAGAATGTGGCGCTTAGTACAGTGCAGTTTCTGTGGAGTGGTCGTAATCCACGCGTGGGTAGTGATGTTCACGCATGCGTTTTCCAGATAATAAAAATCATAAGCAGCAACATTTTAATTAATGAAGCACCACCGGGTTATACCCGGTGCTTCATTAATTAAATTTTTGATTACTATTCCTATAATTAATCTTTGGAATCTAATATTATTGCGTCCGTGGAAATATTGCTCATGCGTGGAAGGTGACCAGTCCACGGCGGCCTTTCTGTATCTCATAGATAATGTCATTAGTTGAAGCCCCATGCAGATAGAATTCAGAATTTTTTTTTTTTTTTTGGAGGGGGCGGTGGAGATTTTAGGGTGCCAATGCTACCCAGCAACCCCCACCTCGTGCTGCGCCGCTGCCCGCACTTTCACCTAGGGAGGATACACACTCTAACCCAAGAACGAGGTAAATGAAGAGGGGAAAAATTGTGTTGCTGCTATCAGCAATAGGAAAATATTTTTGGGGATGCGACGTGCATCCCATAAGTGGATAGATGTCGGTGTTTCGTTTCTCGTACAGAAGCTGCTCGTGGTGGACTGGTGGCTGCTCGGCTGGTCCTCTTTCCTATTTCTTGTGTTTCCTCCGTTTCTTCTTTGGAGATGGAGGTGGAGGAGGCGATTCCTTGATTATTGGCGATGGAGGTTGCGGTGACATCCTGTTTTGTGCTAGTGCGTATGCAAAAGCGACGTTGGCATGTAATCTATCCGTTTCCTTTCTGAGTTCTGCCATTTGCTTATCCAGGGACTCTTTTGTTGGTACTGGCTCTTCTTCTCCTTCTTCTTCTTCAGTGCCCATGATCTGGTTATCCAGTTCACGGGCAAGCTTGCTTATTTCTTCCTTGTCTTCCATCTCAGCCTGGGGGTCCAAGCTTGAGATGGAACTGGGGGTGGAGGCATTTGTTGACTGGGTGGTGTCTGGAGCTGCTTTTTCCGTCTGGATGGGGGAGTGGGTTTCCATTTCCTCTTCCTTCTGCTTATGGCTTGCTTCGAACTTTCTTCTCCAGTCCTCTAGGCGCTTGGCGTCCCGACGCTTAGTGGATGGACTATTCTTCTTTTTTTTTGTTTTGCATTTGTCCTTTTCAGGGTCCTCTGGGTTTGGTTCAGAGCCCGATTGGTCTAAGGTACTACCACTCCCCCAGAGGGGCCGATGGTCTGGCTGCTGGATTTTTTTCTCCTTGTTGGAGCAATTCCAGGTGGTATTGGAAAGTCCAATATCACCTGGCAGGTATCACCAGAAACATGGATGGTCCAGTTTCTGGTGTTACCCACGTTTAAACATTTTAACATGTCAGATAGCTTTTGCGGTAGAATCATTCTGGTGTTAATTAGTGGTGCTAACGGGGAGTCCAGTAAGCGTCCGACTAATCAACAGTCGATGGTAGATCTAATCTGGTCGTCGTGTGAATGGTCGTAATGATAGTGGTTTTAAACACCAAATCTTCAAGTTCTTCAGGACCAGGAATATAACAGATGAAATCATAGTTTGATTAATTGTATTGTTTAGCACACAACTGAAACATCTTAAGGTGATAAAATATTTGTATTATATAACTATTGAACGCCACCTGAGATCGGCGTGAAGAAAATCGATGTCGTCAACTTTTTTGTGATTGATATGTATACTGCTACCCATGATTGTGTACGTTATTAGCATGCATGTGTTAGAGTACATTTAAATAAACGTTGAGTGGTCTCTTGTCAAGTAACATGAAATCGATACTTTTGTTTGCAGATCAATTCTGAAAATAAATCTTGTGACAGTTCGTGCACTTAAACAAATCAATTAAATACCTAACTATCTTTTTTTATTTGCATTGTTAATTTGTTTGGCTGATTTCCTCGACATTTTTTTTCGCAGGCCTTCGCAGGTACAGTTTGTCTATTCTTCGGCTCACACTACGTTATCTTTACCACACGGTTATAATCCACCACACAAGCGTAGATATCATGTGGTCTGGAGTAGGACAGGCAGACAAATGTTGTGTCGGGGAAACTTTAGGTGCAGTCGGATTTGATTTCCTAAACAAATAGTACATTCCCTCTATAGACCAAAAAATGATTGCTAGGTGCTGGAATAAAAAACAAACAGTCCGCATTTAAGACACCAATTAACAATGCCCCAATAAGACTAAATTTTCTCTCCTCTGATTGAGCTCGCTTAGTATATTCTATGTTTACGGCTCAAGTGGCAAATGTTACCGTCTGACGTCACAACGCGAGATATTTGCAATGATGTCGTCTGTTTCGTAACTGCTTCATCAACGAAGTGACTAGCCAGTCGCTTCATTTTTCTGGATGTTTCACGCGTGCAGCAGACGGTGTTCCGGATGAAGTGTTGTTTAAATTACAAACCGATTTACGATTTGAACTAAGATGGAATGAGTTTATCTGGTTTTATTGATTATTTATCCAGTGCTGTCGTGGGTACACGAGAGGTTTATTTACCAAACCTGTGATCGTTAAAAGTTGCCTTCCAGAAGGCAACTTTTAACGATCACAGGTTTAGTAGACAAATCTCTCGTGTTTCACAATGTAGGTTTTGGTCTATGGGCAGTGTCTTATTGGAACATATACGTTATTGTGATGAGTTGACGGAAACTTGCTCTGAGGCTTGCAGCTCGGAGCGTATGTTGAACCTCGACGCTTCGCGTCTCGGTTGAACATAAGCTCCGAGTCGCAAACTTCAGACCATGTTACCGTCAACTCATCACAATAACTTATAATATTTATTTTTTTCCAAACTGCAGGAGTTACGACGTCTTATAAAACCCTCCATGTCCATATATTGCTACATTTTTGTCGGAAGATTTATGGTCTTGCCACTCCACCGGAAAAGGGTTCCCACGCCACTGAACGGCCAGCGTTATTCACAAACATCCCATCATCCACATATCCCTCATGTATTCTATACTGAGTCAAAAAAAAGAAAGTATAATAGAAACAAATGTGAAAAATAGCATAAGGGATGAAATATAATAGTTGTAATGTTGCATGTTTGTGGACAAGAAGTCGTGCAAAGAGTATAATGACATGATGTCAAATTGAATGGTTGATCGACGATTTTCTTTGTGTTGTTGTGCTAGAGAGCCTGGGTTATTGAGAAAACACGCTAATTTTTTACTTCCGACATTTTAAAAAGTGTCAAGGTTAACCGAAAATCAGAGGTTGCGTGCCATTGGTATGCATGAGGCTGGGAAACCTCCAGATGAGCACGCTGCTGAGTTCGGGGTCACTGTGGCCACTATTTACCGTCTCATTGAAAGGTATAGAACCATTGGATCTACTGCCGACCGACCGCGTTCAGGTCGATCAAGAGTGACGACCCCTGCACAAGACCGACACATCAGGACGTCTCACTTGCGGGATCGTTTCCTTCCGGCGACGAACCCAGCAGCAATTACTCCTGGTAAAGCAAATAATAGAATCAGTGCACAAATTTTCCGCAACAGACTGACTGAACACGGCATCCGAAGTAGGCGTCCATACCACGGACCAATCCTTACTCAACGTCATTGTACCGTCAGAATGGAATGGGTACGTCAGCGTGTTCGTTGGACTCAGCAGCGTTGGAACACAGTTCTTTTTAACGATGAATCACGATTTTGTCTACGGCGCGCTGATGGTAGGGCAAGAATGTATCGCCGACTAGGAGAACTAATTAACCCTTAAGGGCCTAATTCCGACTTTGATAACTTTTTAATGCAAAGGAACAGATGCGCCAACATGCATCGCTTGGTTAAACTCAAAAATTGTTTTCTGTGTGCCTTCTCGGTTGTTTCTACGCAAGTCAACTTTTGGAAAACTTTTTAAAATTTTGATTTTGAACCCCTGACATGGATTCTGAGGCCTCCCTCTAGCTTATATCTAGTCATTCTATCGACAAGTAAAACGCATTTTCCCAGGTAGGGCCATGAGTTTTCCCTTAGGCCGAGCAGGCTACGCAAGGACTACAGACTGACAGCTATTCAGCCAATACCTACTCCTTCCAACTGACAGGCAATGTTAGGGAAACGGAACGATGAATTTAGAAAACTGGACGGGTCACAGATTCGAGTCGCCGCGGAATATTTCAGAACATTTTGTCAGCTGAATGGAAAAGTCGGAGAATTTGAACTGTGATGACGGGTTGAAAATTTAAATCGCCTGGTCGGAAAGGTCTGAAAAGTTGAAAACATGAAAGAAATTGATTACTTTGAATTTCCAACTATTGGAATTTATACCTTCGAATTTCCAACTATTGAAAATTATTATGCTTATTTGGGGAGGGGTGGGGCGTGAGACACCCACACCCCACTCCACCCTTGTCGATACTTGCCTTATCTAAATACTGCCAAGACTGATTGCACTTTAGTTTTTAGCCAACACATGAATCTATTTCATTGTGTCTTAGTCACATTAATGTCTTCTGTTTTCATGAAATGTTTCTAAATGCCATATTTGGTCCAGTTGAGTGGTCTTGACATGGACAGATACTAGTAGATGTACATGTTAGGCTCAGGGACGGCGGAACCGTGAAGGTGGGGCTTTCAGCCCCTCCACTTTTTTGCCGGGCCATGTTTTTTTTGTATGCATATATTTTAACACAACCAATGACTGGTGAAACAAGTGGAAGACCCAGAGCCTCCCTCATATTTTCGCCAGCTATGTTTCTCTCGAACTGGTTCAGTTTCGATGGATTTCGGATCATTTTTTGCAGTAAGTGGCAGCAAAAGCTAAAATGTTTACAGTCTGTTAATAAATCGGTCAACTGAAATAGACCGTAATCTTATAGACATACAAGTACCAAATCCACCCCCTGACAAGATAATCCACAGACAGTATAATTGCTGTTAACGTCTGGTAAAGCATACAAGTGAGGTCTATTTATCAGCTTTGGTCGTTACGACCAAAGCTGATAAATAGACCTAACCTGTATGCTTTACCGACGTTTTTTAACGGCTCCAAAGTGTGGAATCTTTCAAATACATATCCTGAAAAATCTCAAAATATCCACTCAGATGCATGGACATGGGGGATTTGGGACCCTGGAATTTAAAATTTTCATACCGACGACCATCCATCGCCCGATCCAGCCCCCCAGTTGGCAAATCGTTCCGCCGCCCCTGTAAGCTATGGAAGGAATAGAATTCTGGAAGAATCTGAGACGAGACAGTTAGGAACGAACTAGAATTACAGTTTCCATTGCTTTCCACACTCCATCGGTAGAATCTCAAATTTTACCAGTTGAGAGTGTAATTCTAGTTTCGTCCGGTAGGTGTTATATAGAACTGTTGTTTCTAATGAAATCTAATGCCATGCAAAGGGCCTGAAAATCCAGTTCCTCTCGCGATATTTGTATGTATATTTACGTCTATTTTTACATAACTTGAAATGAAACGAATGAAAATTTCCTTTTTCTGTTGTATTATCATTATTGTTGTTTTATTTTACAGCCGAAGTCTTACGGAAGCTAACGAAGGTACGCATGATTTATTTTACTTTTGTTGATAAATAGATAGATATATGCAGGCACGTGCCGACATGGATGTGCCCCCACCCCCCCCCCCCCCTCCAATCCTGGCCAAAATTTCCTACAGTTAGAAATTCGGCGGGCAAGTCATGAGTAGTTGGAAATTCCATCTACCTGGATTTTAGAGCTTCTTTGGTGATGCTCATGTCTCCTTTACTTCCCAAAATCCCAACTCAGTTTCAAATCGGAAAAAATTCTAACTGTTACTATTTACAACTACAGTGTACGCAATATCGAGCTTCATATAAGTATGCATGATGTCAATAGGTATGAAATTTCTATCGTACGTTTACTTATCGTAATAAAAAAAAAATCCTCGAAATGCACTTCAAAAAAATCACATCGAGTAAAATAGTTATACTGAGTTAATTCCATCATTCACAGTTACAAAATGATGAAACATCGAAAAATGATCATTCCTGCATAAGATCTGATTTAATATTAGGACAGTGTGAATTACTTAAAGTTCTAAGCTTGAGCATTTGTTTAGCACATATTCAATTCTCCGAGGAATACCAAATAATAATGACCTGATAATTTTATCATAAATGTGTTGGCATTTCAGTTACTAGAATCAATTTTATGCCCCTTTTCATGGCTTCGTTTTCAAAATCATTCTCAGTAGTGAAGGGATCGCGGTGACTCAGTGGTAGACTGTTGCACTTCTATGCTAGAGGTCCCGAGTTCGATCCCCGTCCGGGACTACCTGCGTTGTTTCATTGGTCAAGACACTTCATCCCGGTTGCCTACATGGGGGCACGATGACCCCGTGTATTAAGGCGTGCTGCACGTCGATGATGCACATGTCTTCATCCGCTGTAACACTGTTTGAGCGGAGCTTAAACAGAGTTAGAATGTTGAGGAGCTGACAGTTGCTCGTCGATGCTCGGTGGTTCTATTCGGGTACTCCGGCTTCCTCCACCCGTAAAACTGCCAATGTCACGATTAATCATTGTGCATAAATATGTGACCTTAAACACCAATAAATAAATAAATATAATTCTCAGTAGTGAATTTCCAATTGGGGGAGGGACCGGTCCCTTCCCCTAGTTGGGAATTCACTACCCTACACCCCCACCCCCACCCCCACCCCCAATAGGAAACCTCTAGCCACGTCCCTGGATATATTCTTCATAAACTTCACATGTGCTATCTTTACATAAATTTAAAACAAAGATGCAATACAAAATCACCCGGCCAGCTTGACTTTTTTGTCACGGATACTCTTTCAACTTTCACAATATCGCATGCTCCAATGCACACACACACATGCACGCACACACGGACACAGACACACAGCCACACAGTCACACACACACCCTTACACACCACCCCACCCCACACACACGCACGCATCTACAAGTATAATGAAATGGATTATAAATAATATGGATTAACAATAACATTGAAAGTCAGTTCAATTGTTGTTTAGCGATATGTTGATTCTGCCAGTTATTTAGCCAATTTGCAATTTCTGAACATCGAGGCGGCTGTATTTTATTTCTGAAAACAATATTATAAGTTACAGGACGTTCAGGTGGTGGATACGGTATCATATGAGGCGAGGTGAAAACATTATTGGACGAGGCGGTACGCCGAGTCCAATATTGTTTTTGCCTTGCCTCATATGACACCGTATCCGCCACCTGAACGTCCTGCAACGTATTTATTATGCCAGCGAAAACAAAATAACAATCAAATTCGAACGCCGGCACATTTTCAAAACTGGTGCAAAACGCTATGTAAGTTGTAACAAACGTGCACAGTTGTCTCCCTGTTTGTGTATAATTTCCTTGACAACACAGACAACAGCGATAGACGCTTTTCTTCGTACTGTCACTTTGTCTTGAGTGTGCAGAAAATGTCCGAAACGTCCGATTTTATAGAATTCGAACAAAAGTATTTCTCACTTCAAATTATTAAATTTACATTCAGAAAATAAATTTCACAATAAATTTATTATAAAACGAGAGAAAATGAGACATATAGACACGGAGGGACGTTTGATTGTACTGCAATTTCTTCAATATGGATATAAAAGCACCGCGAGGTGAGGAATTTCCACGTCGAAACAAAATGGCGGTACTGACCTAATACGAGTTTCGTATTAGGTCACCTCGGGCTGCAGGTGACCCAATACTATAAGTTGCAGGACGTTCAGGTGGCGGATACGGTATCATATGAGGCGAGGTGAAAACAATATTGGACGAGGCGGTACGCCGAGTCCAATATTGTTTTTGCCGAGCCTCATATGATACCGTATCCGCCACCTGAATGTCCTGTAACGTATTTATTATGCCAGCGAAAACAAAATAACAATCAAATTTGAACGCCGGCATATTTTCGAAACTGGTTCAAAACGCTATGTAAGTTGTAACAAACGTGCACAGTTGTCTCCCTGTTTGTGTATAATTTCCTTGACAACACAGACAACAGCGATAGACGCTTTTCTTCGTAGTGTCACTTTGTCTTGAGTGTGCAGAAAATGTCCGAAACGTCCGATTTTATAGAATTCTAACAAAATAAATGTATCTCGCATCTTTTCCTTCATAGCTGTGATTCATTTCTTACAATTTCATTATAGTGCAGTCGCTATTTATATTTTATCCATTTTCGAAGAGACGTTATCCATTTACCACAACAGAGACTACAGAATGAGCTCAACGAGAAAAAATGAAATTAATCTATTCCCGGGATAAGACAATTTTTCTCTCAGTTTATTTATTCACACTATATATATTTTTCAACTTTCTAACAACGCATTTATGGGTTATATATTTTTTCTAAAGCTTTTAAAATATCGAAGCGAACACCGTACCCAAACTGTTGTGTGTTAGCCTCAATAAGCTTAGACCCTATGTCAAGTTAGGGCCAGGCCGACTTATCCGTTATCGGTAGATCGAATACAGTAGTATTTCTCACTTCAAATAATTAAATTTACATTTAGAAAATAAATTTCACAATAAATTTATTATAAAACGAGAGAAAATGAGACATATAGACACGGAGGGACGTTTCATTGTACTGCAATTTCTTCAATATGGATATAAAAGCACCGCGAGGTGAGGAATTTCCACGTCGAAACAAAATGGCGGTACTGACCTAATACGAGTTTCGTATTAGGTCACCTCGGGCTGCAGGTGACCCAATACGGCTCAGTGCCGTCCCACTATTCGGGGGCTGTGATTGGCGAATTTCATTAGCTGGCATAATAAGACTCAGTACCGTCCCATTATTCGGGGGCTGTGATTGGCGAATTTCATTAGCTGGCATAATAATGATTTCATATGGGATCACCAATGACGTCATCATCGACCTAATATGGCTTCAGAGGCCGCCACCATTTATCCACGCTGATTGGTTGAACCCATGAGCTGGCATAATGATAGGTCTTGGAATGGAATCTGGGTCGCCTTTTTCTCAATACGTAGGTTTTATAATGCTTTCATTTCTTTGCTGCTTGGTGATGTGAGTTCGTTAACAATTACATTTCTGTTTTATTCAGGCAAATATGCCAAGGCATTTGAGGTTTAGTGAACACATATTTTTTAATATAAGTTGTTAAATTAAATACCCTCATTTTAATTCATCGCAAACTCAAGGCGGGAGATAATGTTCGCAGTGGCGTAGCGGAAAAACTTGTGCCCCCCGTCCCCCCCCCCCCCCCCACGAGATAGAGACGGGGGCCCTTTCATAATGGTGGTTGCCTTTAAAACGGGAGCAAATTTAGTGTTGTTACCGTGCACAGCATACAGGATTTCACGTAGTACATATGCCATAAATTAAATGAAGGTATAGCCTGTAGGATCGATTCTGAAAGTACGACTCTGTAGATTTTTTCATTACATGTTTTAAGTTTCACCCCCACCATCCAACGATACACACATGCACGCCCAACATGTGTGACTTGAGAGGCACCATGTATGTATATTGTTCATTTCTCATCCCTGTCAGTTACAATGATGTAGCGTTCACTTAACCATTTATCTAACAGGAAAAGCAGACGACACTTGCAAAAATAATTCTTGAATAACTGTTTTTTTTCATTTTTTGTCTCAAAAACATAGGTTATGACCCCTCGTTGGAACGAGCTCGACGAGCTCGTTCCAATGAGGGGTCATAACCTATGTTTTTGAGACAAAAAATGAAAAAAATAATGAAAATTAATTGGCGATTTTTGAGAATAGCGCTGGCCGGTTTTGGCCGTTACATTAGGTAAAGGGTTAAAAGAATAATACATAGACTACAAAGAGTACGTCGTGTGGAAGTGAGAGTTTGAAATTATGTGTATTTGGTACACAGTCTCGTTCTCTCTCTCCCTCTTTCCCTCTTTCTTCCAGCGTTGGACGTCCTTCAAGACGGCCCCCCCCCCCTTCTAGCCCCCCCCCCCCTTCCCGCGCAGTGCGGGCCCTGCGGGCCCATCCCCTACGCCACTGAATGTTCGAAATATAAAATGCGATTACCAGACTTTTAAATTAATCTATTACCAAGTACAAAAAATAAATTATCTGGAGAATTAATTGCACAAACGGTTCCGGGACAGTTTCCTGATTTTAAGTACAGTTCGATGCAGAATATATACTGTTGTATTCTGTGGGTTATGGTTCTGCGAAAACTTACCAGTATTTTTAAAACCTATTAAGCATAACAAAACATCGGGTTAGTCTTACTTTTTAGGCTGAAAAGTTGTCGAGCTTTTTGTTGTTGTTCTTCTTTTGTGTTTTGTTTGGGTTTTTTTAGAGGGGGGTGCGGAAGGGCGTAGCGAAGACAGGGCCGGATTTATACACGTGGAGGCCCCTGGGCAGCCTTCAGTAGTGGAGGTCCGCCCTACCTTATAATACTAAAAACTAAACCCATGGCCTGGCCCCTAGGGTTTTAGGTACCTCGGGAACCCCTCCGGCACTTCAATCTTTCACCCCACTACAGCTGACAGCCTGACCCTGGTACGGTAGGAATTATTCCGCAGTACATAGCCCTCTATCCATTTTGCGGGTCTCCAAATACATTTGTACATGTATCGCTTCGCTACGGTGCAGAGTGCAAAGTGCCTTTAACCATTGGAGCCCTAAGGCGCTGGTAACAGTGCCTCAGCAAAAAAAAAAAAAAATAAAATGGCGGGACCCCTGTCCCTGCGGGCCCCTACTAGGCTAGTCAGCCTTATGAATAATATGGTCCTGCTACAAGATGACAAGGCATAGTAACAGTCATCCATAAAGTACTTTTTTCAGGTAGTAAGAGTCCGAATCAGCAAACAAGCAGATCAATCATGATCTATCATAACAAGAATAAGAGTACAGTACGGTACATAATTTTACAATGCGCACGTCGTAAAACGCGCACAATATGGTTTTGATTGATACGTGCGTATCGTTCAGGTCAGCCTTTATTTGTCCTTACAATTTTTTAGGAAATATGTGGAGGCCCCTGGCTGTGGAGGCTCCTGTGCAACTGCCCATCTTGCCCAATTCTAAATTCGGCCCTGAGCGAAGATGCCCCCACTCCCTTTTTTCAGCCCAAAGAAAAAACAAATTTCCAATCGAGACATTTTTTATGAGCTGGCGTATTAGATATAATTCGCCCTTACTGGCAATCTTGTATTTTTTTTACCAGACCAGATTTGATACTTTGATTTATGTCAAGTGTTGGACGGTATTCAAATTTCAATTTCGGTTTCAAGAATTTTGTTTGCAAGTGTCGTCTGCTTTTCATGTTAGGTAAAGGGTTAAGGTGAATTAATTATTTATTGATTGAAATATTTATAACGGACACGAAAGAAAATCTGTAAATGTTTGTAAGTAGAGGGACATCACATTACAATAATAGTTATCTGCTCGCAACTTTCCACGAAAAGTGGGTAAACAAATTGCCCACAACAGCGTTGGACACAATTCCCAACAGAATTAGACAGGTGACCTGAGAGCTTGGCAGTTACTATCACCAACATTTGTAGAGAGCTGACGCTACAATATAAACGAGATGACTCTCTTGATACAATATATTTATTCTTGTTTTGGTATTAAAGATCACTTCCCGCATCTAGGCTGTATCGTAACAGTCGCATAGGCATCAAATCAAGTTCAGTAACTTTTTTAGTCAATGCTGCCCATTTTAGAGGACCTACACCCCAGGCGTTCGTCGCTGTGTCCTAGTTTAATAATAAGGCGAAACTTGTTTACCACAGTAAACAAGCCCTGCTCTACTCCCCGTGTCCGTACAGGGGGAACCCAAAATAATATCATTCTGCGACTATATACGCTTGCATTTACTACAGTAATATGGGCATTCGTTATGGGCCGATTTGGGCAACAAAGGCGTCTAAAGAAAAATGTTATGATTGACGACCAGGTAACTATTATAGAAAGTGCAGTAGGATCGTATTTCAATGGTGACTGGCACTGCAGGCGTCGAAGTCGCTTGTATTGTTGGAATTTTGGGAATTTTAAAGTGGAAGAGGCTCGTATTGTTGACGTCTATTATAGTTGAAACTAGACGTCTTGTCACAATTAGTGCGGAAAATGCTCGTTAGTTAATGCGCTCCTTATACTGCAGACAATGAAGTAGTCTGAAATACACAAGAACGTTTGTGCTGTGGAATGCAAAATATAATGCGCTATCAGCGAGGTCGGTAGTGAAATCACGAACTGAACTGATCAAACAGAAAGTAAATATTGAGACAACAGTATATATGAAAGGTGGATTACTACTAAATCGCTGTGTGATAGATTTTCACTCAGTAAGTATTTACAATTTCTGAGGACAATACACAAGAAGCACTTGCAAACTTTGCACCCGGTGGTCCATGTGATGAACGTTTGCAAGTGTTTCGCGTGCTGTTATGGACAGTTATTAATACATTTCGAGTGGAGAATATATGGCGCTGCGATTAGTAGTAATCCACTCTCTTCAGACTGTGCATGCAGTAAAATTTTAACATTTATTTACATCATTGCATATACATGTATTCAAATAGAGGTCAGGAATGATGGTAATGATGTTAATGATCTGTATTTTCTAGTACAGAATAGTTGGGCACACTGTTTTTCTATAGGAATTGAGTTTCATTAATGGGACAGTTTGAGTTTGATAGGGACAAAAAGTGCACTATGACTTCTGAATAGTGCACAATATAGTGACGGGGCTATCTTCTAGTTTCAACTGTTGGTGCTTTGAAGTAATAAACGAACGTATAATGAGAATATTCCAGCGAGTTGTATGTTAACCCTTTACCAAACATGAAAAGCAGACGACACTTGCAAAAAAAATCTTTAATAACTATTATTTTCATTTTCTGTCTCAAAAAAATAGGTTATGATCCTCATTGGAACGAGCTCGACGAGCTCGTTCCAATGAGGGGGTCATAACTTATGTTTTAGAGACAAAAAATGAAAAAATAATGAAAATTAATTGGCGATTTTTGAGAATAGCGCTGGCCGGTTTTTGCCGTTACGTTAGGTAAAAGGTTAACAAATGCAACCCTCTTGTGTGTGTTTTGCGTCAGAGTTCTCCAGCTTCTATGAAACATTTGCCTTTTCTCACAATACAGTGACGGGGCTATCTTCTAATTTCAACTGTAGGGGCTTTGAGAAATTTCCTACACGTGAGTAATGCAAGCGCAGCGCTGTCGTCGCTACAGCGCCGGTTGCTTTGAAAATTTGAATCTACTGCAGTTAAAAGAATATTTATGTGGTCATCTATCCGAACATCTCTCTTTAGGATTCGCCTTTGTCGCCCAAATGTAACCCGTAAGTTTTTAGCTGAAATATTTCCGACTTGCATGTGAATCTTCGACGTACGCAGTACTGAATAGCTTTGAAAATTATTTTTGTATTTATTTATTTATTTATTTATTTATTTATTTATTTATTTATTTATTGGGGTTTAACGACACTTTCAACAGCCAGGCCCACCTCGGCCCACCTCGGCCCACCTCGTGTCGGACAGTTTTACGGGTGGAGGAAGCTGGAGTACCCGGAGAGAACCACAATCCAACGGCGAGCAACTGTTAGGCTCCCCAACATACTAACTCCACACAAGCAGCGTTAGCAATGGTTGAAGACAGGTGCACAGTCGACGTGCAGTACGCCTCAGTACACAACGCCACCGTGCCCCCACGTAGGCAGGCAGGGAGGGTGAAGTGTCTTGCACAAGGACACAACTCAGGTGGGATTCGAACCGATAACTTTTTGACTTGCAGCCTGCATCTCTGCCAACTGCATACTCTAGTCACCGCGCCTCCATGTGAATGGTTAACGGTTGTGTTAATTTCTCTTAATGACAACAGTGGCTATGATGAGGATAGCAAGTTCCCTCCACTCACAATACATTGTTAAAATGTGTTTGATAAATCCATAATTGTATCCCAAAATAATCTCATCTAACTAATTGTGTATTTCCCGTCGAAGGTTCTATTTTACTTTCAACAAGAAATTGAACTGAAAGGAAATTAACCGACCTACATCAAGACAAAGATCACAAAGTGTGCACTTGTAATTACGTTCAATAAATTTCATCCAACTCAAATATCTTATTTAACCCTGCCCAAACAGGCCAGCACTATTCTCAAAAATTGCCAATCAATTTTCATTATTTTTTTCATTTTTTGTCTCAAAAACATAGGTTATGACCCCACGTTGGAACGAGCTCGTCGTGCTCGTTCCAACGAGGGGCCATAACCTATGTTTCTGAGACAAAAAATGAAAAAAATTAGTTATTCAAGATTTGTTTTTTGCAAGTGTCGTCTGCTTTTCAAGGTAGGTAAAGGGTTAAACGATTTTCGATTGAGAAGCACTATCTATCTGGGTGATATTGTTCAGTACCCCATATTTTGAACAAAATACGTTTTGTTAACCCTTTTAAGGCCGAGAGGCTGTTTTTCCAGCCCAGGAACATAAATCGTCCTTTTTTCATCAAGTAGTTGCTGCTAAGTGTGTTGGGTAGGCTGCACGTTGACAATATCAGTTAATCTTCACCCGAATAATGAATATGGACTATTCCAACTGCTGCAGTTGAACTTATGTGGACGATACCACCAGGGCTCAAAGGGTTAAGCGCAAGAGTATCCCAGCGAGTTGTAATGTTAACCCTTTACCTAACATGAAAAGAAGACGAGACTTGCAAAAAAAAAATTCTTGAATAACTATCATTTTCATTTTTAGCTCAACTTTGGCGAAGCCAAATTTGAGGTATTGCCATGACCCGTCGTCCGTCCGTCCGTCCGTCTGTCCGGGCCAACTAAACCTGTTTAGGAGCTATTAGTTTTAGGAGGTTAGTCGAAATTAGGGTAGTATTAGGGTTAGGAGAGGGGTGGGGTTAGGGTTAGGGGTAGCCCCAGGGCAGAGCTAAAGGTTGGAGGGGGGTTGGACCCAGTGGGGTGGGGGTTGGGGTCAGGGGTGGGGTGGGGTTTTAGTTTTTATAGCCCCTAAACCAAAACATAGCCCCTAATCCTTTTGGTCCGGCTAGGGTGGGGGTTAGGGTCAGGGGTGGGGTTGGGTTGGGTTAGGGTTATGGGTAGCCCCAGAGTAGATCTTAACGTTGGGGTGGGTTAGGTCCCTGGGGGGTGAGGGTTAGGGTCAGGGGTGGGGTTTTAGGGTTTAGGGTCAGGGTAGGGTAGGGTAGGGTTAGGGTTAGTGTGTGGTTTTTGAGTGGATGGGGTGGGGTTAGGGTTAAATATAAGTTCTAGGGTGGAGGGGGTGGGGTTCTGGCTAAAATAAGGTGATGGACATATAAAATGTTTTTTTTCGAAGCCCTTAAACCCAAATAGTTGGAACGTCCGTCCGTCCGTCCGTCCGTCCGTCCGTCCGTCCGTCCGTCCGTCCGTCCGTCACGCCGTCAACACGGCTCGGGCTAGAGGCCGTATTTATCAACCTATCTTTACGAAACTTCTTGGGTACCTTTGTTATCACCGTGGGACGAGAACGAGTGTTTTGGGGTCCGGTCCGAAATTCAAGACGGCCGCTGGCAGCCATTTCGTACAAAATTAGGTGCAATCAGATTTTTGCGCAGAACTTCCACATGAAAGCTCTGATTTTGAATAATTTTTTGTATGAATGTTAATACCATGGGATACATCACATATAATACCGATTTTGTTTTTTTTCTCGTGCGTAAATTATGCAAATTAGACAAACTTTGATTTATTTAGTGTTACTTTCAGCACTGTAAGTGCAAATGCCAATACGGCTCGGGTTTGATGCCGTATATATGAACCGATCTGTACGAAACTTCTTGGGTACCTTTGTTATCACCGTGGGACGAGAACGAGTGTTTTGGGGTCCGGTCTGAAATTCAAGATGGCCGCTGGCAGCCATTTTGTACAAAATTAGGTGCAGTCAGATTTTTTTGCAGAACTTCCACAAGAAAGCGCTGATTTGAATAATTTTTTGTGTGAATGTTTAGCACCATGGGATACATCACATATAATACGGGTTTTTTTTCGTGCATAAATTATGCCAATTAGACTAACTTTGATCTATTTAGCACTGAAACTGCAAATACCAATACGGCTCGGGCTAGAGGCCGTTTTTATGAACCGATGTTTACGAAACTTCTTGAGTACCTTTGTTATCACTGTGGGACGAGAACGAGTGGTTTTGGGTGCGGTCTGAAATTCGAGATGACCACCAGCAGCCATTTTGTACTTTAGTTAGTGCAATCAGTTTTTTGTACAGAACTTCTGTATGAAAGTTCTGATTTGAATAAATTTTTGTTTGAAAGTTTAGTAACATGGATTACATCACATATACTACGGGTTTTTTTCTCGTGCAGAAATTATGCAAATTAGATGAACTTTGATTTATTCAGTGCTACTTATACACATTAAGTGCACACGTCAATACGGCTCGGACTAGAGTCTGTATTTATGAACCGATCTTCACGAAACTTCTTTGGTACCTTTGCTATCACCTTGGGACGAGAACGAGTGTTTCTGGGTGCCGTCCAAAATTCGAGATGGCTACCAGTGGCCATTTTGTACCAAAATTAGGTCCAATCAGTTTTTTGTTCACACCTTCTATACGGCTCAGGCTGGAAGCTGTATTTATGAACCGATCTTTACAAAACTTCTTGGGTACCTTTGTTATCACAGTGGGACGAGAACGAGGGTTTTTGGGTGCAGTCCGAAATTCATGATGGCCGCCAGCAGCCATTTTGTACCAAAATTAGTACAATCAGTTTTTTGTACAGAACTTCTGTATGAAAGTTTTGATTTGAATAAATTTTTGTATGAATCTTTAGTAACATGGAATACATCACATATAATGCGGGTTTTTTCCCCGTGCAGAAATTGTGCAAATTAGATGAACTTTGATTTATTCAGTGCTACTTAGTGCACATGTCAATACGGCTGGGACTGGAGTTTGTATTTATGAACCGATCTTCACGAAACTTCTTGGGTACCTTTGTTATCACCTTGGGACGAGAACGGGTGTTTTGGGGTGCGGTCCGAAATTCAGGATGGCTGCCAGCGGCCATTTTGTACCAAAATTAGTGCAATCAGTTTTTGGTTCAGAACTTCTGTATGAAAGTTTTGATTTGAATAAATTTGTGTAAGTATGTTTAGTAACATGGAATACAACACATATAATACGGGTTTTTATCTCGAGCAGACATTATGCAAATTAGATGAACTACCGAAATTAGGTCCAATCAGTTTTTTGTACACAACTTCTATACGGCTCAGACTAGAGGCCGTATTTATGAACCGATCTTTACGAAACTTCTTGGGGACCTTTGTTATCATCGTGCTATCAGAGTCATGCCCATCTGTGGCGTCAAAACTTTATTTGAACAAACTTGAATTGATATATACTGAGGAACATCTATACCAGACTTGGAGTAAATCGGCCCCACAGTTTCTGATAAGCTGATAATAAAAGTGTACGCTGAACAGATGGACGACGGAAGCTTTGCTCAGGAGAGCTAAAAAGTTGATATCAATTTTGGACAAATTAGGCCACATAAACTTAAAATTGTTAGTAGTAAATTTCTCCTCAAAGGATAGGTTTGCAAATAATGCAAGATAATGATCCTGTCATATAAACCGGTAACATCCTCTTTTGGTTATTACATGTTCTTCTGACAATAAATTTAAGCAGGCCTGACATTTTCAAAATTTTACAAAACCCATTTATCGTTCACCTGGTCTGAGCCTTGGTAACCTATCGATCGTTCCCCTGTACTTGATTCAGGTAACCCATTAAGTAACCTAAATATATGTGTATCGAAACTATGCTGATATATGAACTGGTGTATCACTGCAAAGTTCTTGCACCTATGGGCAATATCCTGATGAATAGAGTTGAATCCTTTGGAACAATAATGAGGCTGTGTTGCAGAAATTCATATACAAATTAGTTGCAATTATAGCCTAATCTTCACTGGCCTAGCGTGCTGCAAAAAGTAGATAATACGAAGATAATCAGGGTTATAATATTAATTGCAGTGTGTATAAAAAAAAAATTTCCTGTCTGCTGTGGTTACCAAATACTATTAAACAACACTGTGAAGTAATTCAACCTTTTGAAATTACAGTACGTGGAGAGTGGATTGTAACAAAATCACCCGCAGAATGGAGTTATCACCCAAACTATAGCTTTCAAATTCTGTCCATACAGACAAAAAACACAAGAAATGTTTCAGCCAATAGACCTCCAGGTTCAACCCGGAGGTCCATTGGCTGGAACTTTTCTTGTACTTGTTATGCTTTGCAACAAATTTGCAATTATTGCTTGGGTGGAAACTCCACTCTGCGTGTGATTTGTTGATAATACACTCCAAACGCACTGTTAGAGTAAAATTTTGAGTTAACTCCCTTGCATAAATCTTAAATTCCGTTGTTGAGCTGAAATCAGAGCGAATTTAAGAATAAATCAAATTTTAGTTTTCTGCTGAATCCTACAAAACAATAGGGAAATGGGATATTTTCTGTGAAAAGAGTGTGCAAATGTTATTTTGAGGAAATTCTAGGAGAAATCTGAGAGGTTCTGGGGTATCTGGTATTTAGGGGAAAAATACTACAGACCAGACCTCCACACCCCCAGAACTGCTGGGACGAAGGCATCTTGTATGTTCAAATTCTTTTCAATTCTGCTTGCGATTGCTGACCAAATACTGTTAATGAAGTATTTTCTCTAAAAACACAACGCAAGTGTAATTTGGGGGTGGGGTGGGATGGGGTGGGGGGGATGTCTGTGGAGTTCTGTGCGGTTCTGGTATTTGATATAACCGAAAATTTCTTATAGTATCCGCTACATTTCCATGCCATACCACAAATTTGTTCTGTTTTACAGAATATGCAATGTTGATGTGTGTGAATTATCTCATTTACAGCATAATTCTAGCTTCCAGTATATAATAC
This sequence comes from Pictodentalium vernedei, assembly GCA_031216915.1. Classification (NCBI taxonomy): domain Eukaryota; kingdom Metazoa; phylum Mollusca; class Scaphopoda; order Dentaliida; family Dentaliidae; genus Pictodentalium; species Pictodentalium vernedei. Next base: position 540,217,918 of record CM062295.1, on the reverse strand, counting down.
CATACATGACTTTCGCGCATGTCTGTATTATTGTTACGACAAACGAAAAAAAAACAGCTGAAAACTGAAGTTTTCGTACAACGAAATTAGGCTATGTAGAATACAACTGCACGGAAGGCGTAGTTTGCTTCAAATACACACTAGTATATACAGATTCACACGTGAAAAATAGTATCTTTTACCAATTTTATGTGATAGTTTTAAATAATGAAATAAATAAATAGTATTTTATATAATATGAAATATTTACAAAGTGAAATGCTTTCGCCTGTCCTTCACCTCCGCACGAATATGAGACGACCTTCTTTTCGCGCTCCTCGTTTTGGTGCGTTGTACTTAAACACTACGATTGATTAAACAGCACTTCGTACAGTTAAACATCATGTTTAACTTGGCAGATCTGATTTCTTTTCATGCAAATGACACCCAGTTGTTTAGTTGATCCAACGGCGGTCTTTGCAATCCTTCGTCCCGACAAAATGCAATTATATATTTGAAGCTCTACGTGAATTGTCATATTAAGATGCTAGTACTTTTTTTAACATTACGGTAACAATTTGATGTTTTATGAATTTTTATCACGGGCGTGGGCCAGTGGCGTAGCCGGGGGCATGCCCCCCCCCCCCTTAAAAATTACAGTGGCTCCCTCAAAAAGGGAAAATTAAAGTGCCAGAGGGTCCCAGATTTACTCTCAGGAGGGTATAGAATTTTCAAAATTTTCTCAGGGAGCCCCCACCAATGGGAGGGCCTTACTTACCTACCTACCCCCACCTCAGACCTACGGATATGCCTATGGCATATATTGACCTGACACCCCTAAAAATGACCCCCTCCTCAATAGAAAATCATAGCTACGTCCCTGCATGGGACAACCTGAAATTAGGTAGGGACACTTAAGGTTTGGGAGTTCTAATGGAGCCCACATGCATCCATCTTCTACGGAACGGAACCGGGAGACAATGAAAAACTCCTATACCGGTGCATAGCACTGGGTGCGTCCGAGGAGGTGTCGCGGAACCCCATTCACCCAAGAAAGTTGGGGCGAAATAGCCCTCAGTATAATGCAATATGAAGTTTTCCCCATCATGGCTTCTTTGACAGGAAAGATATGTACGGTCCGGAGAAGGGTGGGGGCACCCCATCCCACCCCCCAATGAAAACCAACAGACAGTCAAAATTCGGATCAAACTTCGGCAGCTCTAGTTCGAGAAATTGTCTATAATTTTCGGACAATTATGTATTGCGCCGGTCCCTCCCCTCCCCACCCCTCCCCACCCCACACCACCTTCGGCGAAAAATCAAGCACCTGCGCCTGTGACTGAAATTGTCACTTGCAAGCATCCTTTTATTGGAGTAGTAGATTTAGGTGGTCCCAGGTCCTCTCCAGCTCGCCAAGCGATGTTGAGAAAATTAAATACATAGTTGGTAGATTTCCGTCGCAAAAAATGGAATTATTTAATTAATAACTAACTAGTGCAAAACTGTTACATATTCATTCATTGGTATTTAAGGTCACAAATTTCTGCACAATGGCTAATCATGACCATGACAGTTTTACGGGTGGAGGAAGCCGGAGTACCCGGAGAGAACCACCGAGCAACGCCGAGCAACTGTCAGCTCCCAACATACTAACTCCACACAAGTAGGATTAGCATTGGTTGAAAACTATTGTATAAGCTTTGAAATAACAATTAAATCGGTTGCAGATTGAGCACACAAAAAATATCCGTGTATAACGCCTGTCAGCTCCCAACATACTAACTCCACACAAGCAGGATTAGCATTGGTTGAAAACTATTGTATAAGCTTTGAAACAACAATTAAATCGGTTGGAGATTCAGCAAAAAAAAAATCCGTGTAAAACGCATTCCACTTGAACACATTCGTCTCATGCAGATAAACACGATGCGTATAACTTATAAACACCACGGTTTAATTACTAAATATGTGACGCGTCACATTTTTTGCAGTGTGTATATAGAGGATATGGAATGAGTGTTTTTCTCATATAATATTTATGAAACGAGTCTAAGAATTTTCCGTTTTGGCGAGCCTCTCGGACGAGTTTCATAAATATTATATGAGAAAAACACTCATTTCATATTCTATTTATCATATGACACACACACGCACAAATTAGCCACTTAGTATGACTTTTTAACCCATCACCTAACTTGAGTTGCAGACGGCACCTGGAAAATACATCCCCGTATAACTAAAAAAATTCATTTTTTGCTTCCAAAACATAGGTTATGGCCCCTCATCAGAACGAGCTCGTCGAGTTCGTTCCAATGAGGGGTCATAACCTATGTTTTAGAAACAAAACGTGAAAATATATAAAAGAATGAATGGCGTTTTTCTTGTAGGTAAAAGATTAATACAATATAACCCACCCTAAATAGGACAGATAACGTAAATTCTCCCTACTGAAATTGTGCAAATGTAACCCAGTTGTATTTTGTTTAGCCAATCAAATTGTCCAGTTTTGAAATTGACCAATGAAAGCTCCAAATTCTAATTATGCAAATTACGAAAATGTGGCCCAGTTTTATTTTGTCCAGCCAATCAAATTGTCTAGTTTTGAAACTGACCAATGAAATTGACGGAAGGCTTTATTTATCAATGATTAATATGAAAACAAAATATCAAATGTTTTAAAGTGAACAAAACGGACGAGTCATATGATAAATTGTATTTATTCACTAATAAATTTCCAACAAGTCGTCAGTCTCTTTTAAAACTCATATTCTCCCCCCACTGCATGTGTAACATACGTGTGTCCCGGGTGAGATAGCAGGGAGAGACAGATGTATCCCACCCCACCCACGTGACGTTATACATATGTAACGTTATTATGACGTTATGCATATCATATCAGTTTCTTGCTACCAACTAATTCATATTGACGTCATCGGAATGCAGTGTGATCAAAGTTCGATGCTCTAAAACTCTTCAACCCTCAAGCTGCCGCCGTTCCTAATCGATTTCGTGGTATATACCTTTGGTATTTTCATAACTTGTGCATGCTCTTTCCGATGTTGTCATAAGTCTCTCAAAACAACGAATACAAAATGAGTTGATTGAATCAGCACGTGACTCCCGATTACCTCTGGCTAACGTAATCGCTGCATGGTGGGGGGGGGGGGGAGAAAAATTATCCTCGATGAGTCTGAAGGTGGGAATGGGGAAATCTCACCCTCGGGGCAAGATATTTGAACCTCGGGTCTGGTTCAAATATCCTGCCCCTCGGGTGAGATTTCCCCATCCCACCTCCAGACTCATCGGGGATCATAATATTCTAACTGCATCATCGAAGGCATGCCTTGATGATGTAGTTGGAATATTTTAAAAGCCGGGACTTGAGTCATTACAGTCGGAACAAATCAGGTTTACACCCCCCACCCCCGCCCCCACCTATCTGACATCTTCAAAATCGAGTGAATTGACACTCTCCTCTGTTTTCTGCTTAACCTTTTCAAACTTCAAACCAATTATCACGATAAATATTTTCCTTCAGAAAACGGTACGAACCAGTTAATCTATTTTATATTTGTGGGAATGATCCGCAGGCCCTAAGCTAGGATCTCCAAATTTTCCGACATGATGGGACGAGAGTTATTATTTTATATATATTTATTGGTGTTTATGGTGTTTAAGGTCACATATTTCTGCACAGTGGCTAACCTTGACCGTAACATGGAGATAAAATCAAGTTTAGTCAATGGTTTATACCCATCTTGCCAATTTTAGAGGATTTCCACCCCAAGCATTAGTGGCTGGGTCCTCTTGTACTAGTAAATCAGAACTTCTTTATCTCAGTAAACATTCACTGTTTTGCTTCTCGGAGCTCCTACGGGGAGGGACGAGAGCTAAAATTGTCCGATAGTGTTCGCGGGTCGTTGGCAGCCGGTGTAACAGGAATGGAAGTCCGTAGAAAAATTAGTCCCTCTGGACTATTATTCCGCGGAATTATAGTCCTATGTCTAACATTTCTAGGAATAGTAGTCCGCCGGACTACTATTCCTAGAAATGTTAGACCTAGGACTATAATTCCGCGGAATATTAGTCCAGAGGGACTAACGTTCCTACGGACTTCCATTCCTTTTACACCGGTATGACCTTGACACCTAACTCAATATACTTCTTTAAAACAATAAAAACGAAACAGGCCTGAAACGTTCGTTTATTATTATTATTATTATTATTATTATTAATAATTACTAAAGAACTTCGTTAGTTTAACGAAAGTAATTCTTGAGAACAATAATAATACATACAATTTGTTTGTGTTCATGACGACGCGATTGTCACTTGATTCGAGCGCTTCCATACAAAAGATATTTGAAACCAGAGGATACACTTTTGCAGAATGAAAATCATGATTTCGCCAGATGGTCAACTCTTCTTTCAAATTAGCGGCTTTCAGAGGAAATACTGGCGTTCGAGCAACCAACAGTTTTTCCGACGGACGACAGAGATTTTCGACAGTCATGATTGAGTGGCGGGGTCCTTTGGCCCGCACCGCCGCAGCCCCCCCCCCCCCCAAAACAACCACACACACACACCTGTAATATTAGAGCTGTAGGATTAAACTGGTACTTGCTCTATTAAGCCCCTAACCTAACAGGATCAACAGATGACCTTAGAAAAAAGTATTTTCTATAAAAAGACAGCTTCCGGACCCTCACCCTCACTGGAAAGAGCTGGACGGGTCGTTCCATTGAGGAATCATACGCTAATAAACTTGAATGGCGAGCTTCAGGAAACTACGTTTGCTGGATGTGGTAGTTACGTAAGGGAAAGGGCGAAAAGGGACACGCGCCGTCCTTTGCCTCTATAGCCGGTGGGCAAGGGGCAGCTCCTTGTCCCAACCCCCACTCATTCCTCCCCCCCCCCCCCCCCCCCCAGTTTCCAGCGCCATTGTTTCCGTCCATAGAAGATACCGACATCGTATAATATCCCAAGTTACAAGTTATTGACAGTGTTAACTCTCCAACTTGCACAGTCTGTTGAATAATAGCAATATTTTTTTCAGACCCAGCTATTTTTTTTTTCTTCCTTTTCAAACCCACAGCCCAAAACACCTCATTGGAACGAGCTCGTCGAACTCATCCCAATGATGTGTTACGTGCTGTGGTTTGAAGAAAAATGAGAAATAAGAGACTTGAATGTTGCTATTTGTGTTTGTGCTGGTGATTTAGGACCGAAATCTTAAAATGAATGAGCGACACCCAAAAGAATGAATAAAATGGGCGAACCCCAAACATATAGTTTGATCAAAACTGTTCTCTCTGTGTTGAGTACACTTGATAGATAAAGCGCTTATGCCGTTATAATTACTGTATTGTAAACGACTCAATCTGTTTTGGTTACTTCGGATTCAGTCTAGTGGCTTATTTGAATAACGTCGAACCTCGCACAAACGGAATGATATACCCAGCCATGTCAACATATTCACTGTATCGATTTATGCGTGCACCTACAATAAACAAACCCAAGTCGGAAGTGATTATTCTTATTGCTGCAATAATGAATATTGGAAATTTAATATAACGGGCGTGTTGTTGTTGTGGTAATTATGTTGTTCAGATGGTATTTCCTGTTATACTGCTGTGTTAATTGAAGTTCTATTTGTACTTGTTTTACGAGCTTCATGTTTTTGCTGTTATAATTTAATTCTAACAAAATGGAATCAATGTGGTATTTTGGACAGATTGAGTTCAAGCGACTGACAGAACAAGTAAAGGATGTTAGTTCGAATTTGAAGAACAAGTTTCGGACATCCTCAAATCAGGTGAGTGATCTTATTTCTTTCAAAAATACGTCTCCCTCACTACCAGCCACCCACCCCACCCCTCTAACTTCATCGTACGGTGGAATACAGTATTCATATTCCCATTAATTATCACCCCTGAAGTCTTGTAACACCCACATGGTACGTTCGTCATATCATGTGCGTCTTCGTTAAGAAACCACTGAACAAGTCCCCTTGAACTGTCGGCATTGAACTCCGAGGCAAGGCGTGAAACTCTTGATCGCCCGACTTATGCTATTAACCCCTACATCTTTTTATAGAGAAGGCCCTTTTACACTGTCCAGTTGGCTCAGAATAAACGAATGATCGTCAAATGCCTACATCGAAGCAGTCGGTATTTTTTAGAAACATTTAGTCAGGATAGGATATGGCTCAGGATATAGAGCACACTGTCGCGTTTCTGAAGTCCCACGCCGATAAATCTCAAAACATAGATACCAGGACTGTGGTTTGACTTTGAGTTGGGCGGTATTCAAATTTCAAGTTCGGTTTCGGTATCGATATTTTTAGAATGATTTACTTCGGTATCGGTACATTATTCGGTGGCAAAACTTACGTGCGCGCACACCATTACCAATATTAGATGTATTTTTGCTATACTGCCCAACAGGAGGTCATTGTTCACAGTGAACAAAGAATGTCGAAATGTTGGAAGTAACACGGGCACTCGCCTACAGTCATTTGATGTAACAAAAAGGCTGAGAGAAAATACCCCTAGGTATTTTCTCTCAGCATTTTTGTTTCATCAAATGACTCGTGGCGAGTGCCTTCGTTAATACAGTCCATGGGCTGTTCCTGTGAATTTTGCGTAATTTTCTATCGTCTGTCCTTTTACATTTTAACTAATGTCGGGGATATTTTTCAATACAGAAATTTCGGTATATTGTGATTTCGTCGGTACGGTAAATCTGTATTGGTTCGGTATCGATACCGAACGATATTTACGTTATATCGCCCATCTCTAAAACGTTGACTGATCCATCTGGCCCAGCCTTTCTAATTTTACACTCTGCCATATTGTAAATATTACCTACACTGGTTCTCTGTGAGCTCGAGCAACTATTGTTTTTGCATTGGGGTTTAACGATACTTTCTACAACTAGGGTCTCATCTTGTTGGATAGCTTTACAGTTGAAGAAAGCTTGAGTTCCCGGAGATTACCACTGAGCAGCGGCGAGCAACCGTCAGTCTCTCCAGAATACAAATCCAGTATAAGCAGAATTAACAGCGGTTGAAGGCAAGTGCACATCGACGTGTAGTACGACTTAGAAAACTGCGACGGAGTGCCTCGAAACAACTGTAATGCATCAAGGACTCCATATATACTAAATGGACTCTTGAGGACTCTTGAAATTCTCGCCACCATACCTTTGGTCACTTCACAATTTGACAATCGTTTGCTGCCGTTCTATGTAGACCAGTAACTTGGTCATGTCAGTTGTATTTAGTGAGGGGTTGCAATAAGCATCCTTTTGGAATTTCACGGAATTCCCAGAGTATGTGGCAACGCCCTTCATCCCTCAGATGTCGACACGAAGAGATTTATTACTGATCAGAGCCAGGTTGTATCTCTCATTGTGTGACCTCATTTTCCCGTGTGACTTGTCCAGGAAAAAGGGCAAGTCACATGAGAAAATTAGTTCGCATCTAACCTAACACCCCTCCAATATTTCACGCCACCCATTCTCTATTACACCATCTCACAAACTCCAAATGAATCCCTGGATGAGCTACTGCGCTTTTTTGGTGCAATATATCATTACATTTAAAATATCACTCCAGTCTGTGTTTCTAGTCCAAATATTTCAGACACCATCAAAACAATATTCCAAACTGTATAGACGCTTACGAGACCCAAAAATAGTTCAGAGACAATGTGGCGGAGGGGTGACGATAGGCCTGAATCAGCCCGAAAAATCGCCAGATTATTTTCTTCATAAAACGTAATCATAACGATCTTTTGTCAGATTCTAAAATGGATACACTTGTGGAAATACTGCATATACAGGCCATGGGCGGCGGAACCGGGGGGGGGGGGGGGCTGGGGAAGCCCCCCTCCCCTTCTCTCCTTTTTTTTGCCGGGCCATGATTTTTTGTATGTATATATTTTAACACAACCAATGACTGGTGAATCAAGGGGCGGATCCAGAGCCCCCCCCCCCCCCCCTCCATATTTTCGCCAACTATGTTTCTCTCGTCCTGGTGTAAGGCTAGCGTATACAATTTTTCAATGTCTCAGTCTCCACCACACATGAGATGAAGGCTGCTTGCCAATCAGGGAGTGAAAAGCACTGGCGTAGGTATGAAAATCTCGACAATTTTTTAACGGCTCTCAAAGTGTAAAATCTTTCAAATACATCTGAAAAATCTCAAAATATCCACTCAGATGCATGGAAATGGGGATCTTGGGACCCTGGAAGTTAAAATTTTCCTACGACAGGCCGAACCATGGTCGGCATCCCCACTTTGAAAATCCTTCCGCCGCTCCTGCAGGCGTGTATTATTTATTCCCCCACCTCTGTCAAGGTTGTAGAAAAATATCACAAAGTGGTTAGTTTGGCGTATCGGTCAACGTACACGCCCACACTGGTGATATTACTTGATACATAGCGGCTACAAGTAATTTGACCCTTCTGGACGCCATACAGGATTGTCTCTCTCATACAGTAAACACAAAAATGTCGTCTGTTATCAATAAAGCCTTCGCTGAAACTATGGACGGATAAAAAGAAGAACAATGGCGAGAGCTCATCGATGGAATAAATACGTTATGTGGTCTTTTGGTCGAAGCTACGGAATGGGTTGTGGCCCGTAGAATTTATACTAGAGCTCGGCTGTGTCTCGTCCCAGTATACAGTATTCTAATTCCGTATCAGTCCACTTAGATACAATGTATTTATATTTATTTATTTGTTTATTTATTGGTGTTTAACCCTTTGCGACTACGATACGTAATATTGCTTACGAAAATGCCGTGCGTTGCGACTGCGTTACGTAATTATTACGTACTCCGACTTTGGACCCGAGCGGGCGCTTTTTCGTCCAGGAACATGATACTTCATAATTTCATTAAATAGGGTGGATGCTTTAGTGCATGTGTGTGGTAGACCAATCAATATTTTCAACGTACAGCCACAAAGCTGCACATTGCAAATATTAATTGGTCTGCCCCTAAATAATGAATATGGACTCTTCCCGTTGAACTGATATGCGAGATCCACCAGGGTTCAAAGGGCTAACGATTGCGTTTGACGTCGCCAAAACCTGATTCATAAAACGTCACGATAACCTTAGTCGGAAAGGGTTAAAGTACCTTCCTGTATCTATGGCTCTAACGTAGCCGCAAATCCTCAATACTGGTATAAAGTCAAGTTTCTCCAGTCGTTTAAACCTGTTCTGCCAACTTTCCAGAACTTCTGCCCCAGCTGTTGATTATCGGTCCTACTTTACCGGTTAGCAGAACTTGTTTACCACATTGAGCAAGTAGTGCTTCACTTCATGGTGTTGCCACGAGAAAAGAAACCATCTGACTTACATTGTTTTGAAAGCTCAATCTATACAATTTATGCACCTTCTGTTCAGGTATCCAAGCGTATAGGTCGACCATAGCTTTTCGCTTCCATCATCACATTTTCGAAAATATATTCTTGCATCAAATTCTAGGTTCAGGTACAATTTGTCATGGCGCACGATATTTTCTGGAATATTTACAAATTCTCCAAGCGTAACTTAAGAAAGTTGGTGTAGGGAGTTAAATACCACCTTCCTTCGATCTCCGCATTCCACTTTCGATAGCCAAGTTCGTGAAATACAATGAATACAATTAAGACTGCCGCCGTTCTGATATTGTTCAAAATGGTACGACGATCTTACTAAGGTAGTCCTCGATATACAAGTTCATCATATACAGTACGTGGAGTGTGGATTGTAACAAAATCACCCGCAGAGTGGAGTTATCACCCAAACTATAGCTTTGAAATTCTGTCCATACAGACAAAAAACCACAAGAAATGTTTCAGCCAATGGACCTCCGGGTTCAGCCCGGAGGTCCATTGGCTGGAACTTTTCTTGTACTTGTTATGCTTTGCAACAAATTTGCAATTATTGCTTGAGTGGAATCTCCACTCTGCGGGTGATTTGGTGATAATACACTCTACACGTACTGTGTATTTTCTGTAACTCTTTCTGTAACGCGATTTGGTAAGAAACTTTATAAAAAGTCTTGAATAATTATAACATTTTTATTTTGATCCCAAAGCTTATGACCCTCATTGGAACGAGTTCAACGAGCCCGTTCCAATGAGGGGACAGTAGCTATGTTTTGGAGTCGAAAAGTGAAGAATTAATAACATGCACATTACTATTTTTTATCAATAGGGCTAACCGCTCAGACCGGGAATATCCGTTACAAACAGGGTTCAATATTGGCTCGGCGAGCAGCTGAATGGCTAAAATCCTGAATCCGAATCTACTATTTAACTAAAGTCATCAAAACTTTGCGTTTCTTATGTCCTTTAATTGATCGTAAACAATCACGGGGGATTATGGTACTATATTTATTTATGGTAGGTATATATACGGCAATAATCCCTTCAATACAACTCAGTAAAGATTAATATTGACTCTTGGCACACAAATCCGATCATAGCTTTTGAAAGGGATTATTCCATTTGTTGTTTATATGTTCTTTTTGTATTTATGTGTACAGACATGTCTATGACTGTGTTGTAATCACTGGGTTACTAAATGTGTACCCGAAACGCTTTTGGTACCTCTGAAGCAAGTGATTGCTATCAAGTCAACTGTCATTGGGCGCCTACGTGTTCTAAATCGTTCCAATGATTTGACGGACGACGGACGATGATTCGATTCGGGTGGCGCCGATTTTGAAATTTTGAGAATCGTTGAAATGTGCTCAAAATACAAGCAAGTGACTCGTCTTGAACTTTTCCTGAAAAGGAGACCTGGTGATAGAAGAAGAGTCACGAAGGTTCCGGTTCTGAAATTTATCACACGCCTGTTCTATGAAATCCCCATCAACAGAAACACTAAACTGTGTGGAAAATGGAAATCCGTTCCGCACACATGTACCGAACGGAAATCGTTGAGCAGACGATTGATCCCCCGAAATTGAACTGATTGCGAAATAACTAAATAAAATGTCTAAAATAGAAGGATATGGCGAGTTTAATGTGTACGAAAATAGTGAACACTAAGTAGAGTCGATATATGAAGGGGGTAATGAATATCCAGAAGAAGAAGAAGAATATGAGTACGCAAATTTGGTTGGCGATAAAATGTTTCCTCTTGTTGATAGTTGTTAAACGAATTCCTGAGTGTCCTTCTAATAATTGTTCTATAGTCGTGAAGGCGGGTAATAAACACAGAACGACACGCGCGTGTGGATGGGTTAATCCATATGGCACTTGTGCCATCGCGAAAGGATAAAACTCGAGTCCTGCGGCACTCGTGCCATGTCGATTAACCCATTCACACGCGTGTGTCGTTCTATGTAGTTCTTTGAATTCGTCCTTGCACATGCCGCTTTCTTTTGAATGACTTGGCCAAGGAGGCAGGACGTCATTTTATTCCAATGCACGAGTGGTGCTGGAGACTGACAATATTTGCTATGTTCTACGTGTCTTAGAATGCCCAGTATCTACACTCTAAAATAGTAGGATTAAAGCATCAACCCAAATCAATGGAGTTGAGTGAATATGAACCGAATTGGGTTCATATTCACTCAACCCATCTGATTTGGATTAATTTTTAATTCAACTGATTTTAGAGTTGTCAACATGAAAAGTATTGAGAATGGACTCGATTCAAAATTGTCTACCTGATTCGATTCTAGATTCGATTCGACCGAAATCTGAGGACCCTACAGTTAAAACTAGAAGTCCTGTCATAAAATGCGCACAAATAGCACGTCGATCTGCGCGTTAATCTACGCTTTATGACCATAGTAAGGCTATCGAATTCTGTACATATGGCCTGTGCACAAGCAGCGTTTCAGCCAATAGACCTCCGGGAAACCCGGAGGTCCATTGGCAGAAACATTGCCTGTGTTTGCTATGAGTAACCAGGAGAACCTGCCGTGCTTTGGATGCCAGTCCATATGGCAATTGCGCGCAATTCCCACGCGCAATTAAGCCTAGATAAGCGCACAGTTCGACAGGACTTCTAGTTTTAACTGTAGCTGTCATGTCACTCCATTTGTATTAATCTTTTACTGCAATAATCCTTCGTCGTCGTCTATACCGGACCTTTCTACAGATTTTTTTCAATTTTAAATATATATTTTCGAGCTCTTATGTTGATTTCAAAGAATTTAAAATTACGTTATGTCAGTAGAATCACGAAAGCCGAGCAGAAGATGATCGCACAAGTTTCAGAAACAAGTTCTGAGATAAAGTGTTTTTATTCAATTCAACTTAATTTAGTGTCACTGAAGTAACTGCTCGATGTGTCAAATTCTATCCGACAAATGAAATTCAGTTTCCTTTAACTAGAAATGTAAAACTCTCTGAACAAATCAAACATTTTCCGTTTTATTTCTGTATCCTTTTGTTGCCCTTGGAGAATCGGTGTGTTATTGTGGAAGCCCAGATGTCTGTAGAATCGTGTTTTATCACCTCTGTGGAACTTCGTATTTCCTTTTTGACTCTAACAGCAGTAGTGTAGTATCTACCCGACCGGACCCTATTACCCTGACGTTTTTCGGAGCTGCTAGTAATAAATTCCCATAGAAACCGGACTTTTTCTGGAGCCGATGTGAGACATGTTTTACGCCCCTTCCAACTGGATCCGGCGTGGGGTATACGTACTACAGAGTAAGGTATCAGGTGTACATATATGCATGGGTATGGTTTGGGATATTTCGTGTGGGTACGTAATAGAAAGTTGACGGGGAAGGTTTTCCCCGCGAAACGTTTGACGTTGCTAATGACGTTGTCACGGCTTGATGCGCACGAGAGTCATAGAAACATTGACCGCAATTGATGTCCACTGTACGATCCGAGGTAATGTTGTTCGGGTCATGGTGTGTCAGCGAATGATATGGTAGTATAGTATGGGCGTTATCTGCCCCTGTAGTTCCCCTGTTACTCCTTGGTACTGCTAATCTTAATCTTACAATATTCCCTCCCCAAAAAGAGTGGCCAACTCCTCAACTAAATAACGAACTATTTTTTGTGCGCAAAATAAAACACAGCACCGTTGTCATTAGTGCTTTGTCCATCCGAGGAAATGAATTCACGTCGATAAAAAAAACAATGTCATTGTCAACGGAGACTTCGTTTCAGTTGAGCATAACACAGCTATTCTTCGAGTGCATTTGACGTTGTTGTACATAATAAATCAGTAACCTTTATTTTCTTAGTATCACCAAAAACAGCGACCTAAACTTTACGTACATATTGAAGAATGTAATTACTTTTGTGGTTGAGTGCATGCAGCTTCGAAAATCTTCCAGAAACAAATTTTAACTGAGTTTCAAAACAACAAGTAACTGTTGATTAACCCTTTACCCAATGCAGACAATATCAAAATTTATTATTTTAAATATCATTTTTTAAATTTTTTTTCAAAAAATTTCAACAAAACCATATCATGTGACCCCTCTTTGGAACGAGCTCGACGTGCTCGTTCCAAAGAGGGGTCACAAGATATGGTTTTGTTGAAATTGTTCGAAAAATAATATTTTTCAGCTGCTGAATATGCATATTATGCAGGCGGATGCGGGCGATTCGTTGGGTAAAGGGTTAATAGAGAGTTGAATCTTTAAATTTACACTCGAATGCTACAAGTCATGTTAACCCTTTACTAAACAACCAAATTAGTTGAAACTACACAGCCAGTTTATAATAAGGGATTCTACCTACGGAATAATCCGTATTCATAGCTGTCAATTTTCGTCATTGGAAGTGATTTACAGGGAAGTTATCGCACTTTAATTTTCTAAAACTGCCAGTAAATTTAATACTAAGGATATGGGAATTTCATATTAAAATTGAAATATCAAAATGTCGCGAAATTGTATCATCGATGTGCGCACGATTTCACAAACTTCAGGTATTTTATTACACGCCTTTTCTATGCAATCCTTATCTACAGCAACACTAAACCATGCGGAAAATGAAAATTTGTTCCGCACACATGTGCGGAACGGAAATCGTTGACGGACTATTTTAAACAGAAGCTGAATTCCATAAGAATTTTCTACAAATCGTGCACCGCAATTACAATTTGAATCGCTAGTGATAGCAAAAATAGTAACACGGGTTCCCCTCGAAAATTTGGTTGACGATAAAATGTGTTCTTTTTGTTGAAAGTTCATTCACTGAGTTCTAAATGTGTTCTATGTGCCTACTGGCACATAGAACACATTGGAACTCACGGGACGGGTTGTCAAATGAATTGCTGAGTGTCATTCTAATAACTGCTTTTATAGATGTGAAGGCGTGTAATAAACACAGAACGAGGCATGCGTGTGAATGGGTTAATCGATATGGCACTTGTGCCATCGAGAAAGGATAAATCTCGAGGCATGCGCCTCTCGTTTTATCCTTCCGCACGGGCACTCATGCCATATCGATTAACCCATTCACACGCGTGGTCGTTCGTGGCCTCTCGTTTTATCCTTCCGCGCTGGCACTCGTGCCATATCGATTAACCCATTCACACGCGTGCGTCGTTCTGCGGCCTCTCGTGTTATCCTTTCGCGCTGGCACTCGTGCCATATCGATTAACCCATTCACACGCGTGCGTCGTTCTGCGGTCTCTCGTTTTATCCTTTCGCGCTGGCACTCGTGCCATATCGATTAACCCATTCACACGCGTGCGTCGTTCTGCGGCCTCTCGTTTTATCCTTCCGCGCTGGCACTCGTGCCATATCGATTAACCCATTCACACGCGTGTGTCGTTCTGTGTATTTCATGTAGAGTAGTATAAAAATATAGAAGCTGGCTTTTTAAAAAAAATTCTCTATCAGTTTGAACAAGTGACTATTATTCTTTGTTGAAACCCATTTAAAAATAAGAAAACGGCCTTTTCACCATCTTTTGGTGAACTGTAACTTTTTCTGTTCTTTACATCAACAGTGCGCGCATCGTGGCATATAATACAGATACGGTTCTTTCCATTCAACTAAAAGTTTAGGAGGTGGACTTTGCTGATATTGTTTTCCTGGGAAGATTGGAAACTTGCAAATAACTGAAAAAACATCTGCTAAACAAAGAGTCAAAGTGAACGATTAGTATTGGGCGCTGATACTGATAGATATCATTAACGTCGAATTATCTGTGACGTCGTAGCTTCTAATTAGCTTTCCATAAAAAGCAAAGTTTCATTTTTGTTACTTTTAATAAATGAAACCACTCATACAGCTCCAAGAGCTGTCTGTTGTTTCGTTTATTAAACATAAAAAGGAAAGTTTGCTTTATTTTCTACCGATGTCATAGGTGTTTTCTCAACAATTACTTACGTCTAAATTGGACCTTCCTCACACCTGTAGTAATTTCAAGGGCGGTGGCTTTACGGAAAGTTGATTTTCATGACGATACAAGTTAGGGATGATTTGGAAAGCACAATGTACACGTAGGTTCAATCAATCGACCTCCGTGTAGACTCGAAACGTGGATTCTACATCCTATGTGTTCTCGGGGGATATGAGATATTTCTGTGTGAAACGTACACTCCATCAATGCTTTACTGAGAACCCACCACGCTTCATGCACAGTGCTGAACTAAACGCGTGTAATGTGCCTAAAAAAGTATTTAGTAATCATTCGTTGTGAGAAATTATCAAAGCCATTCTCAAGTAACTTTTAACAGAATACGTTTTGTGTTCTCCTTGTATTTGTGCAACAGGTTTCCAGGTGGTTTGAACAATGTCATTTTCTGTACTCCGTGCAAAGTATATTATACTATTCAAAAAAACGTAGGGGATATTTGATAAAAGTGAGATATATGAAGAAATATATTTATATTTTCATCAAAAAGACAGTTGAGGTATTGAACTGTGACATCTGGAGAATGATTTCAGCGATAGTTGGGTGTCTGACAAGCACACATTCCACGCACTGAGCTGTGGAAGACATGGACGGTCAGTCAGCGAATTTACCACATTCAGTTCAAGACCTCAATACCTTGTAAATCCTCCTCTGTTCGCGAGACAAGCGCGGATCCGACGTGGCATACTCCTCACCAAACGTCCAACATCAGCTTGACTGATGTTATTCCATTCTTCCTGCAGTGCAGCGGCTAGTTCCTGGACATTGGTAGGGGGCTGCTGGCGTTGTCGTAGGCGCCTGCCAAGCGTATCCCACACGTGCTCGATTGTTGAAAGGTCTGGACTTAGTGCTGGCTACGGCAGTGTAGTGATGTTCTGCTCCTGGAGAAACTCTGTAGCGCGAGACGGGCCCTGTGTGCGCTTGCATTGTCATCTTGGAAAATGAATCAACGGCCCTGACATCGTGCAAATGGCACTACATGAGCTGCTAACATGTTGTCACGGTAGTACTGCCCTGTGACAAGCCCTTGGATGACATGTAATGCTGTTCCACTTGTCATGGTTATGCCTCCCAACACCAAAACGATCGTGCTGCCTAACGGTTACGTCATGGTATCGTTCGTTCCTCCGCCGCCAGACTATGTTTCGCCTGTCGTGGAAGTCGAGAGTGAACCTCGATTCATCGGAAAACATGACGTTGCTCCACCGACGATTGTCCTAGCGCTGTCGAGCTCCACACCAATTACGCCTTGCTGCGATGTGACGTTCAGTCAAACGTGGAATTATTCGAGGTCGTCAAGCGTACACATTCCAGCTGTGTAGGCGATTTCGGATAATCTGACCACTGACTCGCACATCTGTCGCTCGGTGCAGGTGCTGTCCAATTTCTGAGGCACTTTTATGGCGGTTGCGTAATGCTGTGGTTCGGAGGAAACGATCCTGGTTAGCAGTTGTCGCCCTTGGACTACTGGTCTACGTCTGCCATCAACATTGCCTGTCTGATGGTTGCGTGACCACAACCTGCTAATCACCGATTGAGTAACTTTGAGAATTTGAGCCACTGCAGTCTGTCTGTTGCCATCTTCCAACATGCCAACGGCACGTAAACGTTCGTCACGTGTCAGTCTTCGCATACCTCAAAAGTTACGTTTCGACCGGAAACTATTGATGAACGAGTTTATACCAAGAAAAGAACGATGATTCATCCGAAAAAGCCCATCCAGTACAAATGAAACATTTCAATACGTACCCCACAGACATTAACGCGGCGCTCGTGCGAAAAACATGCACGAAGTTTTCGTGGGCCGGTGACATTGATGATCCACACTAAACATGGTAACATATTGATGTGTCCAATCACGCGTATCCAATACCATTTTCCGAAAATATGAACATCAGTTTTTTGGAATAGTATATATCCATTGGCTGAATATTTATTTTTTGTATTTTTTGTTTTTTTTGTATTTTTTCTGGGGAGTCTGGCAGTTGCTCGCCCCTACTCGGTGATTCTCTCCGGGGACGCCTGCTTTCTCCACCCTTAAAACTGTCCGACACGAGGTGACCCTGGCTGCCGAAAATGTTAAACCGCAATCATTTTTTTTTTTGCTGTTTTTTTTTTTTTAATTTTTATTGACACTTTCTGCAGCTGCAGATAAATCGTGTCGGGCAGTTTTACGCTTGGAGCAAGCCGGAGAAAACTACCGAGTAGCGGCGAGTAACTGTCAGGCTCTCCAACATACTAACCATACACACGGAGGCCATGCGGTACGTGTCATCGGGCTCCCATTTTAGCAAGTGAGATTAAGTACCTTGTCGAAGGACACAACGCACATGACATGGTACAAGATCGTACCGTGAACCTTTCGATCTGGAGTCCAATCCTCTAACCAACGAACCACCGCGCTCACACATTGGCTGAAACTTTGCCCGTTCATTCTATACCTTTTTAAATAGAATTTTGTGTTAGATGTCGGTTTCGGTATTTTTAGGTGGGTATACCTAGGTATCAGTTCGGTATTTGGTATCTGACTTGACAGAGATTTGTTGATAGTACCAAAGAGGAATTCACATCAGGAAAAACAGAATATGTTGTTGTAGTATCATTCTGCCACAACGCTATAAATGGCACTGCCTATGAGCCCAACAGTGGTATTCTTTTACGGCCACAAATCATATCCACAGTAATTTTGTTACTCGTTCTGAACGCACCTTAGCGATTAAAGACGTATGTAGAATCCACGTTTCGAGTCTACACGAAGGTCGATTGCTTGAACATACGTGTACATTGTGCTTTCCAAATCATCCCTAACTTGTATCGTCATGAAAATCAGAAGATCAACAGCTGAAAGATAACAGCTGAAAGATAACAACATTGCCTGTCAACATTGCCTGTCCCAACAGGGACTTATAAATAGTTACGGTGTGAAAATTTGAAAATTCAGTTTCGGTATTGAACGGTTGGTTCCGTTCGGTTTTTCGGTATCCCCTTGATATCGGTATCGGGTCGGTTTTTTGTTTTGGGTCTATTTCCCATCTGTAGAATCGAGGAGTTCATTAAAATCGATCTGAGCCGAGATTTACCGAGATTACCGAGGTTCAGGTCGATTTTAGTGATCGAGGTTCAAAATATTATGTTAAATCGTGACAAATTTGAGATTTTTTATCACATCATGTGCAATTTAACCTTTTACATAACATAACGACTAAAATTGGCTAGTGCTGTTTCAAATCTTATTGTTCTGTTATTAATGATTTTTTTTCCTTTAAAACATAGTTTATAAACCTTCACTGCTACCGACTCAAATGAAGGGGTCAGAAGCTATGTATTGGAGACAGAAAATGAAAATAATTTGTTATTCAGGAAATATTTTCTGCAAATGCAGTCCGCTGTGTATTATAAGGTAAACAGTTAAATGTGAGAAGATTAATTTAATTCTACTTATTTCGGCCCCATAAAGTAGATCTTCTGTTTCTCACGCCATCTTTTGTAAAATTGCATGTGGGCGAGCGGTTTTTTATTTTATTTTTTATTTTTGTAATTATTTCTTCGCCATCAAATTTTCATGTTCTTTTGTTTTATGTTTTAGGCCTCATAATCTACAGGATAGCATGGGCGATGGTGTATTTCTTTCCTTGAGTGCAAGAAGGCTTTGCACTGCTAAATCATTGCAAAGCCATGTTGCACTCAAGAGACAAATTTATCATTTTTATCAACTTGGGTAAAATATCAGACATGAACCATTTAATTTTTATTTTTTTAAGTTTGCATTGTTATAAAAAGAGAGCATGCTGCAGCCAAAAGGTTCATGCGAGAGGGCCAGAGAAACATAGTTTTTACTTGTTTAGTCCTTATAGATTGCTTCTAAGAACTGGATCTATGAAAAAGAAAATGCAATGCCCGAATATTTATTTATTGATGTTTAAGGTCACATATTTATGCACAATAGCTAATCATGACCGTGACAGTTTTACGGGTGGAGGAAGCCGGAGTACCCGGAGAGAACCACCGAGCAACGACGAGCAGCTGCCAGCTCCCCAACATCGTAACTCTACACTGCAGCACAGGCAGGGTTAGATTGGTTGAAGACATGCGTACCATCGACGTGCAGTACGCCTTAGTACACGGCGTCATCGTGACCCCACGCGGGCAATGGAGATGAAGTGTCTTGCCCAAGGACACAACGCGGTTGCCGCAGGTGGGATTCGAACCGAGGACCTCTCGGCTTGCAGCCTGCACCTCTACCAACTGAGCCACCGCGCTCCCATGCAATGCCCGAATACAATTTGAGAATTTATAGTCCTCGATGCGTACGTGTGATATGTTCGAGATCTTCTGCCCACCTTCTGTGACGGAACTTTTGTTTCCTAAAGACAGGGTTACTCTGCCTCTCCCCCACGGTCTCATTGCCTCTGCCGTCCCTGTGCACAATCGGCACGCTAAAACCACCCATCTGCTAGATGTAAGCTGTTGAGGTTCATGGAGAAAGCTCGTACACCAATTTAGAACGGCATCTAAGGACTTTTGTTGAGTTTCGCAATATTTCGATGAACATTGCGGTGGTCTAATTAAATTTCGCCTATTAATGAGTGGCATTTCGATTGCCACACCCTATTGCTTGTTTCTATCATCTGGCCAATGTTAAATTCTATAATCGTGTTTAATCCTCTGAACACAAAAGATGCGTTTGATGTTTCAAGTGTTCAGAGCTATTTAATTCAGTGGTTCCAAACGTTGACGACTCATACATCTCGGGCTGGTGACTGCTCTAAGCTAACCGTAAGTACACAATCTAAGCCTAATGTGCGACCTGGACGTTTTAAGGGAATACGTGGACTGACGGTCTATTGCGCGATGGAGGCAATACTATAATACATTTACAAATGGATTTTCTAGATTTGATGTGATGGAAATGGAGGGAAGATGCAGTACGGCCGCCGTGGACTGGTCACTTTCCACGGGAGGGAAATATTTTCACGGACACAATAATATCAGATTCCAAACACTACTTGTTGGAAAAATCATCAAAAATTTATTTAATGATCCCGTTGCTTCATTAACCCTTTACCCAACGCAGACGATATCAAAATTTATTATTTTTAATATTTTTTCAAATTTTTCAAAAAATTTCAACAAAACCATATCATGTGACCCCTCGTTGGAACGAGCTCGACGAGCTCGTTCCAACGAGGGGTCACATGATATGGTTTTGTTGAAAGTTTTTGAAAAATAATATTTTTTCAACTGCTGAATTCGCATATTACGCGGCGGATGCGACCGATTCGTTGGGTAAAGGGTTAATTAAACTTTTTTTGCTGCTGATGATTTTTAGTACCTGGTAAACGCATGCGTGGTCATCACTTCCCACGCGTGGATTACGACCATTCCACAGTGACTGTACTGTAAACCCATTGGCTTCTTTTACGTGAGGGCAAGGTGGCGCTGTCTTCAAAGGCGTTCTGCAAATCGATGGCATACCTGTCTTCAGCCAATATTAACTCTGTTTGACAGTGCTTGTGTAGGGTTATTAAAATGGAGAGTTTTACTGTTCCACAAGGGTCGAAATGGGTTGGTTAACCCATTTTATACCATGGTTACCTCTTCTACTGTATATGAAAAGCCTATGACATAAATTTTAGCTTTATACACTAACTGTGGTGAACACGCCAGCAATGAGATTTCAATAGTTAAAATTTACACCTACAGTGGAACTACATCCTTGACCTTTGTTGACGTCGACCTGAATGCGAACTTGTCTAAATTTATCGCACGTCGCCTCGCGAAGAGTGAAATGAAAGTGGCAATTATTTATTACGTTTTAAATGAGTTTAAATCACTAAAAATTAACAAACATGCATTGTCTCATGTTAATAAAGCATTCAAAACTCGTAATAGTATGTTATTATGTTATTAAAATGAAAAAGGCCCTGTTTCTTTTTCTATTTCGTTTTGGTGATCAAATTGACAGCGGAAGTACCACCCACCAATGCTCATGTAAACAAAAACAAATTCGCACGTACGTACGGCTGCTGCTCAGTGAAATCGAGAAAAAATAATAGCGACTCTAAATAATCTGACGAGCATGGTATAAATAAAATATACTCAAAGTAGCTTGGTGTACCAAATGTTCACCAATCGTGGTCAAGTGGTGTTGACCGCGCGCCAAATGCTCGCGGCTAACACCACTTCACCACTCGTGGTGAATATTTGGTACACCAAGCTGCTATGGGTGTATTCTATATGTACAGTATAGAAAATAGACACCGATTAGATTAAATATGGATCACAGCGGAATGTCGCGTACAAGGTTATCAAGGGTAGTGTTCCAAGAGAGTTATCCTTAGATTACCGTGAAAATCCAAGATGCCACAACAACGGCTACTTTTCATCGAAACATGACGAAGCTCATCAGTTCACATCTAGATGCTATTCTGAATAATGACGTTTCTGAAATATAATCCAATTATAGCTCATCTGGAGGTTCTTCACTCTTATTTTCATAGGACTATTTTTCAAGACAGTAAATATACTTTACTTCCGAGGCTCCTGTGTGGTTGAATTTTACTTCTTTCTTCATTTTCTAACAATTTTTATGCTGAGGCTTTAGACTTGACAATATATGCGTGCCACTTACACATTCTGAAGTTAAATTTTATCAAAATGTAATCATTGTTTCTTTCTATTTACAAAATTTAATATATGTCATGGGTAAGACAAGGATGTATGTTATTATTCTCAATATACAACTAGCAGGTCATATTTAAAAATGTATTGAAACCTTACTCAGCACCACACCACTTTTATCACCACAAAGTGCAATGTGTCATATTCATTGGTCTTTCGAACTCAGAAGACCGCCTTTCACGACAAAATTCAACAAATATTTCAGTACCCAATGGCAAAATAAATCTTGATTTTCTACTGTTAATATCTTGAAGACTAAACTCGAGTTAACACGCCTCCAGTAGTGTTTAATAGAAAGAGGTCCGAGAATGACTGTTCACGTAATGGTGAATTATATAACCCGAGCAGCTGTTTCCGATCAGGTGGCGTCTGTCTGTATTTATGGACGGTAATACGATGAACACGTCATAGACGGTTTCATATTTAATACATGAAGCGACACCACTTATCTCTGTACAGCTGGACTGATGGAACGCCAGTGGAAAACGTCGCCACTCAAACTCGACCCCACCTCCAAGCTAGCGTTAAGTCAATCCATGTGGTAACTCCTCCCAGTCCATGACGTTTGATGACGTGATGGATCGCGGTGGCTCAGTGGGAGACTGTGGGACTTTTATGCTAGAGGTCCCGAGTTCGATCTCCGTCCGGGACGATCCGCGTTGTGTCCTTGGGCAAGGCACTTTATCCCGGTTGCCTACATGGGGGCACGGTGAGGTAAGGCGTACTGCACGTCGATGGTGCACATATCTTCAATCGCTGTAACCCTGCTTGAGCGGAGCTTGAACAGAGTTAGAAATGTTGAGGAGCTGACAGTTGCTCGTCGATGCTCGGTGGTTCTGTCCGGATACTCCGGCTTCCTCCACCCGTAACACAGGCACGGTCACGATTAGCCATTGTGCATAAGTATGTGACCTTTAACACCAATAAATAATAATAATATTAATAATAATAATAATAATAATAATAATAATAATAATAATAATAATAATAATAATAATTGATGACGTGAAAGCTGTTACGCTGTGACTGTAGTCACAGCGTAACAGCGTTCACCACATCAAACCAGCGCTCACCACATCAAACGTCGCAGTACTTATTGAGCACGGAAACTTATAGCACGCTATCAACTTAATGTCTTTCTAATCTCGACACGTGTTTTTGTCAATAATAACTAAAATATGTCGCGAATATTCAGTTTTGATTGCCACGGCACATATGCACATCAATATATTCAATTTTTTAAGGACATCAAAGTATTCTCTTTAAAAGTGATCAGCGACTGCGATGGTCGGTAACTTGCACACCTTCGAAGAAATCTTTTTTGGTTGAGCATTGTTAATTTGTGGCAATTTACACCCCCAACCTTCACCTAAGATGGCGGCGGTAGAGACACCTTTATTTTTGTGACCAATGACCTTTACAGGAATCCAGTTATTTATAGATAGTGCGTATAATATTATCGACGAACGAGACCAGACGGCCGAAGGTAGACGATAACATAATTCTTGAAACATAACATAATTTCTGTTAGACTTTTTCAGACCAAACTTTATCCGAGCCCATATAGCGATGGATGTGGCAGCCTCTTAGAGAAATTAAAATTAACAATACAACCTGTCAGATCTTTGGATAATAAAAACAATTTTGTTATTCCAACTTTTCGTCGAAAAGACAGTGAACGAAATTATAGAGCATGCCTACTGTTTTTGAATAGCTATACGAATTATGTCATTCGCTGAAAGGCGCTATTGAAAGTCACGAGTAACATAATTCTTGTATCCATTCAAAAACAGAATATTTTTTTAAAACACCAAACCGTCGAAAAAGTGCAGTGATTTTGATCCAAACTCATTGAGTAATCCTTAAACTTATCATTTAATCCTTTGGACCCTGTATTTATTTATTTTATGCACAATGGCTAATCGTGACCGTGACAGTTTTACGGATGGAGGAAGCCGAAGTACCAGGAGAGAACCACCGAGCAACGACGAGCAGCTGTCAGCTCTTCAACACCGTAACTCTGAACTCTGCACCGCAGCACAGTCATGGTTAGATTGGTTGAAGACATGCGCACCATCGACGTGCAGTACGCCTTGGTACACAGCGTCATCGTGCCTCCATGTAGGCAATCGGGGTTAAGTGCTTTGCCCAAGGACACAACGCGGGAGCGCGAATCAGTCTCTGAAATGGTCACCCACCCAACTACTAACCGCGCTCGACGTTGCTTAACTTCAGTGATCTGACGAGAACCGGTTAGCGCGACGCTACCGCCCCCCCCCCCCCCCTTTGAACCCTGATGGTATATTCTATGTCAGTTCGACGCCATCAACTGACAGAGTCTCTATTCCTTACTCGGGGAAAGATCAATCAAATTCACTGAGAAACTATCTACTTTATGCAGTCAAGTCCGATCCACGATCCTGCACCGGAAAATAGGTCTTTAGGTTCAAATGATTAATGGGCGATATTTCCATATATCTGTACTATGACGGTAAATATTATTACACATTTCCGCTATATTGTAAGGTAGCATGTGGTAAATATTGATGTGAATGTCGTTCTGGTCACGGATATAAAACAATTCCAGGCTGAAGAGAATTTAACCCTTTACCCAACGCATACGATTTCAAAATTTATTATATTAAATATCATTTTTTACACTTTTTAAAAAAAATTCAACAAAACCATATCATGTGACCCCTCTTTGGAACGAGCTCGACGACTTCGTTCCAAAGAGGGGTCACATGATATGGTTTTGTTGACATTTTTCGAAAAACAATATTTTTTCAGCTGCTGAATTTGCATATTACGCGAGCGGATGCAGGCGATTGGTTGGGTAAAGGGTTAACAAAATATATAAATAACTCCCTCTCTAAAACGTGAAATTTCTCCAAGAACAGCAAGACCATATTATCGATGTGTTATGTCCAAGACAGATGGATCCCTACTGCACAAGAAATATATTTTGAACGTCCTAGAAGTTCTTTTAGGATTCCTGCGTGCAGACAAGACTGCTTGGCGGTGACCAGTTCACAGACAGTGGCGTAGCGGAAAATCTTGTGCCCCTCCCCCCCCCCCCCCCGCGAGATAGAGACGGGGGCCCTTTCATAGTGGTGGTTGCCTTTAAAAAGGGAGCAAATGTAGTGTTGTTAACGTGCACAGCACACAAGATTTCACGTAGTACAGACGCCATAAATTAAATGAAGGTATAGCCTATAGGATCGATTCTAAAAGTACGACTCTGTAGATTTTTTCATTACATGTTTTAAGTTTCACCTCCACCATCCAACGGTACACACATGCACGTCCAACATGTGTGACTTGAGAGGCACCATGTATGTATATTGTTCATTTCTCACCCCTATCAGTTACAATGATGTAGCGTTCACTTAACCCTTTACCGAACCTGAAAAGCAGACGACACTTGCAAAAATAATTCTTGAATAACTAATTTTTTCATGTTTTGTCTCAAAAACATAGGTTATGACCCCTCGTTGGAACGAGCTCGACGAGCGCGTTCCAACGCGGGGTCATAACCTATGTTTTTGAGACAAAGAATGAAAAAAATAATGAAAATTAATTGGCGATTTTTGAGAATAGCGCTGGCCGGTTTTGGCCGTTACGTTAGGTAAAGGGTTAAAAGAATAATACATAGACTAAAAACAGTACGTCGTGTGGAAGTGAGAGTTTGAAATTATGTGTATTTGGTACACAGTCTCGCTGTCTCTTTCCCTCTTTCTTCCAACGTTCGGACGTTCTTCAAGACGCCCCCCCCCCCCCCCTTCTAGCCGCCCCCACAATGCGGGCCCTGCGGGCGCATCCCCTACGCCACTGTTCAGAGAGTGTGTAGGTGACTTCCATGGTGGGCACCAAAGTTGTTGACCATCGGCTAGACGTAAGTTGACACTTGTGTTACGGTTGCCATATAGCCATGCATTCTTAAAGTGATTTTGCACCCCCAAAACATAACAATGAACCTGTATGGTACAACGGTCAAAATTGCCAATGCACAGCCGCAAGACTGCAGGTTGAAAAGAATCAATTAACCCAACATACTAAATGGGTACTGCTCAAAATCGTTTAATTCAATTAATGTGGAATATACCATTTGGTAAATTCAGTACATAATGGGTTTGGGGATACGTTTAGTCAATAGAAAATGAGCCGACTAAAGGCTAATATTTACACACGGTAGGTACGAAGGTTAAGATGAAGGGGTAAAACGTTCAGAAGAAAGATTTGTATAGTCACAGCTCAAGAAACGCTGTCAATCGAATCTTTTAATTTTGTTAAACCGCCTTGAAATGACCGTCATTATCTCTTATTACTTCCATTCATAATACTCAACACATTCTATATGCCTGAAGATATTATCTAAACAGAATTCAGGAAGATTTAATGGTAAACCCAATAATGCCTATCTGAAAGGTTTTTAATACAATGTTTAAGAATTGTCAATAAAGTAACTCTTTTTAACCCATTCCTCAAACACACAACCTAAACTGGAAGAATCCAGTATTTCAGACGTACCTGAATGCCTCGTCCTGATAATGTGAATAAACATACATTTAATACCTGACTTCCCTTCAGTTTTATTCACTAAAAGTGCTATTGCCGAGAAATTTGGAGTTCCTGAGGGAGCTGGAAGGTTAAATAGCTGGTTGATTTGCTTCACCTGGTTTGAAAACTGTTCGTTGCTAAATAAATACAAATCCCTTGTGAATTATCAACTGTTATCGACTTTCCCATTCTCCTATCGTTACCAGCAGGGTGAGGAAGGGCAACATGGAGCCAAATTCGGAGCTCAGCTTCCAGGATATCGTTATTGTTGCTAAGGGAAATAAGGAGCTAATTTGTGACTTGTTGGAACTGTATATTAGGAATCGCCCCTTCAATAAGGTTAGCGTTTTTTCTCCTGTTAATGTGGTATCGTATTAGATGATATATATCCTTCAGAAAATATCATATTTTAGGGATTAAATATATTTAATATCATATTTCATAATCGATTCTAGCAAATGATTCGCGCAAGGAGAAAAAAAATGGCAATTAACATTCATTTTCTCAAAATATTCATTTGACTCTACTCATAGATTTTGAATGTGTCCTTAAATGAGGGAGAATTCTAGTTACTTTTTAATCGATCATAATGATGAAACACTGGCGTGGCTCTGGATTCTAGTAAAGGCTTGACTGCCTGTTTTACAGGCAGCCAAGACTTCATTAGAAACCATTTCCTAGGTACTGTAACTTCGATCAACAAAAGCCAGTATGCTGGAATGGCTTCTTCATCTACACGTGAGCTCACCAAAATATGAACTCGGTTCTTGGGTTAAACTCTGGTAAATGGAGGATATGAAATGAGTGTTTTTCTCCTATGATATTTATGAAACGAGTCTAAGAATTTTCCGTTGTGGCGAGCCTCTGGCGAGCCCCAAACAGAAAATTCGGACGAGTTTCATAAATATCATATGAGAAAAACACTTATTTCATATTCCATTTATCATATGACACCAAATGCAAAAATTAACGATTTAGTATGACTTTTTAACCCTTTACCTAACTTGTGTAGCAGACGACACTTGGAAAAACATCATCATACAACTTACAATTTTCATTTTTTCCTTCCAAAACATAGGTTATGAGCCCTCATTGGAACGAGCACGAGATGCGCTCGTTCCATTGAGGGGTCATGACCTATGTTTTGGAAGCAAAAAATGAAATTTTTTCGTATATAGTCCCCTTTCCATTGACACCGGTACTGCTTGATATGCTATGTGAATCAAATTTGAGGGTGGGGGGTGGTTGGGGGTTATAACGAAAATGAGTACTATCGTTTTCGAAAAGCGAGTTGTACACCTTGCTAATATTTATGTACCATTATGGGGGCACGTCAGCATCGATTCAAAAATGCTATCAAATATCATTTTTCTTTCGATTTCACAGCTTGTGCCGAGTACCTGTGAATGAATGTTGATTCTCGAAGCAGGGGTTTTCGAGACCCGATTTTCGCGAAATGGGAGACATTTTAAGGCCTCGATTTGTATTTTGAGGAGATGAGGCTAAAGTCGTCGGATGTTACATCCATCCATTGTGTTTCATCACCGCGATCAAAGATTTTATTTATGTATACGTGCGGATGTCACGACACGAGTCATGGCCTCTGTTACAAACATTTGTATCAGGAAGCATTGAACGTGTTATTTCCCCGACAACGGCATAATATGCAACAGTCGTTTCAGACACACTGTTTGTTTATTACGGTTTGGTTTTCGGTCTAAATCTATTCACGTACACACGCGTGCAGTATACATTGTTGTAATAACAAAAGTGAACAGAAAATTTCGAACGGATCGTGACTTGCTCGCGAACTGATTCAAAATCTCTGCCTGCTTTCCTTCCCCGCAGCTCTGTAGAATCTTTACAGTCGAAACAGAAATGAGGGAACGTTGAATCTTGGCTGCTATTTTGTTTTGGTTTGTTTGAATTGTTCTTGATTTCGCTGTGTGATATTATTGGTGTGTGTTGCGATTGGATCGCGATCTAATCGAGTAAAATACCACTTATGTGATGATATATAGAATAAATAGGTACTAGGCATCGCATCCGTGCGCTTGCAGCTACAAGCGTATGATGGGTATGATGTTGTTGGGTGATGTGTGAATGGTACCACAATCATTCGCTCACTTAGAATTTCTGGCGGACCATCATTGTGTGCGACGGCCTGACTTGGGGGTGGGGGTGGGGGGGGGGGGGGGGTGAGACGATGACTTACATCAAACCAAATCATCATGGTGAGTGATCACTGGCCTTGGCGTCCAGAGGGCGATGTGTGAGTCCATGTGTGAATCTATATGGTCTATACCACCTTTTAGGGTAATTGTATGTATGCTTTTGGGAGAGGACTTACATAAGCTACAAGCTTCTGGTCAAATCATTCCATCATTCGGCGATCTGATTACTGTTAATATATGTTATATTTTGAGCTATTGCATTAGCACTGTTACTCTTCTGGTATTCAATTCTGTACCATATAGCATATTCCTTCAATAAATATTGTTTAAACTAAATAAGTACTAGGGCCGGTAATCAGATTTAGGATAAGTAGGATAAGGGTTTTAACCACTCGGCTTTCCGAGTGGTTAACCCTTATTCTACGAGTGGTTTAAATATGATTAACGGCTCTAGTATCTATTTGTTCCATTTAAACCAGGCTCTTAATAAATAATCGACTTTTGTCACTTTAAAATGGAGAAAAAATTACACTTTCTATCGGAAACACACGGGTTTGTTTTGTTACATCTGCGCCAGTGGGCAGTACTACCGGCTGTTCGTGAATGCTTGATTGACAGTTGGACACATCGTAAAAGTTGATTGAATTTACCTTGCTTTTCAGTCAAATTATTCTTAACGATTCTTAAATTTTATTTTAAACATTTAATTGTAGGTATTTTAAACTTAATAAGTCATCGCACGTAGTAGATAGTACCGCAAAATGTCGAAAATTTGAATGAAACATCGCGAAGTGTGAATGTATCGAAGTTGGCAAATTACGTCATGCCAAAGGTTAAGTTGGATGAACTTCCGACTATTGGTGTAAATTTATTTTAACTCTTTACCCAACGAATCGGCCGCATCCGCCCGCGTAATTTTCAAATTCAGTAGTTGAAGAAATATTATTTTTCAAAAAATTTCAACAAAACCATATCATGTGACCCCTCGTTGGAACGAGCTCGTTCCAACGAGGGGTCACATGATATGGTTTTGTTGACATTTTTTTTTAAATTTGAAAAAATGTTATTTAAAATAATAAATATTGATATCGTCTGCGGTGGGTAAAGGGTTAAAAGCAGTAGAAGTTTTACACCGGTAGTGGGGTTAAAAGCTAAAATTTAACATACACGCTTTTCACAGGTAGTAACATAGGCGAGCATGGTATAAATTATTGTAAACAGAGATATCTACAAGCAGTATGCTGTTATTTATTGCCCTTTTAAAATTAAGCAAGCTTCCTGATTGGTCAGTAACCAATGCATACAGTACGGTACATTTAACTCCAACGGGGTGTACGAAATTCAAAGGAGTGTATGGAAATATCACGTGACTGCTAAAATGGGTGTACAGACATTATATGGTCCACTTCGCCGATTTCCCTTTCACCCATCGCCTCAAACTTCTCCGTCAGTAAGAATAAACATTCAGACTCACAAACAAAATGAGAACAATATTGTTTCATAAGAATATTCCGAAAACTTGAAATAAAACATGTGCACTTACCTCCAATGTCTGATTTTACTATCGAGAAGATGGATTGTGGTGTGGTGTTTCTACACTGCAGATCCGTCGTGGTTTCGAGAAACATGCAACCTATCTCATTATATGAATTGCTTATAAAATCAACTTGTGCCCCAAATATAATAACGACGCGTCATTTTCCCCAATGTCTTTGAATTGAAGTCTCCCAAATGTTTGAGGTCAACCGAAGGGAAATAACTCCAGCTCGTTCTTGTTCAATAATGAAGAAAGATGTGTCTCTTTCAGTTTCTCTAATTATTACATTTATCGAGGTTTTCGTTACTGGAATACTGCTATGGGCAGGGATGTGGCGACAGGGGGGTGGGGGGTGTCTCACCTTCCCAGCTAGGAGTATTTTTTTCATTAGTTGGAAATTCCGAGGTCAAAAATCAAATAGTTGGAAATTCAATAAATTAACATTGTTCATGAAAAATATTAAAATTCCAATTAATGATGAGAAATTTTGATCTTTTATTTCCAACTGGAAACTTGAGTTTCAAATTTCCTACTCTAAAATTGACATGGCCTCAAAATTTCGACTCTGACATCAATCCCGTAAATTTGCTGACCCAGACACATTATAAATGATGCTTTTTCCGTTTCAGGTCTAGTGAAAATTTTCAGAAGGGTTCATAAGCATATATATATATATATAATCACTTCAAAAGATATCACCCAGCGCCGCAGTGCAACCACCTATCGAAACCACTCACAGTTGGAATTTACACCGGTGGCACCCCCCCCCACCCCCAGCTGAAACCCTCTAGTCACATCCCTGGTTAGGGGATTATATAATTAAACAAAACTCGACATGCTGAAGAGACAGGGTAATACATTCGTCACATGGTGTTTCAGCAGGGTGTACGGGACTATACTACCTTTCTCAGATTTGTATTTCCTTCGGCTTTCAGCATCAGGAAATACGGATCTTAGAAGGGTAGTACAGTACTGCCATGAAATTCGCACAAATAGTTCGTCGATCTGCGCGTTAATCTACGCGTTATGACCATAGTAAATTCTGTGCATATGGCCTGTGCACAAGCAATGTTTCAGCCAATGGACCTCCGGGTAACCCGGAGGTCCATTGGCAGAAACATTGCCTGTGTTTGCCATGAGTAACCAGGAGAATATGTCGTGCTTTGGATGCCATTCGATATGGCAATTGCGCGCAATCCCTACGGGCAATTAAGCCTAGATAAGCGCACAGTTCGTGACAGGCATTCTAGTTTTAACTGTACAGTTCCGTACACCCTGCTGAAACACTGTGTAACTTATAATCACGTCAGTGACGTAGATTGGAGGAGTCTTTCAAACCAAGAAATCTTCGGAAGAATATCGTTCTGTATGACTGTTTTACTCGCTTGATTACGGGCGAAAGACAGAGGACAAGAGTTGGGGATAAGCCCCACGCCAAAATATTTGTGGCAAAGTTTTAATGCCTTTAGTGTTGGTAAATGCGCATAGAATGGAAACCGACTGAGATCATTGCACCTGTCACCTTTTTGGGGGGACAATGTCTCATGTTAAATAAGGGGGAGCGCAATGGCTCAGTAGTTACGGCATTGGACTTCAAACCTAAGGCCCACGGTTTTATCCCTGCCAGGAGAAACTGCGTTGTGTCCTTGGGCAAGGCACTTCATCTCGATTACCCACGTTGGGTCACGGTGGCACTGTGTACTGAAGGTACTGCATGTCTGTGGTGCACTTGTCTTCAACCAATGCTAATCCAGCTTGCGCGGAGTTAGTACGTTGGGGAGTCTGACAGTTGCTCGTCTTTGTTCGGTGTTTTTTTTCCGGGTACTCCGGCTTCCTCCACCCGTAAAACTTTTCGAAACGGGGTGACCCTGGCTGTTGAAAGCTTAGTTAAACCCCAATAAATAAATAAATAATGTTAAATAAGGATACCTACTCACTTCAAGTGTGGTGGTGGGGGGGGGGGGGGGGTGGTCAATGCGCCAGATAATGTTATTTCGAACATAAATTAGCGACGGAATTCGAAGTCAAGTTCATTTGTGACACGTGACAATGGCGCGCATTGCAAGTTTCTACAGAAAATGCTATGATTTCGCCATAGTGTGACTGGCAGAAAAAAGCTGTCTTCGTCACTGCATACGATGGACCTTAACATTAAAACACCTTCACTTGTGTTTTATCTTTTAATTAAGAAAGGGGGGGGGCAGATATGAATACGAGCAGTGTACATGATATTTTCGGCAGAGCCTGGAATAGGACCGTTGCGACATGCTGTTCTGTGCACCTGACAATGCAACACATCGCCCCTTTAATAAGGTTAGCGCTTTTCTTCCTGTTATTATGGTATCGTATTAGATTATTTTCTTCAGAAAAGATAATATTTCAGGTCTTAAAATTCATGCGAAAATCATAATCGATTCTCGCAAATGATTCACGCAAGGAAAACAAGCAAGTTTTTATTTTCTCAAAATGTTCATTTGATTCTTCTCATAGAATCTGTGTCCTTAAAGACATGGAGACTTCTACTTATTTTCTGATCCATCTTAATGAGATATATGCGAACTAACGCATTGTTCATCACTTAGCAGTGTTGTCTAGTGAAGTCTTGGCTGTCTGTACAGGCAGCCTAGACCTCACTCGAAACCACTGTCCAGGCACTGTAACTTCCATCAGAAAACTTCCATCAGATTTCTGTAACTTCCATCAGATTTCTGGCTTTATCCCATCACCGTCCATCACTTGCAATTGCTATCCTTACAAATTCTTCATGACTTTGTGACAACTCGGATTGATTACTGTAACTCACTTTTTTGGATTAAACATCAACATTCAGCCCGAGTGGTCACAAGGAGCAACACAACCAAAACAAGACACATAACACCTGTCCTTTACGAATTGCATTGGCTGCCAATACGCCAGAGAACCCAATACAAACTGTGTCTGCTGGTCTTCAAGTGCCTTCATGGCCATGCACCATCTTACCTCTCTGAACTTCTGAATCGGTATGAACCTGCAAGTACCCTAAGGTCCAGGAATGAAATTTTGCTTTTACGACCAGGGGCTAAACTGAAAACTGCAGGCGATACAGCATTATCTGTGGCTGCTCCCACTGTGTGGAACTCGCTCCCCAAAAAAATAAAAAACATTCAGACCCTGAGTTCATTTAAGAAAGGAGTTCAAACACATCTCTTTCAACAGACATTCTCTTGGCAACTGTAAAGCCAAACAACACTTTTGTGTATTTTAGGCCTTTTAATTATTATTCTTCACTATCTATTGCATCATTGAACAATTCGTTATACAGTTTATAGTAATATATATTTTTTGAAAGTTAATATTTGTAATCTGTAAACAGAATAAATATGTCATGGGTAGGCGAACAAATGTAGTACTTGAATGACACAGCCAACAACGAATCTACTCTTTGTGCCTGTGCCCAACTCATAGGCACAGAATGATCCCATTCATTTCTGAAGCTTCTCTAACCTTTTGCCCAAGGCACATGCTATCAATATATCTTATTTTTATCTTTTTTAAAATTTTTCAAAAACTTGCAACAAAACCTTGTCTTGTGGTCCCTCATTGGAACGAGCTGTATCATGTGATATGGTGTTGTTGAAATTTCTTGAAAATTTTTTTTTTCAACTGCTTAATTTGTAAATAACGTGGGCGGATGCGGCCGATTCGGTAGGAAAAAGGTTAAGCAAGATGACGATATGTTGTCCAGTAACTCACTGTTGAAAAGGGCTAAGAGGGCCCTTTCCAACAGAGAATCACAAAACAGAATACTTTAGGCAAAATCAAAGATGCATAAAATTTCGACATTCTACAAGACATTGCTCTAGAAAAATTAATAAATTAGAATCTTGTGAATGGCAGTAGCTAAAATAACAGTACATAGATAATAGACTTGTAATAACAGAATGAATGGTACAAAACGATTTATACCACATAATTATTTATTTATATGATTGGCAATATTTCTCCGAGAGCTGTCTGTTGTTTTCGCTTATTAAAAGTAACAACGGGACAACTGGTTTTATTTTCTACCAATGTCATAGACGTTTCCTCAGTAATTGCTTGCTTATTAATTGGACCTTTCTCGCTCCTCTAATAATTTCAAGGCAGATAACTTTATCGAAAGTCCATTTTCATGACGATATAAGCCAAGGATGAGAGTTACAAATAACCCCAAGGGTAGACCTTGAGATCAATCTAATTTGGGCACAGTGGCAAATATGTATGTGGTCTGCTTGGTTGGAGAAAAAAACACCGATATTTTCTTCTTCTTGGCGTCTGTTTTCGGTTTTAGGTCCACGTCTTAAAATGATAGTTTACAACCCTTTGTTACAGGTCTTCACCATTATCACTGGTTCCCACCACCATTTGACGTTAGTTTACTCGACTAACTTGAGAAGGCTTCTTAGTTTCCTAGTGTGGACCCAAAGGCCTATTTGAATGTAAGCTAAATTACGTATGGTGTATACTGAGAAATGCCACATACATGAATATAATAGATCTCAAACTTTAAGTGCATGGTCTTATAGAATTCGCCACAAAAAAGCAATCGCCGTCGACAGTGTCATTGCTTGTCTGTGGCGAACTCTGTGCGTTTTTAAAAAAAATTATTTATCTATTGCATTGTGTGCCTCGAAGGTAAGCTCTAAGCTATATTGCAAGCATCAGGGAAACCTGGCCAAACTTTTTATTGCCAAAACACTACAAAACTTTGGAAAACGTCTCAAACTCCGTATAATTTTGGGCGAAATTATCTTATTTGGGCACAGCGTTTACCGTCGTTAGTTTGGAAGAATTTAAAGGCCTGCCCATGGGATCCGTTTCTGGTCCGCCTTAATTCCCTCGAGGAGAGCTATTGAGAGCAATTCTCAAGATTGTTTTTTCAGTATATCTATATATCTGCATGTTTAGATACAGTGTCTCTGATGCAGGTTTGGAATTCATAGAACCCAACAGCCAATCTCATACTCGTTGTGTTTTCAATCGAAGCAACGCAGAATGCGTAAATGGTGACAGTAAATCATAGTTCTTCCTCCCAAGTGACGCCATAATCGTATTTGTTTCCGAGAACTCTCGGTCGAAATTCCATTCACATACAAATAATGCATGCTCTGAACGGGAATTATTTATTTATTTATTAAGGTTTAACGACACATTAACAGCCAAGGTCATATCGCGTCGGTGACAGGTTTTTACGGATGGAGGAAACCGGAGTACACGGAGAGAACCACCGAGCAGCTGCCAGCTCCCCAACATCGTAACTCCGCACTGTAGCACAGGCAGGGTTAGATTGGTTAATGACATGCGCACCATCCACGTGCAGTACGCCTTAGTACACGGCGTCGTCGTGCCTCATGTGGACAATCGGGGTTAAGTGCCTTGCCCAAAGGACACAACGCGGGAGTCCGAATCGATCGCTCTGACGGTCACCCATCCAAGGACTAACCGGACTCGACGTTGCTTAACTTCGGTGATCTGACGAGAACCGGTTACCGCAACGCCACCGCGCCCCGGTGAACGGGAATTACATCCGAATCCGATTCTCTGGCTTATGTCCGCCACTCATTGTCAATCAACGAGCTCAGTTGACAGATCATGGCGAATGGAATCGAGTTATCATCTCCTGCCTGTGAAGTACGCCGATTTAAACTGGCGATACCGATACAGACGTGTACGAAATTATCTTTTATCATCCCTAGAATACACAATGAGGAGGGCGTTTACCGCTCGTAGAAGTTTGCGTTTCTGGGGCGAGGGCGATCGCCCGTCTAAAAAAGAAAAGCCTGCTTAAACAGTACCCCCCCCCCCCCCCCCCCCAACCACCTCACACGCACCTGCCATCACTGAACAGGGAGGAACACCTGTTTCTAAGATCTGAAAAACTATAAAAACAATAAAACGGGAAGATATATCACGTCAATTGCGAGGTTATCATTGTGCTGAACGAGTTCGATATTCTACTGAAGAACATGTGAAACGAATCGTTTCCACACAGCTCTCTTAACCCTTTGAACACAGGTGGAATCGTCCATGTCAGTTCAATGACATCAATTGGAAGAGTTTATTTTCGTCATTGGGGGTAGACCAATTAAAATTTTCAACGTGCAGCCATCGGGCTGCACGTTGAAAATATTGATTGGTCTATCCTACACATTCACTTATCAGTATTCTACTTAGTTAAATTATGACGTATCATGTTCCTGGGCCGGAAAAGCGTTAAATCTCTTCTCTGATACCGTTCTCCTAGCATTTCTTAAAATAGTAATTTTTCGCAGGTCTCTTTGTAAGTTCTCAATCTGTAGTTCCTTGAAAATGTTGAATTCACACACAGTGTTATCATTTCTCGGTTTTCTTATAAATCCTTCTTGCTCTTGTCTCTGTGTTTAGTATGTGGAAATGCTGTAACAAATGGTAATAGAAGAAATGTGATAAATTGCTCTGTGCTATTTAAAAACAAATGTTTACTTCTAATCATAAAACATCAAATTTGATTATTTTCTCAGTTAGGTCTATGTAAGTTATATAACCAAGTAACTGGGAATAGAGCTAGGGGTTTCGATTTTTCTGATTCGGTGCCGATTCGGTTTTCGGAAAAAATCTCGGTTTCGGTGCTCTATGTGTTAAGAAAAGATAGTAAATAACGTTCCAGGCTTTTTAACTTGGAACAAATTTGGAATAGTCCGTACGACACCACTCACCTTAAAAAACACCGTCTGTGAATATCTCCATTTAGTTCAGCCTAATTTCCCTTTCATCATTCTTAGGGTTTCCAGGGATCAGTTGCTACTCAGTCAGAAATACACATAAATTTATTTATTTATTAGGGTTTAACGACACATTAATAGCCAGGGTCATATCATCTCGATGGCTGTTTTACGGGTGGAGGAATCCGGAGTACCCGGAGAGAACCACCGAGCAACGACGAGCAGCTGTCAGCTCTCCAAGATCGTAACTCTGAACTCTACACCGCGGCACGGGCGGGGTTAGATTGGTTGAAGACATGCGTACCGTCGACGTGCAGTACGCCTTAGTACACAGCGTCTTCGTGCCCCCATGTATACAATCGGGGTGAAGTGCCTTGCTCAAGGACACAACGCGGGAACGCGAATCAGTCGCTAAAATGGTCACCCATCCAACTACTAATCGCGCTCGACGTTGCTTAACTTCGGTGACCTTCGAGAACCGGCTACCGCGACGCCACCACGTCCCCAGAAAAACACATAAATCAGGGTAACAAATGAATAAAGTTCATCTAATCTATGCTGTGTTCTCTTTGTCATATTTTCTCCTTAAAACCCTTTACCCAACGCAGACAATATCAAAATTTATTATTTTAAATATTTTTTAATTTTTTTCAAACAATTCAACAAAATCATATCATGTGACCCCTCTTTGGAACGAGCTCGACGAGCTCGTTCCAAAGAGGGGTCGCATGATATGGTTTGGTTGAAATTTTTCGAAAAATAATATTTTTTCAGCTGCTGAAATTTCATATTACGCGGGCGGATGCGGGCGATTCGTTGGGTAATCCGATGGGCGAGTCAATAAGGGAGAGACTAAGGGTAGACTAAGTGACGAGTGTCCATAGTGGTCACTAGTCCAGTTCTCTACAACTAAGATAGCTCGATCAATCTACGCGCAAACACAGTAAAGCCGTTTGGCCAGTTTTTATTGGACCTTGTGGTTCGGTTTGCCGGCTTGCCACCAAAAAACGGAACACAGGGGTGTCGCTAAGTGGTTACGCACCCCCCCCCCCCCCCACACACACCCAATTTTGGCATTTTAGCCTGAATTGGAGGTCTAAGGTATCGATTCTCGCTTGCTTGTAATCATATACTTCCTTACCGGACTAGACATAAGGTCATGTCTTATATTTATTTATTTATTGGTGTTTAAGGTCACATACTTATGCATAATGGCTAATCGTGACCGTGACAGTTTTACGGGTGGAGGAAGCCGGAGTACCTGGAGAGAACCACCGAGCAACGACGAGCAGCTGTCAGCTCTCCAACATCGCAACTCTGAACTCTGCACCGCAGCACAGGCAGGGTTAGATTGGTTGAAGACATGCGCACCATCGACGTGCAGTACGCCTCAGTACACAGCGTCATCGTGCCCCCGTGTAGGCAATCGGGGTGAAGTGTCTTGCCCAAGGACCCAACGCGGTTGCCGCAGGTGGGATTCGAACCGAGAACCTCTCGGCTTGCAGTCTGCACCTCTACCAACTGAGCCACCGCGCCCCCGGTCATGTATTCCTAGAGACTAAATTTGTAACCTATAAATAGATTTTTCGCCATAAAAATATGATCTCTTAGTTGATGGAAAAAATATACCGCTCTGTCTTTGTAATTATTTAGTAATTTATTTCATTGACTGGTGTACAGGGAGCGCCGTGGCTCTTGGTTACGGAATTGGACTTCAAACCGAAAGGTCCACGGTTCGATCTCCGCCAGGGGCAACTGCGTTGAGTCCTTGATCAAGGCGCTTAGTCCCGATTACCCGCGTGTGGGCACGGTGGCGCTGTGGACTAAGGCGTACTGCACGTCGATGGTGCACTAGTCTTCAATCAATGCTAACCCTGCTTGTGTGGAGTTAGTACGTTGGGGAGTCTGACAGTTGTCCGTCATTGCTTGGTGGGCCTCTTCGGGTACTTTGACTTCCTCCATCGTAAAGCTGTTCGACGCGAGGTGACCATGGCTGTCGAAAGTGACATTAAACCTCAATAATTGAATAAATAAAATGGCCGATGTACACAGCTTAGTTTCGTCAGTTTTTGTGTAATTTTTATCAGTTTCAAGTCAGTAATAAAATTAACATTTCAATTGTATTTCCTAATTACAAAATGTCATTACCAAAACGTTCGGGATGGTCTTCATGGAAGGGGCATGAAATCTGTATAGTGTATATTTCACCTATACCGACAACATATGTGTACATTTGTAAACAATAACTAGAGGCTCTAAAGAGCCTGTAATCGCTCACCTGGAACTACATATAAAAATGTGATTTCCCATAGGCTTTCCATGGTAATTATGAGCTGCAATTGTGGCCATGTTTGCATCATTGGTAGAAGGTGTCCCAGTACTCAATCATGTGAAGTTTCAAAACACTTGATTTTGTAGTTTCAGAGGGGAAGATTTTTGCAAAATCCATCAATCAGAATCAGAGAATGTCTCTGGTGGCCACATTTTCCAACCAACCGGAACAAAAAAGGATCGTTTGTAGAGGGCCTCCTATAGACCATTCCTGCGAAATTTGGTTCATGTCGGCTCAGTAGTTCCAGAGAAAAAGATGGAAATGTGATTTCCCATAGGTTTTCTGTAGTAACTATAAGCTGCAATTGCAGCCATGTTTGCAATACGATCAACATTAAATGAGGAGTGTTGGTAGAGGGTGACCCAGTCATCAACCATGCAAAATTTTAAAATATTTGGCCCTGTGGTTTCAGGGGAGAAGATTTTTCAAAATCCACCGATCAGAATCAAAAAATGCTTCTGGCAGGCATGTTTTTTGATGCGCGGTAACAAAAGGAGGTCCGTTTGTAGAGGACCTGCCATAGACTATCCCTACCAGGTTTGGTTCACATCAGCTTAGTAGTTCCAGAGAAGAAGAAGAAAATGTGATTTCCCATAGGGTTTCTATAGAAATTATAAGCCACAATTGCAGCCATGTTTGCAACCCGATCAACTTTAAATGAGGAGCGTTCGTAGAGGGTGTCTCAGTCATCAACCATGCAAAGTTTCAAAACATTTGGCCCTGTGGTGTCAGAGGGGAAGATTTTTACAAATCCACCAATCAGAATCAAAAAGTGCTTCTGGCAGCCACGTTTTTCGATGCACAGTAACAAAAATGAGGAGCATTTGTAGAAGACCTTCCACAGACTATCTCTGCCAGGTTTGGTTCACGTCGGCTCAGTAGTTCCAGAGAAGAATATGGAATTCTGATTTCCCATAGGGTTTCTATAGTAACTATAAGCCGCAGTTGCGGCCATGTTTACAACCCGATCAACATTAAATGAGGATCGCAGGTAGAGGGAGTCCCAGTCATCATTTATGTGAAGTATCAAAACATTTGGAAGAATGCCTCTGGCGGCCATGTTTTTTCAACCCACGGGAACAAAATGAGGATCGTTTGTTGAGGACCCCCAACCTCTTCTCATTCGGTCATCTTCGCGACGCCCCGCTTTTACAAATAAAGTACGAGGAGACTGAGTTTATTCTAAACCACGACAGAGGGGATTCTCCACGCGACAGTTATATACAATTTCAATGAAATCACAAGAAGTTCAACCTTAAGCCTCGGGCTATCAGTCATATAACACAAAGAATCCGACGCTGTTATAGTCTGTTTGTTTGCCCACTTTTCGTTGAGTTTGCTTGCAGACTAGCGCTGATTGAATGTGATGCCTCTTTATTCACAAAGATCTACAGATATCATTTTGTGCTCCAGTTATAGATATTCCAGTCAATAGGTATTTATGTCCCATTGAAAACATCGAAAAATTAACATAACTTGTGGAATTACGAGGCGTAATCATAAAACTACAGACGTGGTGGGTCTTCATTTACAAGTACTTAGTTTATAAACATACCTAACACTACAGTACAGTCGTCGTGGACTGGATGTAATCCACGCGTGGGCAGTTATGTCCATGCATACGTTTAGCAGGTCAATAAACAATCATCAGCAGCAAAATTTTAATTAATGAAGCACCGGGTAGTACCCGATGCTTCATTAATTAAATTTTTGATGATCATTGGTATAATTTTTTTTTATTAAGGTTTAACGACATTTTAACAGCCAAGGTCATATCGTGTCGTTGACAGTTTTACTGGTGGAGGAAGCCGGAGTACCCGGAGAGAACCACAGAGCAACGACGCGCAGCTGCCAGCTCCCCAACATCGTAACTCCGCACTGCAGCACAGGTGGGGGTTAGATTGGTCGAATACATGCGCACCATCGACGTGCAGTACGCCTTAGTACACGGTGTCATCGTGCCCCCATGTGGACAATCGGGGTTAAGTGCCTTGCCCAAGGATACAACGCGAGAGTCCGAATCGATCGCTCAGACGGTCACCCATCCGAGGATTAACCGGGCTCGACGTTGCTTAATTTCGGTGATCTGACGAGAACCGGGTACCGCAACGCCACCGCGCCCCTATTCCTATAATTAGTGTTTGCAATCTAATATTATTGCGTCCGTAGAAATACTGCCCACCCCGTGGAAAGTGACCAGTCCACGGCGGCCGTACTGTATTGTTATATCATGAAAGATTCGGTCAAATCAATTCTTGATTCAGAAACATTTCTTGAGTTAATTTAATTATAATAAATGTTTATGGTAATCTCTTAGATTCCATCCTCGGGAATATTTCAGTTGGTCGGAGAAGTGAACCACAGATTCGCTTTTCCGACCAACTGAAATATTCCAGATGATTGAATCTAAAACATACGGAGGCGCGGTGGTTCAGTAGGTAGAGGTGTAGGCTGCTATCCGAAAGGTCCTCGGCTCGAATCCCACTTGCGACAACCGTTGGGGGCACGGTGGCGTTCTGTACTAAAGCGTACTGTACGTCGATGGTGCACTTGTCTTCAACTATTGCAAACCCTGCTTCTGTGGAGTTAGTACGTTGGGGAGGCTGATAGTTGCTCGCCGTTGCTCAGTGGTTCTCTCCGGATACTCCGGCTTCCTCCACCCGTAAAACTGTTAAACCCAATAAATAAATAAATAAATAAATAAATAAATAAATAACATACGCGATGGACTATTTAAGGCCTAGTCTGGTTCTAGGACACAACAGCGTTGAATTCATTACAGAATGTGACTGGAGGAATGGGAGTTGGAAAAGTGGCGAGAGAATTTCGACCGCACTTCATCGCTGAGTCGTGATCCTGCCCAAATTCTGATTTATAACACTGTATAATCTCAATTCATGTCATAACAGCGTCGAATCTTGCAGACTTTAATTCATTGTTTGAGAGCTTGTTCCTGTCTGTAAATCTACCCGACTGTTCTTGGGCATCCACGAGCCGAAATCTAAGGAGTGCATGACTTTTGTCACCGAGCCAAGCAAAGTCGTTAATACAAATTGTGTGGAACGTGTTTTCTAATCCCTGTAAAATAATCAACCTGTCACGTAACATAACAGCTATAACGAACAAGGGCTCTACGCGAATAGCATCATTCAAATACATTATTTATTTATTTTTTTAATTGTTTGTCTCAAAAACAAAGCTTATGACTCCTCAATGGATCGAGCTCAACTAGCTCGTTGAAATCATAAAATCATAAATCATAAGGTTTTTTTCGCCAAAAGTGATTTTTTGTAAATTATTCAATAATTGATTGTCGTCTTCTATGAATATTAGGTAAAGGGATAAATAATGTTATACATTTTCTCAGAAATGGTAGTTACATATCTGGTGAAAATTCCACCTCCTTTGTATTTTGTCTCTTTCCACGTACCGTGATAAAATTGACTTTCTAGCATTTCTAGCACCCTACACTTCTATATTAACTGAAAGAACAGTGTCTGCATTATATGTTACGATGTGCACTCTGCCGATATAATAAACATAAAAAAGTTACAGAACACCGGGGGCGCGGTGGTTCAGTTGGTAGAGGTGTAGAGGTCCTCGGTTCGAATCCCACCTGCGGCTACCGCGTTGTGTTCTTGGGCAACACACTTCACCCCCGTGCTCACGTGGGGGGACGGTGGCGTTGTGTACCAAGGCGTACTGCACGTCGATGGTGCACTTGTCTTCAGCCAATGCTAACCCTGCTTGTGTGGGGTTAGTATGTTGGGGAGCTGACAGTTGCTCGCCGTTGCTCGATAGTTCTCTCCGGGTACTCCGGCTTCCTCCACCCGTAAAACTGCCGTGGTTATGATTAGCCATTGTGCAGAAGTATGTGACCTTAAACACCAAGAAATAAATAAATATAGAACATCAAAAGATTGTGAAGACGCCGCTTTCTCATTTTGAAATGGGTTTCAACAGAGAATAATAGCCAAACGTTCAAACTGATTGTGGGGAAATGGTAAAAACAGTGGCGTAGGGGATGGGCCCGCAGGGCCCGCATTGCGGGAAGGGGGTGGCTAGAAGGGTGGCCCCTAGAAGGATGTCCCAACGCTGGAAGAAAGAGGGAAAGAGAGAGAGAGAGTGCGAGACTGTGTACCAAATACACATAATTTCAAACTCTCACTTCCACACGACGAACTCTTTGTAGTCTATGTATTATTCT
Source organism: Pictodentalium vernedei (assembly GCA_031216915.1). Classification (NCBI taxonomy): domain Eukaryota; kingdom Metazoa; phylum Mollusca; class Scaphopoda; order Dentaliida; family Dentaliidae; genus Pictodentalium; species Pictodentalium vernedei. The sequence continues at coordinate 540,174,381 of CM062295.1, read as the reverse complement.
TTTAACCCCTTACCTAACGTAACGGGAAAAACCGGCCAGCGCTTTTCTCAAAAATCGCCAATTAATTTTCATTATTTTTTTCATTTTTTGTCTCAAAAACATAGGTTATGACCCCTCGTTGGAACAAAAAATGAAAAAAATTAGTTATTCAAGAATTATTTTTGCAAGATTGCAAGTGTCGTCTGCTTTTAAGGTTAAGTAAAGGGTTAAGTGAACGCTACATCATTGTAACTGATAGGGGTGAGAAATGAACAATATACATACTTGGTGCCTCTCAAGTCACACATGTTGGGTGTGCATGTGTGTATCGTTGGACGGTGGGGGTGAAACTTGAAACATGTAATGAAAAAATCTACAGAGTCGTACTTTTTAGAATCGATCCTATAGGCTACACCTTCATTTAATTTATGGCGTATGTACTACGTGAAATCCTGTATGCTGTGCACGGTAACAACACTAAATTTGCTCCCGTTTTAAAGGCAACCACCATTATGAAAGGACCCCCGTCTCTATCTCGCGGGGGGGGGGGGGGGGGGGCACAAGATTTTCCGCTACGCCACTGGGTAAAAAGCCAGCATCTATATTTTTATACTATTCTGCAAAAATTTGAAGTTTCTGAAATGATGTGCACATCGATGATACATAGAGGATATCTAGTGTTTTTGAGTGGATACCGAAAATTATCTCATTAGTGACCAAGACAAATGTTTATTTTTCGCGAGCGCTTGCGATGTAGTTTTGTGTTCTTTACTTCTTGTGCGGGGGTGGGGCTGCTTGTTTTGTATTTTGTTTTTTAATTCTCTTGGGTTGGGTGTGGGGTGGGAAGGATCGTGTTTCTATACTGAATCATGAACACTAGATTTTCTTTTTATTATACGTTTTTTTATAAGAATCCGATAATTCCACTCGTTTCAACCTTGAATTGGTTTCATGAAAGCAAACAGAGCATTATTCATTGCTACGCGGAAGTCATGTGATCGATACGCGGAACAGATAGCGACTTGCAGTCTGATTCAGCTGGTGGGTTTTCAGTCCAAGCATGTCCTGAAAGTCCGTAATATAAGTTTTTGATTTGGTACATCCTTTGAAAAGACGCACCAAACTAAAAACTTATGTTACGGGCGTTCAGGCCATGTTTGGACTAACGGGTTCCATGCATGAATTCAAGGTGAATGCGTGTTGAATTACTGCAGAATATGATTGATATCCACTCAAAAACACTAGGTTTTCTTTCTTCATTATACGTTTTTAGAACAAACTGATCATTTCCAGTGATAATTTGACTCGTATTCACCTTGAAGTGATGCTTTGAAAGCCGCCATTTTTGATTGATACCGTGAAAGTGAAAAATTCTTCACACTGGGGGTAAACGATTTCTATCTTTCCGCATTTTTTTTCGATAATCTATCGTTTAACGTATAATTAAATTTTGCTAACATGTCGAAATTTCAATTTTTATATCAACTTCCCATACCCTTTGTTTTAAATTTACTGCCAGCATTAGAAAATTAAGGGGAGGTAACTTTCCCGTCATTCTCAGACATGGGTCACTTCTTTGCATTCTAACCAAACTCTTATCTCCCTTTTCTTCGCTATCTGTTCAAAATGTCCAGACCTCGAATCCACAATATACAACATTTTGCCATATGCATCTTGTGTGTAAATTGTCAAAGGAAATAACTTACATAAGCCTCCAGATTCCTACTGAATTTAGTTTCGTAATGTTAAAAATGTTTGGCAATAATGTATCGATGTAGTTTTATGTTCTTTACTTCTTGTGTGGGGGCTGGGGGTGCTTGTTTTGGATTTTGTTTTTCAATTTTCGTGGGGTGGGAAGGGTCGTATTTCCGTACTAGGCGTAATACTGAATCATGAAACAGACTGTTGTTCGAGCAAAGTGGGGCCCTCTGTTGACTCTTTCATTTTAAATGTTCACTTTGTTACTCTTAAAAATATCATTTAATTTATCTTCATCCGCCCATTAATGAGAACGAAAATGTATTGTGCGATCCATTCATGGCCATTTGATCGATAATTGATTCCTCAGATGTTTTTTTCCCCTGTGCAATCAATCGAGTATGATGATGGGGTAGGATACATGTGTCTCGACCGTTCAACCTTTAAGAATCTTAACAATACATACCTCAACTAATGTATCCTCATCAACGCGTTCTCTTGTCACTGTTGCATCAAAGTCACCTTCCTTTTTGCCTATTTGTGTATGTACAAGCTTGTCGCCATCCATATCTATTGTTGCCTACAAATACAAGGTAAGTAATCGATTTAAGATTTCAAACCAATGAAAAGAAAATGTATAATGTATTAAATCATTTTTTCATCATCTATGTCACACATTTTTATCGATAGAGATAATTCCTAAGGCATTATATTTTAGACTGGAAATTGATTATAACACACCTGAAGTACATGTGCAACTTTGAATTGTGTACTTCCGCGGAATAGGGTCTATTAGTGGACAAGCATGGATTTCAACGCGAGGCCAACCTTATGTGCCGCCATTTCCCAATGCGCTGCTTAGTAATTTTGGGTTGTTCGTTTCATATAGACATTACGCTACTCGCCACGGACCGGTTGTTCTCTTTGTTTTTTACGCCCGTTACATAGTCGGATTCAGTATGACACCAACTGCTGAATGTGCTATTAACTTTAAATAAACAAGTGCAATGCCATGAGGTGGCTAATTCCACGACACCTAAGTCCAACAAAAGAAATAACCCCCAAAGAAATACTTTTGAACACAGCAAGTTCGAAATCCCCTTTATATAATGCTATCACCAAAAAGCTATATATTAAACTCCGAAAAAAATTGAACATTCTTATTTTTAAATTTGCTGATAAGAAATGCTAGTGTCATGACCAGATATTCTCTGTTCACCAAGGGCAATAACTCTTGAAGAAATACTTGGGCACAGCTGCGTCGTAATCCCATCTATAATATTGTCATCGAAAAAGCTATACATTAAATTTGGACAAATGAAAGTGTCAGTGTACACTGTAGCTTAACTTGACTGTGCGTTGTGTTTGATGAAAAGGATAATGTTCCAATATTTATGAAAGGATTATGAAATATGACAAGAATTGTGATAACTGAGTATATGTTAATTTCTGTTTCCTGTATGCTACGTTTTCACTAAAAAATAATTTGAGGCGTAGACTGTACTAAAGAATTGATGGGTGGGTTAATGTGGCCCTCACAGTTGATGTTTGTCAACCAAAGTTACCAAGTTACAGTGGAATTATTCCAAAACGAGTCATCCGATCAAGTTACAATGAAATCCGTTCATAAATACGGCCTGTGGACTGTGTTACAGGTTTTCGGGCTTCGGGCCTGTGTAGCCATCAAGGCTGGCCGATCGCAACCAAAAGGTGACGTCCCCATCAAGATATTATACAGAGACATCCTACCAAGTTACAATGAAATTCCTTTATAAATACGTCTGTGCTAAAGGTTTTCGGGTTTTGGGCTCGGGCAATCGTCACGGTTGCAGGATCGCGACCATAAGGGGACCTTCTAATCTAGATATTATCTGGAGTCACCCTACCAAGTTACAATGAAATTCCTTCATAAATACGACCTGAAGACTGTGCTAAATGTTTTCGGGCTTTGGGCCCCTGAAGGCGTCACGGCTGACCGATCGCGACCAAAAGGGTACGTTCTCATCTAGACATGACCTCAAATCTGCCTATGAAATTCCGTGACGATCGGACAAGAACTGCGGGGTATAGCCTGTGCCAAAGGGAAATTTGAGCAGACTCACAGCCTGCCAGACTTCCGCACGCGTGATGGCAATGGCTTATATTGACTTTGTCCATTTAAGCTAAAAATCATGATCGGTTTTCATTGAAATGTGATAACATGATATTCAAAGTCCAACAAGGGGATTAACTCTCGAAGAACTCCTTGGACACAGCTGGCATGCATTCCCATTTATTATCACCAAACGCTATATTACATTTGGAAAAAAAAATCCTGAACAGTTGGTTTTCTTTGAAATATGAAGCCAAGGAAGGATAATGTGTTGGCAAGAAAGTCTTAGTCCAACAAAGACAATAACTGTTGAAAAAATACACGGATACAGCTAGTTCGCAATCCCATTCATGATATTGTCACCAAAAAGCGACATATCAAATTTGAGAACATATCTTGAACGGCTTTCTTTAAAATGAAATAAAACGAAATGGGGAAGGACGATACGAGGAAAGAGGAACGGTAAGTAGGAAGGACGGAAGACATTCCTATATTCCCTACCATATACGTGGCGAGGGATAATAAACAGATAAAAATACCCACTAGGTATAACAGGGTGATGGCAAGTGGTATCCTTTTCGATCGGAACAAAATCTGGTCGGAAAAAGCTTAAACCATGTAAGTGACTGGTCGCGTCAAGCTTACACCAGTAAGCGACTGGTCGCGACAAGCTAACACCAGTAAGTGAGTTATGATCTCATTAATAAAATGGTGCGAAATGAAAACTCTGTGAAGAAAAACAAGTGGCGAGGAAAGTAGAGGGATAATTTCGCACGGATCGCGACTGAGTCGCGATCCGGGCGAAATTCTCTATCTACTTTTGTAATCACAGTACTGAAAGGGAGTGTATTGTACGCTCAACTTTAAATTACCAGTAATATGTTGAAGTTGTAAAAACTCGATATCCCCGAACGGGAGATATGGGGAATAGATTTGAGAGTAGTGAAAGTTCGCCAATGTCTCAAGTGCACCATTACATTTTGCAACTAGTCATTATCGACAATCTTAATGGTGTACCAATATAATACCTGTTGTCAGTTAGTCCGAGCTTGGGATATAATTTACTCTGAGAGACATATGCGCATATCGGATCTATGGTCACTGCGATAAATAGAGGTTATTGCCATTATGTGGATGTACAAAATATGTATCCGAGTCTCGCTCCGGGTTCTAAGGGCAGATCACGACGAGTCGAAGTGATCTACCCCTAGAACCCGGAGCGAGACTCGGATACATATTTTGTACATCCACATAATGGTGATAATCATTTTATCTTACAAAAAAATTGGGGATAAGTGAAGAATGTAGACGAATATATAACGAACTATTTATTCGTACGGATGAACAAAAAGAAAAAAAATGGAACTCACGCGAAAGGAACGTGCTTGTATCCGACCCCCTGATACAAACATTTGTACCAGAGGGTCGGATACACTACAGTTGCGGAGTTAATACAGACAAAATACATGTTGATTGTAAGATATTATTCTTTCTCTGTGCTTTCGGGTCAAGAGAAAAAACGTATCACGCGCCCCAGGACTGCAATACGATTTTGACTTCGGCTGTGAGAACACAAACCGTTATGTTGGGTGTCAAGCCTTACCACCTGGTTCAATCAACACTTGAAACCAATGAATGTATTTGTGTATACTTTTGAATTTTTGGATCGATAACATTAATTAAGGAAGTCATGTCAATGATGTGATCTCCGTGGATCAGAGGAGACGCCAACCCTTCACCATTTTCATCGCCTATTGGCTTTGATGATTAGTTCCGTACCATACTTGACTGAACCCGGAACAAGACTACTCGGCGCCAGAAAATTCTCTAAATGGTCTATACTCTCCAATTGCCTGTATAAGGGTCAATGAATTCAAATTTTGTAGCATTCCAGCGTTATACTCTCCACACAAGCCATATCAACCAAGCATCGCAAGCTTAATTCAACTGAACAGGTCCGGACAGGTAAATGTTTCTGCAAGCAGATTACAAACACAAAACGCGAGCCCATTGCGTCCGAACACAATCGGCTTGCATTTTGTGGGTGTTATCGACGTGTGGATGCAATCGGCTTGAGTTTACGAACGGAAATGGCTCGAGATCCGTTTGCAGACACAGTCGACTCATTTCCGGACGCAATCGGTGGTGTTTTAAAGACGTAATCTGCTTTCGTACACAAGCGGCCTAGCAAATCCGTTCGGTCGAAACAAACGTTCAAATATAATAGGTCCAGATACAGTAGATCTGCATTCTCCAGGTAAATCAACGGCACGAAATCAACAGATGCATAGAGCTGAAACGGTTAACCGATTAATCGATTATTCAATGATCAACATCTTGATCGATCCAACAAGTAATTGATCGATTAACCGTTACTTTTGAACTACTGTATTATATGGGTTAACAAAGGAACAAACTTGCTCCAAAACAGGTTAACATTGTCACACTGACTCACATCAATTATATGAGACAGAGTAAAGCATGCAAGTTACTTGCCGACATACTTGCATACTTGTTTACTTGTATGATCATTATACTGTATCAGTGACTGGAAATGGTCGTTATTAACCCTTTACCCATTGCGGGTAGCAGACGATACTTGCAAAATATATTCATGAATTACTAAAAAATTTCAACGTGCTCGTTCCAATGAGGGATCATAAGCTATGTTTTTGAGACAAAAATTGAAAACATAATAAATTTGAATGGAGATTTTTGTATTTGTATATAGGCCTAGTCGGTTTTGTTTGTTACTTTGGGTAAAGGGTTCATGCTGTAAATCATCAACGGTATGGCAATTATTCAGGTATCTATTTGGACAAGTGATTAATCGGTTTAACAAGGTTAATCCACGTGATTAATCGATCAGGAAAACCCCTTAACCATTTCAGCTCTACAGATGCACTGGAAATATTACTCGGAATAAGAATAATAACGGGAATTAATCAGCTTCACATGTACGGAACATTGATTGCGACAGCCAGAAGCAGTCAATACACAATACGAAACGAGATTTGTGATAATCGATAACTTTTGGAACGTTGATATGCAAACTCGTGTATCTATCGAGAACTGGAAAAATATAACAGGTTTGTGTGCAAACAGTCAACTGAGCATACGATAAATTATAGAGTAATTCATCGGATGTGAAGTACCGGCAACATCAGAGCAACTATTCACATTTTATTCTTCAGTGAGGGACTTAAATACGTCCTGTTCACTTATACAGGTTTGTTTGTTCATCTCTATATATTGTCATAGTAACTATTTTCAGCGTAACTGACTGTTTTCTGAAAGCAGATATATCTTCACCTTCTCATCTGTACTACTTGGTGTGACTAATGCTTTACTGTCCAGGCTCTGCAGGCTCTGTGAAGCTTCAAAGATTCGACTCGATGTGATATTGATGTCTTGATTAGTGTATTTTCGTGATGAGTAGCCTAAATTAGTGTCTTCTATAGGCGGAATCATGACGCAGAAATGAAACAACAGTTGCGTGTTGCGTTTTCGGTTCTATTGCTTAACGATACGCTTGTCTGCATTACAAATTACATTGTAACAACTGTAATTATAAAGTGGGGCGCGGATTCCCGCGTTCCATTTTAGATAAATAGATAGATATTTTATTTGTACAAATTTCTTACATACAAGCTAAATACAATAATAAAAAAGCAATAAAAATGCATTAGATACATCGTCCGTTGAGTTTCGGTGTGTTCTATGTGCCAATAGGCACATAGAACACGTTGTAACTCAGGGGACGATGTTGTACCGGGGCAGCATGGATAATATTGTCCGTCTTCCTGCCGCACCTAAATGAAATTATTATCAGAATTAAGGCAGAAAGGTGACATGAAATGGCTACACAAGTGTTGCTTGGTTATCACATGAAATGCATGGTGTAGCAATATCTACGTGAGTTCTAAGTATATGAATAAATAAGTAAATACCAACAAGTACAAGTATCAGTTATCTCAGTGGTTGAGACTTCTGGTAGACAAGTACTGCTATCCTAAGTTCTGACTGGGATATGCTATCTGGTTATCAAGTAATGGAATGGGGATTGAGGCTCAATTTGTCATACAGTTTGGTCGGTTTGTTCAATTTCGTATTTTCCAGCCTATGCGGGTGGTGAGCTGCAAGACTTTTATTCCTGTATATAGTATAATATAATCAGGTGATGCTAGTTGTATTATAAATCCTTTACCCAACGTAACGGCAAAAACCGACCAGCGCTATTCTCAAAAATCGCCACTTAATTTTCATTATATTTTCATTTTTTGTCTCAAAAACATAGGTTATGACCCCTCATTGGAACGAGCTCGTCGATAAATACGTCGAGCTCGTCGAGCTCGTTCCAATGAGGGGTCATAACCTATGTTTTTGAGACAAAAAATGAAAAAAAAATTGTTATTCAAGAATTCTTTTGGCAAATGTCGTCTGCTTTTCATGTTAGGTAAAGGGTTAAACAACTACTTATATAGACTCTAAAAGGGAAGCCGAACATTCATTCCAAATGGTTACAGGTGAGGAGTATGCAGAATGACGAGATGGGGCCCTCATATTGTACGGGACTTTCAACTGGTCTGCTGTCTGGACAGAATTGTTTTTTACATTTTACGACATTCGAATATTTTGATAAGTAACTTTTGATTAATTCTTTTTTAAAGCAGCTTTTAATTTTGAGATTCCTGATTGTCTGATCTAATGAATTCCAGGTGGTTGGAAAAGAGTGTTTTGGAAGGACAGAGGAAAACTCCGTTCTTGGTGTAGACATGTTTAGGTTTTCAGCCTGTTGTGTATTCATTGTGTCGTCAAAGATCGTTTTAATTGATTTGGGTAGGTTTCTGCTCTTCCAGTCAAAGATGAAAGATGCCGCTTGCAGTCGATACTGGTACTGAAGTTGCAGTATCTTCTCCTTTTAGAAGATGGGTTTCGTGTGACTACTCGTCCCCTGAGTTCCAATGTGTCCTATGTGCCAGTAGGCAGTAGCCAGCAGGCAGTAGCCAGTAGGCACATAGAACACATTGGAACTCAAGAGACGTACTGTAGCTTTTGTTTGATATAATTCTTATGACTTGCTTCTGTTTTTTGAACATAGCGTTGTCATAGTTGGAATGCCTCCAAACTAGCAGCCCATAAGTTAGATGACTGTGAAAAAGAGAGAAATATAGCGCTCTTAGACAATTTTTTGGTAGTATTCCTTTCACTTTATTGATCACATATATTGTGTTCGACAATGTTCCACACATCATTGATGCGTGATATTGGAATGTGAGATATTCATCTGTAACGATACCTAGAAACTCTAGAGATTTTTCTGACATACCGTTGCCCACGCGTGTTAGGGGTTTGTCATCTAATAGTTCTTTGATATTATTCCATTTAAGTTCATTGTTTTGGGGGTGAAATAACATACATTTACTTTGTGTTATATTTATTGCCAGTTTGTTGCTACAACACCAGTGATAAATTTTTGTCAGCTCAGAATTTACCTTTTCCGCAACTTCCTTCATCTTATGACCGGACGTATGAAGGGTTGTGTCACCTGCAAATGAACGTAAGTTTAAAGCCGTAGCATTTGGCATATCATTCACGTAAATGAAAAAAAGTATCGGCCCTAAAATGGTCCCCTTGAGGAACACCACATTTGATATTACACAAGCTGGATTTCTTGCCCTCGTTTTCAAAATATTGTTGCCTTCCTATTAAGTAACGTTTGAACCATTCTTTGGCTACTCCCCTAATGCCATAATGATCAAGTTTGTGAAGTAGTATGTCGTGATTTATAGTGTCTAACGCTTTAGATAGGTCAGTAAATATGCCTATAGTAGAGTTGCGTGTTTTTCTCATTATTTCCAGCTATGTGATCCAATAAATAGAGTAAAGGACGTGTTGTAGAGTGATTTTCTCTGAAGTCAAATTGATTTTTATGAAGGATGTCGAACCTGGTTAGAAATGATGACCGTCGTTTATACATAAGTTTTCCTATAATTTTTGAGAATGGTGGTAGAATACTTATTGGCCTATAGTTTTCGATGTTTTCTTGGGCTCCGCTTTTGTAAATGGGTACAACTCTGGATATTTTCATTTTAGTGGGTACAATACCTTGTTTGAAGGATACATTTATGATATATGACTTTTTATACCATACTCGCTTATGTTACTACCTGTGAAAAGCCTGTATGTTAAATTTTAGCTTTTAACCCCGCTACCGGTGTAAAGCTTCTACTGCTGTTAAAAAAACACACCTACGAGGGAATGTCAAAACGTTTTTAGCCTCGCATAAATACAGCTGGAAAATCAGTACAGAACATATTTATTTTTCAACAAAGTGCCATCGTAATTCAATACACTTGTTCCACCTGGTCTGCCAATCGTTTATGCCGCGTCTGTAGAAGTGCATATCTTGGTCCTGTAACCAAGCCTCCACAGCAGCACTAAATTCCTCATCATCTTGATATCTTTGATCATGTAAGTGTTTCTTCAAATTTGGAAAGAGATGGTAGAAACTCTGACCACGTAAGTGTTTCTTCAAATTTGGAAAGAGATGTTGACGTAAACTTGATTCATCGTTCATTGCATCATTATAAGCTTTTGAAAGAAGTGACTTGTGATTGTCAGTACCACTGAAATAGTCCGTCAGCCGTGCGTGCGTTCTTTTCTCGCGTGGTCATATGACTTTTATTGCTACTGCAATAGCGATACAAGATCGTTTATCACCGACGTTTTTATCGCTACTGATATTGCTGTTTGTGATTGCGTTTTTTGGTAAATGGTATTTAAATAGAGGATATCTACGTTGTTTTAGTGAATAACGGGAATTATCTCATGAGTGTGGACCTGAAAGTTTTATTTTTCACGAGCGCTTGCGCGAGCGGAAAATAATACTTCCAGGTCCACGCGAATAGCGTAGATTTTCTTTTTATTGTATGCTACGTGACATTTTACTGCGCAATATTCACCCAAATTCGACTGCAAACAATTTCAAGACAATAACAAAGATCTGCTGTCGCCCCTTCAAGGCGACGTCCAAGGCGACGTAATGTGCAAAAGCGTAGCGTCATTTAGCAAGCTACTGAAAAAATTGATCGCGTGGACCTGAAAGTATTATTTTTCTCTCGCGCGAGCGCTCACGAAAAATAAAAATTTCAGGTCCACACTCATGAAATAATTCCAGATACTGACTAAAATAGAGTAGATTTTCTTTTTTTTATGTGCTACGAGGCATTTTATTGCACAATATTCAGCCCAATTCGACCCCAAATGCGTACGTCTCTAAACAATAACAAAGATCAGCTGATCGTTCCTTCAATGCAACGCGATGCGGCGTAGCGTGACGTCAGTTAGGAAGCTACTGAGGGATATTTCTCGATATCAATCGAGTCGATGGATATCGAGAAATATTTTTTAGATAATTTGCGATAATTCACAGGCTAGCATGTAATAAAATAATTTATTTTCCTGAAGGATTAAAATAAGATTAACCCTTTGAACCCTGGTGGTATTTTCCATATTAGTTCAATGACGCCTTGGGGCTGCACGTTGAAAATATTGATTGGTCTACCACACACATGCACTTAGCATCCATCCTATTTAATGAAATTATGACGAATCATCTTCCTGGCCGGAAAAACGGCCGCTAGGGTTCAAAGGTTTAAGTAAGATAAATAATGTTTTGATAAGAATCCGATTAAATGGATAAACTATTAATTCAGTACACCCATAACCAATAGCCATGACTATAACGGTTGCCTTTACATTACTTGAGAGGCGTGAAGTGAATTCTTTCTCACCCGTGTCGTCAGATAGCGATTTTATCGAAAAGGCTGCACTGGAACAATAAACCATAAAACATTTTGGGATCAACCAAAAATATAGTTTTGTTGCCAAATGCCGTATTTTTGGTGCCAAACTAATCGTTTTAAAGCAATTGACACCTGGTGGCGCGATCAATGATCCTGCCTTGATTTGATCCATTTTTTATGCAATTGCCATAAGGCATGAAGATTCTCCAAAGCCACAGTTTTACATGTATGATTACACTGCGCAGTTCCACCTATTGTGTTCATAGCTTGATGTATTCAAGACGCATCCCTTACTTATTGATTGGAATATCTGGTACTATGGTACGAAATAATATCTGTATATCCTTGTGAGTAAAGGCACATACAGAATATACCCAAAGTGGCTAGGTGTACCAAATGTTCACCACGAGTGGTGAATATTTGGTACACCAAGCTACTTTGAGTATATTTTAATTATACCATTATCGTCAGATTATTATGAGTCGCTTTTATTTTTTCGCGATTTTACCGCGCAGCAGACGTACACACGTGCGAATCTGTTTTTTGTTGACATGAGCATCGGTGGGCGGTACTTCCGCTGTCAATTATATTGCCGAAACGAAAAGCAAAAAGAAACGCACAAATCACGGGGCCTTTTTTATTTTAATAACACACTTTCGAGTTATGGATGCTTTATTAACATGAGACAAAGCATGTTTGTTAATTTTTGGTATCTTATGAGGTAAACTCATTTAAAAACGTAATAAATAATTGCCGCTTTCATTTCACTTTCCGCGAGGCAACGAGCGATAAATTTAGACAAGTTTGCATTCAGGTCGAGGTCACCAAAGGTCATCTTTGATGTAGTTCCACTGTAGGTGTAAATTTTAACTACTGAAATCCCATTGCTGGTGTGTTCACCACAGACACACGTGTTCAACACGGTTTGGTGTGTAAAGTTAAAATTTATGCCATAGGCGTCTTATAAATAGTAGAGTAGGTAATCATGGTATAAATCACATTTTGTCAACGGTAGTCTGCCCGCAAATTCCACAGAAAAGTAGGTAAATAAAGAGCCTATATTTGCGTCGCATTCCTTACAGGATAACAGCTTGCCGCTGCTTGTTGGTTGTGTCTGGGTTTTTCAGCCGCTTCCATCTGTAAGATTCTACGACGCGATTTTCTGACAATTGAAAGTGCCATTAAAAATCGTTAAATAAATAATTCCCAAGGACCACATAAATGGGTACCTCGTTGTTGAGTAGAAAAACAGGTCATTAGTCATTAATAATAGATGTTCAGATTGAAAACTACCAATAGTCAGAAGAAAGGGTGGAATTATCGCTTGAGAGAATATATACTCAATCCATGAATTTTAAACTATTCATATAGTTCAAAGATGAAAGCTACAAAAACTATTGTGATGGTGACGCTGAATACAGTGGCCTCTGGGGTATAATCACATTACATTATTTACACGGATCCCGACGATATGCTTTGATTTTGGTTTTCACTGTTTTCATCAAAGCAAGGACGGGCTTGGTTCTATATACCGTCGATTGTTAACCCCCCTAGCGTATAAGGTAACCCCAACGTTGTTCGTTAGTTATGGGAAGGCTGTGTCGAACCCCAATGTTTCCGCAACAGGTCTACAGCGCTAAATAAGAAGGTATTGATTGATGCAAGATACTTGTGTTGCCGCAACGTTTCCAAAGCGTCATGTAAAAAATTGTTGACTCTTATGCGCCGAATTCCGACTCAAGTTGACAATTTTTACTACAGTAAAACAGGTGCCTCAACATGCTGTCTCAGTGGAAACTTGCACGTTACATTTTGAGTGTCTTGGCTGTTGTTTCTAGACAAGGCTTGGCTGCCTGTGTAGGCAGCCAAGACTTGCATAGAAACAACTGCAATGTCACCACAAGGTGAATACAACGTTAAGTAAGCGGTTGTAAATTATGTAAAATGTTGTAAGGTGGTCGTGTTACCAGCAACGTTTAAACAGTGTGTGTACAACGCTTAGTAAAACGTGACCAAACGACTGTTACCACTACGTTTTTCACAAAATGACTGCAACGTAAAGTTAGAAGTTGTGGACCTTATATTTATTGCCAACGAAAAACGTTGCCACAACCTCACTTTGAAGCCACAGTTGTACCGTCAGTGAACGTTACAGTAAAAACGCAACGCTTCCACAACGTTGTTACAACCACAATGTTCTAGCTGCGTTAACCCTGCTTTATTTGGGGAGCACTGGCGAAGCGAGACCGAAGGTAAGCAACGTCGAGCCCGGTTAATCCTTGGATGGGTGACCATTCGGCGATTGATTCGGGTGTTTCCCGTAGTAGTGGATAGTGTGCGATCGGCGAAGTTTGAGTGTGTGATTCTGCGACCTTGTATCACATGCCAGCTGTGGACGTTGGGAATGATCACCAGTACTTCGCAATCGTATCTAGGTGTAAAATAGGGACCTGTTGAGGTGCTTGCCTTGAGTGCCCGTCTGTGGAGCACCGGCAATATACTCATTTGAGCTGAGCTGAGAATGTCATAGAATGAACAAAGGGTGTGGATACCTGTGATACGGGGTACTAATGTAAGTCAGAGAGCACTGCGGTGGATTCTAGACGTTAACATTGCATTATTATTATTATTATTATTATTATTATTATTATTATTATTATTATTATTATTATTATTATTATTATTTATTAAATCCGCTAACAGTTCTGTTCTGTTGAAGGCAGCCACCTAACCTTCCTTTATCGGGGGAAGTGATAGCTTAATTACGTTTATTATGAACCAGATTTTGTTTAAAGAAGACCGGCAAAAGCTTCGTCCTATTTACTGAGACCATTAAGTCAGTTTTATCATAGGATGCGATAAATTGGGTCTGTTTACTACGAACTGTATTTGTTATCGATGCAACAACAAGATTAGTTCTACGTGTGGTAGATCATTAACTCTATTTCAACAGAGTAAGTACTAACGTATTTCTAGAACTGGTTACGGCGTTGGACTTCAAACCGAAAGGTCCATGGTTCGATCCTAGCCAGGGGCAACTGCTGTGTGTCCTTGGGCAAGGAACTTAAACCCGATTGACCCGGTGGGTGCAGGGTTAGCAATGGTTGGACGCAAGTGCACCATCGAAACGCAGTACGCCTTAGTACATAGCGCCACTGCGCTCTCACATTAGTGTCAATTGACTCTGGCGATGAATACTGTGATGTAAGAGCTCTTTAGAATATTTGGTTACATCTCAGCACATAATCCGCACAGTGCACGAATTTCAGGATATAAGCTGAACTATTGTAGATTGGTCATCTCAGCCTTCGCCTAAGCTGAACTATTGTAGACTGGTCATCTCAGCCTTCGCCTAAGCTGCACTAATGTAGATTGGCCATCTCAGCCTTCGCCTAAGCTGCACTAATGTAGATTGATCTTCTCAGCATTCGCCTTAGCCCCACTCTTATAGATTGCTCTTCTTAGACTTCGCCTAAGCTTTACCCTTCTATATTGCTCTTCTCAGCCTTCACCTGAGCTGCACTATTTTAGACTGGTCATCTTGGCCTTCGCCCTAATACTAGTTACCATATCAGTGTTAGTTTTGGCTTTGTGCAGTCTCACAAATACAATCTAAAGTCAGCTTGGTTAAAAATCAACCCAAACCAACTGGTTGAGCGAATTGAACTCAACCAGTTGATTTATGTGTTAATCTTTAACCCAACTGATTTTAGAGTTTTAGAAAGGGGGTTGCCTGAGACAGAGTTACCTAAAAAAATAACATAACCCTTTTTCAGGTTTCTTTTATATCTAATTTGGCCTTGTTGGTTGTTAATTAGATTGATATAAGGATCGTTCCGACCGTAGCCACATTTTGATCCCAGCTGTCCACTACTAAGTTCTTATTACATATATCATTACTTACCCTAACATCTCTACCGTCCATTGATACTTCGTCAAATTCCACTCCCATCTTGAATTTTGTGGTTTTATTTCTAAATGTTGATAATATGGATAGCGTCCATTCGTCTCCATCTTGAGATATTTCTAGATATGATGTGATTGAGGTTGCCACTTTGCGTAGTAACATATTTAAACCTACAAAGAAATGTCATTGTACAAAATCGCGTTTCAAAGATTTTCTCATCGGAAAAGTAACATCATTCGCATGAAATAAATAGAGATTATTACCATTATGTGGATGTATAAAATATGTATCCGAGTCGAGCTCCGGGTTCTAAGGGCAGATCACGACGAGTCGAAGACGAGTCGTGATCTACCCTTAGAACCCGGAGCGAGACTAGGATACATATTTTTACCTCCACATTAATGGTAATAATCATTGTATCTTACAATACATTGGGGATAAGTCAAGAATGTAGACGAATATATAACGAACTATTTATTCGTACGGATGAACAAAAAGAAAAAAATGGAACTCACGCTAAAGGAACGTCCTTGTAGCCGACCCCCCGATACAAACATCTGTATCAGGGGGTCGGATACACGACAGTTGCGGAGTTAATACAGACAAAATACACGTTGATTGTAAGATAAATTCTCTTTGATGGAAGGTTTTACTTTGACTGAAGGTTTTATTATCGGAAGGACAATACGCCGCAAAATTTTAAAAAAATAAATTGCTCAGCTGACAAAACTGCAGAATCTCTCAATGACACTTCTTATTTTACGTGGAGGCCGTTTAAAATTTATATATCGTCCCTTGTGTGCAACAAGACTAATATCAACCATTTTCATTTTTTGTATCTCAGAAACACAGCTTATGACTCCCCATTGAGCTTGTTCCAATTAGAAGTCATAAGCTATGTTTTCTGAGGCAAAATAGGGAAAAAGTAATCAAATTTGAATGACGATTTTTGTAAATGGCGGTGGCCGGTTTTGGTCGTTATTTTGGGTAAAACATTAAACAACTCTACGCGAAAATAAAATACTTCCTCCCCCAGAATTTTTTTTTAATGCGTGTGGCCTGAACCAAGCCATTTTTTCGACTAAGAGGAACTTGTGTGATATTTAAATACCTCCCACCTCGGTACATTTGCCTACTCTTTTTATGCAAATCTAGTCATGTTACTTCATTCTAACGTATTTACGCATTTTTCAGTTTTTCGAATTGGAGAAGTTGTGAAGTCGCATGATCGTATATGGCCATTTGGGTTTTTGGTGGGATATTGTTACAGATGTTGTACGGGGGCTGTCAGAAGATTGTTTTGTTTGGTGTTTGTTTTTTTTTTTTCGTTTCTTTGTTTTCTTCGGGACGAGAAATGGTAGAGCTTGCTTCCTCAACCCTTGATTTCGAGACGACACTCACAATCCACTTACCGATTGCTTGAAGATACTCTTCCCATCCTTCGTTGAATTCAAGTTTCCAGTAACCTAATAACTTGGCCATCGTTTCCGTTGTATTTACTTCGATGTCTGCAAATATATTTTAGAAATCAGGAAATGTTATCACCGTCAACCTTAGAGTTATCTTTCTTTGCAAGAATGTTGATAAATAGAGATTATTACCATTAAGTGGATATACAAAATATGTATCCGAGTCGAGCTCCGGGTTCTAAGGGCAGATCACGACGAGTCGAAAACTTACCCCCAATATATTATAAGATAAAATGATTATTACCATCCACATAATGGTAATAATCATTTTATCTTACAATATATTGGGGATAAGTCAAGAATGTTGACGAATATACAACGAACTATTTATTCGTACGGATGAACAAAAAGAAAAAAAAAATGGAACTCACGCGAAAGGAACGTGCTTGTATCCGACCCCCTGATACAAACATCTGTATCAGGGGGTCGGATACACGACAGTTGCGGAGTTAATACAGACAAAATACATGTTGATTGTAAGATAATTATCATTAAACTCACCGTTGTTCAGTTATTTGTAGTTTGCAAATGTCTGTATGTATGTTCGTTCGTACAGTACAATCACCGTGGAGTGGTCGTAATCCACGCGTGGGCTGTGAAGTTCACGCATGCGTTTACCAGGTAATAAATATTAATTAATGAAACACCGGGAAATAACTGGCGCTTCATTAATTAAATCTGTGACGATTATTCCTATAATTAGAGTTTAGAATCTAATATTATTGCGTCCGTGGAAATATTGCCCACCCGTGGAAGGTGACCAATCCACGGCGGCCATTCTGTATATCCGCGCTTTGGGAAGTCAAATAACGCCTGAAGAGAACAGTAAGCTGAGTGGAGTGTTTGCCCTCGTTAATTATTGGACAACCGCCGATTAACGTGCTCAAAGGTCATAGTTTAAAGTAGCAAAGTCACCGAGGTCAGCAAAATTAAACTTCGCACTATCACACCATAAACTGGAAATACAACCCTCTTGAGACGACAACGAAAGTGTGGGTGCGTGGACAAAACTCACCGGACGAAAACTCACCTGGAAATAAACTCCCCGGGCAAGAAACCAATGGATATTGACACACCTTGACAAAGTCTCACAGGAGAAAAACTCCACCTCACCTCCGTTTGGGTGGAATTTCATTTGATTGTTGGCAAGTGTATTTATATAATAAATAAATTCAAGAAGACGTGTTCACCAAAAGGCCCGCGCTTGTGACAATTGGACTGTGGTGGGCGAGGGGAGGGGTCGCGAAAATGTGATGTTCCAAGTCTTGAATGAAATATTGCAATTACGTCATCAAGGCACGCCTTCGTTGAAGGCGTGCCTTGATGATGTGTTGGAATACTAGTCAGCCAGGATTGCAGTTAAAAACCAAAAGATGTCTTGAAATCTTTGGTGCTGATGAATTAAATATACATGGAGTAGTCATGCGCAATTTCTTTCTCAATTAACACATACCGTTCCGGTATTCCGGACTGGTCATGCTGGGCTACCAACAACCTAATGGGGTACTACAGACTTCTGTTTGTATGGACGACTGTGTGTGTAACATAAATCGGAGTGTGAAGACTAGTCTTGTAATAAATACAGATTATCATGATAATGTGCATGTCCTGTGATTTGTATCAGATTCGAGGTGGTGTCCAGAATAGGATCTCAATGAGCCGGCTTGCCGGCGAGTTGTGATCCCATTTTTGGACACCACCGAGAATCTGATGTAAATCACAGGACATGCACATTATCATGATAATTCATTTATCTAACAATTCTGTCACATACACAGATTAAATCTTAACCCTTTTACCCAACGTAACGGCCAAAACCGGCCAACGCTATTCTCAAAAACCGCCAGTTAATTTTCGTTATTTTTTTAATTTTTTGTCTCAAAAACATAGGTTATGACCCCTCATTGGAATGAGCTCATCGAGTTCGTTCCAGCGAGTGGTCACAACCTATGTTTTTGAGACAAAAAATGAAAAAAATGAGTTATTCAAGAATTTTTTTTGCAAGTGTCGTCTGCTTTTCATATTAGGTAAAGGGTTAAATTATTTTTAAACATTTTTGGAACATAATGTTCGGTCGATCACTGAAACGCACATTGAATGTATCCATGCGCCTTTTATTATAGTCCGTAGCTCTACCGGAAACGAGTCGTCTATGTGATACGGAATCAGAATGAGTCGTCTATATGATACGGAATCGGAACACATTATGTGATACGAGCCGTTTCTCGCGGTTTTCAGGCCAAAATCTACATGATTGTTAGATAAAGTGTATGATCACTAATAAGAACGAATAGATATCTGTGTCTCTTACCCAAACGAAAAGGTCTCGACTGGAAACATTATTGGGGGTACCCCTAACCCCCTTCTCCCACCCCTTAGAGCCGTCTCTGGTTTTCACTTTTGTTTATTAACTGAAAATATAACATAAAAATATATTTCGGTGTATAGCTGTATACAGAAGGGAAAGATACACAATACGCTTTCCCCACTTGTAAGCGGCACTCGGGGCACTGCATACAGTTGAATAGAATCTCTTTTAAACAGTATTGTACACAAAATGTGGCGTTTGATCTTTTGTTTCAAACAACGTGCCTGACAATTTACGTCACTGAAAGAGATTTACAGGAACGTTAGCTTCCCTTTAGTTTTCTAGATCTGCCATTAAATTTAAAACTAAGAGTGTGGGAATTTCCTATAAAAATCAACAATTAAATGAAGAAACCAGGTTTCCTTTTGTTACTTTTAATAAATGAAAACAACAGACAGCTCTCGGAGCTGTCTGTTGTTTTCGTTTATTAAAAGTTACAAAGGGAAACTTGACTTGTTATGGCAAGCTAATTGGAAGCCAATAAGTAACTACCACTTGGCGCTTTGTTCAGCGATTGTGTTTTACAATAATTTGCAAGTTCTAATTCTGCCCAGAAAAACAATTAGCAAATCTTACCTCATTGACTTTTATATTAATGGAAATGACAGTGTCTGTATAATATGTTTCGATTCGCAAACTGTTGATATTATGAACAGAAAAAGGGTTACAGGACATCAAAAGATGGTGGCAGCGCTGTTTTCTTATTTTTAAATAGATTTAACCCTTTACCCAACGTAACAGCCAAAACCGGCCAGCGCTATTCTCAAAAATCGCCAATTAATTTTCATTATTTTTTTCATTTTTTGTCTCAAAAACATAGGTTATGACCCCTCGTTGGAACGAGCTCGTCGAGCTCGTTCCAGCGAGGGATCATAACCTATGTTTTTGAGACAAAAAATGAAAAAAATTAGTTATTCAAGAATTATTTTTGCAAGTGTCGTCTGCTTTTCAGGTTAGGTAAAGGGATAAGTGGAGAATAATAGTGAAACGTTCAAACTGATTGGGGAAAAATTTAAACAGCCAGCTTCTGTATTTTTATACTACTCTACGGGAAATGCCTGAAGTTTGTAAAAATGATGCGTACATCAGTTAATCCTCTGCACTCTGATGTCAAAATGGCAATGTTTTCAGCAGCAAATATTTCCCATAATGTAGTTTGATATTTAACCGAATATACCTTGTTTGACAAACAAGATATAATTGGTTAAATTCATAGCTAAGGAAGAGAAAACTGGAGTGATTGGAGAAAATTATTTTGCACTACCAGAGGTCTAGGGGTTAAACAACTGCGCTAGCATTTCCGAATTTTAATTTGTATATGAAATAACAAAACCGTCAGTGTTAAATTTGCTGACAGCTTTAAAAGATTAAAGGGAGCTAACTTTCCTGTGAATCTTTTCGAATAACGAAAATTGTTAGTCACGAGTCTCCACATTCAGCCATGTTCGTTGGAAGTGTCGTGTCAAAATCTGCGAAGGTTTGTTGTCCATAAAGGTCTCATTCACTCTTCTTCATTATCTTTTAGCTTCTGCAACTGAAATACAGCTTGTAATCCGTCCATCGGGGCGAGCTGGTCGAGATCTTTACAAATGAAATGCCATAAGATAAATTTTGAAATCACATCAGGTTGTGTTAGTAAGGGATTGCCTAACAGAGCTCCCACCAGCCACTAGAGAAGATTTCATTTTGTTTCATTTTTCAAAATATGGATGAAAATCTTTCACAGGCATCGGTCAGACAGGTTCGTTAGTACGTTTTGAAGCCACTTTATCGTTACAGACTTTCCATGCAAGTCTCTAAACATCAGGTGAAATAGACAGTGTAACAGCATTCACTCCATCAAACGTCAGAGACGCCGGAAGCACGGGGGCAGAGGGTACAGCGGCCCTCCATGCCTTCGGACCATGGGGGCGAGAGGGGGCAGACAATGCCCTTCCCATGTTCGTCACTCAATATTTTTCAAGGATTTATTCTCGATTTAAAACTAAAATACACCCCAAATCCGTTCTGGGACCTTCAGAATTCCGTGGGGAAGGGGGGAGGGGGCACCTCCTCTCAAACTCCCCCATTTTGGGCCTTCGTCCTCAGAGCGAGACATGCATGTTTCGGTATGTCATGGTGGGGCTGCTAGTACGAGTACGAGTACATGCCACTTTCCCAGGGCTGACCACCCCCACCCCCTGGGTCTAAAGTGCTTCCGGTGCCCATGTGAAAAGGCACGGTGCTTACCCAGCACAAAATCTAGTAGCAGGATATCAAATCTCCAAAAATCGGCGCTTGTTTCTTTTTATTTGCCAATAATAAATAAAATATATTGTAAAAAGTTTGCATTGGCACGAAAAATGTACATGTCATCAACATATTCATTTTTGACAAAGTGTACTCTTTCAAAAGTGATCGTCGAGGGCGATGCGTTGCGAACTTGAAAACCTTCCAGTATTTTTCTGTTTGTTCCGCGTCGTTTATTTATAGCAATTCCCAACCCTCCCAGCTGTATGACCAATGAGCGACCCAGCAATACAGTTCTACACAGATCAGTGGCTGTAATTTATTTATTTATTTATTTATTGGTGGTTAAGGTCACATACTTATGCACAGTGGCTAATCATGACCGTGACCTGTTTTACGGGTGGAGGAAGCCGGAGTACCCGGTAAGAACCACCGAGCAACGACGAGCAGCTGCCAGCTCCCCAACATCGTAACTCGACACTGCAGCACAGGCAGGGGTAGATTGGTTGAAGACATGCGCACCATCGACGAGCAGTACGCCTCAGTACACGGTGTCATCGTGCCCCATGTGGACAATCGGGGTTAAGTGCCTTGCCCAAGGACACAACGCGGGAGAATGAATCGATCGCACAGACGGTCACCCATCCGAGGACTAACCGGGCTCGACGTTGCTTAACTTCGGTGATCTGACGAGAACCGGTTACCGAAACGCCACCGCGCCCCCAGTGGCTGTAATGAACGAAAACTTACTTAGTCAGTGAAATTTCCAGCCAATCTGTAGTGCTTGTTTATGAGACGAAGCTAATGCATATTGTTTGTTTAATGGGGTTTAACGCCACTTTAAACAACAAAAGTTACATCGTGTCGGGCAATTGTACGAGTGGAGGAAGACGGAGAACCCGGAGAGAGAACACCCGAGCAGCGACAAACAACTGTCAGACTCTCCAACTCACTTACCCGGCACATTCAGAGTTAGCAGCCTTGACGATAAGTAAATCACTGGCGTGTAGTAACCTTAATACACAGCGCCACTGTGCTCTCACGTGAGCAATCGGAATTAAGTGTCTTGCCCACGGACACAGCACAGATGGTGTGGGTCGGGATCGAACCATCGACGTTTCGGTTTCAAATCCAATGCTCTAATCAATGAGTAACCGCGACCCAAGCTAATCCATATATAAATGTTTTGGGTTTTTTTGTTAGCAAGCCATAGGACTATGTGAGTTAACTTTTCACATGACCTCACTTTATCCGGTGCATCTATTCTGGATGTAGTAGTTTCAAGTTTTTGACCCGACCACAAATAAAGCTCAGTCGCTATTTTTCGAATCAGTGTACATAAATGATTGAAATGAGATACTGAAAAGTCAACAAAAACGTCCTCGCAATTTATACTTCCATTCACGCGTGCACTTTAGGTCGTATTCAAAACAAGAGCCTCTTATAGCTACAATATGGTGACATGTTAACACCCTTAGAGCCAAACATAGCAACAATTTTCAAATTCATTGAAATATTTTCTGAAAATCGCAAAAAGTCGGAATATGCAGATTTCAAATTATTCAGATTTGTTACATAATACAACCATTAACCCTTTACCCAACGCACACGATATCCAATTTTTTCTTCAATTTTTTCAAACAATTTCAGCAGAACCATATCATATGACCCCCTCATTGGAACGAGCTCCACGAGCTCGTTCCAATGAGGGGTTACATGATGTGGTTTTGTTAAAACGTTTTGAATTTTTTTTTAACTGTCCAGTTTGTAAATAACGTGGGTGGATGTTGGCAATTTTAAGGTAGAAGGGTCAAGACTTGACTTTAGCATTAATTCGGGGATGTTGTAATCAAGAATTGGGAAAATTTGCAACTGGAATCGGAATTTCGAAATTCAGAGGTCATTTGCCGAATATTTCTGACCAAAGGGTAGGGGTGCAATTGAGGTTCCTCAAAAGCTGGCAATTTTGATGAACCACTCAGGAAATTTGGACCTCGGGAAGTGTAGGGTGCAAATGGACTTCTCTAAAGCTGGAAGTGTGGTGTATACACGAGTTGGGGTTTGGGAGAACAGGGTTCCTTGTTTCTGAAATTCTTTGAAATCTTCCGAAGATATTTGGGGGCACGGTGGCATTGTGTACTAAGGCGTACTGCACGTTTATAGTGCACTTGTCTTCAACCAATGCTAACCCTGCTTGTGTGGAGTTAGTACTTTGGGGAGTTTGACAGTTGCTCGCCGTTGTTCGGTGGTTCTTTCCGGGTACTCCTGCTTCCTCCACCCGTAAAACTGTCCGACACGAGGAGACCCTGGCTGTCGAAAGTGTCGTTAAACTCTAATAAATAAATAAATAAATTCTGACAATATGAAACGGAGAAATAATAAAAAATAATTTATTTTATATGCCGTAAAACCGTAAAACATCTCTGCCGAGTCGAATTGCTCACGGCGTACCTCAAGGTAGTCCGGGGCCGACTCCATTTTCACACGTGCGAGAGAAATTTTCAAGTGAGTTTTTACTTTTGGGAATAGAAAACACCCTGTCATCATCCCCACCCCCGCTATTTTAATCATTCACATCAGGTAGAGGTCTGGATAGAATGTCGACGCCTCTACTGTCTTGCTGGTGATGATGTGTGTCCAACTTAGCATCTTGGCCTACGATATTAACATCAAATGACATTTACCGAATATCCATTTTCAGAAATATTTCCAATATTGGCAGGGTGATACCCCCTCAAAAACCGGTCCTCATCGCCGCTCTCGACTCATCGCTGTTCAATAAGAGCGCCCCACAACACCCCACCCCACCCTTACGCATCACTATTTTAGACAAAATTGCTTACCTTCAGAAGAGGAGTTTCACTCAGAACGTATGGTGTATAACACTGCGTATAGGTATTACAATGGGGTCGAAGTCCTGCCTGTAGGAGGTGTTACTATCGGTTCAACTGAACAATTGTATTTATATCAGTTTCTATGTATATACGGCATCTACTTCAGTCAATGTACGTTCGAGTTTGAGTCGACTGTGATATTTACAGAGACCGTACACTTATGTATGATAGATAAACATATTTTATCTCGACTTGTTGAACGCTGACAAATTTCCACAAAACATAGTACAATAAGAATCCAGCTCTCCCAATGAATATAGTACTTGGACATTATGTAATCAAAATAGAGACAAGACCGCTCATATCAGGCAATATATGGGACTCTGCACCACGGTTTTAACATTTTCCCTGAAACCCTCTTCGCGAGTACGCAGAATTGCGACATCACCGATTTGCATGATTGTTTGGTCTGGTTTGGGTCGAATATTTCTGCAAAGCCGAAAATGTCCGCAGTCCAATGGCGTCCGCAAAATGTGAGCTGGTTGTTTCCACATGGCATAGTTGGCTCTCGTTTTGCGTACGTAATCGGCATCTGATCTTACTGTGGACACAGTTGATTCTCATTTTGCGAAATTAATCAGCCTACGATTTGCCTTCGCAAACAATTACGTCCTCAAATGCGAGCCGTTGACACAGCCGTTTTGCATTCTGCGGACATAATTGGCTTACGGACATCTTTGGCTTGGTTTTTACGGGCATAATCAATCCAAGGTCTGCCTGCGGACACATTCAGCTCTTTAGCGACCTCTGTATCATTTCAGCATTTTATGGACGTAATCGGCCAACGGGCCTATTGGGTCAGAACATACGGACTTGCACGAGATTTGACGGATACGGAGTAAATAGGTCAAGTGAGAATAATATAAGGAGAGGCTTTAGCTGAGCCTCATGTGACACCCTGTCCCACAACTGAACGTCACGTGACGTATTTATCATGTCAGTCTCTTATTGTTTGCTTTAAGTCTCTGCACTCTAATGGCAAAATGGCAAAGCTTTCAGCAGCACATATTTCCCATAATGCAAGTTGATCTTTAACCAACTATACCTTGTTTGACAGAGTTCAGTGAGCTCTGTGAAACAAGATATAATTGGTTGAATTCCTAGTTATCGTTATTATTATTATTATTTATTGGTGTTTACGGTCACATACTTATGCACAATGGCTAATCATGACCGTGACAGTTTTACGGGTGGAGGGAGCCGGAGTACCCGGAGAGAACCACGGAGAAACGACGAACAGCTGCCAGCTCCCCAACATCATACTCCGCACTGAAGCACAGGCAGGGGTAGATTGGTTGAAGACATGCGCGCCATCGACGTGCAGTGCGCCTTATTACACGGCGTCATCGTGCCCCCATGTGGACAATCGGGGTTAAGTGTTTTGCCCAAGGGCACAACGCGGGAGTCCGAATCGATCGCTCAGACGGTCACCCATCCGAGGACTAATCGGGATCGACGTTGCTTAACTTCGGTAATCTGACGAGAGCCGGTTACCGCAACGCCACCGCGCCCCCAAATTCCTAGTTAAACAAGAGAAAAACAGAGTGATTGGAGAAAATTTGGTTGCACTACCAGAGTGCTAGGGGTTAATTATATTAGTTGAGTGAACTGATCTTCTGTTCTCCAAAATTTCATCATCAGTTATGTTTACAAACCGTTTCATGTTTTCGTTAAATTGTCTTACCGGCATTCATTTGTCTTCAGAAGCAGGCGAGCAGTGATGCAAAGCAAGGGGAGTAATCTGACATCTCATTGGTCGCTAATTGAAAACAAGCTTTCTAAATTACCAATTAGCCGAATTCCTTTTTTTTGCGACAAAAACAAAATGGTGGGCAGTGATAATTAATATACCACCAGTGTCGGTATATTAAATTGATATGGGGTAACTGTTGACGATTATTGTCGATATATACCCCAGTCCTCTGTCACTAGTTATGACCGTTCATTGGTTAATCTAACCGTTTTGTGTAATAATTGTCGTAGTAGCCGCTGTTTATCAAATAGGGTTCACATTGATTGCTTGGCTATCCAAGTGATCGCACCTACCTGTGAAAGCTCCTAGGCAATACTATTATCGACATGGATTTCCTCACGGGGCAGATGAAAGATATTTTGATGGTACTGACCGCCCGGTTCACCCGTCAACTGGAATGTCCAAGTTGATGGTGACAGCGTTCAGATTACAATCAAATACTACGTGGATTCATCCAAGGCTAGTGGTAGTACCTTTCGTGGGGCCTCGCCACTCACTGGTCCACACCTTGAAAATCATGGAGAGGGAGACAACCATCTTAGCATCCCCACCACCTTCACCACTCTCGGAATGTGAGGAGGAGAAGGAGGCGGAAGGCGAGATGGAAGTCTGCCAACCCGAACCTGTTTCTCCAATCAAATCTGATCAATCCAGCCACAAATCCACCGCACGTACGCTCCCGACACCCAAGGAGACAGTGGAGGAAGAACATCCTGGCTTCGACTTCCAGAACATGTCCGGGGAAGATTTCACCAAACTGGCGGATGAACGCTTCGAAAAGCAATACGACAAAATCACAACCGCCAACATCGGCTCAGTGAAACAGCATACTGATTGGGTAAAAGCTCACCTGCCAGAAGAGTTCCAAGACCTGATATTGAATCGTTTTACCAACAGACAAAGAAGATATCACAAGATCCGGAACCAATGCTTCCCCGCTCCATGTCCTCCTAGACTCCTCACGCTTTCCCTCCTTTATGACGCCCAGACAAAACCTGAAATTACACTGTTATTGAATAATTATACTGCTATTGTTGGTCGAAAGGGTTTGCCCCACACCGTCCCCTAGGGCTTCACGGTATTTCGATATTTCACCGAAACTCGGTATTTTTTTCAATATCGATACCGTACCGAGCTAATTTCAACTCACTCGATATACAGACCTTTACGAGATTGTCGATTAGCAATGTCGATGTTCTCAAACAAATGATCAACTTAACTTTTTGGACTTGAACTTCATCTGAATTCATCACACGCACACTGTAAACTACCATACTTTTATTTACTTTAGATATGGTTCCAAGCCAGAAAATAAGCAGACAGTCATCTGAGAAGTGAGGTCCCCTCTGTGAACCTCAATCTGAATCAGGGTCTCAAAACTAAAAAGAAAGAGGTACCTAGAGGATAAATTGGCCCACTTTATGGGGTAGCATCATCAAATATATTCACTCTCTGGGGACCTTATTCTGCAAATGTCAGACTACTTATTTCCAAGCCTGTGTGGTTCCTTTGCAAAATCAAATACAGTTGGTCCTATTCGTTCCAAGCAAGAACTGTCGCAAAATACGAGCAGTGTTTCATGCGTTTGGAATTCTGCATGGTCAGATCAAACAAGGGTTGTCAGTTCTCAAATACTCGATATTTACTCATATCGCGGTATTTAAAAAAATACCGTACTCGGTATTACAAATTGGAATACCGTGAAGCCCTTCCGTCCCCGCGCGCATTCGGCAGCGCTAAAACCATTCGGTTCGTTTATCAAATAATATCACTCCTCTGGGCTAGTAATTATACTACTCAAAGTTTGCTAAGCACCAAATATTTGACACATCATTGTAAAATTTGCTTGTGACATATTTGCGATATTTTTGGTGGATATGATTGAGGAATGTATTGAGATGGTCCCCAGTGTTTTCATTAGCTCTCTTGACAGGCAGACTTTGCGTGACAGCCATGGAAAGCATGTACCCCTTGATTTTTATGATGTTTTCGTGTACTGTCTACATGTACATGACATATGTAGGGTATTCAGTCTTCATTTCAATAAAAACCCTTGTGATTTAATGATTGAATATGGCAAATGCAAATGTAAGAAGACATTTGTCTGAAGCAGATATGTGGCGGGCTGTAGGGATGGTGGAGCAAGGGGTTACCCATCGTCAGGTTGGTGAAGCCCTTGGTGTGCACCATACGGTGATCATCAGAGCCTGGGCAAGATTCCAACAGTATGGTACACCAGTAAGACGGCATGGTGGTGGCAGAGACATGGCAACATCTTCAGCTGAAGACCGGGTTTTGATCATTCAGGCCCGTAGGAACCATTTTGCCACAGCAACCCAGCTTTGCAATGACCTTCAGAATGCATCCGGGGTAAACGTTTCGACGCAGACTATCCGGGCAAGGTTGCACGAATGTGGTCTCTGATTCGCATTCCGCTGTCCCAGAACCACCGCCAGGCACGGTATGAATGGGCCATGGACAACGTTGGATGGACCAGAGAAGATTGGCGACCTGTCCTTTTTGCAGATGTGTCAAGGTACTGCCTAGACCACACAAATAGGCGTTCTAGGGTATGGAGAAGACCAGTAGAGCGATTCCATGCAGCCAACATTGCTGAGCATAACCGCTATGGTGGCGGATCAATCATGGTCTGGGGTGGCATCAGCAGGGATGGACGTACAGAGCTCTGTGTCCTTGAACCTTGTACATTGACTGCGCAGCGGTATATTGATGAGATCATGGATGTCCACGTCAGATTTTATGCAGGTGCAGTGGGCGATAGATTCATTCTGATGGACGATAATGCTGTCGGGGAGTACCGACAGACGGGGGGGGGGGGGGGGATTAAGCGTTTGGACTGACCAGCAAGATCCCCTGACCTCAATCCAGTCGAACATGTCTGGACTGAGTTGCAGCTTGCAATTTCAGCCCGTCCAGTCCAGTCAAGAAGTGTCCAGGAGCTTGGTGCCATGCTGGTCCAAGAATGGAAAAATATCCCACAAAGAACCACCAGTAACCTGATAGGGAGCATGAGAAGGAGTTGTCACGCTGTAATTAACAGTAAAGGATCGCATACTCGATACTGAACCCATACCAGTTTGCTCCGTCAACTTTTTGGCAAGTTGAAAAATTTCCTCTTTTACCAATAATATCCATTTTCCATGGTTATCGTATTCAAAAGCTAAAAAAAATAATGTCAAACACAAATAAAATATTAATTTCTGTACTTAAATCATTAAAGATATAATTAAATAAAAATATATATACACTTTTCATTACAATATTTCAACTAAAACGTAAAACAGGTAGTTGGATATACTTGGTGCTTAGCAAACTTTGAGTAGTATAATTTGTACATCCAACAAATTACTAGGCAGTATTTCCCCACGAATATGTTAGAGATGCCGCAGCAGTTACTTGTCAGTAATCATAAAAAAGTTTCATTTGAGAATTAGTGTTGAAGTTATTTAACAAAACGGTAATCTGTGGAGAAAAATAAAGATTCCTTAATATTGTTTTCATTTTCATTTTCCAGAAGCTAATTCCGCAGTCGAGAAATTCTGAAAATGTGTCTACGGTATATAGAACACAGCTGGCTTCTAGTCTGAAAGCGTTCCAGAAGAAACAATGGCGCCCCCTCACTCCGGAATCGATTGAAACAACACAAATCAGATGTCGACCAGTAACCAGTCAGGCAGAAATCAGGTATCATTAAACAAATTATAACTAATCGATATTCCATACAGTGATTAATGGCGTCCATTGGTGTAGTACGGACGGGTGGGGGTGACCTCTACATGTTTTTTTCAACGTCACAAAACGAGTGTTATTAAACTGGTTGAGTGTTCGAAGCCCATATTGGGTCTTTGTTCTGAATTACAGGCACGGCTCCTTAAAGGCATTATCACCCCTGACCTGTATCGTTATGAAATTTGATTTTCGATAAAGTTATCGCCCTTGAAATTATTAGACGGACAAGGAAGGTCCAATTAGGAAGAAAGTAATTGTTGAGAAAATACCTATGACATCAGTAGAAAATAAAGCCAAGTTTCCTTTTGTTACTTTTAATAAACGAAAACAACAGACAGCTCTCTGAGCTGTCTGTTGTTTTCGTTTATTAAAAGTGAAAACAGGAAACTTGTCTGTCTCTGGTCTTGTAGTCAGAAGCAACTAGTTCACAGATAATCCGCCATTAAGTGTGTCGATTAGTATCACACTCACCAACACCAAGTGTCCGCCACTTTACCTCTTTCTTTAATGAATGTATTTTTACACTGATTTGCAAGATTTTACTCTGTGTCTTCCGACCAGTAGTCAACCTTTTTAATTTGTTAAGTAGCATTCAGCCAACTTTATGAAACTGCCCAGAAGAAATGAAATGGTTTCGCGCGCCGAAAAATAAACATTTTTATTACATGCCCATGCAGGCTCTCTTATGCAATACGGCGTGCAATACGGCTGTGCAATACGGAATTCCGTATTGCACACCAACCTGTTCCAACCTGTTCACGCCATGTAGCAATGCGACTGCATAAAGTGCATGGTGTTTACCACCGTTGATAGAAAAGAAAATTAGGTCAGTAGGTGCTTGGGTCGTGTAATAAATACAAAACCACATGTATGTTTCAATGAGTCGTTTTGTATTCAATTCGTCAGATGTACGTAGAAAGAAAACGTCTCGACCTTCGGTCTCGACGTTTTCTTCCTACGCACATCTAACTCATTGAATACAAAACGACTCATTGAAACATACATGTAGTTTTGTCTATGTCTCGGTCACTCATGAGATTTTCGGTATCCACTCAAAAACACAAGATATCCTCTATATGTATATGTTTTGGTTCTGTCATCGATCGCGCTCTTAACTGGTAGAGTGCTGGAAGCCCTATTTTGGGCTTTACTAAAAGTGACAGGCAATAACTGTGTGTAGCTACTTTCTGCCTGAGGAAGCCTATATTGTCCCTGATATGAATCAGATTTTTTATACAGTACCTTGCTCTCTGACATTTAATTGGATAGTGCCTATAAGGCACTATCCAATTAAATGTAATAGAGCAGTATATGATGAGCTTTGCTTTGTTGTCAGAAAAAACTCAGCACTTTACCAGTTAACTGGTAGAATGTTGGAAGCCCATATTTGGGCTTTACTAAATACCACAGGTTGTGACTATAACATCTACACTCTGCTGATGGTGATTTCATATTGACCCTGGCAAAAATCAAATTTTGTTGAAAAACCTTGCTCAGTTACATTTACTTGGATGGTGCCTCTCAGCACTATACAATCAAATGTAACAGAGCAATATTTGGTGAAAGGAAATCAGTGGTCAAGAAAAATGTAGCACTCTACCCGTTGACTGCTACAATAGCTTTCCTTCACAAGTGAAAGGAACTTTTTCAGTGCCAACGAAGATCGTTTGGTGCCAAATTAAATTTTTTAGTACAATTGGCCAACTTGGCATCCGATATCGTGGACGCCGATGGAAAATGGTTCATCAATGTAACCGTATGATGACGTCTTTGCACATGACTACAATGTTTTCCAGCCAACAGTTTTATATACACTCATTCAGAATACGAAAAAGTGAAACTAATTTATAACGTCCCACGGGAGATCTGCGCCGGAGCTAGAACTGTATGAATGGAGTATGGTATTATCCGCGAAAACACATGGACTTGTTTGAGGAAATAAATTAGCTAAAAAAATAATAAGATGAGGCGCCGTGTGCGCCCCTTGAATGCACCCATGCTAGACTACCATTCCGCCTCCCGGCACAACTTGTCAGTGGAACCATTTCAACCAGAAAGACCCCTTTTCCGGGCTAGGACAAGGGTTCGTTGGCAGAAATCTTACGTCGCATGGCAATAAGTTATCTCCCAGAAATTATGGTTAGAAACGAATGTTGCGCGAGCACAATCGAATGTTGGTCGAGAAGCCACGAATGTGTGTGTGGGCTGGAAGTGACGCCATACAACAATGCATGGTGTCTGTCAAGTTGTGCATGTATGAATATGCGCGGAGCGACCACGTTGAGGCGTCTTAACCAAAGTGATACCGGGCGCTAGTGTGCATGCTTAGTACGTGTTTGATTAACACTTGGGTCTGTCGTCAATTTAGTTACCCGGAGGCTGCCACCTTGCGTTTCTATTATAATACGTGGTTGCTATGTGAAGAATGGCTCGGGTGAACTGTGTGTTATGTGGATATGTTTGATTGCGCATGAGTAATGAGAGAGTACTTATACGACGGTCGTATAATAAACACTAATACCATTGTTTCGATGCGTGGAAGGAAGTAGAGATATAAGGAATATTGTAACTAATAACTTGGTCTATCGCTTTCCCCGTATAAAACAAGCTATTAATTGAAAATAGAATATGTTTTCATTTTTTATTGGGTGGGGGGGGGGGGGGGGCGGTGGCGTTGCGGTAACCGGTTCTCGTCAGATCATCGAAGTTAAGCAACGACGAGCCCGGTTAGTCCTCGGATGGGTGACCGTCTGAGCGATCGATTCGGACTCTCGCGTTGTCCTTGAGCGAGACACTTATCCCGATTGTCCACATGGGGGCACGATGACGCCGTGTACTGAGGCGTCCTGTACGTGCAGTACGCCTTAGTACACAGCGTAACCCGTGCCCCCATGTAGGCAACCGGGATAAAGTGCCTTGCCCAATGATTCTACGCGGATCGTCCCGGACGGGGATCGAACTCGGGACCTCTGGCACAGAGGTCCAACAGTCTACCACTGAGCCACCGCGCTCCCTATGATAATCATATTGTAAATATTAACGACATTGTTTCGATGCACTGAAGGAAATAGAAATATCCAATAATCGTTTAATATTTTTTTCCTATTTATCTTCCAATAAGAGATGGGCAATATTCCGAAAAACTGAACCGCTTCCGACAGTGGCGTAGATGGCTTTACGCTGGCGGAGGGGCAAGCCCAAAATTTTCCGACAGACCGAAAATTTTCCGACAGTGTAACAACAACAAAAATCCAAGCAAACAGAAAGAATCTGTTGTTTACTGCAAATGTACTGAAAATTGGTCTTAAATTGGTCTTTTTTACCCCAAATTTACCCAAAATGGCATGTTTTTATTCCCAAAGCCAGCATTTTAATGTTATTAGGCATAAATTCGCCTAAAAATGGTCCCAAAAAATTTCCGACAAAACTTCTGGTGTGGGGGGTGGGGGGGGGGGGGACTAGAAATCACTGCCCTCCCTTTATCTACGCCACTGGCTACCGATATCATGGGGATACCGAAAAACCGAACCGAACCAATCGTTGAATACCGAAACCATCTGAATTGTCAAATCTCCTACTTTCACTACTTATAAGTTCCTGTGGAGCCTAATAACAGTTGGAATGTTCATTTTCATGAAAGAAGTGACTAATTTTCTTTTCAGTTTTGTTAACCCTTAATGGACTGGGCAACTGTCATTAATTCCCACCAGCCCACAACCTGTGCCTGTCCAATTGCTCAGCAGTGATTTCTAGTCAGGTCATGGCTGCCTTAACAGGCAGCCATGACCTGACTAGAAATCACTGTCCAGGCTTTTTTGTCTATTGTCAGCAGGACCATCTAAAGATGGCATGCTTAGAGCATATGCTCTTAGATTGGAAAGGCCTGAAATAGATCTTCAAACATTAAGGTACGTTTAGAACAAGTCAGAAAATCACCGTAGATATGATTTGTGGTCGTAAAAGATTGCCACTGTTGAGCTCGTTGGCAGTGTCATTTATAGCGTTGTGATATACTGATACTACAGCAAATTCTGTTTTCCCTGACGTGAATTCCTCTTTGGTACTATCAGCACATCTCAATCAAGACAGATACCGAACCGATACCGAGGAATACATCCCTAAAAATAACGATACCGAACTCAAAATTCCAATACCGCCCATCTCAAGTTCCAATCCTAATGAAGTAATTCTTTCTCATTGCAGACCACACCCACCGAGATGTGCTAGTGCTATTCCATCTAGAAGTATTCGACAGAGGGCCTTCAGTGCAACCCGTTCCCGACCTGTAAGTGCAGTACGTCGATGTGAGACGCCTGATGTACAACACGGAAACTTTGACACTCTTACACCAGATCTTTTAGCAAATTTCATCCGCGAGAGACCCCATTCTTCCTATGGTGACAGAATAATATCAGATGATTGCATTCAATCGAGGGGAGATAATTCTAAAAGAGAAGAAGATACGAGTACAACGAGTGGAATAGAAAGTTCTGAATCGGGCGATGAAAGCTCAAATTCTGAAAACGACGACGATGTTGACGATGACAGTGACGAGAGTAGTGTTGAACCTCCAGTTGACCGGGCCAGAATACCTAAAATACCAGAAATGAATTTAAGACCGGAACATCTTGACAGTATTTACATTCCGGAAAGTAGGAAAGGCTTGTTCGATTTTGACGTTACAAATGTTGAATATGCACCTTATGAGTTCGCACCGGCTCTACCAAGCCCTTTTGGAGAACTGAATCTTCGACGGATAATGGAAAACAAATGGAACTGGAAATTCGAAGCTAATTCTACACCTGAAGATGAGACGGTTCCTTATATACTGGACCGGCTTGTTGAGTTGGAAAAATTACAAAAAGACACTGAGGGTTGGGAACAACGTAAAGTCAGACAGTTCTCTAACAAGCGATCTGGTGCTAATGGCTCTTCTTCCAGGATCGGTAGTTCTAAAGGTCCGGATAGAAGATGTTGTGCTGGCTGTTTACAGATAGCGTGTATTGGAGATTGTCCACTGAAGAACACTCCGCCAAATTTGTGTTCCTCTTGCAGACAACCACTGTGTACTGGCACGTGTAAAGAAACTACCTATGATGAACGCATGCGTCAACAGCCAGAAGCGGAAGTGAAGCCATTACCGAAAACTATGTTTCCCAAATTTTGTACCACTTGTCAAAGGAAACATAATGCCAAATTCATCAACGCGAATAATGTAGTGCTAGGTAGGCCGAGATCTGATAACACGACGTTCACCCGCGGACAGAGCTCCAAGAAGCCCAAAGATGTTCGATTACGCCCAGAGACACCTCTTTCGACGGAAATCTCAAAAGAGTTTGATAAGCTGGGATTGGATCCCTACGTTCCCACCCGTCCTAAGTCTGCAAAACCGGTGGTTCCTAGGGGGAGAAATACAATAGTGCCCGGTAAGAGTTTCTGTTCGCAAAAACGTGATTCGCTCTCGGAATATGATCGAGTTGTTCGAAGAAAAAAACATAAGTTGCGTCTGAAAAGGCCAACGACTGCTATAGGATTGACACATTGAAAACACAAGGCATTATTTCGCCTAAACGGAACGCAATTACGTAAAATAAAAACTCTTATTTAAGATACTAGCTTTTCTTGTTCACTTTTTAATAACTTTTTGTCAATATTCCTTCTTCTTCCACATTGTGAGTCCACCCTAGTTTTTTTGGAACAGAGACGATGAAATTGAACGGTTTGAAATAATAATAAATTATATTCACACGTATGATTCTGTAACTTTGGGGAATAAGAATGAATCTACAGAACATTGAATAAAGTTATGAGCCTTATGGTATTGCATTCGATTCTAGTTAAGTGCCGTCTTCCTATTCAGGCAGACAACATTTGGTTAGAAGCAACTGTCCAGGTGATACGTTGGTTCTCTACACACCTTTGTCCGAACTGGCAGTGTAAGATCACTTGTACGATGCCCCAGAGGAGTAAACTACACCCCAATGACCAATACTATAAAACATTTGCAATTCTATTTTCTAGAATTGTTGCTCTGCCTCTTAACATACCTGACTGAATGATTAGCATTTTAAAAGCTGTGGCAATTTGCCAATGGGCAAATTGCCACATCTTTTAAAACGCTAATTGTTCATTTCCACCTATTTATAGTTATACCTAGAAAATACAATTCTAGGAAATATAATTGTAAAAGTTCTATAGTATGGTCTCTATGCTTCTCTGTACCAATAATTGGCCGACAATCGTTGTTGGTTGGAAATACATTTGTCCGTTGTATTTGTCAAGAATACCAGGTTTTCCTCAGCCCCTACATGCCCTGAAAGATTTTGTAATTTAAAATTACAATCCAGTCTGAATTATTACTTTCATATTTTACTAACAGGGTGTCTTATTATAGGGAATCGTCGGGACTTTTATGCTGGGATGTTTTTCTACTTTACAAATAACAGGATCTGGGAACCTTTCCAAGTCTAACCCCGAGCTGATATCATCGCACTGGGAAAGTGGATCACATAATGATGGTAAAACAGTAAAATGTAATGTATTTGACTAACTCATTCAAAAATATTGAATTGATACATTTTCTTTGAAAAAAAAGTGAAACGCTTGAAAAACGTCAGTGATTGTAACAAAAATTTAAATTTTGGATTATAACATGGAGTCCACTAAAGTGCAGGAGAAATTGAAAAAAAAAATTCCAAGTGGAACTTGAATTTTTCAAACCGGTTCAGTGCTTTCAGCCCATATTTGGGCGCTACTAAAAGTGTTGGTGACTCAATTAAAAGGTTCCATATTCCGTGTTATTTGTTTTTTCATTTTCTTAGAAGTCAAATTTTTGTTCAAATAGGTCGGCCTTGTCACAATTCATTGGAGAGTGCCTACCGGCACTCCCCAATAAATTGCTACAAGGCAAAAACATATAAGCCAATTCTTACAATTAAGATTAATCCAGTATTCTACCAGTTAAAAAAATCTACCATTCAGGGGAGAGAAGTAGGGTAGCCTCCCCAGTAAAAATTAAGACGTGGGGTGATGGGATACCTACGGATCGTTGTCAAAGCATACATCTGATCTCAAGAGCCTCTCACGATATAGCCTTATTATTTTAGTCGTCCCTTCCGAGCCATCCCTGAGAATCCAGAAAGTGCATCTGGGAGACCGGGCTCCTCTTCCAAAATATACTTGCTTTTAATATACCTATCCCAACGTGGGTATGGTGTAAAGCCCTTATCTGCTTAAAGGATCGTCAATAGGTATAACAGTACTAAATATTTGAAATAGAGTTGCCCACCTTGAAATTATGCAGTCTCCGAAACTTATCAATCTTGATAAAAATATGTTGTTTTAGAAAACTTTTGAAGCACATCATTGCTGAAAATTTCAGAGGGGAAATAGGGGTGATCTGATGAATTTTGGTGCCCAGAATATACACTCGACTATTGGTGTGTTTTTGTTGAGAATTCTCCGAAATAATGTGCTTCAGACCGGTAGTTTCCTTCCTGTCATTTTTTTCTCGCTTATTTGTTGCATGACCCCATGATTTGAGAACAGAAAAAGTTTCTCAAGTGCCATATGTGACAAAGATATTTGAATGCCCAAATTAAAATGAATCGATCATAATTATTTTACACGAACGTTATAGCAGTCGCTCGTGGGAAACTATTAATTACTGTTATGCCAATAACGCTCCACTTATCCTTTGTTGAGAGTTCAAATTATTGTGGTGTTGTCGTCTCGGAAAATGTTAATTTTCGACCACTGTACGAAGTAATTGTTGAGAACCAGTGTTCACACTGGGATGCCAGTGGTGCCAATTGCACTGGAAATATTCGTTTGGCACTCAAAATACAGCATTTGGCACCAAAATTAGGCAATCAAATGTACTTTTGGAAGATCTCAAAGGTCTTGTAATTTATTATTTCGTTGCTTTGTTTTCGATATTTATTTATTAAGGTTTAACGACACTTTAACAGCCAAGGTGACAAGGTCATATCGTATCGGTGACAGTTTTTCGGGTGGAGGAAGCCGGAGAGAACCACCGAGCACTGACGAACAGCTGCCAGCTCCCCAACATCGTAACTCCGCACTGCAGCACAGGTAGGGTTAGATTGGTTGAAAACATGCGCACCGTCGACGTGCAGTACGCCTTAGTGCACGGCGTCATCGTTCCCCCATGTGGACAATCGGGGTTAAGTGCCTTGCCCAAGGACACAATGCGGGAGTCCATCCAAGGACTAACCGGGCTAAACGTTGCTTAACTTCGGTAATCTGACTAGAAACGGTTACCGAAACGCCAGCGATCACCCCCCCCCCCCCCCTCCCCACAAACAAAAGACAGAATTATGACGCGTTGTTGAACTCAAAGGACGATACACGTTTAATTTGTCTTGAACTACTATCAGGTTCCATTTTACCGATAAACTCTTTCATTTGACGACAAAACATTCCATTTGGCACCGAACAAAGATTCCACTTAACACCAAAAATGTCAGGCCGATGTGAACACTGAGAAAACTCCACAAAAGAGATAAGCAGTAAAGCTGATATCAGTCACAAGGAAAAACATATTTTACGGCTTTCATAGTTAGGAGCTCATTTGGCAGCATAGTGAACTTTAGTTTCGTTTCTGAAATTTGTTGAAAAAAAAATATAGTTTTCCAATGTCAGCCTTTATTATCGAACATATCTCATACTCATTGGTCCCCAATTTGGTAAAGCTATTTTATATTGTTCGAATGCGTTTAAATCTTTAAAGTGGCTGAACTGTTGCGTGTTGACCCACGTAAGCCCTACACCAATGAAGCCATTAAAGGATTCGTTGCCCAAGTAAATGGCACTTGTCACGTGTAAAAGAAAGGTTACTTAACCCTTTGAACTCTTGTCGTATATTTCATGTCAATTAAATGGCAGCAATTAGAAGAGTCCATATTCATTATTTGGGGTAGACCAATCAGTATCTTCAACGTGCAGCCTCGGACTGCACGTTGAAAATACTGATTGGTCTACCCCACAATATTTACTGAACAGCCATCCTATATAATTACGTTATGACGTATCCTGTTTCCGGCCGGAAAAGCGGCCGCTGGGCTTCAAAGGGTGGCTCCTGTTCGCGTGCATTCTCGGAACTTCCTGATCAGTCACTGTTTGGCAGAAGTGTGCACACTGTAAAACATTGCCGTAATTTTTTACGGTCATATGACCGGCAGCTAGTTTCCAGGCATATGACCGTAAGCATTACGGCAAACCGTAAAAAAAAATTAACTGTCATTTGCCGTATATTCCCGTAATATTTTTTTTCACGGTTTTCCATTATTTGAACGGCCATATGCCTGGAAACTAGCTGCCGGTCATATGACTGTAAAAAATTTCAACCATCATTTGCCTTATTTTCCCTAAAAATTACCAT
Organism: Pictodentalium vernedei; assembly: GCA_031216915.1. Lineage (NCBI taxonomy): Eukaryota > Metazoa > Mollusca > Scaphopoda > Dentaliida > Dentaliidae > Pictodentalium > Pictodentalium vernedei. Next base: position 540,135,031 of record CM062295.1, on the reverse strand, counting down.
CAAAATAATTAAGGTCAAAATGACCGGAGGCAGAGTTCCAGCCATATGGCCCTTTATTAACTGAAAACCATTTAATTCCAGCCATCATTAACCGCATTTTACCTTGAGCCAATAAAAGCATATGGGTATGCCGGCCTTAGCGGAGATCCGTGGCCACAAGCCATAAGATGCATCGAATATCGGTGACGCAGTGCGAACAGTCTGCCATTCTGCATGATTACCGAAACAATTATACGCATAAAACATTGACGTCATTTGATTTTCATGTCCAACACTGCAGTGAGCATAATTCACTTGGCCACAAACTTACAAATTGATAGTAATACGTTATTGTTCCTCTTCAAAAGCATCGGGCGTCCTTCTTGGAAATGGCGACTTCCAGAGTGGCATATGGCAAGGCCGATCCCATAATTCACCATTTATACCAGCGCGCGACGTAACTGGACAGCGTGACGGTTGAAATACGTTCATTAGATCAAATTCGCGGGTTTTTCTACCCGAACACCGTTAAAATTAATTTACGGCCTCGAGACCGTTGTCTTTGACAGTCATCTGCCAGCAGTTAACCGTAGAATTATGGAACTTTTTTTACAGTGTGCACCCTTTCGCGTTTCATAATCAACCTAAAGATGTCCTCCCGTTTTTTTTAAACTTATAGGGATGTCACTGTAGTCTGTCTAATTTGAACATTCTAAAATATAAGTTTAGCGGTAGACAGAACAGCTGAAATATTGACATCAATGAAAAAACAATGCGTAATAAATTAAATGAAGAATGAGTCCTCAAGGCAAAATGTGATGAAAACCATATCACGCATATCTTTGTGTACATATATTTATTAATTTGTGGTGTTTAAGGTCACTTTCAGCATCTACAGCTATATAATGAACAGCAACAAGTTTGAAGTCAAGTTCAGTCGATCGTTTGTACCTATGCTGCCCACTTCTGAGGACTTCCATCCGTTACGTTGGTGAATGGGTCCTATTTTACCCATAAAACAGAAGTTGTTTACCACTGAAGCATGCATCGCCCCACTTCCAGGGTTTCGGTGGAGGTTATATACATTTATTACACTCCCGTTCTATGTAATCCCCATCTACAGCAACACGAAACCATGCGGAAAATAAAAATCTGTTCCGCACACATGTGCGGAACGGAAATCGTTGATGGACTATTTTTAAATAGAAGCGAAATTTCACTGGAATTTTCTACAAATCGTGCAACGCAATTACAAATTGAATCGCTAACGATAGCTAAAAAGCGTCCCCTGAGTTCCAATGTGTTCTATGTGCCAGTAGGCACATAGAACACATTGGAACTTGGGGACGAAATAGTAACACTTGTTCCCTCCGCAAATTTAGTTGGCGATAAAATGTATTCTTTTTGTCGATAGTTGTCAAATGAATTGCTCAGTGTCCTTCTAATAAATGTTTTTTTTATAGATGTGAAGGCGTGTAATAAACATAGAACGGCACACGCGTGTCGTTCTGTGTATTTAATTCATGAACAATGATAAACATACAAGTGGATCTTTATCTACAGAACATACGATCAGCATTCTGATTTTTTTGTTTACTTTACTAAAATCTTAACTTAAACCAAAGCGAGTCTGCACCGACAATAAAACAGAGTCTCGCAGTCAAGACCAGTGCTGAGCGAAGCAAAACCAAATGGTGAAAACAATAGAAATCTCAACAGAAAAAGAAACATGGCCCTCATCTTTCGCGAAAAAAACAAATATTGGAGAATTGCGTCCAACAAAGGCAAAAAACCTTAATGGGGAACCAGTCAAAATCGACAAAAGTCTCAGCAGAAAAGAAGACAACAATGTCTGCACAGATATTTTCAGTAGCGTGAAAGCATTAGGCAATGTTTTGTTAATAATTTGAATAAATAAATAAGTAAATTGTACTGGTACAAGACTGTTAATTCAGTTTACTAATTTGTTTATTCAAATTATTAACAATACGTCGCCACACGCTTTGAAAACTCAGTTTAATAGAAGACTGTTTGTTCAAGTTATTAGAATACTGTTTACCCAATTTAATACAAGACTACTGATTCACTTTACTAATAATTTGCTTATTCAGTTTACTACCTTTAATATTCAATTTATTACCAGACTGTTTTTTCAAACTGATTTCCTGTTGAATTAGTATATCATATAAAAACGATGAGAAGGACCTGGAAAGTGAAGTCAGAATAAGGGTGATTCGCAGTGGCAGCATGCGCAGTACATGTTGCCAGCCTAATGTGCTTGGAAAAGTGTATTATGGGTGTTAAATTCCAGCAAATACTGCTTGTATCACGAATGCATCTAGACCTCTGTAATGTGCTATATTTTGCGACTATATGAGGATAGAATAAATGTGCAACAGTGACCTGATATTTATTGTTTATTTCCTGTTCATTATTCGCCATTCATAGACAATAAAGTAGCCATAGCCCCCCCCCCCCCCCCCCCCGACACACACGCTTATAATATAACACTTATTGGTTAAATAACCAGCGGCTGAGAAGTAGCGTATGCTCATAGAAAATGAAGGGTGTTTGTGTTGAATGGTTGGCCGTGAGGCGCCTTGTGGTAAGATCTCTGTACATCTGCATTGTTTGCAGCATCGCGACTAACTCAGGAAGGGTGAGGGTCGAGTCCTCTCAGTATTTTGATTTCGATGACGACATGTGGAGAGTCGTGGGAAAAAAGGCATCCTCGAGTGGTGCGTTTGTGTGTGTGTGTGTGGGGGGGGGGGGGGGGGGTCAAGCCTGAAAAAAGTAATCTGTCATTGGCAGAATGAGGTCTCCAGAGGATGAATTTGCTGATGCCATCCCATAGAATGGGCTAAACTCACCCATTTATCCTCCGCGTACCTCTTTCTGTTTAGTCCTGAGACCTTGATTCAGACTGAGGTTCACAGAGGGTAAATTTAGTAATCCTACCCTGCCGGGCGGTGTAAGGTCACTAAATTACCCTCTGGGGGTGGTATGGGTAAATCTCACCTTCGTATATTTGAACTAGACAAGAATATCTTTCCGTCTGGTAAGATTTCCCCATCGCAACACGACAACACTCGAGAAAAATAATAATCTTCGCTATAACATTTCTCAGATCTATATAAATAACGGATGTAACCCCTCTTAGTTGAGCAGAACAATAGTAAATACTCCCTGAGCCTATTCCCAGAATCAATGTGTTTTGGGGACAGCAGCGAAGCAGTCGCCGATTAAATAGAGAGTAATCGCTTGACTCGACTGGTTACGTGAAATAATTCATGAGAGGTGAGGGACGTTGCACAAACACGAGTGTGCGGATGCGCACGAGTGTTTTACAATATAGTCCCTCGCCTCGAATGAATTATTTCACGTAACCAGTCCAGTCAAGCGATAAGCGATTACTCTGTTGTTTACTTTTCATTATTATCGATAATTATATTATTTAACCCTTTACCTAACGTAGCGGCCAACGCTATTCTCAAAAATAGCCAATTAATTTTCATTATCTTTTTTCATTTTTTGTCTCCAAAACATAGGTTGTGACCCCTCATGGGAACGAGCTCGTCGAGCTCGTTCCTATGAGGGGTCATAACCTATGTTTTTGAGACAAAAATGAAAATAATAGCTATTCAAGAATTGTTTTTCCAAGTGTCGTCTGCTTTTCATATTAGGTAAAGGGTAAAAAAAAACAAAAAGACAATGAAGTCCCCATTACACCCACGGCAAAGCGTCTTCGTTAGCGCGCACGGATACATGACACAATTGTTGATTGCATAATTCACTTGTGAAGTTATCGTTTATAATCAAACCCGGAAATCCCAGTAAATCACACTTTGGAAAGTAATAAATCCCTATTCCACACTTGCGATACGAAGAAGACTCCACGCCTGCAATCGTCGCCGTCTAAGAGTATTCCCTGCGTCCGACTGAGTCTAATTCAGCAGAGAACGTTTCGCAGGTTGAAAGAGAAAATCTAAAAAATATATTGAAAAACGCCGAGATTGAACCATATTATATAACCTGAAAATAGTGGGGAAATACTTGTACCAAATTTGAATGCAAACGGGTGATCACTTCTTGAGTATATCGTGGAGACACAACACAACTTTGTTTATAGATACAAATTACGCAATTGTTCCAAAAAGTGCAAAATCCTTGAGTACGCGCACATTTGTGCATTTGCACATTAAAAAATATCAGACTTTCGTCTGCATCCGTCAGAGGTGATGGACTGTGGTAAAAATTTCAACAGGACCACTCGTGATTCAAAAAATTACCAACCTGAGAAATTCACAAATTTATAGACATGTTCTTCAACGAAATAACAAAATACGGGGAGGGGCACAAACTGAACAAAAGGCGAACCGCAATGAAATGTCCATCCTGTCCCACGGATCCACATGGTAATGGGTCCAATAAACTAATATATTTTTATAAGTAATCTATCATGTCCGGTGAAATCATTTTCCCCACCAATCTACGCCACCAGGGTAAATTAACTCTTTATCAAATGAAACGGGAAAAACCGGCCAGTGTTATTTACAAAAATCACCAATCAATTTTCGTTATTTTTTTTCATTTTTTTTCTTGTCTCAAAAACATAGCAAATGATCGTTCCTTGGAACGAGCCCGTTGATCTCGTTCCAATGAGGGGTCAAAAGCTATGTTATGTTTTTGACGCAAAAAGAAAAAAAATAGTTATTCAAGAATTTTGTTTGCAAGTGTCGTCTGTCTTTCGTGTTTGGAAAAGGATTAATGATGCGCCAAAGTAAAAGGGTATTCACATATCTTCGAACCAACAGACGCAATGGCATCAATTTTGGTGCCCCAAAAGGCATCGTTTTCACAAGTGTGTCTTATGATCTATGAATGATGAAAGAGGAAACGGTAATAAATACAGTTTATCATAATAATGTGCATGTCCTGTGATTTGTATCAGATTCGAGGTGGTTGTCAGAATGGGATATCAACGAGCCGGCTTTGCCGGCGAGTTGTGATCCCATTTTTGGACACCACCGAGAATCTGATGCAAATCACGGGACATGCCCATTATCAAGATAATTCATTTATCTAACAATTCTGTCACATAAACAGATTAAATCTTAAATTATTAATACAGTTTGGAAACTTAATGTTGGGCGAGAAAAAGTTAAAAAAAACATATTTAATGGATCCATATTGTTGTGCACTCTAAACAAACAATGAGTAACGCGGTCACCGCAATTTTCAAAGTTGCGTTGTCAAATTATTCACTCTCGGTGTCACTTCCTATGATCATCCGCTTGAATTTACGATTGTGCGACGTCGGCACATCCTCAGGGAACCGGGTAGGTGTAATATTGAATTGTGCAGTTTAGATGTATTGTGTGTGTGTGGGGGGGGGGGGGGGGGGGGCCATTGGCTATTATTAATAGTTCTGTCGCTAACTGTAAGGAATTTTGTTTTGTTTTGTAAGCGATCAGCTGAGTCGATCACTGAAACGCACATAGAATGTATTCATGTGCCTGTTAGGATAGCCCGTCGCGTTACCGGATACGAGTCGTCTATATGATACGGAATCAGAATAATTCGTCCATATGAAATGGAATCGGAACACATTATATGATACGTACCATTTCTCGTGGTTTTCAGGCCAAAATCTATATGATTGTTAGATAAATAACAAATATCACATTCATCGTTTACTTTCATTCTCTAGTTCTTCGTACAAAAAGTGGTATATTTTAGGGATTTAAGCCAGTAGGGTCTTTGGCTACGTTATGATCTTTCAATGTTTAATAAGGAACAAGAAATGAGTAACAAATGCCACTTCAAGGTTTTACTTTTTTCTCTCGTCTCAGATGCAAACGGTGGTACATTACAGGATTCCCCAATGTACTAACCCCACACAAGCAGGGTTAATATTGGTTGAAGACAAGTGCACCACGGACAAGTGCAGTACGCCTTAGTGCACAGCGCCACCGTGCTCCCACGTGGTCAAAGGGGTGAAATGTCTTGCCCAAGGTCACAACGCGGTTGCCGCAGGTGGGATTCGAACAGATGATCTCTCGGCTTGCAGCCTGCACCTCTGCCTACTTAGCCACCACGCCCCCACCTGATATGTTTGGCTGTTTCTGAAACATTATCCTTGATAACTACACACCAAAAGCAGAAATGTTCATGGAAAATGAAAATGGTGATGCATAGAGATTATTACCATTATGTGGATGTACAAAATATGTATCCGAGTCTCGCTCCGGGTTCTAAGGGCAGATCACGACGAGTCGAAGACAAATCGTGATCTGCCCTTAGAACCCGGAGTGAGTCTCGGTTACATATTTTGTACATCCACATAATGGTAATAATCATTTTATCTTACAATATATTGGGGATAAGTCAAGAATGGGCAATCGGAATGAATTAGTAATATAAATAAGCAATTTACTAATTTGTTAATTCACATAGGGGCGCGGTGGCTCAGTTGGTAGAGGTGCAGGCTGCAAGCCGAGAGGTCCTCGGTTCGAATCCCACCTGCGGCAACCGCGTTGTGTCCTTGGGCAAGAAACTTCATCCCCATTGCCCACGTGGGGGCACGGTGACGCTGTGCACTAAGGCGTACTGCACATCGATGGTGCACCTGTCTTCAACCAATGCCAACCCTGCTTGTGTGGAGTTGGTATGTTGGGGAGCTGACAGTTGCTCGCCGTTGCTCGGTGGTTCTCTCCGGGTACTCCGGCTTCCTCCACCCGTAAAACTGTCACGGTCATGGTTAGCCATTGTGCAGAAATATGTGACCTTAAACACCAATAAATAAATGATAATGTTAATTCACATTATTAACTAAACATCGCCTGACAGGTCCAGGCTACCGAAGGTGTACAAGTTTTGAGGTGAAATTTAAAGTCGTACATACTGGAAAATTGATTGCAAAAGACAAATAAACAACTAAAGAAAACATAAAGTAATTAAATTGAATAATGAAACTAGAGAAAGAGATTTACTGCCACCAGTAAATTCAAGTATGTGTGAAAAGGGTTAAAGCATCTGGAATAGACTATAAAGAAAGAGAATTCATGGAGGCTTATTTTTCGGAAGTAAAATAGTTTTGAACAAATCAGAAATGGGTTTTCGTTTGCAGTATTTACAGACATTCATACAGGAATCAGAACATTTTATAAGAAACTAGAAATGGCATATATGTGACCAGCATTCAAAGGGTTTGATACACGAATCAGAAGTGGACATTTTTGGTTCTGCCCACTAATTTGAGTGATGAAATACATTCATAAACTTTAGAAATGCATTAAGGTATAATAAAATGCATTTCCCAGTCTTTCTGAATAATGCCCCCATATTAAGATCCTTAGAGGGTTAAAATATTCCCTCTAAATACTCCATTTTAATCTTTAAATAGGGGTGCAGTGGCTCAGCTGGCAGAGGTGCAGGCTGCAAGGCGTGAGGTACGTACTCTGCCCTTAGGCAAGACACTTCACCCCATAGCCCACGTGGGTGCATGGTGGCGCTGTGTTCTAAATCGTACTGCACATCGATGGTGCACCCGTCTTCAACCAAAGCTAACCCTGCATGTGTGGAGTTAGTATGTGGGGGATCTGACAGTTGCTCGTTGTTGCCCGGTGGTTCTTCCCGGGTACTCCGATTTCCTCCACCTGAAAAACTGCCGTGGTCATGATCAGCCACTGTGCAGAAATATGTGACATTAAACACCAATGAAAAAATAATCCTCTAAAAATGAGCTCAATCCAATAAAGGGACATAAGCTATGTTTTTCAAGCAAAAATGAAAAGGTAATTAAAACTGAATAGACGTTTCTGTGAATAATGTTGACCGGTTTTCGCCGTTATGTTGGCTGAAGGGTTAAGAATCCCTTACTTTGGTAGGCACACTGAAAGGGTGTCCCATTCCACATAGAATTAAATATTAAGAAAATAAAACGAAAAACATTTAGTTTCTCAGCTGACAGTACCTGCTTTTGAACTCCGGGGGATGGAACGGCACAAATCAGAGACATTCTCTTAATGGCACTTTGGCACCAAAGTTTCTGCACTCTCGGTGAGACCGAGCCGAGCTCAGTGAAAGACTATAGAACTCCTCTAACAAATGAGTTTTAAACAGCCATAGCACTAACACAGTTACCAGTAAAGTCGACCATGTCAGCATTGCATTGTTACCGTCATCCTGACAGTTTTGTGATATGTTTCAACAATTATTCAGTGCAGTTTTATGGAAAAGGTTAACTTTATTTTGCCTGAAATAAAATATGTGCAATCCACATTGAAGTCTTGAGAGGGTTAAAAGCATTGAACTGAAGATAGGTTTCAACAAATTTTACAATTATTCAGTGCAGTTTTATGGAAAGGGTTAACTTTATTTTGCCTGAAATAAAATATGTGCAATCCACATTGAAGTCTTGAGGGGGTTAAAAGCATTGAACTGAATAAGATCGGTTTCAACAAATTTTACAATTATTCAGTGCAGTTTTATGGAAAGGGTTAACTTTATTCTGCCTGAAATAAAATATGTGCAATCCACATTGAAGTCTTGAGAGGGTTAAAAGCATTGAACTGAATAAGATAGGTTTTAACAAATTTTACAATTATTCAGTGCAGTTTTATGGAAAGGGTTAACTTTATTCTGCCTGAAATAAAATATGTGCAATCCACATTGAAGTCTTGAGAGGGTTAAAAGCATTGAACTGAATAAGATAGGTTTTAACAAATTTTACAATTATTCAGTGCAGTTTTATGGAAAGGGTTAACTTTATTCTGCCTGAAATAAAATATGTGCAATCCACATTGAAGTCTGGAGAGGGTTAAAAGCATTGAACTGAACAAGATAGGTTTCAACAAATTTTACAATTATTCAGTGCAGTTTTATGGAAAGGGTTAACTTTATTCTGCCTGAAATAAAATATGTGCAATCCACATTGAAGTCTTGAGAGGGTTAAAAACATTGAACTGAATAAGAAAAGTTTCAACAAATTTTACAATAATTCAGTGCAGTTTTATGGAACGGGTTAAGTTTATTCCGCCTGTAATAAAACATGTGCAATCCACATTGAAGTCTTGAGAAGGTTAAAAGCATTGAACTGAATAAGATAGGTTTCAACAAATTTTACAATTATTCAGTGCAGTTTTATGGAAAGGGTTAACTTTATTCTGCCTGAAATAAAATATGTGCAATCCACATTAAAGTCTTTAGAGGGTTAAAGGCATTGAACTGAATAATTTATAATCTTTTTCCTTGCAAGGTAAAGGGTTTCTCTCAACTTAGTTCCAGGAACTCACATCCAATTATCATAATAAGGTTAGTAGTAAATTATATTTCAGTTCTTGACAGTAGGTGATATAGGCGGATTTACTATCACTTTGTACATGTACGTGTACGGTATACGTACACGATGCGTTTACCAACGTGGGATTCAGTGTTAAATCGCACGCTTGTTCACAAAAATGTTCAGTGATCTTGAATCTCCCATGTTTTTTGTGACTCCTAGATCGCACTTTTAACGTTCAAATACTCGTGGTGAACGTTGAATGTCACGCGTTTTTAAAAAAAAGGTGAAATTGTACATTTTCACTTTTTTTTTTACTTTAAAAATTTTTGTCAACGTTCCCATCGCAGATCAGACCATCAATCCATCGTTGGTGAACGCGAGCAAAATTCTGGGCTAGCATAAAAAAAACGGTTTGCGGATTCTGGATCAGTGATCAAGAATCCGCAATTGTTTTGAGGCGGTGGGTTTTTCCAAAAAAAAACTTAACAGACTACTATTGGACGCTTCCCTTTCTGACGTAAGTGGGGGGAATACCCGGATTTTTGCCTCCAAAAAACTTGACAGACAACTGTCGAACGCTTCCATTTCTGACGTGAGCGGGGGGAATACGCATAGTGAGATTTTCCAAAAACTCAACAGAAAAAAAACTAAGTTTTTTGGAAAATCCCACCATGAATATCTCCACTTGTACAGTATAAATAGAGCTCCTGCGCGCTACAAATCATCATTGGCGAAGATCCTCCAGTATCGACCACACGCAAAAAAGGTGAGAAGAAATCTACGTGAATCCAAATGTAAAATGACAATAAATTTTATCAAAATAATGTGTATCATTACACCGAGTTACTCTGCGATGAAGCTCGTTCTGACACGTGAATATAATTATTCACGAAGGAAGCGCTGTGGATTTTTATTGTTCAGTCACTGAGGGTTGAAAGGGGCTTGTTCCCCATACCGTTCCTGCGCGCCTTTGGCGTGTTAAACCATTTCATTCGAATGTCAGTCTACAATCGTCTATCTGTGTTTTTATCAAAACTGGCAAGCAGGTCGCATGTCAAAGTGACATTTACTGTATAGACACCACTGAGAACGTTATTTTGTCACGCCTGAGATGTATTACAGGTTTTTATTCAAATGAGATTAATGTCAAGTTAAATGGTTTATCTGAAAAACTATTTCTATGGATCAAAGCGGAAACAGTTCAAAAGATCAATATTGTCAAGTTAAATGGTTTATCTGAAAAAATTATTTCTATGGATCAAAAGCGGAAACAGTTCAAAAGATTAAATGATGTTTTGGCTGAACGATTTCCATGTAAAAATTTGAGAGAAATAGCGTTTTTCAACGTGCGAGTACAAACGCAGTTTTAACTCAAAATATTACAAGATATTCATAGAGTATTATTTTTCTCATATATTTTTTTTCTACAAAAAAATTCTCGCCAGAGAATTTTTTTAAAATTTTTTTCAACTCTTGTTTTTTTGACTGAGCGATTACCATGTAAAAATTTTAGAGAAAATAGCGTTGTTCAACGTGCGAGTACTAACGCGGTTTTAAACCAAAATATTACAAGATATTCATGGAGTATTATTTTTCCATATATTTTTTTTCTGCAAAAAAATTCTCGCCAGAGAATTTTTTTAAAATATTTTTCAACTCTTGTTTTTTTTGACTGAGCGATTACCATGTAAAAATTTTAGAGAAAATAGCGTTGTTCAACGTGCGAGTACTAACGCGGTTTTAACCCAAAATATTACAAGATATTCATCGAGTATTATTTTGAGAATGACTTCAAGTGTGAGGAAATAACTACCTGTATGATTTAACACTTTAAAACGTTGTATTTATAGATGTTTATTTGAGACTAAACTCTAAGTTTCTCATTGTCGGAAATAACTGTTGATGTGATCTTTAACACGTTCGAGGGCAAAACGCATTTAAAGAAGTTTATTTTATAAATGTTTTTCCTTAACTGTTTTTTAGTTATTATATTAAAGACAGAAGATTTTTATTTACTTAAAACATAAAAATAATTATACATTTAATTTTGAAAATAATAAATAACTCATATTAGCATACTCAAAGGAACATTAACAATTAAAAACGAAAAATGTTTTTACAGATGGATTCTAGAAGCCGGGATCAAATTTTAGGTGAGTATGAACGTGCCAAGAAGGGCATTCAGTCAGCTGATAGAAGCAGACGTCTTGGTGAGATGGAACTCAAACGCAAAGCCACAAAAATATTTAAACCTGTGACGGAGGGTCAAGAGCGAAGCAGGAAGGAGATAGTCGAAGAATTGAGACCCATAAAGGAGAGTTCTTTGAGAATGGGTTCGTTGCCTCTTAGTTTTGGAAATCGGTATTCCGTTCAATCTACACCGGATTACGTTCCCACAGGAATTCAAACAGATTTGAGCGAGACTGACGATACAGCTTCGACTATCACCACTGATAGCATCGCATCGTCCAATGATGGCGGTAAGAGAGATCTGTCGTATGGATTTCATAAGGATTCGGAGGGAAGAATTTTTGTAGGAGACACAGAAGTAGATATTGGCGATGATGAATTGATCGTGGGTTCGAACAGATACGAATTGACTGATGGACTGTGCAGATTGCTCCTTTACGACAAGCCTAGCGATTACACGGATCAGGATTTCGACAATTACGGCGACATTTTGGTTCAGACCCACGCCATGAAGAGAAATAACGACGCCAGAGAGACGAGACCCAAAGCCAACACAGGTTACAAGTGGACGAAAGTGGTGAAACCCATATGGGATATGAACAAGAAGTTCATCGAATCGGTGACTGGCAAAGGGGTGAAAACCACTTTTCTTCCGAGCGATTCTGACGCTCTGTCTCATAGATTGAGTTTGTTGATGGCGAGCAGACGGGCTGGTAACATAGGATTAGATAATCAGATAGTTACTATATCTCACGAATTGTTAAGACAGAAGGTTTTGAATAAAAACCATTATAAAAGGCTGATGAACGAATTGAAGGATTGATGTGTATATAATAAGTAGAGAGAAACAAACAAAGAAACAAAAATAAAACAGTAAATTTTTACACTAGAATAATAAAAGTATTTAAACGGCAAAACGATTTACCAGTGAAAAAACAAAATATATTATAAAAATAAAATATGTTGGTGATAAAGAACAGGGGATACGTCAGAACTTATGTCCAAGGCGGTTCTGGCATCGTCGATTCTATAATGCGAGCGTTCACAAGCGATGCGGGTAGAAAACTCGCATCGACCGCATTTGAGGTCGGTAAGAAGACGGCTTTGGATGCTGGTAAGAAAGCCGCTTCCGAAGCCAGTGGTAGGATAGCTTCTGTGGCTGGCAAGAGGGCAGCCGACGTGTTGATCAACAAGTTGATCAGTCCGCCGGCGAAGCGAGCTGCGTTAGAGCGAACGCTGAAAAGTTGGAAAGATTTTAAGGATGCTGTGGTACCCATACAAGATTTAGCCAAAAATGACGAGTGGATCCGGATTGAAGAGAACTCGCGATGGTGTGATATAAATATAATAATAACATTAAAAACTGAGTTTGAAAAACATAAAAAATTTGCGTTTGAAAAGAATCTAAAATAACAAACAAAAAAAAAATAAAACAAAGATGAACATTAAAGATATGTCTTGGAACGACGTCGCGACCAAGAGGTCGAATAACGAGTTCTTTCCCAAAAGCATAAGAGGTTTGGTAGTGGGAAAATCGAATTGTGGAAAGACCAATCTGTTGATGAATCTGTTGTCCCGACCTGACTGGTTGGATTACGACAGATTGTTCGTGTTTGGCAAGAGCTTGTTTCAACCTGAATACAGATTGCTTCGAGAGTGCATGGATCGTAGATTCCCCAAGGACGTCATAGCCAGAATCTTTGAGAGTAGGGAGGAATTCGACAAGAGTGAAGCTCCACTTTCGACCATTTTGGACGGTGCGGCGACGGAGCTGATGAAGAGAAATGCAACTTCGAATGTCGAGTGTCGATTTTATGAGAACGCTAGTGAGAACTGAAATTGGAAGATAAGAATCTCATGATTTTCGATGATCTGCTTTTGGAGAGACAGAGCCGATGCGAATCGTATTATGTTAGGGGTCGACACAGCAACGTGGACTGTTTCTACCTGTTGCAGAATTATTTTCGATTGCCCAGACAGACGATAAGGGAGAACGCTCATTTTCTATGTCTCTTTCGCCAAGATCTCAAGAATCTCAATCACATCTACGGCGATCACGTCGCAAACGACATGAGCGCGGCGGAATTCAGGAGATTCTGCAAGAGGGTTTGGGATGATGGAATTTACAATTTTGTCGTGATCGATTTGACAAGCGAATTTAATCATGGAAAATATCGGTGCGGATTCGACAAGTTTTATGTTTCTGATGATAATAATAAGATAGAGCGTGAAAATAAAATTTAGAAAATAATAAATCTTCAAATAATTAGTTTTGAATAAAAAAAAATAAAATTAAATATAATGTTCGAACATGGAGAATTGTTAGGACGGATAGCCGAGAATACGGCTGCAAAACAATCCATTCAAATTGTGGTGAGTAGCGATTCGACTCGATACGATACGAAATTCGAACCTTCCATCGAATTGAATAGATAGAAAAGATACGAGATGGCGTTGGTGAATCTGGAGACTTATTATTCCTTTCCCAACGTCAGCGAAAAGAATAACTCGTTCAAGTATTCCGACGGAGTGGATTGGTTGGAGATTCGAATTCCCAAAGGAAGTTACGACATAGACGATTTGAACACTTACATTCAGAAGCGAATGAAGACGGATGGAAAGGGAAGCAACAAGATCAGACTCACTCCCAATCATAATACCTTACAGACGATGTTGGATTTGGAAAATAATTTTCGAGTGGATTTCAACACGGACGATTCTATAGGCAAGATGTTGGGATTCAATCAAAAGATGTATCGAGGCCACGCGGCATCTGAAAATACGGTTGACATTCTCGCAGTCAATAGCATTCTGGTGAACGTGGATGTGATTGCTGGAAGCTACGTGAATGGTAGCGCTCAACCGACGATCTATTCCTTCTTTCCAAACGTGTCGCCGGGTTATAAGATTGTGGAGCGACCTCGAAATTTAGTTTATCTACCAGTGATTTTAGACACGTTGTATAGTCTCAAAACCACGTTGACGGATCAAAATGGTGAACTGTTAGATCTTCGCGGAGAGAGGGTGATGATACAATTTCACATAAGAGAAATATAAAAGCAAAAAAAAAAAACATTGTGTATATATATAGATAACAAAAATAAAATAAACGCAATATTCATTTTACAAAATTATTTTAATATAATTATTAAACAAGAAACAATTGAAGTAAATATATTTTAAAAACAGAATTATGACAGGATACATGATTAAAAACATGAACATATCCACAGGACAGAGGAAGAAACTTAAGAGAGCGTTAACAACATGAGGCGAGGCGGTGAGATTCAAATTTACTCACGAAGATCTGACGAGAGGCGGTCAGGATTCGATTGCCTGGACCAGAAGTCAAAGCAAAAGGATGAAGAAAGCGATTCGCGATGGAAGAGGGTTGACGGTGAGATTGAGTCCCGCTCAATTGAGATACAATTTGAGAATGAAAGGTGGTTTCCTACTGCTATTGGCAGGAATCGCCACAAAAGCATTACCCTTTGCCACAAAGTCACTACCCTTTCTCGGAAAGACTCTCGGCGTGGGAGCTCTCACGGGACTCGCTAGTTCGGCAGTTGAGAAATTAATGGGTGGCAGAGGACTGTTTTTGAAGAAGGGAGGAGCCGTGTGTCATGTCCACGTAGACGACAGCGGTAAAGGATTGTATCTAGAATCCGTTAGAGGTGGCAACTCTCTGAGAGGAAACGGTCTCTATCTGAAGAGTGGACAGAACTTTGAGCGACTCGGCAAGGGTTTGTTGCTCGGTGAGAATTCGCCGTTTAAGAATATACTGATTTTGAATATGTTATTATAATATATAATTATATAAAATATAAATCATAGAAAGTATAAAATAATATATTTAAAATGGATAAAAAGGTGGAGAAACAATTAGACGATAATGACGAGTATCACAAGACAGAGTGCGAAGAAACAAAAAAAAAATGGAAAAATGGTTAGACGCTAATGATGGATATATGAGGAAAGAACTGATGAAAGAGATAGAAAAAACGTGGGATAGACGGTTGAGAATGAGACGCTTTCCACCGTCACAACTACCTTCTAAAGAGAATGGTAATGATGCGAGTGTTACCAAGAGATGCACAACATTCGTTCATAATTATGATTCGGATAAACAAAAATGTTGGTATAAACGTATCATATCACAAAAAAAAGAAAAAAAGAAAAAGAAGAATCAACGCTGAAAATTGAGAAAAAAGGAAACGTTATTATAATATATGGTAATAGTGAAGTAGAAGGAAAATAAAAAAAAAAGTAATGAGATCATCTTTAGATCTGATTACTTTTTTTTTTTCATTTTTCTTCACTAAAAATTAATCTCTCTATTGTTTATATTTCCAAGCCCGTTATTAGCATATTAACACTCATGTTTTCAAGATGATCTCATCACGTTTTTTTCTTTCTTCTTCGCAAAAAATTAATCACTCTGTTGTTTATATTTCCAAGTCCATTATTAGCATGTTGACACTCATGTCTTCTCCTTTTTCGAAAACGTGTTGAATGTTTATCTTTACTCTTTTGAGTTCTTTTACATCGGTCAACTCGCTCTCACCACCCAATTTCTCCACGAGTTCGAATGAGATGTTTGGAAATATGTAATTTCTATAGGGCAACGACAAATCGTCCTTGTCGAATTCTCTATCTTCAGCGATGACAATGTTCTGCAGATCGCTTTGATACTTGTAAATCAAATCGAGTGCGGCTTCATCCAATTTCAAAGGCATGCAATATTTGTCGTATTTGTGCTCTAAGCTCTTCATCTCGACCTTGTTCAATTTGATGGGATTGTGTCATTGTAATCTATAGATTTTATTACCGAATTTCTTATATGTTTCGACTCGTTTCAATTTCAATTCGCATCTTTTAGGTGTTGCTGTCTTCATGATCGATTATTTAGTTTTTTTGTTTTACGAATTCTTGCAAATAATGTATATTTTAAATTTTGTATTTTAATAATTTGTTTAAAAAAAGTTTTGGTTTATTTTTTGCTTCTTATATATATATAAGAAAAAGTTGTTTTTTTAATTTTAATTTCTTTAATGTGAAAAATTTGTTTAAAAAAAGTTTTGTTTTTTTTTTTGCTTCTTATATATATATATAAAAAAAAGTTGTTTTTTAATTTTAATTTCTTTAATGTGAAAAATTTTTTTGTAAAAGTTTTTTTTCTCTTTCAATTCTTGACTTTAGAAGATTTGATTCGATTCATGAAAGAAGCAGACGAGTTTTAGAACAGGCAAGACTTTGAACGTTTAAGAATTGACCTTCACATCTTGCAGTTATCATCATCTATTGAGAAGGAATCGAGTGACATGAACATGCATCTGCTTTGCAGAAATTTGTTTTGAACCTCGTGCGAGACTTCGCGTAAAAGTCGTAAGAGTTCTATTTGTCTTGAACCTTCTTCTTCTTTTTTAGTAGTTCGAACGACATTGTCGATTAATTTTTGTTCGCTAATAGTATTACGATTCGATTTTCTATTGCAAATCGTATCATTTTCTTTCGAAATGCGGAAATATAAATTACGATTTTTTTCTTCTTGGTTTTGTGGAGAATAACGATTTATTAAACAACGTTGATGTTTATGTCGAGATTCCATCGTGGATGTTGCCGTCATGATCGATTATTTAGTTTTTTTGTTTTACGAATTCTTGCAAATAATGTATATTTTAAATTTTGTATTTTAATAATTTGTTTAAAAAGTTTTGTTTTTTTCTCTTTATATATAAAAGTTAAAATACAAAATTCAAAAAAAATATTCTTACAAATGAAGCAAACAGATAAAACAATGGTAAATTTAAATGAGAAAACCATACCTCAGTTAAACAAGATTTGTAAACTATTACAAATTTCAAATTTCAGAAATCATAGAACTAAATAAAAAAAAATTGAAGTCATACAAGAATATTTGCGAAACGCTAGAAAGGTAAACGAAATGTCGATAGCATCGACGTCAAAAGATGCATCGGTTGTGAAAAATGAGAAGATAGTAAAAGGAATCGAAATGCCAACGTCGAAAAAAACAAAAAACGTTTCGTTTGTGAAAAATAAGAAGATGACTAAACGAAAAGCCGTTGAAGAACATCAAGTTTCCAAAGAAAAGAAAAGAAAAACTAAAACGAAAACGAGTGATGCACTTCAGATTCTAGACAAACAAGATATATCAAGTGAAATTCAATGAGCAATCGACGAAGGGAAAGGAGAAGAATATGTAACACAACTCGTTGCAGAACTATTCCAATTGAAACCCGTAGAACGGGAGAGTGCGATCAAAGGCATTTTTAAAACTTTCGACGTGGTTCCCTCGTTCAAGAAAATCGATCCGAAATTGTTCATGGAATGAGTGAAGAAAAAAGTATTGGATTTGTTTCGGAAATACATGAACGTGGGACTAAAAATTAAGATGATACTCCATTGCATGATGAATAAAATCGACGTGAAATCCGGCGAGAGCATCGTGAAAAATGCATATTTCAGATCTAACGTCGAACCTGTATTTCGAGGTTCAGATTTATCGGACGTTTTTGAAAAGATGAAAGACAAGATGTTGATGTCTCTCGCGAATTATCAACATGAAGGCAGTAATTGGACGTTCGATGAGGTGTTGAAACTCGAAATTCACATAAATAAAAACGATCCGTTGAAAGGATCTTCCTACTTGGAATTACCGTATTTCTTGGCTAAGAAACACGCCATGGTCAACGTGAGAAATAAAGATGATCAGTGTTTTAAAAGGGCAGTCACCTCCGCTTTATACCCTGTCGAAATAAACTCCGATAGAGTTTCTCGTTACGTGGAAACTTCTAAAAATCTCGATTGGACCGGAGTGACTTTTCCAACAGAGTTAAAACATATCGAACATTTCGAGGCTCAAAATCTCACCGTAGCGGTGAACGTCTTTGGATACGACAACGAAAAACAAAAGATCTATCCTCTCAGACAGACTTCATATTGCTAAAGAGAAAAGACGATTATTTTATTATTGATTTCGAATGGTGACAATCGTCATTATTGTTGGGTTAAACATCTGACCCGATTACTGTCGAAACAAAATAATAATCATAAAGGAAAGATATCTTTATGTTACAATTGCATGAACATATTTAAGACCGAAAAATCATTAGTGAAACATCAGGAATATTGCAACGAAAATCAAGGTGTCGCCATCAAAATGCCTAAACCCAACACCATCGTGAAGTTTGAAAATCACAATAGAAGGTTAAAAGTACCATTCGTTGTGTATGATGATTTCGAATGTTTCACCGCGAAAATGAGTTCCTGTCAACCCAACGCTCTTCAAAGTTACTTCGAAACATATCAAAAACACATACCTTCAGGCTATTGCATTTACGTGAAATGCGCTTTTGACTCGCAACACGACATGGGTCCCTTCACCTACATGAAACAGTATGAAGACGACGACGTGGCTCAAAGGTTCGTGGAAGAGTTAGAATCGAAAATTCAAATGTTATACGACAAATTTAAAACTCCGGTAAAAATGATCATCACGCGAGAACAGCAGGACGAAAATAACAGAGCCACCGAATGTCACATATGCAGACAATCGTTCGACGAGAATTCGGAGTAAAATAAGAAGGTCAGAGACCACGATCATTACACGGGTCTGTATCGCGGTGCGGCTCACAGCAAGTGTAATTTAAAATATCGAGATGCTGTTTTCTATCCAGTAATGTTTGACAATCTATCAGGTTACGACAGTCATCTGTTTGTGAAAAAACTCGGCACCTCACACGAAGAATTAAATTGCATTGTGAACAGTGAAGAAAGATACATTTCCTTCACGAAATGGAAGCTCATGGAGAAGAAAAGAATAATCAACGGAGAGACGATGAAAGAAAAAACGAAATTCATTCGTAGAGCCATACGTTTCATCGACAGTTTTAAATTCATGTCCACTGCTCTGGAAAAATTAGTCGATAACATGAGCAAGGATAAATTTAAAATCACGAGCCAACATTTCGGAGAACGAGTAGACGTCATGTTGAGGAAAGGAGTCTATCCTTACGATTACATGAATGATCTAAAGAGATTCGAAGACACCGCACTACCTTCGAAAGAAGATTTTTATTCAAAATTATACGAATCCAACATTTCCAACAAGAATTATGAACATGCCAAAAACGTTTGGAAATCATTCGATATGAAAACCATGAGAGATTATCACGATCTCTATCTGAAGACCGACGTTCTGCTCTTGGCAGACGTGTTCGAAAATTTTCGAGACGTCTGTCGTCGAAATTACGATCTGGATCCCGCTTGGTATTTCACCGCACCTGGTCTGGCATGGGACACTCTGTTGAAGACCACTGAAGTCCAATTGGAATTATTATCCGACGTGGACATGTTACTCATGTTCGAAAGGGCTGCGGGAGGTGGCATCTCGATGATCTCCCACAGATATTCTGAGGCTAACAATCCCTACATGAAAGAAGGTTTTGATTTGAAACGGTCGACTAAATACATACAGTATTGGGACGCTAATAATCTGTATGGTTGGGCTATGAGTCATCCTTTACCGATTGGAAATTTCAAATGGGTGACAGAACCGGAAGAGATGCAAAAATGGAGAGACTATCCTTGCATTTTAGAAGTCGATTTGAACTATCCGGAAGAATTACATGATCCACACTACGATTATCCACTGGCTCCCGAACGAATGGAACCGAATGAAGAAGATGAGGAAAAACTCATTCCGAATTTATTTAACAAACGTAACTACATCGTCTACAACGAGAATTTGAAACAATACGTCGATTACGGGATGAAATTAGTCGACATACATCGCATCATTCGATTCGACAAAGAGCCTTGGGTGAAAAAATACATCGATCTCAACACGAATCTCAGAATTTGAGCCAAGAACGATTTCGAAAAAGATTTCTTCAAACTCATGAACAACTGCGTGTACGGTAAATCGATGGAAAACATCAGGAAGAGAACTGACATTCGACTCGTCACGTCTGAGAAAAGAGCTAAAACATTAGTGGTGAAACCCAATTACAAACACCGAACCATATTCGACAAAAATCTAGTGGGCGTTCACATGCAAAAGACGCATCTGAAGTTCAACAAACCGTATTATCTCGGACCGATCATCTTAGATGTCAGCAAGCGATTGATGTACGAGTTTCACTACGATTACGTCAAACGAAAATTTGGTATTAAAGCCAAACTACTGTTCACCGACACAGACAGTTTAGTTTACGAGATAGAGACGAAAGACGTCTACCAAGATATATTTCCAGACGTGGCCGAGTGGTTCGACACGAGCAATTATCCCGTCAATCACCCGTCCAACATTCAATCGAACAACAACAAGAAGGTGTTGGGTAAATTTAAGGACGAGAGCGGTGGTAAACAAATCGTCGAATTCGTGGGCTTGAGACCCAAACTGTATGCTTATCGTCTAGAAGATGATGAAGAGATCAAGAAGTGCAAAGGAGTTAAAGCGTGCGTGGTGAAGAAAAACATCTCTTTCCAAGAGTATAAAGATTGTCTGTTAGGAAGTGGTCCGGTGTATAAGATTATGATATCAATTCGAAGCGAAAATCATGACTTGTATACCGAAATAGTCAACAAGATTTCGCTGAAGGCCGACGACGATAAGAGATTCGTGTTAGACGATAAAATATGCACTTTGGCACTCGGACATTGGACTGTGGATCCAATTAGAGACGATATGAATGTGGATGATTGGATTCCAGATACGATTGTGGATGATAAGATTCCAGATATGATTGTGGATGATAGGATTCCAGAAAATCAAGAAGAATTAGATAGACATAAAATTATAGAAATCAATAGTGACATCGAGAAAGTTAGTTTAAAAAGAAAAAGAAAAAAAAACCCTAGCGAACTCCAATTCTTAAATTCCGAAAACATTCAAGCTAAGAGAGACAAACTACGTTTGATATCTCTTTTTGCGTCGTCTCTTTTCACAGGCAGCCAAAAAGATGTATTTGAATATAATAGATATTTGCAGTTGTTCTTCATGTTCAAAAAATTGTCAACAGATCAAGAGAAATACATTTACGACACGGTATCTAAAAAATTTCATTCGTTAAATAACCACAAAACGATCGAATCTGTTCTACTAAAAGATGGTAATATCAGGATTCCAGAAAATCAAGAGGAATTAGATGGAATCAAAATTATAGAAAATGATAGAGACATCGAGAATGTTAGTTTAAAAAAAAAGAGAAAAAAAAAAAAAAAATAATGTCATTTTTTAGTAAATTATAATAAAATAAATAAAAAAATATATATATACGCATTTATGAATAAGAAAATAAAGATATCCGTAGAAGGTGTCATCTTACCTAACGAACCACTATCCAACATCGATCTGTTGAATGCGGCAAAGGATTTGAAAATCAAGGATTTTCTAGACGTGTTTTCCAGAGATGCCTTGCAGAAGAGAAGACCTCGACAATCGGAATGCGGAATTTTAAATCTAGACGATTCACCGGGTGAAGGCACTCACTGGGTGGCGTGGATCAAGAACAGGAAGAAGAAAAATTATTATTTCGACAGCTACGGAATCTCACCGCCAAAAGAAATAAAGAACTATTTCAACAAATCGATGGTTCGTTACAACACGGAACAGGTGCAATCACCAGATCAAGTGTTTTGCGGTCACCTATGTCTCTACATTCTCAAGAGATGGTCTGAAGGAGATCGATTTCAAGACATTCTCAATGATTTACATTAGAGAGAGATTTTTTATAGTATATATAAAGATAAAAAATTATTTTAAAAAAAATTTTTAATCGAATAAAAATGAAAAATAAATAACATAGTTCATTTTTAATAAACTGCGTTTTGAATATATTTTTTCTAAAAAACAAAAAATCCTCACAACAACATGCCAGTCGATAAATTTGGTAGAAGTGACAACGAAAAAGTCAACCCAAGAAAGAAGAGGAAGACGTTCGAAGTCGACGATGGTTACGACGCTGCCAACTTGGACGAACGTAACGTTCGGAGATATGAACCTCGAGAAGAACCCTTAAATATGAACGATAAGAAGCTCTACAATCTTCCCGAGCTGATAGATCTCGCAGATGCTGCGACTAAAAAATACGTCGACATGGGGAACGCCGATTTCGAACGAATCCTGCTAGATAATTACGTGGATAAAACCATGACTGACGATCTCGATCTGAAATCCAAATGTTTGGTGAACATCGCAAATCCCATAGATCCCACTGATGCCGCGATGAAGAAATACGTGGACGACTCTCAC
Organism: Pictodentalium vernedei; assembly: GCA_031216915.1. Taxonomy (NCBI): domain Eukaryota; kingdom Metazoa; phylum Mollusca; class Scaphopoda; order Dentaliida; family Dentaliidae; genus Pictodentalium; species Pictodentalium vernedei. Next base: position 540,112,301 of record CM062295.1, on the reverse strand, counting down.
GCGAGATTCAGCGAACACCTGAGAAATAGATACGTTCAGAAAACGATGCACTCGGAACTGAACGCCAATTATAACAAGATAACGAACGTGGCCACTCCCACGAATCCTAAGGACGTGGCGACCAAACACTACATAGATCTGGAACAGAGAAAGTCTGATGGACGAGAAATGAAATCGGATCTGAATGCGGGATTCAACAAGATATTGAATCTGTCAGAGATCAATGACATGGATGCAGACTCAACAGCGGTCAACAAGGGCTATGTAGATTCTGCCATGATACAATAACAAGAATACCTAGAATCGCAAACAAACAATCTGGCGGAACCATGGAGAGTGGCATCAACATGAACGGTCACAATTTATTCGGTCTCGATCATGGTCCCGAATTCGATTCCAGCACGGTCAGCAGAAAGTACGTGGATGACAACTCAGTCTGGAGAAAGGGTGACATCATGGAAGGTAAACTAGACATGGGTGGACACGCGCTCACGAATCTACCGGATCCCGTGAACATGACAGATGCCTGCATCCTGATTTTGGTGGTGGAGAAAGTCAAATATGCTAGACAATTGATCACTGTGTGGGCCGAAGAGGCCGGCACCTTAGATGAGGGAAAAGCTGAGTGGTCTTTTGGAAATGGAGGTAGCGGATCGAAACATGGTCAGGTGGGATATCCCATGCCGCTGGGAGGTGAAATCCTACGAATGAGTCTGCCTTCCTCGGATTTGAATAACAGAGCGGTCGTCAATCTCATGGTGAATGGTGTAGAGAGCGATAAGAGATACAGCATCGAAAAGACTGAGAATCAACACGCGAATGTTAGCACATTCGGCACGCCTCTCAAAGTGAACGCCGGAGACAGGATTAATTTCATTACGAAAACCAATAATCCCGAAGCCTCCACTTCCGTGGTGAGTCTACTGATCGAACTAGTTCCTTTGAACAAACAGTGAACGCGTGGAAAATAATGAATTAAAAAAAATAATGTGTGATTATTAAAAAAAAAAAAAACAACAAAAAAAGTAATGAGATCATCTTTAGATCTCATTTTTTTTTTGTTTTCCTTCTTCTTCACTATCACCATATATTATAATAACGTTTCCTTTTATTTCTCAAATTTCAGCATCGATTCTTCTTTTCTTTTTTTCTTTTTTTTGTGATATTTGTTTTCCTTCTTCTTCACTATCACTATATATTATAATAACGTTTCCTTTTTTCTCAATTTTCAGCGTCGATTCTTCTTTTTCTTTTTTTCTTTTTTTTGTGATATGATACATTTATAACAACATTTTTGTTTATCCGAATCATAATTATGAACGAATGTTGTGCATCTCTTAGTAACACTCGCATCATCACCATTCTCTTCAGAAGGTAGTGGTGACGGTGGAAAGCGTCTCATTCTTTTCATTTCCAACCGCCTATCCCGCTGTTTATCTAACCATTTTTCCACATCTTTTTTTTTGTTTTTTGACTTGCAACACAGGATGGAACATCTGACAGAAAGGGAGAGACGATCGCACAGGATCGAACAATCTAAGATCTGTTCGAGTTTTAATATCTTTGTCACGAAATATCCTTTTTGTTTCTCTCGAGTGAATAGCACGCAATCTTTTAAATAATTCAGAATGTAATCGTAAAAATCTTCTTTTTTTTCCAAATGTGAAAATGGAATGTGTATTTCGTTTTCTACGTGACTACTTAGGAATTGTAACATTTTGTACGTTGAGAATGTTGAAAAAAGACGATTTTTTTCTCGGATGAAACTTTTTTTTTGTTAAAAAAATATCATTAAAACGAATTTATTTTTTTTACGATTTTTGCATTATTTTTTTTAATGATGCAAAAATAAGTAAAAAAACCTCAAAAATATCATCCAAAATTGCGAAAGAAAAAATACCAAATAAACGATGCCACTAATATATCAATCTCCAGTTTTCACACACTCGTCTCTCATCGAATGATCGACATCTTATTTCCATCTGATTCGAATTGTAATTCTCTGTCCGACAAGACCAGGGTGAAGGCTTCGGTTTTTCTCGGCACGTTCCTATCAAATTGCATCTTGATCTGAATGTCTAAGACGCTACTCTTGAGTCTTTCACTCTGTTTACTGACGTCGAATACGAACATGGGATACATCGACTTGTATTCGCCGGGAGACATGTTAGGGTTGCTCATCAATTCGTCTAGACCATCATACTTCTTTCTAAAATCAGTGGCGTCACCGTACAGTCTGCAGAAATCGTTCTTGTCGAATGACGCATTGTAATCAATTGCTGGATATCTCGTGGCGTTCAGAAACACTTGCATGTTTCTCAAATGGCAGTGATCGAACAGCGACGCATTCTTTTCCTGAGACCCATCCCTATCGGTCTGAAATGCAACCACGATGAAACACGGTCTCTCGGAAGCAGATTTCACCGTCAATCTCAAATCGAAGTGATTCGTGGAGGGAGGAATGCTAGCTGTGTCGCACTGTCTCATTCTAAATCCCATGGGTAATTTACTCTTGGATTCTATGATCTTGTAGAGATGAACTTTCTCCACGATCGAAGGCTCCACATGCGGAACGAACCACGATATATTGTGTAGAGTTATCTTACCCGCATTGGTCGCAGTGAGTCTCACTATTGCATCGTCGTTTCCTTTTCGAATCAACGTCAGATTGTGTTTGAAACGTACATGATCTTGTTGTAATCGTCCGCAAATCCGAAGATGTGTTTCAAAGGTATACTGAACGAAAACGTTTCTTTAGGTCTGGACGTCTTGACGACGTAGTCGAATATCAAGGTGGCGCCGGCGCCAGCAGGGCCGACGGTGTCTTTCACCCACAACAGATTAAGTCCTCTGGATTTCAAAAAATCATCAGGATACATCAAGAGTCCGAACATCGATTCTATCTCTTGTCCGGATAGCATGTATTTTATACTACTGAATAGATGCATGATGCCATTATTGGCTAGAGTAATCGTGTCGTCGTTGGCGTAGTCGCTCCCATCTTCCTTGGTGAGACGTCCCTGCACCACTATGTAACTCTCGCTAGGATGTACGAATAGATCTTGAGTTTCGATTCTCATCTCTCCCGCATTGTTCAAACTCGTTCCGGTCACCGGTTCATATTCGTGAACCTCATATTCTTGAATACTTTCATCTTTCACAATGCTTTGTGCTATATCTAGTATATTTGTCATTTTAAAGGATTTTTAGTTTTTTGTTTATTAATTAACTTGCTTTCTTTATCTAAAAATATTTTTTAATTATTTTTTATTATTTTTTCTCTCTTATATTTATGTGTGTAAACAAGAAAATGTTAAAGAGAGTAAATAAAAGTAAGTCACCAGATCGGTGTGAAATATTTTGATTATCACGAAGATTTCCGAGGTCCATCGAGGAGTATAACCTTTTTGAAGTGCTTCTTATAAGCGTAGATTCTCACTCGATCACCGACCGCAAATTTCGGCGTTCTAGACATCTTCCTGATCTTAGATCTCTCAGGATATAGATTTGCGTAGACCCGTTTTTCGTTTCGAGGATCGCTAGCTTCCATGGGAGTCATCTTGATCGATCTGTGTCACATGTTGTTGTAATCTTTGACCAGACCGTTCAGAGCGTATATGTATTTCTTGGTCGAATTCGCCGTGAAGTATCTGTGCATCTTTTCCTTCATCGTTCGATTCTAACATTCCACCACGCTGGCTTTCTCTTCGTTTTCGATCGAGTAGAGGTCTACCAGTCGATGAACGTGCTTGTTGTAGAATTCCTTTCCCTTATCCACCCACAATTTACTCGGTTTTCGAGAAGACGAGTCGAACACGCTCTTCAGAGCCTCGGCGACGCAAGGTTCCGATTTATTCTTCAAAGCTCTGATCCAACCGTATTTGGAAAACACGTCGATGACCGTCAATAGATATTTGATGCCCTCGTTCCACCTCGAAAACGATCTCATGTCGACCAAGTCGGCAGACCAAATATCATCCAGACCCTTCACGAACACCCTTCTCTTTCGAAATTTATGCACTATGGGTTTGTGCAACTCCTCAGCCAATTCACTCGTCAATAATCGTTTCTTCTTCTTTTCCGATGCGCTTTTTTTTTTTGAACGCCCCATCCGAATCGACGTTTCGCACCGATCAGATTGCCGACCAGCAAACGTTCCATCTTCTCTCTCCTGGTCGGATTCGATATGCCTCTCAATTTCCCCAACATGTTTTTATCGCAGACATCGTTGCGAGTCTTGGTGTCGGGATGTCCGGCGTAGCACAGATCGTGATCATACGCGGCCGCGTCCACCCTATTCACAGGTTTGCTCCAAGATTTGGGTGTCAGATTGGCATTGAGTTTCTTGTTCAATTTCATTCTGGGTCCCGTGAAACTGTGACCGGGCAGAAGCATTTCGAAAGGTAGATTATTGATCATTTTATTCACGATGCCTTTACCTTTGCTCGCGTTCTTTTTTTTATGAATCGTGTCTTGACAGAACCACACACGTCGCAAATTCCGCAAAGCATATGTCTGTCGTTTTTAGTTCGCACTTCTCGAGAATTACTTGTCTCGGTAACTCTCTTACACTTTATGCAATACATTTTTAAGAGTTATTTAAATTAATTTCGTTTTTTATTTTATATATAAATTTAATAATTAATTCTGTTCTTATTATATATATTTTTTTTTTCAATCACTGCTCTTGAGTTCTCTCATCTTACTGAATTCCTCTCTGGCCTCTTTCCTTCCCTTTTCCACGAGAGAATCCTTCATCTCTTCCTTGATGATCTGACGAGTCTTGATTCTCACGGCTTCTTTCATGGCATCGCATTTCGTTTTCTCGCTCAATATCGCGAAGTATTCACCGTTCGATATCCTACCGTCTTTCAACGCCATAGAGATCATTTTGGATATCGTGTCGATCTTGGAGTCGGCCAAGACGCGAATCTTGTTGTGTTTCCTCGCCTTCAGATATAATTTCCTACTCAAAAAGTTTCCGAGCGTGCTAAACAATCCGGCAGCGAGAGCAACTCCTTCTACGGTCAACATGATTGGAATGCTGACCGCGGTCGACAACAATCTGATGCCGGCCGCATGTAAACCCATGGAAATCGTGATGAGTGTCTACTGATTTGATCGATGCGATACCTCTCTCCTCTTTCTCTTTCTTCTAGCGACGGTGCCGTCGGCAAAACGTTGATCGGCTTCTCATCCTCGTCGTCCACTAACGTCGGATACAATTTATTTCTGGTTCTCATTTTTGTGTTTTTTTCTTTCTAATATTAGATAAAAAATTTATGTGTGTATTTATTTTATTTTCTATTCTCCCTTATTTTATATCAACGAGAAACTTAGACGTATGTTTCATTGAACAATAATTTCATGATGCATCCCTTATCTCGTAAAGTCAGACTTTTACGCGCCAATTTCTGTTCTTCCGAATCTGTGGGCTTGCTTCGATTCTTACAGTAGAGTAATCTTTTCCAAAACACGATCACTTCATTGATTTGAATGCGTTCGAACGCCGGTTCAAAATACTTGACGTCCATATCTTCCCTTTCCATTCACAGACACGAATGATTCTCGTGATTGAAGTCTAGGTGATCCCGACATCCGACGCATCGTTCTAACAAGAGACGACCTAGTTGTTCAATCATGCAGAATGCGTAGGCTCTCATCAGCATGTTTAAAAGAAACCTTACTCTAATATCCTGAGAATCGCTCATGATTTACGTATTTTTTTTATTATCTATTCGATTTGATATATTTAATTTTCTAAATAACTATTATTTATATTTTTTTTTTTTCTCTCCTATATATACCGATCACTTTTTTTATTTATTTCCTCAGGCATTTCCCCTACTCACGTCAGAAATGGAAGCGTTCGACAGTTGTCTGTCAAGTTTTTTGGAGGAAAAAATCCGGGTATTCCCCCCACTTACGTCAGAAAGGGAAGCATCCAATAGTAGTCTGTTAAGTTTTTTGGGGGAAAACCCACCACCTCAAAACAATTGCGGATTCTGGATCACTGATCCAGAAACCGCAAACCGTTTTTTTTTATGCTAGCCCAGAATTTTGCTCGCATTCACCAACGATGAATCGATGGTCTGATCTGCGATGGGAACGTTGACAAAAATTTTTAAAGTAAAAAAAAAAGTGAAAATGTATAATTTCACCTTTTTTAAAAAACGCGTGACATTCAACGTTCACCACGAGTATTTGAACGTTAAAAGTGCGATCTAGGAGTCACAAAAAACATGGGAGATTCAAGATCACTGAACATTTTTGTGAACAAGCGTGCGATTTAACACTGAATCCCACGTTGGTAAATGCATCGTGTACGTATACCGTACACGTACATGTACAAAGTGATAGTAAATCCACCTATATCACCTACTCTTGACAGCTACTCCACTGGTGTTTACATTATCTCCAGTGTGAATAACATAGCATCATATTGCTTGGGGAGAATTTACTGTATCAGGAAATTGGAGGCTGTGAAAGCCCTGTGGCCGATTAGGCCATACTCAGTGGCTCTAGCGACCTGAAAAAGATAGGCGGCCGAGAACTTTTGACTGTCCACCAGTATGCCAAAAATCAGCGGGATAGGACGATTCGTTTTCGAGTTATCGTGAGGACAAGGAAGTGCATAGAAGACAGAAGACAGGAGAATAAGAAAAAGAAGAAGAGGGAAGAAGAAGAAAAATAAAAAAAGAAGAAAACGAAACCGTACAAAAACAATAGTCTGTGTGTTTCACACAGACTAATTAGTAAATTGAATTAACAGTCTTGTACTAAAGTGAATTAACAGTCTTCTAATAATTTGAATGAACAGTCTTCAAATAAAGAGGCTATGCAGTGTTATTTGTAACATGGTCCAGCTCTTATTTCACAAGAGGGACTTATCTGTAATATGATTTATGTATGTCATATGAATTAGTGTGTTTTATGATTCTGTTTATGTTGATTCTGTGTGTAGCAATCTGCCTTTATTCTGGTGTATTTGCTGAATAAATCTTATCTTATCTTAATCAATTCAACAACAGCCGCCGTGTTCTGGTCACATTCCGCGGGTGGGCAATATTTCAATGGACGCAATAATATTAGATTTCAAACACTAATTATATATCATCAAAAATTTAATCGATGAAGCACCAGGTACCACCCGGTGCTTCATTAATTAAAATTGTGCTGATGATGATTTTTATTACCTGGTAAACGCATGTGTGGATATTACCGCCCACGCGTGGAATATGACCAGTCCACGGCGACTGTACTGTAAATTAGTAAATTGAATAAACAAATTAGTAATATAAATGAACAATTTACTGATTTGTTAATTCCAACTATTAACTAAACATCGCCTGACGTGCCAGGTTGCCGTAGGTAATCAAATTCTGAGGTGATATTTAAAGTCGTACATAATGGAAAATTGATTACAAAAGAAAAAAAAGCATCTTACGAAAACACAGGCTTATGTGAAGTTAAAATCTACACCACAATAAAACTACAGTCAAATGGAGTATTACACCTGACCATGACCCTTCACACAGTAATACAAAAAGTCCATGCAACAATGTTACCAGAAGGAAATATAGGATATCCACGCTGTTTTAATGAATATCAGGAATTATCTCACGAGTGTGGACATGGATATTTTTTTTTTTCATGAGCGCTTCCGCTAGTGAAAAATAATACTTTCAAGTCCACACAAATGAGTAATTTCCGATATACACTAAAACAGCGTAGATTTTCTTTTTATTATATGGTACGGAACATTTTACTGTGCAATATTCAGTGCAATTCTATTGCAAGCACTTTCAAGACAATAACAAAATGCTGCTGATCGTTCCTTCAAGGCGATGTTCAAGGCAACGTCATGCGTCGAATCGTAACGTCATTAAGGAAGCTACTGAATAAATTCATTGTGTGGACCTGAAAATTTTATTTTTCACTCGCGCAAGTGCTCGTGAAAAATAAAGCTTTCAGGTCTACACTCATGAGAAAATAGAGTAGATTTTCTTTTTTTTATTATATGCCGTAAGACATTTTATTGCAGAACATTCAGCCCAATTCAACCCCAAATTCGTACGGTTCAAAACAATAAAAAGAGCAGTTGATCGATCCTTCAATGTGACGTTTTGCGGGGTAGCGTGACGTCATTTAGGAAGCAGTAGGTAATATAGGCGGATTTACGACCACTTTGTACATGTACGTGTACGGTATACGTACACGATGCGTTTACCAACGTGGGATTCAGTGTTAAATCGCACGCTTGTTCACAAAAATGTTCAGTGGTCTTGAATCTCCATGTTTTTTTGTGACTCCTAGATCGCACTTTTAACGTTCAAATACTCGTGGTGAACGTTGAATGTCACGCGTTTTTAAAAAAAGGTGAAATTGTACATTTTCACTTTTTTTTTTACTTTAAAAATTTTTGTCAACGTTCCCATCGCAGATCAGACCATCGATCCATCGTTGGTGAACGCGAGCAAAAATTCTAGGCCAGCATAAAAAAAACGGTTTGCGGATTCTGGACCAGTGGTCCAGAATGCTCAATTTTTGGAGGCGGTGGGTTTTTCCCATTTATGATGTCATTAGGGGAATACCCATAGTAGGATTTTCCAAACTCAGCTAATCAACCAATCAGATTGCTTGATTCTCCGCTAATTGACCAATCAGATTGCTCGATTCTCATAAACTTGATCATACAGAGTTATCTCCCCTCGTCGTGGGGTGGGGGAATACCCGTATTTTTTCCTCCAAAAAAACTTGACAGACAACTGTCGAACGCTTCCATTTCTGATGTGAGCGGGGGGAATACCCGAGGAAATAAATAAAAAAAGTGATCGATATATATAGAAGAGAAAAAAAATATACAAATAATAGTTATTTAGAAAAATAAATATATCAAATGGAATAGATAATAAAAAACGTAAATCATGTGCGCTTCCCAGACTATTAGAGCGAGGTTTCTTTTAAACATGCTGATGAGAGCATACACAATCTGCGTGAATGAAGAACTATGTCCCATCTTGTTAGAACGATGCGTCGGATGTCGGGATCATCTAGACTTCGTTCACGAGAATCATTCATGTCTGACGATGGAAAGGGAAGATATGGTCGTCATGTATTTCGAACCGGCGTTCGAACGCGTTAGATTCAACGATGTGATCACGTTTTGGAAGAGATTAGTCTTCTGTAAGAATCAAGACAAGCCTACAGTTTCGGAAGAACTGAAATTGGCGCGTAAAAGTCTGAATTTAGAAGACAAGGGATGCATCAAGAAATTATTGCTGAATGAATCATACGTCTAAGTTTTTTTCGTTGATATAAATAAGGGAGAATAGAAAATAAAAATAAATACACAATATTAGAAAGAAAAAAAAATACAAAAATGAGAACCAGAAATAAATTGTATCCGACGTTAGTGGACGATGAGGATGAGAAGCTGATCGACGTTTTGCAGACAGCACCGTCGCTAGAAGAAAGAGAAAGAGGAGAGAGGTATCGCATCGATCAAATCAATAGAATCCAAGAGTATCTAACTCGAGAGAGAGATTCTCGTCGTTCCCTCAAGAAGAAGTATTCGCGTTTCGTGAAATTTGTCAACGCGATCAACACGACACTCATCACGATTTCCATGGGTTTACACGCGGCCGGCATCGGATTGTTGTCAACCACGGTCGGCATTCCGATCGTGTTGACCATAGAAGGAGTGGCCCTCATCGCCGGATTGTTTAGCACGCTCGGAAACTTTTTGAGTAGGAAATTATATCTGAAGGCGAGGAAACACAACAAGATTCACGTCTTGGCTGACTCAAAGATCGACACGATATCCGAAATGATCTCTATGGCGTTGGAAGATGGTAGGATATCGGATGGAGAATACTTCGCGATATTGAGCGAGAAAACGAAATACGATGCCATGAAAGAAGCCGTGAGAATCAAGACTCGTCAGATCATCAAGGAAGAGATGAAGGATTCTCTCGTGGAAAAGGGAAGGAAAGAGGCCAGAGAGGAATTCAGTAAGATGAGAGAACTCAAGAGCAGTGATTGAAAAAAATATATATATATAATAAGAACAGAATTAATTATTAAATTTATATATAAAATAAAAAACGAAATTAATTTAAATAACTCTTAAAAATGTATTGCGTAAAGTGTAAGAGAGTTACCGAGACGAGTAATTCTCGAGAAGTGCGAACTAAAAACGACAGACATATGCTTTGCAGAATTTGCGACGTGTGTGGTTCTGTCAAGACACGATTCATCAAAAAAAAGAACGCGAGCAAAGGTAAAGGCATCGTGAATAAAATGATCAATAATCTACCTTTCGAAATGCTTCTGCCCGGTCACAGTTTCACGGGACCCGGAACGAAATTGAACAAGAGACTCAATGCCGATCTGACTCCCAAATCTTGGAGCAAACCTGTGAATAGGGTGGACGCGGCCACGTATGATCACGATCTGTGCTACGCCGGACATCCCGACACAAAGACTCGCAATGACGTCTGCGATAAAAACATGTTGGAGAAATTGAGAGGCATATCGAATCCGACCAGGAGAGAGAAGATTAACATTCGCTTGTTGGCAATCTGATCAGTGCGAAACATCGATTCAGATGGGGCATTCAAAAAAAAAAAGCGCATCGGAAAAGAAGAAGAAACGATTATTGACGAGCGAATTGGCTGACGAGTTACACAAACCCATAGTGCGTAAATTTCGAAACAGAAGGGTGTTCGTGAAGGGTCTGGATGATATTTGGTCTGCCTACTTGGTCGACATGAAATCGTTTTCGAGGTGGAAGGAGGGCGTCAAATATCTATTGACGGTCATCGACGTGTTTTCCAAATACGGTTGGATCAGAGCTTTGAAGAATAAATCGGGACCTTGCGTCGCCGAGGCTCTGAAGAGCATGTTCGACTCGTCTTCTCGAAAACCGAGTAAATTGTGGGTGGATAAGGGAAAGGAATTCTACAACAAGCACGTTCATCGATTGGTAGACCTCTACTCGATCGAAAACAAAGAGAATGCCAGCGTGGTGGAACGTTGGAATCGAACGATGAAGGAAAAGATGCAGAGATACTTCACAGCGAATTCAACCAAGAAATACATATACGCTCTGAACGGTTTGGTCAAAGATTACAACAACACCCGACACAGATCGATCAAGATGACTCCCGCGGAAGCTAGCGATCCTCGAAACGAAAAACGGGTCTACGCGAATCTATATCCTGAGAGATTTAAGATCAGGAAGAAGTCTAGAACGCCGAAATATGCGGTCGGTGATCGAGTGGGAATTTACGCTTATAAGAAGCACTTCGAAAAGGGTCACACTCCTCGATGGACCTCGGAAATCTTCGTGATAATCAAAATATTTCACACTGATCCGGTGACTTACGAAATCGAAGCTTTGGATGGAGAAGAGATCATCGGAAAGTATTACGAACAACAATTACAGAAGACAAAGTTTTGATAAAGAAAACAATTTTTTTTTTATTTACTTTCTTTAACATTTTCTTGTTTACACACATATATATAAGAGAGAAAAAAATAATAATAAAAAATAATTAAAACTATTTTTAGATAAAAACAAAGCAAGTTAATTAATAAACAAACAACTAAAAATCCTTTAAAATGACAAATATACTAGATATAGCACAAAGCATAGTGAAAGATGAAAGTATTCAAGAATATGAGGTTCATGAACACGAACCGGTAACCGGAATGAGTTTGAACAATGTGGGAGAGATAAGAATCAACGTTGAAACTCAAGATCTATTAATACATCCTAGCGAGAGTTACATAGTGGTGCAGGGACGTCTCACCAAAGAAGATGGGAGTGACTACGCCGACGACGACACGGTTACTCTAGCCAATAGTGGCATCATGCATCTATTCAGTAACATAAAATACATGCTATCCGGACAAGAGATAGAATCTGTGTTTCATCCCGGTCAGGCCACCACGATGTTCGGACTCTTGACGTATCCTGATGATTTTTCGAAATCCAGAGAACTTCATCAATTGTGGGTGAAAGACACCGTAGGCCCTGCTAGCGCCAGCGCCACCTTGATATTCGACTACGTCGTCAAGACGTCCAGACCTAAAGGAACGTTTTCATTCAGGATACCTTTGAAACACATCTTCGGATTTGCGGACGATTACAACAAGATCATGTATGGATTCAAACACAATCTGATGCTGATTCGAAAAGGAAACGACGACGCAATAGTGAGACTCACTGCGACCAATGCGGGTAAGATAACTCTACAAGATCATAGAATCCAAGAGTAAATTACCCGTGGGATTTAGAATGAGACAGTGTGACACGGCTAGCATTCCTGCCTCCATGAATCACTTCAATTGGAGATTGACGGTGAAATCTGCTTCCGAGAGGCCGCGTTTCATCGTGGTTGCATTTCAGACCGATAGGGACGGGTCTCAGGAAAAGAATGCGTCGCTGTTCGATCACTGCCATTTGAGAAACATGCAAGTGTTTCTGAACGCCATGAGATATCCAGCAATCGATTACAATGCGTCGTTCGACAAGAACGATTTCTGCAGACTGTACCGCGACGGCGCTGATTTTAGAAAGAAGTATCACGGTCTAGACGAATTGATGAGCAACCCTAACATATCTCCCGGTGAATACAAGTCGATGTATCCCATGTTTGTATTCGACGTCAGTAAACAGAGTGAACGACTCAAGAGTAGCATGTTAGACATTCAGATCAAGATGCAATTCGATAGGAACATGCCGAGAAAAACCGAAACCTTTGCCCTGGTCCTGTCGGACAGAGAATTACAATTCGAATCGGATGGAAATAAGATGTTGATCATTCGATGAGAGACTAGTGTGTGAAAACTGGAGATTGATATATTAGTGGCATCGTTTATTTGGTATTTTTTCTTTCGCGATTTTGGATTATATTTTTGAGGTTTTTTTTACTTATTTTTGCATCATTAAAAAAAATAACGCAAAAAAATCGTAAAAAAAATAAATTCGTTTTTAATGATATTTTTTTAACAAAAAAAAAGTTTCATCCGAGAAAAAAATTGTCTTTTTTCAACATTTTCGACGTACAAAATGTTACCATTCGTAAGTAGTCACGTAGAAAACGAAATACACATTCCATTTTCACGTTTGAAAAAAAAAAAATTTTACGATTACGTTCTGAATTATTTAAAAGATTGCGTGCTATTCACTCGAGAGAAACAAAAAGGATATTTCGTGATGAAGATATTAAAACTCGAACAGATCTTAGATTGTTTGATCCTGTGCGATCGTCTCTCAGTTTCCGTCAGATGTTCCATCCTGTGTTGCAAGCCAAAAAAAAACAAAAAAAAAGATGTGGAAAAATGGTTAGATAAACAGCGGGATAGACGGTTGGAAATGAAAAGAATGAGACGCTTTCCACCGTCACCACTACCTTCTAAAGAAAATGGTAATGATGCGAGTGTTACCAAGAGATGCACAACATTCGTTCATAATTATGATTCGGATAAACAAAAATGTTGGTATAAATGTATCATATCACAAAAAAAAGAAAAAAAGAAAAAAAAGAATCGACACTGAAAATTGAGAAAAAAGGAAACGTTATTATAATATATGGTAATAGTGAAGAAGAAGGAAAACAAAAAAAAAAATGAGATCTAAAGATGATCTCATTACTTTTTTTTTTTTTTTGTTTTTAATAATCAAACATTATTTTTTTAATTCAATATTTTCCACGCGTTCACTGTTTGTTCAAAGGAACTAGTTCGATCAGTAGACTCACCACGGAAGTGGAGGCTTCAGGATTATTGGTTTTCATAATGAAATTAATCCTGTCTCCGGTGTTCACTTTGAGAGGCATGCCGAACATGCTAACATTCGTGTGTTGATTCTCAGTCTTTTCAACGCTGTATCTCTTATCGCTCTCTACTCCATTCACCATGAGATTGACGACCGCTCTGTTATTCAAATCCAAGGAAGCCAGACTCATTCGAAGGATTTCACCTCCCAGCGGCATGGGATATCCCACTTGACCATGTTTCGATCTGCTACCTCCATTTCCGAAAGACCACTCAGCTTTTCCCTCATCTAAGGTGCCGGCCTCCTTGGCCCACACAGTGATCAATTGTCTAGCATATTTGACTTTCTCCACCACCGAAATCAGGATGCAGGCATCCGTCATGTTCACGGGATATGGTAGATTCGTGAGCGCGTGTCCACCCATGTCTAGTTTACCTTCCATGATGTCACCCTTTCTCCAGACCGAGTTGTCGTCCACGTACTTTCTGCTGGCCATGCTGGAATCAAATTCGGGATCGTGATCGAGACCGAATAAATTGTGACCGTTCATGTTGATGCCACTCTCCATGGTTCCGCCAGATTGTTTGTTCAGGTAGAGATCGTCCACTTGTGATTCTAGGTATTCTTGTGATTGTATCACGGCAGAATCTACGTAGCCCTTGTTGACCGCGGCTGAGTCTGCATCCGTGTCGTTGATCTCTGACAGATTCAATATCTTGTTGAATCCCGCATTCAGATCCGATTTCATTTCTCGTCTGTCAGACTTTCTCTGTTCCAGATCTACGTAGTGTTTGGTCGCCACGTCCTTGGGATTCGTGGGAGTGGCCACGTTCGTTATCTTGTTAGAATTGGCGTTCAATTCTGAGTGCATCGTTTTCTGAACGTATCTATTTCTCAGGTGTTTGCTGAATCTCGCGTGAGAGTTGTCCGCATATTTCTTGGTCGCGGCATCAGTGGGATCTATAGGATTTACGACGTTCACCAAACGTTCGGATTTCAGATCGAGATTGTCGGTCATGGTTTTATCCACATAATTATCTAGCAGGATTCGTTCAAAATCGGCGTTCCCCCTGTCGACGTATTTTTTAGTCGCAGCATCTGCGAGATCTATCGGCTCGGGAAGATTGTAGAGCTTCTTATCGTTCATGTTCAAAGATTCTTCTCGAGGTTCGTATCTCTGAATGTAACGTTTGTCCAAGTTGGCAACGTCGTAACCATCATCGACTTTGAACGTCTTCCTCTTCTTTCTTAGGTTGACTTTTTCGTCGTCACTTCTACCAAATTTATTGACTGGCATGTTGTTGTGGGGATTTTTTTTGTTTTTAGAAAAATATATTCAAAATGCAGTTTATTAAAAATGAACTATGTTATTTTATTTTTCGTTTTTATTCGATTAAAATTTTTAAAATAATTTTTTATCTTTATATATACTATAAAAAAAAAAAATCTCTCTCTAATGTAAATCACTGATAATGTCTTGAAATCGATCTCCTTCAGACCATTTCTTGAGAACGTAGAGACACAGGTGACCACAAAACACTTGATCTGGTGATTGCACTTGTTCCGTGTTGTAACAAACCATCGATTTGTTGAAATAGTTCTTTATTTCTTTTGGCGGCGAGATTCCGTAGCTGTCAAAATAATAATTTTTCTTCTTCCCGTTCTTGATCCACACCACCCAGTGAGTGCCTTCACGCGATGAATCATCTAGATTTAAAATTCCGCATTCCGATTGTCAAGGTCTTCTCTTCAGCAAGGCACCTCTGGAAAACACGCCTAGAAAATCTTTGATTTTCAAATCCTTTACCGCATTCAACAGATCGATGTTGGATAGGGGTTCGTTAGGTAAGACGACACCTTCTACGGATATCTTTATTTTCTTATTCATAAATGCGTATATATATATTTTTTTTATTTATTTTATTATAATTTACTAAAAAATGACGTTATTTTTTTTTTTTCTCTCTCTTTTTTTTTTAACTATCTCTCTTGATGTCACTATCGATTTCTATAATTTTGAGACCATCTAATTCCTCTTCATTTTCTAGAATCCTGATATTACCATCTTTTAGTAGAACAGATTTGATCGTTTTGTGGTGATTTAACGAATGAAATTTTTTAGACACCGTGTCATAAATGTATTTCTCGTGATCTTTTGATAATTTTTGGAACAGGAATAACAACTGCAAATATCTATTATATTCAAATACGTCTTTTTCGCTACCTGCAAAAAAAGACGACGTGAAAAGAGATATCAAACGTAATTTGTCTCTCTTAGCTCAAACGTTTTCGGAATTTAAGAATTGGAGTTCGTTAGGGTTTTTTTTCTTTTTCTTTTTAAACTAACTTTCTCGATGTCACTATCGATTTCTATAATTTTGAGTCCATCTAATTCTTCTCGATTTTCTGGAATCCTATCATCCACAATCATATCTGGAATCTTATCATCTACAATCGTATCTGGAATCCAATCATCCACATTCATATCATCTCTAATTAGATCCACAGTCCAATGTCCGAGTGTCAAAGTGCTTATTTTATCATCTAACACGAATCTCTTATTGTCGTCGGCCGTCAGCGAAATCTTGTTGACTATTTCGGTATACAAGTCATGATTTTCACTTTGAATCGATTTCATAGTCTTATACACTGGACCACTTCCTAACAGACAATCTTTATACTCTTGGAAAGAGATGTTTTTCTTCACCACGCACGCTTTAACTCCTTTGCACTTCTTGATCTCTTCATCATCTTCTAGACGATAAGCATACAGTTTGGGTCTCAAGCCCACGAATTCGACGATTTGTTTACCACCGCTCTTGTCCTTAAATTTACCCAACACCTACTTGTTGTCGTTCGATTGAATGTTGGACAGGTGATCGACGGGATAATTGCTCGTGTCGAATCACTCGGCCACGTCCTGAGATACATCTCACTAGACGTCTTTCATCTCTATCTCGTAAACTAAACTGTCCATGTCGGTGAACAGTAGTTTGGCTTTATCACCAAATTTTCGTTTGACGTAATCGTAGTGAAACTCGTACATCAATCGCTTGCTGATATCTAAGATGATCGGTCCGAGATAATACGGCTTGTCAAACTTCAGGTGCGTCTTTTGCATGTGAACGGCCACTAGATTTTCGTCGAATATGGTTCGGTGTTTGTAATTGGGTTTCGTCACTAATGTTTTAGCTCTTTTCTCAGACGTGATGAGTCAAACGTCGGTTCTCTTCCTGATGTTTTCCATCGATTTACCGTACACGCAGTTGTTCATGAGTGTGAAGAAATCTTTTTCGAAATCATTCTCGGCTCGAATTCTGAGATTCGTGTTGAGATCGATGTATATTTTCATCCAAGGCTCTTCGTCGAATCGAATGATGCGATGTATGTCGACTAATTTCATTCCGTAATCAACATATTGTTTCAAATTCTCGCTGTAGACGAAGTAGTTACATTTGTTAAATAAATTCGGAATGAGTTTTTCCTCGTCTCCTTCGTTCGGTTCCATTCATTCGGGAGCCAGCGGATAATCGTTGTGTGGATCGTGTAATTCTTCCAGATAGTTCAAATCGACTTCTAAAATGCAAGGATAGTCTCTCCATTTTTGCATCTCTTCCGGTTCCTTCACCCATTCGAAATTTCTAATCGGTAAAGGATGACTCATAGCCCAACCGTACAGATTATTAGCGTCCCAATACTGTATGTATTTAGTCAACCATTTCGAATCGAAACCTTCTTTCATGTAGGGATTGTTAGCTTCAGAATGTCTGTGGGAGATCATCGAGACGCCACCTCTCGCAGCCCTTTCGAACATGAGCAACATGTCCATGTCAGATAATAATTCCAATTGGACTTCGGTGGTCTTCAACAGAGCATCCCACGCCAGACCGGGTGCGGTGAAATACCAATCGGGATCCAGATCGTAATTTCGACAACAGACGTCTCGAAAATTTTTAAACACGTCTGCCAAGAGCAGAACGTTGGTCTTCAGATAGAGATTGTTATTATCTCTCATGGTTTTCATATCGATTGATTTCCACACGTTTTTGGCGTGTTCGTAATTCTCGTTGGAAATGTCGGATTTGTATAATTTCGAATAAAAATCTTCTTTCAAAGGTAGTGCGGTGTCTTCGAATCTCTTCAGATCATTCACGTAATCGTAAGGATAGACTCCTTTCCTCAACATGACGTCTACTCGTTCTCCGAAATGTTTGCTCGTGATTTTAAATTTATCCTTGCTCATGTTATCGACTAATTTTTCCAGAGCGGTTGACATGAATTTAAAACTGTCGATGAAACGTATGGCTCTACGAATGAATATCATTTTTCTTCCAACATCTCTCTGTCGATTACACTTTTCTTCTCCATGAGCTTCCATTTCGTGAAGGAAATGTATCTTTCTTCACTGTTCGCGATGCAATTTAATTCTTCGTGTGAGGTGCAGAGATTTTTCATGAACAGATGACTGTCGTAACCCGAGAGATTGTGAAACATCACCGGATAGAAAATGGCATCTCGATATTTTAAATTACACTTGCTGTGAGCTGGACAGCGATACAGACCCGTGTAATGATCATGGTCTCTGACCTTCTTATTTTCCTCCGAATTCTCATCGAACGATTGTCTGCATATGTGACATTCGGTGGCTCTGTTATTTTCGTCCTGCTGTTCTCGCATGATGATCATTTTTGCCAGAGTTTTAAATTTGTTGTATAACATTTGAATTTTTGATTCTAACTCTTCCACGAACCTTTGAGCCACGTCGTCGTCTTTATACCGTTTCGTGTAGGTGAAGGGACCCATGTCGTGTTGCGAGTCGAAAGTGCATTTCACATAAATGCAATAGCCCACAGGTATGTGTTTTGGATATCTTTCGATGTAACTTTGAAGAGCGTTGGGTTGACAGGAACTCATTTTCACGGTGAAACATTCGAAATCGGCGTACACGACGAATGGTACTTTTAACCTTCTATTGTGATTTTCAAACTTCATAATGGTGTTGGGTTTGGGCATTTCGACAGCGACACCTTGATTTTCGTTGCAATATTCCTGATGTTTCGCTAATGATTTTACGCTCTTAAATATGTTCATGCAATTGTAACATAAAGATATCTTTCCTTTATGATTATTATTTTCTTTCGACAGTAATCGGGTCGGATGTTTAACCCAACAATAATGACGATTGTCACCATTCGAAATCAATAATAAAATAATCGTCTTTTCTCTTCCGAGATACGCAGTCTGTCTGAGAGGATAGATCATTCATTTTTCCTCGTCGTATCCCAAGACGTTCACCGCTACGGTGGGATTTTGAACCTCAAAACGTTCAATGTGTTTTAACTCTGTTGGAAAAGTCACTCCGGTCCAATCAAGATTTTTAGAAGTTTCCTCATAACGAGAAACTCTATTGGTGTGTATTTCGACAGGGTATAAAGCGGAGGTGACTGCACATTTAAAACACTGATCATCTTTATTTCTCACGTTGATCACGGCGTGTTCCTTAGTCAAGAAATACGGTAATTCCAAGTAGGAAGATCCTTTCAACGGATCGTTTTTATTTATGTGAATTTCGAGTTTCAACACCTCATCGAACGTCCAATTACTACCTTCATGTTGATAATTCGCGAGAGACGTCAACATCTTGTCTTTCATCTTTCCAAAACGTCCAATAAATCTGAACCTCGAAATACGGGTTCGACGTTAGATCTGAAATATGCATTTTTCACGATGCTCTCGCCGGATTTCACGTCGATTTTATTCATCACACAATGGAGTATTATCTTAATTTTTAGTCCCACGTTCATGTATTCCCGAAACAACTCCAATACTTTTTTCTTCACCCGTTCCATGAACAATTTCGGATCGATTTTCTTGAACAAGGGAACCACATCGAAAGTTTTAAAAACGCCTTTGTTTGCACTCTCCCGTTCTACGGGTTTCGATTGGAATAGTTCCACAATGAGTCGTGTTACATATTCTTCTCCTTTCCCTTCATCGATTGCTCGTTGAATTTCGCTCGATATATCTTGTTTGTCTAGAATCTGAAGTGCATCACTCGTTTTCGTTTTAGTTTTTCTTTTCTTTTCTTTGGAAACTTGATGTTCTTCAACGGCTTTTCGTTTAGTCGTCTTCTTATTTTTCACAATCGAAACGTTTTTGGTTTTTTTCGACCTCGGCATTTCGATTCCTTTTACTATCTTCTCATTTTTCACAACCGATGCATCTTTTGATGTCGTTGCTATCGACATTTCATTTGCCTTTCTAGCATTTCGCAAATATTCTTGTATGACTTCAATTTTTTTTGATTTAGTTCTATGATTTCTGAAATGTGAAATTTGTAATAGTTTACAAATCTCGTTTAACTGAGATACGGTTTTCTCATTTAAATTTACCATTGTTTTATCTGTTTGCTTCATTTGTAAGAATATTTTTTTTTTTAATTTTGTATTAAATAATTTGTTAAAAAAGTTTTGCTTTTTTACTCTTTTTATATATATATAAAAAAGTTAAATTTTAACATTTTTTTTTTCTTTAATACAAAATTTAAAATATACATTATTTGCAAGAATTCATAAAAACCAAATAATCAATCATGATAACAACACCAAAAAGATGTGAATTAAAATTGAAACGAGACGAAGCGTATAAGAAATTCGGTTTTAATATCTATACATTACAACAACATGATCCCATCGAATTGAACGAGGTTGAGATGGAGGAGTTACAGCGCTACTACAACAAATATTGGATGTGTTTGAAATTGGACGAAACCATGCTCGATTTGTTTTATGAGTACCAAAGCGATCTGCTGAATAATATCATCATTGCTGAAGACAGAGAATTCGACAAGGGCAATTTGTTGTTATTCTATGGAAGTTACATATATCCAATAATCTCACTTGAACTCGTGGACAAATCGGGTGGTGAGAGCGCATTCACAATGTAAAAAAACTCAAAAGAGTAAAGATAAACATTCAAAACATTTTCGTAAGTGGAAAAATGACGAATGTCAACATGCTAATAACGGACTTGGAAATATAAACAATAGTGAGATTGATTTTTAGCAAAGAAGAAGGAAAAAAAAAGTAATGAGATCTAAAGATGATCTCATTACTTTTTACAAAAAAAATTTCACATTAAAGAAAATTAAAATTTAAAAAACTTTTTTTTTATATATATAAGGAGCAAAAAAAACCAAAACTTTTTTTAAACAAATTATTAAAATACAAAATTTAAAATATACATTATTTGCAAGATTTCGTAAAACAAAAAAACTAAATAATCGATCATGAAGACAGCAACACCTAAAAGATGCGAATTGAAATTGAAACGAGTTGAAACGAATAAGAAATTCGGTCATAAAATCTATAGATTACAATGACACGATCCCATCGAACTGAACGAAGTTGAGACGAAGGGCTTAGAGCATAAATACGACAGATATAAGATGCCTTTGAAATTGGACGAAGCCGTGCTTGATTTGATTTATGAGTACCAAAGCAATCTGCAGAACATCGTCATCGCCGAAGATAGAGAATTCAACAAGGACGATTTGTCGTTGCCCTATGGAAATTACATATTTCCAAACATCTCATTCGAACTCATGAAGAAATTGGGTGGTGAGAGCGAGTTGACCGATGTAAAAAAACTCAAAAGAGTAAAGATAAACATTCAACACATTTTCGAAAAAGGAGAAAACACGAGTGTTAAGATGCTAATAACAGACTTGGAAATATAAACAATAGAGAGATTGATATGTTAAAATTTAACTTTTTATATATATATAAAGAGAAAAAAATCTTTTACCATAAAATTTTACATTAAAGAAAATTAAAAATTAAAAAAACAACATTTTTTTATATATATATAAAGAGCAAAAAAAAAATAAACAAACTTTTTTAACAAATTATTATTTAAATACAAAATTTAAAATATACATTATTTGCAAGAATTCATAAAAACAAAAAAACCAAATAATTGATCATGAGGACAACAACACCTAAAAGATGTGAATTGAAATTGAAATGAGTTGAAACGTATAAGAAATTCGGTCATAAAATCTATAGATTACAACAACACGATCCCATCGAATTGAACAAGGTCGAGACGAAGGGCTTAGAGCATAAATACGACAGATATAAGATGCCTTTGAAATTGGACGAAGCCGCGCTCGATTTGATTTACGAGTACCAAAGCGATCTGCAGAACATCGTCATCGCCGAAGATAGAGAATTCGACAAGGACGATTTGTCATTGCCCTATGAAAATTACATATTTCCAAACATCTCACGTGAACTCGTGGAGAAATCGGGTGGTGAGAGCGAGTTCACTGATGTAAAAAAAACTCAAAAGAGTAAAGATAAACATTCAACACGTTTTTGAAAAAGGAGAAAACATGAGTGTCAACATGCAAATAACAGACTTGGAAATATAAACAATAGAGAGATTGATTTTTAGCGAAGAAGAAGGAAAAAAAAAAGTAATGAGATCATCTTTTGATCTCCTTTTATTTGTTTCTTCGCACTCTGTCTCGCGATATTCGTCATTATCGTCTAATTGTTTCTCCACCTTTTTATCCATTTTAAATATATTATTTTATACTTTCTATGATTTATATTTTATATAATTATATAATTTTGTATTATAATAACATATTCAAAATCGGTATATTCTTAAACGGTGAATTCTCACCGAGCAACAAACCCTTGCCGAGTCGCTCAACGTTCTGTCCACTCTTCAGATAGAGACCGTTTCATCTCAGAGAGTTGCCACCTTTAACGGGTACTAGATACAATCCTTTACCGCTGTTGTCTACGTGGACACGACACACGGCACCTCCCTTCTTCAAGAACAGTCCGCTACCACCCATTAATTTCTCAACTGCCGAACTAGCGAGTCCCGTGAGAGCTCCCACGCCGAGAGTCTTTCCGAGAAAGGGTAGTGCCTTTGCGGCAAAGGGTAATGCTTTGCGGCGATTCCTGCCAATAGCGGTAGGAAACCACCTTTCATTCTCAAATTGTATCTCAATTGAGTGGGACTCAATCGCACCGTCAACCCTCTTCCATCGCGAATCGCTTTCTCCATCCTTTTGATTTGACTTCTGGTCCAGGCGATCGAATCCTGACTACCTCTCGTCAGATCTTCGTGAGTGAATTTGAATCTCACCGCCTCGCCTCGAGTTGTTAACACTCTCTTAAGTTTCTTCCTCTGTCCTGCGGATATGTTCACGTTTTTAATCACGTATTCGGTCATAATTCTGTTTTTTTTTAAATTATTTACTTCAATTGTTTCTTGTTTAATAATTATATTAAAATAATTTTGTAAAATTAATATTGCGTTTATTTTATTTTTGTTATCTATATATATACACAATATTTTTTTTTTTTGCTTTTATATTTCTCTTATGTGAAATCGTATCGTCACTCTCTCCGCGAAGATCTAACAGTTCACCATTTTGATCCGTCAACGTGGTTTTGAGACTATACAACGTGTCTAAAATCACTGGTAGATAAACTAAATTTCGAGGTCGCTCCACGATCTTATAACCCGGCGACACGTTTGGAAAGAAGGAATAGATCGTCGGTTGAGCGCTACCATTCACGTAGCTTCCAGCAATCACGTCCACGTTCACCAGAATGCTATTCACTGCGAGAATGTCGACCGTATTTTCAGATGCCGCGTGGCCTCGATACATCTTTCGATCGAATCCCAACATCTTGCCTATAGAATCGTCCATGTTGAAATCCACTCGAAAATTATCTTCCCAATCCAACATCGTCTGTAAGGTATTAGGATTGGGAGCGAGTCTGATCTTGTTGCTTCCCTTTCCATCCGTCTTCATTCGCGTCTGAATGTAATTGTTCAAATCGTCTATGTCATAACTCCCTTTGGGAATTCGAATCTCCAACCAATCCGTTCCGTCGGAATACTTGAACGAGTTATTCTTTTCGGTGACGTTGGGAAAGGAATAATAAGTCTCCATATTCACCAACGCCATCTCGTATCTTTCCTCTCTATTCAATTCGATGGAAGGTTCGAATTTCGTAGCGAATCGAGTCGAATCGCCACTCACCACGATTTGAATGGATTGTTTTGCAGCCGTATTCTCGGCTATTCGTTCTAACAATTCTCCATGTTCGAACATTATATTTAATTTTATTTTTTTTTTATTCAAAACTAATTATTTGAAGATTTATTATTTTCTAAATTTATTTTCACGCTCTATCTTATTATCATCAGAAACATAAAACTTGTCGAATCCGCACCGATATTTTCCGCGATTAAATTCGCTTGTCAAATCGATCACGACGAAATTGTAAAGTCCACCATCCCAAACCCTCTTGCAGAATCTCCTGAATTCCGCCGCGCTCATGTCGTTTGCGACGTGATCGCCGTAGACGTGATTGAGATTCTTGAGATCTTGGCGAAAGAGACATAGAAAATTAGCGTTCTCCCTTATCGTCTGTTTGGGCAATCGAAAATAATTCTGCGACAGGTAGAAACAGTCCACGTTGCTGTGTCGACCCCTAACGTAATACGATTCGCATCGGTTCTGTCTCTCCAAAAGCAGATCATCGAAAATCATGAGATTCTTATCTTCCGATTTCAGTTCTCTAGGATCCGGAACGTCGCTAGCGTTCTCATAAAATCGACACTCGACGTTCGAAGATGCATTTCTCTTCATCACTTCCATCGCCGCACCGTCCAAAATGGTCGAAAGTGGAGCTTCACTCTTGTCGAATTCCTCCCTACTGTCAAAGATTCTGGCTATGACGTCCTTGGGCAATCTACGATCCATGCACTCTCGAAGCAGTCTGTATTCGGGTTGAAACAAGCTCTTGCCAAACACAAACAATCTGTCGTAATCCAACCAGTCAGGTCGGGACAACAGATTCATCAACAGATTGGTCTTTCCACAATTCGATTTTCCCACTATCAAACCTCTTATGCTTTTGGGAAAGAACTCGTTATTCGACCTCTTGGTCGCGGCGTCGTTCCAAGACATATCTTTAATGTTCATCTTTGTTTTATTTTTTTTTTTTGTTATTTTAGATTCTTTTCAAACGCAAATTTTTTTATGTTTTTCAAACTCAGTTTTTAATATTATTATTTATTTATATCACACCGTCGCGAGTTCTCTTCAATCCAGATCCACTCGTCATTTTGGCTAAATCTTGTATGGGTACCACAGCATCCTTAAAATCTTTCCAACTTTTCGGCGTTCGCTCTAACGCAGCTCGCTTCGCCGGCGGACTGATCAACTTGTCGATCAACGCGTCGGCTGCCCTCTTGCCAGCCACAGAAGCTATCCTACCACTGGCCTCGGAAGCGGCTTTCTTACCAGCATCCAAAGCCGTCTTCTTACCGACCTCAAACGCGGTCGATGCGAGTTTTCTATCCGCATCGCTCGTGAACGCTCGCATTATAGAATCGACGATGCCAGAACCGCCTTGAACGTAAGTTCTGACGTATCCCCTGTTCTTTATCACCAACATATTTTATTTTTATAATATATTTTGTTTTTTTCACTGGTAAATCGTTTTGTTGTTTTAAATACTTTATTATTCTAGTGTAAAAATTTACTGTTTTATTTTTGTTTGTTTGTTTCTCTCTACTTATTATATACACATCAATCCTTCAATTCGTTCATCAGCCTTTTATAGTGTTTTTTATTCAAAACCTTCTGTCTTAACAATTCGTCAGATATAGTAACTATCTGATTATCTAATTCTGTGTTACCAGCCCGTCTGCTCGCCATCAACAAACTCAATCTCTGAGACAGAGCGTCAGAATCGCTCGGAAGAAAAGTGGTTTTCACCCCTTTGCCAGACACCGATTCGATGAACTTCTTGTTCAGATCCCATATGGGTTTCACCACTTTCGTCCACTTGTAACCTCTGTTGGCTTTGGGTCTCGCCTCTCTGGCATCGTTATTTCTCTTCATGGCGTGGGTCTGAACCAAAATGTCGCCGTAATTGTCGAAATCCTGATCCGTGTAATCGCTAGGCTTGTCGTAAAGGAGCAATCTACGCAGTCCATCAGTCAATTCGTATCTGTTCGAACCAACGATCAATTCATCATCGCCAATATCTACTTCTGTGTCTCCTACAAAAATTCTTCCCTCCGAATCCTTATAAAATCCATACGACAGATCTCTCTTACCGCCATCATCGGACGATGCGACGCTATCAGTGGTGATAGTCGAAGCTGTATCGTCGGTCTCGCTCAAATCTGTTTGACTTCCCGTGGGAACGTAATCCGGTGTAGATTGAACGGAATACCGATTTCCAAAACTAAAAGGTAACGAACCCATTCTCAAAGAACTCTCCTTTATGGGTCTCAATACTTCGACTATCTCCTTCCTGCTTCGCTCTTGACCCTCCGTCACAGGTTTAAATATTTTTGTGGCTTCGCGTTTGAGTTCCATCTCACCAAGACGTCTGCTTCTATCAGCCGACTGAATGCCCTTCTTAGCACGCTCAAACTCTTCTAAAATTCGATCTCGATGTCTAGAATCCATCTGTAAAAACATCTTTCGTTTTTAATTGTTAATGTTCCTTTAAGTATGGTAATGCGAGTTATTTTATTATTTTCAAAATGAAATGTATAATTATTTTTATGTTTATGTTTTTTTTCTCTCCAAAATATATCGATCACTTTTTTTTATTTAATTCCTCGGGTATTCCCCCCGCTCACGTCAGAAATGAAAGCGTTCGACAGTTGTCTGTCAAGTTTTTTTGGAGGAAAAAATCCGGGTATTCCCCCCACCCCTCGACGAGGGGAGATAACTCTGTATGATCAAGTTTATGAGAATCGAGCAATCTGATTGGTCAATTAGCGGAGAATCAAGCAATCTGATTGGTTGATTAGCTGAGTTTGGAAAATCCCACTATGGGTATTCCTCTAATGACGTCATAAATGGGAAAAACCCGCCGCCTCAAAACAATTGAGCATTCTGGACCACTAGTCCAGAATCCGCAAACCGTTTTTTTTATGCTAGCCTAGAATTTTTGCTCGCGTTCACCAACGATGGATCGATGGTCTGATCTGCGATGGGAACGTTGACAAAAATTTTTAAAGTTAAAAAAAAAGTGAAAATGTACAATTTCACCTTTTTTTAAAAAACGCGTGACATTCAACGTTCACCACGAGTATTTGAACGTTAAAAGTGCGATCTAGGAGTCACAAAAAACATGGAGATTCAAGACCACTGAACATTTTTGTGAACAAGCGTGCGATTTAACACTGAATCCCACGTTGGTAAACGCATCGTGTACGTATACCGTACACGTACATGTACAAAGTGGTCGTAAATCCGCGTATATTACCTACTGAAAGCTACTGAGGGATATATCTCACTATCCATCGAGTCTATGGATATCGAGAAATATCTTTTAGATAAGTTGCGATAATTCACAGGCTGGCATATAATAAAACGGTTTAGTGCGAATTAAAATTATCTTTCTTAAATTATTTTTTTGATAGACGATACAGGAACAATGTTGATTTTTGAATAGCTCTGTGAGAGTCAGGGGCGACTAACCCACCATGGAACCGCGTGCTTATCCGGTAAATGTTTCCCCGTGAATACAAAATACACTATCTCCACCGACGTCCAACGAAAATTACCATTAGAATTTCGCTAGAAGTACTGGCAGGAAGTTTTCGTTACTTCTATTGTTCATTCTACCACAATGACTGTTACTACTTCAAGTTGTACCATTTGAACGGGAGGGCGGTAGCTCAGTGGTTACGGCATTGAATTTCTGACTGAACGGTCCAGGTTTCGATCCCCGCCAGGGGTTCCTGCGTTGTGTCTTTGGACAAGGCACTTCATCCCGATTGCCCACATGGGGGCATGATTGCGCTGTGTACCAAGGTGTACTGCACGTCGTTGGAACCGACGCTAACGCTGTTTGCGCTGAGTTAGTACGTTGGGGGCCTGACAACTGCTCACCGTTGCTGGGGGTTCTCTCCGGGTACTCCGGCTTTCTCCACCCGTAAAACTGTCCGACACGAGGTGACCCTGGGTGTCGAAAGTGTTTGTGAAAACTTATAGAGGAGTACTCATGTACAGTTCAACAAAACTGATTTTTTTTCAGAACGAACACGTTGAGCTCTTCAATTCCTAATTTTGCTAAATAAGACCACCCATGTCGAATGGTACCTTTTTAGAAGAGTCAGTTTTTAAGGTATACTAATTAATATCGTTAGCCCTCAGCAACGCGGCGCCATGCGGCTGTGAGTTAAATGTATTAATTGGTCTTCACAGCATGATAAATCAACGACACTCTTGTATCATGACGAGAAACCAGACAGATCGAAAAAAAAAACAAGATTGGTTTGCGAAAAATCTTTTGATACGGTATTTTCACCTTAATATTCAACGGCAGAAGTATCGGCCGCTGGGGGGGGGGGGGGGGGTGCTTAGTGGGTAGAGGTGCAGGCTGCAAGCCATGAGGTCCTCTGCTCAAATCCCACTTGTGTCAACCTCGTTGTGTCCTTGGCAGTGGCGTAGGAACCGGGGGGGGGGGGGGGGGGTCCTCCCAAAATTTCCAAAACTTTGTAAATCATATCTAGTATCTACAGGAAAATAACCACATACATCTGCTTATTCTACGTCATACAGGCGCACAAAAATGTTGCCAGGCAGAATTAAATGCCAGGCAGAATTAACATGCTACATACGTGGATAAAACGTTCATTTATTGTGATTTATTTATTCATTTATTAATAAATATTATTTATTTGTTTATTTATAAAAAAATATTTATTTATTGGGGTTTAAAGACACTTTTGACGACCAGGGTCACCACGTGCTGTACAGTTTTACGGGTGGAGGGTGCTAGGGTATCCGGGGAGAAGCAACGAGATCAACATTAGCATTGGTTAGCATTGGTTGAATACAAGTGCACCATCGACGTGCAGTACGCCTTAGTACACAGCGCCACCATGCCTCCACGAGGGCAAACCTTAACCAATGACACAACAGTAATATGTCATGTTCCCCTACAGGACCCATTGGCAGGACCTCGGTGCAGGACCTCGGAAGTGACGTCATGTAACGTGACCTAGTGGCGCCATGTTGTGTTGTCATGGTAACCCGCGGGAGCGGCTATCTTGTGACGTCATCTCCATAGTGATACGTGGTGTGAGTGCGCATGCGTAGCGCGTGTTGTTAGGGTGATACGTGTTTCCGTCGTCCATTTTGTATACTGGAGGCCGCCATCTTGGTTTCTATGGTAGCACGTGATTGCTATGTTACCCAATTTTTCTGCAATAAGACGGGGTATGCTCGGAGGGTATGTTCGATTGTAGAAGAGTAAACCTAATTACCTCAAACAACCCGGCAATCCTTCCGAATCACCAAAATCCACCCAAAATCACCGAAATGGACTTTATTTGATACAGATTTCCCATTTTATCTGCTTAGCACGTAGTGCTATAGTACCGAGGGGGTCCCCTGGGGGTGTGTTCCTTCGTAGAAGAGTATTTTTTTGGTTCGGATTTTCCCAGAATCCTCATTTAATTACCCAAATAAACCCGTCAACTTGTATTATTTCGAATTCTTTCAGAACCCTATTTAGGACCGCCATTCTTTTGGCTTATAATAGTAGCACGTAGTGCTATAGTACCAAGGGGTCCCCTGGGTGTGTGTTCGATTGAACTAGAGTACTTTTCTGGTTCGGATTTTTCTCAAAACTTCGTTTACTTTGTAGAATTACCCAAATAGACCCGACCACCCTTACAAACCACCAAAATCTGCACCAAACCACCCAAACGGACATGTGAAGCCCCATTTTGGGCAAATAAAAATAACACTTTATGCTGTAGTACCAAGGGGTACAGGGGGTATGTTCTATTGAATAGGAGTACAGGGCCTGATTTTCCCAGAATCCCATTTTTAATGCCTATTGCATATGTTTCTCTATCACTAACAGTCTATCCAGTCCAAACTATCTCTGGTTCTCTCGTCCAAGTCTTATAGTTACCAGTGCTTGATTTCCCATAATGCAGTTATCTCCCTTGTGTATATCAAAAGTATTCCCAAACCCAATAAGCAATCGAGCAGTTACTGATAAACTATTGCTCGAACGACTCGAATCCCATCGAGCAAATGAGCCAACGAGCAATTGCCCGTTCGAGTGACTCCTCGAACGACTCTTAGACTCATTTCAGAAAAAGGGGATTCCATGGCCATAGGCGTTTTCGAAAAAGGGATTCCACAAATGGGATTCCAAAAAGGGATTCCAAAAGTGGGATTCCGTCTTATGTCGAGTGACTCGCAACTATTGCTCGAACGACTCGAATCCCATCGAGCAAATGAACCAACGAACAATTGCTCGTTCGAGTTACTCCTCGAACGACTCTTAGACTCATTTCAGAAAAAGGGATTCCATGGCCATAGGCGTTTTCGAAAAAGGGATTCCACAAATGGGATTCCAAAAAGGGATTCCAAAAGTGGGATTCCGTCTTATGTCGAGTGACTCGCAACTATTGCTCGAACGACTCGAATCCCATCGAGCAAATGAGCCAACGAGCAATTGCTCGTTCGAGTGACTCCTCGAACGACTCTTAGACTCATTTCAGTATTTGAGGATACCTATGACATGGGATACCTTTCGAGGATACTTTTTATAGGATACTTATTTGGAGATATCTGGTCAACCCATTTCGCAGGGTATACCCCTTCCCTGCTAGTAAAAAAAACCCCAAGAATTTCTGTTATATTTTAAAAATTTATTGACTTTTCTGTACACCGTCTGTTATATAGTTCAATATTTGTTCTGTACACCGTCTGTTATATAGTTCAATATTTGTTCTGTTTATTCTGTTATCTTCATTGTGTTCGATCTTCGATCACTTCATCCTTCGTTCACTTTGCTCTCTCCATTGTCTTCATCTGTTGTGTATCTTAATCGCTGTTGGCTGCGAAGCTTTATTGTAGAATTCTCTATATCTTTGTAAAATCTGGTTGTAGCGAAGAATCTTCTCGGTCTCGTTCATGGTTCTAGATTCTGTAATCTCCCTCAGTTCTCTATCCAGGTCCTCCGAGGCACGTTCGTTGAGTTCTCTACGCACCAAACACTGTCGATCTAGTAAACTTTCCAATAAACTGGGTTCGACCAAAACGTATTTTTTGTCTTCACTTGTTGGATTATGCTCTGGTTCTGGTTTATTACCCATTCCGTTCATTACTGCATGAGGCATTTCTGTTGGTGGCTCTGGTACCCACAAGTTTCCGGTTGGTTTATTTGGTTCTGGTTTATTGTCCGTTCCTATCATTACTGTCCGAGGCATTTCTGTTTGTGGCATTGGTACCCACGGCTTTCTGGTTGGTTTATGGGTACTCACCAGGTACGGTTTTGACAGTTCCATTGGTTCAACTTGGTTTATTTCTTTGCGTTCTTCTCTTCTGCATATTTGCCGTAGTTCCAGTGGTGAGTGGCCCTTCTCGTGTCTGGATAAGTGGTGTCTCCTGTTAAACGTCTTTGCACACTTTAAGCATCGATACCTCGTAGGGCCGTGGATGGTTCGTCTGTGTAGAATGAGACATTTAAAATGACTGAATGATTTCTAGCACTCTTCACAGGTGTGATGTTGATCCATCGCTGGCTAAACGTGGAATGACAAAATTTGGGAGAGGAATCCCTTTTTATACCCTCGAGAATTTATGTAAAAACACGGAACAGCATTTTATGGAGTTGGATAGGAATTCCACTTTTGGAATCCCTTTTTGGAATCCCATTTGTGGAATCCCTTTTTCGAAAACGCCTATGGCCATGAAATACCATTTTTCTGAAATGAGTCTAAGAGTCGTTCGAGGAGTCACTCGAACGAGCAATTGCTCGTTGGCTCATTTGCTCGATGGGATTCGAGTCGTTTGAGCAATATGCCGAGTCACTCGATCGAGCAATTACTCTAAAGCTCTTTTGCTCGGTGGGATTCGAGTCGTTCGAGCAATAGTTTATTAGTAACTGCTCGATTGCTTATTGGGTTTGGGAATACTTTTGATATACACAAGGGAGATAACTGCATTATGGAAAATCAAGCACTGGTAATTATAAGACTTGGACGAGAGAACCAGAGATAGTTTGGACTGGATAGACTGTTAGTGATAGATCAGGCCCTGTACTCCCATTCACTAGAACATACCCCCTGTACCCCTTGGTACTATAGCATAACGTGTTATTTTTATATGCCCACATTGGGGCTTCACATGTCCGTTTGGGTGGTTTGGTGGAGATTTTGGTGGTTTGTAAGGGTGGTCGGGTCTATTTGGGTAATTCTACAAAGTAAACGAAGATTTGAGGAGAATCCGAACCAGAAAAATACTCTAGTTCAATCGAACACACCCCCAGGGGACCCCTTGGTACTATAGCACTACGTGCTACTATTATAAGCCAAAAGAATGGCGGTCCTAAATAGGGTTCTGAAAGAATTCGAAATAATACAAGTTGACGGGTTTATTTGGGTAATTAAATGTGGATTATGGAAATATCCGAACCAAAAAAATACTCTTCTACAAAGGAACACACCCCAGGGGACCCCTCGGTACTATAGCACTACGTGCTAAGCAGATAAAATGGGAAATCCGTATCAAATAAAGTCCATTTCGGTGATTTTGGAAGGATTGTCGGGTTGTTTGTGGTAATTAGATTTACTCTTCTACAATCGAACATACCCTCCGAACATACCCCGTCTTATTGCAGAAAAATTGGGTAACATAGCAATCACGTGCTACCATAGAAACCAAGATGGCGGCCTCCAGTATACAAAATGGACGACGGAAACACGTATCACCCTAACAACACGCGCTGCGCATGCGCACTCACACCAGGTATCGCTATGGAGATGACGTCACAAGATGGCCGCTCCCGCGGGTTACCATGACAACACAACATGGCGCCACTAGGTCACGTGACATGACGTCACTTCCGAGGTCCTGCACCGAAGTCCTGCCAATGGGTCCTGTATGGGAACATGACATACTACTCACAACGAAGTTACACCTGGCGAAGATGGAACCGTGAACACAGAGTAGTTTGTAGTGTAATTAAGGAACGAGTTCAGCAAATTCGTTCTGGTTTGCGCCTTTGGCTAAGACCAGATCTAATTTACTGGACGAGATTCGTAAATTGTACTGTAAACTGGG
Source organism: Pictodentalium vernedei (assembly GCA_031216915.1). Taxonomy (NCBI): domain Eukaryota; kingdom Metazoa; phylum Mollusca; class Scaphopoda; order Dentaliida; family Dentaliidae; genus Pictodentalium; species Pictodentalium vernedei. Next base: position 540,079,359 of record CM062295.1, on the reverse strand, counting down.
ACGAATTGAACATTTTACTCATCGCTCGATTCAGAACCCGATAAAAGACAGCTGAATGGACGAAGAAACAAATGGTGCTTTCTATGAGGTCTCGAATTCGTTGTTTGAAACAAGGCATTGTTTAGCGAGACGTCCGCTCCAACAAATAGGCTGTTTGTTTAATGATTGTTTATTGTTGCTCAACGACACTTTCAACAGCCAGGGTCGCATATTTTCGGACATTTTTACGGTGGAGGAAGCTGGAGTACCTGGAGAGGACCACCGAGCGATGGCAATGAACTTCCAGACTCTGCAGCTTACAAACCCCGCACAAGTAGATTTTGAGGCGACTGAAGGCAAGTGCACCATCGATGTGCGATACGCCTCACTACACAGTGCCATCGTGAACTCACATGGATAATCGAGATTAAGCGTCTTTACAGGTGCTCAGACTCGAACGGTCGGCCTTTCGGTTTACGTCACCAATGACGTAAATATTATAAGGCTTTCACTATAAGAATTTTATTGGAACAGAGGAACAAAACTCAAAAGCCACATTTGTTCAATGCAGGCGGTCACAGATCAAGGATTCAAGCTTCGCGCATTAATACAACAATGTGCACCTGGTCTTCTTCCGGAATGCTATTGGGTGATCGTGCTTTGTCGCTTTTAAGATATGAAAACAGTGTCAGATTACGTGTTAACCCTTTACCCAACGTAACGACAAAACCGACCAGCGCTATTCTCAAAAATCAGCAATTAATTCTCATTATTTTTTCATTTTTTGTCTCAAAAACATAGGTTATGACTCCTCGTTGGAACTAGCTCGTCGAGCTTGTTCCAACGAGGGGTCATAACCTATGTTTTTGAGACAAAAAATAAAAACATTAGTAATTCAAGAATTTTTTTGGCAGGTGTCGTCTGCTTTTCATGTTAGGTAAAGGGTTAAATATCAAAACACACTGTATTGACTTATCATTTTGTCTGTGTTCTCGAACTAAAAGAAAATTCTACTTTCCATATCAATTAAAAGGTTTTGGCTCTCTTTATTCATTTATTTATTGGGGTTTAACAACACTTTCGACAGGCATGGTGACCTCGTGGCGGACAATTTTACGGATGGAGGAAGCCGGAGTTCCCGGAGAGAATCACCGAGCAACGGTGAGCAACTGTCAGGCTCTACAACATACTAACTCCACACAAGCAGGCTTAACATTGGTTGAAGACAAGTGCACCATCGACGTGCAGTGCGCCTTAGTACACACAGCCACCGTGCCCCCACGTGGACAATGGGGTGAAGTGTCTTGCCCAATGGCACAACGCGGTTGCCGCAGGTGGGATTCGAACCGAAGACCTCTCGGCGTGCAGCCTGCTCCTCTACCTACTGGGCCACCGCGACACCTGGCTCTCTTTAAAATATTGAAAACATGTGGTGTAAATAGAGCTTGCTGGAAAAGTTATGGGGGTGACAAGAAATAATTTCATCCTATAACCCTTGGAGGGTTGTGCGATTAATATTTTACAGATTCCCCATCAAAATATTGACGTTTGAACATCGATCGCTTGAAGCGAAAAAACGGGTAAGCCAAAAACTTAAAAAAGAAAAATTACAATGGATACGTCGATATGAACTACGATTTTCACTAGACCGTTGGTAAATTTTGTTTCTAGCGAAAAAACCTAGTAAATAATTCATTTTTTGAGAATACCGATTGCTCCTCGTAATGTAACTGTAATGTTGTCTGATTCCGAACTATACTACTCAAAGTTTGCTAAACACCAAATATTTGACACATCATTGTGAAATTTGCTTGTGACATATTTGCGATATTTTTGGTGGATATGATTGAGGAATGTATTGAGATGGGCCCTAGTGTTTACATTAGCTCTCTTGACAGGCAGACTTTTCGTGACAGTCATGGAAAACATGTACCCCTTGAGAATTTCATGATGTTTTCGTGTACTGTCTACATGTACATGACATGTGTAGGGTATTCAATCTTCATTTCAACACAAACCCTTGTGATTTAATGATTGAATATGGTAAATGCAAATGTAAGAAGATATTTGTCTGAAGCAGGCATGTGGTGGGCTGTAGGGATGGTGGAGCAAGGGGCGACCCATCGTGAGGTTGGTGAAGCCCTTGGTGTGCACCATACGGTGATCAACACAGCCTGGGCAAGATTTCAGCAGTATGGCACACCAGTAAGACGGCATGGTGGTGGCAGAGACAGGGCAACATCTTCAGCTGAAGATCGGTTTTTGATCATTCAGGCCCGTAGGAACCGCTTTGCCACAGCAACCCAGCTTCGCAGTGACCTTCAGAATGCATCCGGGGTAAATGTTGCGACGTAGACTATCCAGGCAAGGTTGCACGAAGGTGGTCTCCGATCGATAAGACAATGTATTCGCATTCTGCTGTCCAGAACCACCGCCAGGCACGATGTGAATGTGCCATGGACCAAGTGGAATGGACTAGAGAAGATTGGCGACCTGTTCTTTTTACAGATGAGTCAAGGTACTGCCTAGACCACACAGATAGGCATTCTGGGGTACGGACGGATAAGGCCAGGAGGGCGATTCCCGCAGCCAACATTGCTAAGCATGACAGAAGCGGTGGAGGGTCAATCATGGTCTGGGGCAACATCAGCTGGGATACAGACGTACAGAGATCTGTACGTACAGAGATCTGTGTCCTTGAACTTGGTACATTGACTGCACAACGGTATATTGACGAGATACTGGATGTCCACGTCAGATTGTATGCAGGTGCAGTGGGTGATAGATTCATTCTGGTGGACGATAATGCCCATCGTAATGTTGCCCATGCTGTCGGGGAGTACCTACAGAGGGAGGGGATTGATTGGACGTATGGACTTGCCAGCAAGATCCCCTGACTTCAGTTCAATTGAACATGTCTGGAGTGAGTTGTAGCTTGCAATTTCAGCCCGTCCAGTCCAGCCAAAAAGTGTCCATGAGCTTGGTGCCATGCTGGTCCAAGAAAGGAACAACATCCCACAACGCACCACCAGGAACCTGATTGGGAGCACGAGAAGGCGTTGTCAAGCTGTAATTAACAGTAATGGGTCTCATAATCGATACTGAAGCCATTCCAGTTCGCGCCGTCAACTTTTTGGCATATTGAAAAATTTTCTCTTTTACCAAACATATCCATTGTCCATGGTTATCGTATTCAAACGCTAAAAAATGTTAAAAACAAATAAAATCTTAATTTCTGTACTTAACTGGTAGAGTGCTGAATTATTTTTGGTCATCAAAATTTGTTCACATATATGTTTGCCTTGTTACAATTTATCGGAGAGTGCCAGGCACTCTCCCATAAATTGTAACAAGGCAAATCCTATCAGACTAAATAATTTCACTTCAAAGGTGGTATGAACAACATCCACAAAATATGAAGCCTTTAAGTGCTGGTGCTGACACTTCAGAGTAAAGCCCAAATATGGGCTTCCAGCACGCTACCAGTTAAATAATTAAAGATATAATTAAATAAAAAGGATATACACTTTTCATAACAACATTTCAACTAAAAAGTAAAACAGGTAGATGGATATACTTGGTGCTTAGCAAACTTTGAGTAGTATATATTGTTATATATGTAATTGGAGACAAATGCAGTTGCATAAATTTGCATCATGTTTCTATTCTATACTGGATGTGTACCTCTCCTGATCATCAACCATGTCTAATAAATCAAAGTGCCTTGTTGTGACAAATTGGGGGAACAATTCCAATCATTGCATGCCTTGTATGTGACCTTGCTTTGAAAGTTCGACAAGCGTTTCGCATTTGTCCTATGAAATAAGTCGAATAACGTTAAGTATATGGATAAAACTGCATATTGCTGCCAATGTTATCTTTTGAAGTAATCATTATGATTTAAATTGACTATTTGCTTTGACGGACGTTTTGAAAGAGCTTTATTTTTCTTTCCTCGAGTCGCTCAAGTCGTAGGGTTGCAGGTCCTCCAGTCTTATTTGCCGCAGAGAGTTTCACCTACACAGAAGATGTGAAACGACGTGAATCATAATTTAAATCTTCAGTTTGAAAAAAAGTTCTTTTCATGTAGTAATGTAGTCGATTAAAACTTCAAATCGTACAATATCAAGAAACGTTCCAATAAGAGTAAAATCCACGCCTTCTGACTGGATGAGAGCTGGCGTAGTTTATTTTATGTTTACAGCTCCAGTAGCAAATGTTACCTTCTGACGTCACCACGCTAAATATTTGAAATGACGTCGCCAGTTTCGTAACTGCTTCATCAACGGAGTGACTAGAAAGACGTTTCATTTTTCTGGATGTTTCACACGTGCAGCAGACGGTGTTCCGGATGAAGTGTTGTTTAAAATACAAACCTACTTACGATTTGAACTAAGATGGAATGAGTTATGCTGGTTTATTGATTATTTATCCGGTGCAGTCCTGTGTACACGAGAGATTTATTTACTAAACCTGTGATCGTTAAAAGTTGCCACGAACAAGGCAGATTTTAAGGATCCCAAATTTAATAAATAAGCCTCTCGCGTTTCACGATGTAGGTTTTGGGCTATTGGTAGTGTCTTATTGGAACAGATACACTATTGTGATGAAACCAACGTAACATGGTCTGAGGTTTGCGTCTCGGAACGTATGTTCAACCTCGACGCTTCGTGACTCGGTTGAACATAAGCTCCGAGCCGCAAACCTCAGACCATGTTACCGTCAGTTCATCACAATAATTTATAATGTTGTTTTAGTTATTATTATTATTTTTTTTTTTTGTTAAATAATATCATGTGACAACTCAATGAGGGGCACATGATATTGGATTTCTGAAAATTTGTTAAGATTTTTGTCAACTCCTTAATTGTGAATTATGCTGAAGAATGTGCCGAATCGTTAGAAAGGATTAAAGAAGTATTTTGAGTTAGGTTTCAAGTTCGTCCCGACGATCATCGACCCGAGAATACTGTCGGAAAATTTGAAAGTTGGCCCCGCCATGTCGGAAAACATATTTGTCACTGCACATTTTTCTGATGAACTGGGTACAAAAATTATATAAAATTTATATTTTTCCTATATCAGATCGCGATGCGGTTGCGAATACTGACACACATACATGGCTTATATCGTCAGGAAAACCGACTTTCGATAAAATTATCTTCCCTGATATTATTAGATAGGCGAGGAAGGTCCAATTGCAAAGCATGTAATAGTTGAAAAGAATGTAGAGAATGAAGCGAAGTTTCCTTTTGTTACTTTTAATAAACGAAAAACAACAGACAGATCTCTTAGCTGTCTGTTGTTTGCGTTTGTTAAAAGTTACAAAAGGAAATTTTGCTTTTTATGGCAAGCTAATTAGAAACAACTAAGTGAATGCTCAATTTGTCCCTGCGTTTGAGGAATGTGTTTTTACAGTAATGTTTTATTCTTCCCTGGAAAAAACAATAAATCCGACCTCACAGACTGTTATATTAATGGAGAGGATAGTGTGTGTATTATATGTTACGATGCGCACACTGTTGATATAATGAACAGAAAAAAATTAAAAAGAATATCCAAAAATGGTGGAAAGGACGGTTTCTTATTTTTAAATGGGCTTTAATAGAGAATAAGCAACGTCGAGCCCGGTTAGTCCTCGGATGGGTGACCGTTTGAGCGATCGATTCGGACTCCCGCGTTGTGTCCTTGGGCAAGGCACTTAACCCCGATTGTCCACACGGGGGCACGATGACGCCGTGTACTAAGGCGTACTGCAAGTCGATGGTGCGCATGTCTTCAACCAATCTAACCCTGCCTGTGCTGCAGTGCGGAGTTACGATGTTGATGAGCTGGTAGCTGCTCGTCGTTGGACGGTGGTTCTCTCCGGGTACTCCGGCTTCCTCCACCCGTAAAACTGTCACGGTCATGATTAGCCATTGTGCATAAGTATATAACCTTAAACACCAATAAATACATAAATATAAATAGAGAACAATAGACAAATGTTCGAACTGATTGGGAAAGCTACAATACAATACCTGGAGTTTGTGAAATGATGCGCATATAGATGATACAGCTTCGGTAACGTTTCGAAATTTCAATTTTTTATGAAATTTCCAAACCCTGAGTGTGAAACTTTCCGACAGCTTGAGAATATTAAGGGGAGCTAACGCTCATGAGAATCTCTTCCAGTGGGGAAAATTGTCAGCCATGAGCGGGTTTAGATTTCATGATATATAGCGAAATCAGGTTCGAAGTGAAAAAAAAACCCAAATTATCGATATTAAAGGTAACTTAACATAAAACCTGAGACGGCGTTTGATTTTAACATAGTAATTAAAGTTATCGATAATTCGAGGGGTGTTCACAACCGAATTAATTAATTATTTATTGGTGTTTAAGGTCACACACTTGTGCACAATGGCTAATGACCGTGACAGTTTTACGGGTGGAGGAAGCCGGAATACCCAGAGAGAACCACCGAGCAACGACGACAAGATGCCAGCTCCCCAACATCGTAACTCCGCACTGCAGCACAGGCAGGGTTAGATTGGTTAAAGACATGCGCACCATCGACGTGCAGTACACCTTGGTACACAGCGTCATCGTGCCCCCATGTGGACAATGGGGGTTAAGTGCCTTGCCCAAGGACACAGCGCGGGAGTCCGAATCGATCGCTCAGACGATGACTAACCGGGCTCGACGTTGCTTAACTTCGGTGATCGGACGAGAACCGGTTACCACAACGCCACCGCGCCCCCGTTCACAACCGAAGAAAATGTTTGTAAGATTATTTTTATAACTGGAGTTCTGTGTGAAAATGGCCGCTTGCCAATTAAGTAAGGTGGGGAATCCTCTGGCGCATAATGTTCGTTAGACATTTAAGCAAACTGGGGAAATGTACGGTGGGGAAATGGATGGGGTGGGGAAATGAGTCTCCGCTTTGGGGGTGGGAAAATCCCTGCTGGGAAATGTCCTGATACCCAAGGCGGAGATGAAACTGGTCTGTAATTTGAGGAGAACAATCGTCTTTATTCATGGCTAATTGTATTTTAACGTCCATCGTTCTCCTGTGTAAAGTTAAGGATTTTGTTGTGTTTTATAGATCCTCAACTCGCAAATTTACTCGATGACATTCCACTGTGTGAATTTTTATTAAATACCCTAGAATTCATTGTGATGTGGCGTGAAAAATTCCATTGGTTTAGAGATAAAACGCTCATTTATTGTGATTTATTTATTCATTCATTAATAAATATTATTTATTTGTTTATTTATAAAAAATATTTATTTATTGGGGTTTAAAGACACTTTCGACAACCAGGGTCACCACATGCTGTACAGTTTTACGGGTGGAGGGTGCCAGGGTATCCGGAGAAAAGCAACGAGATCAACATTAGCATTGGTTAGCATTGGTTGAATACAAGTGTACCATCGACGTGCAGTACGCCTTAGTACACATCGTCACCATGCCTCCACGTGGACAATCGTGATGAAGTACATTGACCAAGGAAACAACGCAGTTTCCTCCACTGGGGATTGAACTGTGGACCTTTCAGTTTGAAGTTCAGTGCCGTAACCACAGAGTCAACGCGTCACCCACACATACATAAAGTCTTCGTAAGCATACATGATCAATGGTGTAGCTGTGGGGTGCGGGGGTGGGGGGGGGGCAATAGATGTAATGTGACTCCCTCTCCCATATTTAGAAAAGAACACTGCATAGTAAACATTAGGTTGAGGTCTTCTAGTTATACCATAGAGAACCACTTGAATGTTATTTCAGTCAACAAACTTTATTCTCTTTAAATTCTCTAAAATGAGCAACGGAGCCACTGATTTTCTTTCATGAACTTGATTTTTTAAATCTTTTGCGTGGAAGGTTCCTCCTACCCCAAACGAGAGATGACCCCCCTACGCCATGTGCTCCAAACTTCAACCGAAAGGCAGCAGTATAATTGTTTGGTTGAGTACGTCCTGTGTGTGTGGGGGGGGGGGGGGGGGGGGGAGGGGGGGTCGGACGGCTAGTCATGAGTAGTCAGAAATTCCATCTATCTGCATTTTGGAGCTTCTTTGGTGATGCTGATGTCTGACTTACTACCCAAAATTCCAACTCAGTTTCAAATCGGCAAAAAATTCTTCTAACTGTTACTATTTACAACTACAGTTACGCAATATCGACCTTCATGAGAATGTATGAAGTCAATCGGTACCAGGTTTCTACAGTACATTTTCTTATCGTAATAAAAAAAAAATCCTCGAAATACACTTCAATAAAATCACATCATGTAAAATCGTTATCCTGAGTTAATTCTATCATTCCCAGTTACAAAATGGTGAAACATCGAAAATTGATCTTTGCTGCATAAGATCTGATGTCATGTTATGAGAGTGTGAACTGCTCAAGGTTCGCAGCTTGAGCATTTGTTTAGCACATATTTAATTCCCAGAATAATACCAAATAATAATAACCTGATAACTCTATCATAAATGTTTTGGCATTTCAGTTACTATAATCAATTGTATACCCCCTTCCATGGCTTCTTTTTCAAAATTTTTCTCAGTAGTGAATTCAAACTAGGGGGATGGACCGAGAGGGGGTTCCCCCGGTCCCTCCTCCCAGTTAAAAATTCACTACCCTACCACCGCCCCCCCCCCTCACCCTCGCAACCGGAAACCTCCAGCCACGTCCCTGACGCAAATTGTTTACTAGTTGAAACCATTTCCGGAAACCGTTTCCATTTCCGAGTGTACGACAGTGAGAAACAAAGGTCACGTGGCGTGTCGAGCTGTCAATGCGATTTTTAATTCATTAACGGCCCGACACGTCACGTGACTTTTTGGAGTAGAGCGTTACGTTCTTGTAATGCCCTATTAAACTTTGTTAATGCACTAGAGAACATACAGCAACAGCCCCTCCAAACATTGATATCACTGCAACACAACAACAGTCCCTCCAAACATTGATATCACTGCAACACCAACGACAGTTCCTCCAAACATAACTGCAACACCAACAACAGTCCCACCGAACATTGATATCACTGAAACACCAACGACAGCCCCTCCAAACATAACTGCAACACCAACAACAGTCCCTCCAAACATTAATATCACCGAAACACCAACGACAGTCTCTCCAAACATTGATATCACTGCAACACCAACAACAGACCCTCCAAACATTGATATCACTGCAACACCAACGACAGTCCCTCCAAACATTGTTATCATTGCAACACCAACAACAGTCACTCTAAATATTGATATCACAGCAACACCAACGACAGTCCCTCCAAATATTGATATCACTCCAACACCAACGACAGTCCCTCTAAATATTGATATCACTGCAACACCAACGACTGTCCCTCCAAACATTGATATCACTGCAAAGGCAACAACAGTCCCTCTAAATGTTGATATCACTGCAACACCAACGACAGTCCTTCCAAATATTGATATCACAGCAACACCAACGACAGATGTTGTCGTAATACCTTTATTCAGAACGGAGGAACTGAGGAGACACCATATCAGCCAAAGGTTGAAAGGAAATTAAATGAACTGAGCAGACAGTTGAGTGGAAAGATCGATTCATTATTAACACTTTTCAAATCTACTGAAAGGTCAATGTCAATACCTCAGCCGCAAACTGTGGATGTGCTTCAGCCTTCCAGTGATCCGACGCCCATTCACGTAATTCAGGGTGAATGTTTCGGGGGCATACCACTGTAATACAGGTTAACTGTGGACGAGTTACGCAAATCCGCGCTCACTCTTATAATTCAGGACATTTGGGGAAAAATTTGTCAGGGAAACTGTTTTCAGAACTTTTTGGAAAGGACGCTCTCAGAACAAAGTACTCGTGGAATGGAGGGGAAAACTGTCCAAAATAGAACTGGATCCCAGCAGAAACAAAAATATCCAAAAAGATATGTTCTATTTTTACATCCAGAGTTAGCAGAACAGAGGTTGTTCAATGACGTGATTGTGTCCAGGGTAAATGAAAATTTAAGGCGCCCAGTGAGCAAAATTTACAGCTCAACACAAGAGGCGGTCGACCTTGCAATTACGTTTGAATGTTTATATACTATTCAAAAAGTAGAGGATATTTGATAAAAGTGAGATATATGAAGAAATATATTTATATTTTCATCAAAACGACAGTTGAGGTATTGCACTCTGACATCTGGTGAATGATTTCAGCAATAGTTGTGTGTCTGACAAGCACAAATTCCACGCACAGTGCTGTAGAAGACACGGATGGTTAGTCAGAGAATTTACCACATTCAGTGCAAGACCTCAGTACCTTGTAAATCCTACTCGGTTCGGTTCGCGAGACAAGCGCGGATCCGGCGTGGCATACTCCCCACCAAACGTCCAATATCAGCTTGACTGGTGTTATTCCATTCTTCCTGCAGTGCAGCGGCGAGTACTTGGATATTGGTAGAGGGTGTTCGATTTGCTGTAGGCGCTTTCCACTCATATCCCAGACGCGCTCGATTTGGTGAAAGGTCTGGACTTAACGCTAGCCAAGGCAGTGTAGAGATGTTCTGCTCCTGGAGGAACTCTGTAGCGACACGGGCACTGTGTTCTTGCATTGTCATCTTGGAAAATGAATCGACGGCCGTGACGTCGCGCAAATGGCACAACACGAGCTGCTGACATGTTGTCACGGTAGTACTGCCTTGTGACACGCCCTTGGATGACATTTAATGCTGTTCTGGCTGTCATGGTTATGCCTTTCCACACCATAACCGATCCACCACCAAAACGATCGTGCTGCCTAACGGATACGTCTTGGTATCGTCCGTTCCGCCGCCGCCTCCGCCACACTCTGTTTCGCCTGTCGATGAAGTCGAGAGTGAACTTCGATTCATCGGAAAACATGACGTTGCTCCACCGACATTGTCACAGCGCTGTCGTGTTCCATTATCCGAAGCCATGGCCTTGACATTCATTTTTACGCAGATGACACACAGCTCTATATTAGTTTTATTCACGCCTTTGAGCCTGAAGCATGCAGTAAGATTGAACTTTGTATTTCAGACATCAAGGCATGGATGACTAAAAACTTTCTTAAATTGAACGATGACAAGACAGAAGTAATATATATAGGACTACCTCATCAACTTTCAAAAATATCCAAACTGTCCCTCAATATTGGAGGTTCTGCGATAAAACCCAGTAGCTGTGTTCGAAACTTAGGTTATTTCATGGATGAAAATTTGAGCGCTGACGAACATATCAAACATGTCTCTCGCAGTGCATTTTTTCATCTTAGAAATATTAGCAAAACTCGATCCTTCATTGATACGCAGACGTCACAACAGCTTGTCCACGCCTTTGTTACCAGTCGCCTCGACTACTGCAACTCTCTTCTGATTGGCTTTAAAACATATATTCTTGAAAAGCTACAACACATCCAAAATTGTTCTGCACGGGTCATAACCAGAACTCAAAAGTACTGCCATATAACACCAGTACTCTCTGAGTTACACTGGCTACCCGTTAAGCAAACAATTCAATTTAAAATTCAATCTTGTTCAGCCCGTATCTAAAGTTACTAGGGCTGGTGATAGGGCCTTTGCGGTTGCTGGCCCAAGGCTTTGGAATTCTCTTCTAATCGACATAAAAAATAGTAAATCACTTGAATCATTCAAGTCTGGTACTAAAACCTCCCTTTTTCGAAAGGCATTTCCTTCAGTAGTCTTTTAATTTTGGGCATAATCTGACATTACCAGGTGCGTGGGTGTGGCTAAGTCAGTGAGGATTGCCTCGTTACTCGTCAAGTTACACTCACATACCTGTTTTGGTAAAGTTGTAGTTTGTTTTGTTTTTTTTTTTTGTTTTTTTTTTATTTTGTTTTAATTCAATACCCTTTTTCTTTTAGGTTCTGTCGCTTATCGCCACAATATAGCCTCGGTTGTTGATGTGGCGTTGGGCACCAATAAATGATAACAGTGATCCATGTATCAATGCATCTGTGAGAGAATGTATGTGTATGTGTTTATATGTTTGTTGCTATTATTGTACAGCCATTGGGCACCGTGTGTGGATTCTAGGCTTCACAATTATTATTATTATTATTATTATAAATTCTTGTTAGAATGAGAACAGTTCTGTTTTTCCTAATGTGAATTCCTGTTTGGTACTGTCAACAAATCTCAGCCAAGTCAAATACCGAATACCAAACCGATACCGAGGTATGTCCCCCTAAAATACCGAAACCGATACCGAACTCAAAATTCCGATACCGCTCATCTCTAGAATGAATGTTAAAATGGAACATTTTCAGGAAAAGAAAATCGTTCCAGCATATTTTGGTTGAACGTAGCAGGAACGGAACAACCGTTGTTTTGGCAGTTTGAACAGCCCTGATCCACAAATATTTCACTAGGCTACAGGACTGCTGTTTTCAAAATTTTGTGTTACCCATTTATCATTCACCTGGTCTGAGCTTTGGTAACTTATCGTTTGTTCCCGTGTACTTGATTCAGTGAACCCATTAGGTGACATAAATATATATGTATCGTACCGATGCTGATATATGAAATGTTGTGTCCTATCTAAGTTCTTGCTCCCATGGGCAATATCTTGATGAATAAAAATGAATCCTGAACAATAATGAGGCTGTGTTGCTGCAATTCAGATACAAATTAATTGCAATTATAGCCTAATCTTGGCAAGAGCTAGCATGCTACAGAAGAGTATGGCATCCATAATCACTATTTTGTGACAGAGACATGAATTATTGCCATTTCCTGATTTTGTACCTATGCAACATCTTAAGATAGTCAACAGTTTAAAATGATGGTGAGCATCAACCAATCATCAGCATAAGAGTTTGCGTCTTCCTGAAGTATAGCTGCTCAGATGGCCAAAACGTGGCCAGCAGAGCAGCTATACTTCAGGCAGATGCAAACACCTGTGCAGCTGAAGACTGGATGATGCTCGACATCATTCCACCATTCATTCGTACTAGATCATTCAACTTGGCAAAACTTTCGCGTGACCCAACGACAACTTTGTACGACCTATTTATCGTTCGCGTGTTTTTAATTTTGAGGTAATCTCCGCTCGACCCACAAACGGTCGTTCGCCTCAAACCGACCGGCCTGACTAGGTGAAGAATTAAATTCGTCGCCTGTGTGCTAGAATGTTCTATGTCCCATAGGGGACATAGAACATACTAGCACTCAGACGGCGAGTTGTCGATACATGAACATAGAACATTCCAGCACTCAGACAGCGAATTGTCGATACATCAAAATTGTAAGTGTGTGTCGCAGTTTTTATATTTTCTGGGTTGCTGGTGCCTTGAAGTGCATTACATGTATATAATAACTTGTATAAAAGTGTTAGAATTGAAAATAACATTTACCTAATGCAGGGCTGTGATTTTTCATTCGAAAAAACTGAATTCAGATTTTAAGTATTTATTGATTGATTGATTTTATTTGCGATATACAAAAAAAATGAAAGAGTGCATACATAGTAAATGTCTCATACAACGTGCGGGTATATTGCAAGGAGATGCCATAATCTCTTAGACAGTCTACCTGCCATCTCCCAGAGCTCTGAAAAAGAGTAAATGCACATGTCAAAATCGTATGTACAGCGTTATAGTCCAGGTGTACAACCCTGAGTAATTTCCATGTATTCATAGCTTCAAATCCAGGGACTAATTCTGCATTTGTTAAAAAATCATTGTTATTTTATCGTATGGGGCGCAGTGGAGTGGAGTAACCGGTTCTCGCCAGATCACCGAAGTTAAGCAACGTTGAGCGCGGTTAGTAATTGGATGGTTGACAATTTTAGCGACTGATTCGTGCTCCCGCGCTGTGTCCTTGGGCAAGGCACTTAACCCCGATTGCCTGCATGGGGGCACGATGACGCTGTGTACTAACGCGTACTGCACGTCGATGGTGCGCATGTTTTCAACCAATCTAACCCTGCCTGTGCCACAGTGCAGAGTTCAGAGTTACGAAGTTGGAGAGCTGAAAGCAGCTCGTCGTTGCTCGGTGTTCTTCCCGGGTAGTCCGGCTTCCTCCACCCGTAAAAGTGTCATGGCCACGACTAGCCATTGTGCATAAGTATTTGACCTTAAACACCAATAAATAAATACATAAATAAATAATATTTAAAAATCTTGACCTTATTTCAAATTATATTGTGATTCCTTTTATTACAGTTTAGGTTAAATGAGTCTGTTCCAATGAAGGGTCACATATCAGGTTGTGAGAGAAAAAAATTCAACCCATGTTTTCTAAATCAAATTTAGATCTTCCTCCAGGAATATTTCATTTGGTGGATGATTAAATTTTATTACATGTATCAGGGTCCTCTGCATCCCCACCACCACCCCCGCCCTCATGGATTCCTTGCAACTCGTGAAATTTCCACTTTTCTGGGAAATCTCCTTGAAATTTTATTATCGATATGAGTTTAATTTCATTTTAAATATGAGGTGTGATAAATTTAAAATATACAACAACTGCTGTTAGGCACTGGATTGGAAATTTAACATTGCTCACCTCTCTACACTTTCAGTTGTTATTAGGAGATTCATTGTACACAGGGTTGAAATATGAATATGGGTACCAGGTCAGGGTACAACTGGTGTTCAGAACGGCCGCCGTGGACTGGTCACTTTCCATGGATGGGCTATATTTCCACGGGCGCTATATAGACAAAACTACATGTATGTTTCAATGAGTCGTTTTGTATTTAATGAGTCAGATGTGCGTAGGAAGAAAACGTCGAGACCGAAGGTCGAGACGTTTTCTTTCTACGCACATCTGACGAATTGAATACAAAACGATTCATTGAAACACACATGTGGTTTTGTGTTTATTACATGACCCAAGCACCTACTGACCTAATTTTCTTTTCTATCAACGGTGGTAAACACCATGCACTTTATGCAGTCGCATTGCATAAAAAAGTCCCGGTTGGAACAGGTTGGTGTGCAATACGGAATTCCGTATTGCACAGCCGTATTGCACGCCGTATTGCATAAGAGAGACTGCATGGGCATGTAAGAAATAGACAAAACTACATGTATGTTTCAATGAGTCGTTTTGTATTCAATGAGTCAGATGTGCGTAGGAAGAAAACGTCGAGACCGAAGGTCGAGACGTTTTCTTTCTACGCACATCTGACGAATTGAATACAAAACGACTCATTGAAACATACATGTGGTTTTGTATTTATTACATGACCCAAGCACCTACTGACCTAATTTTCTTTTCTATCAACGGTGGTAAACACCATGCACTTTATGCAGTCGCATTGCATAAAAAAAGTCCCGATTGGAACAGGTTGGTGTGCAATACGGAATTCCGTTTTGCACAGCCGTATTGCACGCTGTATTGCATAAGAGAGACTACATGGGCATGTAATAAAATATTAGATTCCAAACACTAATTATAGAAATAATCATCAAGAATTTAATTATTTATGAAACCCGGTGCTTCATTAATTAAAAATTTGCTGCTGATGATTTTTCTTACCTGGTAAACGTGTGCGTGGACATCTCTGCCCACGTGTGGATTACGACCAGTCCACGGTGGCTGCACTTTATATTGCATTTTTCCACTTTTTGTTTTGAAGATTTACACTCCTTGTACGTGTATATTATATGTGTACATAATTGTATAAAACTGTGAGAATTAAAATGTTGTATAAGTGGATATATTTTGTATAAAATTATGTGAAACAAATTTTAAACATTGAGTTTTAAGAAAGAAAGTAAAATTTTAAACACATGTAGTGTTTATTCTTCAATCAATAAACATGCAAAATGTTTGTAAAAAGTGTCTGCTGAATAAACGGACAATCCATTTATTATTAAACACATTACATGACTAAACATAAATGCTAATGTTTATATATAAATGGATAATCTATTTATTCTTAAAAACACTACATGATTATGCATAAATTCCAGTGCTTAGATATGAACATGTAATTTGATTATCCCATTAAACGGCTTTGTTGACAAGTGTGTCTCCCAGGTGTTTTTATTTACACATGTTTTGGGTTTTTTTTTTTTACAGTGCACCATGAAGAATCCGGGCTGCACCTCCGCATGATTAACCCTTTGAACCCTGGTGGTATCTTCCATGTCAGTTCAATGATAGCAATTGGAAGAGTCCATATTTATTATGTAGGGATAGACCAATTAATATGAGACACTTTCTCAAAAGTCACTTTTAGCAGATTGGGATTGTGTTCCGGAATTAGTAGTTTCAAACTTGGATACTCATT
Organism: Pictodentalium vernedei; assembly: GCA_031216915.1. NCBI lineage: Eukaryota > Metazoa > Mollusca > Scaphopoda > Dentaliida > Dentaliidae > Pictodentalium > Pictodentalium vernedei. Next base: position 540,063,123 of record CM062295.1, on the reverse strand, counting down.
TGAGAAAACGAAGACACGAGAGTAGATTTACTTGCTCTTCAAGGTAGGCCTACATGTATAATATGACATTTGTGGCTAAAAGTCCTTGAACCGAACGTTCCAGTGGGCGGATTCAGACCCCCTCCTATTTTTGTGTTTCTTTTTTTTTACAAGCATCGATACCAAGAGCGACAACTCATAGATATCCACTATCTTTGATACCTTTGGTAGTGGGTGTTATTAGTTATTCTTGTGGTTTCCAGGGTGTGTAGGAATTTACACCGGTTTGGGAACTTATATACATATATGAGTTCCCAACCCGATGTAAATTCCCATACACCCTGGAAACCACAAGGATAACGGATTTATTTCCAAGAATTTTGGTATACTTAATACTTTAACCTACATTGTGGGCAAAAACTGACAGAACATTTCGTCGCCCGAGTGCTAGAATGTTCTATGTCCCATAGGGGACATAGAACATTCTAGCACTCAGGCGACGATTTGGACTTTGTAAGTTTCTTAATAAATAAAACCAAACAAATATGGATGTCATTGGAACTGGCTCAGTGAGCCTGTTCCAATGGCATCCATATCTGTAATATGTTATTGCACATAAATATTAAATTTTCAGTATTTTTATTTTTATTCTAACATAACCGAGCAGAAGGTATGAATGAATAATTAAAAATGGGCACTTCTTTTAACCATATAGTTTGCTATTGTACATTATTGTTTTTACACCGTGGATAACCACGGTATATAAAAAAGCCACTGTGGATTGCATGTTACACTGTACCTCTTAGCCAATCAAAACACAGTATTTTGTTTCATCTGAAATAACATATGTTATCGCCAATAATATCGTACCTCATGAATACAGCTATAGGCCTAGCTCCTACGCGGGTCTTATGTGAGCCTCTACAAATTGACATTTCTTAGAAATTTGAACACTGGAATAATTTGGTTGAAAAACATTGTGATCATGTCCAATGAAGCCAGCAGAGAGCCACATTGATCTTTCACGATCCAACATTTTCCAACGAGACCCCTCCCCGGAACAAGCTGACAAGAGTGGGATACCCAATCTCTTGCTCCCAACAAACTCGCCGATGGGGTCGCCGATGGGATCGCCGAGTGATGCTTCGCATCATGTCTAACGATTAAAATGTTACGCCCCTCGAACCCAGACTCGTGGGTCCGCCACTGGATATTCTCGAATACAGATGTGTTGAGCGTTATCCATTGCACGAGAACCATTTTCGTGTTTGCTTTAAAGTAAGCTAGTCATCTGATGGGGTAACATATATCAGTGGGGCAACTTGATACTACAGATAAGACAGAGTCATTTCAAAATCATTATTCATATCTTGTGACGAGTTCTTATACACTTATAGGCCTAGATCCTACGCGGGTTTCATGTGAGCCGATAAAACCGGTTGAATGCTAAATTATTTTTGTTTGTCACAATTTGTTCACGGATTTTTTTACTTGTTGCAATTTATGGGAGCGTGCCTGTAGGCACTCTGCCATAAATTTTACCAAGGCAAATCCATAAACACAAAATAATTTTACTTCGGAAATAATGCGAGGCATTTTCACATAATATGGTGCCCTTAAGTAGGAGTACCGCCCTTCAAACTAAAGTCCAAATATGGGCTTCCAGCACTCTACCAGTTAAATTAGCACCTTTTCTTCGAAATTTGAACCAGCTGAGGGCCACATTGACCATCCATGTTCCAATATTTTTTCACGAGACCGCCCCCCCCCCCCTCCTACCACACACACACCGCTGACTAGAGTGAGATACGCCATCTCATCTCGTGCTTGCCACAAACCCGCTGCTACGGTCGTCGGGTGATGCTTCGCTTCACAATTGAAATATGGCGTTCCATCAAACACAGAATCCTGACTTCGCCACTGTTTCCGACTGCCATATAGTATTCCTTATCAGTCTCTAGCTTTAAAAAAAAAATTTCACTCTTCTGTCTACAGTTGTGGCAAAACGTTTAGCATCACTTCCCGGTGATATTGAAAATTTCATGCAAGGAGTTCACTTATTCAACAGCTCGTTTTGGATGCGTTTGGCGCACATTTTTCCACAACATACTAATTGTCTCTGAGTCGGTTAGTAATGCGCTGTTTGAAATGTTCCTCCGCGTCGCAGTTTTCTGCCCATTCAATAAAGTCCCCTCGCTCCATCATACCGTGCAAGACCTTTGGGACGTCTTTATCTCTCAGAGGACCTATTTGGATTACGATATACTCTTCCAACACCCCTCTACATTTCTCGTCGACAATGTGATTAAGTTCAAACTCATGTCGGGCACTAGCACAAAAGTTCTTGCTCAGAATAATCAAGGCTCTCTTGCTGCAACTTATGCTTTCTGATATATAACGTATGGTATTCCTTCCCGGTTTATTCTCTCGTTCTTCCAGGCATAAACGAAACTGTCCCCCAAAATGACGTTCGCCAACACTGCCGTTGTCAATACCAGGTAACAGATGATCAAGAACCCACGCGTTGTCTTCTTCGGCACACGCAATGTATGCGTCGTACAGTTTATCGTCGCCTTGAAACGCTCCATATCCACCTTTTCTACTCCCCCTACCAGGCCTGTTACATAGATTGTACAAACGTAAACGTATAAACCAACGTTTCCTGTATATTATGATGAATGACAGAGTGCAAAACAGAACAGTACCAACAGCACTTGCGCCTACATATTCCGGAATATGACTCTTGCAATCGATTTTCGTTCTATCGAATGAGAGAAACTTCTTGCCGGCCCATTCTGGTGGAGAATTACACGTATAGTTGTCTACCCCTGGCAGAGTTATCTTTGTGGTGTTCACCCAGTCACGAAACCATCGAAGATCACAAGAACAGGAAAATGGGTTACCTGTCAGGTTTAAGATCTCCAGATCCGTCAAATCTTGTACAGAAGTTTTGTTTATTAAACTGATAAGATTTTCGCCCAGAAGTAATGTTTGTATCTTTTTGGTGGGTTGAAACACGTTTTCACCCCAATGCGTTATACGGTTGGATGTAGCATCTAGATACTCCAGGGATGACAAGTCATCGAAGATACCACTTGGAAAAGCATTAATTGCATTGTTGCTAATATAGAGTTCTTTCAATTTACTGAGATGCCAGAATATTCGGCGATTAGCTGAAATTGTTTCTTGAAGAAGATTATTTTCCAAATGCAAATACTTTAAGGACTTCAGAGGGTGCAAAAGCTTAGCTGGGAGGAATAAACATGCGTTGTCATTTAATTCTAAACTGGTCAGAGCCTGCATTGACGAGAACAGTCCGTCTGTTTCTGGAATGCGATAAATGTTGTTGCGACTCAGATCTAATGTTTGTAAGCTGACAAGCGACTGGAATAACTTACCGGGCAGAATATGAATGTGATTGGCAGAAAGGTGAAGTTGAAGTAGATTTTGAAGTCCAACAAAAGATGATTCCATGAGTGTGTTAATGCTGTTTGAAGCTAAATATAAATGTCTTAATGAATACAGATGGGAAAATACACGATTACCTATCATCGTTATTTGATTTCCATTAAGATAGAGTTTCAAAAGTTTAGGTGGAAAGTTACTGGGTATTTTGACTAGGCGATTATCATTTAGGAATAACAGATTTAACTGTTCCAGTCCCCGAAATGCTGTGTGAGATATAGTTTGTATTTTACATGCTGAGATATCGAGTTGGAGTAGACTCGGCATTTCTGCAAAAGCTTTATCTGGGACTGTCACAATGTCGTTGTTGGGCATTATGAGGGACAAGAGACTAGAATTTCTGAACAAACGAAATGTGGAAGAGGGTAAACTCCCTGAAAGTTTAATATTGGCAATATTTATTGATAGTAGATGTATCCCTTGCAAACTAGTCACAGCATTTTCTAATTGAGCTGCATCCAAAGGGTTGTATGCTATTTTCAGAGATTTTAAATTGGTCAAATAGGAAAATGTATCATTTTCGATACTTTGCACATTACTTCGAGACAGCATAAGTGTCCTGACATTGGAATCTTTCAGATATTTAAAATTATTTCCACTAATATTTCTCACATTATTGTTACTCAATGTAATGTCATAAAGCGAATGTAGTTTAGTGAATTCTGATGGAAAAGTTACATCAACGAGTTTATTGCCCTCCAGAATTAACGATTGTAGGTTAACGAGTTGCCCTAAATGTGGTATTCTTTTAAGTAAATTTCCTGCCAGATGTAAAAAGGTTAGACTTGAACAATTGGTGAAGCTAGCAGCATTGATCTCTACCAACTGATTTCCAGACAAATAAAGTTGTTCTATGTTAGACGTTTCTGAAAACGCATACGGTTCGATTATTGTAATCCGGTTCTTCCTCAGGAATAACATCTTCAACTGTTTTAACTTCGATAAAGAGAACGAATCGATGACGCCAATCTGATTATGATCGAGATATAACTTTTGTACAGTGACTGGAATATCCAGCGGTATCGAAGCCAGACCCTTTCCCTCGCAATTGACGCTCGTAAGGGCTTTACTGCAAAAACATTTCTCTGGACAGCCATCAGAATCTACACTGCTAACAGCAAATAACAGTACGAATTGTGCCATAAGAAAACTGTCACTGGAAAATAGAAGATAAAATACTATTATATATACGTTAGGAGTATACTCCTGACGTCGTGAATTGAGGAAAAGTTAACCCTTTTCCGAACATGAAGGCCAAATACTGTCAGAGAAAGGAGAAAAGAAGGAGAGAAAGAGAGAGAGAGGGGGGAGAGCGAGAAATGGGAAAGAAAGAGAGAGACAAAAAAATAAAGAGAGAGAGAGGGGAAGATCGAGAGGGAGAGAGAGGGAGAGAAGGGAAGAGAGAGGGGGAAGCGACACAGAGAGAGGGAAAGAGAGGCGTAGAGAGAAAGAGAAAGTGGAAAAAGTCCCCCCCCCCCCCCCACACAGACAAACGACCGTTGAAAGTGTGTTGTTGTGATTGTCGTTTGTTATTTAGCTTGCGACTTAATCTCGAAATAGAAACATTAGACGCGCAATGTTTGAGGACAGCAAATATTTTATTTCTTTGAAAAATGTTCATCTCATATTTTTCTTTAAACTGCCCATCTGACAAAATAGATCCTTCATTCAAACATTACCATGTCAGACCCTATTATTATTGGTATTATTTCCTATATTGTGGAGCAGGTAAAGATGGATTTAAGGTGTATATATAGACAGAACGCGATGTGTCTTTGAATCGGTGGGTGTTTTACATAACGAGTAGGAATGGCGAAGTCATATTTCGCGAGAGCCGTAGGCTCAGAAAAATAAAATTAGCCTGGTGCTTTCCAGGGTGTATGGGAATTTACACCGGTTTGGGAACTCATACACACTGAGGCGAAAAATTTTACACCTGTTTGGGTGTATGAGTTCCCAAACCGGTGTAAATTCCCATACACCCTGGAAAACACAAGGACAACTAATATTGTAATTTATCCTAAATGTAACAATTCTGATGCAGCTTTAGCAAATTCAATTACATTTATCTGTCCATTTTACAGTCTGGTCTTCAGGAGGTCCTGTCGATTGTCCATTTGTCTATACCTCCTCTTTTTGGGTCGTGATTTTCCGCGATTTTCTGGCTGATTTTGGCTTCGTTTGCAGCCTGCATCTTTTTTAAACAGCATCAACAAAGTGAAGATGTTTAGATGAGTATGTCTACATAGTTTCTTAATCTTGCTTTGCCATCCTTCTACGTTGTTTGTAGTGCGGGCATCGTTATTTTCGTAGTGGTTCCAGCTTTCTTAAGGGGTACTTTCCACCCATTGCTCTGTTACATAATCTGTCAGCCGAATCACATCAGAAATTAACAAACATGCATTGTCGCATGCTAATAAAGCATCCATAACTCGGAAAAGTATGTCAGTAAAATGACAAAATTCCCTGTGTCTTTTTCTATTTCGTTTCGGTTATAAAATTGACAGCGGTAGAACCGCACACCGATGTAAACAAATTCGCACGTACATGTACGTCTGCTGCTCACTAAAATCGAGAAAAAATAATAGCGACTCTTAATAATCTGACGATCACGGAATAAATAAAATATACCCAAAGTAGCTTGAAGAACCAAGTGTTCACCACTCGTGGTGAAGCGGTGTTAACCGCGCGCCGAAGGCTAGCGGTTAACACAACTTCACCACTCGTGGTGAAGATTTTGTACACCAAGCTACTATGGGTATATTCTATATATACAATACTGTAATAAAAAGGACAGAGAATATCGAATGGCTCGCCACTGGGTGGGGATCCAATCGAAATTCACTGACCGCTTTCTTCCCCACAGCACTGTAGTACGACATCCGTAGACTAGTCACTTTCCACGCGTGGGCAATATTTACACAGAAGCAATAATATTAGTTTTCAAAAACTACCTATAGGAATAATCATGAAAAATTTAATTAATGAATTAAAATTTATTAATTAAAATTTTGCTGCTGATGACTTTTCCTGCCTGGTAAACGCATGCGTGGACATCACTACCCAGACGTGGATTACGACTAGTCCACGGCGACTATACTTTATATCACATGTCGAAAAAGATGTACAAGAACATTGAATCGGGAATGCTTTCATTCTGTTGTTTTTGTTCAAGCGGTCTTAATTTCGCCTTGGTGTAATTTGGTCGCGATCAACGCGCGATGTGATCACAAAAACACCCTGGCTTTTCTGATCACATTACTGTAACTAGAGCTAATGTCTTTATGTTTCTGTTCATCATGTTTCCAGCCTTTCTGATGAAGACGAATGAAAAGTTTCAGCGCGCCGAAGGCGCACAGGGACGATGTGAAATTTGAAATCCCTTGCGACTCGAATAACTTTATTTGTTTCTGAATCCACGAGAGTCGGACGCGAGGACCAATAATCTCATTTGGTTTGAGTGTGCACACTGGCAGTAGGGTACTGGGATCAGAACCCATAGAACCTCGAAATGGAAGTTAAATAGGAATTGTGCATAACTACAAGAATTCTGCTCTGTGTTTTAGGCTTTGTCTCCAGCTCATTCCTGGCATATGTCGTCAAGAAAATCTACTTTCGATAGGCTGTTGTTTTCGTTTATTAAAAGTAACAAAAGAAAGTTTGGCTATTTATGGCTAGTTAATCAGATAATCCGCCATTAAAAATATCTATCAGTGTAACACTTACCAACACAAAGTGTTCATTTGGCCCCTTTGTTTGGCCAGTGTATTTTAAAAGTAATTTGGAATTTTTTATTCTTTCCAGAAAAAAAGAAATTAGCCAATCTCACCTCCTAGACTTTTATATTACTGGAAATAACAGTATATATGTATGTAGTAAATGTCATGAAGCGAACACTGTTAATATAAGCAACAGAAAGAAGCTTCAGAACATCAACAGATGGTGAAAGTGCCGTTTTCTTATTTTCAATTGGGTTTCAACAGTGAATACCAGTCAAATTTTCAAACTGACTGTGGGAAGATGTAAAAAGCCAGCTTTTTTATTGTAATATCACTTTACAGGAAAATGCCCGATGTTTGTGAAATGAAGCGCACATCGATAACATAACTTCGCTAAAATTTCTAAAGTTCAATTTCTGTATTGCAGTATCCTTAAGTTTTACATTTACTGACAGTTTTAGGAAATTAAGGAGAACTAACTTGCCTGTGAATCTCTGCGAAAAATGTCAGGCAGGAAGGTTAAATAATGTCGGAGAGGCCGATAGGTGAGTAAACAGAAATACATGCAAGAAGAAGCACCACCCATCGATCAGTACTCTGCAAAAATATAGGTTCTCTTTAGAACCAAAACTGGTTCTAATCTTGTCCTTGAGATGGAACCAGTTCTGTTTAAACAGTATTTATTTCAAATCAAATAAATTTACCAAGATTAGCATTCAATTTTAGCAGAATATTACATGAACTGAAGTAGATTCAGCAGTACACTTGGGGCTTATTCAACGCAGTCGCCAAACATTTTGAAACAAAGGAGACATGAACAGTTGGCACATCGAACCAGTTTTGGTTCTGTATAGAACCAAAACTGGTTCGATATGCCAACTCTTCATATCTCCTTTGCTTAATAATGATTTGAGACAGCCTCGTATACGCTCTAAACTTATGGCTGAACCCCCTCAATTTATGTTTAATTCTGTTAATATTTAATGTTAATCTTTATAAATTTATTTGATTTATTTCAGAGGGTTAAAGCTAAAAATCATGGCGTTTCTTCTGTACTAACACCTTTAATTGTTACGCTAACGGACCGCCAACGCATTAAGTGCGGTGCCAGGAGATAAATTAAAGTCTGCACAGCCTCTCGGTTGAACATACGCTCCGAGCCGCACACCTCAGACCATGTTACCGTCAACTCATCATAATTATTTATTTATTTATTTATTTATTTATTTATTTAATGGGGTTTAAGGTCATATATTTCTGCACTGTGGCTCATGACCATGACAGTTTTACGGGCGGAATACCCGGAGAGAACCACCGAGCAACGGCGAGCAACTGACAGCTGCCCAACATACTAACTCCACATTAGCAGGGTTAGCATTAGCTGAGGACAAGTGCACCATCGACGTGCAGTACACCTTAGTCCACGACGTCACCGTGCCCCCAGATGGGCAATGGGGGTGAAGTGTCTTGCCCAAGGACATAACGCGGTTGCCGCAGGTGGGATTCGAACCGAGGACCTCTCGGCTTGCAGCCAGCACCTCTACCAACTGAGCCACCGCGCCCCCCTTCCACACACACACATCACAATAACGTATATGTTCGAATAAGACACTACCCATATCCCGAAACCTACATCGTGTTCAAGGCAATTTTTAATGATCACAACTTTAGTAAATAAACCTCTCGTGAACCCCACGACGGCACTGGATAAATAATCAAAAAACCAGATAAACTCATTCCATCTCAGTTCAAATGATAAATCGGTTTGTAATTTAAACAACACTTCATTCTGAACACCATCCGTTGCACGTGTGAAAAATTCAGAAAAATAAAGTGACTTGCTAGTCACTCCGTTGATGAAGCAATTACGAAACGGGCTACGTCATTTCAAATAGTTCGCGTGGTGACGTCAGACGGTAACTTTTGCTACAGGAGCCGTAAACATAAAAGAAACTACGCCAGCTCCAATCCAATCAGAGGGCGAGGATTTTACTCTGATTGGGGCATATTTTTATGGTGAAATAATAATGATACATGAACAATATTGTTTGAAAGGCGGTTTTGATTTTGTGTTTATACGATGTAAACAATGCGAGAAAAGTGGGTCACAGACTACACAGAGAATAAAATGCACTATCCCACATAAAAACTGCAGACTCAAAGAAGAAATCTGAATGTGAAAAGCTCTATTATGCATTCAAAAAGTGTGAATATAAATTCACAGTACCAATTCATTTGGGCAAACTGTGAAATAGAATTCCATAAGAGAAATAGTATTTCAGAACTGCAATAAGGACAGGTGATCGCTACGAAAATAAAACAATAATCTAAGGAACGACGTACAGTGCGTTGTGAGTGTATTATCACGAAATCACCCGCAGAATGGAGATTCCACCCGAGCAATAATTGCAAATTTATTGCAAATCATAACAATCAAAAGCAAAGTTCCAGCCAATGGACCTCCGGGTTAAACCCGGAGGTCCATTGGCTGAAACGCTTTTGTCCACATGGACACCATTTGAAAGTGATACTTTGGGTTATTACTCCACTCCACGGGTGGTTCAGTTACAATCCACTCTCCACGCACTGTATGGCGCATAAGATTATCTGAACCTTTACAAGATGTACTGTCATCGCAAATTTTGGAATCATTCAAGAAGCGATTCATTATTTTTTTTCCGGTACTACAAATAAGATAAAAAAAATTCCTCGTTTTTTAAACATTTCTGTATGTAAACCACCTAAGTTATGCAAAACATTTAATAGCAATACAGAAAAACAGAAGCGGTGTGAAAATTGTTTCTCTCTCATCCATGTGCTGACTATCGATTTAGTACGAGCCATTGGGACACAAAGTTTTTTAAGACAATTTTTCTGTAAAACGGGTTTGGTGTGGGGTGATAGTTAACCTTAGAGACTTATTAACTGGTCTAAATTACATTTTCCACGGCTATAATTTCAAAATAGTTTTGACGAATCAAAGGTGATTGCTGTTGAGAGTAACAATGCCAAATCAAGTGAATCGCGTCCCATCACCATGACCTGGCTCTTCCAGTAGGGAATCAGCTCGTGGGGGTTGTACCCTTTAGGAAATAGAAAAAAATGTTGTTTTTTTAATATATTAAACATACTCTTGCACGAAAGGGTGTTCAAATTGAATTTTCCAGCATTTGGGAATATTGTGAACCTCTGTTAACAGATATCCAAGATACGGATTATTTTTTTACAAATATCGGGTGTGATCGGTCGTCTACCACAATTTTGCAGAGCGATCTGCGCCCATGCTTCACTTATAAAACAGGGAGAGAGGGGTTTAATAAGTACCAGAGTCTGCATCAGTTCTAAATTAAGGGATCAAGTTTGCTGCATGGTTTACGCGAACGAAATGTGATTCGCGTGTTTGCGATGACAGATAAATCTTTGTGTGAATTGAAGATCGTACATTCAAATACTTGTGACAATTAATTACACGATCTTCAGTTTAATCGTCACTGGTCGTGTGACTCGAGCCGTACCAGAGTCTGCATCAGTTCTAAATTTAGGGATCAAGTTTGATGCAAGGTTTACGCGAACGAAATGTGATTCGCATGTTTGTAATGACAGGTAAATCTTTGTGTGAACTGAAGATCTTACATTCAAATACTCGTGACAAGTAATTTCACGATCTTCAGTTTAATCGTCACTGGTCATGTGACTCAACCCGTCACTGATCATGTGATCATTCCATAGCAATAACCTTCAACTATAGTTATGCCTCTATATCGTGCGCTACCTTGACAACATACTATTTCCAATAATGCATTGCGATCTGACGTCACAAATGATATCACATCTGGTCTGGCATAACATGGCTCCTTGGCTAGAAAGAAGTCCAATTAACAATTAACAATTTATTAAATAGAAATATTCAACCAAGAAACATTTATACACAAAATGTAGTACAACTCCTATTAAATTCTGTCATCTGGTCCAGATTGCAAGTATGAGGTATTAGGAAGAGTTATCTCCCCTAATATTTTTCACTGTAATTCTCTCAGACTAGTGGTTTGAAATGAAAATAGGCAGCACTGTAATCTGTGTCCACCACCCAATGGATATTGACTCAAAGTGTACTTGTGCTCGGCTCTTGCCAGCACACCGCAACAGCAAAACAAACAGAACCCACTCTAAGTTCTAAATCGTAACTTGGAAATGTGCAGCTATCAACGTCTTCCACACCAGTGAATAATATTGAATATTTACTCAAAGTGTACTTGTGCTTGGCTCTTGCCAGCACTCTACACCGGAACACAAAACAAATATGTCCAATCTAGCAGGTCAATTATTTCTGTATTAACTCAACATCAATCTCATTTGCTAACGGCTTAACACTAACCTATGTGCTTTCGATGATTTTGTAAAAGATACACATCTTTTGAAATAATCTAGAAACAAGAAGACACGTTCAAAAGATGTGTATCTTTTACAAAATCCTACACAACGATGCGCCAGATTTTCTCTATGAACTTCTTCCACCACGGGTTTGTGACACATCGTCTTATAACCTCCGCAATTCGTCAAATTTTATGCCTTACAGCATGCGAACTGAGCTATTTAAACGATCATTCTTTCCGTCTTGCACGGAAACGTGGAACAATTTATCCCAATCAGTGCGAAATTGCTCACCTCTTACTGAATTCAAAAAAACTCATATCGCCCCCCGTATGCAGACCACCTGCATATTTCTCGCATGGTTCTAGAAAACACAACATCATTCACAGTAGAATTAGAACCGGTTGTAGTGATCTGAAAAGTGATAAATTCCTCAATTACATCTCTGAATGTCCATATTGTCCACATTGTATAACTGTTGTTGAGGACGCAGAACATTATTTCCTTGTCTGTCCATCTTATTCAAACGCTCGTAACGCTCTTATTGGTAATTTATCAAATCTTAATATTACTCTGAATTCGGTGGATAATCTAATGTACGGTGATCCGGTGTTAGAAACCAAAACTAACACTTTGATTTTTAAATTTGTGCAACAATTTATTTGTAGCACTGGGAGGTTCGACAGCGAGTTTCTAATCTAGTAATATTTGTAAAACAATGCTGACTCAAGGTATCCACTTCAATATAGAATACGCATGGAGGGGTTACGGAATGGACGCGTCATCGGGGTGACGTTGAGCCAGCGCATCGGTACACAGATTGTGCAGTCACGATGATTGTCACGGTTGCGCTGTTTGGGGCCTGAGTCGCCGACGCGGCGTTTTCCCTACCTTTTGTGTGAGTCAGCATGGATCTAATGAGACACGTCCCTAAGCTGTAGTACAGAAGGCGAAGAAATTATTATTATTATTATTATTATTATTATTATTATTATTATTATTATTATTATTATTATTATTATTTTAACACATCCTAATCAGAACAGCGCCCAAGCGGCCTTTGGCTTTGAATATTAATTGATTCAAATCGAGAGAGATACAGAATGCAAAAGGGACATCAACAGCTTTTCTTTCTTTCTTTCTTCCTTTTTCTGTCTTTGTTTAGTGCTACATATTCATATTTATTTATACACGTACGTACATATATATATATATAAACCCATTCAAATAGTTTATTTTACATTTATGAATTTCAAAAACTTGTTTGTTTCGCTATTGTAACATTTTCTGTATTCATGTTATGGGAGCGGAGGTTTCTCCTAAGTGGAAAGCACTTGTCCTCCTATCCCTTTTTGCTCAATAATTATGGCAAATAAAAATATGTTTAACCCTTTACCCAACGCAGACGATATCAAAATTTATTATTTTAAATATCATTTTTTTAAATTTTTCAAAAAATTTCAACAAAACCATATCATGTGACCCCTCGTTGGAACGAGCTCGTCGAGCTCGTTCCCACGAGGGGTCACATGATATGGTTTTGTTGAAATTTTTTGAAAAATAATATTTTTTCAACTGCTGAATTTGCATATTACGCGGGCGGATGCGGGCGATTCGTTGGGTAAAGGGTTAAAGTAAAGTATGTGCTTTCGGCTTAACACTAGCCTATGTGCTTTCAGCTTAACACTTGCCAATGAACTATTTGAGGATTTACACCTGTTATCTCATGCTACCCGCACTAAACAATAACCTCAAACTTTAACTTGAATATGTACTTGTGTTATCCACAAAGCACAATATCAAGTACCTATAACCTTTGCTATATGCACAACTAATTAGACCTAACACAATTTACTTTAATTGTGTATTCGTACTACCAATGCGGAACAATAACTTCAAATCCTATCCTCAACAGACACTGACTCTTTCCAAAATTACAAAACTATATTATTTATATAAACTGATGTGAAAGCAATTGAAACCTCACAAAACCAACTTTGCGAAACACTCAAATTATTTCCTTATAAAGACTTCTCATTGAAATCACTAAGAAACAGAATTTCCAATCAATTGACCAGTTTACCCTCTGTTGGAATGAGCTAATGCTAATTAAAATACAAACTGCTAATGGAATTTATAACCATTCGCAGAATTTTAAATCAACTAACCAGTTTACCCTCTGTTGGAATGAGCTAATACTCATTAAATATACTGCTAATGGAATTTATGACCATTCACAGAATTACAAATCAATTGAAAAGTTGGCCCAGGGTTGGAATGAGCTAATTCTCATTAAAATGCACTGCTAATGGAATATATGACCATTCACAGAATTTTAAATAAACTAATCAGTTTACCCTCCGTTGGAATGAGCTAATACTCATTAAATGTACTGCTAATGGAATTTATGACCATTCACAGAATTTCAAATCAATTGACAAGTTGACCCAGTGTTGGAATGAGCTAATTCTCATTAAAATGCACTGTTAATGGAATTTATGACCATTCACAGAATTTTATATGAACTAGCCAGTTTACCCTCTGTTGGAATGAGCTAATACTCATTAAATGTACTGCTAATGGAATTTATGACCATTCACAGAATTTCAAATCAATTGACAAGATGACCCAGTGTTGGAATGAGCTAATTATTACTCCGCATTACATGCAGCCCAAAATGTACTGTGGACATGGCAGTCTATGGGTTTATCAAGGGAATAAGGGAATTTCTTTTGAGTAAATGTTCTTTTACCAGATAATTTATCAACCCAAACAATGATACTATAGCCCTCAGCAACTTTAATGCAGTTAACTCTCCCACAGAATGATTACAAACTTATAAAATATAAAATTTGCAATGAAACCTCAGGAAAGTGTGAACATTCACAGATTATCTGATAAATTTCAAAAGTAAATGCAAAGTTTAATATGAAAGGAAAAGACACTAAGTTTGTCTTACAATTTACCCTTGATAATGCATTGTAATGGCTACCATTATAAGCTCCAAATATTATTTCAGTTAAAGGCAAGTTAATCCTTAATTTCTTATTAATCAAAGATGCCCAAGGTTGTTAACATCAGAAAATTAAATAAAACTACCTCTCTACAAGTGCTTTCTTCTGAACTTTATATGAAAGTTGGTAGATTTCTGAATTTCCTCAGATCTTTTCCAAGGTTGTGCAACCTCCTTGGTGTCCCAGTTTTTGACGAAACCAAACGAACCGCCCGTTCCTCCTTTCGGTTAAAGTTATATACTAAAAAGACCAAACCGGGGCGGGGGGGGGGGGGGGGGTTCCAGCAACTGCTTGGTCATGTGACTAACGACATTATGGGTCTGATAAAAATTAATATTTCGGAATCTTTATTTATTTAACAAAAGAAGCGTTCAAGTAAGATTTTTCATTGCACGCTTTAACTTTTCAATGACTGAGAATGAAAATTTGAACGAAACTAAACTGCGAACGACATCTACTGATGCCGTAAAGCGGAGTTCGATCGGATATTTGTTTTCAATCGAAAGTTTAACATAAAATCAAATCGTACCGACTGTGATCAGAAAACAAAATGGTATTTAAAGGCTGTACTGTCAGCGCGAACCACAAAGTAGCCTAATTTCACGATATGCTCAATACTGAATACTGATACTAGCGTTTTCAAACAAACTTGGAAGTGGTAGTTGAACTGTTGTCAAACTGACACCGTAAGTCCGTCCCAAAGTAAATAAAAAAATACGATTCACGAAATCATGACACCATGATTAACTACTCTACTACATATAAAAAGACTATGACATATTTTTTTGTTTTACACACCAACTGTGGTGAACACCCCAGCAATGGGATTTCAATAGATAAAATTTACACCTACAGTGGATCTACATAATAAAAATATCATATTTGCCTGGAAACCTATTTCTAGTCGCCCTTTTAAAAAATAGACGTGGAATACTCTAAAACATTCGACTGACGGAACACAATGCACGCATTTAACCCTTTGAACCCTGGTGGTAACTTCCATGTCAGTTCAATGCAGTAATTAGAAGAGTCCATATTCATTATTTGGGGATTGACCAATTAATATTTTCAACGTGCAGATAAAAACAGAGGCGACTGGCCGTCTGTTCCACCGGAAAAATTCCAGATTAACCCCCTCTATCGGGTTCCCCTTGGGGCCCCCACAACTGACGTAGCCGACACCTGTTGGAAGGTGAAATTTCGAGAAAATGACCAAAAGACGAAATAGATCTGATTGCATAGACTGCCGCAGTCTAATCTGCCATTGATCGCTCAGATTAAAGGCAGCAGCGTTCCTTCAGTTTCAAAAATCAAAATTTTCTCCAAATGGGCCGAACTAGGGTCTTCCCGATGGGTCTTCACGTGCACCCCCTCCCCCTCCCCATATCATGTCCCCGGTAGAGCCCATTTTGTCGAATGATCGATAAAGTTGACACAAAATGCCATTTAAGTGCCATCTGTGTGGGCTACCATGGATCGCTCAGATACAAAAATGCAGAATCCAAATTTTCTCCTTGGGACTCCCTTGGTGCATTTCCCGGTGACTGTTCTTGGGTCAGTCAACCCCTGCGATACTATAAGTTAGTGTGATGAATTGACGGTAACATGGTCCGAGGTTTGCGGCTCGCAGCTTATGTTCAACCGGAAGCGTCTCGGTTGAACATAAGCTCCGAGCCGCAAACGTATATGTTCCAATAGACACTACCCATTAGCCCAAAACCTACATCGTGAAACACGAGAGGCTTATTTACTAAACTTGTGGTTTAGTAAATAAACCTCTCGTGAATCCACGAGGGCACTGGATAAATAATCAATAAACCAGATAAACTCATTCCATATTAGTTCAAATCGTAAATCGGTTTGTAATTTAAACAACACTTCACTCGGAACACCATCTGCTGCACACGTGAAACGTCCAGAAAAATGAAGCGACTTGCCAGTCACTCCGTTGATGAAGCAGTTACGATACGGACGACGTCATTGCAAATATTTCTCGTAGTAACGTCAGACGGTAACATTTGCCACTTGAGCCGTAAACATAGAATATACTAAGCGAGCTCTCGTCCAATCAGAGGCGGAGGATTTTAGTCCTATTGGAACATAACGTAATTATTTCACGGCATCATCGTTGACTATGCCAAACTAGTGATCCCGGGGAAGAATAATCCACGCGCCTCCGGACGACTATCTTTCCATACTCAACTCCATGCTGTGCAATAGTTATTACAGAACTAAATATTTTCCTATAGGCGACCATTATAATGTTCAAGCGAAAAGAAATATGATCGCATCACTTTAATGTTGACATTTAAATATCTTTGTCAAGTATAGTCCTTCTGACAGCCTGTTCTGGCCTGAAAACAGGGGCTCATGCAACAAATAAAAGAGGAAAAACTGACAGGAGGGAAGTATCGGTCACGTGCACATATTTATATGGAATTCCCAACAAAAACACACCAACCGCCAATTAAATTTCTTAGGTCCAAAAATGTGTCATAGAATGCTTCAATTTTTTATAGAAACAACATATTTTCCCAAGACTGTTTATTTTTGGAGATTGCATCATTTCCAAGACCAAAGCGGGTAACTCTAATTCAAATATTTAGTTCAGTGATACCACTATTTGTAATACATTAAATGTCACCCACACAAAAGCTAAACGGGATTGGTTTACATAAGGAATGATCGTTTGTTTCTGTTTATTTCTTGAATTATGTTTGTCCTTTGTTTTTTGGGGATCGTAACTCAAGAAATAGACAGAAACAAACGATCATTCCTTATATTTAAACTTGAGGGGCAATAAATTTAAACACTTTCTACTTTGCGGAGTTAAAATAAAAACCAGGTCGCATCGTGCTTCCTAGTGATAACTGAATAAAAAGGCATAGTTTTTTTTTAAAATTCTGTTTGAAATAACGATACATTTATCTGAAACATGTTCTTGTGTTATTAAACATTGTATTGGCCAATGGACTGCGTAAGTTAAAAGGAACGTTATAGTCCACGCCCACACAAAACTTCAATCTCCTTTTCCACTTGACGGGAGGGTGCTGTCATTCAAAGCAACACTGAGTTAAATTTAATTCTGATTTTGACCCTTTCCTGAGAAACTTAAAGCACAGTTTGTAAATGTGGAGTTCGACATAAATCCAGATTACACGAAGTTGGCTAAACTTTGTCACAGAAACAGTTCCTTCAGGCTATTTGGATATTGGAAAGTTTTGCTCGCGTGACTTTTGTTTGTGGATAATTACCATTTGGGTAAAACGATGAACGCAGGCGATCACCTTTTGCGAATAAACAACTTGAACATGGAATAAAAAGCATAAGGATTTCACTGTTTGTTAAATTTTATTTTCAAAGTCTTTTTAATATTATGAGATAAATATTAATACTTTTCATGTTGAAACAATATGTGAGCGTGCAGGAGTTCTTTTTCATTCACACTGTGGAACGTAATTGTTAAGACAAATATTAGGGACGTGGTTTAGGGGGGGCCTAAATGCTTTTTATTTTCGGTTCATTGTGTTATAAAAAAGAAAAAAAAAGAAATACTTTAGCCAATCATTTTGTCTGAAAATGCTTGAACAGAAAAAGGTCTAATTATATATATTTGGTCTCTACGGTGGAGGAGTTAAACACGGCAGTTGTAGGTAATTAACTGTGTTAATAACTTTGTCAGCATTAGTGTAGTGAGTCAGTAAACGAAGTGAATCAAATCTCGTTCACTGCTTAATTGAATATTTTTATATTTATCAATAATAGCATGTGTGCCTGCAGATTTCCACGATGTAATCAGTGGCGTATGGGATGGGCCCGCAGGGCCCGCATTGCGGGCGGGGAGGGGGCAGCTAGAAGGGGCGGGGGCCGTCTTAAATGACGTCCCAACGCTGGGAGAAAGAGGGAAAGAGAGAGAGAGCGAGACTGTGTACCAAATACACATAATTTCAAACTCTCACTTCCACACGACGTACTCTTTGTAGTCTATGTATTATTCTTTTAACCCTTTACCTAACGTAACGGCCAAAACCGGCCATCGCTATTCTCAAAAATCGCCAATTAAATTTCAGTATTTTTTTTCATTTTTTGTCTCAAAAACATAGGTCATCGACGAGCTCGTTCCAACGAGGGATCATAACCTATGTTTTTGAGACAAAAAATGAAACATTAGTTATTCAAGAATTATTTTTGCAAGTGTCGTCTGCTTTTCAGGTTACTGTTAGGTAAAGGGTTAAGTGAACACTACATCATTGTAACTGATAGGGGTGAGAAATGAACAATATACATACATGGTGCCTCTCAAGTCACACATGTTTGGCGTGCATGTGTGTATCGTTGGATGGTGGGGGTGAAACTTGAAACATGTAATGAAAACATCTACAGAGCTGTACTTTTAGAATCAATCCTATAGGCTATACCTTCATTTAATTTATGGCGTATGTACAACGTGAAATCTTGTATGTTGTGCACGGTAACAACACTGAATTTGCTCCCATTTTAAAGGCAACCACCATTATGAAAGGGCCCCCGGGCACAAGATTTTCCGCTACGCCATTGGAAGCAATTCTATACTTATTCTCCCATTTTGTGAATAATAACCAGTGATCGCACTAAAAGTAAGTACATCTGTATGCTTACGTCCCAAACCGATCATTAGTTTTTTTTATTTTATGTTTTGTCAGAGTTGGCTGCATTGTTTTGTCAAGAAATCCAACGAACAAAGAATAAAATCTCCCTGGTGCAACTGGGTAGCAAAAACCTTTCCTTCCTTTATCGAAACCCATGAACGTTTAATTTCTTGCTTAACCCTTTACCCAACGTACACGATATCAAAATTTATTATTTTAAATATCATTTTTTCAAATTTTTCAAAAAATTTCAACAAAACCATATCATGTGACCCCTCGTTGGAACGAGCTCGACGAGCTCGTTCCAACGAGGGGTCACATGATATGGTTTTGTTGAAATTTTTTGAAAAATAATATTTTTTCAACTGCTGAATTTGCATATTACGTGGGCGGATGCGGGCGATTCGTTGGGTAAAGGGTTAACCCTTTGAGACTTTAATATTATCCTAACGTTCAAACGTCACTGGGAATTCAGTTTCTTCAACGTTTTTCAAAATGCGACGTCAAACGTCGGAAAGTACAAATATAGAGGATACCTTCTGTGTTTGAGTGAGTATCGGGATTATCTCATGAATGGCTGCAAAGGAATATTCGTTTTCACGAGCGGCTGAAATTCCTTTGCAGCCACGAATGAGATAATTAAGATACTCACTCAAAAACAGTAGTATTCTTTTTATTATATGCGTTGCGTTGTTAAGAGGTACTGTGGTGTTTTCATTGCAATTAAAAACCCGAGGTGGAGAAAATGATGACAATGACAAGAAAAATCAGCTGACGCAACTGACCCATTTACTTATTGGTCCCGATTTCAAAATCAAACTACCACACAACAAAATAGTTCCACATAAATCCCCTTAGAAAACAGGCGGGGGAGGGGGGGGTGGAAAAAATTTGCAAAACACTGATGCCGGGGTGGGTGGGTGGTCAAGGAGGACAAAAAAAAAATTTTCCCATGCTTGCAAATTTTTTCCTCACACACTTTTGGCCAAAATTGTGTACCATAATCAGTGAAGTATCATTCAAGAACCAATAAAAAGACACACAAGTTATCAGGGGGTACCTAACATGGGTTATATACGATTATAAAACTGTTATTGCGGCTGAGCTATGATTCGGCTTATAGTGATACAATGTATGACATATTGAATAATGCAAGTTAAAATACATCACTAATTGCAATTATCAAACACTGCACTCTAAGGATAAGTTATCTTGAGGGTGTTCTGTTTGATTAAATTTCTAATATGTTCACTCTGGTGAGATCGGCTGGCTTAGATGAGGAGCAAAGACAATTATGTGAAGTCAGGAACAGTTACAGATTTCAGCTGCAGAAACAATTCTGTACAACGATGTATCCAGACCTATTACGAAAACACCAATGACTCTTATTGACATTGTAGGAAGTATGTAACACAGAAACTACTAAACATTGAACCTGATTGAACTGCTAATTTATTTCAAACACATCTGAGAACACAGGTGTCAACAAAATCATGTACCAGACCTTCTAGGGCTGGACTTAAAATAAGTAATAAATCCCCTCCCCCCAACCCAGCCATGCCCCACTCAAACCTTCGTCAAAAAAATAAACAAATACATAAATGACTAAACTCATTGCTTTTTGCATACACATACCGTGGGACCTCTCTTGAGAGACCAACATTTTTGCCAGACAAAAGGGGTCTTTCAGACAGGTGGTCTGTCAAGACCACCTGTCTTGAAAGCCCACTTTT
This sequence comes from Pictodentalium vernedei, assembly GCA_031216915.1. Classification (NCBI taxonomy): domain Eukaryota; kingdom Metazoa; phylum Mollusca; class Scaphopoda; order Dentaliida; family Dentaliidae; genus Pictodentalium; species Pictodentalium vernedei. Next base: position 540,042,214 of record CM062295.1, on the reverse strand, counting down.
GTCTGGCCGAAATGGTATGTTGTCCTGTGTTGTCCACATAAAACACGCTCTAGCACAAAAGAGGTGGTTCCTCAAAAAGGTTGTCTCTCAAGAGAAGTTTCACTGTATTTTTGAATGGAGAACGCAATGGGTTCTGATGGGTTGAGTAATTTATGATATTTAATCCTTTACCTAACATTCTTTTATAAAATACAAAAAAAATAAAAATTCTCATATAACCATTACTGTTCAATAAGGTTACTTGAAATAAACACATGTATGGCTAACATTAGAACTGGCTCTAAGAGTCAGTTCTAATGTTATCCATATTTGTGTGGCTTTATTGTGGGATATATTTGGATATATAATCCACTTTGAATGTTGTTGGTTTATTTTGGTTACATTTATTGTGGCCACTATGCTAGGTAAGAGGTTAATGCCTCTACCTGAGTGTTACATGGAATTTACACAGATTGAAATACTTTTAGGAATGACTCAGAATGACCAGGCTGCATAGAGATTTTTTTTGCTACATCAACACCCTTCACTTTGATATTGAAGTATACTTTCTCATCCGCAATTATCTCTCTTCATGTCAGTCCATGATGGTTCATGCATGTAGTCAAAAAAAATCAACAATTTGTATGATATTTTACAAAGCTCTCTGAACACTGTCGAATACCATATATATTGTTGGTTTCTACCCGAAACCCCCCCCCCCCCCCCCGCCCCCTGTTAGAAAATGGCTATATTGTCAGTTACGCACACAAAATCAATGGACGCGTGTGAAAGTGGTTTATGACATTCCCCCCAAAACAATAGGTGGCACATTTATTCAAAAGTAATAACAAAAGTGCACTGCGTAGATGCACACAAACATGGCACAGTTCACAAAATGTTGAATGAAGGACGAAGGAGGATTTTTCAAATGTTCAAATTGTTTTTAGCATATTTGTCAATCACTGTCACTGTCACTATCGATGAGTCGGATTTTCTTGTACTTCCTTTTTGGACTATTCGCAACACTAACTTTGTTACTTTGAGATGAGCTAAAATACACATTTTCCGGTGCATTGAACGTGTTCCCACTAAAAATGGGCGTTGCCATGTCGGTACGACAACGAGAATCGCTGGTGGAACTGGTGTTAACACAAGTTGTTTCGGTTGCAAAGAAAGACGAAGTGCCACGTGGAGATTTACGTGCAAAAGTAGATGATTGATTTTGTTGAGATTTCTTTCTCACAATTGATGGCTGGTTTTGAATTGTGTCAGACTCATTTCCAGACAAAAGTGAAGAAATTTGCCTGCTTTGCTCTGGATTTACCTTGGAATAATTCAACAGGCTGTTCACATTCTGTGTGGTCTTTAGTGAAGATATAAAAAGTACGTTCGTCGGCGGAGTAATTTCGTTCTAATTTTCTTGCGTGATTCGATTAATCTACAGAGGGATCTATGGTGACAATAGATATAGAAAATATCGGTTAAAAATTTCTCGCTGTCTTTTAAAAAAGCATATAATAAAACAAGATATTTTTCACATTAGTGATTATCTGGTTGAGGGCTAAATTATTTTTGGTGGTCTGAATTTGTTATTCAATACTTGTTTTATTACAAATTATTGAAGAGTGCGCACAGGCACTCTCCAATAATTTTTAATAAAACAAATTTATATAAACAAAATATTATTTGTGTTTGACTGAATATGAAATATAAGCAAGGAAAGTGTTGGCTTTTCCTCTGGTTTCTTCATTTTTGAAAGCCCTGATAGTGGCTTCTAGCACTCAATCAGTTAAGAAGTCTTGACAGCAGGATTATGTTACTATTTTAAGCTGCGATAACATTTGGCTCAACCGTTATCACTGAGCACTATTCGGGAGAAAATAGGAATCTGAGATTAAAACTTTAAAAAAAAATCGAAAAATAATAACAAAACAAATGACCACAATGTATCAACGTGCTGTTTGATTTCGTACGTAATAACACAAAAGTATCAAAGGGTTAAATTAAAGGTCATACAATGAGCCCCAAAAGCCAGAATCGGGTACTACAGACCTCCATGTGTAGCACTGACTGTGCTTTTACACTCTAATTCAATATAGTTTTGTAATAAAGTACCCAATTACTGGTAAGAGTGAAGTGATATTATCGACTCCAATTTTGACGAACATGTCCCAACTGCAAATATACTAGGGAGGAGTCACACCCTTAAACCGCCCTTAGCGACGCCCCGTTTTCGCAAAGCCAATCTGAAATTGAACCCTTAAAAATTCGAGTTCGTTGGAAACACATTATTTCTGCAGACACGTCAAACACGGACGCTGTGCCCTCGTTCGGATGGTCTAAAAACCCTAAAATATGTTTGCGCCTTTTTCCTGGGGCTATACGATTATTACAGGCGGTTTTTATTTACTTTCGTTAAAAAACAGCACCCCTCACTAATCTTCGTAAAAAGAAGAGCTCGTTTCAGTGAAATTAGGTGTTGGGATAGACTTTCGCCACTTTGAATGAAGCCTTGAAATATGTGATATTAGAATGCCGGCATTTTCCACAAAATTATGAGCGGGAACTGGTAACAAAGATAATTTTACTGCATTTTTTCACGTCAAATACGAAGACTTTCAACTGAAACTAATTCCGACAACAATTTACACGAATCAAGCACACGTGTGACCCGAAACATTGACAGGAGTCGGGCACCAAACTCTATCGGATGTTTCTTAACTACCGGCTCTCGAGATTAATTCTTAACAATACTTAACACACCTTGAATACCTTCAGTACCTTAACAACAACACGATTGAATAAAATTATAATTAATCGTAATTATTCAATGGATTGTTCGAAAAAAAAGTTATTGTAATGAGAATTAAAAGTTTATCAACACGCTAATCAGATGACACCGATTTTCTCCTGGGGATACTTGGATCAGTTGCAATTTGTCAGACAAAAAGGTGCGTTGGTATCTGTTGTTCAACTTACCTAATTATAAGATGTTTACTCCCCATGACGCTCGCTTCACAATGTTGGCCACGCACGACTAAGAATGTCTACCATCGACGAATACAGTCGTAGCTTCTAACATGTCTTCACATACATCGGGTGCTTCTTATAGTCTCATTCTAAACGTGGACATACAATCAGCGTACTGCTAAGAATGAACAAAGACAACAGTTAGCAATCATTACGTCACGAACGAATTCCTAGAAAAAATGAATAACCACAACCAGTTCGACAGAATGTAGGAAATCCTCACTTGAACATAATCAATGGTCCACCCTGTTAAAATGCAAACAGTATATGAATTAAGTCGCCAGCTACACGAATAAAGAGACACAATAAGGCGGTCGATCCGGAAGCATTTGTTACTTGTGAGCAATTGCAAATTCACTTCGGGTATTTCCCCCAAGTTTACAATATTGGTCGCTGTGAATTGTTTTGTCGTCACCAGATAAATATCAACAAACTTGGAAACAATTTGCAAACTAATGTTGATTATTTTAATTAAGTTCGTGGTATATATTGCAAATGGTACCCAATATGCACTGCGGGACTGCAGAAAAGGAGTGGTTAGAGTTGAGAAGGTGTTGGATTATCATGGTTAAAATGTGTCATTCTCCCATCTACCGAGTGCATGTTCTATTAAAATAAGAACGACGGAATTTACATGCGTCGTTAACTTGTACTTTGGGAGCGCGGTGGCTCAGTGGTAGACTGTTGGACTTCTATGCTAGAAGTCCCGAGTTCGACCCCTGTCCGGGACGACTCGCGTTGTGTCCTTGGGCACAGTGGCGTAGCGGAAAATCTTGTGCTCCCCCCCCCCCCCCCACTCGAGAGAGAGAGAGAGACGGGGGCACTTTCATAATGGTGGTTGCCTTTAAAACGGGAGCAAATTTAGTGTTGTCACCGTGCACAGCGTACATGATTTCACGTAGTACAAATCGCCATAAATTAAATGAAGGTATAGCCTATAGGATCGATTCTGAAAGTACGACTCTGTAGATTTTTTCATTACATGTTTTAAGTTTCACCCCCACAATCCAACGATACACACATGCACGCCCAACATGTGTGACTTGAGAGGCACCATGTATGTATATTGTTCATTTCTCACCCCTATCAGTTACAATGATGTAGCGTTCACTTAACCCTTTACCTAACCTGAAAAGCAGACGACACTTGCAAAAACAATTCTTGAGTAACTAATTTTTTGTCTCAAAAACATAGGTTATGACCCCTCGTTGGAACGATCTCGACGAGCTCGTTCTAACGAGGGGCCATAACCTATGTTTTTGAGACAAAAAATGAAAAAAAATAATGAAAATTAATTGGCGATTTTTGAGAATAGCGCTGGCCGGTTTTTGCCGTTGCGTTAGGTAAAGGGTTAAAAGAATAATAATAGACTACAAAGAGTATGTCGTGTGGAAATGAGAGTTTGAAATTGTGTGTATTTGGTACACAGTCTCGCTCTCTCTCCCTTCCCCTCTCTCTTCCGGCGTTGGGACGTCCTTCAAGACGGAGGGCCCCTTCTAGCCGCCCCCCCCCCCGCAATGCGGGCACTGCGGGCCCATCCCCTACGCCACTGCTTGGGCAAGGCACTTTATCCCGGTTGCCTACATGGGGGCACGATGACGTCGTGTACTAAGGCGTACTGCACGTCGATGGTACACATGTCTTCAACCGCTATAACCCTGCTTGAGCGGAGCTTGAACAGAGTTAGAATGTTGAGGAGCTGACAGTTGCTCGTCGATGCTCGGTGGTTCTCTCCGGGTACCCCGGCTTCCTCCACCCTTAAAACTGTCACGGTCACGATTAGCCATTTTGCATAAGTGTGTGGCCTTAAACACCAATAAATAAATAACTTGTACTTTATCAGGCACTATAAGTTTCTTGATGTAATTCGGAATTTATAAAGCACTATGATTTTCAAATTTCGGGCCAAACGGCCCCTTGAATCGAATTAGGAAAGGATTTCATTCCATTGAGGAGGTCACATGATATGGTCTTCTTGATTTTTTTTTTTAAATATTTTTTCAAATGCTGAAGTTGCATTCTGCACAATCAGGTGCGACCGATTCGTTATGTAAAGGGATGAAAGCGACTCATCCGTTTAGTCAAAGGAATCAAATAACAAAAAAAGAAATTAAATTCAGAAACGGATGCAAATTCGTTTCGGAAGCGGAATATCCTGGAACTCTTCTACTCCCATCAGGTCTCCTGTGTAGGAGACCTGGTGATAGAAGACTTGAAGAGGAGTTGAAGAGGAGACACTTGGAATGAATTTGAGGTCACGTCGAAGATCGGAACCAGTGCGTCTGAAATCAAATCGAATCGTCAAATTTCGACGTTTCGCAAGTCCCTAGGATTTTAACCAGTTATACCACAAATATTTGATAGAATTCAATGATATAGCTTGTAAACGTGATCTCTGGACCACATTAGCAGAATAAAGTGGTCGAAAATAAAATTTAGTATATGATTTGAACCATCTTCCGGTTATTATAAGGCACGGCCCTTCCAACGGAAGAGAATAATCGTAGATTGAAACTTGGGTGACGAGGAATGATAAACACTTGTTGTGAAATTTGGGTAATATAAAGGGTTGGAATTTGAGCACATTTATCAATTTTGGCTCTTGTAAATTAAATGAACTTTTTCACCAATGGTTAAGACTTAAGTTCAGATGAATAATTGTTCATCAAATCTAGTCATGGCTAAAGTATCTTCAAATACCCAGATAAGTCAAGAGGCGGACTGACCGTATGGTCTACTGGGATATTTCTCGGTGGCCCCCCACAATCGATGCAGTCTTACACCTGTTGGTACATGAAATTTCACGATAATGACCAAAAGGCGATATGGATCTGGTTGCAAAGACTACTGGTACATCTAAATGCCCTCTATATGTACTGCCATTGGCAGTCCCCATGGATGTCGTTTCGATACACTCGCCATCTAATCTGCCATTGATCGCTCAGATGCAAAGGAAAAAGCATCCTTCCAGTTCGAAAAATCCCACTGGTCCGAACTGTGGTGACGAGGCTGTTACAAAAATGCCATCGAAATGCCCTCAATGTGGACTGCCATTGAGCGCCAAAATGATTTTTCAGTTCGACCCATCAACATTTTCTCCGTGCCCTGGGCCCCCTTTGGTGCATTTCCCGGTAACATTTTTTACCCACTCCGTCCCTAGATAGGTCGATGAGAATTACGAGCTATTGCTCCAAGGAGCAACTGCTTCCATTACTGTCCTTCCGCTCATTTAATTACGATAGCCACCACCACTACACTGCTATTTCAGGTTAGCCTACAATCTTTGAGATGAGTCCATCTAGAGGTAAATGCTTGCATTGCTCTTTAGCTCTTTTAACAAAATCGCCGCCCACGCTTCTCGGCACCACTTCATTATATGATATGATTATACCTATGACACCCATTTCTCAGATGAGTCGAAGAGTCACAAAGGCATTTACACTCAGCAGCTGCTACGCTCTAACATCAGTCGGGTTAAAATTCAACCCATATTGGGTTCATATTCACTCAACCCAGTCGATGTGGGTTGATTTTTAACCGAACAGATTTTAGCGTATATTTAGCTCTTTTGACGAGGTCATCATGAGGTTATTATTTCTCAGCAGATAACGCAAAACTGAGCCGAGAGTTTGACGACTCTTGGACGCTTTAGTATATGTGAAGTTATTATCAAGTTTGATGAGATGTTTTTCTTTTATTGATGAGGAGGAATTTTAACTTGGCACTTAACTGTCAAACTGTTCCATTGTTCTGTCTTGTCATACCTGATTTGTAGAAATGGAATAGGGGCGTGATACTTAGTCAGCTCTGACCAGTTTAAACTAAAACTGGCTAAACTATCACGTACACATCTAACAGAACATCCCCCAGGCCGACGACTCTTGAAGTTGGAGATTCCTGTATGAGAAGGGACTGGTGGAGACACGTCGGTGACTTCAATGGAAAAGCGTGTCTCATAGCCGACGGACGTGTGCTTATCAGAATCTTGTCGGTAAATTTGTGGCTGGGCAGATTGTGACTGCCTTCAGAAATAACTACCGTCACTCTAGTTAAACGAACTTTGTTGATTTTCCAGTACTAATCGTATTGGTGAATATTGTCGAAGCTTGTATAGACCTATAACAGAATAAATATACACAGAAAAGTACTTACCGAGAGTTGAAACGTTACAATTAATTTACTTGTTTGCTGAGTCGTCCATCGGCTGAAACTTCCATTATTTACCAATTGCTGAAATACCAAAACGGTACGCGGATAACTTGGGCCAACCTTGAAAGAACCTCTTCCAGTTTTAAAAGACACTTGTGGCTACTGAAGTCCCTGAAGTTCTAACCTTATTCTTCCAAATCCACCAAACGATCACCGGGGCGATACCTGGCTATGCAACAGGTACCCGCATCTTACAACTTACTGCAATGCTTGTATACCTGTCTGATCATTGATGCAAAGAGTCGTTAGAGCAATCGGTCAATATTCGACTGTCAGTAGTAGAATGGCAGTTAAATGTGCTAGTGATATGATCAGGGACCCCGTAGCGGTAGTTGAGCAATCCCAACTCTGATAGGAATCAAAGGCTGTACATAGAAGCTTGAGGCCGTATAGGACCTTGGCAAATACTGCTTTCAGATTTCCTTCTTAACCCATTACCTAACATGAAAAGCAGACGACACTTGCAAACAAAATTCTTGAATAATTAATTTTTTTTATTTTATTGTCTCAAAAACATAGGTTATGACCCCTCATTGGAACGAGCTCGGTGAGCTCATTCCACAGAGGGATCATAACCTGTTTTTGAGATAAAAATGAAAAAATAAAAAATAATTGGCGATTTTAAGTGAATAGCGCTAGCCGGATTTTGCCGTTACGTTGGGTAAAGGGCTAGAATACGTCTGTAGAGTTCGTTTTTTTCGAAATTGGTCAAAAAATTTTCTCCAACAAACAATTGCTCTTCGTCTCATTCGATTAGTAAGAGGCCTTTCACCAAAAGGCGATAACTGTGCGTGAATAGAGAGTGGGTGGGGTTTAGGTAAACACGCAATCTGATTAGGCCTCCCATAACTTGGTCGATGGAAGAGGTCGAATCAGTATCTGAAATAGCTAGGAATAGAGAGAATGGGGTTTCGCATGGATCGGTACAAGAAAAAGACGACGATTCTAGCAGTATTCAAGACAGCAAAAATGCTCCCATACAATGGAAAGACACTTCATACCACAAAATTATTCTGCCGATGGCCTTTAGGTCCTACAGTACTCCGTGAAATTTTTTGGGAAAATGTGAGGCTGATTTTGATAATATTTGGTAGTTATGGGGTTATATGGTTTTCGGTAAATCGAGACAGCAAGATTATACCGTTGAATCAAACACACCCTCATTCCTGCTATATTAGAGACAGAACTGATGGCTGCACAATAAACATCTGCCATCGTAGACGGTGCTTGGTGGGATAGGTTATTATCTGTACTGTTAGGTATTGCTGGGTGTATTTTGGTAACTAAACATATCTCTATTCAATCGAATAGACCCCCTCAATCACCCTCACCTTATTAAAGGTTATTCGACCTCATGGCAACCACATGCATCCATACAGACTAAAATAGCGTCCTCCGACCACCATATCAACATGCATCAATAACGTCACATCGGGATAACACAAGTGACATCCACAATGCATCGAGGTACGACGACACTTCCGGGAGGGGCTCGGGGTCTGGTAAACGAATAGGATCAGGTGCTCCTCCTACCAACATAGCATAAGAGGGTACCAACAATGTCCGCCAGCGGAAATATAGCTTACGATTCCCCTCACTGGTACGAGCTCTTTGTGTTTTGTTCCAATGAGAGGTCATTAGGCAAGAGAAATGAAAATATCTAGTTACTCCAGATTTATTTAGCAATTGTTGTCAGCTATTTGTCTTTGACAACGGGCTAAATGATAATTATATAAATAACAAGAATAATAAATGATGATTGAAAACCTCCATTGACAATTTTTTTCTATTTATCAAATGTGGATGGGGAGAGAATATGTGGTCTAAAAACCCGTGGGAATTAATGACCCCCATATTTCCGCCTCACCTGTTGTCCACCTATTTGAATAAGAAAGTGGTTTTCCACCTGCATGCAGGGAATTTCTCATTTTTATTTGCTAACTTAGTCACTCCATGCCGACATATGTTTACAAACCCTGATATTAGTTATGCCTCACATTTTTGTTTCGGATATTTTTGATCGTGTATCGTAGCTGAGTAGTTATTCAACGGGGTTCAGAAGCGTCTACATGGGTCCAAACAAATGAATTTTGAGGGTTAGTCAAGATCCTATGGAAGACTTAGTTCAGATCCAAGCTTTAAATGGGAGTTGGAGGTGAGTGAGTCGGTGTGAGTCTTTGGAGAAGTCAGTCTATTTCTGTGGTGCTTTTCGTCTGTGTCGTTCAGCGCCCATAGTACTTGGTACCCCTCCTGTAAACCACCTTAACCTAACACGCATATGTACCTCCATTCTACATAGTCGTTGACTGCGTGTAATACAAAGTTTTATCATATGCCTCGTCCGTTTTGTTCACTTTAAAACATTTGATATTTTGCTTTCATATTAATCAGTGATACATAAAGCCTTCCGTTGATTTCATTGATCAATTTCAAAACTAGACAATTTGACTGGCTGAACAAAAAACAACTGGGCCATATTTTCTAAATTTGCATAATTGGGGTTGAAAGATTTCATTGGTCAATTTCAAATATGGACAGTTTCATTGGCTAAACAAAACACAACTGGGTCACATTTGCATAATTTGAGTAGGGAGAATTTACGTCATCTGTCCTATTTAGGTTGGGTTATATTGCATTAACCCTTTACCTAACATAACGACCAAAACCGGCCAGTGCTATATACGAAAAATTTTCATTTTTTGCTTCCAAAACATAGGTTATGACCCCTCATTGGAACGAGCGCATCGGACTCGTTCCAATGAGGGTCATAACCTATGTTTTGGAAGCAAAAATGATTTTTTTTTAGTTACATGTTGATGGTTTTTCCAAGTATCGTCTGCAACACACGTTAGGTAAAGGGTTAAAAAGTCAAACTAAGTCATTAATTTGTGCATATGTGTGTCATATGATAAATAGAATATGAAATAAGTGTTTTTCTCATATGGTATTTATGAAATTCGTCCGAATTTTCCGTTTGGGGCTCGCCAGAGGCTCGCCCAAACGGAAAATTCTTAGACTCATTTCATAAATATCATATGAGAAAAACACTTATTTCATATCCTCTATATTTCATAATCTAGGTACCATACATACTTTAACCACAAATTCGAAATCAACTTATCTTTTGTGACGTGTATTATCAAATCGCACAACGTGACATTACACAACACTCCGACATGCCGTGAAAGTACATTACTGGAGCGGTGGTTTCAGCGAGTCGAAGCTTTTTTCTTAGAGCATGTATTTTTTCTCCTTATGACTAAGTTTGTGTTCCCCAAAAAGCTCAGAATGATATAATTCTGTCCAAGTATGAAGTATTGTGGATAGTTTTTCATCCTAATATTGGTGTAAAATGAGACTCAATGTCACTGGAACTGATGTTGAGTCAGGAATAGGTATTGTTTGGGAAGCACAAATAATAAATTGAACAGTTTTTTTTTTTTTTTTTTTTTTTTCGGATATGCACGTGCAAATGAAAATTCATTCGGGTTGTTTTGCCCTTTGTCTTATGTATTATTGTGGTACAAATGACCAGTATCCAAATTCCAAGTCTGCACAATCGAGTACAGTACAGTATACAGTACGTGTAGAGTGTATTATCACTAAAACGCCCGCGGAGTGGAGATCCCACCCAAGCAATAATTGCAAATTTGTTGCAAAGCACAACAAGCACAAGCAAGGTCCCAGCCATTGGACCTCCCGGTCAAATAGATAATTTGAAAGTGATACGTTGAGTGATAACCCCACCCTATGAGTGATTGGGTTACATTCCACTCTCCACGTACTGTACACAAGATTTCACTTGAATCTGCGACGCTGAATCAACTGGTTGCAACTCTGCACTCTAGTCAACAGACCAGAAATTTCAAGTAATCTTGAAAGTAATTGTTTACTTTCGGTAACATTTGATGTGGTATTCTCAGATTATTAGAATGCAGAATATCAATGATGGACTGTAAAATAAACTGAATAACACTGCTTCTGGTGACTTAAGGTGCTATGTGAGTAAAGGATATTTGTTTCCTATGAAATTCCCATCTCTGATATTCCATAAATTCAAATTAAATATACACAAATTATACATCAAAATGAAGGTTGCGATGTATAGAAAACGCAAAATATATACAGGGAAAATAACTCCAGCTCGTTCTTGTACAATAATGAAGATAGATATGTTTCTTTCAGTTTCTCTAATTATTACTTGTATCAAGGTTTTCATCGCTGGAATACCGTTTGGGGATTATATAACAAAACAAAAATCGACTCATTGAAGGGGTACACACTAAAAACTAAAGTGTTAAAACTGACACTTTCAAGGTGTTAAACCCATTCTAACTCTTAGGGTTTGATTTTAACACTCAAAGTGCCATGCTTTAAGCACTTAGACATTACAATCGTCAGACATCTGAAACTTGAATGGATGGCACTTCCCATGTGTCTAGCATTGGTGGTTCCTCCAGAATCGTCCATAATTTGATTTGCGCTTGGTGGGCACATAATTAAAAGGACACAACGCAGATTACGCGGATCAGGCTCGAGAGTTCGAGCCTGATCCACGTCATCTGCGTTGTTTCCTTTTGAGTGTCGCGACATTACACTTGTCAAGAGGTATTATTGTAACACTTGTCAAGTTCTGGGATGTCTACACTTGAACAAAGTGCAAGTTCAGCACTTAGTAAGTGTTAAATACAGCACTTCAAGTGTAGTTTTTAACACTTTAGTTTTTAGCGTGTAGGGCAATACATTCGCCACACAGTGTTTCAGGTGGGTGTACGGGACTCTACTACTCTTTTGAGATTCGTATTTTCTTCCGCTTTCAGCCTCAAGAAATACGGATCTCAGAAGGGTAGTACAGTCCCGTACACTCCGCTGAAACACCGTGTAACTAATAGTATTATTCTGTTTTTAATGCTGCGAAACGCCGATGCTGGATTGTTTGCTTCGGCCATTCGTACCTGGTTTTTGAAGATCTTCAAAAAGTGAATACCGACAACTCAGGACTATTCAAACTCTTAACTTTATTGTTCAGTTTCTATTCCCATTTAAATGTCAGCATATTTTTTTTATTAAAGGACAAGTGTGTTGAGTAATTCTCGGATTTGATTAAACTATTGACTTTGAGTTATTTTGAGGTTATTTGAATGTCCGCCCCTATTAGTGGTTATAATAGTAATAACATGCTTTTCTCGGAGCGTTACGGTTCTATCGGCGTCTTCTGTCTTATCAGCGACCCTCGCCTTCATCTCGGGCCGCTTATAAGACCTCGGGCTGTTAATCCTTTGTCTTGGATCGTTAATGAATCGTAATGTCCTTGAAAATCATGTTATTGTTATATTATTACCACGTTAGCGGGCGTTCTCCAGTATATATTAATTTATTGTGGTTTACCGACAATTTCGACAGCCAGGATCACCTCGAGTCGGACTCTAGTATATTGGTCAAGTTTAGCGGGGCGGTACAACTCAGTAATTTATGACGGCATGCAACTGGAAGCAAAATTCTTTAACAGTCCACTGCCGCTTCCGGTCGTGGTAATAATAGTAATAATATGATTTTGTCTGGCATCCCGGTTTATTAACGGCCATCATTACCACTTTAGCGGGCGTTCTCTAGGATATAAACGGAGTTTAGCGGGGCGGTAAGACTCAGTAATTTATGACGCCATGCAACCGGAAGCGAACCGCGGGCGTTAATGAAAACAAAATTCATTAACAGCCCGCCGCCCGCTTCCGGTCATGGTAATAATAGTAATAACATGATTTTGTCGAGCGCCCCGGTTTATTAACGGCCCTCGGGGAATGAATAACAGCCCTCTGGCTTATTAACGGCCCTCGACTTTGTCTCGTGCCAGTAATATAAATCCTCGGGCTGTTATTCATTCCTCTCGGGCCGTTAATAAACCGTAACGCTCTCCAAACTCATGTTACTGGTATATTGAGGACAAAATGACAGCCTTCTGGTTTTTTAGCGGCCCTCGACTTCGTCTCGGGTCGGTAACAAACCCTCGGGCTGTTATTGATTCCTCTCGGGCTGTTAATAAACCGTAACACCCTCCAAACTCATGTTAATGTTATATTATTTAATGTAACAGAAAAGTGAAGAAAAAACAAGAATAGCAACCAATTTAAGGGTATCATTGCATCATAATTTAAATAAATGAATGTGTGCTCGGCTGTGTCTCAAAGATGAAAAACATATTATCACCATTACATGTATTATCACCGTTATATATAAGTAGGTATAAACGGAGAGTACCAGGACATCTTTTCAAAAAATTGTACATGTACACGTACATGTACGTGTACCCCATAGGGATTCAGTGTTAAATCGTGTACAGAGTGTAAAAAACGTTGTTTGTACACGATGTCCTAGAATCCCTATCGTGTCCCAGACCCTTCAAACAGCCGTTGGCGAATTCGCTCGGAAGGAAAATGTACGAAATTCGAAGAAAACATCAATTTAAAAATTTTTCTCGACGTTCCCATCGTGGTTTAGACCTTCGATCGATTGTTGCGAACGCCGACAAAAAACGTCTTGAGAGTTCCAGGACAGCATCAAAAATGCGTTTTGAGAGTTCTGAGACACCGACGTTCGCGATCGCGTTTCAGACGGTCGAGGGTGCGATCCGATCGGTGAAAATGATTTGAGGATTCTAGGACAGGAAAAATCGATCTCAAAACGTTTTCTCGACGTTCGCCAACGGCGTGGAGTGGGTGTAAAGTGAAGTTACTCATCAAGGATTTTTTTCCAAACTAAACAGAAAAAACCCAAGTTTGGAAAATTAGAACCGATGGAAATCGTCTCTCCACGTTTGCCATCGCTGTGACGCGATCGGGAACGGATGAAAATGTTAAATCTTCGCTAAATCGTTTCATTCTTGTTCTCGGTGTAAATGAATGGTTTTTCATTCAATAAATCAAATGGTGAAATTGCGTTCCACTTAGATAGGTTTAAGAGGTAAATTTAGTTTTAATTGACTACTATGAAAATCTTTGCTAAATCGTTTCATTCTTGTTCTCGGTGTAAATGAATGGTTTTTCATTCAATAAATCAAACGATGACATTGCGTTCCACTTAGATAGGTTTAAGAGGTAAATTGAGTTTTAATTGACTACTATGATAATGTTTGAGAGACATGAATAAACACCTTTTGACGAGATACAATTCCCATGTTTTCTCCACAGGGAGAAATAATCACTGATGCAAATCTTTAAACATGTTTAAGGAGTAATGTATTTTTTTAGAATGACTTTGAAAGTGTGAAGTTAAGCACATAAAATGGAAAAATTATATCGCTACCTCAAACAGCATTTTAGATGACGCGAAAATTCTGTTTTAAACCATTTTTACAAATGAAAAAATGAAACCGTTTTTTTCAAAATGATTAAGTAATTCTTTCTGATTTAACGCATTTGAGAACTATTGGAGTTTCCTCATAGTGTGAATAATCAGTGATGTGATCTTTAACACGTTCAAGGGCAAAACGCATTTATCGAGGTTTCATTTGTAAAATATTTTTCCCTCAACTGGTTTGAGTTATTATATATTAAAGACAGAAGATTTTATTTACTTAAAAACATAAAAATAACTATATTTAATTTTGAGAATAATAAAATAACCTACGTTACCACACTCTAAAAGGAAATATTATTTATCGTGAGAACAAAAAAATGTTTTTACACATCAAAGATTCCAAGTGAAGAGATGAACTCCTCGACGAATATGAACGCGTCAAGAAAAGCATTCGATCCGCTGACAGAAGCAGGCGATTGGGAGAGATGGAATTAAGACGAGAGACCACAAAACTATTTAAACCTGTGACGGAGGTTCAGGAACGAAGCAAGAAGGAGATCGTTGATGAATTGAGACCCATAAAAGAAAGTTCTTTGAGAATGGGTCCATTGTCTGGTAGGTTTACAAGGGGGTCTTCCTTTCAAAGATCACCGCCGGATTACGTTCCCATGAGAATCGAAACCGATTTGAGCGAGAGCGATGATGCAGCTTCGTCTGAAAATGGTGGTAAGAGAGATCTGTTGTATGGAATTTATAGGGATTCTGGCGGTAGAATTTTCATAGGCAACACTGAAGTGCGAGAGGATGACGATAATTTAATCGTCGGTTCGAAAAGGTATGAATTAACTCCTGGACTGTGCAAATTGCTCCTTTTCAACAAGCCTGGAGATTACACGGATCAGGATTTCGACAATTAAGGTGACATTCTGGTTCAGACCCACGCCATGAAGAGAAATAACGATGTCAGAGAAACAAGACCCAAAGCCAATAGAGGTTACAAGTGGACGAAGGTGGTGAAACCCATATGGGATATGAATAAGAAATTCGTCGAATCGGTGACTGGAAAAGGAGTGAGAATCACTTTTCTTCCGAGTGATTCTGACACTCTGTCTCAGAGATTGAGATTGTTGATGGCTAGTCAGTACGCTGGTAATACTGTAGTGGATAATGAGATAGTGAGCATATGCGACGAATTGTTGAGGCAGAAGGTCTTGAATAAACACGATTATAAAAGGCTGATGAACGAATTGAAGGATTGATATATATATAATAAGTAGAGAGAACAAACAAAAAATAGATAAAATAAAAAAACAGTAAATTTACACTAGAAAATAATAAAAAGTTTTTAAACAACGAATGATTTACAAGCAAAAAAAACCAAAATATATTATAAAATAAAAATAAGTTGGTGATAAAGAACAGGGGATACGTTAGAACTTACGTTCAAGGTGGTTCTGGCATCGTTGATTCTATAATGCGAGCGTTCACGAGCAATGCAGGTAGAAAACTTGCATCAACTGCATTTGTGGTTGGTAAGAAGACGGCTTTGGATGCTGGTAAGAAAGCCGCTTCTGAAGCTAGTGGTAGGATCACTTCTGTGGCTGGCAAGAGGGCAGCTGACGCATTGATCGACAAGTTGATCAGTCTGCTGGTGAAGCGAGCTATGTTAGATTGATCGCCAAAAACTTGGAAAGATTTTAAGGATGCTGTGGTACCCATACAAGATTTGGCCAAAATGACGAATGGATCTGGATTGAAGAGAACTCGCGACAGTGTAATATAAATAAATAATAATATTTATAAAACTGAGTTTGAAAAAACATAAAAATTGTGTTTGAAAATCTAAAAAATAACAAAAAAATAAAAAAGATGAACATTAAAGATATGTCTTGGAACGACGCCACGACCAAGAGGTCGAATAACGAGTTCTTTCCCAAAAGCATAAGAGGCTTGATAGTGGGAAAATCGAATTGTGGAAAGACCAATCTGTTGATGAATCTATTGTCGCAAGCCAACTGGTTGGATTACGACAGATTATTCATGTTTGGCAAGAGTTTGTTTCAACCCGAATACAGATTGCTTCGAGAGTGCATGGATCGTAGATTGCCCAAGGACGTCATAGCCAGATTTTTTGACAGTAGGGAGGAATTCGACAAAAATGAAGCTTCTCTTTCGACCATTTTGGATGGTGCAGCAATGGAATTGATGAAGAGAAATGCGTCTTCGAACATCGAGTGTCGATTTTATGATCCTAGAGAACAGAAATCGGAAGATAAGAATCTCATGATTTTCGACGATCTGCTTTTGGAGAGACAGAACCGATTGAAATCGTATTACGTTAGGGGTCGTCACAGCAACGTGGACTGTTTCTACCTGTCTCAGAATTATTTTCGACTGCCCAGACAGACGATAAGGGAGAACGCTAATTTCCTGTGTCTCTTTAGCCAGGATCTCAAGAATCTCAATCAAATCTATGGAGATCACATCGCAAACGACATGAGCATGGCAGAATTCAGGAGATTCTGAAAGAAGGTTTGGGATGGAGGACTTTACAATTTCGTTGTGATCGATTTGACTAGCGAATTTAATCACGGAAAATATCAGAGTGGATTCGACAAGTTTTATGTTTCTGATGATAATAAAATAGAGAGCGAAAACAAAAATTAGAAAATAATAAATCATCAATAATTTAGTTTTTGAAAGATAAATAAAAATTAAAAATATAATGTTCGAACAAGGAGAATTGTTAGAACGGATAGCCGAGAATACGGCTGCAAAACAATCCATTAAAATCGTGGTGAGTGGCGATTCGACTCGATTCGCGACGAAATTCGAACCTTCCATCGAATTGAATAGAGAGAAAAGATACAAGATGGCGTTGGTGAATCTGGAGACTTATTATTCCTTTCCCAACGTCACCGAAAAGAATAAACTCGTTCAAGTATTCTGATTGTAGATTCAAATTCCCAAAGGAAGTTACGACATAGACGATTTGAACAATTACATTCAGATGCGAATGAAGATGGATGGAAAGGGAAGCAACAAGATCAGACTCGTTCCCAACCCTAATACCCTACAGACGATGTTGGATTTGGAAGATAATTTTCGAGTGGATTTCAACATGGACGATTCTATAGGCAAGATGCTGGGATTCAATCGAAAGATGTATCGAGGCCACACAGCATCTGAAAATACGGTTGACATTCTCACAGTCAATAGCATTCTGGTGAATGTGGACATGATTGCTGGAAGCTACGTGAATGGTAGCGCTCAACCGACGATCTATTCCTTCTTTCCAAACGTGTCGCCAGGTTATAGAATCGTGGAACGACCTCGAAATTTAGTTTATCTACCCATGATTTTAGACACATTGTAGTCTCAAAACCACGTTGATGGATCAAAATGGTGAACTGTTAGATCTTCGTGGAGAAAGGGTGACAATACGATTTCACATAAGAGAAATATAAAAAAGCAAAAAAAAAATATTGTATATATATAAATAAGAAAATAAAATAAACGCAATATATAATTATCATTAAAACAAAAAACAATTGAACAAAATATATTTAAAAAAGAAATATGACTGAATACGTGGTTAAAAACATGAACATATCCAAAGGACAGAGGTAGAAACTTGAGAGAGTGTTTACTCGAGGCGAGCCGGTGAGATTCAAATTCACTTACAAAGATCTGACGAGTGGCAGTAACAATCGAATCGCATGGACCAGAACTCAAATGAAAAGGATGGAGAAAGCGATTGGTGATAGAAGAGGGTTGAGGGTGAGATTGAGTCCTGCTCAATTGAAATATAATTTGAGAATGAAAGGTGGTTTCTTACCGCTATTAGCAGGAATCGTCGCAAAAGCATTGCCCTTTGCTGCAAAAGCATTGCCCTTTCTCGGGCAGACTCTTGGCGTGAGAGCTCTCTCGGGACTCATGAGTTTGGCAGTTGAGAAATTAATGGGTGGCAGCAGAATGTTTTTGAAGAAGGGAGGAACCGTGTGTCACATCCACAACGATGGTGAAGGATTGTATCTAGAACCCGCTAGTGGTGACAACTCTTTCCGTGGAAACGGTCTCTATCTGAAGAGTGGATGGAACGTTGAGCGACTCGATAAGGGTTTGCTGTTTGGTGAGAATTCGCCATTTAAGAATATACCAATTTTGAGTATGTTATTATAATGTAAAAATTGTATAATTATATAAAATATAAAAATATAAATTATAGAAAGTATAAAAAAATAATATAAAAAAATGGATAAAAAGGTAGACTTTTTTTTTTTGAACGATTATGATGAATATCACGGGATAGAGTGGGAAAAAGATGTGGAAGAACAATTGGACGCTAATGATGGATATCTCAGGAAAGAACTGAAAAAAGAGTTTAAAAAAGATTGGGATAGATGGTGGAAATTAAAAGAAAGAAGAAGAATGAGTTGTTTTCCACCACCACCACTACCTTCTGAAGAGAATGGTAATGATGTGAGTGTTGCCAAGAGATGCACCACATTCGTTCATGATTATGATAGAGAGAAACAAATGTCTTATAAAAAACTTAATATATCACCAAAAAAAAAGAAAAGAAGAATCGACGCTGAAATTTGAGAAAAAAGGAGACATTATTATGATATATATGGGCGATAGTCAAGAAGAAGAAGAAGAAGAAGGAAAACAAAAAAAAGTAATGAGATCTAGAGATGTTCAACCTCTCTAGATCTCATTACTTGTTTTTTTCCTTTCTTCTTCACTAAAATTCAGTCTCTCTATTGCTTTTTATATTTCCAAGTCCGTTATTAGCATGCTGACGGTCGTTTCTTCTCCTTTTTTGCAAATGTGTTGAATGATTATCTTTACTTTTGCGAGCTTTTTAACTTCGGTCAACGCACTCTCACCACCCAATTTGTTCACGAGTTCGAGAGAGATTTTTGGATATATGTAACTTCCATAGGGCAACGACAAATCGCTCTTGTCAAATTCTCTGTCTTTGGCGATGACGATATTCTGTAGATCGCTTTCGTACTCATAAAACAAATCGAGCGTGGCTTCATCCAATTTCAAAGGCATGCTATATTTGTCATATTTGTGCTGTAAGCCCTTCATCTCGACCTCGTTCAGTTCAATGGCATCGTGTCGTTGTAATCTGTAGATTTTACAACCGAGTTTCTTACACGTTTCGACTCATTTCAATTTCAATTCACATCTTTTAGGTGTTGTTGCCATGATTGATTATTTGTTTTTTTTGTTTTATGAATTATTGCAAATAATATATATTTTTTGAATTTTGTGTTTAAATAATAATTTGTTAAAAAAAGTTTGTTTTTTTTTCTCTCTCTCTATATATACAAAAAAGTTTTTAGTTTTAATTTTCTTTAATGTGAAAATTTTTTTTTGTAAGAGTGTTTTTTTCTCTTTATAGATAAATAAAAAGTTTAAATTTTAATGTCCTTTTTTCTCATATTAATTCAATTTTTCTCATGTTAAGGAACATAAAAATTGATTAATTTCACCCAAAAATTTTTTTTGAGGGAATTAAAACATATATATAAAGACTATTTTAAAACTTTTTAACAAATTATTATTTAAATACAAAATTAAAAAAAAAATATATATATTCTTACAAATGAAGCAAACAAATAAAAAAAAGAAAATTTACATGAGTATACCATACCTCAGTTGAACGAGATTTGTAAAGAATTAAAAATTTCAAATTTCAGAAATCATAGAACCAAATCCAAAAAAATTAAAGTCATACAAGAGTATCATTCGTGAAGTGATGGAAAGAAAAAAATCGAAAGATTGAAAGTTTGAAAGTGAACAAACTAAACAACAGATTCAAATTGCAAAAAAAATAAGCTGATTGCAGTAACACCTGATGATAGAAAACAAAACATGGTGCGTGATGATATTAGAAAGATCATGCGCGAGGAGTTACGTAGTTTGCTTGATGAAAAGGCAAATGAAATGCCTATAGCATCGACGTCGAAAAACGTTCAGTTGTGAAAAATGAGAAGAAAAAGGTGGCAAAGGGAATCGAAATGTTGACGGTGAAAAAAAACCAAACCTGTTTCAGTTGCGAAAAATAAGAAGACGATCAAACAAAAAGCCGTCGAAGAACTTCAAGTTTCAAAAGAAAATAAAAAAACGAAAACGAAAATGAGTGATGCGGTTCAGAATCTAGACAAACGAGATATAGCAAATGAAATTCGATGAGCAATCGACAAAGGGAAAGGAGAAGAATATGTAGCACGACTCATCACGGAAGCATACCAATCAAATCCCCTAGAACGGGAGCGTGTGATCAAAGGCATTTTTAAAACTTTCCACGTGGTTCCCTCGTTCAAGAAAGTCAATCCAAAATTTTCATGGAATGGGTGAAGAAAAAAGTATTGGATTTGTTTTGCGAACACATGGACATGGGACTAAAAATTAAGATGATACTCCATTGTGTGATGAATAAAACTGACATTAATTCCGGCAAGAGCATCATGAGAAATGCATATTTCAGATCTAACGTCGAACCTGTATTTCGAGGTTCAGATTTATCAGACGTTTTCAAAATGATGAGAGACAAGATGTTGACGTCTCTCGCAAATTAACAACATGAAGGTAGTAATTGGACATTCGAAGAGGTGTTGAAACTCGAAATTCATCTAACTAAAAACGATTTGTTGAAAGCGTCTTCCTACATGGAATTACCGTATTTCTTAGCTAAAAAAAAAGCCTTGGTCAAGGTGAGAAATAAAGATGATCAGTGTTTTAAATGGGCAGTCACCTCCGCTTTATACCCCATCAAAATCCATCCCAAGAGAGTTTCTCGTTACGAGGAGACTTCTGAAAATCTCGATTGGACTGGAGTGACTTTTCCAATGCCGTTAAAACACATCAAAGGTTTTGAGGTTCAAAATCCTAGCGTAGCGGTGATCCTCTTGGGATATGATGAGGAAAAACAAACGATCTATCCTCTAAGACAGACTTCGTATCTCGAAAGATGCTCTTCAAAGTTACGTTGAAAGATATCAAAAACACATGCCTTCCAGCTATTGCATTTACGTGAAATGCGCTTTTGACTTGCAACACGACATGGGTCCCTTCACCTACACGAAACGTTGCGAAGACGATGACATAGCTCAAAAGTTTGTGGAAGAGTTAGAATCGAAAATTCAAATTTTATACAACAAATTCAAAACTCTGGCGAAAATGATCATCACGTAAGAGCAGCAGGACGAAAATAACAGAGCCATCGAATGTCACATATGCAGACAATTGTTTGATGAGAATTCAGAGGAAAATAAGAAGGTCAGAGACCACAATCATTACACGGGTCTGTATCATGGTCTGGCTCACAGAAAGTGTAATTTAAAATATTGAGACACCGTTTTCTATCTGGTGATATTTCACAGTCTCTCGGGTTATGACAGTCATCTGTTTGAAAAATCTCGGCATCTCCCATGAAGAATTAAATTGCGTCGTGAACAGAGAAGAAAGATACATTTCCTTCATGAAATGGAAGGTTGTGGAGAAGAAAAGAGTAATCGACGGAGAGACGTTGGAAGAAAAAATGAAATCCATTCGTAGATGCATACGTTTCATCGACAGTTTTAAATTCATGTTGACCGCTCTGGAAAAATTAGTCGATAATATTTTGAGGAAAGGAGTCTATCCTTATGATTACATGAATGATCTAAAGAGATTTGATGACACCGCGGTACCTTCAAAAGAAGATTTTCATTCAAAATTATACAAATCCGACATTTCTGACGAGGATTACAAACACGCCAAAAACATGTGGAAATCATTTGATATGAAAACGATGAGAGATTATCACGATCTGTATCTGAAGACCGACGTTCTGCTCCTGGCAGACTTGTTCGAAAATTTTAGAGACGTCTGTCGTCGAAATTACCATCTGGATCCGGCTTGGTATTTCACCGCACCCAGTCTGGCGTGGGATGCTCTGTTGAAGACCACCGAAGTCCAATTGAAATTATTATCCAATGTGGACATGTTGCCCATGTTTGAAAAGGCCATGAGGTGGTGTCTCGATGATCTCACACAGATATTCTGAAGCCAACAATCCCTACATGAAAGAAGGTTTTGATTCGGAACAATCGAATAAATACATACAGTATTGGGACGCTAATAATCTGTACGGTTGGGCCATGAGTCGTCCTTTACTGATTGGAAATTTCGAATGAGTAACGGAATCGGAAGAGATGCAAAAATGGAGAGACTATTCTTGCATTTTAGAAGTTGATTTGAACTATCCAGAAGAGTTACACTATCTACACAATGATTATCCACTGGCTCCCGAACGAATGGAACTGATCGAAGGAGACGATGAAAAACTCATTCCCAATTTATTTAACAAACGTAAGTACTTCATCTACAGCGAGAATTTGAAACAATACATCGATCATGGGATGAAATTAGTCAACATACATCGCGTCATTCGATTCGACGAAGAGCCTTGGATGAAAAAATACATTGATCTCAACAAGAATCTAAGAATTCGAGCTGAGAACGATTTCGAAAAAGATTTCTTCAATCTCATGAACAACTGCGTGTACGGTAAATCGATGGAAAACATCAGGAAGAGAACCGACATTCGACTCGTCACGTCTGAGAAAAGAGCTAAAAAATTAGTGGCGAAACCCAATTACACCAAACCATATTTGACGAAAATCTAGTGGCCATTCACATGCAAAAGACGCACCTGAAGTTCAACAAACCCTATTATCTCACACCGATCATCTTAGATATCAGCAAGTGATTGATGTACGAGTTTCACTATTATTACGTCAAACGGAAATTTGGTGAGAAAGCCAAACTACTGTTCACTGACATGGACAGTTTAGTTTATGAGATAGAGATGAAAGACGTCTACCGAGATATATCTCCGGACGTGACCACGTGGTTCGACATGAGCAATTATCTCATCAATCACCCGTCCAACATTCAATCGAATGACAACAAGAAGGTGTTGGGTAAATTTAAGGACGAAAGCTGTGGTAAACAAATCGTCAAATTCGTGGGTTTGAGACCTAAACTATACGCTTATCGCTTAGAAGGTGAAGAGATCAAGAAGTGGAAAGGGGTTAAAGCATGTGTGGTGAAGAAAAACAGAGTATAAAGATTGTCTGTTCAGAAGTGGTCTGGTGTATAAGACTATGAAATCGATTTGAAGCGACAATCACAACTTGTATACTGAAATAGTCAATAAGATTTTGCTGACTGCTGACGACGATAAGAGATTCGTGTTAGATGATAAAATAAGCACTTTGGCACTCGGACATTGGACTTTGGATATGATTAAGGATGATAGGATTCCAGAAAATCAAGAGGAATTAGACGGATTCAAGATTATGGAAGTCAATAGAGACATCGAGAGAGTTAGTTTAAAAAGAAAAGAAAATTTTTTTTAAAAAAATAACGTCATTTTAGTGAATTATAATAAAATAAATAAATAAAAAAAATATACACATTTATGAATACGAAAATAGAGATATCCATAGAAGGGTTGTCTTACCTAATGAACCCCTATCCAACATCGATCTGTCGAATGCGGCAAAGGATTTGAAAATCAAAGATTTTCTAGGCGTGTTTTTCAGAGTTGCCTTGCTGAAGAGAAGACCTCAACAATCGGAATGCAGAATTTTAAATCTGGACGATTTATCAGGTGAAGGCACTCACTGGGTGGCGTGGTTCAAAAATGGGAAGAAGAAGAATTATTTCGACAGCTACGGAATCTCACCACTGAAAGAAATAAAGAACTATTTCGATGAATCGATGGTTCGTTACAACACGGAACGAGTGCAATCGCCGGATCAAGTGTTTTGCAGTCACCTGTGTTGCTACATTCTCAAGAGATGGTCAGAAGGAGATCGTTTCAAGACATTCTCAATGATTTTCATTAGAGAGAGATATTTTTTTATACTATATATAAAGGTAAAAAATTTATTTTAAAAAAAACTTAATTGAATAAAAACAAAAAAAATAAAAATAAGTGAAATAATTCATTTTAATAAGCTGCGTTTGAAATATATTTTTTTAAACCAAAAAACCTCAAAACAACATGCCAGTCGATAAATTTGGTAGAAGTGATGATGAAAATCGACCCAAAAAGAAGAGGAAGACGCTTGAAGTTGGATGATGGTTACAACGTTTCCAACTTGGATGAAAGTTACGTTTGGAAATACGAACCTCGAGAGGAACCTTTCAACATGAACGATAAGAAGCTCTACAATCTTCCCATGCCGATGGATCTCGCAGATGCAGCGACTAAAAAATACGTCAACAGGGGGAACGCGGACTTCGAACGAATCATGCTAGATAATTACGTGGATAAAACCATGACCGATGATCTCAATCTGAAATCTAAACATATGAGGAATGTCGCGAATCCCATAGATTCCACCGATGTCGCGACCAAGAAATACGCAGAGGACTCTCATGCACGATTCAGTGAACATCTGAGAAGTAGATACATTCAGAAAACGATGCAATCGGAATTGAACGCCAATTCTAACAAGATAACGAACGTGGCCACTCCCACGAATCCCAAGGACGTCGCGACCAAACACTATGTAGATCTGGAACAGAGAAAGTCTGACAGATGAGAAATGAAATCGGATCTAAATGCGGGATTCAACAAGATATTGAATCTGTCGAAGATTGACGACACGGATGCAGACTCCACCACGGTCAACAAGGGCTACGTGGATTCGGCCATGATACAATCTCAAGAATATGTAGAATCACAAGTGGATGATCTCTACCTGAACAAACAATCTGGCGGAACCATGAAGGGTGGCATCAACATGAACGGTCACAATTTATTTGGTCTGGATCATGATCCTGAATTTGATTCCAGCGCAGTCAGCAGGAAGTACGTGGATGACAACTCAGTCTGGAGAAAAGGCGACATCATGGAAGGTAAACTAGATATGGGAGGACATGCGCTCACGAATCTACTGGATCCCGTGAACATGACGGACCCTGTACCCTGATTTCGGTGGTGGAGAAAATCAAATACGCTAGTCAATTGATCACCAGTGCGTTGGAGGAGGGAAAAGCTGAGTGGTCTTTCAGAAATGGAGGTGGTGGATCGCAACACGGTCAGGTGGGATATCCCATGCCGTTGGGAGGTGAAGTCATTCAAATGAGTCTGACTTCCACGGATTTGAATAACAGAGCGGTTGTCAATCTCATGGTGAACAGAGTAGAGAGCGATAAGAGATACAGTGTTGAAAAGACTGAGAATCAACACTCGAATGTTAGCACGTTCGGCATGCCTCTCAAAGTGAATGCTGGAGAGAGGATTAATTTCGTTATGAAAACCAATAATCCCAAAGCCGTCACTTCCGTGGTGAGCCTACTGATCGAACTAGATGCTCTGAACAAACAGTGAACGCGTGGAAATAATTAAATGAATAAATAATGAGTAATTAGTAAATACAAAAAAAAAAACAAAAAAAATAAAAAGTAATGAGATTTAGAAAGATGTTCAATCTCTCTAGATCTCATTACTTTATAATTTTTTTTTGTTTGTTTTATTTTAATACGTTATTTCTCATAATGTTTCATCTCGTGAAATTGGATTACCTATCTCGAAACATGCATTGACATCTATTTTAGCATTTCGAAGACATGTTATAAATTCTCGAAAAGCAGTCGGTCCTCTGTACTTCAACGTGTCTAAAAGTTTTCTGGTCTTATCTTCTATCAAGATTTTACTTCAATTTCGCGTCTCATATAATCGGTCAATATCAAAGGTTCTGTTTCGACTAAAGTGTCTAGAATTATTGCGAGCGAATCTTGCAAAATATTTTTAATCAAACCATGTCTGTTTCTTCTCAAGTATTCTCTTTCTTTATCATTCATTTTTGTAATTATTTTTTTAAATTTTTATTTATATATTTTTTTTCTTTCTTTCTTTTTTTCTTCACACACTTCTCTAATCGAATGATCATCATCTTATTTCCATCCGATTCAAATTGTAATTCTCTATCCGACAGGACCAGGGCAAAGGCCTTGGTTTTTCTCGGCATGTTCCTATCGAACTGCATCTTGATCTGAATGTCTAAGACACTACTCTTGGGTCGTTCGCTCTGTTTACTGATGTTGAATACGAACATGGGATACATCGACTTGTATTCACCGGGAGATATGTTAGGGTTGCTCATCAATTCGTCCAGACCGTGATACTTCTTTCTAAAACCCGCGACATCGCCACACAGTCTGCAGAAATCGTTCTTGTTGAACAACACGTTGTAATTGATTGCTGGATATCTTGTGGCGTTCAGAAACACTTGCATGTTTCTCAAATTGCAGTGATCAAACAGCGACGCATTCTTTTCTTGAGACCCATCCCTATCGGTCTGAAACGTGACCACGATGAAACGCGGTCTCTCAGAAGCGGCTTTCACGGTCAATCTCCAATCAAAGTGATTCGTGGAGAGCGGAATGCTAGCCATGTCGCACTGTCTCATTCTAAATCCCACGGGTAATTTACTCTTGGATTCTGTGATCTTGTAGAGATGCATTTTTTCCACGATCAAAGGCTGCACGTGCGGAACGAACCACGATATCTTGTGTAGAGTTAACTTAGCCACATCAATCGTGGGGAGTCTCACTATCGCGTCATCATTTCCCTTTCGAATCAATGTCAGATTGTGTTTGAATACGTACATGATCTTGTTGTAATCGTCCGCGAATCCGAAGATGTGTTTCAAAGGTATCCTGAATGAAAAGGTTCTTTTGGGTTTGGACGTCTTGACGACGTAGTCGAATATCGCGGCGGCGCTGGCGTTGGTGGGGCCGGCGTTGGCGGGGCCGATGGTGTCTTTCACCCACAACTGATTAAGTCCCCTGGATTTCGAAAAATCATCCGGACACGTCAAGAGTCCGAACATCGTGTTGGCATGACCAGGATGAAACACAGATTCTATCTCTTGTCCGGATAGCAAGTATTTTATATTACTGAATAGATGCATGATGCCATTATTGGCTAAAGTAACCGTGTCGTCATTGGCGTATTCGGTCCCATCTTTCTTGGTGAGACGTCCCTGCACCACTATGTAACTCTGGCTAGGATGAACAAATAGATTTTGGGTTTCGACGTTGATTCTTATCTCTCCCGCATTGTTCAAACTCATTCCAGTTATCAGTTCGTATTCGTGAACCTCGTATTCTTGAATACTTTCATCTTTCACTATGCTTTGTGCGATATCTAGTATATTTGTCATTTTTGAAGGTTTTTTTTTGTTTTTTGTTTATTAATTAGCTTGCTTTTTTTTTAAAAAAAATAGTCTTAATTATTTTTTTATTATTATTATTTTTTCTCTCCTTTATATATATATGTGTGTAAACAAGAAAATGTTAAAGAGAGTAAATAAAAAAACATTTTTGTTTATTAAAACTTCATCTTCTGCAATTGTTGTTTGTAAAACTTTCCAATGATCTCTTCGCCATCCAAAGCTTCAATTTCGTAAGTCACTGGTGGATCGGTGTGAAATATTCTGATTATCACGAAGATTTCCGAGGTCCATCGAGGAGTGTAACCCTTTTCGAAGTGCTTCTTATAAGCATAGATTCTCACTCGATCGCCGACCGCAAATTTCGGCAGTCTAGACTTCTTCCTGATCTTAGATCTCTCGGAATATAGATTCGCGTAGACCCGTTTTTTGTTTCGAGGATCGCTAGCTTCCGCGGGAGTCATCTTGATCGATCTGTGTCACGTGTTGTTGTAATCTTCAGCCAGACCGTTCAGAGCGTATATGTATTTCTTGTTCGAATTCGCCGTGAAGTACCTGTGCATCTTTTCCTTCATCGTTCGATTCCAATGTTCCACGACGCTGGCTTTCTCTTCGTTTTCGATCGAGTAGAGGTCGACTAATCAACGAACGTCCTTGTTGTAGAATTCCTTTCCCTTGTCCACCCACAATTTATTAGGTTTTCGAGAAGACGAGTCGAACACGCTCTTCAGAGCCTCGGCGACACAAGGTCCGATTTATTCGTCAAAGCTCTGATCCAACCATATTTGGAAAACACATTGATGACCGTTAATAGATATTTGATGCCCTCGTTCCACCTCAAAAACGATCTCATGTCAACCAAGTCGGTAGACCAAATGTCGTCCAGACCCTTTACGAACACCCTTCTCTTCCGAAATTTACACACCATGGGTTTGTGTAACTCCTCAACCAATTCCCTTGTCAATAATCGTTTCTTCTTCTTTTCCGAAGCACTTTTTTTTTTTGAATGCCCCATCCGAATCGACGATTTGCACCGATCACTTTGCCGACCAGCGAACGTTCTAACTTCTCTCTCCTGGTCAGATTCGATATGCCTCTCAATTTCGCCAACATGTTTTTATCGCAGATGTCATTGCGAGTCTTAGTGTCAGGATGTTCGGCGTAGCACAGATCTTGATCGTACGTGGTCATGTCCACCCTATTCACGGGTTTGCTCCAAGATTTAGGAGTCAGATCGGAGTTGAGTCTCTTGTTCAATTTCGTTCCAGGTCCCGTGAAACTGTGACCCGGCAGATACATTTCGAAAGGTAGATTATTGATCATTTTATTCACGACGCCTTTGCCTCTGCTCGTTTTTTTTTTATGAATCGAGTCTTGATCGAACCACACACATTGCAATTTCTGCAAAGCATCTGTCTGTCGTTTTTAATTCGTACTTCTCGAGAATTACCCATCTCGGTAACTCTCTTACCCTTTATGCAATACATTATTGAGGGTTATTTAAATTAATTTCGTATTTATTTTTTATTTTTTTTAGAAATTTAATATTTTTTTTAAAAATTTTGTTCTTATTATATATGTTGTTTTTTTTTCGATCACTTCTCTTGAGTTCTATCAACTTACCGAATTCCTCCCTGACCTCTTTCCTGCCCCTTTCCGTGAGAGAATCCTTCATCTCTTCCTTGATGATCTGATGAGTCTTGATTCTCACGGCTTCTTTCATAGCATCGTATTTCGTTTTCTCACTCAATATCGTGAAGTATTCTCCGTCTGATATCCTACCATCTTTCAATGCCATCGAGATCATTTTGGATATTGTATCAATCTTGGAGTTGGCCAACGTGAATCTTTTCATGTTTCCTAGCCTTCAGATATAATTTCCTACTCAAAAAGTTTCCGAGCGTGCTAAACAACAATCCGGCGGTGAGAGCCACTCCTTCTATGGTCAACACGATCGGAACGCCAACTGCGGTCGACAACAATCCGATGCCGGCCGCGTGTAAACCCATGGAAATCATGATGAGTGTCGTGTCGATCATGTTGACGAATTTCATGAGACGCGAATACTTCTTCTTGAGAGAACGACGAGAATCTCTCTCTCGAGTCAGATACAATTGGATTCTACAGATTTGATCGATGCGATACCGCTCTCCTCTTTCTTTTTCTTCTGGAGCCGTTGGCAAAATGCTGTTCGGCTTCTCATCCTCGTCGTCATCTAACGTCGGATACAATTTATTTCTGGTTCTCATTTTTTATGTTTTTTTTTCTTTCTAATATTAGATAAAAATTTATGTGTGTATTTATTTTTATTTTCTATTCTCCTTATTTATATCAATGAGAAAACTTAGACGTATGCTTCCTCCAACAATAATTTCAAGACGCATCCCTTGTCTTCTAAAGTCAGACTTCTATGTGCCAATTTCATTTCTTCCGAACCGGTGGGCTTATTTCGCCCTCTACAGAAGACTAATCTCCTCCAAAACTTGATCACGTCATCGATTCGAACGCATTCGAACGCCAGTTCGAAATACTTGACGACCACATCTTCCCTCTCCATCGTCAGACATGAATGATCCTCGTGATCGAAATCTAGATGATCCCGACACCCGATGCATCGTTCTAACAAGAGGCGACCTAGTTGTCCGTTCATGCAGAATGCATAGGCTCTCATCAGCATTTTTAAAAGAAATCTTGCTCTCATAATCTGGGAATCGTTCATGATTTACGTATATTTTATTATCTATTCAATTTGATATTTATTTTTTTAAGTAACTATTTATTTATATATTTTTTTCCCTCCTATATATATCAATCACTTTTTATTTCCTCTTGCGAATCTCGTGATTCTATTACGATTTACCTCAAAACTCATAACGATTTTTTATTTTTTACTCTCCGTCGTTTTTTTTTCGTTCGCGATCGATCGCACCACTGTCTAGACCACGCACATCATTCTAACAAGAGACGATTTAGTTGTTCGTTCACGCAGAATGCATAGGCTCTCATCAGCATTTTTATAAGAAACGATGTCCTCATAATCTGGGAATCGTTCACGATTTACGTATTTATTATCTATTTGATTTGATATTTATTTTTTAAATAACTATTTAATTATATATATTTTTTCTCCTATATCAATCACTTTTTATTTCCTCTTGTAAATCTCGCGATTCTATTACGATTCACCTCACAAAACTCGCGAGGATTTCACGTTTTCGTCAGTTCCCTCCAATGATTTCCTCGGCGATCGATCGCACACCGCGATGGCAAACGTGGAGAGACGATTTCCATCGGTTCTAATTTTCCAAACTCGGGTTTTTTTCTGTTTAGTTTGGAAAAAAAATCCTCGATGAGTAACTTCACTTTACACCCACTTCACGCCGTTGGCGAACGTCGAGAAAACGTTTTGAGATCGATTTTTCCTGTCCTAGAATCCTCAAATCGTTTTCACTGATCGGATCGCACCCTTGACCGTCTGAAACGCGATCGCGAACGTCCGTGTCTCAGAACTCTCAAAACGCATTTTTGATGCTGTCCTGGAACTCTCAGAGCGTTTTTTGTCGGCGTTCGCAACGATCGATCGAAGGTCTAATCCTCGATGGGAACGTCGAGAAAAATGTTTAAATTGATGTTTTCTTTGAATTTCGTACCTTTTCCTTCCGGGCGAATTCGCACTCGTTCGACAACGGCTGTTTGAAGGGTCTAGGACACGATAGGGATTTAAGACATCGTGTACAAACAACGTTTTTTACACTCTGTACACGATTTAACACTGAATCCATATGGAGTACACGTACATGTTTTTTGAAAAAATGTCCTGGTACTCTCCGTTTATACCTACTTATATATTATCACCATTATATGTATGTACAAAACGTTGTATCAGAGTCGAGCTCTTGGTTCTAAGGCTATATCTTGACAAGCCGTAGACACACAGCCTTAGAAACAAGCGTGAGGCTCTGATACAACATTTTGTATATACACATAATGGTGGTGATGGATTTATCTTACAATTCTTAACAAAAATAACCTAACCCTTTGAGACTTTAAATATCCTGACGTCCAAACGTCACTGGGAATTCAGTTTCTTCAACGTTTTTCAAAATGCGACGTCAAACGTCGGAAGGTACAAATAAATAGACAATAGTTCATTGCTTGGAGTAACGTACGGTGTTTATTCTCGAGTGGGATGCGGAAGGTTATTTTCACGAGGCGCTAGCCGAG
Organism: Pictodentalium vernedei; assembly: GCA_031216915.1. Taxonomy (NCBI): domain Eukaryota; kingdom Metazoa; phylum Mollusca; class Scaphopoda; order Dentaliida; family Dentaliidae; genus Pictodentalium; species Pictodentalium vernedei. The sequence continues at coordinate 540,010,226 of CM062295.1, read as the reverse complement.
TGAAAATAATCCCCGCATCCCACGAGAGAATAAACACCGTACGTTACTCCAAGCAGTGAACTATTGTGTTTATTATATTTCCCTGATAATATCTGCAACACAAATACCCCTCTTGCGTCATCCAAGAGCAGTTTCCCAAGGTCGCTCAATTTGTTTTGACGGTTAGAAAAATCGGCGCATGAACACAAAAACATGAATGAATGAACTGATAATATGACGTCATCAGAAAGGAATGCAATGACGCTCGTTTTCAAATGGAAGTTCAAATGACGTGAGATATGAACTTATGAAGGAAATCAACACATTTTAAAGAAATAATTCAATCAGTCACCATGAATGAGTAGTCATATTCAACTTCTTATAACTTTGTGTGGATCTGTACATAGTTATTGTTCGCTGTCAGTTGGAATATCAAGCACAATATTTGTCGAAGTGGATTGAGTGTTATCGCAGGATTTTGAGGCGGAACAACTGCAATGGTTGATCACAATGTTTATGGTTGGATTGTTTATTGTGCTCGTTCCGAATATATTCTCAAGATGTTGTTGGATCATAGAATTTGAGGTGCTCGATAGTTGGTTGGAAGTTATGGCATTCGTAGAAGATTGTGCAGTTGTACTTTGGGAACGGCTTGAAGTTGATGTCGTTGACAAACTCGATACAGTTGTTATCGGAATTTGTGGCTGAATCTGTAAATTCGATTCGCGCGAAGTTGATTCATTTGAGAGAATAGATGAGATGTTTCTTTCCTGGTGAGTATTTATTCTTGAGTAGTTGTTTATACTGTTGATATTTTTATGTCCCGATATTTGGACAATGTGGTTTGGAGGTACATCTGCGTCACCCAATTTCTGAATAAGATGCTTACGAGAACTATGATTTGTCAATCGCTTTTCAGAAGGCAACCCATCGTCAGTTTTCATATTAGACATGAACTTGTAGATTTGGTTTATGCCCAGGCGTTGGTTTTTGAACCATTTTTGTCCCTTCTCAAAATAAGAATTTTGATCGATTTGTTTCTGCGTTTCAGCCATAATTGAAATGTAAAATGGAGAGCCTGGCTCTCGCATTCCCGATGGACGTTTCTCCCTGTACAATTCATAAATACGTACTGGATTTCTTTCCGGCACTGAAGTTTCATATGCTTTTGGTTTTATCGTTCGCGTATTTTGAGGATTTTCGCCGTTGCGGGTTTTTGTGTGTCTCTCGTCCACTACTAGACATTTTCGCCCTGTTTCGTCTTGACCAACGCTAACGTCTCCCCATACCAGATCATACTGCTCCTTCCCTCCACGCATACCACAATGCATAGTAAATGTTAGCCACAATGAGTTCAATATAGATTTCGGTGAGTACGGCCCCAAAACTTTCTTCTCATAAAGCATATCAATTTCAGTATCAGTTATTTCTTCGGCAGCATTTGGTTTATTGCCCTTCCCCAACGATTTCAACTGCTTCGGCTTTATTTTAAGGGCTTCTCTGGCCTTTGCAAATTTTGAGTCTGAAATAATACATTTGCTGTAATTGGCATTTTTCAAGTGACGACTGATACTTGAATACAAAGCTCTAAGTGTGGAAGGTTCATACTCCCTGCCATCCTTGCGCCGTACTGATACTAGAAAGTGAGAAATGTAATCGCACAAATCACTGGGGTCAATGTCCGCTATTTCTCCGGTGTAACTGTACTTTGCTTTAAGAAATTGCTGGAACAATCGGATATCCAAAAGAGTTTTCTTCATCGTATTTTTGTTTTGATTTTGAACAATGAAATCAGTCAGTTCGCCATCGTCCATCATTTCGAATCGACCAAATTCCACTGACGCGCCCTCGGTTGAAGAAATAATGTCACCACAGGTTGCTCCAATAACATCATCTTCCCCAGTGGAATACGGTTGAAATAATTCCAAAAGAAACTCGTCATCTATCGTATCTAGAAGTTTCACATTCGATGCAAATGCAGCCATTTCTGAACCACTCGGTATGAAAACAAAGCAGACGTAAACTCGCAACAGCGTAACTTGCCGTAAGGGGAATAATCCAACATGCTGACGTCATTGATAGTAAAATAGTCCGTCATGACTGGGAGTAGGATATCGCCGTGGGAGTTGAATAACACTTTCGAGGTCGTGGGAGTAGGATATGGTTTTTATTTACAAAGGAAAAAGCTGTAGAAATATAATAACAAGATATTTTTCACATTAGTGATTATCTGGTTGGGGGCTGAATTATTTTTGGTGGTCTGAATCTGTTATTCAAAACTTGTTTATTACAAATTATTGGAGAGTGCCGCTATGCACTCTCCAATAATTTGTAATAAAACAAATTTATATAAACAAATTTTTATTTGTGTTTGACTGAATATGAAATATAAGCAAGGAAAGTGTTGGCTTTTGCTCTGGTATCCTCATTTTTTGAAATCCTTAATCGTGGCTTCTTGCACTCAGTCAGTTAAGAAGTCTTGACAGCGGGATTATGTTAGTATTGTACATTTGGTTCAAAGGTTATCACTGAGCACTATTCGGGAGAAAATAGGAATTTGAGGTTAAACTTTAAAAAATCGTAAAATAATAACAAAACAAATGACCACAAAGCATCAACGTGCTGTTTGGTTTCGTCATAACACGTACAAAAATATCAAAGGGTTAATACTTTATCTAACGAACTGGCTGATTCCTCCCACGTAATTAACAAACTGATAGTTGAAAAAAGCCCGTTCCAATGAGGGGGGTCACATGATATGGTTTTGCTGAAATTTTTTGAAAGTGTTTTTTTTAGAAAAAGTAATTAAAATAATATATTGTGATATTATGTGCGTTGAGAAAAGGGTAAACTATCATTTTATTTTCAGATTTTATCTTCAAAGTCGGCGGATGCTTGAACTTTTGCGATCCCCGGATAAACTTATTAAGCGCGCGTATGTCAAACATTCACAAAAGAATGTGCGCTTTAACAGCACAACAGCATGTTGTTTCCGCTTGAATGCTTCCAGTGATTTCCAGTGATTTATTTATTTATTAGGGTATAGCGACACTTTAACGGCCAAGGTTATATCGTGTCGGTGACAGTTTTACGGGTGGAGGAAGCCGAAGTACCCGGTGAGAATCACCGAGCAACGACGAGCAGCTGCCAGCTCTCCAACATCTAGCAATTAATGTTACGTACTGGTATTTTCAGTGGTAAAAAAACAAGACTACATTTATTGTATCGAAATTTCAATAAATAATTGTCACTGATAATACCATTAACTGCTACGTTTATGTCTGTTTTTCTCTGTTACTTCGCACTGCAGCACAGGCAGATTTAGACATGCTCACCATTGGCGTGAAGTACGCCTTAGTACACGGCGTCATCGTGCCCCCATGTGGACAATCGGGGTTAAGTGCCTTGCCCAAGGACACAACGCGGGAGTTCGAATCGATCGCTCAGACAGACACCCATCCAAGGACTAACCGGGCTCGACGTTGCTTAACGTCGGTGATCTGACAAGAACCGGTCACTGCAACGCCACCGCGCCCCCACCGCAAACAATGGTCTTTAGTTCTGAACAATAGCTATTGTATTCCACGTATTGGCACTCCCAGTGAGATAACCTGAAAACCAAGAGTGAGCAACCCCTCTAATTCCATAAAATTCCAGTTTGTTTAGTAATATATCGTGACGTATAGTGTCAAATGCTTTCGAGAAGTCAATAAATACTGATAAAATAGAGTCCTTTGTAGGTTTGTCGTTATTTTCAGTCACATACTGGAGTAGATGCAAAATTGGATGTAAGGTTGAGTGCTTTTTACGAAAACCATACTGATGTTTGTAAAAAATATCGAAACGATTTAAAAAACTTGTTAGTCTAGTACACATTATCTTTTCCAGTATTTTTGAGAACGCGGGTAGAATACTTATTGGTCTATAGTTGCCAAACTCTTGCTCGTTGCCACATTTGTAGATTGGTATGACCTTAGCTAATTTCATTTTGTCTTTCTCGACGATGATATGTTGTAAGTGGCTAGCTTTGTGGCGCGTGCATTTCCTAGTAGCGGTAATTCTCGCACCCGGTTCTGTTTTTCAGCTATAATCCTGAGTAATATTTCAACTGCATCATCAAGGCATGCCTTAATGATGTAGCCGGAATATATATTTTATCAGTCGAGACTTCAGTCATCACTGTTCTATCAAATGGAGTTTACAGCCCCCTACCCTTAATTCGTCATCAGAAACGCCCGATTCGATTCGAGGTTCGATTCGATTCCTAATATTAGACCCGATTCGCTTCGAGATTCGATTCAAATCTAAAATATGTGATTCGTCGGGCCCTAATTTAGTAAATATTAATCCTCTTAAAGTCAACTTCGTGGTAAACAAAATGTTGTTCGAATCATCAAAACATTGCAATATCACAACAATTCTTATAAATCACATCCTAAACGAAATTCAAGATCCTGTTAAACATACTATTAATAACTCTCTCATCCGCTTGGACGAAAACTGCAAAGATGCTGCCAATTTTCCAAATTGGTGACGTGATCTGTTTTACTAATTATAGACCTATCGGTTCACTTCTCGTATTTTCCAAAGTTTTTGAAAAGCTCATGCCGATTAGACTTGTAAATTTCTAAGTCAGATTTGATAATATATACCCTCACCCATAGGGATACAAACAACATCGTAGTACAATTCAGTCTTCAATTCTTAATATTTATTTATTTATTGGTATTTAAGGTCACATATTTCTGAAAAATGGTTAATCGTGACCACAACATCAAGTCCAGGCAATCGTTTATACCCATGTTGACAATCTTAGAGGACTTCCACCCCAGGCATTGGTGACCGGGTTTTATTTTACCAATACAACGAAGCTTGTTTCCCACAGTAAACAGACATTGCTTCACTGTCGGGGGTTCGCACGGGGTCTTTATTCCTCAAACGTTCCGCAACAGAAAACAGACAAGGTAAAGATAGAACTTTAGCTTTGATCATGAAATTATATTGGTAAAATAGAAGGGTGTGGCATCATAAGTCCCTCTTACTGTTGGTTTAGAAGTTTTAAGTCAAACCGATCTCAGAAAATATAAATCGGACGTGGTGTTCCTCAGGGCTCGATTCTAACACCGGTTCTATTTCATTATACATCGGTGACGTCACTAACTCAATCTCGCTGAATCTTTCACCTTCCCCCGATGACACCACTGTACATTGCTACAGCTACGATAATAATCATTTATCTACCCACTTTACCGAGGAACATACATTGTACTGAACCCAAATAAAAAAGTAACAATGAGGCCAAATAAAAATGCATTTGGTTCTCAAACAATTATTTTTTCAAATCAATGAGCGATAGAGGCTTTTATGATTATTTTAGTTTTTTATTTGTTAACTGGTTGAGATCGAAGCCCGCATTTTGGCTCCATTCTTAAGTGTAGGTACAACAACTTGAAGATACCGTATTCTGTGCATTGATTCAAATTATCTCTCAAGTGAATTTATTTCATCTGCATGCATTTGCCTTGTTACAATTAATGGGCGATGGCCTATAGGCACTATCCTATATATTTTAACAAGGTAAAGGCATTTGAAAAAATCTGGCAACCAAGTAACTTTTAGCACTTAATATGTTAATAAAGAAATATCAAATACATTTGTCTTTAGTTTTATAATGCATTTTGTCGAAATATAAATACTGTCCGCATAAAATGCCAGTTATTTTCCGCAGAACATAACACACCGGTTTAACTCCTTGCAAGCTGCTGGCAGTTGTTCCTGCCCAGGACAGGCTTTCTCTTGCCACTGAACTAAGTATAATTTGGGCAAATTTTGCCCAATTTTCTCCATGTAAATAAAATGTATTTTTTTCAACAATTATTTCTTGAGTTAAATATAGATTAATTTTTCCTCAAATCTAGTCATGGCTGCTTGTGAGCAGCCATGACTAGATTTAATGAAAAATATCGTGAAAATACGCAGCGGATTAAGAGTTGAAGTTTCACAATTTCATACTGATTTTGCAATACACTGCAAGTCAATAAAAACGTTCAACGAGAGGGGCTAATATCATTGTGTGATTGCCTGAGAACCAAAACCCTTTTAGCTTAATTTTTATCAAGAGTGAAAAATAAATAAATAACTAACCAAACAATAAACAAGGTTGGGACACCGAAAGAGAAAAAAAACACTGAAATTTCTGAGAATAAACATTGACGAACATTGGTCCTACACGTTCAAATATATTTATGCTCAAAAATAGCACGGGGAAACAGAACAGTTTTTTCCACACTGAATCACGAAGAATCTTTACCTGTGCTCTTATACTCAGTCAATTGTTTATACGGATTTCTGAGTCGAGGTAACCCTCAGGTAAAAGAAAAAAAACCCAGTAATTATGCACAAGCCATCATTAAGAATAATCAATAATACAAATATATAATGCCCGGGAAAATTCTCTAATCTCGACGAAAGAAAGAACACTTATGGCTGATCACTTCGTCACCTGAGTGCTAGAATGTTCTATTTCCCCATGGGACATAGAAATATCTGGCACTCAGGCGACGACTTGTTCAAACTAGATGCTTCCCTTCTCATCTTTGACGGAATGGTAGATTACCGGTGTCCTTTAATGATATCTTCAGTATTTCTGTATTGCAGACAATGCATCGGGCCTCTTACATAAAAAGAAAACGCGGAGCAGATACGCAAAAAAAAACTTACTTTATGTACACATTTCCGAGAATCTGTAACGCTCTAGACACTACAACGCACAATATCAGAACAGAGACATATTTAAGACAGCTTTGTCTTCTAAATTTCTTTTCACCTTACCAAACCGATGTTCACTGTAATAATCCCCATTGTCCTGTTTAAACATTGGAACTGTATACACTACTGGATATACTCGACCAGCAAAAACTTCAATAGGCTACAAATAATAGGCAATACACCCTAACTCGTCTCGTCAGGAAAACTGACCTCCAGTAAAGTTATCTCCCCTGAAATTATTAGACGGGCGAGAAAGGTCCAATTAAAAAGCATGCAGATGTTGAGAAAATACCTATAACAGTATGCAATACAGCGACGTTTCCCTTTGTTACTTTTAATAAACGAAAACAACAGACAGCTGTCTGTTGTTTTCGTTTATTAAAAGTTACAAACGGAAACTTGGCTTTTATGACAAGCTAATTAGAAGCAACTAAGTAGCCGTCCATTTAGGCTCTTTGTTTAGCGAATGTGTTTTTATTCTTCCCAGGAAATACAATTTGAAATCTTACCTCCTAGACTATAAAATGAATGGAATATATTGGACCAAGATATTCGGCAAGCCTCATGGTAAATATTTTCCTCCCGGGTGAGATTTCCCCACCCCCACCTCACACCACAGGAGGATACTATTAACCTTGACAACGTCGGACGCAGATAACCGTCGGTGAGTGTTGCACGCTTGTATTCTTATATTCGAGCTTATCACGACGTAGAACCTTGTTATAATTCGACCTAATCAAAGACGATATCAACTAAGCAATCTCCCATACTACTAAACAATTACGAACCACCAAACCTAAACCAAACAATAATGATATCCTCATCTCCGTAACAGAGATGCATCATAAGCAACGCGGAGCTCAACCATTTATCACGCCCAATGGATCAATTTTGAAAGGCAGTCTCTACATGAAACTATCAGGATGATCAAATTTAAAACCCAAAAGCCGAAACGAAACCTGGAAATAAAGGGCTGATATCGTAACCCGCGGTAGGTAACACTACATAGGATGGTGGTCACCATGGAAAATGGTATTGGATGTTTTCCCGCCTTCTCTTTACTTCTTCCGCTGTTTTTACTTCGTCAGTCATTCTGTTTTACATATTAACCTTTTACCCAACGGACGCCCAAAACCGTCCAGCGCTAGTCACAAAAAATCGCCAGTTAATTTCCATTATTTTTTGTCATTTTTTTTGTCTCAAAAACATAGGTTATGACCCCTCTTTGGAACGAGCTCATCGAGCTCGATCCAAAGAGGGGTCATAACCCATGTTTTTGAGACAAAAAATGGAAAGAAATATTTATTCAAGAAATTTGTTTGCAAGTGTCGTCTGCTTTTCATGTTAGGTAAAGGGTTAACGGGATTTTCGCTATATAAATAGGGAAATCGCAGGTTAGTTGTTGCTATTTATTTTGGCGGAAATTCCATTAAGATGGAAACTCATGCCCTTCTATTCATATGTGAATGAAATACTCAATCTTTGTTCCGAAAGCCGAAAGCCTGTCAAGTCCTTCTTGTAAAACAAGCTTAGCAATTTAATAAAGTTATGTTGCATTACTTTGTCGTACCATGCAGTTCGTTCGCGCATTTTACAATTGACATCACCAATACGTAACCTAAACGGTGGTTCGCGGGTTTTTTTCCAGGTCTGCGAATCTCAAACAAATTCTGACAAGTGCCAAGTTTGAGGGAAGCACGGCCACCAGAACGGTCACTAAATGCAAGGACAAACGGTGCAAAACGTCTCATGTAATTAGATGTAATTATCGAGGCCGGATTCATACAGGTTTGACAATTCAGACTGAGATTTCATTGAGGAGAGTACCCTCTAATGTGGATCCAGAAGCATTATCTATGTTCTAGAATGATCGTCCCGCCGCGAAAACTACATCTGAAAAGTCACTATCACATGGAATAGATAAGTATTCAAAACAACTAATCAAGGATGCAAGAGTGTGACAACTCTTCATGGTGCAAGCATTTTTCCCCTGGTTTCAAACGTTTTCCGTTCTTCCAATGCAATGATAAATGGGCCTTCCTGCCGAAAGAAAAGTCTTTTATAGACAAACTCAGACCAACCTTGAATCGCCACTAAACTCCACGTGAGGCCACTTTTTGAAACGGTGGGATTATCCTACTTTTGCCTTCAACTTGGTGCTGTGAATTTCCGTCATTTCAACTATGGCGCCTTGGAGGGCGACGCCGCATAAAACATTGCCCCCATCGAAATGGTCGTGTTTATTGTGCATTTATTGGGACGTTTGGAAATTACTTTGTTCTACCGTATGACTGAATTATTTCTGAACCTGAATACAAATTTAGTGTTCATCATGTCGCTGGCTCGACCACTTTTAAATCGTTCGTCAAAGGATAATCAGGCTGAAAAAATAAAAACAGTATGGAACTATTATAACTCTGTAACCGTTTGGATCGTGGTGGTATATTCTATGCCAGTTCAGAGCAATTAACTGGTAGAGTCTATATTCAGTACTTGGATGAAGACCAAGCAAAATGTTCATTACTCTACCACACGCATTCACTGAAAAACTATTTACTTTACGAGTTCAGGTCGTATCACGATCCAAACCCAGAGAGGAGACCTTTCGTGTTCAAAGGGTGAAGTAAACCTCTACCAGTAGGTTCTCAGTTCATTATTGAAACGAAACTCTCAAAATTAAGATGGCCTACGTCCCTGAAGACTAATTAACGCAAGCCTAAAAGGTTTTCAGAAAACCAGGCAGCATCATCGATGTACCCACGCAATCTACCTGTGCTAATGATTATCTAACTAAACTCTCAAAATAAAAAAAAAAATGACTCCACTTCCCAGAAAAATAATTGCCGGAAACTAAACATTTTTTTTGGAAACACGGAGGTCTAACTAGGTACCCACTGGTATTGGTTGTTATCAATAACTTATCACTGTAACTTTCATTACAGCCCGCTGCACAAAGTTTTCAGAATAATTACTTTAACACTTAGCTGCGGAAAGCGACTACTGTCACCTATTTTATGCTGATTATCTGTACGTTCTGGTATGCGCAGATCTAACCTACCATCTGATTAATTGTTGGAAATGGCTCAGAGAACCCTTTCCAACAATTAATCAGATGATAGAGTTTCAGGTATGTCATAAATCTTATTAAACGACCTCTCATACACGCGTGCATAGAGGTCCTCCATATATGGCTAAAGTGGGCGTGGCAGTAAAAGACTGCTGTAAATGCCTGGCTCTACATAACGGGCGGCTGTCGGGTACACTTCGTGTACTTACTGACATTGAAGAACCCTTCGAACTGGGATTTTGGTCTCTGCTGTTACAGTAATTAACCCTTTACCTAACATGAAAAGCAGACGACACTTGAAAAAAAAATTCTTGAATAACTAATTTTTTTCATTTTTTGTCTCAAAAACATAGGTTATGACCCCTCATTGGAACGAGCTCGACGAGCTCGTTCCAATGAGAGGTCACAACCTATGTTTTTCAGACAAAAAATGAAAAAAATAATGAAAATTGGCGATTTTTGAGAATAACGCTAACCGGTTTTGGCCGTTACGTTGGGTAAAGGGTTAATTGAATTATTGGATTTAAAATTAACTAATTATTGTAGCTCTAATTCCTATGTCGGCTAATAGATTAACGAATGAGTGGTCCTAACTATTGACTCGGGACTGAGGAGTATACCGACAATAATGGACAACAGTGACCCCGTATTTATTCAATATACTGACGGTATATTAATATCACTGTCCGCTATTTTGTTTTTATACCCCTAAAAATCGCAGTCTGAATTTTGCCATTTGATTTTTTAGAAAGCTTTTTTTCAGTTGAAAGCGCCGGGAAGTAGGCAGAATTATCAATGCTCTGAAAAATATCGAAGGTAATAAATCAATTATTTTTTGGCGATCAATGGGATATTGGATTACTCCCCTTGCATTGCATCATTACTCGTCTTCTTTTGTCGACAAATGAATGCCCATAGGAAAATTTAACGAAAATATGAACGATTTGCAAACGCTTCGTAGGCTGGCATAACAAATATATGAGGCTTAGCGAGAACAATATTAAGCTCGGCTAAAGCTGCTCCTATTATTGGTATCCAATCGCCTCATGTTATATATATGCTACTGAACTGTCGTGGAATGTTCCACCAGGGTTCAAATGGTTAAAATGGGGTCTAATAAGTAATGAGTGAAGATGTGGTATGACATTTCTGAACATAATTCACTAACATCGATCTATTCGTATTAGGCAAACAATTAATGAAACACAGGAGAAATTAATTAGGAAATAAACGTCTCTTGTTTCGTTAGATATTTGGGAATTTGACTGTTGAAAAACATTTGTTAACCCTTTACCCAACGCAGACGATACCAAAATTTACTATTTTAAATATCATTTTTTCAAATTTTTCCAAAAATTTCAACAAAACCATATCATGTGACCCCTCTTTGGAAGGAGCTCGTTCCAACGAGGGATCACATGATATGGTTTTGTTGAAACTTTTTGTAAAATAATATTTTTTCAACTGCTGAATTTGCATATTACGTGGTCGGATGTGAGTGATTCCTTGGGTAAAGAGCTCAAATTAATAGTCAGATCACCAAATGTCTAACGAAACAAGAGACATTTATCCCCATTGTAATCTCTGTTATGGTTTAAAGTGAAAAAAATTCCAAACCTATTTTATTTGAAGAAAAACAATAAAAAAATGTAATTTTCGATTTCGGTCAGTTTGCCATGGTCGAATTTACAAGGTGAACTTCAAAGTATGGACGCTAACAACCGTTGCCATAGAAAACAACCTCCGGGGTGTGATCGATCTGTTACAGGGGCGGTTAGCGGCGTTGCTCGCGCGTAGTACAGACATGCTCTACTTGACCCGCCTCCGGAAATTAGAGCACAGTAAGAGTGAATTTACCTGAGATTAGAGCACGGAGCCGACCGGCTCTCAGCCAATCAAAGTACGGGTTCATAATGAACAAGGAAGTTAACTGATGAATTACAATTCAATTGTACTTCTGAAAGTGTTACGTCGTCACGCTGACGATTGACACCACGCGTTTATTAGAAATGCTGCGGACGGTATGTCCGTAATCTGCTATTTGATGATTGCTATGTTATTGTAGCGGTCGAGGTATAAAGGTATAAAGGCCATTTACCAACCAGCCTGGTTGGTCCGGATCTCTTAGTTTCGTGGTAAATCGGTCGCTTTGTGTGCTAGAGGTTGACGGTTCGAACCCCGGCTCCCGAACTTATCTCTCCTCCTGTTACATTTGTCGTGACAGGGGAGAACAGAAACTAGTCTGATATTTTGACCTCCTTCCGATGTTAACAGATTTTTTTTCTTAGCTATCGTGTAGACAAATTACGTAACATAAATATTGTAGTAGTGTAATAAAAAGTCAGATCATGTGGACTCCACGGGAATTGCCGTGTTAGTTATTAATTCTGTGGGCAAGTAGGTAGCATGCCCACGGTCTAGAAAAATCTCTGTCCACAGAAATTTATGTGGGCAGTTGAAAGGTAATTTGCCCACGGTTTTTCACAACCACTGTGGACATGTGGAAAAGTGACTGCCCACGGCGACTGTACTGTATATTAAAAATTGAACCAGCCATTAGGCTGCACATCGAATGCGGAGAGGTTGAGTTTTCTACGCTGTTGACATTCATAGCTTTGAGTTCTATGTCGGTTTTAACTTTTTTGTAGTGGGGACAGCCCCGATAATTGCTTGGGTGTTGCCCGTTGCAATTTGGGCATTTCAGTGTTGAAACCTTGCATGACTTTGTTAAATGTTTTTCGCCGCATTTCATGCAACGCAACTCTCCTTTGCATTTGTTCGACAAATGGCCAAATTTCTGGCATTTATGACACTGTGTGGGCTGAGGCAAAACACGATACTCCTCCTTGTCCGTTAATACAAACACCTTTGCTAATGAAGTTTAGTTTTATGGCCCTATTGGGGCATTTTACTTTAATTTTCCACGTAAGGTTGCATGTAGCCTTAGATTTTAGTCTGTCCCACGGGTATCCCGACAGGGCTACATCAATATCCCCATCATTAGTCTTTGTGTGAACCCTTGTGACGACTACGCAAGGGTTTTGCAGTGGTCGATGCTGTTCTTTATTCGTTTGGTGTTTGGCTGTATTTTCCTTTTGGGGTCGTTTAGAAAGGGCTCTTGTCGGCGAACGATACACCACTGTCAGTGGTGAATGTTGGCGTCGCCGCTATCGTTTCCGTTGCGTTACTGTCCGCCGATTTCCCATCATTATTGATCTCCGCACTGGTTGTTACTACTGTAACATCCATGGTTCCTATGTCTCAACGACAACAACACCCGGGTTATCGGTGTCTGTCGACGCTTTCCGGGTTTTCTTGGCCACCGTTCCTATTTCCAGAGGCTCACCATTTTCTTGGAAGTCTGTATCCAATTTCTTTTTCGGTCGTGGCGTAATCTGATTAACCACATCACAGGTGGTAACAGTAGTTGCCTCTTGCTCTATGAGCGTACGCAACCAGTTATCTTGACTGGCAGTAACGAGTTCCGGGCCCTGATTTGGAGGTACCTCCAAGGAGATGGCGTGCATAGGTCTCCCCATCTCAGTGGTATTATCTATAAAAGACGAACCGTGTGTAAGATTAGTTTTGTCCACCATCCCCTTGCTAGGATTAGGTTTTGAAAAACAAAATTACACAAGAGTGCACAGAAATGGTATAGAGAACAATAGGCTTTGTTAATATTCGAGAACAATAGGCTTTGTCAATATCCGAGAACAATAGGCTTTGTTAATATCCGAGTTTTCACCTCGTGTCATATTATAAATAGCTGAACTGAGTGAACTCACTTGAGCCCACTAATATAATAATAACTCTTTGGCAAGCCGCTGATTTGTCGCGGTTGTCGTACGAGAAGGCCTTGGTTACCCCTGTACTCCCAACTGCCTCCCTATTCCCATGCTTCTCCTCTCCTCCCAACACTCGGAGACGAACTGCTTGATGACATCCCTTGCCCCATTCTTCCCAATCTCTCCGATTAGCATATTAACCCTCTCCTTTGAGTCTCCCCCTAACCACATGTCCTTCATTCTCCCATCCCACTTCCCCATTATACTCCCAGCGAATCTTACTCTTTTAGACTGGTACTTTGGGCATTCTAGAAGAAAGTGTTCCAGGGTCTCCACCATGTCCAAATTACACATCTGGCACTCCTTTGCACTGTCTTTCCCAATTTTTCCCCTCGTCTTGAACAACAGTGACCCCCCAAATGTACAGTCAAGGTACTCTTCAAACCCTGGCTTCTCTTTGTCACGCAGGCCACCCAAAGACCTCTTTGATTTGACCCATCTCGCCAATTACGGTTACAATCCTCTCTGACGATTTTTTACCCTGGTTAGCCCCCACGTCCAGATCCGAGATCTTCAATGAGTAGTTCTCTACTAGCTCCCTCACTTGGACCATCCACCCAGTCTTGATATTTGAGTTGAAAATTCTCAGGAACATCACCTTACACTGTCGGCTGTCGGGGAGATTTACCAAATAATTAAGATAACCGAGTTTCAACAGGTCTATCCTGTCCTTTATCCTCATCAACCCAAGCTCACCCCTGATTGCTTCTAGCGCTGCGGTATTACTCGACCCGTTATCCATCGGCCTGCATCGTTTTTCAGGATTTCCAAGCTCTTCACGGCCGTCTGGTTTAGGGGTACCACCTCCGTACCGTATGTTATACTTGGCAAACCCACCATTTCCCAAATGGTTTTCCCCACGAAAACCTTATTGAAACTGTTTCTCCCTATAAGTATCATTTGGTTAAGGATTCGCTTCCACTTCAGAATCAATTTATTTGTGTGGTTTCGGTAGATGCCTCTTCGATGGGGGATGGAAGGTGGTGGGTAGTAGGAAGCGGACTTTTGACGTGGATAGTGGGTCGTTTGGGAATAGGGAGGTGCGTCGGATTGAGGGTGGGGAGAAGTAGAGGCTAGAGTGTCAAATCTCCAGGTTAGTAGTGTGAGTCGGGGGGGCCAAAAGGCGTATTCGTTTAGAATCGGATTGTGAGGGAGATCGCGATGACTATGTGGCGTCTGTCAGGGAAGGAGTCAGAGGGAAGGTTAGGAAGGTGGTAAACGAGGACAAGGAGGCTTGTAGTGGGTGTGGGCAAAAAGTGGAGTGCAGTGTCCAAAATAGATTCAGTGTGTTAGGTAATTTCGAGAATTTTGAGGAGCAGGTGGGGTCTGAAGAGGTGGAGGTAGGCTTGGAGGTTAGTGTGGCGGAGTGCAAGACTGCGAGTCGGTCTAGTGGGGACAGAGGTGGTGACAGGGATAGTAGGACAGGAAAGAGGCAGTTGGTGGTTGCAGGGAGTAGTATAGTGCGGGGTTAGATAGGGTGGTGTGTGGCCCGACAGTGTCAACAGGACCAATTTGTGCTTTCCGGGGGCTAGGGTGGAGGACCTAAGGAACAGAGTGGGTGGATTAGTAAAGGGCTCAGGCCCAGACCCAGTGGTTGTTGTACACGTGGGGACCAACAATATCAGGGAGAGAAAATCAGTTCAGCTTATTGATACTTACAAGGACTTAATAACTCAACTGAATGCCAAGAATGCACAGGTAGTGGTTTCGGGGCTTCTCCCAGTACTGGGTGATGGCGGCGAGCGTAATTCGCGGATCATTGGGGCCAATGAGGAATTGGGGGAGTATTGTAAGGAACTTGGGATACCCTTTGTAGACAATTGGGGATCATTTTGGGGCAGAAAGGACCTATATGGAAGGGATGGCCTCCATCTTAGCCCAAGGGGTTCAGAGGTTTTAGGAAGAAATATGTTGCAGGTGGTGGAGCCTTTTTTGGTATAGGGAGGGGAGGGGGGACAGAGAAGGGGGGAATGAAGAGAGGAAATGTGGTCCGAACCATAGTTGTAAAGAATGGGATAAGGGGGATAAGGAAAAGGGACCAAAATCCACTTCAATAGGTATAGCATCCCAAGGAAAGCACAGATACACAACATAGGATATACAAACATACAGGGACTAGATAATAATGGGACCAGTAGGCGGAAGCCAATGAATCTTGATACCCTGAAAGTGGGTTACAGCAACATCCAGGGTCTCCACCGGAAAGTAATTGAAATTGCTACATTGATTGAGGCAGAGGAGTTTGACGTCATGGGCTTAAGCGAAACGTGGATAAGACACGAGGAACAGGTAGACCAAGTAAGGTGGTGCGTGTGGATAGGTGTAGGGCGAACGGAAGGCCAGGAAAACGCCAAATTAAAGTATTTCTGAAGATCATGTGTTTATAAGAAATAAAATATACTCTTATGGTATTGAAACACGTAAAAACACAATTTACAACCACTTTGACACTGTTTAAACTCAACACCCCCGAGAGGATTTCAGAACGACCAAATTCAGAAATATCTGCGTTTAGATCAGAGGATCTGTACGGGTGAAAAGCAGTCTCATTTCAATACGACTCTTTCCTTTCTCACTCACTTCATTCGTCGTTTTGGGAGCATGGATGTAGTTGGCAAGTTGGTCTTTTGTGTCGATATGGCGCAAACCAACACAAATCGTAAATGCATACAGTCAGCTTGTTAATAGTTGTAATGGAAAAGTATGCCGTGGGAACTGGTCTGATCATTATTGTAGCCGGTGTGGGGGGGGGGGGGGGGGGGTTGGGGCAGGGGCGTGAACGTAGATAACTTTTTACAATTACCATCCTAAAAATTCTGAATTCCGGTCTGCGTAGGAGTTTCAACTGAGAAAAATTACCTACGGCATACACACCTAACGTTCCATTGAGGCTGAAAGTGCCTTCAACTAGCGCCATTTGGGGCATATTTTTTTAAAATGGATCCGGGTGAGGCCCGCAAGAGGCGGAGCACCTTCATCTTTTTCTCAAACTCCAGACCTCGATTCCTGTAGTTCTATGGGTGCAGAGCGTAAAAACATTTTGCGCCCAAGAACAAAGAACCGTTTGCTAACCCCCCCCCCCCCCCCCCCCCCCCCCCCCCCCGCGCAAACACACACCGATATCTGATAGGTCCTACAGCCTGATCTCGGTCAAATTCAAAGAAGTGCAGTAAACTCATACTAATAACACTACTTTGGCCAGCCGCTGATTTGTCGCGGTTCTAGGATGAGAAGGGTTTGTTACCCCTGTACACCGAACTGCCTCTCTATTCCCACGCTTCTCCTCTCCTCCCAACACTCGGAGACGAACTGTTTGGTGACATCCCTTGCCCCATTCTTCCCAATCTCTCCGATTAACATATTAACCCTCTCCTTTGAGTCTCCCCCTAACTACATGTCCTTCATTCTCCCATCCCACTTCACCATATACTCCCAGTGAATCTTATTCTTTCAGACTGGTACTTTGGGCATTCTAGAAGAAAGTGTTCCAGGGTCCCCACCATGCCCAAATTACACATCTGGCACTCTTTTTCACTGTTTTTCCCAAATTTCCCCGTCAGCTCCAGGGACCGCGACCTCAGCTTGAACAACAGTGACCCACCAAAGGTGCCATCAAGGTACTCTTCAAAACCTGGCTTCTCTTTATCACGCAGGCCACCCAAAGACCTCTTTGATTTGACCCCATCTCGCCAATTACGGTTACAATCCTCCATGGCCTTTTCTTTGACGATTTGTTTACCCTGGTTAGCCCCAACGTCCAGGTCCAAGATCTCCAATGAGTATTTCTCTACTAGCTCCCTCACTTGGACCATCCACCCCGTCTAGATATTTGAGTTGAAAATTCTAAGGAACATCACCTTACACCGTCGGCTGTTGGGAAGATTTACCAAATAATTAAGATAACCGAGTTTCAACAGGTCTATCCTGTCCTTTATCCTCATCCACCCAAGCTCACCCCTGCTTGCTTTTAGCACTGCGGCATTACTCGACCCCGTTATCCATCGGCCTGCATCGTTCTGCAGGATTTTCAAGCTCTTTACGGCCGTCTGGTTTAGGGGTACCACCTCCGTACCGTATGTTATACTTGGAAGACCCACCATTTCCCAAATGGTTTTCCCCACGAAAACCTTATTGAAACTGTTTCTCCCTATAAGTTTCATTTGGTTAAGGATTCGCTTCCCCTTCAGAATCAATTTATTTGTGTGGTTTCGGTAGATGCCTCTTCCTGTAATGTTTATATATACCCCCAAATACTCGTAATCACCCGTCTCTCCTACACTGAGAAGTTTGCTGCTACCTTCAGGAATGTAGAACTCACCCACTCTCCACCTTCGAGTGGGGTCCACTTTACGACCCATAGGTTTCTTTAAGTTCGAGTCTCCATTTGCTCCCATATTTCCCAACAATTCCCAACATTTTCGTTAGCCCCTCTTCGCTTTCTAACACTAGCACCATATCGTCTGCACAAAATAGCCCTGGGATCTTCAAGTCCCCAACTGCTACCCCCTCGTCGCTATGCAGGAGTTCATCTTCTAAACCTTTGATGTACAATGCAAACAGAATTGGCGAAAGGATACACCCCTGTTGTAGGCCTATCTCCATAGGCACACGTTTTGTTGTAATGTTTCCCAGGCTAAGTTCACTCTGTACGTCTTTATATAATGCTTTCATAATTCCAACAAACTCGCCTCCTAAGGCCAGAGGTTCCAGCTTACGCACCCCCCCCCCCCCCCCCCATACTCTGTCGTA
The DNA here is from genome assembly GCA_031216915.1 of Pictodentalium vernedei. Taxonomy (NCBI): domain Eukaryota; kingdom Metazoa; phylum Mollusca; class Scaphopoda; order Dentaliida; family Dentaliidae; genus Pictodentalium; species Pictodentalium vernedei. Next base: position 539,991,818 of record CM062295.1, on the reverse strand, counting down.
TGCCTTTTTGACATCCAAAAAGGCCATAAACATTTTTTTCTTTTTTGCTTTTGCGGATTTTATCATTTGGGATAGCGTGAAAAGATGGTCAGTAACTCTCCTTCCCTTCCTGAAGCCATTCTGGATTTCTCCCTTAAAAACCCTTCTCTTCAATCACCTCCTCTTGTCTCCCATGCAGGACTATACAGAAAACGTTTCCAATGTTGCTACTGACAGAGATCCCTCGATCGTTATCCAAAACGTGTTTTTCACCCTTTTTGTGCATAAATGTCACTTTGCTTTCTCTCCACTCCTTTGGGACCTCTTGATTTTCTATGGCTAGATTGAATAGGGCAGTTAGGCTTTCCGCGAATTACTATCCCCTTTTTTGATAAACTCGCTAGGAATTTCGTCCACTCCTCCCGCTTTTTTTTCATCCCTTAATTTTGAGATCATCTTTCGCACCTCCTCCGTTTTAATTTCGCTGCACACGAAGTTCGATAGGTTTTCCTCGACCTGATTCGGACACTCAGGTGGGCTCCCCATGCCCCATCGCTTATCGTTTACCTTTTCCCAGTGCTTGACAAGTTCTGGTGCGACTTGATCTTGCTCGTCTGTGACTCTGCCATCTACTTTAATACTCTGTGGGTTACTTCCTTTGTTACGTTTATTCACCCATTTCCAAAATACGTTCGAACTCGACCCCCCTATCGTTCTTATCGTCCTAACAAGACTGTTATTTCGCACTCCCCGATTATCGTCTTTAATCTTATTTACTTTATTTCGTGCTTGTTGGTATTCTTCGTTTGCTACTGTGGCCTCATTGCTTTCCGCCCCTTAAGGTTTCTACTTCACCTTTATGCATCACATTTAGATTTTCTACCCTTTATGGCCCTTTTCGGTTCTTCATTCACTCTGTACCCAAGTTCTCGTGTTGGCACCCTGATCCTCCCTACACTTTCCTTCCCTGTCTCCATTAGGCTCGCAGCTATGGCGTCGGCCATCTTCTGGACACTGCCCCCCTTGGGTACGGTTGAAAACTTAGTTTCAGTTTTTCATTGAACTTCGCCCAGTCATCATCCTTTTTGAGTTCCCAAATCTCCTTAAAGCTTCCTTTGCTTTTTACTAGATTTTTGGCCCTGATCGTCACTGTAATCAAGTTGTGATCACTATCCACCTCCAGTTTACCCTCATCGTCCACTTCTACCCCTATCACCCCTCCATAAAATAATATCTGTGAGAATGTAGTCGATTTTTGATTTTCTGTCGTTCCTCTCCCAGGTCTATTTTCCCTTACGCCTCGCGTACCTGTTCAGAATCTTCAGACCGAGCTCGTTTGTGAAGTTCAACAGTTTCCTTCCATTCCTGTAGACTTTCTTGTCCCCACCCTTTATACCTTCTTCATTATCACCTATGTGTCCATTAAAGTCACCCATCAGAATTATATCGAGCCCCTTGTTTTGTAGATCTGTGATACTGGACCTTAGTGTTGAGTATATCGAGTCATTTCACTCGGGTTTGCTACCCTCCATCGCACAGTACACAATCCCAAGGGCAATACTTTTGTTTCCCAGATTGATCCTGACCCATCCAAATTCTTTCGATACCTCCGCCGAGGTGCTGACGTCTGCCAAGTCTGTGATCGGCGACGGTTTTAAATCCTCTTTAATGTACATTCCTACCCCTCCCCCTTTTTCTGGCCTTCAGCTCGCCCTACACCTATTCACACGCACCCCCTTACTTGGTCTACCCGTTCCTCGTGTCTTACCCACGTTTCGCTTAAGCCCATGACATCAAACTCCTCTGTCTCGATCAATGTAGCAATTTCACTTACTTTCCGGTGGAGACCCTGGATGTTGCTATAACCCACTTTCAGGGTATCAAGATTCATTGGCTTCCGCCTACTGGTCCCATTATTATCTAGTCCCTGTGTAGTTGTATATCCTATGTAGTGTACCTGTGCTTTCCTTGGGATGCTATTCCTATTGAAGTAGATGTTTGGTCCCTTTTCCTCATCCCCTTATCCCATTTTGTTCATTCCCCCCCTCCCCTCCCTATACCTAAAAGGCTCCACCACCTGCAACATATTTTTTCCCAAAACCTCTGTACCCCTTTGGCTAAGATGGAGACCATCCCTTCCATATAGGTCCTTTCTGCCCCAAAATGATCCCCGATTGTCTACAAAAGGTATCCCAAGTTCCTTACAATACTCTCCCAATTCCGCGTTGACCCCAATGATCCGCGAATTACACTCGCCCCCCACCACCTGGTACTTGGAGAAGCCCCGAAACCACTACCTGTGCATTCTTGGCATTCAGTTGAGTTATTAAGTCTTTGTAAGTCTCAATAAGCTGAACTGATTCCCTGTCCCTGATGTTGTTGGTCCCCACGTATAGAACAACCATTGGGTCTGGGCCTGACCCCTTTACTAATCCACCCACTCTGTCCCTTAGGTCCTCCACCCTAGCCCCCGGAAAACACAAATTGGTCCTGTTGACACTGTCGGGCCCACACATCACCCTATCTAACCCCCGCACTATACTACTCCCCGCAACCTCCAACTGTCTCTTTCCTGTCCTACTACTCCTGTTACCAGCTCTGTTCCCACTGGACCGCCTCGCAGTCTTGCACTCCGCCACACTAACCGCCATGCCTATATCCACCTCTTCAGTCCCAACCTACTCCTCAGAATTCTCGAAACTACCTAACACACTGAATCTATTTTGCACACTGCACTCCACTTTTTGCCCATTCCCACTACAAGCCTTCTATTTCTCGTTTACTACCTTCCTAACCTTCCCTCTGACTCCTGCCCTGATAGACGCCACATGGTCATCGCCATCTCTCTCACTATCCGATTCTAAACGAATACGTCTTTTGACCCCCCCCCCCCCCCCCCCACGCCTCACACTACTAGCCTGGGGATTTGACACTCTAGCATCCACTTCTCCCCTACCCTTAACCCGACGCACCTTCCTATTCCCAAAAGACCCACTGTCCACGTCAAAGGTCCGCTTCCTACTACCCACCACCTTCCACTCCCCATCGAATGCCACCCTAACTGGGGTAACACCAGACTTTCCTGCCTTTCCCAGCTTCCTTCTCTCCTCCTGCACCTCTTCCTCCAACTTTACATAGGCCTCTAACAGCTGCATTAACTCAACGCAGATAGCGCACATCCCTAACTCCCCCAGCTCACGCCCATCTTCATAAACAATACCACAGTGCTTACACGCATCCAATCGCTGGCCATCCGCTGATAACTCACTACTCCCTCCCCCTATGATGGCCTCAACCACAGCCCCCACCTGTACCCCTAAACTAACCGTCTCTACACTGCTAGGCTGAACCTCTCGAAAGAAGAAAGACTTACCGTCCATAGCAACCGTAGCCAAAATTAGAATGTATAACTTAAAATTTGAAAAACCGGTCGAAATCGAACACAAAGCAAAATACCGAAAATGACCCGCGCGAAGATAGGGAACACGCCATTTACATCCGATAGAAAAACAAAACTAAACACTAATATAACTGTCTTTTATTAAAAGTTACAACTATACAACACTAAAACAATTTATATATATCTACAGTAACACCTGGAAGAAAAGTATGAATAAATGAGCTAAATTTTGACAACTGAATTGAAAAATACTCCCTGTTGGTTCCGAGATGGACATGCATACTAAAGTGTCTAACTGTCAACCTGTTGTTTGAATTTTCTCAGTCGTGATTTCTTATTTTAACTTGGCCTTGCATCATACGCCATCTGTGAACCTATGCGGTCTGTTTTAAACTCCTTTTTTTGCAAAATAAAGAATTTCAAGGAGTTCACGTTTTCATGTGCACAGAGAAATATAAGGTAGTCCTAAGTTTATTGACATTTATGTCTTTGTATTGTGTTAATAGCGTATGTATAAAGAGAAGAGAGGAGGGTTGAGTGAAATGGGCATCGATTCCTCCGAAATATATTGTCGAATCTTTTGCCAACAAGCCAATCATACCCCACGCCCCCCCCCCCCCCCACACACACACACCCCTAAAAAAAAACAAATAAACAAAACAAAACAAAAAACAAACACCCCTTCCCACCGAAAAAACGGCTCTGTTGGATATTGAGAACTGCAACAGTGAACCCGTTTAATATGATTTTGGTGGAAGCGCGATCGACGATGTGGTTAGAGCACTAAATTTCAAACCAACAGATTCACCGATCGATTCTGCCTTGTGCAAACTGCGTTGTGTTTGTTTTATTTGGTCAAAGCACTTAATGTCCATTGCTCACGTGTGCATTGTATTTTCGGGGGCCAACAATTAGGTAGGAAATGTAGTAACTGTTAAACATTCAAGTCACCTGTTGTGAAAAATATCTCACAGGTTAGGCCTATATGTTGAACGAACTCGAGTTACCATTCTATCGCTTATTCGTTGGACTGTGCGAGTAGACTCTGCTACTTTCGATTGCGAGCAAACGCTTAGTTTAGTTTCCCATAAACCACAAGTTATGTATGTTTTTAACCGAAAAATAGTTATTCAAGAATGTTGTTCCAAGATAAGGGGGTTAACAGTATACGAACTAGATGGAGACTGCGAATGTGTTGAAAATTTAAGGCGCCCCACGACCACTCCCCGCCCCCGCCCCTCTCACACACACACTTCTCACCATCGAAAGGGTACTAACACCGTTTTATGGATCACATGTTATGAAAAGAGACGCAAGATTGTAAAAACAACATAGGGTGTGCAGTTAACGCGATACGCGAGCGATGAGGGGTGTGAATATTTGATAATTAATAGGGTATTTGGGGGCGCGGTGGCGTTGCTGTAACTGGTTCTCGTCAGATCACCGAAGTTAAGCAACGTCGAGCCCGGTTAGTCCTGGGATGGGTGACCGTCTGAGCGATCGATTCGGACTCCCGCGTTGTGTCCTTGAGCAAGGCACTTAACCCCGATTGTCCACATGGGGGCACGATGACGCCGTGTACTACGGCGTACTGCACGTCGATGGTTCGCATGTCTTCAACCAATCTAACCTTGCCTGTGCTGCAGTGCGGAGTTTCGATGTTGGGGAGCTGGCAGCTGCTTGTCGTTGCTCGGTGGTTCTCTCCGGGTGTTCCGGCTTCCTCCACCCGTATAACTGTCACGGTCATAATTAGCCATTGTGCATAAATATGTGACGTTAAACACCAATAAATAAATGAATAATAGGGTATTTGGTTTCTTACTTTGTATTTACAGTACGTGGAGAGTGTATCATCACTAAATCACCCGCAGAGTGGAGATTCCACCCAAGCAATAATAGCAAATTTGTGGCAAAGCATAACTAGCACAAGCAATGTTTCAGCCAATGGACCTCCGGGTTAAACGCGGAGGTCCATTGGCTGAAACATTGCTTGTGAGTTTTGTCGATAAGTACACAATTTCAAAGTTGTAGCTTGGGTGATAACTCCACTCCGCGGGTGATTTAGCTACAATCCACTCTCTACATACTGTACAACCAATAAAACACTCAAAAATTTGTCAACAACCAAAATCTTCCCCCTTCTCTTAACCACTCCCTCGCATGTCTACACGATAAAAGGAACACAGGCAATCCTCTCGCGATGTCTGTTTGGAAAATTGCTGGACAATCACTTGCCATATATGAACCAGGGTCATTTGGGGCCACACAGTGTCTTTCTAAGAAATGCTGGAAAGATCACTTTCAAACCGCCTGTGCACTCCTGATAACTATATACGAATTTCAGCACTCCAAAAGTGGAGCTAAATAGTTTTGAAGTGGGTTACGCTTACATTTCAAGCTTAGTACGGCAGGTGAACGAAGAACCAACATCAAAATGAATCGAAACTAATAAAGTTTTTTTTCAGAATATTTGTCAAGGTAATTGGGGAAATCCAGTGGTTATTGAACAATGGCGGATCTAGGGAGAGGGTGTGGGGGGGGGGGGGTGGTAGAGGCTTCTTTTTATTTTCCTAACCTCAAAAATACCAATGGATTATCTTTTAACATGGGATAGGAGAAAAGTTAAATATATGTTTTATTGTTTCATTGGGAAATTTTCAAAATATTTTTGGCCTTGGTACCGGTAGGTTTATTTAGGTTAATTTTCGAACTCTTTTGGTCGCTGTTTTAAACAGGATGTCACTTGGAAATTCTATTTGGAACATTCTTATAATTCTATATGGGGAGCTCAGCAAGTGCTGATAGTGTGGCAGATGAATAAAATGATAATTTGATTAAAGGTAACTTTTTTGGCGAATTCGAAGAATGTTATTATACCTTGATTTATAAATTGATTAAATACAACTATACACTGGGAATTCCCCAGACTCTGTAAAACTTCCAAGCGCCGTGGTATCCAGCTTCGGGACATGATTCCAAAGCACAGGTAGAATATCGATAATATGCTTTACAGAGACTAGGAATGTCTACCGGTGTGCTGATTGTAAAACTCAACTACTGTAAATTGTAATATATTATTATGCCTCGCGTTTGTAACATCAGCCGTAATTTGTTAATTTGACCCCTTCTAAAAGTCATAGTACTGGAGTTTTGGGGGCAAAACACGGGTACTATCGGAACTTTCTTCCCAAGAGATAAGAGAACAAAGAAAATGTAAGCTTCACGTCCATTGATCAACGTCGATTCCGCACGCCCTAATTGGAATTTCTCAACACCAAATGCTGGCGCCGTGTCCGTTTAGCTTTTATCGTCACCGATAGACACAAACTTACCAACAAATGTATCATCTTCAGTGGGTGTGTTTTCAATTTTAACTGCAAACAATGAATTCAAAAGAATCAGAAATATTAAAAACCCGCGTGTTGTTCACCACTTCAGTGAATCCTGAATATGAGTTATGACTTCAATCAATTATATTTCCACAAGTTTGGTACTCCTCGGCCTCACTGAGCCTCCGCCTCAAGTTCAAAATAAATTGTTTCACTCCGCTTAATTCTAACAACTGTCGTCGTCTAAGAAACATGAATCTATATTCCATTAATTTATACCACTTATCACACAAGCATTAACAATGAATTATAACATGAACAGCATGATGCAGTTGTAAACACTGGCATTTGGTGATATCGTAACTCCCAAAGCGACGGCACTCGTGACAAATCATTTTCGAAGAGACGTCATTCGTTCGAAATAACGTCATGTTTTTGGATTCGACTACATTGTTATTACAAGATTGATGGCATGTTGCAGTTAACGCTTAACAATGAAAGTTATTTTTTGTTCGGCATAATAAAATAATTAGAACGTTTCTTTTTATGTTCTATCGGTCGATAGTACCCGAGTTTGTATGATTTCTGAAATAAAACCTTCAGCAGCTTCGCTGCTTCAGGTTTTATTTCAGAAATCACACAAACTCAGGTACTATCGACCGATAGAACATGAAAAGAAACGTTCTAATATTATAATAGTATCAGAATATCAGTAACAGTTAGAATTTATTTATTTATCAGCATGCCTCCCAATTCTGTCTTTAGTTCATAGCAATAAGCTTAAGATAAAATTGTCAGTTATGAAACAATTCGATGAAAATGTCATTTTCGCCAATCAGAATACGAAGAGGATTTTAACCGAAAAAGCCGCTAAAACACTTTAATTGATAACAGATTACAGATTTTTATGGGAAGACGCACCCCCACCTCCCAAACTCCCCTCATAAAGCTTGTGTCAAGGGCTCTCGCGGAAAATGCAGCAATAATAAACAACCCCAACTACCCCCCCCCCCCACCCCCACCCATCTGAAAATCCTGTTGAGTGCATATTTCGGAAAATTCTTGGCAATCCTATTTTCAGACCTATAAAAAGTTCGTTGATCCAAAATAAAAAACGGAGTTCTTTATGAACCTGGAACTACAGCAATTGAATCGAAACTTCCCGGAGTTTGAAAGTGCGGTTGAAGGTAACTGGGGGTAAGCTAGCGGTCATTTTACTGTTGGGCAAAGGATTTATGACAACAATAGATTCCTGGTGTATGCCATGCTTTAATACGAAAAGAGTCAAAACACCCTGTAGGCTCAATGAGTTGATTGTGGTCACTGAAGTCACCCAATGGTCACTGAGTGTATTTTACATTTTCAGAAATGTCGAAAATCAAAAATTTCAAGTCAAAATTAGTTGAAGATTCGAAATGTAGCCTATGTCCAGATCTTTCGAGTTACTCTGTGGACATTGACTGCATATTCCAGAAATACTGACAATCACATTTTAGACCTCATACTACATTCCTGAAAAATAGCAGGTGTAGGGGGTGCAAACTTTTTGAAGGTTAGCCAAGTCGGAATTTAGAAAGCTTGATGCACTTGTACTGTATATTTCAGAAATATTGTCAGACACATGTTAGACCCCTTACTGCATTTTAAAGTTCGTAGGCTACATTGATTCAAACAATCGAAGAGTGGGCGGGACCAAAAAATTTGAAAGTGGACCGAGCCAGAATTATTAATGCAGGACACAATTATATAGTTGTACATCTGGGATGGTGTGACATACTGATGCGGGACCAATACAGTGTGTTAAATACTGGGGTGCTCACCAGTGTAGAGTTTCGCATTTTTGCAATTCATTTCTGTATTTTTTTTACACTTTTTACACGAATCTCTTCAAATCCAATTCACCAAAATGTAGTCTGATTTCTTAAGCCTTTACCCAACATAACGACCAAAACTGGCCAGCGCTGTTCTCAAAAATCGCCAATTAATTTTCATTATTTTTTTTCATTTTTTGTCTCAAAAACATAGGTTATGACCCCTTGTTGGAATGAGCTCGTTCCAATGAGGGGTCATAACCTATGTTTTTGAGACAAAAAATGAAAAAAAATAGTTATTCAAGAGTTTGTTTTGCAAGTGTCGTCTGCTTTTCATGTTGAGGTAAAGGGTTAAGTAATCTGCAGCTATGTACACGTATTTCGTACATTGTATTTATTTATAATCGTAAAAATTACTCTGAGAATTTACAGGTTAAAACTTGGGATCATTCCATTGCAAATGCATGGCCTCTATTTTTGAGACAAAAATGAAAAACATTAGTTATTGAAGAATTTTTTTGGCAAGTGTCGTCTGCTTTCCATGTTAGGTAAAGGGTTAGACATATATTTCCGATTCCTGTGAATGTTGTGCAGAAAAGTTATTTCCGTTTTCCTTTAACAATTGTTTACAATTCTTGTTTGAAAGAGTATTAGATTTGAAGAACATTAGATCAAGACATGCTAAACAGAAAAATCATTTTTAAACGACTTTCTAACTCACTATAGCTTGTCAACGCCTGATAAGTAAGTAAGTAAGTAATTCTTTATTAGCGTGACATGTGCAACAGATTCAATACCTTTTACCTTTACAATAATGCACCCGGCCAATTTGACCTATATGTCACGTTTGATTAACCATTACTAACTCGCATGCTCGAATGTACGCTCGTCACAATCATACAGCCCCACCCCACCCCGATTCGACTACCTCCCCACCCCCCCCCCCCCCTCTGTATCCTCCTCCCCCACCCAGTATTTTATCCACCCCCACCCCCCATCACTCTCTCCCACTCAGTCTCTTACTACACACATTCATCCTTCCACCCACACATGCCTTGTATAAAGGCAGTCATGTCTTGTTTCTCTTACAGGGTCATTGCACAAACACCATTTACCATCGATACCTACAAACCATCCATCCGTGGCAAGCAGAAGTCGGGAGTACAGGTCATCGCCTTAGTAAGATTGGCTCTAGGAGACAACTAAAGTTTCAATAGCTATTCTCATGTATTACGCTGACCATTTTTGGCCCCTGCGTCAGGTTACCGGGTCAACGTTCAAGCCGGGTCATTAATTCACCATGGGGGTTTCGATGAATGAGAAACATAAAAGCCAAATACTTCACATAAGTGACAACGCGATTTTGTCTTAAGACGCATTATAAAGGGACCGTTTTCTCCTATCATAAGCTCCTGTGAGATAAGTAGCTGTTTGTCGAGGGTAATTTACAAGTAATATTTTCAAAGTGCCACTACCAAGAGGAAGTATAGTCTGGTCATGGATATCTGAAACGTATTTCATAAGATTTTCTCTCAAATCAGAGTAAAATGGGCATTTCAGTAAGAAATGGAATTCATCTTCAATTTCGTTCCTAGTACAAAACAAGCATAATCTGTCTGCTATTTTTTCATTTTTATATCGACCAGTCTCATCCCGCAGTGGAAGAACTCCACATCTAAATTGGGCCATTATAGACCTTTCATATCGGTTTAACGCCATTTTAATATAATTTTCTGTTTGATAAGCGTTTTTGAAAATAATATATGTTCGAAGCTTTGGAACAAAAGTAATACTACTTAACCATTTAAAATTGCTATTAATCTGAGTTTGGTTTCAGACTCCTTTATATTATACGGGAGTTTTTGCTCGTATACAGACAGTTTCTCCAAATTTTCAAATATACTCTTCACCTCGTAACACCATCCCTTTTCACTGTTTTCATAATCCCATATAAATATTTTATATAATAGACGATTTCTATCAAGGTTTACCAGTCGGTTCCAAAGCCGAAGCATATTAATCCATCTCCTTTCAATTGACTGAGTTAATCCCATTTCACCGATTAGCGCCAGCGTTGGTGTAAACCTGTGAACACCTAAATAATACCTTAAGGGCCTATATAAGTAATGAAATTTTGTTTATTTGGAAAATTCTCACCTCTGATATTCCTTCAATTCAAATTAAATATACACAAAATGTACATCAAAATGAAGGTTGGGATGTATAGAATACGAAACACATGTGTAATCAACTCATAGAGTCGACTGTAGGCACCACTGGTTCCTGGAAGTCTGTTGCCGTATTCGCACCAGAACTAATAATTTAATAATATTTCACGAAAACAACTTGTGGTCAAATGTGCTTTATATATCCAAGAACAAAGCTAGGGGATCAAAATTCTTCAAAACACGACGACAGAGCTGCATTGGGGGAAATTCCAAAGCCTTTGCTTTTGTTTACGTATGAGTATACTTTCGATTTCCGGTCGACGTCATCGGACAGAAAAAGCATGTAAAAACAAAACCGTCTGAAATCAAATAATGAAAAAGATCGCCTTCATACAGTATACTGCTATTAGATAGAGATTGCACACTTGCCATATTCAATGCAAGGTATCATGATACCTGTTGAAATTTCTTAGAATTACGATTTTGTTTTTTGATGCAAATTCGTGGTAACGAGTGATTTGCGCATGTCTGTCGAGCATGGAAACCATCTTCAATAACAAAAATGCAGACAGTGTTGTCCTTTTCCAAAATGCAGACCTATGGCTGTATTCGAAAGTGTTTTGAATGCCTAGCTTTGTTCTTGGATATATGAAGCACATTTGGCCACAAGTTGTTCTGATGAAATATTATTTTATTATCAGTTCTGGAGCGAATACGATAGCAGACTTCCAGGAACCAGTGGTGCCTACAGTCAACTCTATGAGTTGATTACATATGTGTTTCGGGTTCTATACATCCCATCCTTCATTTTGATGTATAATATGTGTATATTTAATCTGAATTTAAGGAATATGAGAGGTGAGAATTTCAAAATAAACAAAATGCCATTACTTATATAGGCCCTTAAGGCTTTATTTTGTACTGTGTCAATACATGCTAATTTTTTGTAGCCCCATACCCCGGATCCGTAATCAAGTATTGGTGTAACACAGCTTTCATACAATTTCTGATACGTTGCAAATCCAATATCTTTGTATAGGTATATCTTAGAAATCATGGCGCCGAGTGCTCTACGTCCAGCTTGAGCTAACACATTTGCAGTATCGGTGTAATCCCTAAACTCACTTAAAACCACCCCGAGATATTTATATTTCCAAATCGCATTCACCCAGTTTGAAGGAAAATTGACTTCTTCGCATTCTAGCGTTCCTAAAATGCACAATTTTTGTTTTTCCCCTATTAATCAACATTTTCCATTTTCTACACCAACTAGAAACAATGTCAAGCATTGCTTGCAAATCGTTTTCATTCTCACTGACTAAAACTATGTCATCTGCATACAATAGAAATGACACGTTTGCTATTCCAATGGAAACGCTTTTATTTACATCAATAATCAAGCGTGCTAAGTCATTTATGAAAAGAGTAAACATTGTTGGCGACAAGTTATTCCCTTGTTTTACGCCCGACTTGCACGTGAACATGTCAGTTAAGCCATTGTTTATCCTAACACATGATAAGGTTAAATCATACATGCTTTTAATTGATTGATACATTTTACCATCTACACCAAGCTTCAATAATTTATATAATAACATATGGGATCGACTTTATCAAAGGCCTTTTTAAAGTCACTAAAACAAGAGAAAATTTGTGTTTTTCCTCGAATCAACGTAGTCAAGGCATAAATATTATCAATACAAGAACGATTCGCTCGAAATCCACATTGTTCATCAACAATATAATTATTCAGCTCGGCAAATTCCATCAAACGATTATTCAAAACATTGTTATAAAATTTGCAGCAGGTTGACAACAACGATATCCCCCTATAATTTAATGGAGCCCTCTGGTCTAATTTTCTATCTTTAGGTATTGGCGATATAATACTTTTTTTTCAGGGAGTTGGAATTATGCCAGTGTCAAAAATAAACTGAAATAGCGAGAGTAAAACTTTAGCTACCACGGGATTTTTTAATGACTCGTAAGGAATCTTGTCACACCCAACCGCCTTCCCATTGTTGGCCTTTTTAAGGACATTTTCAATTTCACTTAACTCAATTTGCCGATTTAAGTCTATATTTGATTCATATAAGGGCTCCAGGTATTTATTTTCTATAAAATTTGTCTCTTCGATGATATACTTTTGAAATTCGATATCCAAATTTTCACCTTCATCACTTGGATTGTATAAATTGGAGAAAGCTGCCCTCCATTCTCCCAGCACCCTCTCCTTATCATTAGACACAGTCCCATCCTCACAGAGTACCTCATCAGGAATTTTCGACTTTCCCTTAGGCCCTAAGTCATTTAATTTATTGCAGAAATCTCTCGGATTGTTTGTTACTACTTTTTCAATTTCAATCATTAAAGATTTCTTATATTCTCGTTCGTAACTTCGGAGTTTTTTATTAAATAGTTTTCGGGCACTCTTAAATTCAGAGAGGGGTGTAGGTAATCTATTATTTTTATTTTTCTTATGCTTGAGAAAAAATTTCTCATTTTCATTCATAATGTTCCACAGATTTGTAAGATTCCAATACGGTTTCAAGAATTTGAATTTCTTGTTCGATTTCGGGGCAGTATTAAGGCCAAAATTTGGAATATGCACTCTTATTTCGTCTAATACCGCATCTGCAAAACTATCATATAGAGCATCTACAGACTGTTGTGTTTCACGCAGGACTCTATTTTATTAATAAGCTCATTCATACATTGCATGAATAGCGCTGAGCTCATGAAGCTCTCGGGAAGTGATTTTTTAATTTTATTTGGGCAACTAACCTTTGTTTTTTCGTACCTCACACCGACATTGGATATATCAGTATTGTATTCAAAAGTTAGAAAGCTGTGATCTGTGGGTTTACTTCTCTATCCGACAAAATTTATAAGATTGAACTTTTCAATAAGATCAGACTATATGTGAACCTGAAAATTTTCGCATTTATTGAAAATAGATTGCGACACGCACATATAATCAATGACAGATTTCCCCTTCGAGCTCACTGATGTGAAATTATTTATAAGATTACTACCTCTGCCATTCAAACAGCAGATTTTGGCATCAGTTAAAAATTCGACAAACACACGTCCATGCTGATTAACTGCAGAATCTATCACTTCACGGTTACATATTTCATCAAATTGTTCATTGAAATCTGCTAAGTCACTAATTCGCGCATTGAAGTCACCACACAAAATTATTGGGTGGTCACCACAATGCATATATATGTATGTTAAAAGACGACAGAAAAATCCCTCAGCATCTCTACCCCATGGTGAATTTTCGGGGGGAAGGGAACATGAAAATACGACAGAATCATGATTATCTTTGGGACCTTGAAAATGTAAACCGAGTAAACCATCAATCGACTTATCTACAACTGCTATCGTAAAAAGCGAAAATATAGAATTTTTCACTAAGACCCCACCCCACCAGAACCTTCCGGTGCCCTTTTATGTTTCAATGCTCGATTATGCCCAAACCAGCTGTACCCTTCTGTCTTTATCTCCTCATTTCCCAAAAGGTGTGTTTCACAAACACATACAATCTCACAATTTAACGATTTTATCAATTGTGTCTGAAGATCACTTTTCTCCGATGTCCAGCCATTTAAGTTGGTTTGTCCGAACTTTATCTTTTCACCAAAAACGTCCAATGTATCTACTCTTTCTACTCTTCTACACAAACCCTATCTGGAAGATTGTCTTTCCTCTGATTTCTTAATAATGCGCCCACTACCCGAAACGATGAAGTCCTTTCCGTTTGGCAATTCATTCAATACCGTCCTAGCGTTTATTTCCATCAAAAGTTCTATGTGCGATTTCCCACCTCTTAAGAAACATCTCTTGAAGTCATCTGAATTTTGCAAGTTTTTCTTAGACCTTAAGGTGATTCTAAAGTCTTGGCTGCCAACATGGAAGCCAGAAACACAGAAAAATGTGAACATTTCATTGAACAATAACTTGGCAACGAAACAGCCTTGCCCTTGGATACCAGGGTTGGGGGAATGGTCATGTCACATAGAACGTGATGGGACCTGCAAAATATGCATTTAACAAATTTACGAGTCATTTGGAGACATTAGAAAATGTGTGCTGTCAAAAAGTCGGAAATGACGTGGGCAGGATTTCAAAAAATAGCGAGACGCCTCACCTTCCAATGAACAACCAACGTGAGCTATCAATAATGTACTGCAGCAGTTGAGTCTTAATTTTTAATAAAACACATCGAAGATAGGACTAAGCACGTTGTCAACCTGGGTCGTTTCAGTCTCAAAAGTGTCCGCCATGTTTACGGTGGGAAATTCAAAACACTGAAGGTTGTGGGCAACATTGCGACAAAAGATCTCGCCATATGTCCCGTAAATTCTCATGACAATGCCACTGCTGAAATCCTGATTGTCGATATATCTCAAGGGAAGCAGACTAATAGAGGCAAATTGCATTGATTGTCTGTTCTATGTAAATATTCTTCCCTCGCCAACTGAAGCAATCAATTTGTTTACATGGATCGACCTTGCCATTAGTTTGTATTCATGCGCCAAAATTACCAATAGAGAACAAAAATTTCAATTTTCTTTAATTAACAAAACGGTGACATATAGTGGAATTAGAAAACCATGTTGTATTCTTTCGTTGTTGAAATATTCGTAAACTGGTTGCTTTTTCGCTTCTTTTAATCGCAAATCGGGGAAACTATTGTTCGTCATGTAATATTGATGGTTAACTTTATTGGTCTGTCATTCGGTCCCGTTTCGGTCTGGTTTCGGTGAGTTCCAGAATTAATGCTCCTAATTTTGCGATCTGGTGTGATTTACATTGCGAATCATTGTAAATGATGTATTTCATTAAATTTGTGCGCAATCCACAAAGATCGTCGATAATTTCGAATAATCTGTGGGCTATTAGACTCATGTCTGCAAGTATTTGTTGATTGAAGTTGTTGTCACCGGAAAGTCACATGCGTTGGTAAGTCGCTTGTTCAAAGTGCGAAAAATAATATTTTTTCTTTCTATCTACCCCACTAGACCTCCTAATCACAAATAAAATATGACAGAAGTGTGAACATGAAATTTTTCTCTAGAAAATTATTTTATCAGTCGTTGCGTAGAAATTCTCAACGAAAGTGAAGTATGGCAACACACACAAGGCACAATCGAGCATCAAATTTTTGGGAACGGGTCAACTCGCCACTGGGTCAACTCGCCACCGGGTCAAGTCGCCACGGGTCAACTCACCACCAAAAAAAAAAAAATACAAGGTAGGTTTCTGACACAACATGAGTTTATTCAAGATCCAAACCATAGTATTTAGCACATGAAAAATACTTTTATACATTAAGCACCTTATCGGATTTTTTCAATAATTGGACGAATATTTTATACTTTGAGCACTGTAAGTATTGGTCAATCGATATGACTTATTGGCTGAATTCAATTCCATAACTTCCTTTCGAGCCTGCATGTAGTCCCGGTAGGTGATTCCAGAGTCACACTTTTTCAACTTTGAAAACTCCTTTTTTTTAGTTTCCAACCAATAACTTGAGCTGTAATTGACAGAATCAAATATAATTTGTTGGTCAAGTCAGATCAGGGTTTGATCAGACGATTTTTGCCAGAATAATGTCCCTTTTTCAATTTTGAAAAATTCAATTTTTTGTTATGGTGGGGGTATGGGGGCGTGGGGGGGTAGCCCTGCAGTCTTTTATTTTCTATTATTGGGATTTAACGATACACTTTCAACAGGGTCATTTTATGTCAAGACAGTTTTACTTGTGGAAGAGGGCAGAACAGACATATCACTTGTATGGCTAATATTTCCAGGGAGGTCAACTAGATTACTGATTAGTGTGGTGTGCCATACTTTTGAACTGTAAATAGTTCCCTGTGAAAAAATGGCTGGACTAGTGCATGCAGTGGTCCTTCAAAAATTTAAATAAACATACAATTGGATTTATTTTTTAAAAAGTTAAGACTCAACTGTTGTTCTCTAGTGCACATAGAAAACATATTTTTCAATGTGAGATTCATATTTTAAGTTTTGGTGGCAGGAAGGTGACCGTGAGTTAGGGATTTTTAAAAGCATTTTTTTGGTGAGTAAATTCTTTTTTTAAAAATTTTTATCACATTTTTTGTGTCGCCGCCCCATGAAGTGGGGAGCGACATATAGGGATTACTTTTGTCGTCTTGCGTCGTCCGCGTCGTCGTTCGCGTCGTCCGCGTCGTCCGCGTCACACTTTCTCTTATCCGCCACTCCTCTTTAACCTATGAATGGATTTTGATGAAACTTTCAGTGATTCTTTATCACATCATGGCATTGTGCACCTCCTATTTTATTTTTTGATCCGCTGTATTGTTTCCAGAGTTATGCCCCTTTTCCACTTAGAATTCTGTCTGAAACGCCAGGCTTCTCTTATCCGCCACTCCTCTTTAACCTATGAATGGATTTTGATGAAACTTTCCGTGATTCTTTATCACGTCATGGCATTGTGCACCTCCTATTTTATTTTTTGATCCGCTGTATTTTTTCCAGAGTTATGCCCCTTTTCCACTTAGAATTCTGTCTGAAACGCCAGGCGACACACGTCTTCCATGGAAGACTCACATCTAAATGTAATCTATTAGGTAGGAAGCAATCATTCATGTATTAAATAACCATTACTATTGAAAAGTAACGAAAAAAACATCATGTTTTCGACCTGTCCACTCAAACTACAATCTTCAGTTTAGAATCACCTTAAAAGTAACTTTTTGTCTTCAAGTGAACCAACTCGAAATTTAATCAGGCCAGGCTTATCGTGATAACGTTTCCGGAGACGAACCGCATCAGAAATAGTTACCGAGCTGAACACATCATCATCACCCAGGGCACACACTAAACTTTTCACAATTTCCGTTATATTCTCATTTGCATTCTCCGGGATATTAGTTACTAACATAACTGTATCACTACCCCTATCAACATTACTTCTGTCATCTGTATCTGACTCAATTGTCTTCCCAATGTTTTTGATTTTCAAATCAGTGGCTTTAGTGCGTGTGTGCAAATCATGAACTTCTGTGAATAGTTGATCAACTCGTGACTGTTGGGCAGCGATCTGAAGGTCAATACCATCTTTGAATACTTTTAACCCTTTACCCAACGTAACGGCCAAAACCGGCCAGCGCTATTCTCAAAAATCGCCAATTAATTTTCATTATTTTTTTCATTTTTATGACCCCTCATTGGAACGAGCTCGTCGAGCTCGTTCCAATGAGGGGTCATAACCTATGTTTTTGAGACAAAAAATGAAAAAAATTAGTTATTCAAGAATTTTTTTTGCAAATGTCGTCTGCTTTTCATGTTAGGTAAAGGGTTAACTTATTATCAATTGAAGTCATCAACTCACCCTTCAATTTATCTAATTTGCTGTCCACACTTTTGCGAAGTCCGTCCTGACCCATTTTAACATCATTAACTATTTTCACAATCTCAGTTAATTGTTGAGCTACAATTGACTGCTCATGACCACTTTCACATAAACCTGTTAGTGAATCCTCCTTCTCCGCCATTTTGACCAGTTTTTGTTCAGGTTTTGGAGTCTCACCTCCCGACCCTCTATCTTTTCTTTTTTTTCGGTTCTGCCTTGTCTTACATCTCACCTTCTACTTCCAGGACATGAGTACAATAAGCATCTCACCATAAAAAATCACTTTGAAAAAGTTTTTGAACCACTTTTTAGGAAAAGAACTGAGAGACCAGAAAGACACGTCTTTGACATTCGAGCATGCGCAACCAAGGTTGATAATGACTTCGCAACTGGTTATAACATCAACTCATTATAATGACTTCTCAGCCTACTATACAGCACAGCTGCCAAGTGGTGGTCGTAATCCACACGTGGGCAGTGGCAGTGATGTCGACGCAGGCGTTTACTAGTTAAGAAAAATCATCATCAGGAAACTTTTTTAATTAATGAAGCACCGGTTTGCACCCTTCAGTAATTAAATTTATTTTCGATGACTATTCCTATAATTCTTGTTTTGAATCTAATATTATTGCGTCAGTGTAAAAATTACCCATCTAATGAAAGTGATCAGTCCACGACGGACGTAGGATAAAATGGCTTCAAACTCAGACCTCAAACCGTTATAATGACTTGTCAATCAAGGAAAAAACTTGCCAACTCTTTATACCGACTTGTCAACTTGTTCTAACGACAATACAATCTGTTATAATAACTTCACAACTAATTATCGCGACTTGGCTGCTCGTTATAACGACTTGATGACTCGTTATAGTTATGATGCATGGCTTGTCAACGCAGAATACAGACTTCAAAACTCGTTGTAGCAAGTAGTTTCGATATCAATATAATGACTTTGTCGACTCTTTATAATTACATTATAACCTTATTATGACTTGTCATCTTATTCATATGGCACCATGAGTAATTATTATGGCAACTCATTATAATGACTTCGTGACTCGTTATAACAACTTTTTGAAACATAACGACTTTGCAATTCGTTAGAATGACTTGCCAAGTCTGTGAAACTACTTGTCAATTCATTATATCAACGGCACCACAGCACGTTGTAATGACTTACCAACGCTTCACGGCGACTTCACAACGCAGTATAACAACTTTCGGAACTCATTATAATGACTATTAAACTCGTTATAATGTGATTATAACTCTTTACAGTGACTAATGAACTCCTTATTAGGAACTCATTCTAACAACTTCACAACTTGTCATAAAGATTTGTCAACTCAACATATTCACTTCCCAAATCGGTATAATGCCTTCAAAACTTTGCAGCTCCTTATAACGACTTGAACACCATTATAACGACATTTCAAATCCTCACTATGACTTGCCAACTCGTTATATTGAAATTTGGAACTCGCTATAACTTGATATCTCGTTATAATGACGTAACAACTATTTAGAACGACATCACAATTTATTATAATAACTTGCCAGCTCGTTATAACGACTTCACAACTCATTATAATTATTTCACATATTTTAACAACATCAAAGCTCTTTATTAGTTATAACGCCTACATGCCCATTATAATGATTTATCTACTCTTTATAATGACATGACAGTTCGTTAGAATAACTTTATAAGTTGTTATAATTATTTCATAACTCATTGGAACTTACCAACTCGTAGCTTTAATGACTTTTTGGAACTCTTTATAATTTATTTTTTATAATTCTACAGAACCGCTTTATAATGACTTAAAAACTTACTTCGCTATTATCTCGATATAACTACTTTTCGGCTTGTTATTATGACTTCACACTTCTTTGAAATGACATATAAACTCATTATAATGACTTTACAACTCATAGTGACTTGCCAGTTCGTTATAACGACATTGGGGACTCGGTATAATGGCTTGTTAAATCATTATAATGACTCCACAACACGCCATAACGTCAGAACAGCCCGTTAAACAACTTTACAATTCTTCGTGATGAAATGAATGAAAGGTTTTAGCGCGCCAAAGGCGCGCAGGGACGATGTGGGATTTACAAATCCCTTGCGACCCGGTTAACCTTATTTTATTTCACTTGGATCACACAGGCCTAGCTTTCCTATTGCCTCAAATGGGGTCTGAGGGGGTATGCACGCGGTTAGAATTCCCGGCAGTTTACGTTGGAGTGATAGATAGTCAATAATCAATCCTTTAACGCCATTAAGACTATAAGAGAGTGGGCTCTATTCGGTTCTAGCTTGGCGATGGTAGAGGTTTGAGTTCCACCATGGTGTCGAGCCAGAATATAATGTTGTGCGATGGCAAATTTAAGGGAAGAAGAGAAAAGAAAACCAAACAGCAACGCCGGTTTGGTAGCGGCCCCGGTATATGACCATAGCTGTTACAAAAAAGGAGTGGAGAAAGCTCCAAGAGTTTCCTCGTAATGACTTGGTAATTCGTTTTATTTCCAAATGAAACAAAATACTGCATTTTGATTGGCTGAGAGGTACGGTGTAACTTGCGATCCACAGTGGCTTTTTTTCACCGTGTTTAACCACCACGGTGTAAAAACAAGAATATACAATAGCAGGCTATATGGCTAAAACAACAGCACCCATTTTTAATTGTTAATTCATACCGTCTGCTGGGTTATGTTAGAACAAAAATAAAAATACAGGAAATTAATATTCATGTGCAATAAAATATTACAGATATGGAACTGGCTCAGTGAGACAACATCCATATTCAGTTTCAATGACATCCATATTTGTCTGGTTTTATTTATTAAGAAACTTACAAAGTACAAATTTTCTGTCAGTTTTTGCCCACACTGTAGGTTAAAGTGTTAAGTACACCAAATTTCTTGGAAATAAATCCGTTATCCTTGTGTTTTCCATGGTGTATGGAAATTTACACCGGTTTGGGAACTCATACACCCTGAGGCGAAGCCGAAGGGTGTATGAGTTCCCAAACCGGTGTAAATTCCCATACATCCTGGAACACACAAGGATAACTAATAATATCAATGTCGGAGACTCAATATAATGATTTATCATCTCGTTTTAACAACCTTTCTACTTATCATAGTGACTTCCCAACTCGCTATAGCTACATGTCAAATCGCTATAAGGACTTTACAACGCCTTAAAATGACTTCTCAACTCATTGTAACGATATCACAACTCTCATCACAATTACTTGCCAATTCGTTATAACAAAGTTTAAGAGTCACAACGATTTGCCAACTTCTTATAACAACTCCACAACTCGTAATAGTGATTTGTAAACTAACTTGTAAACTCGTGATAATGACTTGTCAACTCCTTATAACGAATTTCCAACTCGTTATAATGAATTTCCAACTCGTTTTTACGAATTTCCAATCCCTTAGAACGACTTGTCAACTCATCATAACGAATTGTCAACTCGTGTAACGACATCAACACTCACAACTTTACGAATCCTCACAATGACTTCAAGCCTTTTTTATAGAGACCTGGCAAACCGATATACTGACGTCATAACTCGTCATGATGATTTTACAAATCATTATAATAACGTCTCAGTACGCCACAACTCGTTAACTCGTTATGCTGACTCGACAATTAGATATGATGACTTATTAACTCCATATAATAACTTTACAACACATTATAATGACTTCTATACTGGTTATAACGACTTGTCAGTTCATTACAACAATTGCATATAACGACATGACAATAATGACTCACAACACATTCTAAAGAATTCACATCTAGTTATACCGACTCATGTACTCTTCTTAATGGCACAAATTGGTTTCTAACTTGTTATAAAGACTTAACCTGTTATAACAACATTCCAACTCGCCATAACGACTCCACATCTCATTATAATGCACCGTATACTCGTTATAATGAGCTATCAACTCGTGATGATGACTTTTATACTGGTTTTCCATCAGTCAAATATTTATCCTCATGCTAATGGCATTACAACCCATTATAACGACTTGGAAAACTCGTTATAATGATATATCAGCTCATTATAACGACGTTACAACTTGATATGATCGATGTACTTCCTACAACTCGTTATGACTTCACACTTCATTACATAACTCGTCAACTCGTTACAGCTAATCGTCCATTTGTCATAACGACTTTACAACTCATTATATCGTTTTGTCAAGTCGTTATAACTGTTTGTCCACTCGTTATAGTGACTTCCGAACTCGTTATAATAACCTCCAAACTTATCAGCGCATTATAATGACATTACAACATTTTATAACGACTGGCAAACTCATCATTATGACGAGTCAACTCGTTATTTCTTGGCAACTATCTATAACCCGTTTACAACTCATTATAATGACTTGCCAACTCGTTATAGCGACTTCATAACTCGTTATAATCATTTCACAACTTATTAAAACGACTTGTAAACGCTGCTTAATAACATCAAAGTTCTTCGTATTGACTACATGCTGCTGCACCGACCGTTTCCATTCCTGCACCGACTGTTCCTATTCTACCGTTCCTGCTCCAGAACCAACACCGAGATCAGCTGAATGTATCCATCACCCTCGATCCGATGACAGAACAAATCTTCACTCTCTTCAATGTTGACAAGCACACAGACAAGTCGTCAAACTACAGTTTCCTGTACAAGGACAATCTTAGACCTTTTGAGAGGTATATATTTTTTCTGATATGGCGTCCGTGCAATATTTGGCGTCGCTACGAAAGTGTTAGCGGGAACAACCTACAAAACAACGAAACGGCCAAATTTGAATTTTTCTTTTTTTCGTACCACTTCGACAAATAAATTATTCCAACATGTTTGAGAAATAAACCTTCGTCGGGAGGTTCTAATATTGCTTCCTTATGAAGACTCATCATGATTAATCACGATTAATATGGAGAACAAACTTTAAAAATGTATTTTTTAAATTATAATTCTTTCATTGTTATTTTTCCGCGGTTGTCAATGTCAACAATGACCGGAAGTGTCTTTTCAATCGAAAAATGTTTCATATAAAATCACGTTTTATTAATTTTGTTTAGTAAGCAACAGCTAATATCTAATTAAATTTAGATTAAAAAATGATAAAATTAATTTCGTTTTTTCAAATGTGTTATGTATTTTTTGAAATTCAAATAATTATGAAATTAATATTTCTCATATGCATGATTAAGAAACACACACTGATTATTTGTTCATGGTGACGGTTTAATATTATTTCATTCCTATTTTTCAACACAAATTTTCACATTAGTTGATACAATAATGGTCCAAATAAATGTACAAACAGCTACGGTAGCTCAATTTCAAGAACTACCAAATATTGGGAGGGCGAGAGCCGATAAATTAATTAAATGCCGTCAGACAAAAGGGGTATTGGAATTATCTGACTTGCAGAGAGAAACTGAAATTTCATTTGATACATTGTCTCGTTGGTTAATTGAGGGAAGAATAACACTAAGAACTTCAAGTCCAGATACATCTGACTCAGAAAGTCATCAAAAGCAACAAATAGAGTTTCAAAAACAGGTTTTTGAAAAATTTGACTTTCTGTCTGTCAAAATTAAAAACATTCAAGATGACAATACCCAACTTAAGGAAAAATTTGAAAGTATTCAGCCGAAGGAAGTTAACATTCAAGCCTTATCTAAACAGGAAACTCAAGAGAAAATTAATCAATTTAATGAGAAATTCTCAAAATATACAGAAGACCTCGAATTAGATAAGCTGAGTATTGATGAATCTTTTGACATAAAACAAGAAACAAAAGAGGCAAATTTTTTTGACGATGTATTGAATGTTCTACCAAAGGATAGAAAATACAACTCTGATAAATCTTCAAAGAGTGGGAGGCATTCACATAAACATTCAAAAAACATACATCAAAACATAAATCTCAGTCAGTGTCAAATACTAATCTGTCAGTCTCTGATACTAAACACAGAAAACATGGATATGCAAAATCAAAATCCACCTCAAAATCAGACATTCCACCTGACACAGACTACAAAAGGGATAAATCACATCACCATCGGCATCATAATAAATCAAGGCATCGTAAAGACGAATCATATGATGAAAGTTCGTATTCATATGACAGTTCAAGTTCGCATCATAGTCATAGAAAAAAAAAGACCCAGTAGTAGGTGATAATTGAGAATACGAGCTCACCTGTACATGTACGTGTACATGTACATGTACATCTCCATAGGATTTAGTGTTAAAATCGTGTACATGTACAAGATTTTAACGGTTTTTTGGGGTGAGCTCGAATTTTTTTAACATTGAATTGAATCCTAGATGCGCGTAGTTTTACGTACACGTACATGTACCGTTTTGATTGAAATCTGCAGACGAGTTTTCCCCATAGGGTCCAGTGTTAAATTGCGAGGAAAAAACCGTTTTGAGAGTTCGAGCTCATCGTCTTTGTCGATTCTAACGATCTGCGTCCGTACACGATTTAACACTGAAACCCTATGGGGAGCGTCAAATTGCGAGCAAAAAAACGTTTTGAGAGTTCGAGCTCACCATCTTTGCCGATTTTGCCGATTCTGACGATCCGTGTCCGCACGCGATTTTAACGCTAAAACCCCACGGTGAGCGTCAGATTGCGAGCAAAAAACGTTTTGAGAGTTCGAACTCATCGTCATCTTTGCCCGATTCTAACAATCCGCGTCCGTACACGATTTTAACACTGAATCCTATGGGGGGGGGGGGGGGGGGGGGGGGGGAGGAAACTCGCTTTCAAAACTCAATTTTTATCCATCCCATCAACAGAAAACATCAATGTCTATAATACAGACTATATTCATAATCGACTCTTTTTGAACAAAAAACTTCATTCACTCATTACGATAACATGTGTTAGTTTTTTTTACTTCAGGAAGACGTGACTGGGTTCGCAAATTTCCAACACACACCGACAACGACAACACTCTTCGTTCAAAACATTTCCATCGAGATCACCTCGCAATAACGTGGCCTAATCTCACTTCGAGAAACGCTACAGTGGGTTTGTGGATTCAAACATCACCTCTTCGTGATCTGTAATAGATATTTGTGTTTTGCCTTGATTGAGAGATTGATTGTTAAGCGTTTGTTCAAAACACTTATCGGAATGTTTAAAACGCATTTTCCGCTCAATTAGGTTTTGAGTGGTAAAATTTTTTAATATATTCATGATAGCAATCGGAGAGAGATTTGTTAAAATCAGTTTTCCATTGTGTGTTGAAACTGTTTAACAGTCATCAAAAAAGGATTGTCTCTTAATTCGACACTCGGTGAATTGATGTGTGAATGAATGAAGATCTTTTGACAAAATGTAAACACTACTGTCAAAATGCGTTATATCAGAAACCGGTTTGTCATGTACTGTTTAAACGTATTTTTTTAAACTTCAGTTAACACAGCGAGTTTGAGATGTGAATATTTTTCAGATATTATATTAAGACGGAAAGAGATTTTAATACTTAAAACATAAAATATAAAAAAATATAATTAAACATTTAATTTTGAAAATAAATAAAAAACAATTAAAACGAAAGATGTTTTGGAAGATGGATCCTAGACACCGAGATCGAATTATAAACGAACTCGAACGTGCTAAGAAGAGCATTCAGTCGGCTGATAGGAGCAGACGTCTCGGTGAGATGGAACTCAGACGCGAAGCCGCAAAAATATTTAAACCCGTGACGGAGGGTCAAGAGCGAAGCAGGAAGGACAAAGTCGAAGAATTGAGACCCATAAAGGAGAGTTCTTTGAGAATGGGTTCGTTGCCTCCTAGTTTTGGAAATCGGTATTCCGTTCAATCTACACCAGATTACGTTCCCACGGGAATTCAAACAGATATGAGCGAGTCTGATGATACGACTTCGACTATCACCATTGGTAGCATCGCATCGTCCGATGATGATGGCGGTAAGAGAGATCAGTTGTATGGAATTTATAAGGATTCTCAGGAGAGAACTTTTGTAGGTGATACGGAAGTGGAAATGGACGATGATGAATTGATCGTGGGTTCGAATAAATATAAAGTAACTGATGGTCTGCGGAGATTGCTCCTTTACGATAAGACTGGAGATTACATGGGACAGGATTTCGACAATTACGGCGACATTCTAGTTCAGACCCACGCCATGAAGAGAAATAACGATCCCAGAGAGACGAGACCCAAAGCCAACAGAGGTTACAAGTGGACGAAAGTGGTGAAACCCATATGGGAGATGAACAAGAAGTTCATCGAATCGGTGACTGGCAAAGGGGTGAAAACCACTTTAGGGGTGAAAACCAATACTTTTCTTCCGAGCGATCCCGTAGCTCTGTGTCAGAGATTGAGTTTGTTGATGGCGAGCAGACGGGCTGGTAACATGGGATTAGATAATCAGATAGTTGCTATATCTGACGAATTGTTGAGACAGAAGGTTTTGAATAAAAACCAGTATAAAAGGCTGATGAACGAATTGAAAGATTGATGTGTATATAATAAGTAGAGAGAAACAAACAAACAAACAAACAAAAATAAAACAGTAAATTCTTACACTAGAATAATAAAAAGTATTTAAACGGCAAAAACGATTTACCAGTGAAAAAAAACAAAAATATATCATAAAAATAAAATATGTTGGTGATAAAGAACAGGGGATACGTCAGGACTTACGTTCAAGGCGGTTCTGGCATCGTCGATTCTATAATGCGAGCGTTCACGAGCAATGTGGTAGAAAACTCGCATCGACCGCGTTTGAGGTCGGTAAGAAGACGGCTTTGGATGCTGGTAAGAAAGCCGCTTCTGAAGCCAGTGGTAGGATAGCTTCTGCGGCTGGCAAGAGGGCAGCCGACGCGTTGATCCACAAGTTGATCAGTCCGCCGCCGGCGAAGGGAGCTGCGTTAGAGAGAACGCTGAAAGATTGGAAAGATTTGAAGGATGGCGTGGTGCCCATACAAGATTTAGCCAAAATGACGAGTGGATCCGGATTGAAGAGTGTGATATAAATAAATAAATAATAACATTAAAAACAGAGTTTGAAAAAACATAAAATTTGTGTTTGAAAAGAATCTAAAATAACAAAAAAAAAAAAAAAATAAAACAAAAGATGAACATTAAAGATATGTCTTCGAACGACGCCACGACCAAGAGGTCGAATAACGAGTTCTTTCCCAAGAGCATAAGAGGTTTGATAGTGGGAAAATCGAATTGTGGAAAGACCAATCTGTTGATGAATCTGTTGTCCCGACCTGACTGGTTGGATTACGACAGATTGTTCGTGTTTGGCAAGAGCTTGTTTCAACCCGAATACAGACTGCTTCGAGAGTGCATGGATCGCAGATTGCCCAAGCACGTCATAGCCAGAATCTTTGACAGCAGGGAGGAATTCGACAAGAGTGGTGCTCCGCTCTCGACCATTTTGGACGGCGCGGCGACGGAGCTGATGAAGAGAAATGCATCTTTGAACGTCGAGTGTCGATTTTATGAGAATGCTAGCGACGTTCCGGATCCTAGGGAACTGAAATCGGAAGATAAGAATCTCATGATTTTCGACAATCTGCTTTTGGAGAGACAGAACCTATGCGAATCATATTACGTTAGGGGTCGACACAGCAACGTGGACTGTTTCTACCTGTCGCAGAATTATTTTCGATTGCCCAGACAGACGATAAGGGAGAACGCTAATTTTCTATGTCTCTTTCGCCAAGATCTCAAGAATCTCAATCACATCTAAGGCGATCACGTCGCAAACGACATGAGCGCTGCGGAATTCAGGAGATTCTGCAAGAGGGTTTGGGATGGTGGACTTTACAATTTCGTCGTGATCGATTTGACGAGCGAATTTAATCGAGGAAAATATCGGTGCGGATTCGACGAGTTTTATGTCTCTCATGGTAATAATAATAAGATAGAGCGTAAAAATAAAAATTAGAAAAAATAATAAATCTTCAAATAATTAGTTTTGAATAAAAAAATAAAATAAAATTAAATATAATGTTTGAACATGGAGAATTGTTAGAACGGATAGCCGAGAATACGGCTGTGAAACAATCCATTCAAATCGTGGTGAGTGGCGATTCGACTCGATTCGCTACGAAATTCGAACCTTCCATCGAATTGAATAGAGAGAAAAGTTACGAGATGGCTTTGGTGAATCTGGAGACTTATTATTCCTTTCCCAACGTCACCGAAAAGAATAACTCGTTCAAGTATTCCGACGGAACGGATTGGTTGGAGATTCGAATTCCCAAAGGGAGTTACGACATAGACGATTTGAACCATTACATTCAGACGCGAATGAAGACGGATGGAAAGGGAAGCAATAAGATCAGACTCGCTCCAAATCCTAATACCTTACAGACGATGTTGGATTTGGAAGATAATTTTCGAGTGGATTTCAACACGGACGATTCTATAGGCAAGATGTTGGGATTCGATCGAAAGATGTATCAAGGCCACGCGGCATCTGAAAATATGGTCGACATTCTCGCTGTCAATAGCATTCTGGTGAACGTGGACGTGATTGCCGGAAGCTACGTGAATGGTAGCGCTCAACCGACGATCTATTCCTTCTTTCCAAATGTGTCGCCGGGTTATAAGATCGTGGAGCGACCTCGAAATTTAGTTTATCTACCAGTGATTTTGGACACGTTGTATAGTCTCAAAACCACGTTGACAGATCAAAATGGTGAACTGTTAGATCTTCGCGGAGAGAGGGTGACAATACGATTTCACATAAGAGAAATATAAAAGCAAAAAAAAAATATTATATATATATATAGATAACAAAAAATAAAATAAACGCAATATTAATTTTACAAAATTATTTTAATATAATTATTAAACAAGAAACAATTGAAGTAAATATATTTTTAAAAAAAAACCCAGAAATTATGACAGAATACGTGGTTAAAAACGTGAACATATCCGCAGGACAGAGGAAGAAACTTAAGAGAGCGTTAACAACTCGAGGCGAGGCGGAGAGATTCAAATTCACTCATGAAGATCTGACGAGAGGCGGTCAGGATTCGATTGCCTGGACCAGAAGTCAAATCAAAAGGATGGAGAAAGCGATTCACGATGGAAGAGGGTTGACGGTGAGAATGAGTCCCGCTCAATTGAGATACAATTTGAGAATGAAAGGTGGTTTCCTACCGCTATTGGCAGGAATAGCCGCAAAAGCATTACCCTTCGCTGCAAAGGTGCTACCCTTTCTCGGAAAGACTCTCGGCATGGGAGCTCTCACGGGACTCGCTAGTTCGGCAGTTGAGAAATTAATGGGTGGCAGCGGACTGTTTTTGAAGAAAGGAGGAGCCGTGTGTCGGGTTCACGTAGATGACAGCGATAAAGGATTGTATCTAGAACCTGTTAGAGGTGGCAACTCTCTGAGAGGAAACGGTCTCTATCTGAAGAGTGAACGGAACGTCAAGCGACTTGGCAAGGGTTTGTTGCTCAGTGAGAATTCGCCATTTAAGAACATACCGATTTTGAATATGTTATTATAAATATAAAATTATATAAAATATAAAAATCATAGAAAGTATAAAATAATATATTTAAAATGGGTGAAAAGGTAGAGAAAGAAATTTATCACCTGGATGAAAAGGTGGAGAAACAATTTGACGATAATGACGAACATCGCGAGCCAGAGAGCGAAAAAATAAAAAAATGGTTAGACGCTAATGATGGATATCTAAGGAAAGAGATAGATAAAGCGCGGGATATACGCTTGAGAATGAGACGATGCTTTCCACGGTCACCACTACCTTCTGAAGTGAATGGTAATGATGCGAGTGTTACCAAGAGATGCACAGCATTCGTTCATAATTATGATTCGGATAAACAAAAATGTTACCATAAACGTATCACATCACAAAGAAAAAGAAAAAAAGAAAAAGAAGAATCAACGCTGAAATTTGAGAGAAAAGGAAACATTATTATAATATATTATGATGATAGTGAAGAAGAAGGAAAAACAAAAAAAAAAAAAAAAAAGTAAATGAGATCTAAAGATGATCTTATTTTTTTATTTTTTTTTCATTTTTCTTCGCTAAAAATCAATCACTCTATTGTTTATATTTCCAAGTCCGTTATTAGCATGTTGACGCTCGTGTCTTCTCCTTTTTCGAAAACGTGTTGAATGTTTATCTTTACTCTTTTGATTTTTTTTACATCGGTCAACTCGCTCTCACCACCCAGTTTCTTCACGAGTTCGAATGAGATGTTTGAAAATATGTAATTTCCATAGGGTAACGACAAATCGTCCTTGTCGAATTCTCTATCTTCGGCGATGATGATGTTCTGCAGATCGCTTTGGTACTCGTAAATCAAATCGAGCGTGGCTTCATCCAATTTCAGAGGCATCTTATATTTCTTGTATTTGTGCTCTAAGCCCTTTGTCTCGACATCGTTCAATTCGATGGGATCGTGTCGTTGTAATCTATAGATTTTATGACCGAATTTCTTATACGTTTCGACTCGTTTCAATTTCAATTCGCATCTTTTAGGTGTTAGTGTCTTCATGATCGATTATTTGTTTTTTTTTGTTTTTACGAATTCTTACAAATAATGTATATTTTAAATTTTGTATTTAAATAATAATTTGTTAAAAAAGTTTGTTATTTTTTTTTTTTTTTGCTCTTTATATATATATAAAAAAGTTGTTTTTTTTAATTTTTTAATTTTCTTTAATGTAAAATTTTTTTTAGTAAAAGTTTTTTTTCTCTTTATATATATATATATATATATATATATATATAAAAAGTTAAATTTTTAATTTCAATCTCTCTATTGTTTATATTTCCAAGTCCGTTATTAGCAAGTTGACATTCGTCATTTTTCCACATACAAAAATGGTGTGAATGTTTATCTTTACTCTTTTGAGTTTTTTTTTCATAGGCAAATGCGCTCTCACCACCCGATTTCTTCACGAGTTCGGGTGAGATTATTGGATATATGTAACCTCCATAGGACAACAATAAATCACCCCTGTCGAATTCTCTGTCTTCGGCGACGATGATATTATTCAGCAGTTCGCTTTGGTACTCGTAAAACAAATCGAGCGCGGCTTCATCCACTTTCAAACACATTCGATATTTGTGGTAGTAGCGCTCTAAGTCCACCATCTCGACCTCATTCAATTCGATGGGATCATGTGGTTGTAATGTATAGATATTAAAACTGGATTTCTCATACTTTTCGTCTCGTTTCAATTTCAATTCGCATCTTTTAGGTGTTGTTGTCATGATCGATTATTTAGTTTTTTTGTTTTACGAATTCTTGCAAGTAATATATATTTTAAATTTTTGTATTTAAATAATTTGTTTAAAAAGGTTTTTTTCTTTTCTTTAAATATATATAAAAGTTAAATTTTAACATCCTTTTTTTCGTATTAATTTCATTTTTTTTTCATGAGTTTTTAGAACGGGCAAGACATCGATCGTTTAAAAATTAGCCTTCGCATCTTGCAGTTATCATCATCTATTGAGAAGGAATCGGGTGACATGAACACGCGTCTGCTTCGCGGAAATTTGTTTTGAACCTTGTGCGAGACTTCGCGTAAAAGTCGTAAGAGTTCTATTTGTCTTGAACCTTCTTTTTTAATAGTTCGAACGACATTGTCGATTAATTTTTGTTTGCTAATAGTATTACGATTCGATTTTCTATCGCAAATCATATCGTTTTCTTTCAAAATGCGTAAATATAAATTACAATTTTTTTCTTCTTGGTTTTTTGGAGAATAACGATTTATTAAACAACGTCGACGTTTATGTCGAGATTCCGTCATGGATGTTGTCGTCATGATCGATTATTTGTTTTTTTGTTTTATGAATTCTTGCAAATAATGTATATTTTAAATTTTTGTATTTTAAATAATTTGTTTAAAAGAGTTTTTTTTTTTTGCTCTTTATATATATATAAAAAAGTTGTTTTTTTTTAATTTTAATTTTTTATTGTGAAACAAATTATCATTAAATACAAAAATTCAACAAAAAAAAAACACATTAAGAAAAAATCGAATTTAAAATTTACCTTTTTTTTTTTTTTTTATATAAAGAGTAAAAAAAACAAAACTTTTTAAACAAATTATTTAAATACAAAATTCGGAAAAAAAAATATATTCTTACAAAATGAAACAAACAGATAAAAAAAAAATTGGAAAATTTAAATGAGAAAACCGTACCTCAGTTAAACGAGATTTGTAAACTATTAAAAATTTCACATTTCAGAAATCATAGAACTAAATCAAAAATGATTGAAGTCATACAGAAACATTTGCGAAACGATGGAAAGGCAAAAAAAATGCTGATAGCAACGACGTCAAAAAATGCATCGGTTGTGAAAAATGAAAAGAAGAAAAAGATAGTAAAAGGAATTGAAATGCCGACGTAGAAAAATACCAAAAACGTTTCAATTGTGAAAAATAAGAAGACGACTAAACAAAAAGCAGTTGAAGAAGAACTTCAAGTTTCCAAAGAAAAGAAAAGAAAAACGAAAACGAGTGATGCACATCAGATTCTAGGCAAACGAGATATATCGAGCGAACTTCAATGAGCAATAGACGAAGGGAAAGGAGAAGAATATCTAGCGCGACTCACCGCAGAACTATTTCAGTCGAAGTCCGTGGAACGGGAGAGTGCGATCAAAGGCATTTTTAAAACTTTCGACGTGGTTCCCTTGTTGAAGAAAATCGATCCGAAATTGTTCATGGAACGGGTGAAGAAAAAGGTATTGGATTTGTTTCGCAAATACATGAACGTGGGACTAAAAATTAAGATGATACTCCATTGTGTGATGAATAAAATCGACGTGAAGTCCAGCGAGAGCATCGTGAAAAATGCATATTTCAGATCTAACGTAGAACCCGTATTTCGAGGTTCAGATTTATCGGACGTTTTCGAAAAGATGAAAGACAAGATGTTGACGTCTCTCGCGAATTATCAACATGAAGGTAGTAATTGGATGTTCGATGAGATGTTGAAACTCGAAATTCACATAACTAAAAACGATTTGTTGAAAGGGTCTTCCTACGTGAAATTACCATATTTCCTCGCTAAGAAATATGCTGTGATCAACGTGAAAAATAACGATGATCAGTGTTTTAAATGGGCAGTCACATCCGCTTTATACCCTGTCAAACTAAACTCTGATAGAGTTTCTCAGTACAAGGAAACTTCTAAAAATTTCGATTGGACCAGAGTGACTTCTCCAATGCAGTTAAAACACATCGAATGTCTCGAGGCTCAAAATCCCACCATTGCGGTGAACGTCTTGGGATATGACGACGAAAAACGGAAGATTCATCCTCTCAGACTGACTTCGTATCTCGGAAGAGAAAAGACGATTATTTTATTGATTTCGAATGATGACAATCGTCATTATTGTTGGGTTAAACATCCCAGTCAATTACTGTCGAAACAAAATAATAATCATAACGGAAAGATATCTTTATGTTACAATTGCATGAACGTGTTTCATAGCGAAGACTTGTTGGCTAAACATCAGGAATATTGCAACGAAAATCAAGGTGTCGCCGTCGAAATGCCCAAACCCAACACCATCGCGAAGTTTGAAAATCACAATAGAAGGTTAAAAGTACCATTCGTCGTGTACGCCGATTTCGAATGTTTCACCACGAAAATGAGTTCCTGTCAACCCAACGCTCTTCAAAGTTACGTCGAAAGAAATCAAAAACACATACCTTTGGGCTATTGCATTTACGTGAAATGCGCTTTCGACTCGCAACACGACATGGGTCCCTTCACCTACACGAAACAGTGCGAAGACGACGACGTGGCTCAAAGGTTTGTGGAAGAGTTAGAATGGAAACTTCAAATGTTATACGACAAATTCAAAACTCCGGCAGAAATGATCATCATGCGCGAGCAGCAGGACGAAAATAACAGAGCCATCGAATGTCACATATGCAAACAATCGTTCGACGAGAATTTGAAGGAAAATAGGAAGGTCAGAGACCACGATCATTACACGGGTCTGTATCGTGGTCCGGCTCACAGCAGGTGTAATTTAAAATATCGAGACGCCACTTTCTATCTGGTGATGTTTCACAATCTCTCGGGTTACGACAGTCATCTGTTCATGAAAAATCTCGGCAACTCACACGAAGAATTAAATTGCATCGCAAACAGTGAAGAAAGATACATTTCCTTGACGAAATGGAAGCTCATGGAGGAGAGAAGAGAAATCGATGGAGAGACGTTGGAAGAAAAAACGAAATCCATTCGTAGAGGCATACGTTTCATCGACAGTTTTAAATTCATGTCGACCGACCTGGAAAAATTAGTCAATAACATGAGCAAGGATAAATTTAAAATCACGAGCGAACATTTCGGAGAACGAGTAGACGTCATGTTGAGGAAAGGAGTCTATCCTTACGATTACATGAATGATCTAAAGAGATTCGAAGACACCGCACTACCTTCGAAAGAAGATTTTTATTTGAAATTATACGAATCCGACATTTCCGACGAGAATTACGAACACGCCAAAAACGTGTGGAAATCATTCGATATGAAAACCATGAGAGATTATCACGATCTCTATCTGAAGACCGACGTTCTGCTCTTAGCAGACGGGTTCGAAAATTTTCGAGACGTCTGTCGTCGAAATTACGATCTGGATCCCACTTGGTATTTCACCGCACCCGGTTTGGCATGGGACGCTCTGTTGAAGACCACTGAAGTCCAATCGCAATTATTATCCGATGTGGACATGTTGCTCATGTTCGAAAGGGCTGCGAGAGGTGGCGTCTCGATGATCTCTCACAGACATTCTGAAGCTAACAATCCCTACATGAAAGAAGGTTTCGATTCGAAACGGTCGACTAAATACATACAGTATTGGGACGCCAATAATCTGTACGGTTGGGCTATGAGTCATCCTTTACCGATTGGAAATTTCGAATGGGTGAAGGAACCGGAAGAGATGCAAAAATGGAGAGACTATCCTTGCATTTTAGAAGTCGATTTGAACTATCCGAAAGAATTACACGATCTACACAACGATTATCCACTGGCTCCTGAACGAATGGAACCGAACGAGGGAGACGAGGAAAAACTCATTCCCAATTTATTTAACAAACGTAACTACGTCGTCTACAGTGAGAATTTGAAACAGAACGTCGATTACGGGATGAAATTAGTCGACATACAACGCAATTCGATTCGACGAAGAGCCTTGGATGAAAAAATACATCGATCTCAACACGAATCTCAGAACTCGAGCCGAGAACGATTTTGAAAAAGATTTCTTCAAACTCATGAACAACTGCGTGTACGGTAAATCGATGAAAAACATCAGGAAGAGAACCGACGTTCGACTCGTCACGTCTGAGAAAAGAGCTAAAACATTAGTGGTGAAACCCAATTACAAACACCGCACCATATTCGACGAAAATCTAGTGGCCGTTCACATGCAAAAGACACACCTGAAGTTCGACAAACCATATTATCTTGGACCGATCATCTTAGATATCAGCAAGCGATTGATGTACGAGTTTCACTACGATTACGTCAAACGAAAATTTGGCGACAAAGCCAAACTACTGTTCACCGACATGGACAGTTTAGTTTACGAAATAGAGATGAAAGACATCTAGCGAGATATATCTCCAGACGTGGCCGAGTGGTTCGACACAAGCAATTATCCCGTTGATCACCCGTCCAACATTCAATCGAATGACAACAAGAAGGTGTTGGGTAAATTTAAGGACGAGAGCAGCGGTAAACAAATCGTCGAATTCGTGGGCTTGAGACCCAAACTGTATGCTTATCGTCTAGAAGATGATGAAGAGATCAAGAAGTGCAAAGGAGTTAAAGCGTGCGTGGTGAAGAAAAACATCTCTTTCCAAGAGTATAAAGATTGTCTGTTAGGAAGTGGTCCGGTGTATAAGACTATGAAATCGATTCGAAGCGAAAATCACGACTTGTATACCGAAATAGTCAACAAGATTTCGCTGATGGCCGACGATGACAAGAGATTCATATTAGACGATAAAATAAGCACTTTGGCACTCGGACATGGGACTGCGGAACTAACTATAGACGATATGAATGTGGATGATTGGATTCCAGAAAATCAAGAGGAATTAGACGAATTCAAAATTATAGAAATCGATAGTGACATCGAGAAAGTTAGTTTAAAAAGAAAAAGAAAAAAATAGAAAAAAAAAAATAACGTCATTTTTAGTGAATTATAATAAAATAAATAAAAAAAAAATATATACTTATTTATGAATAAGAAAATAAAGATAACCGTAGAAGGTGTCGTCTTACCCAACGAACCCCTATCCAACATCGATCTGTTGAATGCGGCAAAAGATTTGAAAATCGAAGATTTTCTAGGAGTGTTTTCCAGAGATGCCTTGTTGAAGAGAAGACCTCGACAATCAGAATGCGGAATTTTAAATCTAGACAATTCATCAGGTGAAGGCACTCATTGGTGGCATGGTTCAAGAACGGGAAGAAGAAAAATTATTATTTCGACAGCTACGGAATCTCGCTGCCAGAAGAAATAAAGAACTATTTAAACAAATCGATGGTTCGTTACAACACAGAACGAGTGCAATCACCAGATCAAGTGTTTTGCGGTCACCTGTGTCTCTACGTTCTCAAGAGATGGTCTGAAGGAGATCAATTTCAAGACATTCTCAATGACTTACATTAGAGAGAGATTTTTTTTTTTTTATAGTATATATAAAGATAAAAAATTATTTTAAAAAAAAAATTTTAATCGAATAAAAACGAAAAATAAAATAACATAGTTCATTTTTTAATAAACTGCATTTTGAACACATTTTTTCTAAAAACAAAAAAAAAATCCTTACAACAACATGCCAGTCGATAAATCTGGTAGAAGTGCCGACGAAAAAGTCAACCCGAGAAAGAAGAGGAAGACGTTCGAAGTCGACGATGGTTACGATGTTGCCAACTTGGACGAGCATTACGTTCGGAGATACGAACCTCGAGAAGAACCTTTGAACATGAACGATAAGAAGCTCTACAATCTTCCCGAGCCGATAGATCTCGCAGATGCTGCGACTAAAAAGTACGTCGACAGGGGGAACGCCGATTTCGAATGAATCCTGCTGGATAATTACGTGGATAAAACCATGACCGACGATCTGGATCTGAAATCCAAACGTTTGGTGAACGTCGCGAATCCCATAGATCCCACCGATGCTGCGACCAAGAAATACGCGGACGACTCTCACACGAGATTCAGCGAACAGCTGAGAAAAAAATACGTTATGAAAATGATGCACTCAGAATTGAACGCCAATTCTTACAAGATAACGAACGTGGCCGCTCCCACGAATCCCAAGGACGTGGCGACCAAACACTACGTAGATCTGGAACAGAGAAAGTCTGATGGACGAGAAATGAAATCAGATCTGAATGCGGGATTCCACAAGATATTGAATCTGTCGAAGATCGACAACACGGATGCGGACTCAACGGCGGTCAACAAGGGCTACGTGGATTCTTCTGTGATACAATCACAAGAATACCTAGAATTGCAAGTGGACGATCTCTACCTGAACAAAGAATCTGGCGGAACCATGGAGGGTGGCATCAACATGAACGGTCACAATTTATTCGGTCTCGATCACGATCCCAAATTCGATTCCAGCGTGGTAAGCAGGAAGTACGTGGACGACAACTCGGTCTGGAGAAAGGGCGACATCATGGAAGGTAAACTGGACATGGGTGGACACGCGCTCACGAATCTACCGGAACCCGTGCACATGACGGACGCCTGCACCCTGATTTCGGTGGTGGAGAAAGTCAAATATGCCAGACAATTGATCACCGTGTGGGCCGAAGAGGCCGGCACCTTAGATGAGGGAAAAGCCGAGTGGTCTTTCGGAAATGGAAGTAGCGGATCAAAACACGGTCAGGTGGGATATCCCATGCCATTGGGAGGTGAAATCCTTCGAATGAGTCTGGCTTCCTCGGATTTGAATAACAGAGCGGTCGTCAATCTCATGGTGAATGATGTGGAGAGCGATAAGAGATACAGCGTCGAAAAGACTGAGAATCAACACGCGAATGTTAGCACGTTTGGCATGCCTCTCAAAGTGAACGCCGGAGACAGGATTAATTTCGTCACGAAAAGCAATAATCCCAAAGCCGCCACTTCCGTGGTGAGTCTACTGATCAAACTGGATCCTTTGAACAAACTCTGAACGCGTGGAAAATAATGAATTAAAAAAAAATAATGTGTGATTATTAAAAAAAAAAAAAGTAATGAGATTTAGAAAGATGTTCAATCTCTCTAGATCTCATTACTTTTATTTTTTTTTATTTTTTGTTTTAATTTTCTATCCATTTATGATTACAATTTATACACTTTGCAAATACGGTTGTTGGTTCATCACCAGATCTAGTTTGTTGAGATTCAATTTTTATTTGACGTTTCTTATATTTGCGACATTTTAAAATTGTATTTTTTATAATTTCTTCGTTAGATCTTATGAGATCAAACTCTTCTTTTTCTTTTAAACGATATTCGTCAAAATCACAACTATTCCATCCTTTTTTTGTGTTACGTTCTTCATATTCAATTTGAATCCATTTTTCCAAGTATTTCATTTTAACGTCGTAGTAATCTGAAGTGAACAGATGATTTGTTGTTTTCGTGTCAGAAACATTCATTTTGTTTTCGAGATTTTGGTTTTTAATTAATCTAACATCCACATTTTTAACATTTATTAATTTTTTTTTCACACACTCGTCTCTCATCGAATGATCGACATCTTATTTCCGTCCGATTCGAAATGTAATTCTCTGTCCGACAGGACCAGGGTGAAGGCTTTGGTTTTTCCTCGGCACGTTCCTATCGAATTGCATCTTGATCTGAATGTCTAACATGCTACTCTTGAGTCGTTCACTCTGTTTACTGACGTCGAATACGAACATGGGATACATCAACTTGTATTCGCCGGGAGATATGTTGGGGTTGCTCATCAATTCGTCTAGACCGTGATACTTCTTTCTAAAATCAGCGGCGTCGCCGTACAGTCTGCAGAAATCGTTCTTGTCGAACGATGCATTGTAATCGATTGCCGGATATCTCGTGGCGTTCAGAAACACTTGCATGTTTCTCAAACTGCAGTGATCGAACAGCGACGCATTCTTTTCCTGAGACCCGTCCCTATCGGTCTGAAATGCAACCACGATGAAATGCGGTCTCTCGGAAGCGGATTTCACCGTCAATCTCCAATCGAAGTGATTCGTGGAGGGAGGAATGCTAGCCGTGTCGCACTGTCTCATTGTAAATCCCACGGGTAATCTACTCTTGGATTCTATGATCTTGTAGAGATGACCTTTCTCCATGAGCGAAGTCTCCACGTGCGGAACGAACCACAATGTCTTGTGTAGAGTTATCTTACCCACATCGGTCGCGGTGAGTCTCACTATTGCGTCGTCATTTCCTTTTCAAATCAACATCAGATTGTGTTTGAATCCGTACATGACCTTGTTGTAATCATCCACGAATCCGAAGATGTGTTTCAAAGGTATCCTGAACGAAAACGTTCCTTTAGGTCTGGACGTCTTGACGACGCAGTC
The DNA here is from genome assembly GCA_031216915.1 of Pictodentalium vernedei. NCBI lineage: Eukaryota > Metazoa > Mollusca > Scaphopoda > Dentaliida > Dentaliidae > Pictodentalium > Pictodentalium vernedei. The sequence continues at coordinate 539,952,073 of CM062295.1, read as the reverse complement.
GAATATCAAGGCGGCGCCGGCGCTAGCACGGCCTACGGTGTCTTTCACCCACAACTGATTAAGTCCTCTGGATTTCGAAAAATCATCAGGATACGTCAAGAGTCCGAACATCATGGTGGCCTGACCGGGATGAAAAACAGATTCTATCTCTTGTCCGGATAGCATGTATTTTATGTTACTGAATAGATGCATGATGCCATTATTGGCTAGAGTGACCGTGTCGTCGTCAGCGTAGTCGCTCCCATCTTCCTTGGTGAGACGTCCCTGCACCACTATGTAACTCTCGCTAGGATGTACGGATAGATCTTGAGTTTCGACGTTGATTCTTATCTCTCCCGCATTGTTCAAACTCGTTCCGGTTACCGGTTCATATTTCGTGAACCTCATATTCTTGAATACTTTCATCTTTCACTATGCTTTGTGCTATATCTAGTATATTTGTCATTTTAAAGGATTTTTAGTTTTTTTTTTGTTTATTAAATCTCTTGCTTTTCTTTATCTAAAAAATAGTTTTTAATTATTTTTTATTATTATTTTTTTTCTCTCTTATATATATATGTGTAAACAAGAAAATGTCAAAGAGAGTAAATAAATAAAAAAAAATTTTTGTCTTCTTCATCAAAACTTCGTCTTCTGTAATTGTTGTTCATAAAACTTTCCGATGATCTCTTCTCCATCCAAAGCTTCGATTTCGTAAGTCACCGGATCGGTGTGAAATATTTTGATGATCACGAAAATTTCCGAGGTCCATCGAGGAGTATAACCCTTTTTGAAGTGCTTCTTATAAGCGTAGATTCTCACTCGATCGCCGACCGCAAATTTCGGCGTTCTAGACTTCTTCCTGATCTTAGAGCTCTCGGGATATAGATTCGCATAGACCCGTTTTTCGTTTTGAGGATCGCTAGCTTCCGTGGGAGTCATCTTGATCGATCTGTGTTGCATGTTGTTGTAATCTTTGACCAGACCGTTCAGAGCGTATATGTATTTCTTGGTCGAATTCGCCGTGAAGTATCTGTGCATCTTCTCCTTCATCGTTCGATTCCAACGTTCCACCACACTGGCTTTCTCTTCGTTTTCGTTCAAGTAGAGGTCTACCAATCGACGAACGTCCTTGTTGTAGAATTCCTTTCCCTTGTCCACCCACAATTTACTCGGTTTTCGAGAAGACGAGTCGAACACGCTCTTCATAGCCTCGGCGATGCAAGGTCCTGATTTATCCTTCAAAGCTCTGATCCAACCATATTTGGAAAACACGTCGATGACCGTCAATAGATATTTGATGCCCTCGTTCCACCTCAAAAACGAGCTCATGTCGACCAAGTCGGCAGACCAAATGTCATCCAGACCCTTCACGAACACCCTTCTCTTTCGAAATTTACGCACTATGGGTTTGTGTAACTCCTCGGCCAATTTGCTCATCAATAATCGTTTCTTCTTCTTTTCAGATGCGCTTTTTTTTTTTGAACGCCCCATCCGAATCGACGTTTTGCACCGATCAGATTGCCGACCAGCGAACGTTCCATCTTCTCTCTCCTGGTCGGATTCGATATGCCTCTCAATCTCCCCAACATGTTTTTGTCGCAGACGTCGTTGCGAGTCTTGGTGTCGTGATGTCCGGCGTAACACAGATCGTGATCGTACACGGCCGCGTCCACCTTATTCATGGGTTTGCTCCAAGATTTGGGTGTCAGATCGGCATTGAGTCTCTTGTTCAATTTCATTCCGGGTCCCGTGAAACTGTGACCAGACAGATGCATTTTGAAAGGTATATTGTTGATCATTTTATTCACGATGCCTTTACCTTTGCTCATGTTCTTTTGTTTGACGAATCGAGTCTTGATAGAACCACACACGTCGCATATTCCGCAAAGCATCCGTCTGTCGTTTTTAGTTCGCACTTCTCTAGAATTACTCGTCTTGGTAACTCTCTTACACTTTACGCAATACATTTTTTTTAAGAGTTATTTAAATTAATTTCGTTTTTTTTTATTTTATATATAAATTTAATATTTTTTTTTTTTTTTAAAATTCTGTTCTTATTATATATATATATATTTTTTTTCAATCGCTGCTCTTGAGTTCTATCATCTTACTGAATTCCTCCCTGGCCTCTTTCCTCCCCTTTTCCATGAGAGAATCCTTCATCTCTTCCTTGATGATCTGACTAGTCTCATGGCTTCTTTCATGGCATCGTATTTCGTTTTCTCGCTCAATATCGCGAAGTATTCTCCGTCCGATATCCTACCGTCTTTCAACGCCATAGAGATCATTTCGGATATCGTGTCTACCTTGGAGTCGGCCAAGACGCAAATCTTGTCGTGTTTCCTAGCCTTCAGATATAATTTCCTACTCAAAAAGTTTCTGATCGTGCTAAACAATCCGGCAGCGAGAGCCACTCCTTCCACGGTCAACACAATCGGAATGCCGACCATGGTCAACAACAATCTGATGCCGGCCACGTGTAAATCCATGGAAATCGTGATGAGTGTCGTGTCGATCGCGTTGACGAATTTCACGAAACGCAAATACTTCTTGAGAGAACGACGAGAATCTCTCTCTCGAGTCAGATACAATTGGATTCTACTGATTTGATCGATGCGATACCTCTCTCCTCTTTTTTTTTCTTCTGGCAACGGCACCGTCGGCAAGACGCCGTTCAGCTTCTCGTCCTCGTCGTCCACTAACGTCGGATACAATTTATTTCTGGTTCTCATTTTGCGTTTTTTTTCTTTCTTTCTAATATTAGATAGAAAAAATTTATGTGTGTATTTATTTTTTTTTTATTTTCTACTCTCCCTTATTTTTATATCAACAGAAAAAAACTTAGACGTATGCTTCGTTCAGCAATAATTTCTTGATGCATCCCTTGTCTTCTAATGTCAAACTTCTACGCGCCAATTTCAGTTCTTCCGAATCTGTGGGCCTGTCTCGATTCTTACAGAAGACTAATCTCTTCCAAAACGTGATCACATCATTGAATTTAACGCGTTTGAACGCCGGTTCGAAATACATGACGACCATATCTTCCCTTTCCATCGTCAGACACGAATGATCCTCATGATCGAAGTCTAGATGATCTCGACATCCGACGCATCGTTCTAACAAGATGGGACGTAGTTGTTCGTTCACTCAGATTGTGTATGCTCTCATCAGCATGTTTAAAAGAAACCTCGTTCTAATAGTCTGAGAATCGCTCATGATTTACGTATTTTTTTTTTTTTATTATTATCTATTCGATTTGATATATTTAATTTTCTAAATAACTATTTATTTATATTTTTTTTTCTCCCCTATATATATCAATCAAAAACGTGACTGGGTTCGCAAATTTCCAACACAACGACGCATAGGATTCAGTGTTAAAATCGCGTGCGGACGCAGATTGTTAGAAATCGGCAAAGATGATGATGAGCTCGAACTCTCAAAACGTTTTTTTTGCTCGCAATCTGACGCTCACCGTGGGGTTTTAGCGTTAAAATTGCATGTGGACACCGATCGTTAGAATTGTTAGAAATCGGCAAAGATGACGAGTTTGAACTCTCAAAACGTTTTTTTGCTTGCAATCTGACGCTCAATGTGGGGTTTTAGCGTTAAAATCGCGCATGGACACGGATCGTCAGAATTGGCAAAATCGACAAAGATGGTGAGCTCGAACTCTCAAAACGTTTTTTTGCTCGCAATTTGACGCTCCCCATAGGGTTTCAGTGTTAAATCGTGTATGGACGCGGATCGTTAGAATCGACAAACACGATGAGCTCTAACTCTCAAAACGGTTTTTTCCTCGCAATTTAACACTGGACCCTATGGGGAAAACTCGTCTGCAGATTTCAATCAAAACGGTACATGTACATGTACGTAAAACTACGCGCATCTAGGATTCAATTCAATGTTAAAAAAATTCGAGCTCACCCCAAAAAACCGTTAAAATCTTGTACATGTACACGATTTTAACACTAAATCCTATGGAGATGTACATGTACATGTATACGTACATGTACAGGTGAGCTCGTATTCTCAATTATCACCTACTCCCAGTCGAGGTAAATACAATTCCAGTTCTGCTGAATCAGGATCCGAGGACTGTTCTTCCTCGGAACGATCCAACAGACGTCACCCTCAAGATCGAAGTAAGAGTCCGTTACGGCCTAAAATGCCTGTGTTTTCAGGTGATAATAATTCAAATTGGGAACCCTTTATTTTTCAATTTGAAAGAATTGCTGATAGGAGGGGCTGGAATAGACATAAAAAGGTAAATATACTGATTGGTTGCCTCAAAGATACTGCATTGGAATATGTACACACCATGCAGTTAGATTATAATTTCAAAACATTGAAAGATGAGCTTAAACAACGATTTAGTCATAAAGAAGCTCCTGTCTCAGCTAGACGTCATCTTCAATTCATAAAGCAATACGAAAATGAAAGGTTAGAAGAATACTCACAACGTGTTCATTTCTTGACTATGGATGGTTACAAAAATAGTGATAAGAACACCATCCACCAGATCTCAACAGAAGCCTTTCTTAAGGGTTGTCGAGATAAGGAAGCAGCAAAGTCAGCCATGGAAAAGGAGCCCATGACTATGAATGCTGCGTTAAAGTGTGTTAAGACTTCGGTAGCCAATCAAAGAGCCTTATTTGGTTACCATGGCTCAATTTTTTCTCAAAGACATGTTTCTTTCAATGACAATACTAAATCACCAATTGAGGAGTATGATGTAGATCAAGCCACTTATAATTAAGATTCTATTGATATGGGAAAAAAATTAAGACAAGTGAGAAGATTAATAGAGGACCTTGCCCAAATAGTAATGCGAAATAACAAACAAAATCCAAATCAACATCCTCAATATTCAAAGCAAAATCCCCAATTTAGAAATCCTGATAGATTTTCTCAGGGCAATTCTTCTAGAGGTCCAAATCAAAAATGGGAGCAATTTCCACGCCCACAGTCTAACACTCCATACAATAATTTTGGTAAGCAATATAATTCAGCACCTCCATTGAGAATGCCTGGTTCTACTCGAGGTTCAGGCGGAGCTTCAGCGAGTTGGAGACAACCATCACCTTTGAAACTTTCACCTTCTTGGAAGGAGTCATGCCAGCAGCCTTTTGGAAATTTTAGTTCCCCTGTGCCAAACCAGGGGGTGCAAACAAGTCAGTTTAGTCCTTCAAAAGCGGGAAACGAGCCAGGGTTAAGTGTGAAGGCCAACGCTTCGACCCAATCCCAACAGGCCCCTTAAATCTTGAAGCTTTAGAGGAAATTATCATTCAGAGGGTTAATGGTAACACCTTAGTTATAAATGTACTTGTAAATAATTGCAAACGTTCAGCTATTGTAGATACTGCTGCCATGTTGACCCTCATGGATGAAAAATATTTTTATGAATGTTTCCCTGGTAGATTACCCACCAAATTTGTTCGACTCAGAGGCATTTCGGGTCAACCCTTGTTATGTAAAATATTTCCTGATGTAGAATTTCAAGTGGGTAGTAAGACTTTTGTTTGGGATGTTTGTGTTACGTCACTTCCAGGGGATCAGGTGATTCTCAGATTGGATTTCTTAGTGGAGAATAATTGTATTCTGAATCTGAGGAACAATACCATTGATGTGGAAGGGGAGGTCATTTCTGCTTCCTTGAAAACAAATAATGGTGCTGTTGGCTCAGATAGCACAATTTCTCGAGTTGAAGTATCTAAAAGTGTTGTTATTCCACCAAATTCATATGGGTCAGTGTCAGTTTCAATGAAACAGTCTTTGCCAGATCATTTTGTTGTTGAGCCAATTTCCCAATACAAAGGTACGTTGTTGTCCGCTGTGATTGGAACAGGTCAAAAGTCTGCCATGCAGGTTATCAATGACACAAATCATTATGTGCGATTCAAAAAAGGCTTACATATTGGTAACACAGAATCGGCTCATGAAATTTTGGATTCAACTGAAAATGATTTTCATTCTGTGTTCTCGGTAGACTTCACTGAATATCAAAGTAGTTCTGAGGTTAAGGATTCTCAAGATCTTCTAACAAAAATGAAAGTAGACATGCCTTCTCATTTAAAAGAGTTATTTGATCAAAGCATAGGAAATCTCTCGCTTCAGCAATCTTTACATGTTGGTTTTCTTTTGATGAATTATGGTGACATTTTTGCAAGGCATGACTTGGATTTAGGTTGTTTTTCAGAGGTGTGGCATGAAATAAATACTGGCAATGAACCACCAGTGAAACATAAATTAAGAAGGACTCCCATTTCATTCCAAAACAAGAAAAACAACATGTTCAAAAAATGCTCGATTCTGGGGTTATTCAGCCGTCTGATTGGGCATCGGCCCCAGTACTAGTTCGGAAAAAGGATGGATTGGTCAGGTGGTGCATTGATTGTAGGGCTTTAAATGAGAAAACAGTGAAAGATTGCTTCCCCTTACTGAACATTGAGGATTGTCTCGACACACTTTTTGGCACTCAATTCTTCTCTACCCTTGACATGGCCTCTGGGTACTATCAGTTACCTCTTAAGCCAAGTGATAGAAAAAAACAGCTTTCGTAACCCACTACGGGTTGTTTGAGCATACTAGAATGGGCATGGGTCTCTGTGATGCCCCGTCACATTTCAGAGGGCTATGGAACTTGTTTTAAGGGGCTTAACATGGCAAAAATTATTAGTGTATTTCGATGATATAATTGTCCTTGGAAAAAATTTTGAGAGTGCTTTCGAAAATTTAGAAATAGTGTTTTCAAGATTCCGAGAAGCAAACCTAAAGTTCAAACCAAAAAAGTGTGAGCTTTTCAAAAAAGAGGTTGAATTTCTTGGTTAAAAAGTAAGCCAAAATGGAGTGTCTATTGCCCCAAGTAAAATTGAAGCTGTCTTAAACTGGCCTATTCCAAAACAGTCATTCCTGGGTTTCATTAATTATCACCGGGATCATATTCAGGGGTTTGCTAATCTCACCACTGAATTATTCGAGTTGTCATATACAAAAGGGGACTTTCTTTGGAATTCTGAACATCAGCTAGCATTTGTCACTCTGAAATCTGTAATGACATCACCCCCTGTGTTAGCTTATCCATCCCCCAATGGCCTTTTTATTCTGGATACTGATGCCTCTGGTGATGCAATAGGAGCTGAATTGTCACAGATTCAAGGTTCAGAAACAAAGGTAATCTGTTACGCAAGTCACATTTTGCTCAAGCAACAAAGAAAATACTGTACCACCAGAAATGAGCTATTGGCAGTGGTAAAATTTTGTCAACAATTTCGACACTATCTGCTTGGCCGAAAATTCATTTTAAGGACTGATCATGGAAGCCTTGTATGGCTAATGAGATTTAAGCACATTGAGGGACAATTGGCACGATGGCTAAAAGAACTTTCTCAGTTTGACATGACGATAGTTCATCGGGACGGTAAAAAGCATTCAAATGCTGATTCGCTGTCTCGATTACCATTGTCAGACAATCACTGTGAATGCTATACAGCTGGCTCATCACTAGAAACATTGCCATGTGGAGGCTGTCATCACTGCAAAAGGGCTCATAATCATTGGAGTCGGTTTGAGGATGATGTGGATGATATAATTCCACTAGCTCTGCGACACATCCAATCTTCAAATCCTGAATCAGACTTTGAAGATTTACCTGATTTAGGTACACAAGTCAACGTTTTGGAAATTAACTGGTTGAATGCCTATACACCTACACAGATTCGAGAATTCCAGTTAGCTGATAAGGATGTGAGAACTGTTTTGTTATGGAAAGAAAATGGTACCCCTCCCAACCATCAGGAACTGTACCTTCAAAGCCCTGCAACTAAAGCCATGTGGTTATGTAAGAATCAACTTAAAATTGAAAGTGGTATATTATTTTATCAATGGGAAAAAACACCCGAAGTCTATAATCTTTTGATTACTCTGAAGAAATTACAAGAAGAAGCTTTACACATGTGTCACAACATCAGATCATCAGGTCATTTAGGGCAGGATAAGACCCTCTCTCGGCTGAAAAGATCATTCTTCTGGTACAACATGGCAAAGGACTGTATCGACTATGTCAAATCCTGTACAGCTTGTAATCTCTAAGAAAGCTACACTGACAGCTAAGGCTCCTTTTTAATCATTTCATGCTGGTTTTCCTTTGGAGCGAATTCATTTGGACATTTTAGGCCCTTTCCACATCAGCATACATGGAAATAAGTATATACTACTCATGATTGACCAGTTCACTAAGTAGGTAGAAATTGCAGCACTTCCTGATCAGCAAGCCATCAGTGTTGCTAAGAAATTTATCATTCATTTTATCATCACTTTTGGATGTCCACTGGAAATGTTTACAGATCAAGGCAGTAATTTTCAAAGTTACTTGTTCTCAGCTCTTTGTGACATGTTACAGATTGCTAAGAAAAGAACCACGCCTTATCATCCTTCATCAAATGGCCAAGTTGAGCGTTATAACAAGACTATTCTACAAATGATAAGGTGTTCTATAAAGAATAAAAACCTGGAATGGGACAGGGATCTACCTCTACTGGCTATGGCCCTGCACTCTACAGTGAATAGAACCACAGGATATACGCCAAATAGATTGATGTTTGGTAGGGAGCTACTGTAACCTGCTGATTTGTTATTCGGCACCAACCAAAACACCAAATTACCCCCTGACAAATGGGTGACTCAGTTACAAGAATCTCTCTCGACTGCCCACGAACTTGCAAGGGACAATATCAATAAGATGCAACTACGTCAGAAACGCACTTATGATCTTCGCGTTCACGAAAACCAGTTCGAACCAGGTGATATTGTGTACAAAAGAGATTCTACCTCAGAAATAGGAAAAAGTAAAAAGCTTCGGCCACCATGGGTAGGGCCGTATTTAGTCATAGAATGTAGGTCACCTTTATACAAAATAAAAGATAGGAAAGGAGAGTATTTACTTCATCACGACCATTTAAAAATTTGTCCTGAAAAAGAGCTGACTTTATGGATGAGAAGATTGAGACATGCCATTTTCACAGATTCCTTCAGTAGATGCTCAAATGGACATGAACTTGACTTGAGCTCTGTAGCTCCTGGAGGCTCTGATGACAAAACTCAAGTGGCAAATGGTGGAAATGTTTTGTTTCCAGATTCCCCTGGGGCAGTATCTTCTCCTGACTCAGATAAATCTTGAAATGCGTCGGTTGCAGATTTGCCTGGGCGGTACCTACTGCTGGCTGAGATAAATCTCTAACCGAAAAAACAGATATGCTGGATAATTTAGATCAACTGAACCTACCAGAATTATTCAAAGGGGAGACACACACCTCTACTGGCAGGAAAATTAAGCTACCTAAAAAATACAGTGATTATCAGGTGCATTAACTACACATACCAGCACTTATTTGCTACCACTACTTCATTTGGTACCAGCACTTCATTTGATTCTCTTCACCAACACTATCTAACCATCCACAATCACAATTAGAAAGGAATGGCATCTCAATTGGTTCGAATTATCTATTTTGGATGAATTTTGATGATCTTGATGAAAGATTCTTTGTTCCTGATTACGAAGATGGTGAAGGTGAAGAATCAGCTGCATGTATAAATGATGAGGTCGAAGAGGGACCTGAAGATATTTCTGAACATTGTCCAGACACCAGAAATGTAACTGCTGCAAACATAAAATCTAAAAAGGGCAGTAAAAAGAAAAATTGTCCTCTCTGTGACGATAGCTCCAATCATCTGAAGCGTCATGTAACCAGGAGCTATTTACCCAGCTTCATTGGGTCTCAAACTGCATGTTGGCACAGGAAGACCCCCAAAAGTCAGGAAACTGATGTCAATGTCATTTCATTAGATATCTGGTGTTATATGGTCAATGGAATGTTTTTGTTTTTTTTTGCCACATGTTGGGTTTAGTTTCCATTATGGATCTTTTTCAATTTGTGTTGGGTGAAAATATGTAATGGCATATTTTGAAAAGTATCATGGCTGTCTTCGAACTGTCGAAGAGAATGTATTCACACTTTTCCCTCCAAATCACATCAGCTGTATACTCCATTGGAGAATTTTATGCAACCTTCTATTAAAACTGAAATCCAAACATGCCAATATTTTTGATGATTTCAAGAAGCTCTCTTCTCCAATGTTAGTATTGGGGTTATCTGTAATTTTGTCTTCTGATGTTCCAGACTTAGCCAGTACATGTATATTTGCAGACTCACATTTTCATCCCGATCAGCTATTGAAACGATCAAATTGTGGTAACATGAAAGAATTAGAATCCCTTATTAACCACACACAATTTCATTTAAGCCATGCAATAGCTAATGTTGTCTTTCCAGAATCATGGTATTTTTATGAAAAAATCCATGGTAGCACCCAATATTATCCAACAGTTGGTGTTCATCCCCATTTAATATTACCACAGTTTGTGCTTAAATTTGCTAAGAGGCTGGAACATCAGATTCAAACTACTCCATGTGTGGGGATAGGTGAGGTAGGAATAGACTTAACCATTATCTGCAAGTGTAGGCCGCAGTGTAAAGACAAAATCAAATGTAAGGAGAATAAAATAAAAGTTCAAAGGGATTTCTTGAGATTAATTCTACCATTGGCAGATAAATTTCCAAAGGTTTTGATTTTGCACTGCAGGGATAACAACACTGCTGAAGCTGCTGATACCTGTCTGGAACTTTTAATTGATCTAAAGTTGACCCATCTTCCTATTCATCGTCACTGTTTCGTTGGTTCTGCAGATGAACTAAGTCACTGGCAAACCGTGCTACCAAATGTATCTTTTGGCTTCACCTCAAAATCCATTGATGATCCACACACTCAGCAGGCTCTTTGTAAGCTAAACTCCAAAAGACTTTTACTTGAATCTGACTCACCATACCTATCCTCAGTTCCACTTGCCAAATCAAGCTCTACTTGGGAAATTTTGAGGTTTGCAAAAACAGTTGCAACCCTCAAGAATATAACAGTATCCTATCTGCTGGAAATAACCTCAGAAAATTCCAGCAGATTATATAATTTGTAACATATGTGAACAAAATTGTACAAGTTGTAAATATTACTCCTTGTTTGTGATGTTCGATTGGGCATAACACATAAATTAATAAGTGTAAATAGGATTTCTGGAAGGGATGTGTTAACTGCTTCCTTTTATGAAGAATGTTATTCTCCTTATTATGAGTGGGGAGGTTAATAATTGCTTCCTTACTTTAAGTTGATTTGACGTTTTGCTTTGTGCCTGATCGAACGCCTTAACTCTGGAGATTGGCATTGTATATTTGTAAATAGCTTTTGCTGAGAATGTATACCATGTTGCTCAGAGGTAACTCATCAGCAATTCATTTATTTACAAGCAGAATAACTTGTAGGGAGGTATTTTTCTGCTTCCTTACTCCACATTTGTTTTTTTACTTGTCTGTAGGGAGGTTTTGCAATTGCTTGCAACACACAAGTACTTTAAAATAAATTAGGAGCACCCAGGGTTCATTACATTCATAGCTGTACCACACATCTGCCACATTAGCACCGAGCAAATCTTTAATTACTTTTGTTCTGTCTTTAAAGTAAGAATGGACCTTAAATAAGCAGGGGAGGAGTGTTGCACCGACCGTTTCCATTCCTGCGCCGACTGTTCCTATTCTACCGTTCCTGCTCCAGAACCAACACCGAGATCAGCTGAATATATCCATCACCCTCGATCCGATGACAGAACAAATCTTCACTCTCTTCAATGTTGACAAGCACACAGACAAGTCGACAAACTACAGTTGCCTGTACAAGGACAATCTGATATTGCGTCCGTGCAATAATGCCACATTATAATGATTTGTTAACTTCCTAACAGGACACGGCAGCTCACTGAAATAACATCACAACTGAGTCTTGTTATAATTATCTCGCAACTCATTTTGACATACCAGCTTGTGGCAATAATGACTTTTGGAACTGCTGATAACGTTTTGATGATAATGCTTCAGCACCTGTTTATGGTGACTTGAAAACCAAATTCGTTATAATTACATATCATCTCGATATAACGACTTGTCAAGTTGTTATAATGACTCCCTGGGGCCACTGAGCCGGTGTGAATTTGTCGGGAATGGTTTATGGGAGGTCCTCTCCAAAAAATCATTATTTCGTTCCCGTCGGATAAAAAACATAGCCGCAAAAGGTATTCGTTGATTCTGGTTGGTGGGTTTTCAAAAATCGTCTCCTCTGAAACTACAAGGCCAAATGTCTTGAAAATCCACATACCTAATTACTGGGACACTCTCTACTCAATATTCCCATTTAATGCCGATCGAGGTACAAACATGGCCACAATTTTGGCTCATAATTACTATAGAAACCCTATAGAAAATCACATTTTCATCTTCTTCTCTGGAGCTATTGAGCCGACGTGAACCAAACTTGGCATGGGGGTCTACGGGAGGTCCTATACACCAGTTTCTCATTTTATTCCTGTCGGTCGATAAACATGGTCGCCAGAAGCATTCTTTGATTCTGATTGGTGGATTTTGAAAATCATCTCCTCTGAAACAACAAGGCCAAATATTTTGAGACTTCACATGACTGAAGATTAGATTGGGACACCCTCTACCAAAGATCATTATTTAATGTGATCGGGTTGCAAACATGGCCGCAACTGCGGCTCATACTTACTATAGAAACCCTTTGCGAAATCACATTTTCATCTTGTCTGGAACTACTGAGCCGACGGGAACCAAACTTGGCAGGGATGGTACATGGGAGATCCTATACAAACGATCCTCATTTTGTTCCTGTCGGTTGATAAACATGACCACCAGAAGCATTCTTTGATTCGGATTGGTCGATTTTCAAAATGTTCTCTGAAACTACAAGGCCAGGTGTTTAGAAACTTCACGCGATTGATGACTGGAACACCCTCTACCAACGATCCTCGTTTAATGTTGATCGGGTGGCGCGCATGGTCACAATTGCGGCTTATAGTTACCATAGAAACCCTATGAGAAATCACATTTTCATCTTCTTCTCCGGAACTACAAAGCCGATGTGAACCAAATATGGCAGGAATGGTATATGGGAGGTCCGCTACATTTTGTTCCCGTCGGATGGGAAGCATGTCCGCCAGAGGCATTCTTTGATTCTGATTGGTCTAATTGAAAAAATCTTCTCTGAAACCACAAGGCCAAATGTTTTGAAACTTCGCATGATTGATGACTGAGACACCCTCTACCAAAGATCACTTAATGTTCATTAGGTTGTAAACATGGCCACAATTGCGTGAGAAATCACAAATCATTTTCTCTGGAACGACTGAGCCGAGGTGAACCAAGCTTGGCAGGGGTGGCCTATGGGAGGTCCAATACAAACGATCCTCATTTTGTTCCTGTCGATTGATAAACATGGCTGCCAGACATATTCTTTTAGGTTAAACATATTTTTATTTGTCAAAAATAATTTGCAAATTGGATAGGAGGACAAGTGCTTTCCACTTTGTGTAACCTCCGCTCCTTTAACATGATACAAAAAATAAATAAAGTGGCGAAACAAACAAATGAGAGAAATGTAAAAAATATATACAAGAAAATCTAACTTCGAAATAAAAGAGAGTGAGACAGAGAGAGAGAGAGAAAAAAAAAGAAAAGAACGAAGAAAAAAAAAGAAAAGAAAAGAAATGTGATTGATTGATTGATGTCCCTTTTGCGCCTTGAGTCTGTCTCTGTCAATTTGATTTTCCTAGTCGAGGGTCGACCAGGCGCAGCACTGAGTGATTGCACTTCCCATAACACTAAACTTCCGTTTCTACCATAGCTCAAGGGCGGATCCAGAGGGGCGGGGGGACTAGGGGGACTAGCCCCCCTCCCCGAGCCCACTAAAAAAGTCATGCTCTTATTCCACACAATCTTGTCCTATAACGCCCCTCCTTAACTTATGACATCACGTTGCCAAATAAGGGACATGATCCTCTTTTAGAATTCGCAGAATATCGGTTATTTATAGAACTGACGACAGTCACGTCTGCAAGTATCCACTGTCCGCAAAATCGATAGTCGAAAGCGGGACGCAGTGAAGCTAATTATAAAAGAATATTTTGTCGCCACAAGGCCGAAGGAATGGTATGTTCCTGGTATCATTATTTTTACATCGCGTACCCCAAACTTGAAGTTAATCAAATGTTGATGGGGAGCCAATATTTCCAGTCGCGTATGTTTCCCAGTTCTAAGTTTGTTGAGGGCTTCTGGCGTTCGCCGGGTCAACTCAACTGGCCATTTGCCAGAATCTGCGAATTGCCTGTTGAGTTGACCGGTCGAGTTCTCATTGTGGCACACCGCAGTGCCTACAACAATCTTTAAACTTATTATACTCCCAATTTCTGAAAAAGTGGGGTATACAATGGTCATGGTGCAGGATGTCAACCTCGCTATTCCCGCTGCATGTCCGCAGTTACTACGTTCTTCTATAAAACCAATGCACCTTGTAATTTGTTTTACGTTCCATCGTTATATGACCCACCTATAAAATAATTTAGCTATATAAACATCTCTCTCTCTCTTTCTTTCTCCCCCGCTCGTTCTCTTTCTCTCTCAGGCGCACACACATTTACTTGAAGTATACCAAAAATCCGATATAAATTATTATTCCTTGGGTTCCTTTTCAAATTATGTCATGGCTACTTCTCAGCAGTCGTGACATAATTTGTCAAAGAATTTAAAATGATTTAGCCGATCTGAAAATCAGCACCAAAAGAGTCAGTGACAATATTGGCCCAATAGACCAAGAATGCCAACAGTTTCCCAAATTTGTTGCCACTATACAGCCAGAAAATGTAAGGTAAAAGAGGTTTCTTGTTTCTGCGTTTCCGACGATTGATGTTCCCATGATGCCAAAGATCATGGACAAAATATGACAGTCACCTATTCGCGAAAGTCACTTTCGCAAATACGTGACAGTCATATTTTGTCAACGACAGACTAGCTCTATGACTAGAAGCAGTATGTGACAGTGTATGTGATGTATGGTTTCATAATTTTAACTTTTACAACGAAAAATGTGTGTTTTCATTGATATTCAATTGGAGGCCAGAATGCATTTAGAAGCCACCTCAAAGCATCTGAAAATCAAAAATCCCTTCGGCACGTGCGGCAGTCGCCTTCGGCGACTGATGCTAGAACTCTGTCGGATCGCATCAGTCCACCCCCCCCCCCTCCCCCCCGTATTTTAATTCCACGATCCGCCCATGTAGCTACCAGTACTATTACTACTTCTACCACCACCATCACTGCTACTACTATCGATAATATTTTTACTATCGCGCTCAAATCGTACCACCGCCTTAGCACTCCTACGGCGAATAATACCACTAATAATAATAATAATAATAATAATAATAATAATAATAATAATAATAATAATAATAATAATCATGGCAATAATAATAATAATAATAGTAATTACATATTAATTTCTGTAATCATCCATTGGTTACACTTTCGCCGATAATAATAATAATAATAATAATAATAATTACATATCAATTTCTGTAATCATCCATTGGTTACCCTTTCGCCGCCTAATCATGCGCCTAAGGAGTCGCAATGAACTGCATTGTTTTTCTCGGTGTGTCCATCTCGGAAAGCACAGGGAGTATTTTCATTTCAGTTGTCAAAAGTTAGCTCAATTATCCATACTTTTCTTCCAGGTGTTACTGTAGATATATATATATTGTTTTAGTGTTGTATAGATGTGATTTTTAATAAAGAGATAGTTATATTAGTGTTTAGTTTAGTTTTTTATCGGATATAAGTGGCGTGTTCCCTATCTTCGCGCGGGTCATTCTCGGTGTTTTGTTTGTTTACGATTTCGACCGGTTTTTCAAAATTTTAAGTTTCTCATTCCAATTTTGGCTATGGCTGCTATGGATGGTAAGTGTTTCTTGACGCGAGAGGTTCACCAGCAGCGTTGAGACGGTTAGTATAGGTGTACAGGTGGGGCAGTGGTCGAGGCCAGCACGGGGGAGGGGGGAGGGGGCTAGTGAGATGTCAACGGACGGCCAGCGGTCGGAAGTGTGTAAACACTGTGATATGGTGCATGTGGATGGGCGTGAGTTGGGGGAGTTGGGGAAGTGCGCTATCTGCGTAGAGTTAATGTAGCTGTTAGAGGCCTATGTAAAGTTCGAGGAAGAGGTGCAGGAGGTGAGGGGGAAACTGAGGAAGGCAGGAAAGTCTGGTGTTACCCCAGTTAGGGTAGCATTCGATGGGGGATGGAAGGTGGTGGGTAGCAGGAAGCGGACTTTTGACGTGGATAGTGGGTCTTTTGGGAATAGGAAAGTGCGTCGTGTTGAGGGTAGGGGGAAGTAGAGGCTAGAGAGTCAAATCCCCAGGCTAGTAGTGTGAGTCGGGGGCCAAAAGGCGTATTCGTTTAGAATCGGTTAGTGAGGGGGATAGCGCGGACCATGTGGCGTCTGTCAGGGCAGGTGTCAGAGGGAAGGTTAGGAAGGTGGTAAAGGAGGACAAGGATGATTGTAGTGGGAGTGGGCAAAAAGTGGAGTGCAGTGTCCAAAATAGATTCAGTGTGTTAGATAGTTTCGGGAATTCTAAGGAGCATGTGGGGTCTGGGGAGGTGGAGGTAGGCATGGAGGCTAGTGTGGCGGAGTGCAAGACTGCGAGCCGGTCCAGTGGGAACAGAGATGGTAACAGGGGTAGTAGGACAGGAAAGAGGCAGTTGGTGGTTGCAGGGAGTAGTATAGTGCGGGGGTTAGATAGGGTGGTGTGTGGGCCCGACAGTGTCAACAGGACCAATTTGTGTTTTCCGGGGGCTAGGGTGGATGACCTAAGGGACAGAGTGGGTGGTTTAGTAAATGGGTCAAGCCCATACCCAATGGTTGTTGTACACATGGGGACCAACAACATCAGGGAGGGGAAATCAGTTCAGCTTATTGAGACTTACAAGGACTTAGTAACTCAAATGAATGCCAAGAATGCACAGGTAGTGGTTTCGGGGCTTCTCCCAGTACTAGGTGGTGGGGGCGAGCGTAATTCGCGGATCATTGGGGTCAACGAGGAATTGGGGGAGTATTGTAAGTAACTTGGGATACCTTTTGTAGAAAATTGGGGATCATTTTGGGGCAGAAAGGACCTATATGGAAGGAATGGTCTCCATCTTAGCCCAAGGGGTATAGAGGTTTTAGGAAGAAATATGTTGCAGGTTGTGGAGCCCTTTTTGGTATAGAGGGGGGAGGGGGGAACAGAGAAGGGGAGAATGAACACAGGAAATGTGTTATGAACCATAGTTGTAAAAATGGGATAAGGGGGATCAAAAAAAATTCACTTCAATAGGAATAGCATTCCCAGGAAAGCACAGGTACACAAAAAGGATATACAAACATCCAGGGACTAGATAATAATGGGACCAGTAGGCGGAAGCCAATGAATCTTGATACCCTGAAAGTGGGTTATAGCAACATCCAGGGTCTCCACCGGAAAGTAAGTGAAATTGCTACATTGATCGAGGCAGAGGAGGTTGGCGTCATGGGCTTAAGCGAAACGTGGGTAAGACACGAGAAACGGGTAGACCAAGTAAGGTGGTGCGTGTGGATAGGTGTAGGGCGAACGGAAGGCCAGAAAAAGGGGAGGGTAGGCATGTACATTAAAGAGGATTTAAAACCGTCGCTGATCACAGAACTGGAAGATGTCAGCACCTCGGCTGAGGTATCGAAAAGAAATTGGATGGGAAACAAAAATATTGCCCTTGGGATTTTGTACTGTGGAGGGAAGCAAACCCGAGTGGAATGACTCGATATACTCAACACTAAGGTCCAATATCACAGAACTACAAAACAAGGGGCTCGGTATAATTCTGATGGGTGACTTTAATGGACACATAGGTAATAATGAAGAAGGCATAGAGGGTGGGCACAAGAAAGTCAACAGGAATGGAAGAAAGCTGTTGAACTTCACAAACTAGCTCGGCCTGAAGATTCTGAACAGGTACGTGAGGTGTAAGGGGAAATGGACCTGGGAGCGGAACGACAGAAAATCAATAATCGACTACATTCTCATAGATATTAATTTATGGAGGGAGGTGATAGGGGTAGAAGTGGATGATGAGGGTAAAATGGAGGTGGACAGTGATCACAACTTGATTACTGTGACGATCAGGGCTAAAAACCTAGTAAAAAAGCAAAGGAAGCTTTAAGGAGATTTGGGGACCCAAAAAAGATGCTGACTGGGCAAAGTTCAATGAAAAACTGAAACCAAAGCTTGCAACCGTACCCAAGGGGGGGGGGGGGCAGTGTCCAGAAGATGGCCGACGCCATAGTTGCGAGCCTAGTGGAGGCAGGGAAGGAAAGTGTAGGAAAGATCAGGGTGCCAACACGGGAACTTGGGTGCAGAGTGAATGAAGAACTGAAAAAGGCCATAAAGGGTAGAAAAGCTAAATGTGCTGCATACAGAAGAAGTAGAAAACTTAAGGGGGCGGAAAGCAACGAGGCTACAGTAGCAAAGGAAGAATACCAGCAAGCACGAAATAATGTAAATAATATTAAAGGCGATAATCTGAGAGTGCGAAATAGCAGTCTTATTAGGACGATAAGAACGACAGGGGGGTCGAGTTCGAACGTATTTTGGAAATGGGTGAATAAACGTAACAAAGGAAGTAACCCATTATATTAGTATTAAAGCAGATAGCAGAGTTACAGACGAGCAAGATCAAGTCGAATCAGAACTAGTCAAGCACTGGGAAAAGCGAAACGACAAGCGAATCGGGTCGAGGAAAACCTTTCGAACTTCGTGTGCAGCGAAATTAAAACGGAGGAGGTGCGAAAGGTGATCTCAAAATTAAGGGGTGGAAAAGCGGGAAGCGGGAGGCGTGGATGAAATTGCTAACGAGTTTATCAAATAGGGGGAGAGGAATTCGTGGAAAGCGTAACTGACCTATTCAATCTAGCCATAGAAAATCAAGAGGTCCCAACGGAGTGGAGAGAAAGCAAAGTGACATTTGTTCACATTAAGTGGGGAAAAGACGTTTTGGATAACTATCGAGGGATCTCTGTCAGTTGCAACATTGGAAAAGTTTTCTTTAAAGTCCTGTACGGGAGACAAGAGGAGGTGATTGAAGAGAAGGTTTTTTTGGGAGAAATCCAGAATGGCTTCAGAAAGGGAAGGAGAGTTGCTGACCATCTTTTCACGCTATCCCAAATGATAGAATCCGCGAAAGCAAAAAAGAAAAAGATATTTATGGCCTTTTTGGGTGTCAAAAAGGCATACGATAGAGTATGGAGGGAGGGTATGTGGCGCAAGCTGGAGGCTCTGGGCTATGGAGGCGAGTTTGTTGGAATTATGAAAGCATTATATAAAGACGTACAGAATGAACTTAGCATGGGAAACATTACAACAAAACGTGTGCCTATGGAGGCTTAAAACAGGGGTGTATCCTTTCGCCAATTCTGTTTGCATTGTACATCAAAGGTTTAGGGGATGAACTCCTGCATAGCGACGAGGGTGTAGCAGTTGGGGACCTGAAGATCCCAGGGCTATTTGTTGCAGACGATATGGTGCTAGTGTCAGAAAGCGAAGAATGGCTAACGAAAATACTGGGAATTGTTGGGAAATATGGGAGCAAATGGAGACGCGAACTTAATGGAAGCAAGAGCAAAGTTATACCTGTGGGCCGCAAATTGGACCCCACTCGAAGGTGGAGAGTGGGCGAGTTCTGCATTCCGGAAGGTAGCAGCAAACTTCTCACTGTAGGAAAGACAGGTGATTACGAGTATTTGGGGGTAAATATAAACATTACAGGAAGAGGCATCTACCGAAACCACACAAATAAATTGATTCTGAAGGGGAAGCGAATCCTTAGCCAAATGAAACTTATAGGGAGAAACAGTTTCAATAAGGTTTCGTGGGAAAAACCATTTGGGAATTGGTGGGTCTGCCAAGTGTAACATACGGTACGGAAGTGGTACCCCTAACCCAGATGGCCGTAAAGAGCTTGGAAATCCTGCAGAACGATGCAGGCCGATGGATAACGTTGGTTGAGTAATGCCGCAGCGCTAGAAGTAATCAGGGGTGAGCTTGGGTGGATGAAGATCAAGGACAGGAGATAGACCCGTTGAAACTCGGTTATCTTAAATATTTGGTAAATCTTCCCGACAGCCGATGGTGTAAAGTAATGTTCCTGATAATTTTCAACTCAAATATCAAGACGGGGTGGATGGTCCAAGTGAGGGAGCTAGTAGAGAACTACTCATTGGATATCTCGGACCTGGACGTTGTGGCAAACCAGGGTAAAAAAATCATCAGAGAAAGGGTCATGGAGGATTGTAACCGTAATTGGCGAGAGGGGGTCAAATCAAAGAGGTGGCCTGCGTGATAAAGAGAAGCCAGGTTTTGAAGAGTACCTTGATGGCACCTTTGGGGGGGGGGTCACTGTTATTCAAGCTGAGGTCGCGGTCCCTGGAGCTGAGGGGGAAATTGGGAAAAACAGTGAAAAGGAGTGCCAGATGTGTAATTTGGGCATGGTGGAGACCTTGGAACAATCTCTTCTAGAATGCCCAAAGTACCCAAAGTACCAGTCCAACAGAATAAGATTCACTGGGAGTATATTGGGGAAGTGGGATGGGAGAATGGAGGACATGTGGTTAGGGGGAGACTCAAAGAAGAGGGTTAATATGCTAATCGGAGAGATTGGGAAGAATGGGGCAAGGGATGCCATCAAGCAGTTCGTCTCCGAGTGTTGGGAGGAGAGGAGAAGCGTGGTAATAGGGAGGCAGTTGGGAGTACAGGGGTAACAAGGCCTTTTCGTCCGAGAACCGCGACAAATCAGCGAGTGGCCAAAGTGTTATTATTATATATGTGTTAAACAGTACCTAGGATGGAAACTCATTATCGAATCTAGTGTTACGAATAAATTTTTGAACAAATTTAAAAAGTGAGGTATTAGGTTTATGTTCTAAAACGGGTTCGCCGTACAGTGAAATATCAACGGAGTTCAAATTAACATTAATTTCCAATAATTTTCCAATGAGAGCGTTGCGAAAGTCTGAATAAAAGAGGCAAAAGAGGAAATAGTGCACTGCGTCCTGAACAACTGCTGGACAATGGGGACAGTATGGAGATTCGGAGATGTAAAGAGAAACTTATCACTGTTCAAATCGCCGCAAACAGTTCGAATTCTACGATGAATAATGTCGTATTTTCTAACACCACAGAAGAAGTATCCTGGGGGTCTCCCTTCAGGCGGTGATATGAGTTTTTTGAATTCATTAAGTGAACTGCTGTTTCGTACGGTCTCTGGTAGACTATTCCATGTTTCTGTACACTAAGGGAAAAATGATCTTTTGAATAGCCCTCTTCGCATGCAATAAGGCATAAAATTTGCCGAATTTCGAAGGTTATAACCAGATGTGTCACGAACTCTTGGCGGTAGTAATTCTTGGAGATAATTGGGTGTATCGTTGTTTACGATTTTGTAGAAGGGACACATCTTTTGCATGTGTCTTCTTGTTTCGAGAATATCCCACCCAACTTCAAACAAAAGGCGATCTCGCGATACTGATCTCGTCAGCCCTGATACGATTCGTGCGGCATCACAGTGTATATCCTCTAGACGCTTCATCAAATATTGGGGAGCTCATATTCTTTTGATTCTGACTGGTCGATTTTCAAACATCTCTGAAACTACAAGGCCAAAGTTTTGAAACTTCACAAGATTGATGACTGTGACACCCTCTACCAACGCTCCTCATTTAATATTGATTAGGTTGCAAACATGGCCGCAATTGCGGCTTATAGTTAATATAGAAACGATATGGGAAATCAAATTTCCATCTTCTTCCCTGGAACTACTAAGCTGATGTGAACCAAACTTGGTAGGAATGGTCTATGGGACGTCCTCTACAAACGATCCTCATTTTGTTCCTGTCGAATGGAAAACATGGCCGCCAGAGGCATTCGTTGATTCTAATTGGAGAATTTTGAAAAATCTTCTCTAAAACCACAAAGCCAAATGTTTTGAAATTTCGCATGATTGATGACTGGGACACCCTCTACCAACCATTCTCATTTAATGTTGACCGGTTGCAAACATGGCCGCAATTGCAACTTATATTTACTATAGAAACCCTATAAGAAATCACATTTTTATCGTCTTCTCTTGAACTACTGAGTAGATGTGAACCAAACTTGGCAACAATTGTCAATTGAGAAATCCACTACAAACGGTCCTCATTTTACTCCCGTCGGATGGAAAACGTGGCCTCCAGAGGCATTCTTTGATTCTGATTGATCGATTTTGAAAAAATCTTCTTCTCTGAAACTACAAGGCCAAATGTTTTGAAACTTCATATTGCTGATGAAAGGGACACCCTCTACCAATGATCCTCATGTAATGTTGAGCGGGTTGCAACATGCCGCAACTGCATCTCATAGTTACCATTGAAACCCTATGGGAAATCACATTTTTATCTTCTTACCTGAAACTACTTGGTCAGTCTGAACCAAACTTGGCAAAAATAATGTTCGGAAACTCCTTCGAAAACCATCATCTTTCTGTTTCGTACAGATGAAATAGCATGGCAGCGTTTGATTTTGATTAGAATAACCGGGGGATATGTAGTTCTGCCAGGTGACTTTTACAGGCTCTCGATAGCCTCTTGTTCAAACTTGACAACTCACTATAATGCTTTATCTAACAAGCATATACATTTTGGCTTGAAAACCACGAGAATCGGTACGTATCACATAATGTGTTCCGATTCCGTATCATATAGTCGGCTCATTCTGAATCCGTATCATATAGACGACTCGTCTCCGGGAACGCAACGGGCTATCGTAACAGGCGCATGAATACATTCTATGTGCGTTCCAGTGATCGACTCAGCTGATCAAAACAAAACAAAATTCCTTACAGTTAGCGACAGAGCTATTAATAGACAATGACCCCCCCCCCCCCCCACACACACACACAATAAATAGAAACAGCACAGTTAAGTATTACACACTTGTAACTTGTAGCGTATCATCATAGGAGGTGACATTGAGAGTGAATAATTTTGCAACGTAACTTTAAACATTTGCGGTGACCGCGTTACTCATTGTTTGTTAAAGTGCACACAATCTTGTTCCATAAAATATTGGGGTTTTTTTTAACTTTTTCTCGCCCAACATTATTTCCCAGAACTGTATTAATAATTTAAGATTTAATCTGTTTATGTGACAGAATTGTAAGATAAATGAATTATCATGATAATGTGCATGTCCGGTGATTTGCATCAGATTCTCGGTGGTGTCCAGAATGGGATCAAAACTCGCTTGCAAAGCCGGCTCGTTGAGATCCCATTCTGGACACCACCACAGGACATGCACAATATCATGATAATCTGTACTTTTCAACAAGATATGTTTTCAAAACTTGTTATAACAGCCTGGTAACTCGTTATAACCATTTTTCAATTATTATTGTGTGTTTACAGCTCACTATAGCGTTAGCTCTACTCGTTAAAACGATTCCACAGCTCTTCGTAATGACACGACAACTCGTTATAACAACTTCACAATTCCTCTTTATAACTTGGCACCTCGTTTTAATAAGATTGCAATTTATCATATAACGACTTCTAACCTGTTATAAAGACTTATTAACTCATAATTATTCTATAGTTATTTTATTATCCAACGCCTTGTAATGACCTGTCAATTCGTTTTGTTGAACACTCATTCTTCTAACTTGACAATTCACTATAATGCTTCATCAACAAGATATGTTTTCGCAACTTGTTATAATGGATTTGAAGCTCGTTTTAAGGATTTGTCAATCATTATAGTGTGCCCGCTACTCGCCATAACATCAGCTATACTCGTTAAATCGTTTCCACAACTTTACGTAATGCCACCACAACTCGTTATAACGATGTCAGAGACTCACTATAATAATTTATCAGCTCGGTTTAACGACCTTTCAACTCGCCATAGTGGCTTCCAAACTCGCTATAGCTATGTCAAATCGTTATAAAGACTTTAGAGCCCGTTAAAATAACCTCCCCATTCGTAACTACATCACAAGTCTCGTCTTACTTTCGAATTCGTTATAACTTTGTGTAGAACGCAATGGTTTGTAAACTAACCTGTGAACTCATTATTATGACTTGCCGACTTCTTGTAATGATTTCACAACTTGTTATAACGAATTTCCAATCACTTGGAATGACTTGTCAACTCATTATAACGAATTGTCAATTCGTATAACGACATCCCAACTCATTATAACTTCACAACTCATAGCGAATTTGTTATAACTTCAAAGCTTGGCAGCTCGTCATAATGACATCGCCATAAGTTATAAGGAGTGGTCTGTTCGTTATAACTTCGAAACCCGTTATAAATTCTCAACTCTTTATAACGACTTGGCAACTATCTATAACGAGTTCACAACACAACTCATTAGAGTGACTTACTAACTCGTTATAACGACTTCAGAACTCGTTCTAATAATTTTATGTATTATTTTAAAGTCTTGTCAACTCGTTTTAACACCATAAAAACATTATATAACGACTACAACATCACTATAATGGTTTGTTAACTGTCTATAATGACATGACAGCTTGAACAATGTTACTACTAGTTATAATTATTTTAGAACTTGATTTAAATAACTTTCGGAACTCCTTATAACGTTTCTTTGATGATGCTTCAGAACCTGTTTTTTGTGACTTTAAAACTAAATTCGTTATAACGATTTGTCATCTCGGAATAACGACTTGTCAACTTGTATAATGACTTCACACCTTTTGAAATGACATGTTAGATCACTAAAATGGCTTAACAACTCATAGTGACTTGTCGATTCGTTATAACGACATTTGAGACTCGTTATAACGACTTGTCAACTCATTATAATGACTTCACAACTCGTTTTAACGATTTATAAACCCGTCGTTTTTAACGACTGAACAACTCACTAGAATGACACTGCAGTTCATCATCGATATACAATTTGAAATAACTTCTGACTTGTTATAATGACTTACATATTAACTTGTTATACCAATTACTCAACTCATTATAATGATTCCCCATCTCATTACAACACATTGTCAAGATGTGCCAAGTCATAACATCACAACTCATTATAATGAATTCACTACTCTTTATAACAACTTGTCAACCTGTTATAAGAACTTCACACTTCTTTATAACACTAAATCTTTATAAAGCCAGCACGATTCAATATAACGACTTCACAACTCGTTATAAAATGGTGTCGACTCGTTAATAATAATGACTTGTCAACTTGTTATATCGTATACTAATTATACTAACTTGAGAACTCATTGTAATGCTTTATCAACACGGTTTGTTTTCACAACTTGTTATAACGACTTTTCTAATCTTTATTGTGTGTCCAAAACTCTTCATAACGTTATATGTACTTATTAAAAGTACCCCACAAATCATTATAATTGCACCACACCTCGTTTTAACAGCTTCACAATTCCTCCTAGAATTTGGCAACTCTTTATGGCGTTGTCTGAAGCTCGCTATAATGATGTGCCAGATCATTTTAACGACTTTTCACTCATTATAGTGCCTATCCAACTCATTATAGCTACATGTCAAATCGTTATAAAGTCTTTGTAAGTCGTTAAAATGACACCTCATCCCTATATAATGACATCACAACTCTCGTCATTATAAAATGCAAACTCGTTATAACAAAGTTTGGGACTCACAACGATTTACCAGCTCCTTATAATGGCGCCACAACGTGTTATAACGATTTGTAAACTAACCCGTGAACTCGTTAAAATGACTTTCATCTCCTTATAACGGATTCAGGACTCATTATAACGAATTGGTAATCCACGGCTTTTCAACTCGTATAACATCACAACGCATTATAAATTTGCAATTCATTATAATGACTTCACTCCTTGTTAGAGAGACCTGGCAAATTGATATACTGACACAATTCGTTATAATGATTTCACATCTCGTAATAATGACTTGACAACTCGTTATAATGACTTGCACATTCGTTATTATGTCTTTACCCCTAGTATTAACTAACTGTAAATTCATTATGGCAGCTTCACAAACCATTATAATAATATCACGATTTGCCATGGCCTTTCAAATCGTTATGGCTACGTTCGTTATAACGTGGACAACTCGTTATAATGACTTTACAGCACTAAGTACTTCTATACTGGTTATAAAGACTTATCAGCTCACTATAACGACTTTATATATAACAACACTGCAAAACATTATAAAACTTGTCAACATGTACCGACTTGTTATTTCGACATCATATCTCATTATAGCAATTTTACAGTTCTTTTTAATAATTTTTCAATACGTTATAATGACATCACAACTCATTATAAAGATTCCATAACCAGTTATGACAGCTCGTCTATTCATCTTAATGACATTACAACTCGTCATGAATTTACAATTCTTTATAACTTGTTAACCTGCTATAACAACAGTGCTGTTCTGGCTCAGATGCGTTTTTAGAGTTATTTCCCTTCGTACACACTTCGTATGCCTCTCGAGCTATAAATAACTTTTTGTTACTCGGTAGGCAACGCAGACTGTACGTTTGTGATGCCATGCTGTTCTTTTCAGCTCATCGCAGTTTAGACTTTATTCTACTTATTGGCTTTATCTTGTCACCTCAGTGTGAGTATTTTCTAATAGAATTCACGCGCCCTTGTCATTTCGCTTAATTTGTTTTTATTTTGAAGTCCCCGAAGTCAGCTGTTACGTGGGATACATTTTAGCGCTAGCCTAAAGTTGTTTTCGGTAATTCGACGTTTGTACGCGAATTCTACATTTTTTTTCGTACTGTTTCGTTTCGGCCCTGATATTATTAGATTGTAGGGTAATCTTTGTCATATTTTATATTTCAGTTTTTACCGTTTGTTCATTTGATTCATCATGGTTTCTAATAAAGATCGAGAACTGGTCATACCAGCTGTAAATTTATTCCCATCACAGAGTATAAGCAGCACAGTAAAAAATTGAGAGAGAAACAGGTCAACGTTGTAGAATCATCCAGCCAACATCAAGACACAAGAATCATACAACAGACACCGGGCACTCGCCTCAAGAACACAGGCAACGGCCAAAGTCTACTGTGTGTTTCGTCGAGGACTCCGATAGCTGGACATAAACAAATTGCGAAGAATAAAAGTGTTTGCCATCCACGTGGTAGTTCGCCACCTAGTTTTCACCTTTTGTGAACATCGAGACAAACGTTGAGCCACCTTTTCGTGTCGTCGTATCTGGACCGCGCAAATGAACAGTAGTTGATTGTGTATTCATTCCTTTAATTTTCACGCAGTTGCATCTCGACCAGACGAATGAACGACTGACTGTGTAACTTGACACCTTTTGAATAAGTCGAGACGGGCAGTGACTGTTGTATCCGCGCATACTCGGCCTTTTTGTGAAATATATACGTTCTAACAGTTTCGGTACGCCAAATGTGTAAGCCGTTATGGCAAAGACACTAGCTTAGGAAATCACTGGCTTGTATTAAACTTTCTCGGAGCCTTTAATATTACTTAGATTTTCGCACGAAAAACGTCTTAGAAAATTAACATTTAAGGCCGCCGAGATGTATGAACACTCGAGGGACGATTTCGAGACAAGACTGAATAGGGCAGAACAGACTTTAAAATGTGCTTTAAACAGAATCGATGAGAATTCCTCCGATGGAATTGGCCTAGTACATCTTGAAAAGACGATATGTAGGGAATATGAACAGTATCAAGCAGTGTATGATCACTGTATGAAAGATTTGTCCGGTTTATGAACATTCGAAAGTGAGAGAGACCTGAGTAATTTTCAAGTGCGGCTTGGTCAAGTGAAAAACATTTACGATTCGGGACGCAATCGTATAGACCTTCTCAAAGCGATTGCAAATTTGTAATTCTAGAACCCCTGCCCAAGGTGACCAAATCAAACCTCCAGACCCAAATGACGGTTCATGTGTCAAAACCCATTTTGACAGTACTAGTATGGAGCATTCTCAACCCAGATTACCCAGCCCTTCCATTTCGAGGGCTTCGTTGGCTTCCTCTAAGGGTGCTCCCTGTTCTAAAATGTCAAGTGCTTCAAAGGTCGCTTCTTTCATAGCAGTCAAACGTGCCCGCGCTGACGCAGCTCGGACTCGCATGCATTTCGCTGTGAAGGAAGCGGCTTTATCTAAAGAGAGGGCAGTTCTTGAGGCTGTCCTGCACGTTTTGGCTCATGAAAAAGAAGCAGCAGCCACCGAGGCTGAGTTTCAAGCCCTTCAGTTTTTAGAAGGGGCCTCTAATAAATTAGGAGATAATGATAACACTCCACGGGTACTCGATTCTCTGGAGAGAACACGTAAGTATGTCGTTGAGCAGTTATTGTTCCAGGACACTGGTAAAGTGGTTCCCATTCAACTTGGCGAGGAACACGTACCGGTACAGAAACAGGTATATAGAGATAATGCCTTTGATTGCAGCGACAGAGATTATGTGCAGCAGCAAAACTTGAAAAGTGAGAAGAGGCATCAGATTTCAGACAGAAATATGGACCCCCAAGAATATGCGCCAGTGAATTTCAAACCCACCACTTCACTATTCCAACAGGATCGAGACTGTAAACAAGAAACAACCACCTCACGTCTATTGTACACAGCGACCTCAAGACTACAGTATTCAACGACCTCAAGTCTACAGTATACAACGACCTCAAGACTACAGTGCACGGCGACCTCAAGAGTACAGAGCAGGTGTCAATGGTACAGGAGGACTGATGATGTTTCTCCCCAAAAAAAGATTTATTACTTTCTCAACTCGTAACTTTCAATGACCGACCTGAATCCCACTCATCATGGAAGGCCAGTTTTGCTTGAAGTCTCACCAGTAGAAGAGATAGACCTTGTCAAGTGGCTTGGCAACGACTCGCGACGACACGCTGTCAGTATAAGATCGTCCAATGTGAATGATCCTCGTAGAGGTCTTCAGAGAATTTGGGATGGACTAGATGAAAGATTCGGGTCACCAGAAATGTTGGAAGCTGCTCTCAAGAACTCTCAAGAACAGACTTCACAGATTTCCTAGACTTACTACAAGAGATACTGATAGATTTTATTAACTATCTGACTTACTATCTGAAGTGCAAGCGGCGAAAGAAGATCCTAAATATCACTCTTTACTGGCATATTAAGATTCGTCCTCGGGTATCATACCCATAGTGAGCAAGCTTCCATATGGCCTGCAAGAGAAATGGACAACCAGAGCCTCGAAGTACAAGATGAAGTACAACGCACCATTTCCACCATTTTCGGAACTATGTAGTTTCATCAGAGAAATTAGCAAGTTGAAGAATGACCCGGGATTCAGATATGAAACCAACGACACCTCAGCAACAAGAGATAAGAACTTTCTCAAGCCTCCACTTGCTAAGGCAATAGTTTCTGCAAGGAAAACCGGCGTCAACGAATATGGACCTGATCAGTTTTGTATATTTCATAAGAAAAGACACCCCCTGAACCATTGCAGAGCTTTCAGGAAGAGATCCAGTGAAGAGAGAAAGAAATTATTGAAAGAACACAACATTTGTTATAGATGTTGCTCCTTAGATAAACACAAAGCTCGTGATTGTAAAGAAACCATTACTTGTGACACATGCAACAGCGAAGATCACCCTACTGCATTGCATGTCGACACCATCAATACAGAAAGGAACCGATCAACTTCGACAGATCATGGCGGGGAGAGAAAGAAGACTACACCGCTAGTGACACCTAAATGTACACAGATATGTGGACGAGAAGGTGCCTTTTCGAGTAAATCATGTGCCAAGGTGGTTCTCGTAAATGTTTATTCCGAAGTTAGTCCAAATAAACCCACAAAGTCTATGCTATTCTGGATGAACAGAGTAATAGATCTCTGGCCACTACTCAACTACTTTCACAGTCAGGTGTCAATAATGAAGAATTTGAGTATACCGTGTATTCATGTTCAGGTACTGTTATAAAATCAGGCCGAAGAGCTCGTGGCTGCACCGTGGAAGCCTTAAATGGTACAACGAAGTTGAAACTTCCTACCTTGAGAGAATGTGATGAAATACCCAATATACGCAATGAGATACCGACTCGAGAAGTCGCCATGTATCACCCACATTTGAGAGATATTGCTTGCCACATCCCACCATTGGATCCTGATGTCGACATAACTTTATTGATTGGGCGAGACTTAATAGAAGATCACCGTGTCATCGGTCAGAGAATAGGACCGCGGAGTGCGCCCTACGCACAGAAACTTTACCTGGGATGGGAAATTATTGGCGAGATTTGCCTCGGAAAGGCCCATGTACCTGACAGTGTCTATTTATGTCATGCCCTAACGATCTGTTGGTGGAAGTGCAGTATGGTAGAGAAAACATCGGCTCAGCTGTGTTTTTACGACAGAAGGATGATGACAAACCAGGCCTATCATTAGAAGATAGAGACTTCATCACCATGATGGACAACCAGTTTTCTAAAGACGTAAAGGGAAACTGGGTTGCACCTTTACCTTTCAAGAACTCAAGACAACGGCTATCTAATAACCGTGCCTTGGCTTTGAAGAGATCGAAGATTTTATCTTGGAACCTCAACAGAAATCCGATTAAAAAGAAACACTTCCTGACCTTCATGCAGAAGATATTTGATAAAGGCCATGCTAAGATAGCACCACAGTTGCAAGGAGAATACTGTTGGTACCTTGGGGTATATCATCCCAAGAAGCCCGAACAGATTAGAGGTGTGTTTGATTCCTCAGCTAAGATCGAGAAAATATCATTGAATGATGTTCTCCTAACAGGACCCGATCTTACCAACAACTTACTAGGTATCCTACTACGGTTCCGGAAAGAGGCAGTTGCTGGCACTGCCGACATTGAACAGATGTTCTACTGCTTCAGAGCTGATGAAGATCACCGAAATTTCTTATAATAATAATAATAATAATCCGGACAAAGAATTGATAGAGTACAGAATGTGTGTACACGTCTTTGGAAACAGCCCATCTCCAGCAATTGTCACCTATGGCTTGAGAAGATCTGCGACCAACAGTGAAGTTGTATTTGGGAAAGATGTGACTGAATTTATTACTCAGGATTTTTACGTGGATGATGGAATGACATCACTTCCAACTGACGAACAAGCTACAGACCTGATGAGACGGACACAACTTGCATTAAATAAAGAGGGAAACCTCCGGCTACACAAGATAGCATCAAATTGCAACAGCGTGATGAAGGCCTTTCCATCTGAAGACCTTGCTAAAGATTTGAAAGACCTGGATTTAACCAAAGATAACCTTCCAGCTCAGCGGAGACTTGGTTTGAATAGGAACCTTAAAGGAGATTCGTTTACATTCCCAGTGTCTCTAGACAAAAAATCATTTACGAGACGTGGTGTCTTATCCACCGTCAACAGTTTGTACGATCCCTTAGGGTTATTGCCGCCAGTCATTTTGGAGGGAAAGCTTATTTTGAGAGACCTCATGTCCGGTGTCATCGATTGGGACGAAGTTTGACCGCTAGAGAAAGAGACGAGATGGAGACGGCTGAAGGAATCCCTATCAACTCAAGAGAATTTGAAAATCCCCAGAACCTATTTGCAACACCACTCAGATGCATCAGATAATGCAATTGCAGCCGTAGCATGTGTGGTCGCCATAGATCTCAATCAGTCCTAACAAATGGGATTCATTCTTGGCAAAGCAAAAGTAGCACCTAAGCATGGACATACCATTCCAAGATTGGAATTATGTGGAGCGGTTTTAGCTGTTGAAACATCAGAGATCGTTACAGAACAACTCCGTTTCAAAATCGATCAGACAAGGTTCTTTACGGACAGTAAAGTTGTTCTTGGATACATTTACAACAGCACAAGAAGGTTCTATACTTATGTCAGCAATCGAGTAGAACGCATCAAAAAATTATCTAAACTAGAACAGTTGTCGTATAACGAACTGATTTGAATCCTGCTGACTGTGCCACAAGATCGGTTTCAGCAAAAGATATGCAAACAAGTTCATGGTTACTAGGACCTCCGCAGATTTCAATTAAAAGCAACAACCAAGAAGCTGCATTTCCTCCGTTAGAACCGGACAGTGACAAGGAATTACGACCTGATATAAATGTTTTGAAAACTACCACACTCGATCAAGGCTCATTACACTCACATAGGTTTGAAAGATTCTCTGAATGGTCCAGACTTGTTAACTCTATTGCACTTCTCCAGCACATAGTTGGCTCGTGGAATGGAACAGACAGATGTAAAAAATGGCACGTCTGTACAGATTATAAATCAGTTGAGAGATTTCATATTGCAGAACAGTTTGTCATAAGAGAAGAAGTGCAACAGGAAACTTACAAGAAGGAGATCACTTGCTTGAAGAACAAGACGCACTTACCCAAAAAGAGTAAAATCATATCACTGGATCCATTCTTAGATCAAGACGGGATGTTAAGGGTAGGAGGACGTCTCAACAGAACATCCTTGCCATCTACCGAAAAGAACCCCTTGATTACCCCAGGCAAACATCACATTGCCACGTTACTAGTACGAAAGCGCCATGGCAATGTAAAACACCAAGGCTGCCATTTCATGGAAGGAGCTGTAAGAGCAGCCGGCCTGTGGATTACTGGTGGAAAACGGCTGATATCCACGTTGATACATAAGTGTGTGCAGTGCCGTAAACTGCACGGCAAGACAGAATATCAGAAGATGTCCGATTTACCACCAGGAAGACTTAAACCAGCACCAGCGTTTACATTTGTTGGGGTTGACACATTCGGACCATGGCCTGTGGTTACACGTAAAACCAGAGGAGGACAAGCCAATAGTAAGCGTAGGGCAATTATCTTCACATGTCTCACCAGTCGAGCCATTCATATCGAAGTCGTAGAAGAACTTGGTTCCTCATCCTTCATTAATGCTCTACAAAGATTCATATCAATCCGAGGTGACGTGAAAGAATTTCGCTCGGACAGAGGTACCAGCTTTGTGTGACCTGGAGATCAACAGTATCAACATAGAAAGCAACCAAGTGAGAGACTTTCTCTACGATAAAGGGACAGTATGGATTTTCACCCCTCCCCCCCCCCCTCCCCATCCCACATGGGAGGCGTTTGGGAGACGATGATTGGCATGACACGCAGAATTTTATACACACTAATGGCAGATGTTTCATCAAAGAACCTTACCCACGATGTTTTTAACACATTTATGGCAGAGGTTTGTGCTATAGTCAATTCCAGACCTTTAGTTTCAGTTTCGACAGATCCAGAGAATCCTGAAATCCTAAGTCATTCAATGTTGCTCACTCCAAAGACTGATGTCACAGATACCTTCAATTACTTGAACAGTAGAGATATGTATAGAGCACATTGGAAACTTGCGCAAGTCCTTGCTGGGATGTTTTGGCGCAAGGGGAGGAAAGAATATCATTACACACTTCAAACAAGACGGAGATGGCAGAAGTCGATGCCCGATCTGAAAAATGGTGATGTTGTACTTCTTAAAGAGAAGGACTTACACAGAAACGACTGGAGAGTCGGCGTTGTAGATGAGATCGTACCGAGTGAAGACGATAGAGTTCGAAAAGTCAGAGTGAGAGTCACCAAAGATGGTAAACCATTCATTTTCTTCAGACCAGTGACTGAATGTGTTCTCTTACTCTCAGAGTGTCATTGAAGTATTATCAGTTGTCTGTTACGTGCTATTTTACATGCCATTTGTCGGGTCATACTTCCGGTCTTGTTGGGAGCTGTCTTCGGAAACTTATTCATGTGAACTTTATAATGGTGTTGTAGTGATATCTTTGCGATATCAGACGGGGAGTGTTCTGGCTCAGAAGCGTTTTTATAGTTCTTTCCCTTCGTCCACACATCGTATGCCTCTCGAGATATAAATAACTTTTTGTTAATCGGTAGGCAACGTAGATTGTACGTTTATGGTGCCGTGCTGTTCTTTTCGGCTCAT
This sequence comes from Pictodentalium vernedei, assembly GCA_031216915.1. Taxonomy (NCBI): domain Eukaryota; kingdom Metazoa; phylum Mollusca; class Scaphopoda; order Dentaliida; family Dentaliidae; genus Pictodentalium; species Pictodentalium vernedei. The sequence goes on along the minus strand of CM062295.1, from coordinate 539,918,080 downwards.
CGAAGTTTAGACTTTATTCTACTTATTGGCTTTATCTTGTCACCTCAGTGTGGGTATTTTCTAATAGAATTCGCGCGCACTTGTCATTTTGCTTAATTGTCTTCTTTTGAAGTCTCCGTATTTAACTGTTACGTGAGATTGAGTTTAGCGCTAGCCTAAAGTTGTTTTCGGTAATTCGACGTTTGTACACGAATCCTACATTTATTCGTACAGTTTCGTTTCGGCCCTGATATTATTAGATTGAAGGGTAATCTTTGTCATATTTTATATTTCAGTTTTTACCGTTTGTTCATTTGATACATCATGGTTTCTAATAAAGATCGAGAACTGGTTATCCTAGCTGTAAATTTATTCCCACCACAGAGTATAGACAGCATGAGTGCAACTCGTCATAATGATTCTACATCTTATTATAAAGGGTTGTCAATATAACGGTTTGTTTGCTTATTATAATGATTTATCAACTTGTTATATTGATTTCACGACAGGTTATCCATTGGTTAAATTATTTCAGCTCATAATAATAACATGACAGCTCATCATAATACTTTTGAAAACTCATTATAACGACAAAGCATACCCTTATAATAATTTGACAATTGGTTATAATGTTTGATCAACTCGTTATAATGAGTTAACGACTGGATATCCATTGACTATGTTATTTCAACTCAATTTAAAGACATGACAACGCATTATAATGACTCTTAAAACTCGATATAACAACAAAGCAACCCCTTATAATGATTTGACAATTGGTTATAAAGATTGATCAAGTCACTATAACTACTTGTAAATTCGTTATAACTACTTTACGATTCGTCAGAACTTCCCAACTCGTTAACATTACTTGTCACCCCATTACAACTACTTGCCAATTTGATATAATGACTTTACAATTTGATATAATGACTTTGTTAAGTCAGTATAACCGTTTATCTATTAGTTATGGGGACTTCCAAACTCGATATAATAATTTTAATACTTGGCGGCTTATCATAATGGCATCACAACACGATTTAACAACTGTCAACTCATTATTATGCCTACTCAATTCATTATTACTTTTCGAACTCGTTAGAACTTGTCAACTTGTTATAGCGACTTATCAACTAGCTATAACTACATCACATCTTGTTATAATGACTCTTCGACTCGTTACAATGACTTAGAAACTCATTACAATTATTTCACATTACATAACAACGGCTTGTAAACTCGTTGTAACACCATATTAGCTCGTTACAATGACTTCACAACTCGAAATAACGACTTTTCAACTCGTCATAACGATTTCGCTTATGATACGTGTCAACTCACCATAATGACCTTTTGACCGCCAAAGGTCTTGAAGCAGTGACTATTTTGAAGTTACCTCTCAAAGTCATTGATATCAAACGATCGAATGCGTTGTATTATAACTGAATGGGAGCCGAACACTCCAGACACCAAACGCATTTTACAAAAAAAATTCGAACAATCGAAAGCTCCCTCTTCAAGTAAAAAAGGTGCAAAATATCAGAAACAACCCTGCTTATAAAATTTGTAAACAATTACAAGATTAGCCTAAACATTAGTCTAATAGATGCGCCCTTCGTGAAGGTTAGGTGAGTGTAGAAGATCAAAATAAGGTTAAACCTATTTCATACGATTGACAGTTACTGATGCAGACTTTGAAGTAACTCACGTCTTTCACGGTAACGGATTGCTATGCATTTCAAATTTACCATTTATTTAAAAAAAAAACACTCAAAAACAATAACAAAAGATCACAGCATTCTGGATTGGTATTATCTGAACGCTTTGAGAAACTCTTTTTCTCTGATAACAGCTTTTTAGATTTTGTGAGTCCAAATCGTCCGAAAAGTAGAAATTTGGTATTCTTAATAAAATACTCTTATGGAATTTAAAATGCTTTACTTGCGTGATTTCAAATTGAATATATGTTAGATTTTACAAATGATCTTGTTTGATACTTATGAAAACGATCGGTTAGAGGGGCCCCCGCTGAGATGCTTAACTAGCATCTCTTTGTTACTTGTTTAACTGAGAGTGGTTGCTTGTATGATAATACAATCATGTGGCCGAATTCTCCTCCATTTGTGTCATCGCTGTCGTATCAAGTTTGTACAGACGATAGTTTCATTATTTCCAACACTTGCTGACACACGCGGTCTTGAATACTCAGGAAGAAAACAAGTGCGAACAACCCACTTGAATACCAATTAACATCCACCTGCCGCAATTAGTGTAACTAATGGATGGATTCTTCCTACGCATGGTTATTCGCTAGTTACCTCTCTGGTGCCTCAGGACACGCGCCGAATCGTAAAGTGTTGCTGCGCACAGTACATTCACCGTGGACTGGTCACTTTCCACGGGTAGACAATATTTCCACGGACGAAACAATATTAAATTTCGCGCGTCGATAACGACCGGTCCACGGGGACTGTACTGTACACATATCTTGCGGCTCAATTGCCTATTCTAGGTAAATAACGTAAGATGTTTCCACCAGTGATGTCGATTTAGTTACGTCAGATATATTTATTTATTTATTTATTGGTGTTTATGGTCACATACTTATGCACAATGGCTAATCGTGACCGTGACAGTTTTACGAGTGAAGGAAGCCGGAGTACCCGGAGAGGACCACCGAGCCACAACGACCTGCTGTCAGCTCTCCAACATCGTTACGTCAGATAGAAAAACACACACTTACCGACTTTGAAGTCGATCGGGCCGTAGTGGCTAAGAAGATAGGGCACGCCACGACAAACAAAAATAACAAACACAATAACTCAAATTATAGCACACGCCCACAATTTTTAACATTTCGGAGAGGCACAGTAAAAACATTCAAACGATAGGAAAATTATTGATTGGGTTAAAAAAACTCACCTCAACCAATCATACGAGAAAACAGGAAGCTCGGTATAATTTTGATGGGCGACTTTAATGGACACATAGGTGATAAGGAAGAAGGCATGGAGGGCGGGAATAAGAAAGTCAACATGAATGGAAGGATGCTGTTGGACTTCACAAATGATCTCGGTCTGAAGATTCTGAACACGGGCGCGAGGTGTAAGGGGAAATGGACCAGGGAGAGGAACGACAGAAGATCAATAATCGACTATATTCTCATAGATATTACTTTATAGAGGGAGGTTATAGGGGTAGAAGTGAATGATGAGGGTAAAATGGAGTTGGATAGTGATCACAACTTGATTACAGTTACGATCAGGGCCAAAAACCTAGTAAGAAGCAAAGGAAGCTTTTAGGAGATTTGGAGGATGCTGACTGGGCGAATTTCGAAGACAAATTGAAACCAAAGCTTGCAATTGTAGAGGGGGTGGGTGCAATGTCCAGAAAATGGCCGACGCCATAGTTGCGAGCCTAGTGGAGGCAGGAAAGCAACGTGTAGGAAAGACTAGGGTGCCAACACAGGAACGTGGGTACAGTGTGAACGAAGAACTGAAAAGTGCTATAAAGGGCAGAAAAGTTAAATGAGCTGCATACAGGCCTAGACAACAAGCACGAAATAATGTAAATAAGATTAAAGATGATAATCGGATAGTGCGAAATAGCAGTCTTATTTGGACAATTAGAATAACAGGGGGTTGAGTTAGAACGTATTTCGGAAATGGGTGAATAAGCGTAAAAAAGGAGGTAACCCACAGAGTATTAAAGTAGATGACAGAGATACAGACAATCAAGATCAAATCGCATCAGAACTAGTCAAGCACTGGGAAAAGGTAAACGATAAACGATGGGGCATGAGGAACCCACCGGAGTGCCCGAATCCGGTCGAGGAAAATTTATCGAACTTCGTGTGCAGCGAAATTAAAACCGAGGAGGAGCGAACGTTGGTCTCAAAATTAAGTAATGGAAAAGCAGGGCGGGGTGGGGGGGATTTATAACGAGTTTCTCAAAAAAGGGGGAGGGGAGGAACTCTGTGAGAGCCTAACTGCCCTATTCAATTTAGTCAGTGAAAAACAAGAGGTCCCAAAAGAGAGGAGAGAAAGCAAAGTGACAGTTATTCACAAAAAGGGGGAAAAGGATGTTTTATCCTGGATAATTCCCGAGAGATCTCTGTCAGTAGGAACAGTGTTCTGTAAAGTCCTGTATGGGAGATTAGAGGAGGTGATTGAGGCAAAGGCTTTTGGGTAGAGATTCAGAATGGGTTCAGGAAGGAAAGGGGAGTCAATGACCATATTTCCACGCTATCCCAATGACAGAATCAGCGAAAATAAAAAAGAAAAAGATGCTCATGGCCTTTTTGGATGTTCAAAAGGCATACCACAGAGTATGGAGGGGGTGTATGTGGCGGAGGCTCGAAGTTCTGGGCGTGGGAGGAGTTTTTGTTGGAATTCTGAAAGCATTATGTAAAGATGTTCAGAGTGAACTTTGCCCGGGTAACTTAACAATAAAACGCGTGCCTATGGAGATAGGCCTAAAACAGGGGTGTATCCTTTTGCCAATTCTTTTTCCATTATACATCAAAGGTTTAGGAGATGAACTCCTGCGTAGCGACGAGTGGGTAGCAGCTGGGGACTTGAATATCCCAGGGCTATTGTGTGGAGACGATATGGTGCTAGTGTCAGAAAGCGAAGAGAGGCTTGCGAAAATGCTGGAAATTGTTGGGAAATATGGGAACAAATGGAGACTTGAATTAAATGAAAGACATAGCAAAGTTATACTTGTGGGCCGTAAAGTTGATCCTACTCGAAGGTGGAAAGTGGGAGAGTTCTGTATTCCGGAAGGTAGCAGCAAACTTCTTAGTGAAGGAGAGGCAGGTGACTACGAGTATCTGGGGGTAAACATAAACATCACAGGAAGAGGCATCTACCGAAAACACACGAATAAATTGATTCAGAAGGGGAGGCGAATCCTTAACCAAATGAAACGTGTAGGGAGAAAGAGTTTCAATAAGGTTTTCGTTGGGAAACTCATTTGGGAAATGGTGGGTCTACCAAGTATAACATGTGGTACGGAAGTGGAACCCCAAAACCTAACGGCTGTAAAGAGCTTGGAAACCCCGCAGAACGACGCAGGCCGATGGATAATGGGGTCGAGTAATGCGGCAGCACTAGTAACAATCGGGGGAGCTTGGGTAGATGAGGATCAAGGACAGGATAGACTTATTGATACTCTGTTATCTTAATTATTTGGTAAATCTTCCCGACAGCCAATGGTGTAATGTAATGTTCTAGAGTATTTTCAACTCAAATACCAAGACAGAGTGGATGGTCCAAGTGAGGGAGTTAATAGAGAACTACTCATTGGAGATCTCGGACGTAGACGTAGGGGCCACTCAGGGTAAAACAATCGTCAGAGAAAGAGTCATGGAGGGTGGTAACCTTAACTGGCAAGCGGGTGTCAAATCAAAGAGATCCTTGGGTGGTCTGCGTGATAAAGAGAAGCCTGGTTTTGAAGAGTACCTTGATGGTACCTATGGGGGGGGGGCACTATTGTTCAAGCTGAGGTCGCGGTCCCTGGAGCTGAGGGGGGAAATTGGGAAAAAACATTGAAAAGGAGTGCCTGTTGTGTAATTTAGGTGTGGTAGAGACCCTGGAACACTTTCTACTAGAATACCCAAAATACCAGTCTAAAAGAATAAGATTCACTGGGCGTGTAATGAGGAAGTGAGATGGAAGAATGAAATACATGTTAGTGAGTGATTCATAGGAGAGGGTCAATATGCTAATCGATGAGATTGGAAAGAATGGGGCAAAGGATGTCATCAAGCAGTTCGTCTCCGAGTGCTGGGAGGAGAGAATGGGGGTGGGCAGTTGTGAGCACAGGGGTAACCAAGTCCTTCTCACCCGAGAACCACGACAAATCAGCGTTCGGCCAAAGTGTTATTATATTTTTTGCAAGGAAATCAATTATCATTGAATACAATTTTTACAATACTGACTCAGTCAAGTAAAATGTGTCCTCCATTCATAGGGGTCAATGGCCCCTGTACTGGGAAAATGTCACTGCAGACTTAAAGGGCAATTGTGCTCAGTCTTACAAAATACGTGTTGTCACATTTTGAAATACCACCGCGATTCGTTTTACAAATGTCTGTTGGTCGATCAATTGACTCGTGTGAAAACAAGCAAGAAAATAAGCAGACTGTCATCTGCAAAATGAGGTCTCCAGGGGAGAATTTAGTGATGCTACCCTGCACACCAGGGTGACGTCGCTAAATTTACCCTCTGTGAACCTCAATCTGATTCAGGGTATCAAAACGAAACAGAAAGAGGTACCCAGAGGATAAATTGGCCCACTGTATGGATCAGCATCATCAAATTCGCCTTCTGGGGACCCCATTCTGCAAATGTTAGATTGCTTATTTCCAGGCCTGTGTGAAAACTGTTCAGAGTTCTGATAGTGGGCCTGAGCCTGCCGGAGAAGAGACTTGACCTTTTATTTACTAAAGTTGTGACCAGTGATTCATTAAATATCACCCAGCCTCAGGACTCTTGACCCTGGTCTTTCTGAAAGCGGGACAGGTTTGGTGGTGGGGCGATTGTCTTCCGTGTGTCATCTGCTTGCGCCTGCATGTGGCATCTGATCGTGGGGTTTGGTAAACTACAGGTACAAGTACGAGTGGGGAGAGCTCAGTAAAGGCCGTGTCGTCAAAAACGCAGTTTGTTACAGTTATCAACTGAGAGTCACAGCTTTTTCAAAAAATTTATTACAATTATCATTTCTGAAAAACGACTCACATAATTTTTCCGATAAAACCATATAAATTATATGGATATCAGTGGAACGGCAAAAGAAACTTGTTTAATGATGACCATATTAGTATTGTTTTATTGAAAAGTTTCTAAGTTATTTTTGACTGAAAGAGGCTTTTTAGTTAATTTCCATTTTTTGGTGACTATGTTGAGTAAATGTTTAAGATCAAATCCATCACACTATCTTCATAACCAGGCCACACACTCCTGTCACTCTTCATGCTGAAAATGAAGGACAATGAACTCAGACTTGCCACAAACATTGATATATATCCAGAGTAAGCCATGATACACACATAAATGTCATTGGATCCAGCTAAGTGAACTGGTTGTAATGACATCCATGTTTGTATCATTGCATTGGAAAATACCTGTCTTTCTGGAGATTGTATATACAATTTAATTACACTCCCGCAATGTACTGGGGGTGTTATACTGGAATCATCCCGTCCATCCACCCATCCATCTGTCCGTCCAAGCATAGACATACGTTTGTCCAGAAAAATTTCTCTGCCGTTTATAGGCCAATCCCTTTGAAATGTGGTACGCATGTTCACCACCTTCGGAGCCTGTGCACCAGCGATTACAATTCTGGGAGGACTGTTTATTCCAGAGTTCAACCGCAAATTGCTTTAGCGGTATGCCAATCATTGGGGCGGGGGGGGTATCGATATGCCCATTTAGGGACAGTCACATATATCACTGTAACACCAACAACAGTCCCTCCGAACATTGATATTACTGCAACACCAACAACAGTCCCTCCGAACAATGACATCACTGCAACACAACAACAGTCCCTCCAAACACTGATATCACTGCAACGCCATCAACAGTCCCTCCGACCATTGATATCACTGTAACACCAACAACAGTCCCCCCGAACATTGATATCACTGTAACACCAACAACAGTCCCTCCGAACAATGACATCACTGCAACACCAACAACAGTCCCTCCGAACATTGATATCACTGCAACACAACAACAGTCCCTCGGAACATTGATATCACTGCAACACAACAACAGTCCCTCCGAACATTGATATCACTGTAACACCAACAACAGTCCCTCCGAACATTATATGATATGATATGATATGATATTTTATTCAACAGTACACATTATACAATTCAATGGTGAAGGTGTTACACAAAATATTACTACAGTTTTAATGTATACTGTTAGGAAATGGCATAGCCAGATTGGCTGTCTACCTGCCATTTCCTCAGGGAAAAAAGAAAATCGTACGACTCTATATGGTATGAAACAGACTGTGGCAGATGTTTCAGTAAGTGATTATATTAGTAACTGTTATGAGTTAGAATGGTAATTTTTGTATCTCACTCACCCAGCGTGCTAGAAGGAATTACTATCGCTATTAAAACTCTTATTTTTAAAGTGGTGTTATTTTTTTTAATTTCACACCTTCAAAGCACTGCCAATGACGCCCCGTCGAAGCGAGCTTATGGGTCTCGCTTCAAGGAGGGGTCACAAGCTATGCCGCTAAAGCAAATATTTAACTTGTATAGTTATAATTGTTCACAGCCTACGCTGGGAAATGGGTTGATTTGAAAAAGTTTGTTGGTGAAATGTTTCGTAACAACTTCGGTGCTGACAACTGTTTTATTGAAATGAGTCAATTGCTCCGTCCGTGCATTACAGATTCTAGACGCGCGAACAAAGCAATGGGCCCCTCCAAAATGGATGAGAAAATCAGAATATAATTACTGTATATCGGATATTTTATGCATATGTATACTTACTCTGATTTGTGTTATTCGGGCGCAAAAACAAAAACTGGGACTTAGGTAGATCCGCAGTCGGGACAATATGGATTGTTGCACTCGATATTTCGTTCAGTCATATATGTACTTATAAGTTTGAGTGTCAGGGTCTTCGTAAAAACTTTTCTATTTTCTATATTACGAATCCCCCGGTCCAGTCGATTCCAAATTTGGGGGAATGAATATGTAGGCAAGTAGTCTAAGGACTTAGTACGCGATTTGTTTAGGGTCAAGAGACCTGTTTGTCTTGTTGTGGTACCGGTCGGGTTATTGACACAACTAAAGAAATTATTAAAAGAATTTGGTAGAAGATTATTGTACCAGTCAAATATGAATAATGAGACGTTCAGTGTGTAAAGATCGGTTACCTTGAGTATTTCATCGTGGAAAAAGAGATAGTCTGTGTGGGCGAAGCGTCTTTTATTATTCAGTATTCGTACTGAGCGCTTTTGTATTTTTTGAAGTTGGTTATTTCCTCTCGAGTTGCCCCAAATATGTATACCGTACAGGAGATGACTGTGGATAAGTGAATAGTATAGTGTTTTCATTGCACTGTGTGGGAGAATATGTCTAACTTTATTCAATGCAAAGTTGGCCCTTGCCACTTTGGAGCATACTTGACTAATATGTGCTTTATAAGATAGCTTTTCGTCCATGGTTATCCCCTGAAATTTAACACTTTGTTTTGCCTCATTGTTACCAATTCTTTCTATGTTTTCGTTGTTGATCATTATGTCTTTGTTGCTATGAACGGCTGACCTTGCAGAAGGATTAAAGATCACATATTTTGTTTTTTAGCATGTATCGCCAGTTTGTTTGCTGAGCACCATTCAAATATTTTCGAAAGTTCTTGATTAAAATTTTCGATTTGCAAATCTATGTCGGAACCTGATGAATGGGTAGTAGTGTAGTCTGCAAATGAGAGAAGATTACACGAAGTGGCCAGATGGATATCATTTATATATAGCAGAAATAGTAACGGGCCAAGTACTGAGCCTTGTGGAACTCCACATCTCACTTCTTGCATGTCTGAGTTGTAATCCCCAAATACAACGTATTGGGTCCTTTCCGATAAATAACTACGAAACCAATGGTTACATATACCTCTAATACCATACCTTTCCAATTTATTCAGCAAGATATCATGGTTTATTGTATCAAAGGCTTTCGAGAAATCCAGGAATAATGCAAGAGTAGATTCTCGTGTTGGTTTGTTATTTTGGTCCGCTATCTCTTTCAATAAATGTAGTACTGGATGAATGGTTGAATGTTTTTTTCCGAAATCCATATTGATGGGGATAAAAAATGTCGAATTTTTCTGGGAATTTAATTAGTCTATAGGACATGGCTTTTTCTAGGACTTTGGAGAAAATTGATAAGATGCTAATAGGTCTGTAATTTGAGAGATTGTGTTTATCTCCTGTTTTGAAAATTGGGACAACTTTAGCAATCTTCATTCGGTCTGGAACAATGCCCTGGTTAAATGATTTGTTTATAATATCTGATAAGGGGGACGCTATAATATTGATAGAACGCTTTAGAAGATTTGTAGAAATATTATCCGGATCTCTTGTTGTTTTTGGTTTAAAAGACTTTACTATATCAATAATTTCACCTGGCGTCGTTGGGGTCAAGAAAAAGTTGTGATCAAAATTGTCGGTTAAGTAATCAGTGAAATGTTTACTTTGTGGGGGTATTTGGTCGTTTACCGTTTTTCCAATACTGGCAAAAAACTTATTAAATTCTTGTGCTATTTCCTTCGGGTTCGTTATTCTTTTATCGTGATGGCTGAACCATGACGGTGAAGTGTGGGTTATTTTCACTTTTTTGATGGCTTCGTTTAGAATTTTCCATATTTCACGCATATTGTGTTTGTTTTCTATTAATATATTTTTGTAGTATGATGCTTTACTTTGCTTTTTCACTCTGTTGAATATTCTGCAGTAGTTTTTTATAATTTTGGATGTTTTGTAAGTTTGGATGCTTTAGTTTTTTGTTGTAGAATTTTGTTTTATTATTCGAAGAAATGATGAGCCCCTTAGTCGTCCAGGGATGCTGCTTAATAAACTTTTTTATGCGTACTTCCTTTAGTGGGAAAGCAGCTTCATAAGCTGTTTGGAATGTGTCAATGAAGATGTCATAGCTTGTGTTTGGGCAGTTTGAATTGGTGATTTGGGTAAAATCACTCTGTTCAAGAATGGATTCGAAGTTTGCAATACTTTCGTCGTTTATTTTTCTAGTTTTTATAGTTGGTGGATCATTAATACGTTTTAGATTTAATTCAATATGAAATGTTCCGAAGTGGTCAGATACGTCTGCAACAATGATACCGGAAGAGAAATTTATATTTATATCACTGTAACACCAACAACAGTCCCTCCGAACATTGATATCATTGCAACACCAACAACAGTCCCTCCGAACATTGATATCACTGTAACACCAATAACAGCCCCTCCGAACATTTATATCACTGTAACACCAACAACAGTCCCTCCGAACATTGATACCACTGCAACACCAACAACAGTTCCTCCGAACATTGATATCACTGCAACACAACAACAGTCCCTCCGAACATTGATATCACTGTAACACCAACAACAGTCCCTCCGAACATTGATATCACTGCAACACCAACATCAGTCCCTCCAAACATTGATATCACTGCAACACAACAACAGTCCCTCCGAACATTGATATCATTGCAACACCAACAACAGTCCCTCCGAACATTGATATCACTGTAACACCAATAACAGCCCCTCCGAACATTTATATCACTGTAACACCAACAACAGTTCCTCCGAACATTGATATCACCGTAACACCAACAACAGTCCCTCCGAACAATGACATCAATGCAACACAACCACAGACCCTCCAAACATTGATATCACTGCAACGCCATCAACAGCCCCTGCAAACATTTATATCACTGCAACACCAACGACAGTCCCTCAAAAAATAACTGCAACACCAACAACAGTCCCTCCGAATATTGATATCACCGCAACCCCAACAACAGTCCCTCCAAACATTGATATCACTGCAACGCCATCAACAGTCCCTTCAAACATTTATATCACTGCAACACCAACGACAGTCCCTCAAAAAATAACTGCAACACCAACAACAGTCCCTCCGAATATTGATATCACCGCAACCCCAACAACAGTCCCTCCAAACATTGATATCACTGCAACGCCATCAACAGTCCCTTCAAACATTTATATCACTGCAACACCAACGACAGTCCCTCAAAAAATAACTGCAACACCAACAACAGTCCCTCCGAATATTGATATCACCGCAACCCCAACAACAGTCCCTCCAAACATTGGTGTCACTTCAACACCAACAAAGTTCCCTTCAAACATTGATATCACTGCAACACCAACGACAGTCCCTCCAAACATAACTGCAACACCAACAACAGTCCCTCCGAACATTGATATCTCCTCAACACCAACAACAGTCCCTCCAAACATTGATATCACTGCAACACCAACAGTCCCCTCCAAACATTGATATCACTGCAACACCAACAACAGTCCCTCCGAACATTGATATCACTGCAACACCAACAGTCCCCTCCAAACATTGATATCACTGCAACACCAACGACAGTCCCTGCGAACATTGATATCACTGCAACACAACAACAGTCCCTCCAAACATTGATATTACTGCAACACCAACAGTCCCCTCCAAACATTGATATCACTGCAACACCAACGACAGTCCCTCCGAACATTGATATCACTGCAACACAACAACAGTCCCTCCAAACATTGATATTACTGCAACACCAACAGTCCCCTCCAAACATTGATATCACTGCAACACCAACAGCAGTCCCTCCGAACAATGATATAACTGCAACACCAACATCAGTCCGGCCGAATACTGATATCACTGCAACACCAACAACAGTCCGTACAAAGACTGATATCACTGCAACGCCAACAACAGTCCCTCCAAACATTGATATCACTGCAACACCAACAACAGTCCCTCCAAACATTGATATCACTGCCACACCAACGACAGTCCATCCAAATATTGATATCAGTGCAACACCAACGACAGATGTTGTTGCAATACCTTTATTTAGAACGGACGAGACGCCACATCAGTTTGAGGTTGAAAGGAAATTAAACGAACTGAGCAGACAGTTGGGGATCTAAGTGGAAAAGTCGATTTATTGTTAACTCTTTTCAAATCTACTCAAAGGCCCATGCCAATACCTCAGCCGCAAAATGTGGATGTACTTCAGCCTGCCAATGAGCCAACGCCCATAAGGGTAATTCAGAGTGAATGTTTTGAGGACATACCACTGGAATACAGGTTAACTGTGGACGAGTTACGCAACATCCGTGCTCACTCTTATAATCCAGGACATTTTGGGAAAATTGTGTCAGGAAAACTGTTCTCAGAACTTTTTGGACCGGACGCTCTCAGAACAAAGTACCCGTGGTATGGAGGGGGGGGGGGGGACTATCCTAAATAGAACTGGATCCCATCAGAAAAAAAACCCATCTGAAAAGATATGTTCTATTTTTACATCCAGAGTAAGAAGAACAGAGCTTGTACAATGGCGTGATTGTGTCCAGGGTAAATGAAAATTTGGGGTGCCCAGTGAGCAAAATTTGCAGCTCAACACAAAACCCCATTAGGGCATAACACCCTAAAAACACCCTTAGGACAAAACACCCTCAATGGGTAAGACAAAACACCATCAGACAAAACACACTCAGACAAAATGTTAATAAAATGCCAATATGTTAATAAAATGTCAGGGGGTAGAATTTGTGTGCATAATGGAGGGTTCTTTTGGGGGTGTGATTTGGTGATCGCATCCAAGTCACTATTTGTTTGTTAATAGGCTTATACTGGAAATATGTAGTGTTTATCTACAGGGGGGGGGGGGGGGGGGGGTCGAATTCCAACGTATTTTGGAAATGGGTGAATAAACGTAACAAAGGAAGTTACCCACAAAGTATTAAAGTAGATGGCTGAGTTACTGACGAACAAGATCAAGTCGCATCAGAACTAGTGACGCACTGGGAAAAGGTAAACGATAAGCGATGGGGAGCCCACCGGAGTGTCCGAATCAGGTCGAGGAAAATCTATCGAACGTCGAGTGCAGCGAAATTAAAACGGAGGAGGTGCGAAAGGTGATCTCAAAATTAAGGGATGGAAAAGCGGGAGGGGTGGATGAAATTCCTAACGAATTTATCAAAAAGGGGGAGAGGAACTCGTGGAAAGCCTAACTACCCTATTCAATTTAGCCATAAAAAATCAAGAGGTCCCAAAGGAGAGGAAAGAAAGCAAAGTGACAATTATTCACAAAAAGGGGGGAAAAGACGTTTTGGATAACTATCGAGGGATCTCTGTAAGTAGCAACATTAGAAAAGTTTTCTGTAAAGTCCCGTATGGGAGACTAGAGGAGGTGATTGAAGAGAAGAGTTTTTGGGGTGAAATCCAGAATGGCTTCAGGAAGGGAATGAGAGTCACTGACCATCTTTTCACGCAATCCCAAATGATAGAATCCGCGAAAGCAAAAAAGAAAAAGATGTTGATGGCCTTTTTGGATGTTAAAAAGGCACACAATAGAGTATGGAGGGAGGGTATGTGGCGCAAGCTGGAGGCTCTGGGCTTGAGAGGCGAGTTTGTTGGAATTATGAAAGCATTATAGAAAGACGTACAGAGTGAACTTAACCTGGGAAACATTACAACAAAACGCGTGCCTATGGAGATAGGCCTAAAACAGGGGTGTATCCTTTCGCCAATTCTTTTTGCATTGCACATCAAAGGTTTAGGAGATGAACTCCTGCATAGCGACGAGGGTGTAGCAGTTGGGGACTTGAAGATCCCAGGGCTATTTTTGCAGACGATATGGTGCTAGTGTCAGAAAGCGAAGAGGGGCTAGCGAAAATGCTGGGAATTGTTGGGAAATATGGGAGCAAATGGAGACTCGAACCTAATGAAAGCAAGAGTAAAGTTATACCTGTGGGCCGCAAAGTGGACCCCACTCGAACGAGGAGAGTGGGGGAATTCTGCATTCCGGAAGGTAGCAGCAAACTCCTTAGTGTAGGAGAGACGGGTGACTACGTGTATTTGGGGGTAAATATAAACATCACAGGAAGAGGCATCTAACGAAATCACACAAATAAATTGATTCTGAAGTGGAAGCGAATCCTTAACCAAATGAAACTTATAGGGAGAAACAGTTTCAATAAGGTTTTCGTGGGGAAAACCATTTGGGAAATGGTGGGTCTGCCTAGTATAACATACGGTACAGAAGTGGTACCCCCAAACCAGGCGGCCGTAAAGAGCTTGGAAATCCTGAAGAACGATGCAGGCCGATGGATGACGGGGTCGAGTAATGCCACAGCGCTAGAAGCAATCAGGGGTGAGCTTGGGTGGATGAGGATCAAGGACTGGATAGACCTATTGAAACTCGGTTATCTAAATTATTTGGTAAATCTCCCCGACAGCCGATGGTGTAAAGTAATGTTCCTGAAAATTTTCAACTCAAATATCAAGACGGGGTGGATGGTCGAGGTGAGAGAGCTAATAGAGAACTACTCATTGGAGATCTCGGACCTAGACGTTGGGGCAAACCAGGGTAAAATCGTCAGAGAAAGGGTCATGGAGGATTGTAACCGTAATTGGCGAGAGGGGGGGGGGTCAAATCAAAGAGTTCTATGGATGGCCTGCGTGATAAAAGAGAAGCCTGGTTTTGAAGAGTACCTTGATGGCTCCTTTGGGGGGGGGGGGGGTGGGGTCACTGTTGTTCAAGCTGAGGTCGCGGTCTCTGGAGCTGAGGGGGAAAATTGGGAAAAACAGTGAAAAGGGGTGCCAGATGTGTAATTTGGGCGTGGTGGAGATCCTGGAACACTTTCTTCTAGAATGCCCAAAATATCAGTCTAACAGAATAAGATTCACTGGGAGTATAATGGGGAAGTGAGATGGGGGAATAAAGGACATGTGGTTAGTTGGAGACTCAAAGGAAAGGGTTAATATGCTAATCGGAGAGATTAGGAAGAATTGGGTAAGTGATGTCATCAAGCAGTTCGCCTCCGAGTGTTTGGGAGGAGAGACGAAGCGTGGGAATAGGGAGTACATGGGTAACCAAGGCCTTCTCACCCCAGAACCGCGACAAATCAGCGGCCGGCCAAAGTGTTAATATTATTATATCTTTAATGTCTCTTTCTAGACAGCTTGCTAATTAAGAGGGTGTTTATTACAGCCGATGGTGTAAAGTAATGTTCCTGAGAATTTTCAACTCAACGTTTCCCATTCGCACCTTGGACTCCGAGGTGCTAACAACTGAACAATGGAGCTCCCGCTTGTGATCCAAGAAACACTTGTCAGAGTGAAGGCTACCGTTGCCACCACCTGGAGTATCCAGGTGATCAAGGGTAAAATTCACTTGACAGTGGATTTTGATAAAGAATCTGAACAGCCGTCCTCGGAGAGGTGTAGCACCTTTCGTGAGGGGATTTCCCCTCACACTGGTCACCCTCCTAGTGACACGGAAAAGCTGGATGAAGGCCGCCGAAGTAGTACAGTCACCACCAAGAAGAAGAGAATAAGTGTAATTTGGGTGTGGTGGAAACCCTAGAACACTTTCTTCTAGAATGCCCAAAATACCAGTCTAAAAGAATAGGATTCACTGGGAGTATAATGTGGAAGTGGGATGGGAGAATGAAGGACATGTAGGTAGTGGGAGACTCAAAGGAGAGGGTTAATATGCTAATCGGAGAGATTGGGAAGAATGGGGCAAAGGATGTCATCAAGTAGTTCGTCTCCGAGTGTTGGGAGGAGAGAAGAAGCGTAGGAATAGGGAGTACATGGGTAACCAAGGCCTTCTCACCCGAGAACCGCGACAAATCAGCGGCCGGCCAAAGTGTTACTATTATTATATCTTTAATGTCTCCTTCTAGACAGCTTGCTAACTAAGAGGGTATTTATTATATTAAAACAGATCAGTTCTGAACATTTTGAAAAAATGACCAAAAAACCTTCATTATGCACACAAATTCTTGTTAAAAAAGGCCAAAATGACCAGAAAACCTCCAAAATTCATGTAAAAAGAGGTCACAATTCCCCCCTCCCTCCACTGACTTGTGAACATTTTGTCTCAGGGTGTTTTGTCTGAGGGTGTTTTGTCCTACTCATTGAGGGTGTTTTGTCCTAAGGGTGTTTTTTAGGGTGTTATGTCCTAAGAGGGTTTTGTCCAAGGGTGTTTTATCAAGATACCACACAAGAGGCGGTCGACCCTGCAATTACGTTTTAATGTTATAAGTTAACGGACTGTTTTTTCCATCATTTATTAACTATTCTCGAACAATACAGTGAATCTATTTTTGTGTTTGCATTATATCTCGACGAGGAGGCTGGTAATGAGGGGAGGTGGAGCGGCGAGGGAAGATACAACAGCATACGACCGGATGGTCAAGAATTAATAATGACTGGTCGAGTTCGGGGGGAAGGTAGGCCAATGGGAAACTAACTAGGGGTTTGCGAATATTCGAGATTCGATTCAATATCGATACCATACGGTTGCTTCGAGATCGATCCCGAATCAGTCTCAAGATGCGATTTTTCTAATCTTTCCTACTAACTTCAAATTGTTACATTTCCGACAAAAATTGGTTAAAATTGTCATTAACAAATTCATTCATGTTGGCTCAATTCCTATTTAATTGAGTAATTGACAATGTTTAATTGTTAGGTAAGTAGTGAATTTTGCCCAGAACATTATCCATAGTTTTAGTTTTTGAAGGCCTAACTTGTTACTATTCACGTTCGTAAGAACGTGAATAGTAACAAGTGAAGCCTTCAAAAACTGAAACTATGGATACACCAAAAATTATAATTCCCAATCATAAGGTGAAGTAACAACCCTTGAAATGGTAAATCCATCACAAATGCCACAGGAATACGATTTTATTTTAACTGCAGCTATTGACAACATAGCAGGACACATAAGTTCTTCAAAATTATTCGTAGGTTGACAATAGACTAGCGCAGGTCTAGCACTTTCAGGAGAGCAATTTTCTCGCCTACCGCTCCCTAAAGGAAAAACGTGGCAAACATTGAACCTACAGTTGGACATCTTATTTCTCATTGTTGAAGTGATTGTTGCGGATAATAGTGGGTATCTTTATTACATTGGCGTATGATTTTTCTTCCATTTGAACATCCCTGTAGGGGTTATGATTTGTGCCCAGCACGATTATGAGTCTCATTCTGCAATTTGGACAAACATATCACCAACAAAACAAGTCACTACCTAAATAAAAATACTTTTATTGTACCAAAATGTTACATTTGACCCATAACCCCTTATTCAACACAACCTTTTGAAAAATAATATAAACATTGGGTGGGGGGGGGGGGGGGATTATACCACAATGTTGATAAAAACCATACAGATATGGATGTCAAAGGAAGTGGCTCAATGAGTCAGATCGTATGGCATTCAAGGACATATGACAGATAAATCATCACTGTTAATTGCAGTTTGTTCATAAATATTGTTTCAGTTTACTGGAGATTTCCTATAGGCATTCTTCAGTAAACTGAAACAGTTTGATATTTACGAACAATAAGGCCAACCATTTGCAAATCTTGCTGGATGGGGTAGTGTCAAGACAAAAATAATTTAGTGCTCCACAAATTACACATTATTGACTGAAACATTCAAACAAAAACATTTTGTGGACAGACTCAAAGTAAATGTTATTTGCGCGCCGAAGGCGCGCAGGGACGGTGTGTGGCAAGCCCCTTTCGACCCTCGGTTACAGTATGTTAGTTTTTTCTTTATGTCTGAGTGTGGCAAGGGAGGAGAGGGTTAAGGTATTTTGTTGCGCTTGTTCTTTTTGTACTTCGTCTTAGGAGGAGGTGGCTTTCAGGGAGAGATAGTGGTGGTTGAATTTTGCTGATGTTTCTGCTGTCTTCCGTTGCACCTATTTGTGGAAGAAGCGGTTGCGGACCACGGATGCTTCCAAGTGTCCAGGTTTGTTGAGTAAGAAGTTGTGTTTTCCTTCAGCCCATCCTTTCTGTGTTTTCAGATACGCCAGGTAGTCCTCCGTGGTTCAATTGAAGTCCAGCTTGAGTTCGCCGACGTGCTCCATTCAGAATTCGTCCAGGCCTTCTGTGTAGGTCCCCTGGGTCATATCTTCCACTTTCACAATTTCATATTCGGAGTCCGAGGTCGAACTGGGTTTGTGGTCCGACTGGCTGGAGTTTAAAGGAGATCCAGGTACGGTTTGGACGGCTTCCATCTTCTCGGCCTTCACTTCCCGCTTCTCATCTCCCTCCAACTTCTTTGGTGTAGAGGTATGCTTTGGAGTTGGAGGTGCTGGTCTCGGGGGAGTGAGTTGATGGTTGTCACCATCTCCGCCTTCTGTTTCCCGGTATAAGCCCTTTTCCTCTCGATCCACGCCTCTATTCGCCTGGCGTCTCAGCGTTTGGTAGATGGTAACTTCTTTTGCTTCTTCTTGTCTTCCACAGGTGTCTCGGTGGCAGTCTTCTTTCCCTTCCTCTGAGGTGGACCAGTGCTACCAGTTCCAGAGGTTGGCTTCATCTTATATTTAATTGTAAGCTGGACGCAGCCACTCTCAGCATGGATATTCCAGTTGAGAAGTGAGCTAGCGTCCAGCGCCAGCAAAGTGTCTTTGATTTTCTCAGACAAGTAATCCATGGCTAATTACTTTTTCACGCTCTGATGTCAGAAGTGTGAAGAATCCACAGACAAACTGGGCAGGTGTCTCCGCTTGCGGCGCGATGGCTTCGTTGACATATCTCGGTTGAACCCTCGGGTGAGGACCAGTGTGGGAGGTTGGATCCTCTCACAAAGGTACTACCTCTCCCCGAGGGTGCAGTGGTTCTAGGTTTTCAGGCAAGTAAATTGGTTTTCAGGCAAGTAAAGTCTGCCACTTCGAGGATGATTTTGAGTGATGGCCATCACTGGCAAGTATAATCTGCCTCAGGTTGTCTCTGTTTGGTTGGACGTCTTTGAAAGAAAACAACAACGACCCCTTTCGGGGTCCACCAGAAAGAAGACCCGAACTTCCCTGGTTCGGGGGCAGGCCTGCATTGTAATCCTATTGGGTTGGGCCAAAAGATGCGCAATGCGCTTACAAAAAGGGGCAGAGGCGGGACGCAGGACCAACGCTCGCCTCCTTTAAAGTGGTCGTCCACTTTTAGGGATGGAGTGGAGGATGTCCAGGAGCCATGGGGGTTACTGTTTCCATAACGGTTATAGTGTCCATAGCGGTTATTGGGGTGCTGGTCAAAAAGTATCTTCCATGTACCTGCTTAAAAGAAGAAGGCAGAATTAGTTTTCATTAGAATATGTAAAATATAAAAAGATAAAAATGGCACATTTTGTTTAATTTATGATCTAATCTTTAGCTGAGTCGGTGAAGGCAACCCTTTCTGATAGAAAACCACAGTTAAGCTGTTAATCTGCCTGTTAGCTTACCTTCTGAGGCTGAGAGTGAGTTTGCAGCGGGAGGGTAACAGTTTTAGCACACTAAACCACACCAGAGGGTGTTTCTTTCCTGTTGTACCCTTCGCTGGTTGCGATCTTATTTAGTTTGAGTTTATTTGGAGGTGCCGGGGATTGCGAGCGTTTTATGTGGGCTGAGCTTCCACGGCTGGGAATGAGATTGCAGCGGGAGGGTAACAGGTTTAGCATACTAAACCACACCCGAGGGTGTTTCTTTCCTGTTGTACCCTTCGCTGGCTGTGATCTTATTTAGGTTAATTTAAGGGTATTTGGTGGTGTCGGGGATCGCGGGCGTTTTTGTTCAGAGATAACATGTTTACACATAAACCTTATACAGTGTTTAAACGTGGTCTAATTTTAGTTGAGTCGGTGAAGGCAGCCCTTTCTGGTAGAAGGCCACAGTTAAGCTGTTAATCTGCCTGTTGGCTCACCTTCTCGTTCCCTGTTTAGTTTTTAAACGTGATGTAATTTTGAAAGAGTCGGTGAAGGCGGCCCTTTCTGGTAGAAGGCCACAGTTAAGCTGTAAATCTGCCTGTTAGCTCACCTTCTCGTTCCCTAGCTTTTATCGAGCAGTTTTAGTTTTAAACAGTGTTAGAATGTGATCTACATTTGGTTGAGTCGGTGAAGGAAGCCCTTTCTGGTAGAAGGCCACAGTTAAGCTGGTAATCTGCATGTTAACTCACCTTCTCGTTCCCTATTTATTATTAAGCGTGTTTAGTTTTTTACAATATTTTATCGTCATGTAATTTTAGTTGAGTCGGTGAAGGCAGCCCTTTTCTGGTAGAAGCCCACAGTTAAGCTGGTACTCTGCCTGTTAGTTCACCTTCTCGTTCTCTAGTTTTTTCGAGCGGTCTTAGTTTTGATTGGAATTTTTGGGCTTTTGTCGGCTTTCGCAAATGGCTCCAAGTTCGGAAATTAAATCACTGTCAGCTAGCCGGTCATGATTTTTCGCGGCCAAGGTGGCTAGGCGGTCTTTGATGGTTGGGATATCGGCCCTGTCGTGGAGTGTTTTGATGGGTGTGTCCCATGGGGCGCAGAGGGCGACCCTAAGAGCGTGATTTTGGACCTTCTGGAGTTTTCCCATATTAGTTTGGTTGAGGTCAGTTAGGATGATAGCCCCGTATTCGAGTACTGGGCGCACAAAGGCTTTGTATAGTTTGAGTAGGGTGGACTGGTTGGCTCCCCATGAAGTTCCCTTCAGCATTTTCAATAAGTTAATGCGTTTGGTGGCTTTTTTCGCCATGTCGTCGGTGTGTTTGTTGAAGGACAGTTTTTGATCAACGGTGATGTCCAGGTTCCAGGTCAATCACATTTATATGTCTTGCGAGTAAAGGTGATTCGTTGGGTTTTACTGGCGTTCAGCTTGATTCTCCATTTGGCACACCATTGTTCTAGGTCATCGACAGCGCGTTGCATGGGTTTTTGGAGCAGATTGGCCGTATTATTAGAGTTCCAGAGGCCCTTATCAACCGCGAATTGGGAGACTTGAACACGATCCTCGGAGAAATTAAGATCATTTACATAGAAGATGTAAAGGAGGGGGCTTAGGACGGATCATTGGGGTGCCTGCTTCAAGGGGGACACTGTCAGACATTTCATTGTTCACTCTGACTTTAATTTCGCGGTCATTTAAGAAAGTGGATAGTAATCTGAGCAATTTCATGGGGAGTCTCATTTTTGATAATTTGTAGTGCATTCCGTTGTGCCAAACAGAGTCAAATGCTTTTTCGACGTCTAACAGGACTGCCGCGCCTATTTGCTGATTGTTGATCGCGGTTTTCATTTGAGTGAGTAGTCGGTAGACATGCTCGATGCCTTCTTTACGGTTTCTATAGGCTCTTTGCCACTTATTGAAATCGTTGTCTTCAAGGTGCCCCCTGAACCGATTGGTAATGATTCGTTCGAATGTCTTACCAATGCAGCTGAGGAGGCTGATTGGGCGGTAGCTGGCTGGATCGGAAGGGTCCTTGTCAGGTTTTAGTATCATGACACCCATGGCTTTTTACCAACATTTGGGAAAGTAGCCATGGGTGAGGCAAGGGTTGAACAGTTTGTTTAGTTTTTCGATTAGGGAATTTGGGCTTTGTTTTAGAATTTTATAGCTACTTTCGTCTTCGCCGGGTGAGGAGGAATTTTGCATTTTTTTATGACGTTGGTGATTTCGTGATTGGTGATGGCAGTGACGAGGTCATCGTCATCCCCGTCTTCTGGTTCGTTATCGAATTTGGGGTCACGGTAGATATCAGGGTGTTCATTGATGAAGTCATCAATCGCGTTTATGATGGCGTCATCATTGCCCGCGCCTTGATACGGGCGATGCGTTTTTCTTAGGAGATCGGCAAAGGTGTCGGCCTTGTCTTTGTCGGTGCGCGTGAAGCAATCGTCTTCCCTTTTAAGACGTTTGGCTGCGGCTTTGCCGCCCTTGTTTTTTTTTTTGCCCAGTTAGGATTTTGAAAGAGTCCCAGAATTTTTTAGCATCTTGGACCCCGTTTAAATTGGCTGTTACCTTTTCCCAGTTGGCTTGTTTTTCAGCTTTGAGGGCTTCTTTGACTTCGCCATGAAGGCGGTTGTATGTTTTTTTGAGGTCAGCTTTTCTTACCGGGGTCAGTTTCGGTTTTAAGAGCGCGAAGAACTTTCCGTTTAGTTTTGATTAGTGACAGTGTATCGCCCGAGATAGTATTTCTCCAGAGGCGCACTTCTTCTTTTGGGAATATTTCGTTTAGGGTTGAGTTGATGATTTTCTCTATGCCCTCGCATTGGGTTTCTAGTTCTGCTGCATTAGATAGGGGGTTGTTTGTGAGATTGACATCGATGATGTCGCGGTAGAGGTTCCAATTAGTTTTTCTGAAATTTCTGCGGAGAGTGTGTGTGTGGGGGGGGGGGGGGGGTGGGGTTTACCTGAATGGGCCATTTCCTAGCTGCAGTGAGGGTGATCGCTGCCTAAGTCATCATCGCCGACCCAGTGGTCATCGATGTGGTTTATCAGGGAATCACTGGCGATAATTAGATCGAGGATATCAGATGAGAATAATGGGTTGTTACTGATATAAGTTGCTGAGCTGTCATTCATAACCACATGAAGGTTATGGGTTTTTTTTTTTGTTATTTCGAGGAGGGCTTCACCGTTGGGAGTGGTTTTGTTACAGCCAAAGTACAGGTGTTTGGCATTGAAGTCGCCGAGGGAAATGCAGTGTTTGTATTTCCTCGTAAAGAATTCAAAGACAGTGTCAGAAACAATTTTGCTTGGGTCGTTATAATAACAAACAATCGCGATGTTTTTATTGTCGACTGTGATTTCAGTTGCAATCACCTCTGCATCGAAGTGATTAGTTTTTATGGTTTTAGTTTTGATGTTCTGCTTTATTAGAAGAGCAACGCCGCCACCTTGGGTGATTAGTCGGTCTCTTCTAATAGTGCTGAACCCACTTAATGAAAATTGTTTGCTGGGTTGAAGCCAACTTTCGCAGATACAGATAATGTCTGTATCTTCGAAATATCGGCTCATTTGAAGTTTTTTATTATTAACGCTTCTAGCGTTCCATACGGCTATTTGTAACTAATTCATGATGGGGTTATAATTTAGTTTCAGTGTTTGGTTAGAGGTGTTTGGTGGCTTTATTGGGTGTTGATTGCGGCTTTAATTAAGGAATCGGACATTTGTGTTTTGAAAAGCCGGGACGCTGACCGACTAACATCTTGACAGATGTCAGACAGACTAATACTCACATGTTTGTTTAACACGGAGAACAATGCTCCCGCAACTAATGAGCAGATTGTGTGGGGAGGAAGCACTGTCGGGATTTTTTAGGTTTAGGTTTTTTAACTCAATATTTTGTTTTACTTTTTTAAAGTGGGCACACCCGTGATAGTTGCTCACATGGTCCCCTTTACAGTTAGGGCATGAGGGAGAGTCTGATCTGCATCCTTGTGTGAGGTGATTGCCTCCGCATCTCATGCAGGTCAGATTCCCTCTGCATTTGGTTGCTAAGTGCCCGACTTTTTGGCATTTGTGGCACGGAATTGGTGCAGGGGTAGTTCTATACACCTCCACCACGTGCTTTCTGCCATTAATTGTAACTCCGTTTGCGGTTAATTTTTGTTTTATCGCGTTGCTGGGACAGTGTCCCTTTAGTCTCCACGTGCATTTGCCCGTAGCTCTTGAGGTAAACCTCTCCCACTCGCACACTGGCAACCCCCTAGAGATGGCCACCTTGGGAGTATCTGGGTGAACCCTAGTGACGACTGTTGTAAACGGAATTGCCTTTTTTACAGGTGGGGCGGGAGTTGCTTTCCCCTGCCCCTGTCTTTTACTTTTAGATAGCGGGCGATCTGCTGTCTTTTTAACAGCAGCAGAGAAGTCGAGTTCCATAAGAGGCGTTGGTGATGACGTTGGTATTGGATTAGAAGGAATCGGCTGGCTTGGTGCATTAGCTGCTGAACTTGAACTATAGGCGCTATTGGTATCAGTATCAGTATTAGTGTGGTCCGGAACTGAGGCAGAGCCAGAGCCAGAGCCAGAAGAACACGGGAGAGGAATTAAGCTCCTACACCTCTTGACTTTCCGTTCAATCATGGTGTTGATGCCTTCCTCGTTCGTGATCTCCTGCAGCTCTGTGTCTGAGTCTGTATTGTCCCTTTTTAGTTTCCTTCTTGGGGGAGTTTTACTATGGATGTGAACTCTACTCTCAGTGTCCTTGTTGGAGGAGGGTCTCCTATCAGGTAGGCTGTTCACATTATGATCTTCCAGGCTGTTACCAGAACTAAATAGCTCCGACAGTGGCTTGTCAGGATTGAAACTTCTGGCATTGAGAGGTTCCTTCGGATCCATAGGAGAGAGGTTTCTATTGATTGTTTTCTTCCCAGCAGCTCTAGCGACCTCTGCATAAGATCTCGGGCTTCTGCCCTCTTCAGATGTGGAGATAGCTGGGGTTGCTGAGTTGCTGGATTTATCAGCTGTACAGCTATGCTCTATGGTGTCTATTTGATACTATGGTGTTATTATCCTTATCTGAGAGTGGGGAGTGGAGTGGGTGTACATCCACCACCACCTGAATCTCCCTGGGAGGAGAGCCGGGGTGAGTGGAACGACTTCCGAGGCAGTATCAGGCATACTGCTTGGAACATCAGGCCTGGCTGCAGTTGCTGAGGCTAAATTGAGCCTAGCTATCTCTGCATCATTAGCTTTGATGTCTTCCCTAAGACCTGCTAATTGTGCACTTAGAGAACTAACAGTTTGGCTCAGAGTTGCAATCTGCGCCTCTAGACTAAGGCCCTCCCTAGATTCATTATTACAAAGTCCACTAACCTGTCCAGTAGAGGCTCTCCTAGCTGCTCTCTCTCTCTCTTTCTTTCTCTTCTGGATTTTCTTTCATCCTTCCTCTCTTCTCTCCTTCTTTCCTTGATGGTAGCTGCTGTGGCCGTCGCCGGATTTTTGTAAATTTGAGACATTTTTCCTTTTGCAAAGTATTAAGTCTTTTTAGACAAAAGCGTTTTGTGTTTTGTTTTACTCTTTTTAACCGAAATATGATGAAAATCACTTTCTAGGGGTATGTCTTGTCTAATAATAATAACGCTTCGGCCGGTCGCTGATTTGTCGCGGTTCTCGTATGAGAAGGCCTTGGTTACCCATGTTCTACCAACTGCCTCCCTATTCCCGCGCATCTTCTCTCCTCCCAACACTCGGAGACGAACTGCTTGATGACATCCCTTGCCCCATTCTTCCCAATCTCTTCGAGTAGTATATTAACCCTCTCCTTTGAGTCGCCCCCTAACCACATGTCCTTCATTCTCCCATCCCACTTCCCCATTATACTTCCCGTGAATCTTGTTCTTTTAGACTGATATTTTATAAGAATGTGTTCCAGGGTCTCCACCACGCCCAAGTTACACATCCGGCACTCCTTTTCACTGTTTTTCCCAATTTTTCCCCTCAGCTCCAGGGACCGCGACCTCAGCTTGAACAACAGTGACCCCCCAAAGGTGCCATCAAGGTACTCTTCAAAACCAGGCTTCTCTTTATCATGCAGGCCACCCAAAGACCTCTTTGATTTGACCCCCTCTCGCCAATTACGGTTACAATCCTCCATGACCCTTTCTCTGACGATCTTTTTGCCCTGGTTTGTCCCAACGTCAAGGTCCGAGATCACCAATGAGTAGTTTTCTAAAAGCTCCCTCACTTGGACCATCCATCCCGTCTTGATATTTGAGTTGAAAGTTCTCAGGAACATTACTTTACACCATCGGCTATCGGGGAGATTTACCAAATAATTAAGATATCCGAGTTTCAATAGGTCTATCCTGTCCTTGATCCTCATCCACCCAAGATCACCCCTGATCGCTTCTAGCGCTGCGGCATTACTCGAGCCTGTTATCCATCGGCCTGCATCGTTCTGCAGGATTTTCAAGCTCTTAACAGCTGTGTGGTTTAGGGGTACAACTTCCGTACCGTATGTTATACTTGGCAGACCCACCATTTCCCAAATAGTTTTCCCCACGAAAACCTTATTGAAACTGTTTCTCCCTATAAGTTTCATTTGGTTAAGGATTCGCTTCCCCTTCAGAATCAATTTATTTGTGTGGTTTCGGTAGATGCCTCTTCTTGTGATGTTTATATTTACCCCCAGGTACTCATAGTCACTAGTCTCTCCTACACTAAGAAGTCTACTGCTACCTTCCGGAATGCAGAACTCCCCCACTCTCCACCTTCGAGTGGGGTCCACTTTGCGGCCCACGGGTATAACTTTGCTCTTGCTTTCATTAAGTTCGAGTCTCCATTTGCTCCCGTATTTCCCAACAATTCCCAGCATCTTCGCTAGTCCCTCTTCGCTTTCTGACACTAGCACCATATCGTCTGCAAAAAATAGCCCTGGGATCTTCAAGTCACCAACTGCAACCCCCTCGTCGCAATGCAGGAGTTCATCTCCTAAACCTATGATGTACAATGCAAAAAGAATTGGCGATAGGATACACCCCTGTTTTAGGCCTATCTCCATAGGCACACGTTTTGTTGTAATGTTTCCCAGGCTAAGTTCACTATGTACATCTTTATACAATGCTTTCATAATCTCAACAAACTCGCCCCCAAGCCCAGAGCCTCCAGCTTGCGCCACATACCCTCCCTCCATACTCTATCATATGCCTTTTTAACATCCAAGAAGGCCATGAACATCTTTTTCTTTTTTGCTTTCGCGGATTCTATCATTTGGGATAGCGTGAAAAGATGGTCAATGACTCTCCTTCCCTTCCTGAAGCCATTCTGGATTTCTCCCAAAAAACCCTTCTCTTCGATCACCTCCTCTAATCTCCCATACAGGACTTTACAAAAGACTTTTCCAATGTTGCTGCTGACTAACTAACTTGTACTTGCTCAACAGACTGGCAAAATTCGTAGTCTATAAAGGGTAGTAACTAAAACAAATCCCCACCTCTTCGCACCTCTGCCTTCAGAGTGTGAACACCACCTGAACAATCACAAAGCATTCACGATGGTTACTTTGGATCTACCAACCAACCTACAGAAAGTTTTGTCAGCTCTGGGCGACTCTTGCCCTCTCAACTGGACTCTCCATACAAGAGGCAAGAGTGTCCACCTGACGCTGGAGTTTCACTCGGAGGAGAACACCACCACACCTTCTTCGGGGAGAGGTAGCACCTTTGGTGAGAGGAACCCCTCTCACACTGGTCCTCACCCGAAGAAGCCTGGACCTGGCCCTAAAAAGAAGAACAAGAAGAAAAAGAGCCCATCCACCAGGCGCCTAAATGCCCGGAGGCTGGAATCGTTCCTGAAAAGGAAGAAGGAAGAGAAGGCGAAAGAGAAGACGGAGGAGGCCACTACTATTCCCCCTCCAACTCCTGTAACTCCCATCCATTCCCCAGCTGCCTCCCCTTTGAGGGGCAACCTGGAGGATGGCGATGTCACCAGCAAGTCGGAGACGGAAATGGAAACTGGCTCTCTTAAGTCTCCCTCTCCAATCTCAACCCTCCTTCCGGATCAGGATCAGGCACGGATAGTGTTACAGCAAATACGGGATGAAATCAGAGAAACAAAGAAAGAATCAACTGAACGCACCAAGAACGCGATAACACTCCTGGAACAGCGCGCCAGCCACAGCACTCCTGAAGCAGCCTGCACCCCTGAAGCAGCCAGGACTAGCCCATTCCACCATAGTCAGTCCTCCATCATCAACAGTCCAACTGCACCAGCAACCACTACAGTCTCTCCTTCCCAGCCACCTCCACCCAAAAAGAAGAAACAACAGCATAAGCGACACTAAACTGTCAGAGAGGGTCAAAGGGGCTTGCTCCCCAAACCGTCCCTGCGCGCCTTAGGCGCGCGAAACCATCCAATTCGGGAAATCCCGAGAATAACACCTGAAAAGCGCTAAAAAGAAGCATTGTATTTACCAGATTGTTTTTGCGCCTCGTTATGTAATTATCAATGAAACGGGATTCACGTTAACAAAAAGCCATCAGGATTTATTTGCACATGTGCAGGGGAGCTACGTTCAGCAAACCCATAATATGATAGCATTGTCGGGAGATTAAAGTTAAATAAATCGGAGTAGTCATCTTTTGTGAGCCATGTAATTGGTTGATAGGCTTTACAGGTGTCATTTTTATCTGTATAATTGGCTGTACAGCAGTGAAGGAGACATGGGGGATGCTTAAATCCAAATAAATAAATGAAAGCAGATAGTTGGTGTATTGCAGTTTTTCAGTCGCTTGCAGCATGCCATACATTGATCGCATTCTGACCCACATGTACCAGGAAGTTCAGAAATAGCACAGGGAAAGGTGTTTTATGGCATTAACTGGTGCTGACACGCTTGTTTTCGTGTTTGCTCTACATGCGTCGAATTGCGCAACTTCGTTGAAGGTTTGAGTAATTTTTGATCACAAACAAGAGAAAAATGTCCATTTTCTGCATTGGTTTGAAACAAAATGTACTGATGTTTATTTATTTTTTACTTGTTATTTATAATGCGCACATCCCAGCAGATACTGTACATTACGTTTCCCGGTCGGGGAAAGTTCTCGAGGTGCCCGAACACTCTCTGTCAGCATCAATTAATAATAATAACTCTTTGGCCAGCCGCTGATTTGTCGCGGTCCTCATAAGAGAAGGCCATCATTCCCCCTGCACCCCACCCCCTCTTCCCCTCCTCTCCTCCCAGCATTCAGATATAAACTGCTTAATAGTGTCCCTCACTTCCTCTTTTTCAATTTCTTCAATAAGCATTCCTACCCTCTCCCTCGTGTCCCCCTTCAGCCATCTATCCTTTGTTTCTTCACCCCACTTCTGCATTATTCTTCCAGTAAATTTTATTCTATGAGGTATATACTGTGGGCATTCCAAGAGAAAATGTTCCAGGGTCTCCACTACTCCAGAGTGGCACATTTGGCATCCCTTTTCCCCATCTCTTCCAATTTTTCCCCGAAGCTCCAGTGATCTTGATCTCAGTTTGAACAGCAGTGACCCTCCAAAGGTGCCATCTAGGTACTTCTCAAAAGCTGGCTTTTCTTTATATTGTAACCCCTGCAGTGATCTTTTCACGCTAACCCCTGCTCGCCAGTTTCGATTGCAGTCTTCCATGACTCTCTCTTTGACAAACCTTTTGCCTTCTTTCATTCCTACTTCTATGTTTGTGACCTCTATAGAGTAATTGTCCATTAGTTCCCTCACATGTTTTGACCACCCCGTTTCTATATTAGAATTCCAAATGGTATCGAGCATCAATTTGCACCACCGGTTGTCAGGCAGGTTTCTCAAGTAGTTAAAGTAACACAGTTTTCCCAAATCTACCCTGTCCTTGATTTTCATCCACCCAAGCTCCCCCCTTACTGCTTCCAAAGCTGCAGCATTACTCGACCCTGTTATCCATCTGCCGGCATCATTCTGAGTACTTTCCAACTTCTTAATAACGGTTTGGTTTAATGGAATCACGTCCGTGCCATACGTTATACTTGGTAAACCCACCCTCTCCCACAGTGTTTTCCCCACAAAGACCTTATTGAAACTATTTTTCCCTAAAAGTTTTAGTTGGTTCAGAATTCTTTTCCCCTTCAGAATCAGTTTGGCTGAGTAATTTCTGTACACCCCTCTTCCCGTTATATTTATGCTTACCCCTAGATACTCATACTCTCCCGTTTCTCCTACAGTGATTTGTTTGCTTTCCCCTTCGGGGATTGAGAACTCCCCCACTCTCCATCTCTTCGTCATATCTACCTTGCGTCCAACGGGTATTACCTTGCTTTTATTTTCATTTAGTTCGAGCCGCCAAGTGTTCCCATATCTACCAACAATTTCCAGCAGTTTCTCTAGCCCCTGTTCAGTTCTAGACATTAACACCATGTCGTCCGCAAAGAATAAGCCTGGTATCTTTATGTCTCCAACATTTACCCCCTCCGCACTCTGAATTAGTTTGTCCCCTAAATCTTTAACATACAATGCAAACAAAATTGGTGAAAAGATACACCCCTGCTTGAGGCCTATATCCATAGGGACTCGTTTTGTAGTGATACTCCCTAGACTGAGTTGGCTTTGCACATCTGTATACAGTGCTTTCATGATTCCCACAAAGTCACCCCCCAGTCCGATGCCCTCCAGCTTTCGCCACATACCTTCCCTCCACACTCGGTCGTACGCTTTTTTCACATCTAGAAATGCCAGAAACACCTTTTTCTTTTCAGCCTTTGTTGATTCTATCAGTTGGGTGAGTGTAAATAGGTGATCAGTGACTCTTCGTCCTTTCCTGAAACCATTTTGAATTTCTCCTAAAAAACCTTTCTCTTCAATAACTTCCTCTAGTCTACCGTATATGACCTTACAGAATACTTTTCCGATGTTACTACTAACTGATATCCCCCTATAGTTATCTAGAACTTCCTTATCCCCCTTTTTGTGTATGAACGACACCTTACTTTCTCTCCACTCTCTGGGGACCTCTTGCTTTCGCAGAGCCAGGTTGAAAAGGTTTGTCAGGACTTCAATAAGTGCCTCCCCTCCATTTTTGAGGAATTCGTTCGGAATTTCATCAGTCCCTCCCGCTTTACCATTTTTTAATTTCGAGACCACGTTCCGCACTTCTTCTGCCGTTATTTCGCTACATACACGATTGGATAGGTTCTCCTCCACCAGTGTATTTCTTTTCGGTGGGGACCCACTGCCCCATCGCCTATCGTTTATCTTTTCCCAGTGCTTGACTAACTCTGAAGCGATACGGCCTTTATCTTCTGTACTTTCCCCATCCACTTTGATACTCTGCACACTACTTTTCCCCCGTTTATTTATCCAGTTCCAAAATACGTTTGAGCTCGAACCCCCCGTTTTCTTTATTGTTCTGGCAAGACTGCAATTGTGCTCCTTCCTATTATTATTCTTTATCTCATTCACCTTTCTCCGTGCCAGTTCATATTCTCCTTTCATTAGTCTCGTGTCATTGTTATCCACCCCTTTAAGCTTCCTACTTCTTCTGTAAGCAGCGCATTTTACCTTCCTTTCTTTTATAGCCTTTTTCAGTCCCTCGTTAACCCTGTATCCAAGTTCTCTCGTTGGGACCCTCACCCTTCCTATACAATCCCTCCCTGCCTCTGTTAGGCTATTTACTATGCCATCTGAAATACTCTGGACATTTGCATCCCTAGGTATACATTCAAGATTTGGTTTTAGTTTTTCCCGAAACTGCTTCCAGTCGGTTCCTTGTTTTAGTCCCCAAACTTCCTTGAAGGTATTTCTGTCTCTATTCGTCTTTTTGCCCATAATCTTAACTGTTATCAGGTTGTGATCACTACCCAAGTCATTTTTTCCCTCGTCATCTATTTCTACATCTATAACCTCCCTCCATACGCTAATGTCAGTGAGTATATAATCAATTATTGTTTTCTTATCGTTCCTCTCCCAGGTCCATTTACCCTTACATTTCGCATCCCTGTTCAGGATCTTTAAACCAAGCTCTTTTGATAGGTCCAACATCTTCATCCCATTCGTGTTAATTTTCCTATCACCTCCCTGTATGCCCTCCTCCTTATCCCCGATGTGCCCATTGAAGTCCCCCATTAGGACAATACTGAACCCTCTGCTTCCAAGCTCTGTGATATTCGATCTAAGAGTTGTATATATTGAATCATTCCACTCAGGCTTACTTCCCTCCACTGCTAAGTATACAACACCAACGGCAACACTCCTGCTTCCTAACTTGATTTTTGCCCATACTATTTCGTTGGATACTGGAATCTGAGTCCTTGCTTCTGTGAGATCTGTAATCAATGAGGGCTGTAATTCCTCTTTAGCGTAGATGCCAACACCCCCACCCCGTTTCTGACCCTCAGTTCGCCCAGCTCCTATCCACACGCAACCCTTCATCTGATCAACCCGCTCATCCCGTCGTATCCACGTCTCACTTAGACCCATTATATCGAAGTCTCCTTCGTCCATCATTGTTGATATTTCGCTTACTTTCTTGTGCAGACCCTGGATGTTGCAGTACCCAAACTTAATGAATCTTTGTTTTTTTGTCATCACTGGCACATTATTATAACCCTGGTATGTCCCTGTATTGTGCATGTTTGTTGTTCTTCCTATGTTCCCAGCATTTGTGCCCCTCTGGGTTATCGGCTGTGGTCCCCTACCCCCCTTTTCTCCAAAAAAGGCCCAGTCACCTGTAAAATTTTTTGGCCCAACAGGTCTGTACCCATCCTACTTAAATGCAATCCGTCTCGCCCATACAACTCTCCTTGTCCCCAGAATGAATCCCAGTGGTCAATGAAATGTATTCCCAAGTCTTTGCAGTGCTCTTCCAGCTCCTCGTTTAGTGCCATAATCCGCGAGTTCCTCTCATTCCCACCACCCATAACGGGGAGCACCCCTGAAACGATGGTCCGAGCATTCCTGCTAAGTAGCTTACTAATTAGGTCCTTGTATGTGTCCACCAAACGAACTGATTTCCTCTCCCTGATGTTGTTGGACCCCACATGTAATACCACTACCGGTTCAGGCCCCGACCCAGCTACAATACCGTCCACTCTATCCCTCAGGTCCTCCACTTTAGCCCCCGGAAAGCACAGAACTGTTCTATTTTTACTGTCCGGACCACAGACAACCTTGTCGATCCCCCGAACTATGCTACTTCCCGCAACCACCAACTTACTTTTGGACCTCGCCCTATTTATCTCCTCTAGTCTCCTATTGTTTACAGCATCCTCTTCCTCTCCAACAGCCCCACTCGGAATCAATATCGGTATCGGTATCTTTGACCTAGGATTACTCCTATCCTTATCCCTCCGTCTCTTTCCAGGCCCTGAGCTATCTGGACTACTCCCCTGGTCTTCCCCCGGATCCCTCCTCCTTTTTCCTGGCCTAGACCCCAAGCTACTATCTGTTGCAACTACCTCCATCTCCCCCTCTGTCTCTTCCGAATCGAGCACATCAAATCTGTTTCTGGTGCTGCACTCCCCACTGCCTTTGGACTTTACACCCCTATCTACCTGCTTCTCTGGCCCCCCTTTCCTACCACTTTTGATAGTCCACGCCAAACGCTTTACAGCATTGCTCCGGCCTGGGCCCCCCTCATCTGTCCTACGTACTTTTCTAGCAGCCCCCACCTCATCACCTACCTCATTCAAATCAAAGGTTCTACCCCCATGTTTCCTCTTGGAACCACCGACAACCTTCCATCCTTCTCGGAAAGCTACTTTCACAGGCGTAACTCCAGACAGCCCCGCCCTACCAAGTTTTCTCTTCAGCTCAGCAATCTCCCCCTCAAACTTAACAATTGTCTCAAGTAGGCGGAGGATTTCCTGGCAGTTTGCACATACCTCTCCATATCCCACCGAGCGACAGTCCCCATACATCATAGAACACTGTTTACAAACTTCAAGCCCAATATCGCCATCGGTGGCCCCACCAACCCGGCTCTGACCGACACCCCCAGTGACCTCTGTCTGCACACCAATACTTACCCCGTTGGCACCGTTGACCTGGACCGCGATATTACACGTATTTACCTCCATACTTACCTCCGTCTGAACAGACTTGCTCGCCATCATCAAGACAAAATTACGCGATCGGACAGGGAAAACTGTAAACACGCGACAAAAGGCAACGCGACGAACCGTTCGACAACTTAGCGCTCACAGTTTTATTTAAGGCCTCCTAACTTTGTCCCAGTTACTATACTAAACTTACTCCCCACAAATTTGAATAAAATAACCTGAAAATGAAATATATATGATTAGTAAACAATAAAAATACTTAATTTCGATTCGTAACCAAGGAGACTTCTTCTGTGTACTTGCGGATCGAGGTGAAGTCCAATTGTGGGGTTGGTGCTGTCACAGCGTGTCGTCCTATCGGACCATGTACAGGCTAAAGATCCCTTCGTAGTATTCGAGAAGAGCAAGGCCACGAAGCTGTCGCTACGAAGGTCATCCCACACGCCGGCGCCTTTGAGCCAAGGAGAGTCGTTAATATAAGTTGCATAACTTGTTGGCCAATCCTTGTAAAACAAATAAGATTAAATAAACATAACCATCGTCGGGCAAAATGAACTTGTAGGTCCTCTTTTCATTTTCCTGATTACTTGTGGGAAATTCCCCGTATACAGTATACAACATTAGAATGTCCCTTTTCTTTACAAGAATTGCGGGCAATATTTGTAGCCTAGTTATGTAGTGTTTCAGTCGTTTATTAAAATTCCCCGTGGAAACACAGGAGATGGAGCTGCACTTGTTTACTGCGGTAAAAATATTCGGAACTGGTTTAAACAGGCCCGGTAACCAACACCAGGTTTGCGCGTCCTGTACAGCAGTGAAGGAGACATGGGGGCTGCTTAAATCCAAATAAATAAATGAAAGCAGATAGTTGGTGTATTGCAGTTTTTCAGTCGCTTGCAGCATGCCGTACATTGATCGCATTCTGACCCACATGTACCAGGAAGTTCAGAAATAGCACAGGGAAAGGTGTTTTATGGCATTAACTGGTGCTGACACGCTTGTTTTCGTCGAACATATCCATGCAAATAAAAATATTAACCCTTTACCCAACGAATCGCCCGCATCCGCCTGCGTAATATGCAAATTCAGCAGTTAAAAACATATTATTTTTTTTAAAAATTCAACAAAACCATATCATGTGAGCCCTCGTTGGAACGCGCTCGATGAGCTCGTTCCAACGAGGGGTCACATGATATGGTTTTGTTGAAATTTTTTTTAAAATCTCAAAAAATGCTATTTAAAATAATAAATTTTGATATCGTCTGCGTTGGGTAAAGGATTAAGATTATAAACTGAACATTGGTAGAGAAATAAAATTAATACTGTCGCGGGCATTTCGTTTCTCATTAATCCGTGCTCGGTTGATTTCAAGGAAGAAAGCAATGGAATAGGCTTCGGTGCTTCGCAGGGTTCCTTCTCATTTGGTCAAATCTCATTTGGTCAAATTCCAGTTGGTCAAATCTCAATTGGTCAAATCCCAGTTGGTCAAATCCCAGTTGGTCAACAACTTTTTTAAAATTATATAAGTATTTGCAATGTATTTCTGCGATGGATTTTTAAACTTTTTTTTTTACTTTTTTCACTTTTGCTTGTGATATTTCCAGCTTGTATTGAAGCTTAGTTGTCAAGTCTGCCTTAATTACCATTACTGTAAGTGTTTTATAACAATATTCTACTGTACACTGAGAATGAATGAATGAAAGGTTTTAGCGCGCCGAAGGCGCGCAGGGACGATGTGGGACTTACAAATCCCTTTCGACCCGGTTAACCTTATTTTATTTCACTTGGATCACACAGGCCTAGCTTTCCTATTGCCTCAAATAGGGTCTGAGGGGGTATGCACGCGGTTAGAATTCCCGGCAGTTTACGTTGGAGTGATAGATTGTCAATACTCAATCCCTCAACGCCATTAAGACTATTAGAGAGTGAGCTCTCTTCGGTTTCGGCTCGGCGATGGTAGAGGTTTGAGTCCCACCATGGTGGCGAGCCAGAATATAATGTTGTGCGATGGCAAATTTAAGGGAAGAAGAGAAAAGAAAACCAAACAGCAACGCCGGTTTGGTAGCGGCCCCGGTATATGACCATAGCGGTTACAAAAAAGGAGTAGAGAAAGCTCCAGCAGTTTAGTTTTGAAAAACCGGGAGTCATCCATCAAGCCTTCTGGGAGATAGGATGCCGTACCTTCGGGAATTCCAAATGACCCCCCCCCCCCCCCCAGCCCCGAAAAAAACAAAAACACATCCTTTCACAGACACACACCCTCAAGCCCTTAAAAGTCTGTTAAATCTTTATTCAAATGTTTATTTATATAAAATGTACACTCGTCCACAGCCAGACAAGCTTGTTTCAATCCTTGCCTGATGTTTGGTGGTTTCTTGTGCATGTTGCAGAAAGGTAGGTTGCACCAATTCCGCCTACTCTTTGTCTACCATTTCCACGCGTCTTCTTGATAAGAGTGTTTCATGAAAATTTGAGAATGTTCAATTAGAAAAGTTATAGGAAAAGAGAAAAATAGATATCCGCTATATTGTATGTTGTGACTGCTGTGTGATTGTTGCTATGGATGGGGTAAGGGGTGTGTTTCTTCGGAGCCCACTCCCCACGCGCAGAGTTGCGAGGCAATCCTCACAGACTCAATCCTAAAAATCTCAATGAGTAGCGAGGCACGCAGTTTAATTCTATTGAGTAATTTTAATTTACTGTGGCTTATTTTGTTTTTCTGCTAAGGGTTCGGTGTCCGTTCAGCTTCACCATTGATTCACTATCCTGGAGTATGTGGAGGGTTTTGTTATATAGATCTTATTAAACGCATTTCAATCGCGCTTCAGCAGAGTTGCGAGGCAGTCCTCACAGACTCCATCCTAAAGTTCTCAATGAGTAGCGAGGCAATCCTCATGGACTCCACGCAATTTAGTTATATTGTATAATTTATTTATTTTTTTTTATTTTCTGGAAACTTATTTTGTTTTTCTGTTAAGGGATCGGTGTTCGTTCAGCTCAACCATTAATTCACTATCTTGGAGTCTGTTGAGGGTTTTGTTTTGTAGGTCTTTTAATCGCGTATCTATAGTTTCTATTTTAGCTAGCTCGTGAAGTTCCTTTATTGGTGTCCATTTCGGTTTGCAAAGTGCCACACGCGGGGCATAATTTTGAACCCTCTGTAGCTTCTGAATGTTGGTTTTGCTCAGGTCACGTGTTATTATGGCACCGTATTCTAGTACCGGACGTATAAATGTTTTGTAGAGCTTGAGAAGCACATGTGATGAATGAAAGGTTTTAGCGCGCCGAAGGCGCGCAGGGACGATGTGGGATTTACAAATCCCTTGCGACCCGGTTAACCTTATTTTTTTCCCTTGGATCACACAGGCCTAGCTTTTCTATTGCCCAAAATGGAGGCTGAGGGGGTTATGCACGCGGTTAGAATACCCGGCAGTTTACGCTGGAGTGTTAGATGGTCAATACTCAATCCCTCAACGCCTTTAAAACTGTTAGAGAGCGAGCTCTATTCGGTACCAGTTCGGCGATGGTAGAGGTTTGAGTCCCACCATGGTGGCGAGCCAGAATGTAATGTTGTGCGATGGCAAGTTTAAGGGAAGAAGAGAAAAGAAAACCAAACAGCAACGCCGGTTTGGTAGCGGCCCCGGTATATGACCATAGCGGTTGCAAAAAAGAAGTGGAGAAAGCTCCAACAGTTTAGTTTTAAGAAACCGGGAGTCATCCATCAAGCCTTCTGGGAGATAGGATGCCGTATGTGATTTTGAGGTATCTGGTTATCCTTCGGGAATTCCAAATGACCTCCTCCACCCCCCCCCCCCCAAAAAAACAAAAAAAACAAAAAAAAACACTCACTGACAC
Organism: Pictodentalium vernedei; assembly: GCA_031216915.1. Lineage (NCBI taxonomy): Eukaryota > Metazoa > Mollusca > Scaphopoda > Dentaliida > Dentaliidae > Pictodentalium > Pictodentalium vernedei. The sequence goes on along the minus strand of CM062295.1, from coordinate 539,880,185 downwards.
ACACCCTCAAGCCCTTAAAAGGGCTGTTAAATCTTTATTCAAATGTTTATTTATACCAAATGTACACTCGTTCCCAGCCAGACAAGTTTGTTTCAATCCTTGCCTAGCGTTTGGTGGTTTCTTGTATATGTTGCAGAAAGGTAGGTTGCACCAATTCCTCCTACGCTTTGTCTACCATTTCCATGCGTCTTCTTGATAAGAGTGTTGCAAGAAAATTTGAGAATGTTCAGTTGGAAAAGTTATAGGTAGAGAGAAAGATAGGTATCCGCTATTGTATATTGTGCCTGCTGTGTGATTGTTGCTATGGATGGGGTAAGGGGTGTGTTTCTTCGGAGCCCACTCCCCACACGCAGAGTTGCGAGGCAATCCCCACAGACTCAATCTTAAAGATCTCAATGAGTAGCGAGGCAATCCTCACTGACTCCACGCAGTTTAATTCTATTGAGTAATTTTAATTTACTGTGGATTATTTTGTTTTTCTGTTTAGGGTTCGGTGTTCGTTCAGCTTCACCATTGATTCACTATCCTGGAGTATGTGGAGGGTTTTGTTATATAGATCTTATTAAACGCGTTTCAATCGCGCTTCAGCAGAGTTGCGAGGCAGTCCTCACAGACTCTATCCTAAAGTTCCCAATGAGTAGCGAGGCAATCCTCACTGACTCCACGCGATTTAGTTATATTGTATAATTTTTATTTTATTTTAGTTTATTATTTTTTTTTTTTTTTTTTTTTTATTTTCTGGAAACTTATTTTGTTTTTCTGTTAAGGGATCGGTGTTCGTTCAGCTCAACCATTAATTCACTATCTTGGAGTCTGTTGAGGGTTTTGTTTTGTAGGTCTTTTAATCGCGTATCAATAGTTTCTATTTTTGCTAGCTCGTGAAGTTCCTTTATCAGTGTCCATTTCGGTTTGCATAGTGCAACTCGCAGGGCATACTTTTGAACCGTCTGTAGCTTCTGAATGTTGGTTTTGCTTAGGTCGCTTGTTATTATGGCACCGTATTCTAGTACCGGACGTATAAATGTTTTGTAGAGCTTGAGAAGCACATCTTTGTTTGCTCCCCAATTTCTACCTCTGATCATCTTCAGAAAATTGATACGTTTAGTAGCTCTAACCGTAATGGAGTTTACGTGACTGTTTAGACTGAGATTGCTATCTAGGATAAATCCCAAAAAATTGGCCTCTTTGTTTGCTTCTAATTTGTGATCGTATAACTGGAGATCGATACTCGGGACTGGTTTTTTCCATTGCTTTTTGAAGAACGTAACTTTTTGAGTTTTGGCGGCATTGAGTTTGATGCGCCACAGGGCACACCAGCTCTCAAGATCGCGAATGGTATCCTGTAGACGATTTTTAATTATGTTTCTGGACTTGCTGGCTGTCCAAATGCCTTTGTCGTCTGAGAACTGCGATAGTTGAACAAAGTTTTTCCCTACTTTTTCTATATCATTCACATATATTATGAAAAGAAGCGGACTTAGAACCGACCCTTGTGGTGTTCCCGCTTCGAGTATTACTTCCTCTGACACCTCGCGATTAACCCTCACCTTGATTTTTCGGTCAGTTAGAAATGATGATATGATCCTTAGAATTTTAGTGGGTAATCCCATTTTCGCTAGTTTATATCTCACGCCATTGTGCCATACCGAGTCGAACGCTTTTTCTACATCCAAGAAAAGCGCGGTTCCGATTTCGTTTTGACTAAATGCTGTTTTCATATAATCGACCAGTCTATATACGTGTTCGATTCCCTCTTTCTGACTCCTATACGCTCTTTGCCATTTGTTGAAAAAGTTGATTGATTCGAGATAGCTGCGAAGTCTCGTAGTGAGAATCCGCTCAAATATTTTCCCAACACAGCTAAGCAAGCTGATTGGGCGGTAGTTAGAAGGGTTGGTAAGGTCTTTGTCGGGTTTAGGTATCATTACTCCTGTGGCCACTTTCCAGCATTTTGGGAAGTACCCACAGGAGAGACAGCAGTTTAAGAGTTTGGTAAGTCTGCAGTAGAAGATGTTGGGGCACTGTTTCATTATTTTGTAAGAGACTTCGTCTTCTCCTGGGCACGAAGATGACCTGCATTTTCTGATTATACCCATGACCTCTTCTACGCTTATTGGTTCGGTTAATTCATGGTCGTCCCCGTCTTCATGCTTTTGGACGAAGTTCGGTTCATTGAAGATTGAGTTGTTATCTTGGACAAATTTATTTACTCGTACCTTAAAATCGTTTTCATATCTGTTCCCTTCTTGTGGACGATGTGCCTTCTTTAGAAGTTCGGCAAAAGCACTGGCCTTTGCCTTGTCGTCTATGGCCATAGATCCGTCGCTAGTCTTTAGCGCATTATTATTGGCAATTTTGCTCTTTTGGCCAGTAAGAGTTTTAAATGTAAAGCACATCTTTGTTTGCTCCCCAATTTCTACCTCTGATCATCTTGTATACTGAGAAGTTGGCCTGCTTTCAGCTACAATGACCATTACTGTCATTGTTTTTATAACAATGGTCTACTGTATACTGAGAGGTTTGGCTCTTTTCTGCCTTAATGATCATTACTGTCAGTGTTTTTATAACAATAGTCTACTGTATACTGAGAGGTTTGGCTGTTTTAACAAGAATATCTTCTCCAGTTTATACGGATTTAGAAACCCAAGCTATGTAGAAAAGCTGTCAGAGTGGGTAGAATAGAAAGTGTTTTTAGTTATTTTTTTAAAGAATCTTTGAAATTCTTTGATGACATACTTCAAAAGAAATCTAAATTTATATATTTCTTCAGTTTCTCTTCAAATATCAGTCAAGGGATGGAGGTCGTGGAGGCAGTCGCCAGTTCCCCTCCTAGTCCCACTGGTGCACCCAATCAACTGCCAGCTCCTGAGCCGGTGCAGTTGGATGTGGAACGCCCAGTGGAGACTGAGGAGGAACTGGAAGCTGCATTTTCACCGCCTCTCACCCCTCACTCCCCTCTTCCTTCACTACCGGATAGCCAGGGAGTGGAAATCGCAACCGAAAAGCCACCTCAATCCTCAGCCACCACCTACATCGACTTGGAAGCTGTAAACAGAAACGTAGCGGAAGCCAACAGATTGATAGCAGAGTGCAAAGAATACAGGAAAGAATCTCAGACAATACCCAATGCAGCATCTGCAGCGCTCCAGAACATTTTATCAACCATCATCGTCATCGCCATCCACATCTCCATGCCAACCACCTCCTAAGAAGAAAAGCTGTAAGAAGCCCAAGCGGGGATAAGCCTCCTCTCTCCTCCTTTTCCTCCTCTACCACGCCTTGATATGATACAAAAACATACAGCTAACGAGGGTCGAATGGGGCTTGTTCCCCATACCGTCCCTGCGCGCCTTCGGTACGCGAAACCATTCATTCGGATTGTCATTCAAATATCAGTCTTAGGTACATCATGGAGAAGGAGGTTAACTATATCCTAACGTCTAGAGGAAAACAAGCTCTTGTTGTTCACCATTTTAAATATTTGCAAATTCGTCAAGTTAACGATAAAATATACTGGAGATGTGAAAAAAGTAGAGGCCTGAAATGTCTTGCAAAAGCTACAACAAGTGATGGTAACCCTACATCAATGACGGGTTATCGCAATCACAGTCCAGATGTTGGAAAGATTTTAATAGACTCTGCAGCAGTGCGGATAAAACATACTAATATTTGGAGCTGTAGATGCATTTTCTGAGCTTTGCTTAGCAGACACTTTATATGTGAGCGGAACGTTTTATGCCTGCCCAAGTATTTTTTGTTAAGTATTCACGTTGCACGCATTTATTGAAGGGCAACAATTTCCACTAGTTTTTTGTTTGCTGGACAAAAAATCAAAAGAAACTTACAACCAGACATTTTTGCTTTTAAAGGAAGTAGCACATCAGACCGGAAATGAGTTTAATCCTAGGGAAATAATGTCCGATTTTGAATCAGGTCTTATTGCATCAGTGAAGATAAGTTTTCCGTCAGCAGAACACAAGGGGTGCTATTACCATTTTTCGCAGAGTATATGGAGGAAAGTACAAGGTGTTGGTCTTTCTAGTCCATACAGAAATGTTTCTGATTTGAGAGATTCAATCGGAAAAGTGATTGCATTAGCTTTTGTTCCAGTTTTATGTGTCAGAACCTCGTGGGTGGAATTAAAAGAGGAAATTAAACATCATTCCTATTCTGGCATCAATGAATTCATTGACTATATGGAGAATACTTGGATTCTTCAGACAGCCACCTTTCCTGTGAAAATGTGGAACCATAATAAGACCGAATCCTGTAGAACAAATAATCACGTAGAGCGGTGGCATAATAAACCGAATAAAGTTGTAGGAAAGGCTCATCCAAACATATACGAACTGGTAGAAATTTTTTAAAAGTGAGAGCAGAATGAATAAACTTAAAATTACACAATTACACTGTGGTCAACCACCACAAAAAAGGAAAACGAAATATGTGGCTGTTGATGAAAAACTGAATAAGCTCAAAACTAAACTTTCAGAAGGTCAGATTTCTGTAAAAGAGTTCTTGGATAGAGCCAAATATGTATGTTCACTTTGAGTAGAAAAAGATGTGTTTTGTGTATTCATTTTTGATCATTATTTTCACAAAAACCTGAAATTTGTCGCCGATTACTCATTATTTAAATTTTAATATTTCTCCAGTTTTAATCATTTTTTTTTCTTCCAAACTGCATCTTATTGCCCTCATATAGGGTCATAAAATACATTTTGGAAGACAAAAAATGAATAAAACCAGAGAAATATTAATTAGTGAGCATTTGTCTCCGATTATTCATTAATTAATATTTCTCCAGTTTTATTCATTTTTTCTTCCAAACTTTGGAAGACAAAAAATGAATAAAACTAAAGAAATATTATTTAGTGACAATTTGTCTCCGATTATTCATTAATTAATATTTCTTCATTTTTTTCTTCTAAACTGCATCTTATTACCCTCTTATAGGGTCATAAAATAAATTTTGGAAGACAAAAAATGAATAAAACCAGAAAAATATTAATTAGTGACCATTTGTCTCCAGTTATTCATAAATTATTATTTCTCTAGTATTCATTTTTTATCATTATTTTCACAAAAACTTAAAACGGAAAATTGTCCCTATTATTCTATATTTACCCCCTTTAGGATCATTAAATATGTTTTGAAAGACAAAACAAGCAAAAAATAAATGAAATTTGTCGCCGATTACTCATTATTTAAATTTTAATATTTCTCCAATTTTATTCATTTTTTTTCTTCCAAACTGCATCTTATTACTCTCTTATAGGCTCATAAAATAAATTTTGGATGACAAAAAATGAATAAAACCAGAGAAATATTAATTAGTGTCCATTTGTCTCCGATTATTCATTAATTAATATTTCTCCAGTTTTTTTTTTTAGTTTTTTTTTCCTTCTAAACTGCATCAACAGTTCTCAAGTTTGCTTCATTTTTACATTTTTACCTATACCTATCATGTTCTGAAATTTCAAATAAAAATGTTGAATATAGTTACCACATAAAGAAGGAGGGTTAATAAATATGAAAAGTTATTAAGATTTGTTTTCTATTCTATTTATTTGACATCTCCACCTCCCCATAAATCTCAGAAAAGTTTCAAAATGTAATTGAACAATTGGATTCGACTAACTGGGATTTGACCAATTGAGATTTGCCCAACTGGGTTTTGACCAAATGAGATTTGACCAAATGAGAAGACACCCTTCGCAGCACCCGGCGACAAATCGGCGCATGACCGAAACATCATTTTTCTGGCTGTAATCCGATCACTCAGCGTCACACTAAATACTGTCCTTTGACACAATAGTCCATGCACATTAGACATAAAAATGAGAAAGTAAGGAAAAAAATCGGAGAAAGCTGATTTTTTTTATATGTTTCCGGGACACACATTGCGGATAAAGTGTGAAAAGTCCCCGCGAATCCGAGTTGAGGTTTTTTAGCTATAGCGTTTTTTTGATGAAAAAAAAAATAAAAAAAAAAAATCGACCCAGCTCCATATTTCTCATTCTTATTCGCCTTAGTAGGGTGAGAATCATATATATCGTGCTGAATTATATTGAGAATACATATCCCCAACAGAAAATGCCAACTTTGTACCAATCCTCACACTCAATGGTGAAATATTCACGAAAATGTACAAAATTACGAAAAAAAATGTATTGTTTTCATACACACAACGGTACACAACGTCTATTAAATCAAATCTACGACTACTTTGGGAGTTAAATTATATATCAAAAATTGCAGAAAAGCAGTGGCTTTATAATGATATATAACAATAGTCATTTATTCCATAATGAACTGGTGAAACGTGTGAAATATTAACCATACCCTCTAAACTCAAATTCAAACGGCATCGACTTTTCTCATTCAAATACCGTATTATAGCATCATTGTTTCAATTTCCATGTTCGATTAAATCACATAATGTGGTGTTCGCCTACACTCAAGATGCATTGGCATGTAATGTGTGCACGCCCTTGATGTGTACTCATCAAAATTACACGAACTGCTCCAGAATGCGTCCGTAGGACGCACAGGAAAGCTTTGGGTACAATACTACGAGCAAATAGGTCTTCTCCAGTTGTTCTTGAGAGCAGAGCGCACAGGCGACTGGGAACTCCACACATATTGTGTTCGCAATATGATTCCAGTATTTCACGCAGGTGGTCATTTTGCATACGCAAAAAGTTCTCATCTCTATTTGCAGCAGATGAATGAGCTAACAGAAATAATGCAACAGGATGATTTGAAGTTGTTCACTGAGAAAGGTTACTTTACCATAAGGCGCTCAGATAAATTCTGGGACGGGATATATTCTGATCAGACCATAGAGCAGTGTTTAATGAGAATGTTCAAGCTCCCTGGTGGTCTCACACATGGCAGGGGAATAACCGATAGCACTGTTGCGAAATGGGTACATGGACTACCTCTTTGCCTTCCGATATGTAATGCTCTCGAAAATTTTGTGTATGTTCACACTGGTCATGGCGAACAACATCGGGATCTCCGTCAAAGTTCACAATTGACTGATGCCAATGATATCACCAAATTATTGAACTGGCTCAGAGTGCATTCCCCCTTTCAGAATAGAGATCCACTACAATTAGTCTCTATAGCGACCGGGCTTGTGGCCGACGAAACTGTGAACTGTGACCAAGTTCGCAAAATTGGTGAATGTTGCGTATCGAATGTTGTAAGCAAAACGTTCAACAGCATCAAACTACGACGTGTTGACACTGTGAAGTTTTTCGCATCGATGGCAAATAGCATCAAAGTCCGTGGAAGTAAGGTAGTGATTGACCCCACAATTCTGTTCAACCGCATCACATGTGTTATTCAGTCATAAGCAGAGATGGAAGAGTATCTCAAATATGAACTCGCCCCGAAACCACCAGCATTGTTTGATTCTGCTGGAATGAGGAAGACACAGAAAAGCACGCTCGGTAAGATCCTCAAAACATACGGTTCCGAGCAAACTAAAATCCCAGAACATTCTCTGTTTGTTGTAGATGGTGGATTTTTATTGAGGGCAGTTGTATGGCCTAAACAGTCGTCATATAAGGACATATGTACATCATATTCCAATTATCTAACAAGCGTTATGTAGCAAAATCTAAACTGAATAAACCCATCGACCTAGCCTCACTCCCACCAAGCAGCGATGCTGCACAACAACATGTCTACAGATGTTATCTCCAGGTCCAACAATGGCTGGGCACTTCGCTTCCTCCGACGGATTGGGGGTGGTCGCTAGACAATGGACTTTTTGTACCGACTGCAGCCACAAAGACATGTGCCCCCGATAACCTACTGAATCTGATCAGTTGTGGTTGCAAGAGTGCTTGTACAAAAAGGTGTGGGTGTAAGAAGGCAGGACTCTCTTACTCAGGTTTGTGTAATTGCAGTTCGGATTCTTGTAACAACCACAGAAACACTGTCCTGTCGGAAATTTCTGAGTTCGATGAATAATATGTATATAGGTCATGTCATTTCTGTATATAGCGTTGATAATTGTCAATGTAACTTAATCCATGTTGATTGATTTGTACATTCTGTAAATATTATTTATTGATTTTTGTACATTCTGTAAATATTATTTATTGATCTAATTCTGCCAGACACAGACGTGTCTGTTCGGTCCCAAGCCCGAAAATAGTTGAGTTCTCATGCTGACGAATTTTATGCCAAAAGGGGAACTCGGCCAGAAGCAGAGGGGTCTTCCATAATGTCTATTTTGTAAGCAATGATAAAAGTCTTCAAATGGTGGTGGATTTTTTATCGTCTGTCCAACTAACATCCCGCTCTGTACTACGACCCTTTGGGCAAATCCGTTAGGAAAATCGTCATTTTTTGCGTAAATCCGATACTTTTTTGTGAATTTTCAATAATTTTTCGCAGAAATTGTCACAGAATGCACATTTTTCTCTAGGTAAATGTATATTAGACATTATGTAGCTCGAAATACGCGTAAACAAAAAATACAGTTGGATCAATTCGAGGTTACAAAGTTCGTGCGATTTTTTTTGATTTTTTTCAAATGCGTTTTCGAAAAAAGGCTGTAGAAAAAAAGCTCAACTGGGATTTTAGGGGACTTTTGTCTAATCGCTCAGTGACATGTACTCGACGTTCCCTGAAAAAATCAGCTTTCTCCGATTTTTTTCCCTAGTGAAACCTAATGTTCTTGGGCTACAACTGACAAAATGATTGTGGCAAAAAGCCCGAAACTAAGATCATTCTTTGTCTTGGATAAAAAGCGAAATAAAAAATCTTTTAATTTTAATCACCGGGATCTTTGCAAACTGGCCTTAATTCCGCTTTCAGGTCCGAGGAATTAATAACGTTTGTAATTATTCCTTGGTTCACAACAAACCAGCGCTGACCTGGCACTTTCAGGAGAGCAATTTTGTCGCCTACCGCTCCCTAAAGGAAAAACGTGGCAAACACTGAACCTTCTGTTGGACATCTTATTTCTCATTGTTGAAGTGACTGTTCTGGATAATAATTGGTATCTTGGTTACATTGGTGTACGATTTTTCTTCCATTTGAACATACCTGTAGGGGTTTCTCTCTAATCCTCTGCGGACTGCTTACATCGCCTACATTTTCTCGAAAACGCCACAATCCCTTCCGCTCTCAAGTCCGAGAAAGTAATAACGTTTGTAATCTCTTTGCCTCCAATCTTCGGCGGACTGCAAACGATCTCCGACTTACCTGAAAAGTGTAATCTTCGAACTTTGTCGGCGATTCTTGTTTGATATGGAGTGAACTGTTCTCGGACCTGGGTGAACGATGTAACTGTTACTTGCAGCGTAGTGATATCAGACTTTCTCGTCAGATCACCGAAGTTAAGCAACGTCGAGCCCGGTTAATCCTCTGATGGGTGACCGCCTGAGCGATCGACTCGGACTCCCGCGCTGTGTCCTTGGGCAAGGCACTTAACCCCCATTGTCCACATGGGGGCACGATGCCGCCGTGTACTAAGGCGTACTGTACGTCGATGGTGCGCATGTCATCAACCAATCTAACCCTGTCTGTGCTACAGTGCAGAGTTACGATGTTGGGGAGCTGACAGCTGCTCGTCGTTACTCGGTGGTTCTCTCCGGGTACTCCGGCTTCCTCCACCCGTAAAACTGTCACGGTCATGATTAGCCATTGTGCATAAGTATGTGACCTTAAACACCAATAATAAATAAATAAATAGTGATGTCAGGGTTTAAGAAATAAGTATTCATGCATGATTGTTATTAAATTAAAATTTTTCTCTAGAATGAATTAGAGATGGGCAATGCACCGAAAAACCGAACCGATACCGATATCACGAGGATACCGAAAAACCGAACCGAACCAATCGTTGAACACCGAAACCGTCTGAATTTTCAAATTTTGCTCCATTCTCTATTTCGAAGTCCCTGTTGAGTGAGGCTTGATAACAGTTGAAAGGTTCATTTTCATGAAAGAAGTGACTGATCTTCTTTTCAGTTTTGTTAACCGGCCTGTGCAATTGTCCTGGCTTCCCACTGGACTACAACCTGTACATGTCCATTTGCTTAGCAGGGAATTTCCAGTCAAGTCTTGGCTGTCTTAACAGGCAGCCAAGACCTGACTAGAAATCACTGCCCAGATGATTTGTCTGCAGCCAGCAGGACCTCCTAGGGATGTCATGGTCAGGACACATGCCCTGAGGGTGTCTTCCCACTAGACCAACTCCCACTTGACCAATTCCCTCTAGACCAATTCCCAAAAGATCAACTCCCACTAGACCAATTCCCTCTAGACCAACTGTTTAATTATGTATTAGAATAGATTACATGATATATATACCTTGATGTACACCTTGTGTTCATCTATTTTCCTATTCTAATACATAATGGGGACTAGCTACTGAAGACCAACTATCAAAGTGTGTATTAAAATAGAAAAAAATGATTTATTTCAACATGCTTTATTCATAATATCATAAACTGAAATAAAAACAAAAATATACAGAGCACAAGTAAGATGACATGTACAAGCAGAAATCACAAAATATGGAAAACACAAATCAAAGTTCAAAAATGTGATATGAAGCACTGGTATGTAACAGGGGTGGGGTGAACGACTCCCCAGGGGCTAAAACCCTGGCCGAAATCTCCCTGTTGTTCTTCACAGCACGCTATACCACACTCCTATCTGTTCTGGAGAAGTGAAGTTCTCTTGCATTACCACCACTCATCTCGGATCTGCTGCAATACGTTCAGCAGATTGCGCTCTCTCTGCTAGCACTGGTAGGCATGGCAAAAGTGCGTCAACAGAATCAAGAATTCTTTTCTGACACAAGGCATGCTACATCACCCTACTCCGTTGTCGGCTGCTTGTGATGGTGTACACTCCATTAATGTGAAACAGACAGTCACTTTCTTCAGGGAGGGGCAAACAAATTAAATGTACAGCAGTAACAGCAGTTCTAATTGCTTCCCCTGCTTTATGATTTTACAGAAATTCCAAACTACGAAATATTGGATATACTGGTTAATTTTCCAGAATACAATTAATATAGATGAAATTCTGGATAAAATTATTTCTCTCAGTTGGATTTTACAATTCCGCCAATAATTTTAAAACTATTCAAAATTTAATTGTAACATTCTAAAGGTCAACAAGGCCATGTGGTTTTTACTAATATAACACATGTGATAGCTCCCCAGTTCTTTCACTATCAACCATATATTACTATCAATGGGACGTATCAAGATTCGAGCAGAATAAGCAGCTGTATTCAGCTTTTTTATATATATAGACTGCTCACAATTGTGCCCCTTTTAAATTTAATGGTCAATTTGGAAATTAAATTTTGGGCTATCCACGGAGAACAAAATTTTCAACAACCAACTATTTTTCACTTGCATTCAAGAACAGTTTTTACATTTTAGTAAACGAAAGAGAGATTGACCACTACCCATAAAACAACAAGCCTCAGGATTGCAATATTTCTTCCACTATAAATTACTTGCCCTATATAAGACACTCCAAATGTACATCTCTAAGGTTAGTTCAATTTGACATATCAGTAACAGCTTCAGTTTTTGCCAGAGCTAAATGATGTATCGCAATGACATCCACAAATATTATCTACGTAATATTAAAACAGCACCCAGACTTCTGAAGGAAGACAAACCACCTATTATTATCAGAACCCAAGACGCCGGGAGCATAACTTAAAAGAGAAATATACAAATATTTACAAACTCCTACACGTCGCGATTGCTGTTTAATAGAAAAGGTTCCACATACGTCAATGCCCATTGCCAACAGAAAATTGACACACCAACACACTGTGTACTACCTACTTTAAATAAGCAGACTACGAGGTCTTATTTCGCTTTCTAGGAAAAAACATCCTTTCTGGTCACTACCGAGTGTTACCTACGGTAACAAATACATCCAAACTAATGAGCAATGCAATCATCCAGCATTTTAGCTTTTAGTATCGATTTACTAAAATATTCTTCCTTGAAGCAAGTTTACTTAATAGTCAATACCTTATCGAACCTCTAATTTGGCCCTGTTTATTAGATCTAATGTTGACCTTAAACATTTTCAGAAGTTGAAAGAAAAATTGTGGGGTTAAATCCAGAAAGCACCCAATGCTATTTTCTACTAAGGGGCATATAACTCGACTTCCCTTCCTATTTGCCCATTGTTGAGTTGCCTCATATGCTCCATAGATTGATTCACAAAATGAGTCATTTTCATAATGAACCCGGAAGGTGAAGATATTTAAGAAAAATTGTAATTCAACGACAGACATTTTTTACGACCAATACCACTCACAGCTTTTACGAATAAGCTTCTTCAGCTACATTGGCGCTTCAAATGCCAAATAATATGGGTGAACATTTAACCTTCAATACATTTACCAGTCTCAAAATAAATCCATCTAAAACAAGATGCTAAAAAGCCTTTATCGGATATTTTTCACATTCGTGTCATAAGTGTTTGGGCTGAGTTGACAGATCAGCTCAGACCATCTCAAATTCTTTGGCTCAAAGGAGGGGGGGGGGTATTTTGGACCCTGTTAATCCCAGTTTCAGTGAGATTTCGGAGTCTGGTGCAGAGTAAAATAAAACAACAGAATAAACAGTCTATAAACTTAGACTTCAACTCACTCATACAATGACTTTGTCTACCAAACTTTAATTACACCAAGCTTATGAGCTTCCACTTCATCAGCAGTGGTATACTTGGGCTCATTGTGCCACTTAAAACCACTAAGTAGGATCCCAAAGGTTTACAATTGCATTCAATTGGGGAGAAGCCCTTGCATTGTAATAATACAACCATAACTACTGAAATTATGCATACCAACAATCGAGCTCTAATTTCCCCAGGAATTAAATTCATCTAAATCGTTCAAAGAACGCACACCTTATTGAGAACAATTACCCACAATGTAAGTAGCTGGAATAACCAGATCCTGGTAGCCTCGCCAATTTGTAACAGGGGTGGGATGAACGACTCCCCAGGGGCTAGAACCCTGGCCGAAATCTCCCTGTTGTTCTTCAGATTCGTGAGGATCTGGGTCAACTAGCAAACCATGGATAAAATATAACTCAACTCTAGAGGTCGAATAACCATTAAGTTATGTGTTGTGGTCTGGATGAATTCACAATAAAATAGAAAAAACAGTTTATACGTGGTTTATTAAGAAGCCAAAAACAGTATGACATGAAATGGACATGAATATGAATGACGGATCAAAAACCACGGGCCCACTACACTTTCAACCAAAAGGGGTTTAACTTCCACCCAACATGTGTTCAATAAATGTGGATGGTTCCCATGGAACTCGGACCTGGAGAGAATCACTCTCAGAAACGGTGATTCTCATCAGGGCCGAGCTGAACGGGTCCCAAAATGACGGCACCCATTACGGTTAACTTTTTACAGGTTACAAACTGTTCCCCATAACTAACCTCAACAGGCAGTTGTACTGGCGCAGCTGAATTAGAGCTTTAATGCCAAGAAGTGGGCGGCGAATTATGAGCGAGACCGCTCTTATATAGGATAATTTCGCGGGGAAAGATTTCGAATACTGGAATCTGATTGATCCCTCGCTTTCACATCGACGAATGAAACAACAGCACAATGCACTACGGCGTGAACCAATAAATTGCATTGATTCATTTTAAACATGGAAATGACCTGAAGCAAACAAAAATAGAATTATACTTCTGTTATGAGCAGACGAATTATAACAGAGTAATTTAGAACTTCTATTGCATATTATATTTCAACTGTTGTTGCCAAATCCGTTACAGGTATAACAAAGCACTGATTTGGCAAAAAAATATGCAGACAAATAGACAACATTGTTTTGGAGAGAGGGTCACCTTGTTCATTGTTTTATTGAGTAGTAATTTGGCGAGTCAAAATTACTTCGTTGACAGAGATATTTAACGAATGGTGATTTGACACTTTCCTATAATCTGGAGATCACAAAGCTTAACTTGGATAATGAAAATTATTCGATTGACAGAAATATTAATAGGGATGACTTTCATCAAATATTTGATTCGCACCTCTGCCTTCACAGCGAACAGACGTATCGTCCAGCACTGGTGATTTCACACAAAACTGATTATCGCTCACTCGGAAGTTAAACAACGCTATTGTAATTTGCACTATTTCTGTGTATCTTTTTGTATCACTGTAAGTGTTTACTTTTTCTCTTGCTATTTCTATCTGCATTTTTCCACTAAAAACGAATAGTTAAGTCAACACAATTAAATTAACATCTCTAATAACTTAAAAAATAAATTTTAGAATTATTTACAAAATAAAAACAATGGATAAACAAAGTCAAGTACTGTTAAACAGTTCTGTCTTTAATTCTGGCAGGCTAAGCAACAGTGGAAATTCCACTAACACTGATATGGCATCGATGATGTCTGGCTTCCAAAAAGAAATAGCCAGATTGAATGACACAAAAGAGGGTTTGCGGTCAGAACTTCAAGCCCAGAAGCGGCAGGCAGATAAAGAAAAGACTGAATTGAGAAGGGAATTGGAAAAGGCAATTCTGAGAGCCAAACCAGGTAAGGAGGACCATGCTCCTCCAGTTCCTGATTTACCATGTATTGATGCAGCTACAGGAAGGAGAAGACCTGCGTCAACCGGCTCACTGGCGGGGATATCTGAAATAGATTCAGATCTAATTACTCCCAGCCAGGATAACTGGCTGCGTTCCATAGTAGAAGAAGCTACCAACACGGCCGCAGCTTCCCAGGCTGAGGCGGTTGAAGTTCAATTGGATAAAAATTCAGCTAAAATCCCCAAATCGCTGCGACAGAAAAAATCACCAAACCAAAATCGGTCGAAAAGGAAACTCTCCAATGAGTTCCGTGAAATTGATGAAACCGTGGACGTCGAAGACGAAAATGGTTTCTGTATGACTATTGATCGGCATGTCAAGAAGACAAAAACTATCAAGCAAAATTCACTGAGCACCGCTACTGAAAAGGACTCGGTGGTCACACCAAGAAATGGGGCTTTGTTAACGCAACAGAGTCAACATCACCGGAAATAGTGAATGCGACTGCGACTGCTAGCCAAACCGATAGCGTGACGTACGCCGATAAAGTAAAAGCCAAAATGCCCCTAAGGTGACCAATAAAACCAACAAGATACAGGGCCATCCGCAACCAAACCCCTGTGTCGTAATCACACGCGTCCACCCCAAAACGGAAAAAAACTCGATTGATAAAGCCCTTCCAGGATGCTCGTGGGAGAGACTAATCTCCAAAGCCACGGGCAACCATACTTGGAAAATAAAAGTAAAATGCCCTAATAGAGCAAAGAAATTAAATCTGATAAGCAAAGGGGTAATTATGAACGGCAAAAATACGAAACCGAGGAATATCGTGTTCTTCCGCAACCCGTTCAGTGTCACAAGTGTCAGAAATTTGGGCACTTGTCACACAAATGCAACGGGGAGCAACGATGTATGAAATGCGGTGACAAACACATCGCGAAGGCATGTAGTGCTAAAACTCTAAAATGCCCCAATTGCGGTGGTCAACACCCCAGCAACTACCGGGGTGTAGCCACTTCAAAAAAGTTAAAACAAACATCCAGCTTAAAGCTCTAAATGTAAATAATGTCGAGAACTCATCTTTCCCTTATTCCAAGTGTACTCTGATGGCTGACTCTGTTTTCAGCATAATGAAGACAACACTTGGACACCAGTCTTTCGGACGTTTGCAAAGAGATTAGTAAAACAGCCTCTAAGTTATATAATACTCAAATATCTCACACGCTATTAGAAGCGGCCGTCAACAGAATATAATTATGTAACAATATTACAAATAGTAATTAAACTTAAATAAACTTAGTACAGTTATTCCTAAACCATTCACGGACACACTAAAAATAGTCCAGTGGAACGCTCGAAGCGTTAATCAGAAAAAAATGCAAATGTCACATTATTTCAAAAATTGGGACGTAATTGGAATTAGCGAAACATGGCTTAAACCAAACAAAAAATTCTCGTTATGTGGTTTTGATATTATTAGAAGAGATCGCCCCGCCCAAAAAGGTGGCGGTGTCGCTCTGCTAATAAGGCAGGAGATTAAATACAAATCAATACCATGCGACCACCTCAATGCTGAAGTGATTGCAGCTGAAATTGAACTTGACCACAAACACGTGGCCATCATATCATATTATAACAAGCCGCAAGCAACAGTAGACAGTAAATTATTTGAATCTGTTCCCAAAAAGTACAAGCACTGCATATTCTTGGGTGATTTCAATTCCAAACACCAGGTATTCGGTTGTCATAAGACTGAGCCTAATGGTGACGCCCTTTTCCACATCATTGAAGAACTCGATCTATTCGTGGTAAATAACGATCAAGACGTAACATACATAAGCAACAACCCACTCCATCAATCAGATATTCTAGACTTGATTATCAGCAGCAAATCACTAACCAGCCAAATGCAAGACATATTTGTAGGGGATGATGTGCTAGGCAGTGATCACCTGCCGGTTCACTCCACTTTGAAATGTAATACTCGTCCCGCAAGGTGTCCTCCCGTGAATAAGAGGAACCTATCAAAAATTGACTGAAACCTCTTCGGAAACATTATCGAAGTAAAAATAAAGGCAAATGACCCCTTAAATGCTCATGAACTAGAAAAAGTCTGCACCCATCTTAACGAGGTTATCAACAGTACACTAGATGAAATTTGTCCCAAGCAAACAGTAAAGACGCGGATAAACAGAATAACCCAAACAACTCTACAAATAATCAAACAAAAAAGAAAAGCCTTCCGGGATTACCAATCAGAGAATGATCAAATGAAAAGAGCAGAACTTAAAACCGCGTATAATTGCCTACATGGAGAAGTAAAAAAGGCCATAGCTAACGACAATCGCGTGAGATGGGAAACAGCAATAGAAAACCTAAATGGGCTGAGAGAACCTAAGAGGTTCTGGAATACATTTAAAACTCTTACTGGCCAAAAGAGCAAAATTGCCAATAATAATGCGCTGAAGACTAGCGACGGAACTATGGCCATGGACGACAAGGCAAAGGCCGGCGCTTTTGCCGAATTTCTAAAAAAGGCGCATCGTCCACAAGAAGGGAACAGATATGACAACGATTTTAAGGTAAAAGTAAATAAATTTGTCCAAGATAACAACTCAATTTTCAATGAACCGAACTTCGACCAAAGGCATGAAGACGGGGACGACCTTGAATTAACCGAACCAATAAGCGTAGAAGAGGTCATGGGTATAATCAGAAAATGCAAGTCATCTTCGTCCCCAGGAGAAGACGAAGTCTTTTACAAAATAATGAAACAGTGTCCCAACATCTTCTACTGCAGACTTACCAAACTCCTTAACTGCTATCTCTCCTGTGGGTACTTCCCAAAATGCTGCAAAGTGGCCACAGGAGTCATGATACGTAAACCCGACAAAGACCTTACCAACCCTTCTAACTACCGCCCAATCAGCTTGCTTAGCTGTGTTGGAAAAATATTTGAGCGGATTCTCATTACGAGACTTCTCAGCTATCTCGAATCAATCAACTTTTTCAACAAATGGCAAAGAGCGTATAGGAGTCAGAAAGAGGGAATCGAACACGTATATAGACTGGTCATTATATGAAAACAGCATTTAGTCAAAACGAAATCGGAACAGCGCTTTTCTTGGATGTAGAAAAAGCGTTCGACTCGGTATGGCACAATGGCGTGAGATATAAACTAGCGAAAATGGGATTACCCACTAAAATTCTGAGGATCATATCATCATTTCTAACTGACCGAAAAATCAAGGTGAGGGTTAATCGCGAGGTGTCAGAGGAAGTAATACTCGAAGCGGGAACACCACAAGGGTCGGTTCTAAGTCCGCTTCTTTTCATAATATATGTGAATGATATAGAAAAAGTAGGGAAAAACTGTGTTGAACTGTCGCAGATCTCAGACGGCAAAGGTATTTGGACGGCCAGCAAGTCCAGAAACATAATTAAAAATCGTCTACAGGATACCATTCGCGATCTTGAGAGCTGGTGCTCCCTGTGGCGCATCAAACTCAATGCCGCCAAAACTCAAAAAGTTACGTTCTTCAAAAAGCAAAGGAAAAAGCCAGTCCCCAGTATCGATCTCCAGTTATACGATCACAAACTAGAAGCAAACAAAGAGGCCAAATTTTGGGGATTTATCCTAGATAGCAATCTCAGTCTAAACAGTCACGTAAACTCCATTACGGTTAGAGCTACAAAACGTATCAATTTTCTGAAGATGATCACAGGTAGAAATTGGGGAGCAAACAAAGATGTGCTTCTCAAGCTCTACAAAACATTTATACGTCCGGTACTAGAATACGGTGCCATAATAACAAGTGCCCTGAGCAAAACCAACATTCAGAAGCTACAGAGGATTCAAAATTATGCCCTGCGAGTGGCACTATGCAAACCGAAATGGACACCGAAAAAGGAACTTCACGAGCTAGCAAGTATAGAACCTATTGATACGCGATTAAAAGACCTACAAAACAAAACCGTCAACAGACTCCAAGATAGTGAATTAATGGTTGAGCTGAACGAACACCGATCCCTTAACAGGAAAACAAAATAAGTTTCAGGAAAAAAAATAAAATAAAAATTATACAATATAACTAAATCGCGTGGAGTCAGTGAGGATTGCCTCACTACTCATTGAGAACTTTAGGATAGAGTCTGCGGTGACTGCCTCGCAACTCTGCTGAAGCGCGATTGAAATGCGTTTAATAAGATCTATATAACAAAACGCTCCACATACTCCAGGATAGTAAATCAATGGTGACGCTGAAAGAACACCGAACCCTTAACAGAAAAACAAAATAATCCACAGTAAATTAAAATTACTCAATAGAATTAAACTGCGTGGAGTCAGTGAGGATTGCCTCGCTACTCATTGAGATCTTTCGGATTGAGTCTGTGAGGATTGCCTCGCAACTCTGCGAGTGGGGAGTGGGCTCCGAAGAAACACACCCCTTACCCCATCCATAGCAACGATCACACAACAGGCACAATATACAATAACGGATACCTATCTTTCTCTGTACCTATAACTGTTCTAATTGAACATTCTCAAATTTTCTTGCAACACTCTTATAAAGAAGACGCATGGAAATGGTAAACAAAACGTAGGAGGAATTGGTGCAACCTACCTTTCTGCAACATACGCAAGAAACCACAAAACACTAGGCAAGGATTGAAACAAGCTTGTCTGGCTGGGGACGAGTGTACGTTTTATATAAATAAACATTTGAGTAAAGATTTAACAGCCATTTTAAGGGCTTGAGGGTGTGTGTCTGTGAGAGGGTGTTGTTTTTTTGTTTGTTTTTTTTTTGGGGGGGGGGGGTGGGGTGGTCGAGGTCATTTGGAATTCCCGAAGGATAACCAGATAACTCAAAATCACATACGGCATCGTATATCCCAGAAGGCTTGATGGATGACTCCCTGTTTTTCAAAACTAAACTGTTGGAGCTTTCACCACTCCTTTTTCGTAACCGCTATGGTCATATACCGGGCCGCTACTAAACCGGCGTTGCTGTTTGGTTTTCTTTTTCTCTTCCCTTAAATTTGCCATGGCACAACATTACATTCTGGCTCGCCACCATGGTGGGACTCAAGCCTCTACCAGCGCCAAGCTGGAACCGAATAGAGCCCACTCTCTAATATTTTTAATGGCGTTGAGGGATTGAGTGTTGGCAATCTAACACTCCAACATAAACTGCCGGGAATTCTAACCGCGTGTATACCCCCCCCCCCCCCCCCCTCAGACTCCATTTGAGGCAATAGGAAAGTTAGGCCCGTGTGATCCAAGCGAAATAAAATAAGGTTACCCGGGTCGCAAGGGATTTGTAAATCCCACATCGTCCCTGCGCGGCTTCGGCGCGCTAAAACCTTTCATTCATTCAAATATTTGATGAATATAGGAATGTATCAATTATAATATTATACAGTCAATGAGGGTCGAAAGGGGCTTGCCTTCGGCGCTCGAAACCATTCCATCCGATTCAATTCCCTAATAATTAAAAAATTAGTCACATTAATTATAGTGAAGGGAGTTACAGTTTCCTAGAGTCACTGGGTATTCCATTTCATACAGAGCACAGACATTTGGTTTGATCAAGTAACTCATTTACACACATTTCACCATCACATAATTTAGTTAGTCGTTCATCAACGCAATTGTATTTCTTGTTGCGTTTCGGAGGAGGGGCACCACATTCTAATTGTGCAAATTTAACCTGGTTGACAGTAGTTTCTTGTTTGAAAATGTCAGTTAGTTCATATATGTTTGGATGAGATTTTCCAACTGTTCGATTTAGCTTACAGTGCCACCCCTCTACACTATTATTAGTACGGTGGGCCAGGGTATGTTGATGATTCCCGAGTTGCATTGGGAATGTTGCCTGGCTAGATATTCATGTAGTTTCCACATAGTCAGAAACATCAAAGGTCAATGAAAAACAACCAAATAGCTATAAAAACAATGTATTAAAAAGCAAAAGTGTTGAAATATGTCCCTTGTAAAAGTAAAACTTGATAATTCCTTTTCGCTTCTTTCTTTATATCCTGTATTCATCTATTCTAATACATAATTTAACAGTTGGTCTAGAGGGAATTGGTCTAGTGGGAGTTGGTCATTTGGGAATTTGTCTAGAGGGAATTGGTCTAATGGGAGTTGGTCTAGTGGGCATGAACCGCCCTGAGATCGCAAATCTTGGAATAGGTCTTTGGACGTTAAGGTGCGTTCAGAACAAGTCACAAACTTACTGAAGATATGTTTTGTGGTCGTAAATGAATGTCCTGTTTAGCTCATTGGCAGTGGCATTCATAGATTCGTGTCAGACTGAGAACAACTTATTCTGTTTTTCCTAATGTGAATTCCTTTTTGGTAC
This sequence comes from Pictodentalium vernedei, assembly GCA_031216915.1. Lineage (NCBI taxonomy): Eukaryota > Metazoa > Mollusca > Scaphopoda > Dentaliida > Dentaliidae > Pictodentalium > Pictodentalium vernedei. The sequence continues at coordinate 539,859,236 of CM062295.1, read as the reverse complement.
TGTCAACAAATCTCAGCCAAATCAAATACCGAATACCAAACCGATACCGAGGTATGCCCCCCTAAAATACCGAAACCGATACCGAACTCAAAATTCCAATACCGCTCACCTCAGGATGAATGTTAAAATGGAACATCTGCAGGAAAAGAAAATCGTTCCAGGAAATGTTGGTTGAACGTAGCAGGAACGGAACAACAAAAAGTTCCTGCTACCATGGGTAATATCTTGATGAAAAAAAAAAATGAATCCTGAACAATAATGAGGCTGTGTTGCTGCAATTCAGATACAAATTAACTGCAATTATAGCCTAATCTTGGCACGAGCTAGCATGCTACAGAAGAGTATGGCATCCATAATCACTATTTGTGACAGAGACATGAATTATTGCCATTTCCTGATTTTGTACCTATGCTACAGATGATCAGCAGTTTAAAATGATGGTGAGCATCAACCAATCATCAGCATAAGTGTTTGCATCCTCCTGAAGTATAGCTGCTCAGTTTGCCAAAAGTGGCCAGCAGAGCAGCTATACTTCAGGCAGATGCAAACACCTGTGCAGCTGATGAATGGTTGATGCTCGACATCATTCCACCATTCATTCGTACTAGATCATTCAATTTGGCAAAACTTTCGCGTGACCCAGCGACAACTTGTCGCGACCTATTTATCGTTCGCGTGTTTTTAATTTTTAGGTAATCTCCGCGCGACCCACAAACAGCCGTTCGCCTCAAACCGACCGGCCTAACTAGGTGAAGAATTGAATTCGTCGCCTGAGTGCTAGAATGTTCTGTGTCCCATAGGGGACATAGAACATTCTAGCACTCAGACGACGAATTGTCGATACATGAAAATTGTATGTGTGTATCGCAGTTTTTATATTTTCTCGGTTGCTGATGCCTTGAAGTGCATTACATGTATATAATAACTTGTATAAAAGTGTGAGAATTAAAAGTAACATTTACCTAATGCAGGGCTGTGATTTTTCATTCGAAAAAAATGAATTCAGATTTCAAGTATTGATTGATTGATTGATTTTATTTCAAATATACAAAAAACTGAAAGAGGCATACATATTAAAATGACTCATACAACGTGCGGGTATTTTGCAAGGAGATGACATAATCTCTTAAACTATCTACCTGCCATCTCACAGAGCTTTGAAAAAGAGTAAATGCATAGGTCAAAAACGTATGTACAGCGTTATGGTCCAGGTGTGCAACACTGAATAATTTCCGTATATTCGTAGTTTCAGATCCAGGGACTAATTCTTCATTTGTTCAAAAATGATTGTTATTTTATTGTATGAGGCGCGGTGGCGTCGCGGTAACCGGTTCTCGTCAGATCACCGAAGTTAAGCAAAGTCGAGCGCGGTTAGCAGTTGGATGGGTGACCATTTTAGCAACTGATTCGTGCTCCCGCGTTGTGTCCTTGGGCAAGGCACTTAACCCCGATTGCCTGCATGGGGGCACGATGACGCTGTGTACTAACGCGTAATTCACGTCGATGGTGCGCATGTCTTCAACCAATCTAACCCTGCCTGTACCGCAGTGCAGAGTTCAGTGTTACGATGTTGGAGAGCTGACAGCTACTCGTCGTTGCTCGGTGGTTCTCTACGCGTACTTCGGCTTCCTCCACTCGTAAAACTGTCATGGTCACGACTTGTCACTGTGTATTAGTATGTGACCTTGAATACCCATAAATAAATAAATAGATAAATAACATTTTATCGCATGCCTGGTTCAGAACCTAATGACATGTGGTGTTTTAACATAAATGTTTTGTTTATATGGCTTTGCCTCGTTCCAATATATTGCGGTGTACCCGTTGGTACTCCCCAACAAATTGCAACGAAACAACTGAGACTGTAGTGAACATCCAAAATTGTACAGTACGTGGAGAGTGGATTGTAACTAAATCACCCGCGGTGTGGAGTTACACCCAAGCTATAACTTTCAAATTTTGCACATATCGACAAAAAACACAAGCAATGTTTCAGCCAATGGACCTCCGGGTTTAACCCGGAGGTCCATTGGCTGAAACTTTGCTGGTGCTGGTTATGCTTTGCAACAAATCTGCAATTATTGCTCCGGTGGAATTCCACTCTGCGGGTGATTTAGTGATAATACACTCTCCACGTACTGTATTAGTACTCGCCTAATCAATGCGGAGTATTGTGGGACGAATCTGTGTCTGTATGAGTTTTGATAGCGCAATCAATACCTTTGGGATTGTTACATTTAACTTCCACTTGGTATTCTTGAAGTTTTTCAACTAAATGTTTCTTGAAGCTAGCCCTATTTTGAATTTTTTTAATTTCATTGTCGATTTCAGACCATATGTGAATAAATGAAAAGATCGAAAGTTCTGAAGAAAAAGTAGTTTTCAGTACTTTATACGTCAGTTCACCGAATTGTCGAGTACCACTCTCAGATTTTGTAAAGTAATCTCAACGACTCAGGAAGTCTGTTGAAGTGCCAGTCATGGATGAATAGGGATACATTTCGTTTATGGAGATCATAAACTAATGGTTCTAATCTAAAAAAAATGTTTTCATACATTTGCATGAGAACCAATTTTTATGCAAATTTATGAAAATAATTAAAGCTTGTTAATTTGAAGTTCTTAGATATTACCAAATATTTCATATTATATCTATAATCTTAAGAGTTTGGTGATCATGAAAATTGGTTCGTGAAAAAGTTAAGAATCTCGGAGTTTTTTAGGTTATGTCAGTCGCAGCCCTGCTATTCAGCCAATGCATGGCTAATGTGACATTATAACACTAAACAGTTTCAAACGTCATAGTTGCAATGAAAAACATGCCTTGTGAATGTCCCTCAGTGGCATAACCTTTGGGTGTTCTGGTGGATTGTGCCTTGTGGTGCCACAGTCCTCCTAACATACTATTCCCCCTCCTTCCCATAGTGCAAAAAAAATCTGTGGAGTAATAAATTCAATGTTACTCAGCTTACAGTAGACAGTTAACATCATTGCTAACAGTGGCCAGAAAAGCCAGTAGAGAACACCTTTTTCAGCTTTGGTTGTCTAAAAAGCGGGGCACATGTAGTGGTCGGGAGTCCACCTCGTAGATCACCAACAATAGATCCATCCATCCTGTAGCATCCCCAAATATGTTAAAGGTTTACCGCAATGTAAGTAGGTCTATTGCATAGCCTTACCATCAACTTGATGAGTATATCCCACACAATAGGTCTACCCAACAAGTAGCATCCTCAGTAATAAATGTTATAGGCTTACCTCTATGTTTGTAGGTTTATAGACTAGGCCAACCATCATCATGATGGGACTACAGCAGTCTCCACCCCCCCCCCCCCCCAACACACACACCCTCCAATTTTTGGGCGTTTAAAATCTTGACCTTATTTCAAATTCTAGCGTGATTCCTTTTATTACAGTTTAGGTTAAATGAGTCTGTTCCAATGAAGGGTCACGTATCAGGTTGTGAGAGCGAAAAAAAACAACCCATGTTTTCTAAATCAAATTTAGATCTTCCTCCAGGAATAGTTCATTTGGTGGAGGATTAAATTTTATTACATGTATCAGGGTCCTCTGCATCCCCCCTCCCCCGCCCTCCTGGATTCCTTAAAACTCGTGAAATTTCCACTTTTCTGGGAAATCTCCTTGAAATTTTATTATCAATATGAGTTTAATTTCATTTTAAATATGAGGTGTGATAAATTTGAAATCTACAACAACTGCTGTTAGGCACTGGATTGGAAATTTAACATTGCTCACCTCTCTACACTTTCAGTTGTTATTAGCAGATTTATTGTATCCAGGGTTGGAATATGAATATGGGTACCAGGTCAGGGTATAACTGGTGTTCAGAACGGCCGACGTGGACTGGTCACTTTCCATGGATGGGCGATATTTCCACGGACGCTATAATATTAGATTCCAAACACTAATTATAGAAATAATCATCAAGAATTTAATTATTTATGAAACCCGGTGCTTCATTAATTAAAATTTTGCTGCTGATGATTTTTCTTACCTGGTAAACGTGTGCGTGGACATCTCTGCCCACGCGTGGATTACGACCAGTCCACGGTGGCTGCACTGTATATTGCATTTTTTCCACTTTTTGTTTTGAAGATTTACTCGACTTGTACGTGTATATTATATGTGAACATAATTGTATAAAACTGTGAGAATTAAAATGTTGTATATGTGGATATAATTTGTATAAAATTATGTGAAATAAATTTTAAACATTGAGTTTTAAGAAAGAAAGTAAAATTCTAAACACATGTAGTTTTTATTCCTCAATCAATAAACATGCAAAATGTTTGTAAAAAGTGTCTGCTGAATAAACGGACAATCCATTTATTATTAAACACATTACATGACTATACATAAATGCTAATGTTTATATATAAATGGATAATCTATTTATTCTTAAAAACATTAGATGATTATGCATAAATTCCAGTGCTTGGATATAAACATGTAATTTGATTATCCCATTAAACGGCTTTGTTGGCAAATGTGTCTCCCAGGTGTTTTTATTTACACATGTTTTGGGTATTTATTTTTTACAGTGCACCATGAAGAATCCGGGCTGCACCTCTGCATGATTAACCCTTTGAACCCTGGTGGTATCTTCCATGTCAGTTCAATGATAGCAATTGGAAGAGTCCATATTTATGATGTTGGGATAGACCAATGAAAATGTCCCTTGGCCGGAAAAGTAGACTGTTCAATGGGTTAACAAAGATCTAATGCAGAGCGGCGCGCTAATGACACTCTAAAGCCAAGTTCATACTACAGATTTTTGTCTGTAAGTGTTTGTCTACAGACTTTTGTCTATAGATTTTTGACTAAACATCTAAAATAGGAAGGCTGTTCACATTATAGATACAAAACTACAGATTAGTAATTAAGTTTTTAAAAACTGCAGACTGATCACATGATCATCCCGCGAGAACCAATCAGCGTCCGTTATCCTTCAGACAATCGTGGAGAAGCACACACAAAAGAAGTACAAAAATCTATAGTGTGAACGTAGCTTTACTCAGCGTTGTGTTAATCATGTAAACAAAAGTTTGCTTTGCATAGATTGAAAACGCCAAGACGAACAATCGCAGTCTATTATGTGAATTAAATTTTGAGCACACAAATCCATCGGTTACCTAGTCGATATGTATAAGAACAATAACCCGTTACGCACGAATTTTAGGTTTGACAGAGAAGGGACTGTAACGAATGATTCTGTCATGAATTTTGCGATTTTGTTCCAATCAAAATTATCAATGCGATGCAAAACATCGCGGCCTGCCTTTTGTATTGTGCATTCAATTGCTGTTTTCTGCGAAAAGATTGCGGCGTTAACACATACTGATCAGGTTACCCATCGCTGGGATCGAATTGGCACTTTCATCGTTTTCAATTAAATCCCTCGGCTGAACGTGTTAGAGACACTTTCTCAAAAGTCACTTCTAGCAGATTGGGATTGTGTTCCGGAATTTGTAGTTTCAAACTTGGATACTCATTTGAGAAAACGAAGACCCGAGAGTAGATTTACTTGCTCTTCAAGGTAGGCCTACATGTATAATATGACATTTGTGGCTAAAAGTCGTTGAACCGAACGTTCCAGTGGGCGGATACAGACCCCCTCCTATTTTGGTGTTTCTTTTTTTTACAAGCATCGATACCAAGGGCGATAACTAATAGATATCCACTATCTTTGATACCTTTGGTAGTGGATGTTATTAGTTATCCTTGTGGTTTCCAGGGTGTATGGGAATTTACAGCGGTTTTGGAAATCATACACCCTTCGGCGAAGGGTGTATGAGTTCCCAAACCGGTGTAAATTCCCATACACCCAGGAAACCACAAGGATAACGGATTTATTTCCAAGAAGTTTGGTGTACTTAATACTTTAACCTACATTGTGGGCAAAAACTGACAGAACATTTGTACTTTGTAAGTTTCTTAATAAATAAAACCAAACAAATATGGATGTCATCGGAACTGGCTCAGTGAGCCAGTTCCAATGGCATCCATATCTGTAATATGTTATTGCACATAAATATTAAATTTCCTGTATTTTTATTTTTGTTCTATAGCGGGGGAGGAATTCGTCACATACAGGTGAATTGTGCACTTGGTGATACCTTCTTGAAATTTGGCACACTGTTAGTGTAGGCTATGAGGTTCTCAAAAACGATCGGCTACAAGTTGACACCGACCGGTGGCGACCAGTAGCGGCACAATCCAAAATGGCCGCCAGCGGCTGAAGGGAACCTCCTTTTCGACGGTCTACCGACTATACATCCGATTGTAAGGGCGCGAAAGTGAACTCTGATCCACGCACGTGTTGGAAACAGACGTGGGAGATGATGTAGAATAAAACGAGATTCTCTATACGGACGCATCAATTTCTTGGAACTTGAAAAGAGCGTTGTTTCTCCGGGATCAGCGTCATTCAGGCAAACCTGAATGACGCTGATCCCGGAGAAACAACGCTCTTTATGAAGCAGTCTCTTTGCCATACAATCTCTTGTTTGGCGTAATTCCGCAAGCAATTCTGATTTGTCTGTCGAAATTAATTCGAGAACGCGATTGTTCACAAAAATCATTCACAGAATGAGTGAGAATCCTCTTCGTGTACGGACTAGTACTGACTGGGAACGTTGTTGCTTTTGCCAGCAAGACAGTTCCAAGAAATTGATGCGTCCGTATAGAGAATCTCGTTTTCATGACGCCTATAAAGCTATTGAGGAAGACATAACGCGCTTCCTAGATAATGGCGTTGAGCTTCCATATAATTTGACCATTGATTGTTTGATGAGAGAGAGTGATGAGTGTATGTCGATGTCACTGTTGACGAATAAGGCAATATATCATAAGACATGCCGTGACAGTATTCGGACTCACATCGTACAGCGCGTGCTACACAAGCGAGAGCGAAATGAGGCAGTGGCATCCTGCTCCACGCTGAGTCCTAAAAGAACACGGACAAGTTTTGAATCTGGCTGTGACAGGAAACTGCCCCAGTGTGTTTATTGTCACAAACGCGAAGGTGACAGCAGTGAGCCTATTTGCAGATCAATGTCTGATAACAATAAACTCAAAATTATGGCAAAGGAAGCCGAGAACTGGGTTGTTTTTTCTCGGGTCAATGCAGCATTTGATTCCGCTGCTAGTGATCTTTACTATCACAAAACCTGTTATTGTAAGCTTGCCAATGAAGCACGAGCGGCTAAATCTAAAAAGTCGAAGAACGCCGAACATTCCGCGTCAGGCCTGCCCTATGACCCTCTCGTTATGGCAGAGCTCATAACATTTGTTGAACACAACGATTCCGCGATGAAGCTTGTCGATCTCAAGAATCTGTACAGTCGGAGGTTGAAGCAAGTCGGTTCTGATTGGCTTAGTGAAGAAATACATTCCACTCGATTCAAAGAACATTTGTTGCAGAAATTGGGCGATGGCTGGGACGCCTTCACACAGGGTAGAGATGTGTTTATTTCAAGTAGGTTTCGAGTTGGCTCCTTGTTGTCCGAATCTTTAACTCGTATAGTGTCTGAGGAAGAGGCAAAAAAGATAGTTGATGTGGGTCTTCTTCTGCGTAAACACATACTCATATCTCAAGCTCCTTTCACGGGATCATTTTCATCTTATTGCTTGAGCGAGCCTGTACCCAACTCACTCCTGACTCTTCTTAGAGTTCTACTTGAGGGCACATGTAGTATACAGAACTTAGGCGATGATGAGACTGTTAATGCCAAGACTCGAGTGGCTTGTACTATTTCACAGATGTTGATCAGCAATTCAGCGAAACGCTCCGAACATGCACAAAATGTTCACCAGAGACGTGACAGAGAAACTCCAATGCCTCTTTATGTGGGTTTGAAGTTGCATGCCCATGATCGTATGAAAAATCTTATCAGAGATTTTCATCAAATGGGACTCTCTGTCTCTTATGATCGCGTAATGGATGTTCGCAGGAGTTTCGCGAGAGCTGTTTCACTGCGGTTCAAGAACGAAGGTGTTGTAGTCCCAGCTAACTGCAAACGTAATGTTTTCTCGATAGGAACCACTGATAACATTGATGTATCTGGTAGATCTGATATGCATGGTACGTCCATCACACTCATTGGTCAACTGAGCAGGGACAATGTGGGTACTGATCCCCCACCACTGAGTTTAGATGTTCCAGAAGACACACAAATTGAACTCCCAGACGACTATGCATTTGTTCCTTTCGTTGAAGACTTTGGTGGGGACATCAGGCTTGAATCTCCAGATGAATGTAATGTACGGCCCAATGAATATGCAGATTTGAACGTGGGAGAGAATGACTGGTTGTCTCATGTGTCACAGATCAGCAATAAAGGGAAGGTTGATGGCAGCTGGCAGCTTGATGAAGTCCCTGTGACCTTTTCAGGCTTCTTTTCAAAACATGAAGATCAAGACAATGTCAAACCTCGTGCAGTTATTGGGGTATTCCCTGTTTTCAGTGAGCAGAAAGCGGACTCACTCAGTATGCAGAAGCATGCTATGTATGTGGTCAGGGAAGCTACTGCTTTCGTAAACCCCGGCCAGATACCTGTCATTGAAGGTGACTGTCCGTTGTATGCCAGGCAGAAAAAATGTCAATGGCTGTTCCCAGAGGAGATAGGTGAGGATCGAATGGTGTGTATGATTGGATTCCTGCATCTTGAAATGTGCACCCAAGAAGCTGGTGGTAAGCTTATGGGTGGTTCTGGTTGGGAGCGAATGTTTCACCTCGCAAAGATATTCACACCCGGTGTAGCATCATCCCTACTTGGTGGGAAACATGTCAAGAGGACGCGACAGGCATATCTTCTCACTCTAGCTTGGCTTGAGATCCTCAGAAAGAATGCTTATGAGATTTACTGTCAGCAGACTGGGCCCCATGAGTCATTTGAAATGTGGGAACAGAGGATTCTTTCACAATCTCCAACTGCGCGCTATTGGGGTGAAATCGTTCGGAACTTTCTCTTGACAAGCTGTCAATTCGTTCGGAACCAACGAATCGGTAACTGGCCTGGTACACTGTGTTCTATCGATGAGTTGTGCAGTTACTTTTTTGCCCTAGGACATACAAATTATTGTCGGTGGGTCCCCGTATTTCTGAGAGACATGTCTCAGCTACCCAGGCGGCATCCTTCAATCCACAACAAATTCATGGAAGGCCATTTTGTGGTCCAGCGTAGTGAGAGGAAGTTCAGTATGATGGGTTTAGATCAGAACCAAGAACATAGTATCCAACTACTCAAAGAAGACAGTGGTCCAAAAGGTCTCTATGGCCAGGCTGAAGAGAAAGTCGTTATTGAGCTTTCAAGGTCAGAAGTTCTGCGTGTTATAGATGAGTATGAATATGCAAGTTTCCACACAACATCATCAGATAACACGGAACACCCGGAAAGTTCGGTATCAGAGCAGAAAAAATTTCTGAATCAATTGAAATCTCTCCTCGATCTGGTGAATCAGGGACTCATTATCAACCCTTATGATGAAACTAGTGGTCAGCTGGTGACATTAGATACTGGTGAATATATGGACCCCGAAGTTAGTAAGAGTTTACGGTCATTACCCGAAAGGGGCAAGCATTTATATTCCACTTTCTTGAAGGAAAGGCTTGTGGAATGCACCGTACCCCTGAATGATGTTATTCCCAAGGCAAATATATATACCTTCCTTAACCCACCCCCAGCCAACCTGGACAAAGGCCGAGACAAACTCATGTCAAGTAAAGCAACTGCCGCAATAGTTACCCAGATGTTCGTTTCACTGCAAGCCCGGCCTGATTCAAACATGGATGAGTTTTTCATGCACGAGAATGCACGTGATCCGCCAGCATTATCCGATAGAGGTAAGCTACGGAGTGGGACAAAATCTCAAATTCTCAATTGTTTACCAGCTATTCCTGCACAAGGGAAGAATTCAGCAGCTAGACAAGCTTCAGTTGTCATCTTGGATATGCCTGCTGTAGTCCATGTAATCAAACCACAGAAAGCGGATCTGTTTGGAGAATATGCTCGATTGCAATTATTGCCATACATCGAATCTCTGATTAACACGAACACCACAAGGGTTGATGCGATCTATGACTGTTACCCCGAAGGCAGTTTGAAGAATCAGACGCGAGCAAAACGCCTCGGTGAGACAGCAGTTAGGTTGATACGGGTGTCCGAGAACGTCCCTTTACCTAAAGGGAAGAATTGGCAGGCATTCTTGAAAGTTAGTGAGAATAAAGACGAATTTTTCAAGTTCCTGTCTGCTGAACTGCTGAAATTAACATCAACATCCGAGTACCAGTTGTTAACGACATCAGGAGAATATGTACTATGCAATAAGGATGTTAGCTTATGTGACATATCTCCATCGAACCACGAGGAAGCAGACACGCGCATGATGCTTCATCTCAACCATGCAGTCTCACAAGGTCACAAAATAGCTTTTCTTCGCACGGTTGATTCTGATGTCGTCATTCTGTCTTTGCACCATTTCGCAACATTCCGTGACCTTGGACTCAGTGAGCTGTGGATTGGGTTTGGAATTGGAAAGGCATATAAAGATATGCCAATTCATGAGATAGCTTCACAACTTGGACCTGATTACTGTAAGGCCCTGACTTTCTTCCACGCCTTCACAGGTTGTGATGTAACATCCAGCATGCTCGGCATTGGGAAGAAGACAGGATGGAATGCATGGATGAATTTTCCCGCATCAACTGAAATGATGATAGAATTGACTGAGAATCCGCAAGTCTTTTCAGAGGATTCCCCTCATATGCAGCATATCGAAAAACTCACCATACAGATGTACAGTAACAGTTGTGTCAGTACACGTGTCAATGATGCGAGACGGCATATGTTCACACATGGCCTTAAGTCTATGGAAAACATCCCGCCCACCAAAGCAGCTCTGTATCAACATGTAAAAAGGGTAATTCTTGTGTCATCTTTCATTTGGCATCGTGCTCTGCAGAAACACTTATGTGTGCCAGACCCATCACAGTACGGATGGGAGTGGAATCCACGTCTCAATATTCTGGTCCCATTTTGGACTCACCTAGGAGACGCAAGTGCTGCATGTGCACTGATGCTCCACTGTAGTTGTGCCAAGGCCTGCAAGGGCAATTGCAAATGCTTGAAAGCTGGATTAAGGTGCACACCTTTGTGTAAGTGTGAAGGTGGCTGTTGTAACAATATTGAGTAGTATACTGTCATGTTAGGACCAGTCATCTCCTATTCTGGTATTTTTTTTTCCATTTTCGGCCAGTTAACACATGTCATGTTTCTAGTTGAGTTGATTTTGCTAACAAATGTTCATCCCATGTGGCTTGCTACATTGTCCGGGGTATAGGAATACAGTTTTAGATTTCGGAAAATAGTCTGTTATTTACTGCACAAGACGGTGTTAATTCATGCATAGCATGATACAATATCCCCAACTATTTTGCCTCTGTACAACAGTTGATACCTTCGTTCACCCGTGTGTTCATCTATGGTATCCTTGTCTTTCTCTGGCCATAGGCCACATGTGACTAGTCAGTTCCTACTCCATAGCAAATCAACTTGGAAATCCTTCATCTTGTAGCGCACTCATGTCTCAATGAATCCATACCTGAGTTGATCTAATAAATCTAACGTAAGGTATCAAATTGCCATACCGGATCATATTTCGATAAGTTATTCGCTAAAACATTTCGACCACTCATCGACATCAAAGGTCATGTTTTGGCTCCCAGTGGTGGCTATATCTCTATATCCCTGGTAAAGTAGCATACCATGAGGGATGGGCATTAAGTGTCGGCAACATTAATCCTGACTTGGAACACACCACATCTTAACTGGCCGAAAATGAAGAATACTACTTGTAGTCAAAAAATATTCCTGTACCTCGAATGACTGCAAACATACACTCACCCCTTCTAGTCCCATTTTGCCAATGTTCTATACTGGCAAGATAACATTGTATAATTAACAACGGGAACTAATGCATCCCGAGTTCATTCCAGCACTGCCCTTGCTGGCAGACGTGTCGCTATGGTGTTGAGATTGAACCAGAACTCCTCTAGAAATTTGATAGTTTTATTTTCTTAGAAAATAAATCTATCGAAAATGCCGGAAGTTGAGAATAGACTGTCACTTTAATTGGATTATCAAATGTCCAAGTATCCCCACTGCTGCATACTATCGAGTACCCTTGTTCATGTGTTGACAGGAATCTCTCATACCATGTTCATTTGACCATTGCATTCCCGAGAAACATTCAACACTAATTTATCTACGGACGGACGATCATACTGACAGTCAGACACACAGACGCACACATCGACGGAAATTCTGATCCCATTATCCATTAATCTTCCCCCCAACTTGTTCCAAGGGCTTCACTCCATCATTCACATCAATTACAGCACATGTATGGTGTTAGGTTTGGAGCTTCAGTTGTGCGATCGGCGAAAATAGCTTTTTTTCGATCCGCTTGGCGGCCATTTTGGATTTCGCTGCTAGTGGTGGCTAGAGGATGGTGCCAACTTGTAGCCGATCGATTTTGAAATCTCTGATGCCTACCCTTACATCATGCCAAATTTCAGGAAGGTATCACCAAGTGCACAATTCTAGCGAATTCCTCCCCCGCTACTAGCATAACCGAGCAGAAGGTATGAATTAATAATTAAAAATGAGCACTTTTTAACCATATAGTCTGCTATTGTACATTCTTGTTTTTACACCGTGGTTAACCACGGTGTAATAAAACACCTACTGTGGATTGCAAGTTACACCGTACCTCTTAGCCAATCAAAACGCAGTATTTTGTTTCATCTGGAAATAACATATGTTATCGCCAATAATATAGTACCTCATGAATACAGCTATAGGCCTAGCTCCTACGCGGGTCTTATGTGAGCCTCTACAAATTGACATTTCTTAGAAATTTGAACACTGGAATAATTTGGTTGGAAAACATTGTGATCATGACAAATGAAGCCAGCAGAGAGCCACATTGATCTTTCATGATCCAACATTTTCCAACGAGACCCCTCTCCGGAGCAAGCTGACAAGAGTGGGATACCCCATATCTTGCTCTCAACAAACTCGCCGATGGGATCGCCGAATGATGCTTCGCATCATGTCTAACAATTAAAATGTGACGCCACTCGAACCCCGAATCTTGGGCCCGCCACTGGATATTCCCGAATACAGATGTTTTCAGCGTTATCCATTGCACGAGAACCAATTTCGTGTTTGCTTTAAAGTAAGCTAGTCATCTGATGAGGTAACATATATCAGTGGGGCAACCTGATACTACAGATAAGACAGAGTCATTTCAAAATCATTATTCATATCTTGTGACGAGTTCTTATACGCTTATAGGCCTATCTCCTACGCGGGTTTCATGTGAGCCGATATAACCGGTTGAAAGCTAAATTATTTTTGTTTGTCACAATTTGTTCACGGATTTTTTGCTTGTTGCAATTTATGGGAGCGTGCCTGTAGGCCCCCTCCTATAAATTTTAGCAAGGCAAATCCATATACACAAAATAATTTTACTTCGGACATAATGCGAAGCATATTCACAGAATATGGTGCCCTTAAGTAGCTGTACCGCCCTTCAAACTAAAGCCCATATATGGGCTTCCAACACTCTACCAATTAAATTGGCATCTTTTCTTCGAAATTTCAACCAGCTGAGGGCCACACTGACCATCCATGTTCCAATATTTTTTCACGAGACGCCCCCCCCCCCCCCCCCCCCCCACACACACACACCCCGCTGACTAGAGTGAGATACACCATCTCATCTCGTGCTTGCCACAAACCCGCCGCTACGGTCGTCGGGTGATGCTTCGCTTCACGATTGAAATATGGCATTCCATCAAACTCAGAATCCTGACTCCGCCACTGTTTCCGACTTCCATCGTCTTCCTTATCAGTCTCTAACTTTAAAAAAAATGTTCACTTTTCTGTCTACAGTTGTGGCAAAACGTTTAGCATCACTCTCCGGTGATATTGAAATTTTCATGCAAGGAGTTCACTTATTCAACAGCTCGTTTTGTTTGCGTTTGGCGCACATTTTTCCACAATCTCGGAAAACATACTAAGTGTCTCTGAGGCGGTCAGTAATGCGCTGTTTGAAATGTTCCTCCGCATCGCAGTTTTCTTCCCATTCAATAAAGTCCCCTCGCTCCATCATACCGTGTAAGACCTTTGGGACGTCTTTATCTCTCAGAGGACCTATTTGGATTACGATATACTCTTCCAACACCCGTCTACATTTCTCGTCGACAATGTGAGTGAGTTCAAACTCATGTCGGGCACTAGCACAAAAGTTCTTGCTCAGAATAATCAAGGCTCTCTTGCTGCAACTTATGCTTTCTGATATATAACGTATGATATTCCTTCCCGGTTTATTCTCTCGTTCTTCCAGGCATAAACGAAACTGTCCCCCAAAATGACGTTCACCAACACTGCTGTTGTCAATACCAGGTAACAGATGATCAAGTACCCACGCGTTGTCTTCTTGGGCACACGCAATGTATGCGTCGTACAGTTTATCGTCGCCTGGCAACGCTTCATATCCACCGTTTCCACTCCTCCTACCAGGCCTGTTACATAGATTGTACAAACGTAAACGTATAAACCAACGTTTCCTGTATAATATGATGAATGACAGAATGCAAAGCAGAACAGTACCAACAGCACTTCCGCCTACATATTCCGGAATATGACTCTTGCAGTCGATTTTCGTTCTATCGAATGAGAGAAACTTCTTGCCGGCCCATTCAGGTGGAGAATTACACGTATAGTTGTCTACCCCTGGCAGAGTTATCTTTGTGGTGTTCACCCAGTCACGAAACCATCGAAGATCACAAGAACAGGAAAATGGGTTACCTGTCAGGTTTAAGGTCTCCAGATCCGTCATATCTTGTACAGAAGTTTTGTTTATTAAACTGATGAGATTTTCGCCCAGAAGTAATGTTTGTATCTTTTTGGTGGGTTGAAACACGTTTTCACCCCAATGCGTAATCCGGTTGGATGTAGCATCTAGATACTCCAGGGATGACAAGTCATCGAAGATACCACTTGGAAAAACATTAATTGCATTGTTGCTAATATAGAGTTCTTTCAATTTACTGAGATGCGAGAATATTCGGCCATTAGCTGAAATTGTTCCCTGAAGAAGATTATTTTCCAAATGCAAATACTTTAAGGACTTCAGAGGGTGCAAAAGTTTAGTTGGGAGGAATAAACATGCGTTGTCATTTAATTCTAAACTGGTCAGAGCCTGCATTGACGAGAACAGTCCGTCTGTTTCTGGAATGCGATAAATGTTGTTGCGACTCAGATCTAATGTTTGTAAGCTGACAAGCGACTGGAATAACTTACCGGGCAGAATATGAATGTGATTGGCAGAAAGGTGAAGTTGAAGTAGATTTTGAAGTCCAACAAAAGATGATTCCATGAGTGTGTTAATGCTGTTTGAAGCTAAATATAAATGTCTTAATGAATACAGATGGGAAAATACACGATTACCTATCATCGTTATTTGATTTCCATTAAGATAGAGTTTCAAAAGTTTAGGTGGAAAGTTACTGGGTATTTTCACTAGGCGATTATCATTTAGGAATAACAGATTTAACTGTTCCAGTCCCCAAAATGCTGTGGGAGATATAGTTTGTATTTTACATGCTGAGATATCGAGTTGGAGTAGACTCGGCATTTCTGCAAAAGCTTTATCTGGGACTGTCCCAATGTCGTTGTTGGGCATTATGAGGGATACGAGACTAGAATTTCTGAACAAACGAAATGTGGAAGAGGGTAAACTCCCTGAAAGTTTAATATTGGCAATATTTATTGATAGTAGATGTATCCCTTGCAGACTAGTCACAGCCTTTTCTAATTGAGCTGCATCCAAAGGGTTGTATGCTATTTTCAGAGATTTTAAATTGGTCAAATAGGAAAATGTATCATTTTCGATACTTTGCACATTACTTCGAGACAACATAAGTGTCCTGACATTGGAATCTTTCAGATATTTAAAACTATTTCCACTAATATTTCTCACATTATTGTTACTCAATGTAATGTCATAAAGCGAATGTAGTTTAGTGAATTCTGGTGGAAAAGTTACATCAACGAGTTTATTGCCCTCCAGAATTAACGATTGTAGGTTAACGAGTTGCCCTAAATGTGGTATTCTTTTAAGTAAATTTCCTGCGAGATGTAAAAACGTTAGACTTAAGCAATTGGTGAAGCTAGCAGCATTGATCTCTACCAACTGATTTCCAGACAAATAAAGTTGTTCTATCTTAGACGTTTCTGAAAACGCATACGGTTCGATTGTTGTGATCAAGTTGTTCCTCAGGAATAACATCTTCAACTGTTTTAACTTCGATAAAGAGAACGAATCGATGACGCCAATCTGATTATGATCGAGATATAACTTTTGTACAGCGACTGGAATATCCAGTGGTATCGAAGCCAGGCCCTTTCCCTCGCAATTGACGCTCGTGAGGGCTTTACTGCAAAAACATTTCGCTGGGCAGCCATCAGAATCTACATTGCTAACAGCAAATAACAGTACGAATTGTGCCAGAAGAAAACTGTCACTGGAAAATAGAAGATAAAATACTATTATATATACGCTAGGAGTATACTCCTGATGTCGTAAATTGAGAAAAAGTTAACCCTTCTCCCAACGTGAAGGCCAAATACTGTCAGAGAGAGAGAGAGAGGGGAAGAGAGGGAGAGAAAGAGAGAAAGGGGAGGAGAGCGAGAAATGGGGAAGAAAGAGAGAGAGAAAAAATAAAGGGAGGGAAGATCGAGAGCGAGAGAGAGGGAGAGAAGGGAAGAGAGAGGGGGCAGCGACACAGAGAGAGGGAAAAAGATAGATAAAGAGAAAGAGAAAGTGGAAAAAGTCCCCCCCCCACCCCCAACACACACACAGACACACGACCGTCGAAAGTGTGTTGTGATTGTCGTTTGTTATTTAGCTTGCGACTTAATCTCGAAATAGAAACATTAGACGCGCAATGTTTGAGGACAGCAAATATTTTATTTCTTTAAAAATTGTTCATCCCGTATTTTTTTTAAACTGCCTATCTGACAAAATAGACCCTTCATTCGAACATTACCATGTCAGATCCGATTATTATTGGTATTAATTCCTATATTGTGGAGCGGGTAAAGATGGATTTAAGGTGTATATATAGACAGAACGCGATGTGTGTTTGAATCGGTGGGTGTTTTACAGAACGAGTTGGAATGGCGTAGCCATATTTCGCGAGAGCCGTATACTCGATCGAAATATGATTACGCCATTCCAACGAGTTATATAAAACACCCACCGATTCAAACACACATCGCGGTCTGTGTTTATTACACAACCCATGCATTAAAATGCATTTAAATAAACAAATTTTAATTTGATAATTAAACCCAAAGGTGAAGAGTTTGTTTTGACTGAAGCTGTACTGATCATATGGATCGATAAAAAAATCAAAACAACCTTTTCGGAACCAGTGTTTGTTGAAATTCCTATTGCTGTTTACTAACAGTAATAGCCACCAAATGGTTAGGCGTGAATGGGCAATAAACATATAAGTACAAATATGCGCAGATTTGCAAAACAGCTGGGAGAAACGTTTTTAAAAGAAGTTCGAAGCATGTCAAGGTGTACGAAGATTTACCGAAATAAAGTTGACCAATTTAGATATAATGGTATCCCCAAAACGAGACGGCAACGGGACTGGGTTAATGTTCTGGTTGGAAATGATTGGTTTTTTTAAAAATATTATCTCATTTTTGGCTAATGTTTTGTGAACCGACTTTATTTTGCTTTGGACGTTTTCATTTTCACACTCTGCAACAGACGATCGATGATTGTATAACGAAATTTGGAAACTTTTCGAAGCGTAACTAAACGGTGCGGTAAAAAAAGTTCCGGCTTGTATACCACCCGTTGAATACAGAATCATTTATATCATAGCGGCGATTCCGTTGAATACAGGGGTTTAAAGTTTAATGGATGTGTAATAAATAATGTTTACCAAGAGAGTTCGTAAATAAAACGAAAGCGAATTACTCTTCAATCACAAGTATATGAGAGCAGAAGATAAAATCTCGAATTCTGAGATAACCTATTTACTGTCCACCTGGATATTATAAATAGGGCTGATTACAGTACAGTCATCGTGGATGGGTCAAAATTTATGGTTAGGCATTTTACCACGCATAATTCAGAGATGATCCTCTATGGCACCTATCGAAATTTCCATCAATAAAGCACCGGGATAATCCCGGTGCTTCATTATCCCGGTGCTTCATTGCTGGAAATTTTGCTAGGTGTCATAGCGGATCATCTCTGAATTATATGTGTGGAGAAAATGTCAACCTTTGGATTTGACCCGTCCACGATAGGCCTACTGTATGACAGTTCACAGATTTGGAAAAACTTCTGCGGTAAGCACAGTGGGTGTCAGCTGTCTTGGGGAGTTTGAGAGCATTGAAGAGGGGGGGGGGGTCTTCCCACAGGATCATTTTAAAACAGTGCTATCAAATAAGGTGATAAGACTAAACTTTTTGACGAACTGTTTGTCGTTCCAGACGAACAATGTTTCGGTCATCTGTTTTATACATTCAGATAACCACCAGAGGAGCGATAAAATCGTTCCTATCAAAATTTATGGCCTGGAGAGAGATGAGAAACTGGCGTTTCTGAAGTCACAAGGCAGTCAGATAGTTTCGACAGGGGCGTGATTTTGGTCATGGCGAACGATTTTCGTCACTGTAAGAGATTTATGGGAATGTTAGCCCCTCTTATTTCACAAAGCTGTTAGTTAATTTACTACCAAGGATATAGGAATTTCACATAAAGATTGAAATTTCGAATTGTTAGCGAAATTGTATCATGGATGTGCGCATCATTTCACAAACCTCGGGTATTTTCCTCTGTAGTAGTATAAAAATACAGAAGCGGGCTTCTTACATTTTTCCCCAAACAGTTTGAACATTTGACTATTATTTTATGTTGAAATCGCTTTTAACCCTTTACCCAACGCAGACGATTTCAAAATTTATTATTTTAAATATCATTTTTTAAATTGAAAAAAAAGTTCAACAAAACCATATCATGTGACCCCTCTTTGGAACGAGTCGAGCTCGTTCCAAAGAGGGGTCACATGATATGGTTTTGATGAAATGTTTCGAAAAATAATATTTTTTCAGCTGCTGAATTTGCATATTACGTGGGCGGATGCGTGCGATTCGTTGGGTAAAGGGTTAAAAATAAGAAAACGGCGTGTACACCATCGTTTGATGTTCTGTATCTTTTTTTTCTTTTCATTTTTTAAACATGGTGCGCATCGTGACATATAATACAGACAATGTCCTTTCCATTAACCCTTTGAACCCGAGCGGCCGCTTTTCCGGCCAGGAATATGATGCGTCATAACGTCATTAAATATGATGGATGTTCAGTAAATCAATATTTTCAACGTGCAGCCCCGAAGCTGATCTACCCCAAATGATGAATATGGACTATTCCAATTGCTGCCATTGAACTGGCATGG
Organism: Pictodentalium vernedei; assembly: GCA_031216915.1. Classification (NCBI taxonomy): domain Eukaryota; kingdom Metazoa; phylum Mollusca; class Scaphopoda; order Dentaliida; family Dentaliidae; genus Pictodentalium; species Pictodentalium vernedei. The sequence goes on along the minus strand of CM062295.1, from coordinate 539,839,660 downwards.
TAGATACCACTAGAGTAAAAGGTAAATATAAAAGGCTTGGAGGTGAGATTTGCTATTTTGTTTTCGGGAAGAGTAAAATGATTAGTTCTCATCAGCCAACCTTTTTACTTTTCTTAATTAAAAAGGTTGGTTGAGTAGGAAAGTTGGAAGGTTACTTAATGTGAATGACAACAATAGGACTTAATTCGAATTTTTGTTTAGTCAGTTTCACGTATTGGATTAGAGATTTGGACTAAACTATAACTATTGAGTTACCACCGATATATTTATTCATTTTATACACAAACATAACATTTGACAACATAATACATAACACAAAAATACCAACACATATTTCCAAATGAAACAAAATACTGCATTTTGATTGGCTGAGAGGTACGGTGTAACTTGAAATCCACAGTGGCTTTTTTACACCGTGTTTAACTACGGCGTAAAAACAAGAATAAACAAGAGCAAGCTATATGGCTCTAAAAGTACCCATTTTTAATTATTAATTCATACCTTCTGCTCGGTTATGTTAGAACAAAAATTAAAATACAGGAAATGTAATATTTATGTGCAATAAAATATTACAGATGTGCAATAAAATATTACAGATATGGATGTCATTGGAACTGGCTCATTGAGCCAGTTCCAGTGACATCCATATTTGTCTGGTTTTATTTAAGAAACTTGCAAAGTACAATTTTTCTGTCAGTTTTTGCCCACAATGTAGGTTAAAGTATTAAGTACACCAAAATTCTTGGAAACAAATCCGTTGAATTTGCACCGGTTTGGGAACTCATACACCCTTCGGCTTCGCCTCAGGGTGTATGAGTTCCCAAACCGGTGTAAATTCCCATACACCCTTGAAAACACAAAGATAACTAATATTGTAATTTATTCTAAATGTAATTAATTCTGATGCAACATTAGCAAATTCAATTACATTTATCTGTCCATTTTTACAGTCTGGTCTTCAGCTGGTCCAGTCTATTGTCCATTTGTCTATACCTCCGCTTTTTGGGTCGTGATTTTCCGCGGCCTCAAGTTGGATGATTTTGGCTTCGTTTGCAGCCTGCATCTTTTTTAAACAGCATCAACAAAGTGAAGATGTTTAGATGAGTATATCTACATAGTTTATTAATCTTGCTTTGCCATCCTTCTACGTTGTTTGTAGTGCGGGCATCGTTATTTTCGTAGTGGTTCCAGCTTTCTAAAGGGGTACTTTCCACCCATTGCTCTGTTACATAGTCTGTCAGCCGAATCACATCAACACTGATGTCTTCGGCACACTCAAGAGCATTGAACCACACATCTTCAACTTGGTTGACTGACACTAGTGGTTGGACAGTTGCTCTCCGTACAAGACGTTTAACATCATCGTCGTTCCAATAGCTTGTAGTTAACCCAACCGCTTAAGTCTTCTTCCATATGCACCGTTTATAACGGAAGAAACATCCTTTGAACGAAACCAAAGAAACACAGCTTCTATTGCATTGCTAGCTGCTACTTGTCGTTGGTACTGAATATTATATTTCGGCGGTTTTGTTCAACGGTTCGGTCGCACCACAGAAATTGATCCCCAGCCAATGTCTCTTTCGAGCCATCACTTACCTCGATCTCACTCTGTTTTTGGAGGTAGTTTTGGTAACACTTTTGCACAATTTCTGTATAAAGAAGATTTACAAATTTAAAATGTCGGGATTTTTCAACTTCAATCACTTCATCACATGCACTATTTCGCAAACTACCAGTTTCTTCGCCATAAATACTGGGAATGGGTTCAACTTCGTCACGACATCTTTTCTAAACTTTACCGATGAACGCAGCGGCAGCATGGGGAACACTATTACTGCCATGATTGCGATTTTGTCCAACTGACACATGAATACGGTCAATAGTGACCAATGTTGATCTACAATCGTGGATGACACATCTCCAGCAGAATCGCTAAATTTTCCACATTCTAATTGAAAATTTAAAACCCACATGAATTAGATAGCGACCACCTCTTCCATTCTCTAAAAACTCGATATCTATTTGTGCCGTTGCCATGATTAATGGACGATAAAAATAAAATTGAGGGAAGTCAAACATATATTTTTATGATGTTTTGTTGGACAACTAGCTTTTAATTTGGAAAAGACCATAACACATATTCCAGAGGTGTGACACAAATAAGGAATGATCGCTTGTTTCTGTCTATTTCTTCAGTTATGAACCCCCAAAAAACAAAGGCCAAACTGTGTAAATGGGCGTAGCCCATTTACACTGTTTGGCCCTTGTTTTCTGGGCGTCATTACTCAAGAAATAAACAGAAACAAACGATCATTCCTTAACTGGAGGGGCAATAAATTTAAACACTCTCTACTTTGCGGAATAAAATAAAAATCAGGTCGCATCACGCTTCCTATTGATAACTGAATAAAAATGCATAGTTTTCTGAAATAATGTTTCAAAATAACGATACATTTCACTAAAACATGTTTTTGTATCATAAAAAAATTTATTGATCACTGAGTTGCGTAAGTTAAAAGGAACGTCATAGGCCACACCCACCCAAAACTTCAATCTCTTTTTTCCAATTGATGCTGTCATTCAAAGCAACACTGAATTAAATTGAATTCTGATTTTGACCATTTCCCGAGAAACTGAAAACAACGTTTTGTAAATATGGAGTTCCATATAAACCCAGATAACACGAAGATGGTTGAACTTTGTCACAGAAAGAGTTCATTCAGTCTATTTGGAAATTGGAAAGTTGTTCTCGCGAGTTTCGTTTGTGGGTTATTATGACCGGCCATTGTTTACGTTTGATTTTGGTAAAACGATTAATGAAAACGATCATCTATTGCATATAAACCAATTCGACATGGAATAAAAAGCATGATAAGGATTTCATTGTTTATTAAATTTTATTTTGAAAGTCTTTTTAATACAATGAGATAAATATTAATTCCTTTTCATGTTGAAACAATATGAGCGTGTAGGAGTTCTTTTCCATCCACCCTGTGCAACGCAGTCTTTAAGAATTTAGCCAAACCAATTTGCCTGATAATGCATGAACAGAAAAAAGGTTTAATTATAAAAGGTTGGCTAGAAGTAACTAGGCATTTGGCAATGATGAAGCCGTTATAAACGCGATTGATGACTTCATCGATGAACACCCTGATATCTACCGTGATTCCAAATTCGATAACGAGCCAGAAGACGGACATGACGATGACCTCGTCACCCCTATCACCAATGACGAAATCAACAACGTCATAAAAAAATGCAAAAATTTCTCCTCGCCCGGCGAAGACGAAGTGAGCTACAAAATTCTAAAACAAAGCCCAAATTCCCTAATCGAAAAACTAAACAAACTGTTCAACGCATGCCTCACCCATGGCTACTTTCCCAAACGTTGGAAAAAAGCCATTGGGGTCATGATACCAAAACCTGACAAGGACCCTTCCGATCTAGCCAGCTACCGCCCAATCAGGCTCATCAGCTGCATTGATAAGGCATTCGAACGAATCCTTACCAAACGGTTCAGAGGGCACCTTGAAGACAACGATTTTTTCAAAAAGTTGCAAAGAGCCTATAGAAACCGTAAAGAAGGCGTCGAGCATGTCTCCCGACTAGTCACTCAAATGAAAACCGCGATCAACAATCAGCAAATAGGCGCGGCAGTCCTGTTAGACGTTGAAAAAGCATTTGACTCAGTTTGGCACAATGGAATGCGCTACAAACTATCCAAAATGAAACTCCCCATGAAATTACTCAGGTTACTATCCTCTTTCCTATATGATCGCGAAATTAAAGTCAGAGTAAACAATGATATATCCGACAGTGTCCCCCTTGAAGGTGGCATCCCCCAAGGATCCGTCCTCAGCCCCCTCCTTTACATCTTCTATGTAAACGATCTCAAATTCTCCGAAGATCGTGTTCAAGTCTCCCAATTCGCAGATGATAAGAGTCTCTGGGAGTCTAACAATACGGCCAATCTACTCCAAAAACCCATGAAACGTGCTCTCGATGACCTAGAACAATGGTGTGCCAAATGGAGAATAAAGCTAAACGCCAATAAAACCCAACGAATCACCTTTACTAGCAAGATAAGCAAACGTGACTTTGACCTAAAACTAATGGATAACACCCTCCCAGAGTGCAAAGAGGCGAAATTCCTCGGCATCACCGTTGATCAGAAACTGTCCTTTAATAAACACACCGACGATATGACGAAAAAAGCAACCAAACGCATTAACTTATTGAAAATGCTAAAGAGAACTTCCTGGGGAGCCAACCAGTCCACTCTACTCAAACTATACAAAGCCTTTGTGCGCCCAGTACTCGAATACGGGGCAATCATCCTAACCGACCTCAATCAAACCAATATAGGTAAACTCCAGAAGGTCCAAAATCACGCGCTTGGAGTCGCCCTCCGCGCCCCATGGGACACACCCATCAAAACACTCCACGACAGAGCCGACATCCCTACCATAAAAGACCGCCATGCCTCTCTAGCCGCGAAGAACCACGATCGGCTAGCCGATAGCCAGCTAATATCCGAATTACAGGCAATTTGCTATGGTAGACAAAAACCCAAAAACGTCAAAAGCTAAAAACCACTAAAATAGGAAATAATAATCAGGATTTAAATCAGCCAGCACGTAAACACAACATGGGGAAAGACAGGGAGACCAAGCTATTGTCAGCAACACTACTGCGACCCTACAGTACGATATGTCCTTTTTAAGGCATGCTACAATAGGCTGAACCGAACTACTCTGCCCCCACACACAACATAAACTCAGCAATCACGCAATCAATATGGAGAAAGCCTGGGGAGGCTAAGCTATTGTCAGCAACACTACTGCGACCCTACAGTACGATATGTCCTTTTTAAGGCATGCTACAATAGCTGAACCAAACCACTTTGCCTCCACCTACACTTACAATGGGGAAAGATAGGGAGGCAAAGCTATCGTCAGCATCACTACTGCGACCCTACAGTACGACATGTTCTTTTTAAGGCATGCTACAATACGCTGAACCGAACTACTCTACCCCCACACACAACATAAACTCAACAATCACGCAATCAAAACGGAGAAAGTCTGGGGAGGCCAAACTATTGTTAGCAACACTACTGCCACCCTACAGTACGATATGTCCTTTTTAAGGCATGCTATAATAGCTGAACCAAACCACTCTGCCTCCACCTACAGTTACAATGGGGAAAGATAGGGAGGCCAAGCTATTGTCAGCAACACTACTGCAACCCTACAGTACGATATGTCCTTTTAAGACATGTTACAATACGCAGAACCGAACCACTCTGACCCCTCACACAACATAAACTCAGCAATCACGCAATCATAACAGAGAAAGCCTGGGGAGGCCAAGTTATTGTCAACAACACTACTGCGACCCTACAGTGCGATATGTCCTTCTTATGGCATGCTACAATAGCTGAACCAATCCACTCGGGAATCCACTAACACTGACAAGGAACACCAACTCAACAGTCACGCTCATCATAACCAGAGCACGTACAAGCATTATACTCATGCACACAAACACCGACACATTTCTTTCATCCTTTAAATACTATAATATAATATTACAATTATCTTTCTATATCTTTTGTTTATATCTTACACATTCTAATGAAAACTAATTCTGCCTTCTTCTTTTAAGCAGGTACACAGAAGATGCTTTTGACCAGCACCCCAATAACCGCTATGGACAGTCTAACCGTTACGAGAACAGTAACCCCCATGGTTCCTGAACATCCTCCACTCCATCCCTAAAAGTGGTCGACTACTTTAAGGAAGGCGAGCGTTGGTTCTGCGTCCCGCCTCTGCCCCTTTTTGCAAGAGCATTGCGCATCTTTTGTCCCAACCCAATAGGACCACAATGCAGGCCTGCCATCGAACCAGGGAAGTTCGGGTCTTCTTTCTGGTGGTCTCCGAAAGGGGTCATTGTTGTTTCTTTCAAAGACGTCCTACCAAACAGAGACAGTCTGAGGCAGATTATACATGCCAGTGATGGCCATCATCCAATATCATCTCCGAAGTGGCAGACTATACTTGCCTGAAAATCCAGATCGACTGCACCATCGGGGAGAGGTAGTACCTTTGTGAGAGGACCCAACCTTCCACACTGGTCCTCACCCGATGGTTCAACCGACATCAGCTAAAGAGACCATCACGCCGCAACCGGTGACACCTGCCGAGTACCTGAACCTGTTCGTCCTTCAACACGCCTAGACATGCGAAAATTGATCATCTACAGTCAATGAGGGTCGAAAGGGGCTTGTTCCCTATACCGTCCCTGCGCGCCTTCGGCGCGTGAAACCATTCCTTACTAGGCATTTTCACAAAGTTGACTGAATGCTACTTGTCAAATTAAAAAGGTTGACTCGGGAAGACATGGAGACAAATCTTGCAGATTACTGTAAAAATTCATTCACCCAAAGAGAGAGGTAAAGTGGTGGACACTTGGTGTTGGTAGGTGCGATACTAATCGATACACTTAATGGCGGATTATCTGTGAACTAGTTGCTTCTGACTGCATTACCATAGATAGCCAAGTTTTCTGTTTTTACTTTTAATAAACGAAAACAACAGACAGCTCGGAGAGCTGTCTGTTGTTTTCGTTTATAAAAAAAGTAACAAAACGAAATTTGGCGTTATTTTCTACTGATGCTATAGGTGTTTTCTCAACAATCGCTGTCTTTCTAATTGGACCTTCCTTGCGCGTCTAATAATTTCAAGGGCGATAACTTTATCGAAAGTCGATTTTCACAACGATGCAGGTCAGGGATGAAAATCGGCATCAATGCAACTAGTCCTGTCTCAAAAGCCCAAACACCTTCAGAAGAGGATAGAGAAGGCCTATGAGGAGTTCCAACACTTTTCAGGGCGAAACGACGCCCTGTCTGGGGATCACTCATTGGTCAGGAAGACCAACTGAGAAGCCACCAGTACACCACGAGCGGAGTACGAGCAACAGAAGACCCACATCTACCCACTTATGGGATGCACGTTGCATCCCCAAGTGCAGATTCTTTCGGTGTACTAGGCATTTTCACAAAGTTGACTGAATGCTACTTGACAAATTAAAAAGGCTGACAATGTCGGAAAACGCAGGGTAAAATCTTGAAATCACTGTAAAAATACATTCACTAAAGAGAGAGGTAAAGTGGCGGATATTTGGTGTTGGTAGACGTGATGATACTAATCGATACACTTAATGACGGATTATCTGTGAACCAGTTGCTTCTGATTACATTACCATAAAAAGCCAAGCTTTCTTTTGTTAATTCTAAAAAAACCCGAAAACAAAAGACAACCCCGAGAGCTGTCTGGTGTTTTCATGTATTAAAATTAACTAAAGGAAACTTGGCTTTTTTCTACTGATATCCTAGGTGTTTTCTCAACAATTACTTGCTTAATAATAATAACACTTTGGCCAGCCGCTGATTTGTCGCGGTAGGACCTCCCTTGTGCGCCAAAAAACTTCAAGGGAGAGTACTTCATCGAAAGTCGATTATCATGACGATATAACTCAGGGATGGCCATGATTTACTTCCGCCTTTTCCATAGAGCTTAATTCAAATATTTTTTTCTACAATATTGGTCTTCAGAGTAGAGTTTATTACCCCATTTGCTTTACTCTGATCACAAACGACACTTGCACAAAATGGGTAAAACTTCTTTTATAGCATGATAACCTATTCTGCTATATATATATGCACAAGGGAGATAACTCTGCATACAGATTATGGGAAATCAAGCAATCTGATTGGTTAGTTATAATTTATATAAATGATCTAGATATATGAAACAACAAGAGTACTTGGAATAGGGTCAGAACTAACAAGAATAGACCAGAAATTGCTAAATATCGTAATAATAAGCAAAACTGTTCCAACTAATAGGCTCTTCTACGCTACTGGAGTATACTCCAGAACAAAGGAACATGACTAGGCAGACATAAACTATTACATATATAGATAGAAGCAAAGAATTCTGAAAGAATTCGAAATAGTAAAAGTTGGGTGGATTTTGGTGATTTGGAGAGATTGTCGGGTTGTTTGTGGTAATTAGATTTACTCCTATTCAATCGGACACACCCTCCGAACATACCCCGTCTTATTGCAGAAAAATTGGGTAACATAGCAATCACGTGCCACCATAGAAACCAAGATGGCGGCCTCCAGTACACAAAATGGACGACGGAAACACGTACCACCCTAACAACACGCGCTGCGCATGCGCACTCACACCACGTGTCACTATGGAGATGACGTCACAAGATGGCCGCTCACGCGGGTTACCATGACAACACAACATGGCGCCACTAGGTCACGTGACATGACGTCACTTCCGAGGTCCCCCACCGAGGTCCCCCAACCTTTACCTGCAGGGGAACATGACATACTACTCCTATGAAATAAATTTTATCTTTATACACCAACCGTGGTGAACACGCCAGCAATGGGATTTCAGTAGTCAAAATTTTGTACACCAAGCTACTAGGGGTATATTCTATATATACAATACTGTAACAAAAAAGGTCAGAGAATATTGAGTGGATCGCCACTGGGTGAGGATCCAATCGAAATTCCCTGACCGCTTTCTTCCCCACGGCACTGTACAGTACGGACGCCGTGGACTAGTCCCTTTCCACGCGTGGGCAATATTTCCACAGAAGCAATAATATTAGTTTCTAAATACTACCTACAGGAATAAATAGAGAGTAATCGCTTGACTGGACTGGTTACGTGAAATAATTCATGAGAGGTGAGGGACGTTGTACAAACACGAGTGCGCGAATGCGCACGGGTGTTTTACAATATAGTCCCTCGCCTCGAATGAATTACTTCACGCAACCAGTCCAGTCAAGCGATTACCCTGTTTATTACTTTTCATTATTAACGATAATTATATTATTTAATCCTTTACCTAACGTAACGGCCAAAACCGGCCAGTGCTATTCTAAAAAATCGCCAACTAATTTTCGTTATTTTTTTCATTTTCTGTCTCTAAAATATAGCTCGTTCCAATGAGGGGTCATAACCTATGTTTTTGAGACAAAAAATGAAAATAATAGTTATTTCAAGAATTGTTTTGCAAGTGTCGTCTGCTTTTCATGTTAGGTAAAGGGTTAAAAAAACAAAAAACAATGAAGTCCCCATTACACTCACGGCAAAGCGTCTTCGTTTGCGCGCACGGATACATGGCACAATTGTTGATTGCACAATTCACTTGTGAAGTTATCGTTTATAATCAAACCCGGGAATCCTAGTAAATCACACTTTGGAAAGTAATAATCATGAAAAATTTAATTAATGAATTAAAATTTATTAATTCAAATTTTGCTGCTGATGATTTTTACTGCCTGGTAAACGCATGCGTGGACATCACTACCCAGACGTGGATTACGACAAGTCCACGGCGACTGAACTTTATATTACATGTCGAAAAAGACGTACAAGAACATTGAATCGGCTATGCTTTCGTCTGTTGTTTTTGTTCAAGCGGTCTTAATTTCGCATTGGTGTAATTTGGTCTCGATCAACGCGCGATCTGATCACAAAAACACCCTGGCTTTTCTGGTCACAGTACTGTAACTAGAGCTAATGTCCTTATGTGTCTGTTCATCAGGTTTCCAGCCTTTCTGATGAAGACGAATGAAAAGTTTCAGCGCGCCGAAGGCGCACAGGGACGATGTGGGATTTGAAATCCCTTGCGACCTGAATAACTTTATTTCATTTCTGAATCCACGAGAGTCGGAAGCGAGTGCCAATAATCTCATTTGGTTTGAGTGGTTTGGATGTGCACTCTGGCAGTAGGGTACTGGGATCAGATCCCATAGAACCTCGAACTGGAAGGTACTAGGAATTTTGTATTGTACCAACTACTTTTGTAATACAACAACTTTTTCAATAAAATTTATTACAAAAGTGGTTAACGCGTACCAACCATTTTTGTAATAAAACCACTTTTGTAATAAACTAACCATTATTGTAATAAACTAATTTCGGTGATAAATCACGGACGTCCATTTTATAGTCGGACAATGGGGTGGAGTGAGGGGCTAGTTTATCTAAACATGTTTGTGTGTCGTTCAATAGAATAACGTGTCCATTCACCTTTTGAAACTTGGTAGTGACTGAAGAAAGTACGCAACCACTTTTACAATAAACTTTATTACAAAAGTGGTTATCGCGTACCAACCACTTTTGTAATAAAACCTCTTTTGTACTAAACGAACAGTTATTGTAATAAACTCACTTTGGTGATAAATCACGGACGTCCATTTTATAGTTGGACATTGGGGTGGGTTAGGGACAAGTTTACCTAAACATGTTTGTGTGTCGTTCAATGGAATAACGTGCCCATTCCATTCACCTGTTGAAACTTGGAAGTGACTGAAGAAAGTAAGTAACCACTTTTGCAATAAACTTTATTACAAAAGTGGTTACCACGTACCAACCACTTTTGTACTAAACTAACCATTATTGTAACACCTATTTTTGTGATGAATCTCGGACGTTCATTTTATAGTTGGACATTGGGGTGGGTTGAGAGCTAGTTTACCTAAACATGTTTGTGTGACGTTCAGTGGAATAAAGTGTTCATTCACCGGTTGAAACGTGGCAGCGTCTGGAGAATGTACGCAACGACTTTTGCAATAAACTTTATTACAAAAGTGGTTATCGCGTACCAACCACTTTTGAAATAAAACCACTTTTGTAATAAACTAACCATTATTGCAAAACACCTATTTTTGTGATGAATCACGGACGTCCATTTTATAGCCGGACGGTGTGTTTGTTTGGAGAGGGGGTAGCACAAAGTAGCGTCAAAGCTATTCCCAAATTCGGTGGGCGCTAAAATCTTACTGCACACGGATGGATGGGGAAAGCTGGGTTTGACGTCTATCGTTTTTGGCAGTTTGTCTTAAACCCCGTAGTTCCTATTGAGCTTGTTGTCCCTTTTATAGGTCGGGTTGAATTCTTCCGCACACTGTTAACCCCAAATGAGGCGGACATCCCCTATTTTTTTCTATTTTTTATTTTTTTACTTTTCAAGGTGTCATGTAGTTACTAGGTGACGGAATCTCTTGGTATATGACTGGGGGTATCATTATAGGTCGTATCACCACAAACAACCTGACTGTGTACATCGAATCACTCCGAACAGCCCGACAATGTCTATAAACTATCAATGGATGGATTTGTTTTCTGAAAATATCGCGTCTTTCTAGCATGATGGACGGCGGCGGCAAAGGGGGCCAAGGACGAGAGGCCCCATGGGACCAGGGGAGCGGGGCGAGGGGTCCAGGGGGTCGATGGCTCTCCTCCCCCCACATTCCCTCTCTGTTTATTTTTTACAAAAAATAACAATATATCACATTTTAAATTTCTTTTATTGAACAACTATGGTACATAAATGGTCATATATTCATACACTACTTTTCTACATTTACAACAGTCTTTACACAAACACAAATGATGACAGGGTCGCGAAACGACATTGGCTTTTTTTCTGGTTCAAATTCTGTCGGAATCCTCGTTTTCCACCCTTAGGCGACCGCCACATTTTTAAAACGTGGGTCTTTGGTGCCCCATTTGTCATATGAAACAAGGAAGGCTATGAAAACGAGCTCAATGAGTGAATCTTCATACGTCACATACCCTCATTTAAAAAATATCTACCCTGCTGTAGTCGCAATATAAAAAAATATTAAGAATACTAGACCCACTGAAGGGGGGGGGGGGGGGCGGTGGCGTTGGCAAAACCGGTTCTCGTGAGATCACCGAAGTTAAGCAACGTCGAGCTCGGTTGGTTTGTGGATGGGTGACCATTTACATACTCCCGCGCTGTGTCCTTGGGCAAGACATCTCATCCTGATTACCCATGTGGGGGCACGATGACGCCGTGTGCTGAGATGTTCTGCACGCCGAGGTGCACATGTCTTCAACCAATTCCTGTCTGTGCTGTGTAGTGCGCAGTACTGCTATGTGGTGCATAGTATGGTCTGGGGTTATGACGTTGGAGAGCTGGCAAGTGATCGTCGTTGCTCGGTGGTTTTCTCCGGGTACTCCGGCTTCCTCCACCAATAAACCTGTCACCAACGCGATATGACCGTGGCTGTTGAAGTGTCGTAAAACACCAATAAATAAATAAATAAATAAATAAATAAATAAATAAATAAATAAATAGACCCACCGAATACCCTTTTTCGTCGTATGGAACAATGAATGCTGTGAAAATGAGCACATTGCGCGCAAAATCATATGTCTCAAAATGAAGATTATGAAAACGAGTCCAATACGTGCAAAATCATACGTATCATAGCCTCATTTCGATATTTTTGGATCCGCCGAGTCACTAACTAGGACTCATTAAATGGATTCTAAGGGAAAATCATTTTACATACAGGCACTTTCTGCTTTCAATGGAGATAACTCTTGTTATTGTTTTAAACAATAAACAGAGATGGAAAATGGAAGGAGAGGAGCCTCCGTCGCTTCTAGCGCCGCTAGGCCCCCGGTCTCTGTTACCCGACCGCCTCTGCCCCTTGCCGCCCCTACCCCAAGAGCCTCTGGTTCCCTTTCGCCTCTGTCTCCTCTGTCGCCTCACCCCCAGAGCTCCTGGTCCCCTTTCCCCCTGCCGCCGCTGTCCATCGTGTCTGGAAGACGCAATATTTTCAGAAAAATGTCCATCCATGGATAGTTTTTTAGACATTGTCAAGCTGTTTTGGGTAATTCTGTATCTAATATCGGTTGTTTGGGGTAATTCCATGTTTTCCCAAAACCCACTCCGTACAAACATTGGATCTGGAACATGTCCACGTCCCAGCTACAACATTAACATGGTTACCAGAGTAAAATCCACTAAAATACACGAAAGTCGGGTTCATTTGTGTAATTCTATACTATTGGAACATACTCCCCTCGAATCAAACATACCCCCGATCTTATACCAAGAAGTAAGGTTTCATCACCAGGCAACCACGTGACACTTGAGAAACCAAGATGGCGCCCCTATACACAAAATGGACGACCAAAACACGTGTCCCCATATACACCCAAGCTGCACACGCGCATTCGAACCTCGTATCGCTATGGCAATAACGTCACAACATAACCACGCACATTGGTTACATGTCAAAACATGGGCGCCCGCAGCCACGTGGCATGACGTCACTTCCAAGATCCAGCTGAATTGCAAGAGGGCGCCTTTGGCTGGTCTACTGCTGTACTAAACGGCTGCTCTTAGGGGGTGTGATAGCAGGTCTGACTCTGCAACCGTGAAAAGGGGCTCACATCATATCACTTTTGATACCTGAATCTAAACATTCGCGTTTTGTTTTTTTTTTTGAATGAACATAACAAATATAACAAATATCGAGTATTCAGTAGTAAACTCAACTGCACGTTTCTGGTCCTGTCTATCCGCGTGCACAAGACAAGTAAAACATGCCCCTTTGCTTTTTGGTACACGAAAGAATGGCGCAACTTGGACGCTGGTGATAAACTGGATTCACCTTTGATCCCTTTGCATCCATGAAAAGGATTCATCACTGGCCCGATTGCTCGCTCTGAAACGGAGTAATAAATTACGTGCAGTCGCACACGTAATCTAATCTTATCAGACATCTGAGTCTGAACTTTCATGAACCTAATTTGGCAATATAACAATTGACTACGGGTCGATTGGTATATTGCCATACCGGAAGGATGAGTGTTTCAGTTGGCAATATAACAGTTGGCAAATGTATAGTAGTCAAAAGAAATTTATTTACTCTGATCTAGTCCTTCCACATAACACGAAACCAGTTACGCATGCCCCTGATCTTATGCCGCATGGACGGACTGCGCAACGGCTAACTTATCCGTAGCAATAATCGTGTCTGAACTTTCATCGTTCTTGAAAAGAAATAACCTATGCTTAATGCAGAATAGTAACAGTGACCACTCATGGTCAATCTGACGCGACCCCCCCCCCCTCCTCCCCCCCCCCCCATGTGCTACCAACCAATTGAAAATCTTGCTTTATGTGGGACATTGACCTCCGAATGCAAATAGGATCAGCGCATCAAAACCCGTGACCAGATATAAAAAGATGTTTATTCCATTTTAGATTAATATTATTAACGCTTTCATTACCGCATTTGGAAACACAAAGCTCCTTATGTGCCAACCCTGCTGACATGGAATGTTTAGTCGAGCAAGCCAGTCAGCTGTACACTGAAGTTTTGTCCAACTAATGTAAATGTCATGTCTTTTTCGAGTGACCTATTAAACAGATTTTGATAACTTGTGTAACTTGTTTTTCCTTTTTATTTTTTTTTTTTCGTAATAGGAATTACCCCGCCAGACATATGCTATGGTAGACATGCCCCTTCTGACCCAACAATACAGCAGTCTATTTTACCATGTATCGTGAGCTGCGCGCTTCTCAATTACCCACATAATCCACTCGATAAGCATTGTTACAACCGGTAATGTAATACAACCTATTATGCAATAAATTTATTGCATTATCGGTTACGTTGGATGGCAAACCTAACCTATTATGCAATAAATTTATTATATTACTGGTTGCTTTGGATGGCAAACCTAACCAAAAATGCAATAAACTTAATACATCGGCGGTTGTCTTGCATGGAAAACTTAACTGCAAATCCAATAAATTTATTACATACTGGTTGAGTAAGATGGCAAACCTAACCTATTATGCAATGAATTTATTACATTATCGGTTGCGTTGGATGGCAAACCCAACCTATTATGCAGTAAATTTATTGCATTGTCGGTTGCGTTGGATGGCAAACCTAACCTATTATGCAATAAATTTATTACATTATCGATTGTGTGAGATGGCAAACCTAACCTATTATGCAATGAATTTATTACATTATCGGTTGCGTTGGATGGCAAACCTAACCTATTATGCAATAAATTTATTACATCATCGGTTACGCTGAATGACAAACCTAACCTATTATACAATAAAGTTTATTGCATTATCGGTTGCTTTGGATGACAAACCTAACCAATGATGCAGTAAATTTATTATATTATCGGTTGCTTTGGATGACAAACCTAACCTATTATGCAGCAAATTTATTACGTTGTCGGTTTCTTTGGATGACAAACCTAACCTATTGTGCAATAAATTTATTACATCATCGGTTACGTTGAATGACAAGCCTAACCTATTATACAATAAAGTTTATTGCAAAAGTGGTTGCTTACTTTCTTTAGTCACTTCCAAGTTTCAACAGGTTAATGGACACGTTATTCAATTGAACGACACACAAACATGTTTAAGTAAACTGGTCCCTCACCCCACCCCAATGTCCGACTATAAAATGGACGTCCGTGGTTTATCACCGAAATGAGTTTATTACAATAATGGTTAGTTTATTACAAAAGTGATTTTATTACAAAAGTGGTTGGTACGCGATAACCACTTTTGTAATAAAGTTTATTGCAAAAGTGGTTGCGTACTTTCTTCTGTCACTATCACGTTTAACTGGTGAATGGACACGTTATTCCATCGAACGACACACAAACATGTTTAGGTAAACTAGTCCCTCACCCCACACCAATGTCCGACTATAAAATGGACGTCCGTGGTTTATCACCGAAATGAGTTTATTACAATAATGGTTAGTTTATTACAAAAGTGGTTTTATTACGAAAGCGATTGGTACGCGTTAACCTCTTTTGTAATAACGTTTATTGCAAAAGTGGTTGCGTACTTTGTTCAGTCACTACGACGTTTCAACAGGTGAATAGAAACGTTATTCTATTGAACGGCACACACACACATGTTTAGGTAAACTAGGTCTCACCCCACCGCAATGTCCAACTATAAAATGGACGTCCTTGATTTATCACAGAAATGAGTTTATTACAATAATGGTTAGTTCACTACAATAGTGGTTTTATTACAAAAGTGGTCGGTACGCGATAATCACTACTGTAATGAAAGTTTATCACAAAAGTTGTTGTACCACAATGCTTTTGATAAAATCTATCTTTTCTCTATACATTTGTGTAATGTTGTCAGTTTGTTTGTCTGTTCTCTAAAGAATCGAAACCGACTGGGCCGATCGGGACGAAATTTGGCATGGATGTGTAGTTTGGGCCAACGAAAGTTTTTGGTAATTCGGACGTGGGGTAAATTGAGGTGGGGGTTCTTCTTCGCGCTTGCACTGTAACGATCTCGGAAAGTACTGGATCGATCAAGACGAAACCTGGGATTTAGCACTGTCGGCTACAGGGTGAAGCCAATCTTTACGCATACGCAGTTACGATCTTGAAAACTACTGCCCGGACAAAGTCGGGCACCCCATCTAGTCTATTATAATTATATTCAAGTTCGTTTGTCTGTGTGTGTGTCCGTTCCCTAAAGACTTGAATACGACTGGGCCGAGAGGGACGAAACTTGGAATTGCGTTTCCTTTATTGGAACTGGGCCCATCTTCGCGTATGCGAAGTAACGATCTCGGAAACTACTAGTCTAATCGGGACGAAACTTTGGGTTTGTATGTAAGATCCATCGGGTAGTGATTTGCCACCGTCGAGTGTGTGATGGGGCCGTCTTCGCGCATGCGCAGTGACGTTCTCGGAAGCTACTGGGCTCTCGGGGAGAAACCTGGGATTTTCATTAAGGTCCGTCAGGTGATGATTTGCCACTATCGGCTCTGGGGTGGGATTCCATCTTTGCTCATGCGCAGTGATGATCTCGGAAACAACCAGCCCGGATGAAGTCCCCCCCCCCCCTCCAATCTAGCCTAAATATATATTTGTGTAATCTTGTTTGATTGTCGCTTCTCTATAGACTCGAAAACGGATGGTCCGATTGGGAAGAAATTTTGGCATCGGTGTGTAGTTTTGCCCCAGGAAGGTTTTGAACCTTTCAGACATGGGGTAGGTAATGGTCCGTTTTCGCGCATGCATAGTAACGCTCTCCAAAACTACTGGACTGACAGACAGACAGACAGACAGACAGACAGACAGACAGACAGACAGACAGACAGACAGACAGACAGACATATGTGCAGACAAACAAGATTACTCTAGTATATACACAGACTAGCTGGGCCGGATTAGTCCGAGAATGAGTTAAATAGGCAGCTGAGCCGAGCACGAGCAATTTGAGTTGCCCAGAAGACTACTGGATGGAACTTACAAACAGATCCCAGGTTTTGAGTCCATCTGCCCAGTAGCTTCCACCGCGCATGCGCGAAGATGGGCGAAAACCAATACCTGATAATGGCAGATGACTATCCGATAGGCTATGCATAACAACCCAAGTTCTGTCCCGGTCGGCCGAGTAGTCTCCAAGATGGTCACTACGCAAGCGCAAAGACGGTGTCACACTCCATGCTCGCCTTGTCCCTTCGGAACCTAAACTCCACACTCATGCCAAGTTTCGTCCCGATTGGCATAGCCGTTTTCGAGTCTTTTTGAGAACAGACAAACACAGACAAGATTACTCAAATATATGTATAAATACTAGATGGTGGTGTTCGACTTCGTCTGAGCTATTGTCTCTGAGCATGCGCAAAGATTGATTCCCACCCCTTATCCGACGGCGGCAAGTTACTACCCAATGGACTGTACATACAAATCCCAGGTTTCGTCCCGATCGGCCCTGTACTTTCAGAAATCGCCACTGCGCATGCGAGAAGACGGGCCCCGTCCCATAGTCGACGGTGAAGAATGACTACCCGATGGACCCTACAAAAAATCCCAAGTTTCGTCACGATCAGCACAGTAGTTTTCGAGCTCGTCACTGCACATGCACGCAAACAGACCCTACCTCATACCCGACGTTGGAAAATGAATATCCGATGGACCCTACATAAAAATCTCAAGTTTCGTCTCCATTGGCCCAGTAGTTTCCGAGATTTGTACTGCGCATGTGAGAAGACGGGCCCCCGTCCCACGGCCAAATAGCCTATGTCCTTCCCGCGCCAAAGCTACACATCCATGCTAAGTTTTGCCTCGATCAGCCGAGCCGTTTTCGAGTCCATATAGAACAACGGACAGGCAGGCAGGCAAACACACGAAATTACTCGGTATCCCCCAGAATTAGTTGTTTACAATGAATTATACCATGTAATGGAGATGAAATCAGTGAGAATCAATCTCTTTTTCAAATTTCCTGCTTAAGGTACAGAAACAGAATTCGGCACTTCTGTTATGCATTTTTTAGGATACAAGACTCTGGCGCAGATGGGGATCGAACCACTGCCTTGATGAGAGTACAGAATTCGGCACTTCTGTTATTGTCGAAGCATGCCTTTTTGGGGCTTGTCGGTAGTCGAGTGGTCTATGGCGCTGGTCCAGTTTCGCTAAGCGATTGGTGCCGCAGAAATGTACTCTCATCAAGACAGTGGTTCGATCCCCATTGGCGTTAGAGTCTTTCATCCTAAAAAATGCATAACAGAAGTGCCGAATTCTGTATTCTGTACCTTGAGCAGGAAATTTGAAAAAGAGATTGATTCTCACTGATTTCATCTGCATTACATGGTATAATTTATTGTAAACAACTAATTCTGGGGGCTACCGAGTAATTTCGTGTGGACTCTGCCAGTTCCACGGGCGCTCGACCTGCTAGCATGCCTTTTTGGACTTGTCGGTAGTCGAGTGGTCTATGGCGCTCGAGTGGTCTATGGCGCTGGTCCAGTTTCGCTAGGCGATTGGTGCCGCAGAAATGTACTCTCATCAAGGCAGTGGTTCCATCCCCATCGGCGTCAGAGTCTTTCATCCTCTATCCCTGTATGTATTTCGTCCAGGCTATTGTTACTGCGCATGCACAAACATTGGCTCCCATCCCATAGCCGAAGGTGGCAAATCACAACCCGATGGACCACGCATACAGTTCCCAGTTTTCGTCTCGATCGGCTCAGTGGTTTCCAAAATGGTCACTCTGCATGCGCAAAGACGGCCTCATCCCATACTCGACAATAGCAAATCACTACCCGGTGAACCCTACATACAAATCCCAAGTTGTGTCCAGATCGGACAAGTAGTTTCCGATATCGTTACTGCGCACGCACAAAAACTGACGCCATCACAATCTCTGTGTAGCCTATGCCTTTCCCGGGCTTAACCTACACACCCGTGCCAAGTTTCGTCTCTATTGGCCCAGTCGTTTTCGAGTCTATAGAGAACAAACAGACAGGATTACTCAAATATATATATCTTAAGTGGAGTGCCCGACTTCGTCCGGGTTATTGATACTAAGACTGGATCCCACCCATAGTTGGAAAATGACAACCTGATGGACCCTACATACAAATTCCAAGTATCGTTCCATTCGGCCCAGTAATTAACACGACCGTTACAGCGCATGCGCGAAGACGGATCCCGCCCATAACCGATAGTGGCAAATCACTACCCGATGGGCCCTACATACATATCCCAAGTTTTGTTCCTAGTAGTTTCCGCGATCGTTACTGCTCAAGCGCGAAGACGGGCCCCCACTCCATGTTCAAATAGCCTATGTCCTTTTCGGGCCCAAGCTACGCAACCATGACAAAATTTTGTCCCGGTCGTCACAGCCATCTTCGAGTCTATGGAGAATAAACAGACAGACAAAGGGACAAGATTGCTCAAATATATATATTGACTAGATGGGGGTGCTCGACTTTGTCCGGGTTTTTTATCTTGGTGCGTGCGCAAAGATTCGCTCCCAGGCCATAGCCGACGGTGGCAAATTACAACCGGATGTACCATACATACAAAATCACAGGCTTCTTCCCGATCGGCCTAGAAGTTTCCCCATGTCGTTTCTGCGCATGCGCCAAGATGGCCCTCAGCCCAAACCCGACGGTGACAAATGACTACCCAGTGAACCCCACATACAAATTCCAAGTTTCGTCCCGGTCGAAACAGTAGTTTCCGCATGCGCCACTACGCATGCTTCGAGTCGGGCCCCATCCCATACCTGCAAATCCCTACACTATGGATGATAAAATTATATCCCAGGTTTCGTCCGAATCGGTCGAGTAGTTTCCGATATCGTCACTGCGCATACACGAAGTCGGGCCCCCAAGCCATGCCCGGAAGCCCCAATCCTTTCCGGGCGCAATCTACACACCCAGGCCGAATTTCGACCCGATCAGCCTAGTCGTTTTCGAGTCTATGAAGGACAAACCAACAAACAAAGAAACAAACAAGATTACTCAAATATATGAAGAGAGGATAGATTTTATCAAAAGTGAGCATTTTACCAAAAGTGGTGATGTTCGTTTTATCAAAAGTGGCCGTTTCTTTTTACATTAAAGGTGGTCCATTTTATATCAAAAGTGCCTTGCTACATCAAAAGTGGTAAATATATCAAAAGTGGGCGCAACACATGTTTAGGTAAACTAGTCCCCCACCCCATCCCCAATGTCCGACTATAAAATGGACAACCGTGATTTATCACCGAAATGAGTTTATATGCACGTCCGTGATTTATCACCGAAATGAGTTTATTACACGAATCAGGGTTAGTTTATTACAAAAGTCGTTTTATTACAAAAGTCGTTGGTACGCGATAACCCACTTTTGTAATAAAGTTTATTACAAAAGTGGTTGTATTACAAAAGTGGTTAGTACAGTGCATAACTACAAGAATTCTGCTTTCTGGCATATATCGTCAAGAAAATCTACTTTCGATAAGCTGTTGTTTTCGTTTATTAAAGAAACAAAAGAAAGCTTGGCTGTTTATGGCTAGTTAATCAGATTATTATTTATTGGTGTTTAAGGTCACATATTTCTGCACAACGGCTAATCATGACCATGAAAGTTTTACGGGTGGAGGAAGCCGGAGTACCCTGAGAGAACCACCGAGCAGCTTTCAGTTACCCAACATACTAACTCCACACAAGCAAGGTTAGCAATGGTTGAAGACATGGGCACCATCGACGTGCAGTACGCCTTAGTGCACAGCGTCACCGTGCCCCCACATGGGCAATGGGGGTGAAGTGTCTTGCCCAAGGACACAACGCGGTTGCCGCAGGTGGGATTCGAACCGAGGACCCCTCGGCTTGCAGCCTGCACCTCTACCTACTGAACCACCACGCCCCCAGTTAATCAGATAATCCGCCATTAAAAATATTTATCAGTTTCACACTTACCAACACAAAGTGTTCATTTGGCCCCTTTGTTTGGCCAATGTATTTTTACAGTAATTTGGAAATTTTTATTCTTTCTGGAAAAAACAAATTAGCCAATCTCACCTCCTAGACTTTTATATTACTGGACATAACAGCATATGTAGTATATGTCATGAAGCGAACACTGTTGATATAAGCAATAGAAAAAAGTTACAGAACATCAACAGATGGTGAAAGTGCCGTTTTCTTATTTTCAATTGGGTTTCAAACGAGAATACCAGTCAAATGCTCAAACTGATTGTGGGAAGATGTAAAAAGCCAGCTTTTTTATTGTAATACTACTTTACAGGAAAATGCCCGATGTTTGTGAAATGATGCGCACATCGATGACGTAACTTCGCTAAAATTTCTAAAGTGTTTCTATATGAAATTTCGGTATCCTTAGTGTAAAATTTACTGACAGCTTTAGGAAATTAAAGAGAACTAACTTGACTGTGAATCTCTGCGAAAACTGTCAGGCAGGCAGGTTAAATAATGTCGGAGAGGCCGACAGGTGAGTAAACAGAAATACATGAAAGAAGATGCACTGCACAGAGATCAGTAACTGTCAAGTCATTAAACTCACTAACCAGTAGTAAGGGGGCGCGGTGGCTCAGTAGGTAGAGATGCATGCTGCAAGTCGAGAGGTCCTCGGTTCGAATCCCACCTGCGGCAACCGCGTTGTGTCCTTGGGCAAGACACTTCACCCCCATTGCCCATGTGGAGGCACGGTGACGTCGTGTACTCAGGCGTACTGCACGTCGATGGTGCACTTGTCCGTTCAACCAATGCTAACCCTGCTTGTGTGGAGTTAGTATGTTGGGAAGCTGACAGTTGCTCGCCGTTGCTCGGTGGTTCTCTCCGGGTACTCCGGCTTCCTCCACCCGTAAAACTGTCATGGTCATGATTAGCCATTGTGCAAAAATATGTGACCTTAAACCCCAATAAATAAATAAATAACCAGTAGTAAGCTAAACTTGATCTCCATATTCGAATCCTATTAATTGAAGGTATGTGTACAGTACAGCCGCCGTGGACTGGTCAGTTTCCACGGATGGGCAATATTTCGACGGACGCAATAATATTAGATACCAAACTCTAATTCTGGGAATAATCATCAAAAATTTAATTAACGAAGCACGGCGGGTTATTCCTGTTCACCAAGCCCACTAGTTTTAGTTAACACCTGGGCGAAGGTTATAGTCCGTATCAAAACAGAGAGCTTATGTTTCATCTCCGGACTTAATTAATGGGTTGAAATATCAAAACAGAGAACTTCGAACTCGTAAGACCGATTTTTCGGTCCAAGGCATAATTGCGTCTCATTTTTGTGTTATTATAAGAGGTCTTTCCACGAGGCATTGGTGATAAAATCATAACTACAGTCTGCAGCCAGACGGCTGCAGATTGCAGTTATTATTTTATCCTCCCTGTATATTGATATTGTAACAGACCCATCTCACCGTGATAAATAATTATGAGATCATGAAATAATGTGTATTTATAAATATGATAAATAATTAATAATAATTTTTGTCATTTTCCTACTCACCCAGCTCTCTGAATTTGCAGTTAAATTCCAAACCAAACACACCACTATTCTGAAGAAAACTATAGTCGGCATTTCTTTGATCAATACAAGTTTCACACTAGCGGCCGGGTAGAGGGGAAGACCCCAACCCGGTGCTTCATTAATTAATATTTGCTGATGATGATTTTTATTACACGACAAATGCATTTATGGACATCACTGCCCATGCGTGGATTACGATCAGTCCACGGCGACTACACTGCATCACCAACGTGTTATGTAGAGTCAAACACCGCGCAACGAAACCATCACACGCGAAAGGGATGTTTAAGTTGAGTGTCCTCCATGTGAACAGCCCAAGTGACTCTTCAGCATTCAAATTCACGAAATCTGTTGTGCTAACCAATGCAACGCCGCGTCTCCGATTCCAGTGAGATATATATGTTTTTTTGCACATTGTGTTTATACAGAATCTTTGATCACGACGAGGCTCGTTTTTGAGGACATTTTGATACGAGTCGCGCTTGCGGAGTAGCAAAACCTACCCGAAAGCAAGTCGAGTCGTGATAAAAGATTGTATATGAGCACATTGAGCATATAACTTTTCTTTGGTGCAAAATTATCAAACTCAGCCCAAGATTGCCTTTCCCGCCGGACCATGCTATACCAACCCAATTCAATTCTGTTCAGTTCATAATATTACCCAAGGGATAGGTAGATGGATTGGATTGTGAAAACAACTAGAGAATTATATTTTTGAACTGCGCAAAAATCTCTTTAAATGCATGACGTCATTCATTCATCATTTTAGAAGTGTGCCCGATTGGAAGAAGTATTAGAAGATGCCACACCCCAACACCCCCTCCCTTTCCATAATTGCGCCCCTGCACCGTGTAAGCACGCCCTAAACACTGAGCCACCGCGAACCCGAGTATTTACAAGGCATTTGAAATTAATAATGTTTGCTCTTACACCAACAGTTAGTCGGGTGACTCACACCTTAACCATAACATCGCATAGTAATGCAATTTTTTTGTTCAAGACGAAAGAATAGGTTGTGTGAAGAATAATTTATAACCATGCTGCTTTGGAAACCTTGAGCATTTTTTTTATATCTGGCTTAAAGCTAAAAATCATAGCGTTTCTTCTGTATTTACATCTTTAATTGTTACGCTAACGGACTGCCACCGCAAAAACGCGCGGTGCCAGGCGATAATATTTAAGTCTGCACAGCCACTCGGTTGAACATACGCTCCGAAACGCAAACCTCAGACCATGTTACCGTCAACTCATCATAATAACGTATATGTTCCAATAAGACACTACCCAAATCCCGAAACCAACATCGTGAAACACGATAGGTTTATTTATTAAACTTGTGATTGTTAAAAAGTTGCCTTGTTCAAGGTAATTTTTAACGATCACAAGTTTAGTAAATAAACCTATCGTGTACACCACGACGGCACTGGATAAATAATCAATAAACCAGATAAACTCATTCCATCTCAGTTCAAATCATAAATCGATTTGTAATTTAAACAACACTTCATTCAGAACACCATCCCTGCATGTGAGAAAAATTAAGAAAAATGAAGTGGCTTGCTAGTCACACCGTTGATGAAGCAATTACGAAACGAGCGACGTCATTTCCAATATTTCGCGCGGAGACGTCAGACAATAACATTTGCTACAGGAGCCGTAAACATAAAAAAACTACGCCAGCTCCAATCCAATCAGAGGGCGAAGATTTTACTCTGATTGGAGCATATTTTTATGGTGAAATAATAATAAGTCATGAACAATATTGTTTGAAAGGCGGTTTTGAATTTGTGCTTATATGATGTGAACAATGCGAGAAAGGTGGATCACAGACCTCACAGAGAGTAAAATGCTATTACCCACATAAATGAAAGTGTCAATGACACTGTAGCTCAACTTGACAAACTTGAACTTGGTAAGTTATAAATGAAATGGCAAAATTGAAGATCATTAGTACCAATGTTATTTGATAAAATTTCAACATAACAGCATTGTGTGTGCACAACGTTAGAGTAATCCATGCATTTTTAAATGTAAACTGTAAGACTTGCTAAAGGAAGAATGTTGATACAGAAATGCAGTATGTTCAGAGGTGATTGTAAATGGCAACTTTTTCCACAGAAATGAATGCTAAACAATAGCTCTTATCTAGAGTTCTTGACTAATGAGCACACCAAGTTCAAAAACAATCCTATGATAAATGTGGCCTGTAGGCCATGTCATAGAATGTTGATGAACAAATGCAATAAATTCAAAAATTGTTGCTAACAGCAACATGAAAAGAAACTCACCCTACATAAGCATACAAAGTTTCAAAACAACCTGATAATGAATGTGCCCTCTGAGGCATGCCAAAGGAAGATGTTAATGCACAAATGCACTGAGTAGAAGGTCACTGCTTTGTGGCAATGGTTTGATGTTTGTTTTTTTATGGAAATTTAAAATATACCCTACAGAGAGTACAAAAGGGACAAGTTGATGCACAAATGCAGTAAGTTCAAAGGCTGGTGAAAACGACAATAATTTTTTATGGAAATTAAAAAAAGCAATAGCTCACATCTAGAGGTCACCCCAAACACACATACCAAGTTTCAAAGTGATCCGATCATAAATGTGCCTTGAAGGGTGTGCTAAAGGGAAATATTGAGGTCTGACTAAACTAAGTTCAAAGGTCAGCGGCAACATTTTTTGAAAGAAATGGGAGAAAATAGATAGCTCCCATGTAGATGTCACCCCACACAAGCACACCAAGTTTGCAAGCAATCCAATCTTAAATGTGCCTTGCAAGGTGTGTCAAATGGAAATATTGATGCTTAACTGCACTAAGTTTTTAATAAGTTCATCGAAGGTCATTGCCAGTGGCAACATTTTTTGACAGAAATCGAAGAAAATCAACAGACCCCATCTAGAGGTAACCCCAAACAAGCATACAAAGCTTCAAATCGATCTAATCGTAAATGTGCCCTGTAGGGCATGCCAAAGGAATATATTAATGCCTGACTAAACTAAGTTCTAAGAACGTTGGCCGCGGCAACATTTTTCAACGAAAATGGAAGAAAATCGATAGCTCCCATTTAGAGGTCACACCAAATAAGCATACCAGGTTTCAAAGCAATCCAATCATAAACGTGCCCTGTAGGTTGTGCCAACTGGAAATATTGTGGTCTGACTAAACTAAGCTCTAAGAACGTTGGCCGCGGCAACATTTTTCGACGAAAATGGACGACAATCGATGGCTCCCATCTAGAGGTCTCCTCAAATAGGCATACCTGGTTTCAAAGCAATCCGATCATAAATGTGCCCTGTAGGGTGTGCCAAAGGGAAATATTGAGGTCTGACTAAACTAAGTTCTAATCACGTTGGCCGCGGCAACATTTTTCGACGAAAATGGACGCAATCGATAACTCACATCTAGAGGTTACCCCAAACAAGCATGCCAGGTTTCAAAGCAATCCGATCATAAATGTGCCCTGTAGGGTGTACCAAAGGGAAATATTGAGGTCTTTTGACTAAACTAAGTTCCAAGAACGTTGGCCGTGGCAACATTTTTCGACGGAAATGAAGAAAATCGATAGATCCCATCTAGAGGTCACCCCAAATAAGCATGCCAGGTTTCAAAGCAATCCGATCATAAATGTGTCCTGTAGGGTGTGCCAAAGGGAAATATTGAGGTCTTTTGACTAAATTAAGTTCTAAGAACGTTGGCCGAGGCAACATGTTTCGACGGAAATGGAAGAAAATCGATAGATCCCATCTAGAGATCACTCCAAACAAGCATACCAGGTTTCAAAGCAATCCAGTCCTAAATGTGACCTGTAGGGTGTGCCAAACGGAAATATTGTGGTCTGACTAAACTAAGTTCTAAGAACGTTGGCCGCGGCAACATGTTTCGACGGAAATGGAAGAAAATCGATAGATCCCATCTAGAGGTCATCCCAAACAAGCATACCGGGTTTCAAAGCAATCCAATTCTAAATGCGCCCTGTAGGGTGTGCCAAAGGGAAATATTGTGGTCTGACTAAACTAAGTTCCAAGAACGTTGGCCGCGGCAACATTTTTCGACGGAAATGGAAGAAAATCGATAACTCCCATCTAGAGGCCACCCCAAATAAGCATGCCAGGTTTCAAAGCAATCTGATCATAAATGTGTCCTGTAGGGTGTGCCAAATGGAAATATTGAGGCCTTCTGACTAAACTAAGTTCTAAGAACGTTGGCCGCGGCAACATGTTTCGACGGAAATGGAAGAAAATCGATAGATCCCATCTAGAGGTCACCCCAAACAAGCATACCAGGTTTCAAAGCAATCCAATCCTAAATGTGCCCTGTAGGGTGTGCCAAACGGAAATATTGTGGTCTGACTAAACTAAGTTCTAAGAACGTTGGCCGCGGCAACATGTTTCGACGGAAATGGAAGAAAATCGATAGATCCCATCTAGAGGTCACCCCAAACAAGCATACCAGGTTTCAAAGCAATCCAATCCAAAATGTGCCCTGTAGGGTGTGCCAAACGGAAATATTGTGGTCTGACTAAACTACGTTCTAAGAACGTTGGCCGCGGCAACATGTTTCGACGGAAATGGAAGAAAATCGATAGATCCCATCTAGAGGCCACCCCAAACAAGCATACCGGGTTTCAAAGCAATCCAATCCTAAATGTGCCCTGTAGGGTGTACCAAAGGGAAATATTGTGGTCTGACTAAACTAAGTTCTAAGAACACTTGCCGCGGCACCATTTTTTGATGGAAATTGAAGAAAATCGACAGCTCCCATCTAGAGGTCACTCTGAATAAGCATGCCAGGTTTCAAAGCAATCCAATCATAAATGTGTCCTGTAGGGTGTGCCAAAGGGAAATATTGAGGTCTGACTAAACTAAGTTATAAGAACATTGGCCCCGGCAACATCTGTTGCCGGAAATTGAAGAAAATCTATAGCTCCCATGTAGAGGTCACCTCAAATAAGCATACCAAGTTCCAAAGCGATCTGATCATAAATGTGACCTGTGAGGTGTATCAAAGGAAATTGTGGACGTATGTACGTACTAACGTACGTTCTAACGTTTGTACGTTCGCCGACGGACGAGAAGTGATGGCAATAGCTCAGCTTGACTTTGTCAAGTTGAGCTAAAAATGCAGACTCAAAGAAGAAATCTGAATGTGAAGAACTCTATTATGCATTCCAAAAGTGTGAACATAAAATCACACTACCAATTCGTTTGGGCTTACTGTGAAATAGAATTTCAGAAGAGAAATAGAGGTCCATTGGCAGAAACATTGCTTACGCCTTTTGTCCACATGTACAGAATTTGAAAATGATACTTTTGGGTGATTACTCCACTCCATGGGTGGTTCAGTTACAATTCACTGTCCACGTACTGTATGGTGCATACGATTACCTGAACCATTACAAGATGTAGTGTCTTCGCAAATTTTGGAACCATTTAAGAAGTGATTCATTAGTTTTCCCCGTACTTCAAATCAGATAAAAAATTCCTCGGTTTTTTAAACATTTATGTATATAAACCACCTAAGTTATGCAAAACATTTAATAGAAAGACAGAAAAATCGAAGCGGTGTGAAGATTTTTTCTTTCTCCATGATGTGCTGACTATCGATTTAGTACGGGCCATTGAGGCACAAATATTCTGTTTGTGTGGGTAAACAAGTTATTTCTTCAAACACTAGATAAGACAACGTTAAACGGGTTTGGGGTGGGGTGATAGTTAACCTTAGAGATTTATTAACCGGTCTAAATTACATTTTTTACAGCTATAATGTCATAATATTTTGGGAGAATCACAGGTGATTTGAAATTGAATTTCCCAGCATTTGGGCATATTGTGAACCCCTGTTAACAGATATCTAAGATACGGATTAAATTTTACAAATAGCGGTTGTGATCGGTCGTCTACCACAATTTTGCGGAGCGATCTGCGCCAATGGTTCACTTATAAAACAGGGGGAGGGGCTTTAATAAATGCCAAATAGACTGAGTCTGCATCAGTTATAAATTAAGGGATCAAGTTTGATGCATGGTTTACGCGAATGAAATGTCATTCACGTGTTTGTGATAACAGGTAAATCTTTGTGTGAACTGAAGATCGTACATTGAAATACTTGTGACAAGTAATTACACGATCTTCAGTTTAATCGTCACTGGTCATGTGACTCAAGCCGTCACTGATCATGTGATCATTCCATAGCAGTAACCTTCAACTATAGTCATGCCTCTATATCATGCGCTACCTTGACAACATATTATTTCCAATAGTGCATTGCGATGTGACGTCACAAATGATATCACATCTGGTATGGCATAACATGGCTCCTTGTAAAATTCACAATGTCAACCAATATGCACTGCGACAATGACATCACTTCCTGCTGAACACAAATATTTTCCTCAGACAGCTTTCCTCCAAAAGGTATCATCCGAAAGGCATCTGATCGCTCTGAAACTAATAGTAGGAACAGTACAGTCGCGGTGGGCTGGTCGTAATCCACGCGTGGGCAGTGATGTAATAGAAGTCATCAGTAGCAAAATTTTAATTAATGAAGTACCGGGCTGTATCCGGGCTGTACACGGTGCTTCCTTAATTCAATTTTTGATGATTATTCCGATAATTAGAGTTTGGAATCTTATATTATTGCGTTCGTGGAAATATTGCCCACACGTGGAAAGTGATCACCCCGGGGCGGCCATACTGTAGTAGGTTAGTAGTGAGGTAGAAAGTGGAAGCAGATGTTGAAAGCAGAAGATTGTAGTGGAGACGAAGCAGAGGAAGAAGGGATGGTCCAGTATCTTCCAAAGAGTATCGTCCAATAGTTACTTATCATGTCATATCCCCAAATATCCAGATGAGGATATGAGGGACCTGAGGTAAAACCTCAATGAGGGATTTAATCACGGCCTTATATATTGAAAGACGAACGTCTAGGTCTATGTAACATGTGTAGTGACAGCGCAAGGGGCTTAGGTGAATCGAGCAATCTGTAGACAGAGGAAAGAGGGTGGCACTAGGCGTACTTTAGACTAAACAGAATGTTATACGACGAGAGTACCAAGAGTAGTGCTTGGGGTAGGGAGAAGAGGTCGGGGAATTGATGGGGAAGAACGTAGGAAAACACGAACTCACGTATTATACCATTTTAACGCCTCTTCCTAGGCACAAGGAAGGGACTGGGTGACCCCCCCTCCCCCCCCCCCCCATTCTATGCAATCACAGATGAAGCGGGCAACTGAATACCACTATTTCCTGCTCACAATTGCTCAGAGCATCACTGATGAAACAGTGGTACAAGGAAAAATGGTGAGGAAGAAATAGAATTGTCAGAATGACACTACCTCACACTTGTGCGGAAAATACCATCAATAACTTAAAAATAAAGGGGGCTTGAAAGGCAACACAAGCCAGAAATTGGCTAGAAAGAAGTCCAATTAACAATTAACAATTTATTAAATAGAACTATTCAACCAAGAAACGTTCATACACAAAATATAGTACAACGCCTATTAAATTCTGTCATCTGGTCCAGAGTGCAAATATGAGGTATTAGGAAGAGTTATCTCCCCTAATATGCTTCACTGTAATTCTCTCAGGCTGGAGGTTTGAAACGAAAATGGGCAGCATTGTAATCTGTGTCCACCACGCAATGGATATTGACTCAAAGTGTACTTGTGCTCGGCTCTTTCCAGCACTCCACAACAACAAAACAAACAGAACCCACTCTAAGTTCTAAATCTTAACTTGGAAATGTGCAGCTATCAACGTCTTCCACACCAGTGAATAATATTGAATATTTACTCAAAGTGTACTTGTGCTTGGCTCTTGCCAGCACTCTACACCGGAACACAAAACAAATATGTCCAATCTAGCAAGTCAATTATTTATGTATTAACTCAACATCAACCTCATGCTATAACGGCTTAACACTAACCTCTGTGCTTTCAGCTTAACACTAGCCTATGTGCTTTCGGCTTTACACTAAACAATGAACTATTTGAGGATTTACACCTGTTATCTTATGCTACCCGCACTAAACAATAGCCTCAAACTTTAACTTGAATATGTACTTATGTTATCCACACAGCACAATATCAAGTACCTATAACCTTTGCTATATGCACAACTAATTAGACCTAACACAATTTACTTTAATTGTGTATTCGTACTACCAATGCAGAACAATAACTTCAAATCCTATCCTCAACAGACACTGACTCTTTTCAAAATTACAAAACTATATTATTTATATAAACTGGTGTGGAAGCAATTGAAACCTCACAAAACCAACTTTGCGAAACGCTCAAATTATTTCCTTATAAAGACTTCTCGGTGAAATCACTAAGAAACAGAATTTCCAATTAATTGACCAGTTTACCCTCTGTTGGAATGAGCTAATGCTCATTAAAATACAAACTGCTAATGGAATTTATAACCATTCGCAGAATTTTAAATCAACTAACCAGTTTACCCTGTGTTGGAATGAGCAAATAGTAACTAACATATACTGCTAAGGGAATTTGTGACCCTTAACAGAATTTTAAATCAATTAATCACTATACCCTGTGTTGGAATGAGCTAATACTCATTAAAGGTACTGCTAATGGAATTTATGACCATTCACATAATTTCAAATCAATTGACAAGTTGACCCAGTGTTGGAATGAGCTAATTCTCATTAAAATGAACTGCTAATGCATTTTATGACCATTCACAGAATTTTAAATGAACTAACCAATTTACCCTCTGTTGGAATAAGCTAGTAATCATTAAATGTACTGCTAATAGAATTTATGACCATTCACAGAATTACCCCGTAATTTGCGTGTTTCGTTTTCTATTTCGTTTCGGCGATAAAACTGCCAGCGGAAGTACCGCCCACTGGTGCTCATGTAAACAAAAACAGATTCGCACGTGTGATGATTGATTTATTTAACATTTAAACTCTTATTAATCTGACGATCGTGGTAAAAATAAAATATACCCAAAGTAGCTTGGTGTACCAAATGTTAACCACTCATGGTGAAGTGGTTAAGGGTCGCGGTTAACACCACTTCACCACTCGTGGCGAACATTTGGTACACCAAGCTACTTTGGGTATATTCTATATTTAATGGCCTACCGCACTATGAGCTGCGCTTATTAGCACAAGCTGTCGACTTAACCGGGTTCGTTTGTGGTAATTTGGGTCCATTTGAGTAATTAAATATGCTCCCATTCAACCAAGCATTCCCTTCGAACACACCCCTTTCCTTTTGGAGCCCTTTCGGGCTCAAAGAAATCACGTGACTCCAAAGAAAGAAGATGGCTGCCTCTAGTACAGAAGTGGACAACAGAAACATTACTGACCGGAATGCCTTGCCTATCTATTTTCTTGGAAATGGAAGGTTAATTGGCATTGTTGTCTTTCATCGCTTCGCTCGATAAAATGTACATTGAATGCATCATTGTCAGAGGTTGTTTAATCTGCAAGATTCTTACAGATTGTACATCGTGCAATGTGGGCTCTTGAACTAACATTAAGTAGATTTTATTTAATTAGATAACAAAAGAACTCTCAAAAATATTTCTTGCATCAATGAGAAATCGGAGGCACCCGCGATCACGTGCAAAGAAAAGCGCGTGTTATCTTTTTCATGAACGGAATGGGACGAAAAGAAGTTTGTCGAGGTACTAAAACGGTTTGTGCGCAATTTAAACTAGGTCTTTGCTTTCAAAAAAGGAGGTGGATGCTTCGGAATAAGGGTAATAATCAGGGTGGTGTATTTATCCGTGAGGAATCAAAAAAGTATGGTGTGCTATATTCTCTGCACTCTACACCTATAATACCGATTTAAAAACCTACAATGTTTTAATTTGTAACCATCAGCCTACCACCCCGCGAACGACCATTTATGTGATCCTGTGGATAACCTTCATTCACTCAAAACATCCGCTTGTGAATAAAGCACTAGTAGTACGGATCTGCGAATCACACATTTTCTATTCGAATCGAATCTCGAATCGAATCGGATCTATTATTCGAAATCGAATCGAACCTCGAATCAGCGGGGTTTTCAAGATGACCGACTGGGGAAGGATGTGCTGTAAACCAGATTTGTTCCGATTGCGGTGGTTGGAGCTCCAACTGATGACATATTCCAGCTACATCATGAGAAGAAGAAGGCATGCCTTGGGGATGCAGCTGGAATATTACCCGTTAAGTATTGGGTGCGACAATTATCGGCACTAGCCGCTAGCAATATCTCATCGGTTACATTGCCGGCAAACTTTAAGTTTGCATTCAACAGTGGGTACAGGAGAATGGTTGGAGTAGAAGAAATGGACCGGACAGTGACCACATCGCGGCATGCTGATCTAAAGGAGAGACTATAATGTGGCATGGTACATTTACCGATATCCGATTGTATCTTTTCTCCCACTGGGCCGTACCATGGCAGTCTTGAAAATGTGTTCCCCTCCACTTTATCGAGCTTCCACGGCCTTTGAATCGAGCCTTCTAAAACTCGACATCTCATTGAATAACAAAGAGTAGAAAGATTTGAGTACTACTCTCAGAAAAATACAGTTTCTCCATAGGTATTCTGGAATATCTGGGCTCCTGAAATACCTCTCACATTGATTTTTAATAGCCTCCACTTCTAATTTGCGCTTCGAGTACCAACGGGCCAGCTTATCATTAAGTGCGAGAGTTCAGGCTCTGATTCGAGCGCCATCTGAAAATGCCGTATAAATTTAAAGGTGTTTTTAAAGGAAATTAATTTCATTCAAGTGTTGCGTTGTTTCTCCTACATATTCAAATCTGATCAGTACAGTGACTGATCGAGTAAGGTCAGTGACATTTATGTATACTAATTCATGTATACTGGCATTCATGTATATTCTTGGGATGAAGAGGGATCAGCTCAGTTCCGTAGTATTCAATTCTGTGAGAATCACTTTGCCTTGGAAGAAGCATCGTTTTCAACTAAGCAGAAATTTCCATTTGGTTTTTCTACATTGGTGTGACATTCTGGAGTTCCCCAGTTTTTCTGTTGGTAGTTAAGGGAACCTTTATATTTGTTATTCTAGAGTACCCAAGAACCCAACCAGTATATTTGGTATTCAGGAGTACCCAAAATGTTTTTGTATATTATAGTACCAATCTTCGTCATCTGGAGAACCAATACATTTTATAATACCAAATCTCGTTTGGTATTCTGTAGTACCTTTATTTTGGTACTTCTTTGGTGGCAAATGGAGTGCCAAATTTGGTACTCTTGAAAACATGTATTTTTTTAGAGTGTACCATGCTAATAATAATGTTTTTTTCGTATACCTGTCACAGGTATTAGACCCCAAAAGTGCGATTTAACATTATCATCTCAAACAAATGTTATATATTTCTGTACACGGGTTTGAAATAGCATCTCATTTTTGGGAAGTACACCTGGCAGAATGTAGGTCTGGATTGATTCATTCAAGTTTAGATATATATGTTGCGTGACTATTAGTGCAGGTATGTAAAATGCCGTTTACCGCCTCTCCCTAAATGCAGGAGATGACGTTTGTAACATGTTTAGTTTATAATACATGTATATGCAGATCTTACAAGAATCTTTCTTTGTTATCATTTACGGAAAGGCTCTGTAGAGAGAGTTTCTAATATTTTGAGTATATCTTGTGTTTTTGAGTGGATACCGAAAATTATCTCACGAGTGATGGAGACAAATGTTTATTTTTTGCGAGCGAAATTTACCTTTTGTCTCGGTCACAAGTGAGATAATTTCCGGTATCCACTCAAAAACACAAGATTTTCTTTTTATTATACGCTTTTTTATACGAATTTGATAATTAAACTCGTTTCAACCTTGAATTGATGCATGAAAGTAAACATTGATACGCGGAAGTGATTTGATCGATACTCGGAGCAGATAGCGTCCTAGGGGCGCGGTGGCTCAGTTGGTAGAGGTGCAGGCTGCAAGCCGAGAGGTCCTCGGTTCGAATCCCACCTGCGGCAACCGCGTTGTGTCCTTGGGCAAGTCACTTCACCCCGATTGCCTACATGGGGGCACGATGACGCTGTGTACTGAGGCGTACTGCACGTCGATGGTGCACATGTCTTCAACCAATCTAACCCTGGCTGTGCTGCGGTGCAGAGTTCAGAGTTACGATGTTGGGGAGCTGACAGCTGCTCGTCGTTGCTCGGTGGTTCTCTCCGGGTACTCCGGCTTCCTCCACCCGTAAAACTGTCGCGGTCACGATTAGCCATTGTGCATAAGTATGTGACCTTAAACACCAATAAATAAATAAATAAATATAGATAGCGTCCTGCGATCTGATTCAGCTGGCGGGTTTCTTGTCCAAACCTAGCCTGAAAGTCCGTAATATAAGTTTTTCAAATGACGTACCAAACCAAAAACGTATATTACGGACTTTCAGGCCATGTTTGGACACGCGAGTTTAATGCATCAATTCAAGGTGAATACGTGTTGAATTATTGCTGGAAATGATCGCTATCCACCCAAAAACACTGGATGTACTTTTCCTTATATGTTTATAGAACAAATTGATCATTTCTAGTGATAATTTGACTCGTATTCACTTTGAAGTGACGCTTTGAAAGCCGCTATTTTGATTGATACTGTGAAAGTGAAAATTCTGTATGTTCAGAGTGGGGAATACGATTTCTATCTTTCCACAATTTCTTCGATAATCTATCGTTTAGCGTACAATAAATGATGATAAGCCAATAGTTTGGTTTTGATAAAGCTTAGAAAAATTGGGCATGTCTTTGGTGTTATAGACTTTCATTCAGTTCCACAAAATGAACTTGGCATTATGCCAGACACAAGTAAATTGGTACTTGTCAGTCATGCAAGTTGTTCCTGTCAATGAACAAGCTACTTACCTGCAGGCTTGTTTTGTGAATAACAATGGTTGTTTTGAAATGTTCACATAAACTAACACTGAGTTTCAAGATAAGAAACTGTGGTGGTCATTAGGGTGGGAACAAGTAAATTGATGCCTGCCAAATGGGGTCCTGTGAACCTTCTAGATTCGATTCGATTTCGAATCTTAAGTTGATATTCGCTTCGATTCGAAATCATTTGACGGATTCGTTTCCGCACGAATCTTCTTCACATGAATATAGCTTGGTATCGGCCGTCTTCGTCGTCTCAGATATAGTTCAGTTCAGTATAGTTCAGATGGAAATTGTACATAAATAATGTTGAAATAAGAAAGGGAGTGTAACTTCCTCCTCACGAACATACATAACACCAGAACTCATGCCACCAACCATGCTAATTCCTGTATCACTAGTACCTACCAATGTAACATGCAAATTTAAAGTTTAGAAGCAATATCGACGGTGAACTATAATCTTTATGGAGTAATATTTCAACTACATCATCGTGGTATGCCTTTGACGAAGGCATGTGTTGATGACGAAGTTGGATTATTTTATCAGTCGGGACTTGCGCCATCACAGACGGAAGAAATCAGGTTTATAGCACCCCCCCCCCCCCCACCAACCCCAATCGTTCATCCTCAAGACGCCCGTGATTCGATTCCAGGTTCGATTCGATTTCGAATGAGAGATGTGATTCTACTCGAATCGGAAATGTGTGATTCGTGGGGCCCTACCGTCAAACATACAGATTTTGCCGGTCATTGACCATGATAAGCTGCTCATTTGGTATGTGCTAAATTTTGGTTCTTGATTATAATTTTTCAGATCTGTTTGCAGGAAAAGTATTAGCTAACAGTTTTATAAAATGAAATGAGAAAACATGCAATGCCAGTGGGGCTAAGTTGTAGGATAAACACAAGAATATTTTTTATCAGATTTTAACTTTGTTAATAATTTGAATCCTTAAATTCTTTTCTTGGGAAATTTGAGTTTTCCCGGGATATTATTTCAGACCTGCTCGACATGGTTGAACTGTTGTTTTGATTGCCTATCAATCGCCTGAAAAAGAATGAGGTCCACACAGTTTTTGATTTGCCTGGATATAAGGCCTCAGATTGACCTACACATCAGGAAAGTTTACAAGAACTGCTCTTGGTACAGTTAATTCTGCCAGAACCTTGACCTACATGTATTTTGTAATAATGACCCAACTTAGTGTCTTTTGATCCTGCTAATAGAATATTTTGACGAAATTTACTGTTGGAAATTTTAAAGGGCAACAGCATTCCAGAAATACATATGAAGCTGGTGATTAAAACTTGTCAAATAATCTGTTGTATACTGAATATTTCTTTCATTCTTGAGCAATGACAAATTTTATTCCTTTACCAAAACGGAAAATATCAAAATTTATTATTAGGCTTTCTCGAACCCAGTTTAGGAAAGAAAAGA
The DNA here is from genome assembly GCA_031216915.1 of Pictodentalium vernedei. NCBI lineage: Eukaryota > Metazoa > Mollusca > Scaphopoda > Dentaliida > Dentaliidae > Pictodentalium > Pictodentalium vernedei. Next base: position 539,802,590 of record CM062295.1, on the reverse strand, counting down.
CACTTATTACTTTTCTTTTTTAAAAAAATTTGTTCTTCATTATTTTTTTCACAGATAAAAAACAGGCAGTACGATTTCTACCAAATTTGGCATTCTTGTGTAAAATGTCATAAAATCTAGTGAAATGAGGTAAAACGCTTACTTGCAAAATATTCTGCCAAAAACCACCAAACTTTCACAATTTTTCAAAAGTCTCCAAATTGTTTATAGTTATTTTGTTCAAATTTTCCAAACATTTAGGGCATAATATGATACACCATAATCACCACACAATTCACAATTAACCCTTATTGGCCAAAAACGATATGAATATAGCATTGGTCTTCAACATTTACAAACTTCAAAGGAAAGTTCGCTAATTGCAAGGTTGTTGTAACAATTATTTGCAGAACAATGATTGCAGAAGAAAGTTACTGTTTACGTTTTAATCTCAGATTTAACCCTCAAGCACAATGAGGGCGAGGATAAGAGTACCGTTTGAAAATGCCAAAATTAGCCAACTTTGGTTGCTTTTTTCTATCATTTTGTAAAGGGTTAATTTCAAACACTTTGCTTTCCTATGTGCAGTCTGCCTTTTCACATTAAAAAAGTTGAGAAATTTGTCCAACAAATTACAATTCTCTAGTTTTAAATATTGTTTTCTTTCAAATGTTTCAAAAAAAGTTTCAACAAAAACCGTATCGTGTGGCCATTCATGTAAAAAGCTCGATGAGCTCATTCCAATGAGGGAAGGGGGCCACATGATGGTTTTGTTGAAATTTTTTTAAACATAATATTATTTTCAACAGCTCAATTTACATACTACGTGGGGGGTGGGGGGCGGGGCGGCTGATTCGTTAGGTAAAGGATTAAATATATGAGAATCATGTACCTTTTATCTTGCTCTTCTAAAAAGGTGTTATTGGGGAAACGGCCAAAACTGGCCAACGCTATTCTCAAAAATCGCCAATTAATTTTCATTATTTTTTTTTCATTTTTTGTCTCAAAAACATAGGTTATGATCCCTCGTTGGAACGAGCTCGTTCCAACGAGGGATCATAACTTATGTGTTTAAAACAAAAGATGAAAAAAAAATTAGTTATTCAAGAATTTTTTTTGCACGTGTCGTCTGCTTTCCATGTAAGGTAAACGGTTAATTTCTGTTTTGTACAGGCTTGTGCTCTGTAATGTCTGAAACTATCAACAAAAGGGAACATTTAACAGCTGCTTTCTTGTGATTATCCTGTGACTTATTTCTCCTGGAACTGCACATTCTCTTTCAAATTTAAAAAAAAGTCTACAGCACAGAATACAGGTATACATAGGCCGACTTGTGATGATACTGATAAAGTTTGCCACTGTTGTTTTGGTGGGGTTTTTTTTTGGGGGGGGGGGGGGGGGCTGGGGGGCTGGGGGTTGGGAGGAGGGGTGCAACGATTTTTGTCAATTTAGCTATTCTGGTATTTCCAGTGTATAAAGACCCAGTACCACCGTAAATACCATGCATTGGAACTTACCATTCAGGAAAAAAGCTCACATTTTGTTCAATAGCTTTCGAAACTTACCGTTTCAGACAACCAACCGGTGTGTTCAGCTCAAAAGGTCACTTTTTTCTTAAACTTCGAATGCAGTACCAAACCTTTTGTTCACCAAATATGACTGGTTTTGACCTGCTACGGATAGGCGCGTAGCCAATATTAATTAATAGTGGCTGTCTATGCCGTTTTATGTGGAGCCCAAACATGATATTCGGAAAGGCCATTGTGGGAGGGTGCTGGCTTCCCAGGGGAAATCTTTGCAAAAATTCAATGCTCTAAGAGCAAATCTGATGTATTTGTAACCATATATACAGACTATCATGATTATGTGGATGTCCTGTGATTTGTATCAGATTAGAGGTGGTGTCCAGAATGGGATCTCAACGAGGCGGCTTTGCCGGCGAGTTGTGATCCCATTTTTTGGACACCACCGAGAATCTGAGGTAAATCACAGGACATGCAAATTATCATGATAATTCATTTATATAACAATTCTGTCGCATCATATTGAATCTTAAATTATTAATACAGTTTTCGGACATAATGTTGGGCGAGAAAAAGTTTTAAAAAAAACGAATGTTATGGAACTATATTGTTGTGTACTCTAACAAACGATGATTAACGCGGTCACCGCAATTTTTAAAGTTGTGTTGTCAAATTATTCACCCTCAGTGTCACTTCCGATGATGATTCGCTTGAATTTACGAGTGGGCACATCCTCAGGAACAGGGTAGGTGCAATATTGAATTGTGCAGTTTTTGTTGTGGGGGTGGGTCATTGGCTATTAATAGTTCTGTCCCTAAATGCAAGGAAGTTTGTTTTGTTTTGTAATCGATAGGCTGAGTCGATCACTGGAACGCACAGAGAATGTATTCATGCGCCTGTTATGATAACTCGTCGCGTTACCGGAAAACGATTCGTCGACATGATAGGGAATCAGAATGAGTCGTCTATATGACACGGAATCAGAATGAGTCGTCTATATGATACGGAATTAGAATGAGTCGTCTATATGATAAGGAATCAGAATGAGTCGTCTATATGATACGGAATCGGAATGAGTCGTCTATATGATACGGAATCGGAATGAGTCGTCTATATGATACGGAACCAGAATGGGCCGTCTGTATGATACGGAATCAGAATGAGTCGTCTATATGACACGGAATCGGAACACATTATGTGATACGTATCGTTTGACGTGGTTTTCAGGCCAAAATCTATATGATTGTTAAATAAAGCCCTATATTGAGACCAAACTTGGAACTCTACCTTATGTGAGATTGTATTGGGACAATTGTTTTCTTTTTTGGTGAGTGGGGTAGCGAAAAGTTCAGAGGGCAAGACACCCCCTCCCATTCCAGTGACTACGCCAGTGGTTATCGTGTTGTTGACTACACTCCGTGGGTGTTGCTTTTAAAATCCACTCCAGAAGTCCAGATACTGTACTGAACAAGTAAGAAACAACTCAGCTACAGAAAGATGACTTTGGGATACTCCAAACTTGGCCCCAAGGGCTACGTCCTTTAGGAATGCGACGGGGATTATCACTGCCACTACAACTACCATAGCAAAATGTTTATTACGATGTTTGGGTCCAAGTTTGCAATGAGTCAACAATTATATTTTAGTTGAAAGTTCACCTAAACAGAACTAATAAAATGAACTTAACATTTTTGCAGAGATATTTTCAGGTTCAAACGTTGGGTACTGTAAGTTTTCAAACCTACTTTTCGGAAACAAGGATTCTTTAGACTTTACAAAGAGATGGACACTTTATCATTCAACAATTGCACCCGTTAAAAATACAATTGGCTGTTAAACGTTTGGTTTTGCAAGTTGGATTGTTTAATTTACAATATGTTAATTAATTCGTTGCAAACGTAAAAAGTCACTGGTGGTTTCGATGGTGTATGTGGTATATACATTGCCGAGTTTACTTTCCCACTCCCCAGTTTATTTTTGCTGGAAATACCATAAATCTGTTTTTGGACACAAAGAGTTCAATAACCTGCAGCAGTGATGTATCGAGCAGAGTGAGGGGAGACAAAACCACTTTAAGTCTGCCACCAAATATGCATGTTTTCTTTCAAAGCGGTGGAAATAATCTCCCATCTAAATTGTCTCAGAGGGTGGGATTCTGAATTAAATTTTAGAAATTCTTCGAACGGGGGAGTTTAAATCTATATGGTCGGAAATAGAGACAAATGTGTTAAAATTTCACCCGCAAATAGTTACCTTCAAACGCAAGCAAAACGTTTCACAATCGATATGGTGATTAGAAAACAAGTATTGTCCATTGGCTCGATTACCCCGAACGCTCTAGCAAGCGCTCATTTCATTTTCGGACCAATGTTCGGACAAATGGGTAAGCGTTCGTCTGGTGGTTGATATACGACTTTGGGAGCCAGTCCACCTTTGGATTTTATAAATGTTTCATATTTCTCGTTATCGATAGTAGAGATCGGAGGCTTTGAGTTTTCAGATTCGGTTTTGATTCGATATCGTTTCGGTTTCCGGAAAAAAATCTTCGGTTTCGTTTCAGTTTTTCCGTGTGCTAATTACTTATAGTAAATAACATTTCAAGTTCAGGCCCCTTAATTTGGAAAAATCAGCAATATTTTGCACGACACCACTCACCCCAAAAAGCCATGACTGAGTATCTCTGTTGAATTCCGCCTAACATTCCTTTGATCATTCTTGGGGATTCTAGGAAATCAGCAGCTTAGCCTATTGAGTCACGAACAAAATAGTACTGAAATGGTTAACCGGATAACCGGTTTGAAACCGGTTACCTACCGAGCCGATTTGAAAAACCGCCAACCGGTTAACCGAAATATCGACAGCGATCGTCATTCCACGTTTAAAACGTAGTAAATCTGCCGCTTCTCCTTTGTGACAGATTACATATCGAAGCCGCGTTGAATATTGGTAGACAAAATCGACTTTGGCATTCAAGACTTCGTTAATGATAGGCAGTTTCTGCGAGTAATGAGTAATCGCAGAAACTATTCCGTAGTGTGTATACAAACGAATGATGTCGAGTACTCGACAACGTTCATTTGTATACACACTACGGAATAGTTTGAGAATACTGCTTTCCAATTCCTATAGTTTTGATCCCAGATTCGGTGAAATAATGGCTATGGATAACCGGATAATGTCCGGTTATAGCGCGATTAGTCGGTTGTGAAAATGAGCCAACCGTTTCAGCTCTAGAAAAGAAACATAAATTAGGGTAACAAATGGATAAAGTTCATCACATCTATGTTGTGTTTTTATTATCACATTTTCAGCCTTATTAACTCGTCCGGCGGAAGAGTAAACAAGAGAGAAAATGTGATAATGAGAACACGGCGTACCCCGCCCCACCCCCCCCCCCCCCCCTTTGCCTGATAGACTAAGTGACGAAACCATTGGTGCTTCTAGACCAGCCCCCCCCCCCCTCCTTCCCCCTCTCCATTCGGATAGTCTGATAATGTTATGTACCAACACAGTAAAACAGTTCGGCCGTTCTTTGCTGGGTCTTGAAGTTTGGTTTTCCAGTTTTGACGCAAAAACCGAAACCAAACCGGTAAACCCCCCACAAACGCCTACCTTTAATCGATTGCTGAAGTTTGTTATTGTTTTCTAAATATATTCGTGACATATTTTTAGAAAAACCACTGTTTGACATTTCTTTTAATACCAATGCGAGAGAAAGGGTAGCACATGTTACTATTACTTTCTGATTCAGCCTTTTGCACATTTACAACAACACGACGTCATTTCAAAGCATAAAAAGACGGAATCCATTAAAAGCTGAACTGCGACGGAAAACCAATCAATTGAGCTCAAGTGACATATGATAACTTCAAACCCTCAAGTTGTTAAACAGACTTCACATCAGTGATGCTTTCCTCGAGGAACGTGGGTGGAACGACGTTCCCGAACTTTTTTTCCCGGGGGGAACGCCATTTCCCCACAGTTTCAAGGCCTGGAATGGCTTGATCTTGACGAATATCCGAAATACTGTGCAGCTAGTTATCTGTATGTAATTTTCTTATAATTATAAAATGGCATATGGACAGTCGGACATAAATGCACAGAACGAGGTCACGAAAGTGGCATTCTTGGTAAGTTGGACGCGCGTTTGTTCTGGTTTGTAACTCTAATCATGTCTCACCTGAGCATTTTTACGTTGTTCTCAATAAAACGGAGGGGGTGGGGTGAAGCATCTTAATTATCAGACGATAATACTAATAATGAAATTCACTGAAGAAAGTCAACGGGAATGCGGGTTTTGTTTTCAGAAATAAATTAAAAAATTTACGAGCCCCCCACCCCGAGCACCCCATTAAAACTAGAGTGGAGATACCGCCCTCTCATGTTCTCTCCAACAACACATATTGTCGACCAGAAAAGCCCCCTTTCGGCCGTTCCCCAACTTCTAAATTTCGGAAAACATCACCACTGCTTCACATATAAATAAACCAAATAATTCCAACGTTTGATATTAAAGATTTTATATTGGTATAAAGTGTGGGAAATGGATAAAAGATTTTCAACAGTACCAGTATCCAACAACTTATTTTGACTAGTTCTGTATATAATACGAACAAATTACTGGATTTCGATACTGAGGGACAAACCGAAGCTCACAAAACATCAAACAGGAAATCAATATAAGGGAATCCCTTCAACATTACAAAAGGGGATGATTGTTTCCTTTTGGATCCGTCCATTTTCACCTCTAATGGAATTGACACGATATGTAATGTGTTTGATGGTGTAAAATAATGGATGTTATTGACTTTAAATGAGGATGACACCTGATCAAAGTTTTCAAAATTTGGTAAGGGTCACGTTTCAAAAGAAATTAAATGTCATTAATTGTTTTCTTATATGCCAACTCTCACGTTCCATTGAGGTCAAAACCAGAAACAGCTCAGACAACATTTTGTAGTCCAAAACAATATTAAAACGCAAAATATAATAAAAATATCATATTTGCTTGTAAACCTATTTCCAGGCGGCTTTTTAAAAAATAGACATGGAATACTCTAGAACATTCGACTGACGGAACACAACGCACGCTTTTAACCCTTTGAACCCTGGTGGTATCTTCCATGTCAGTTCAATGCAGTAATTAGAAGAGTCCATATTCATTATTTGTGGATGGACCAATCAATATTTTCAACGTGCAGATAAAACAGAGGCGGACTGGGCCGTCTGTTCCACCGGGAAAATTCCAGATGAACCCCCTCTATCGGGTTCCCCTTGGGGCCCCCACAATTATGTAGTCCAACACATGTGGGAAGGTGAAATTTCGTGAAAATGACCAAAAGACGAAATGGATCTGATTGCATAGACTGCCGCAGTCTAATCTGCCATTGACCGCTCAGATAAAAGGACACAGCGTTCATTCAGTTTCAAAAATCAAGATTTTCTCCGATTGGGCCGAACTATGGTCTTCCCGATGGGTCCTCAGCCCCCCCCCCCCCCCACCCCATCTCATGTCCCCGGTAGAAAACATTTTGTCGAGTGATCGATAAAGTTGATACAAAATGCCATTTACATGCCATTTATGTGGGCTACCATGGATAGCTCAGATACAAAAAAGCAAAATCAAAATTTTCTCCTTGGGACTCCCTTGGTGCATTTCCCTGTGACTTTTCTTGGGCCAGTCCGCCCCTGCTATATAACGTAATTATTTCACGGAATCGTCGTTGACTATGCCAAACTAGTGATCCCCGGGGAAGAATAATCCACGCGCCTCCGGGCGACTATTTTTTCATACTCAACTCCAAGCTGTGCAATAGGTATTACAGAACTAAATATTTTCCTATAGGCGACCATTATAATGTTCAGGCAAAAAGAAATATTATCGCATCCCTTAAATTTTGACATTTAAATATCTTTGTCAAGTATAGTCCTTCTGACAGCCTTTTCTGGCCCGAAAACTGGGGATCATGCAACAAATAGGAGAAGAAAAACTGACGGGAGGGAAGTATCGGTCACGTGCACATATTTTTTATGGAATTCCCAACAAAAACACACCAACAGCCAATTGTATTTTTTAGGTCCAAAAAGTTATCAAATCACCCTCTTTATTTATCAGGAATATGAAACAATAATGCAATGTGTCAGTAGAATGCTTCAAATGTTTATAGAAACAACATATTTTCTCAAGACTGTTTGTTTTTGGAGATTGCATCATTTCCAAGGCGGGTAACTCTAATTCAAATATTTAGTTCAGTGATACCACTCTTTATAATACATTAAATGTCACCCACACAGAAGCTAAACGGGATTGGTTTACATAAGGAATGATTGTTTGTTTCTGTTTATTCTTGAATTATGTTTGTCCTTTGTTTTGGGGGGATCGTAACTCAAGAAATCGACAGAAACAAACGATCATTCCTTATATTTAAACTTGAGAGGCAATAAATTTAAACACTTTCTACTTTCCGGAGTTAAAATAAAAACCAGGTCGCATCATGCTTCCTGGTGATAACTGAATAAAAAAGCATATTCTAAAATTCTGTTTGAAATAACGATACATTTTACTGAAACATGTTCTTGTGTTATTAAAAATTGTATTGGCCAATGAACTGCGTAAGTTAAAAGCAACGTCATAGGCCACGCCCACACAAAACTTCAATCTCCTTTTCCACTTGACGGGAGGGTGCTGTCATTCAAAGCAACACTGAGTTAAATTTAATTCTCATTTTGACCATTTCCTGAGAAACTTAAAGCACAGTTGTAAATGTGGAGTTCGATATAAATCCAGATTACACGAAGTTGGCTGAACTTTGTCACAGAAACAGATCCTTCGGGCTATTTGGATATTGTAAAGTTTTGCTCGCGTGAGTTTCGTTTGTGGATAATTACGAACGGCCATTGTTTATGTGTGATTCGGGTGAAACGATGAACGCAGACGATCACCTTTTGCGAATAAACAAATTGAACATGGAGTAAAAAGCATAAGGATTTCACTGATTGTTAAATTTTATTTCCAAAGTCTTTTTAATATTATGAGTAAAATATTAGTTACTTTTCATGTTGAAACAATATATGAGCGTGCAGGAGTTCTTTTTCATTCACACTGTGGAACGTAATTTTTAAGACAAATATTGGGGCGTGGTTTAGGGAGGGCCAAAATGCTTTTTATTTTCGGTTCATTGTGTTATAAACAGAAAAAAAGAAATACTTTAGCCAATCATTTCGCCTGAAAATGCATGAACAGAAAAAAGGTCTAATTATATATATTTGGTCTCTACGGCGGAGGAGTTAAACACGGCAGTTGAAGGTAATTAACTGTGTTAATAACTTTGTCAGCATTGGTGCAGTGAGTCAGTAAACGAAGTGAATTAAATCTCGTTCACTGCTTAATTAAATACTTTTATATTTATCAGTAATGGCATTTATGCCTGCATATTTCCACGAAACAATTCAATACTTATTCTCCCATTTTGAGAATAATAACCAGTGATCGCACTAAAAGTAAGTACATCTGTATGCTTACGTCCCAAACCGATCATTAGTTCGTTTTATTTTATGTTTTGTCAGAGTTGGCTGCGTTGTTTTGTCAGGAAATCCAACGAACAAAGAATAAAATCTCCCTGGTGCAACTGGGTAGCAAAAACCTTTCCTTCCTTTTTCGAAACCCATGAACGTTTAATTTCTTGCTTAAATCCTTTTACCTAACGTAGAAAACCACCATCCCAGTTTTATTATTATATTCAATTTTTGCTCCAAAAACAAAGTTCATGGCACTAAATTGGAAAGAGTTCGTTGGGAACATAGTCAAGAGCTATGTATATGAGGTTGCCCAATAAATTATTTGCAAGTTTCGTCAGCTATCGTCGTTTGGCTGAAGACAGGCTTCTCTAACGAATTTCAACAAGTTATACTACGGATGTTTTAGGAGAGAGAAAAAAACAACTTATTAATTGATATGGTGCTATAGAAATTTTGTTCGTCAAAGTTTTTTAAAAGCACCGATTACCATCCTTTGCTGTTCCTTCACGTCCAAAATTAAAAGGGAAACGGTATCAGCAAGTGATATCCCATTTGAAACAAAAACTAAATACAGAAATGGCCGGCAAAGGATGAAATCACTTCCCTTAATGAAAGAAGAACCGTCAAATGTTAGGATAATAATGATTTTGACAAGTGTTTCTCGTACTGTTATAACATCCGAGCTTGATAACGGGCAATTCTGGAATAGAAAATCCTATCTCATAAATAAAAACTTTAGAGCATGTAATACTTTTATTTGATATGACATCTGAATTCCAGATATATTTTATCGAAAAGGAGCATGAACAGCGCCAAATGAGTATGGGAACTATTTAGTAGATTGTTTGAAATAATTCGGAAGCCGCTAGCAGGGACGTGGAGACAGTGTGGGTGTGGGGTTGTCACTCCGCCCCCAATCTTTGCCAAAATTTCCTATAGTTGGAAATTCGGAGGGCAATTCATGAGTAGTTGGAAATTCCATCTATCTGAACTTTAGAGCTTCTTTAGTGATGCTGATGTCTCCTTTACTTTCCAAAATTCCAGCTCGATTTCAAATCGGCAAAGATTCCAACGGTTACTATTTACAACTACAGTGTACGCAATATTGAGCTTCATAAGTATACATGATGTCAATCGGTACGAGATTTCTATAGTAGGTTACTTATTGTAATAAAAAACATCCTCGAAATGCACTTCAAGAAAATCGCATCATGTAAAATCGTTATCCTGAGTTAATATCATCATTCACAGTTACAAAATGATGAAACGTCGAAAACTGATCATTCCTGCGTAAGATCTCATTTAATGTTAGGAGAGTGTGAATTGCTCAAAGTTCTCAGCTTGAGCATTTGTTTAGCACATATTCAATTCCCAGAATAATACCAAATAATAATAACAACCTGATAATTCTATCATAAATGTGTTGTCATTTCAGTTACTAGAATCAATTTTATGCCCCCTTTCAAGGCTTCATTTTCAAAACTGTTCTCGGTACAAAATTTCCAACTAGGGGGAGGGATCGGGAGGGGTTTCCCCCTCCCGGTCCCTCCCCCTAGTTGGAAATTCACTACCTACACCCCTCAAATCGGAAACCTCTAGCTACGTGGTTTGTATATACAGTGTGGTTTGTATATACAATGCAATGAGGAAGTAAAAGTGGTATAATTAAAATAAAGTTGTTACATGCGTATCCGTTTGAAGCCATGAGCAGCAGTATAAAATTTCTCTTAGAACCGATACACATCCCCAGAATCACAAGATAATTTTCCAGGTGCTAGTGTTCTCGGAATCGGAAATTTCCGGGTCGAATCGAATCAACCAAGTATTCTCTATCCAACCGTTATAAATAAGGTGGCAAGGGATTATTGATTAGTCCAACTGGTATACATGACATAACTTACCGGGAATTATGAATCTATAGGGGGTCATCCCTGACGCCATCGGGCGATGCCGTGATACAGCTGAAACTAGAATTCCTGGCACGGTATTGTGCACTGTTTTGAAGCAATAACGCACTGAATAAGTGCACTTTTTGTCACTATCAATCTTGAACTGCCTCATTAGCGCGTAACTCAATTTCCGTAGAAAAACAGTGTGCCCAGGAATTCTATACTAGTAAATAGAGATTATTAACATCATTTCTAACCTCTACTGGGATACATGTATATGTAATGGCTTAAATAGTTATTAAAATTCGACTGTATATATTGCATTACTACTTAATCGCAGCGCCATATATTCTCCACTCGAAAGGTATTTATAACCGTTCATTACAGCACGAGAAACACGTGCAAACTTTCATTACATGGACCACTGGATACAATCCGGTGGTCCATGTGATGAAAGTTTGCGAGTGCTTCTGAGTGCTTCTTGCGTCTTGTCCTCGGAAATTTTAAATAATTACTGAGTGAAACATCTATCACACAGCGATTTAGTAGTAATTCACCCTCCACATACTGTAGTCCCAATATTTTCTTTCTGTTTGATTGTTGCAGTTCGTGATTTCATTACCAACATCGCTAATAGCGCATTATATTTTGCTCTGCAATGCACGTCGCTGACGTTCTTGTGTATTTTCAGGCAACTTCAATCTTCTGCAGTAATAAGCGCATTATTGCGATAGTTTCAACTGTAGGTCATATAATGAACCACAAAAGCCAGAATCGGGTACTACAGACCTCCATGTGTAGCACTGACTGTTCTTTTACACTCTAATTCAATATAGTTTTGTAATAAAGTACCCAATTACTGGTAAGAGCGAAGTGATATTATCGACTCCAATTTTGACGAACATGTCCCGACTGCAAATATACTGGGGAGGTGTCACACCCCTAAACCGCCCTTAGCGACGCCCCGTTTTCGCAAAGCCAATCTGAAATTGAACCCTCAAAACTTCGAGTTCGTTGGAAACACATCATTAAAAGGAATGCTCTATCTGAGGGTGGTATTTCTGCAGACACGTCAAACACGGACGCTGTGCCCCCATTCGGATGGTCTAAAAACCCTAAAATATGTTCGCGCCTTTTTCCTAGGGCTATACGATTATTACAGACGGTTTTTATTTACTTTCGTTAATAAAACAGCACCCCTCACTAATCTTCGCAAAAAGAAGAGCTCGTTTCAGTGAAATTAGGTATTGGGATAGACTTTCTCCACTTTGAATGAAGCCTTGAAATATGTGATATAAGATTTCCGGCATTTTCCACAAAATTATGAGCGGGAACTGGTAACAAAGACAATTTTACTGTATTTTTTCACGTCAGATACGAAGACTTTCAACTGAAACTAATTCCGACAACAATTTACACGAATCAAGCACACATGTGACCCGAAACATTGACAGGAGTCGGGCACCAAACTTTGTCGGATGTTTCTTAAGTATCGGCTCTCGAGATTAATTGTTAACAATACTTAATACACCTTGAATACCTTCAGTACCTTAACAACAACACGATTGAATAAAATTATATTTAATCGTAATTATTCAATGGACTGTTCGAGGAAAAGTTATTGTAATGAGAATTAACAGTTTACCAACACGCTAATCAGATGACACCGATTTTCTCCTGGCGATACTTGGATCAGTTGCAATTTGTCAGACAAAAAGGTGCGTTGGTATCTGTTGTTCAACTTACCTAATTATAAGATGTTTACTCCCCATGACGTTCGCTTCACAATGTTGGCCACGCACGACTAAGAATGGCTACCATCGACGAATACAGTCGTAGCTTCTAACATGTCTTCACATACATCGGGTGCTTCTTATAGTCTCATTCTAAACGTGGACATACAATCAACGTACTGCTAAGAATGAACAAAGACAACAGTCAGCAATCATTACGTCACGAACGAATTCCTAGAAAAAATGAATAACCACAACCAGTTCGACAGGATGTAGGAAATCCCCACGTAAACATAATCATTGGTCTACCCCGTTAAAATGTAGACAATATACGAATTAAGTCGCCAGGTACATGAATGAAGAGACACAAGAATGCGGTCGATCTGAAAGCATTTGTTAATTATGGGCAATTGCAAATTCGCCTTCGGGGATTTCCCCCCAAGTTTACAATATTGGTCGCTGTGAATTGTTTTGTCGTCACCAGATAAATACCAACAAACTTGGAAACAATTTGCAAACTAATGTTGATTATTTTAATTAAGTTCATGGTATACATTGCAAGTGGTACCCAATATGCACCGCAGGACTGCAGAAAAGGAGTGGTTAGAGTTGAGAAGGTGTTGGATTCCCATGGTTAAAATGTGTCATTCCCCCATCGACCGAGTTCATGTTCTATTGAAATAAGAACGACGAAATTTACATGCGTCGTTAATTTGTACTATGTGAGTGCGGTGGCTCAGTGGTAGAGAGTTGGACTTCTATGCTAGAGGTCCCGAGTTCGATCCCCGTCCGGGACGACCCACGCTGTGTCCTTGCGCAAGGCACTTTATCTCGGTTGCCAAGATGGGGGCATGATGACGTCGTGTACTAAGGCGTACTGCACGTCGATGGTACACATGTTTTCAACCGCTGTAACCCTGCTTGAGCGGACCTTGCACAGAGTTAGAATGTTGAGGAGCTGACAGTTGCTCGTCGATGCTCGGTGGTTCTGTCCGGGTACCCCGGTTTCCTCCATCCATCAAACTGTCACGGTCACGATTAGCCATTTTGCATAAGTGTGTGACCTTAAACACCAATAAATAAATAACTTGTACTTTATCAGGCACTATAAGTTTCGTGATGTAATTCAGAATTTATAGGGCACTATGATTTTCAAATTTCGGGCCAAATTGCCTCTTGAATCGAATTAGGAAAGGATTTCGTTCCATTGAGGGGGTCACATGATATGGTTTTCTTGATTTTTTTTTAAATAATTTTTCAAATGCTGAATTTGCATTCTACACAATCAGATGCGACCGATTCGTTGTGTAAAGGGATGAAAGCGACTCATCCGTTTAGGCAAGGGAATCAAATAACCAAAAAAGAAATTAAATTCAGAAACGGAAGCAAATTCGTTTCGGAAGCGGAATATCCTGGAACTCTTCTGCTCCCATCGGGTCTCCTGTATAGGAGACTTGGTGATAGAAGACTTGAAAAAAAGGAGTTGAAGAGGAGACACTTGGAGTGAATTTGAGGTCACGTCGAAGATCGGAACCAGTGCGACTGAAATCGATTCGAATCGTCAAATTTCGACGTTTCGCAAGTCCCTAGGATTTTAACCAGTTATACCACAAATATTTGATAGAATTCAATGATATAGCTTGTAAACGTGATCTCTGGACCACATTAGCAGAATAAAGTGGTCGAAAATAACATTTAGTATATGATTTGAACCATATTCCGGTTATTATAATGCACGGCCCTTCCAACGCAAGAGAATAATCGCAGATTCAAACTTGTGTGACGAGGAATGATAAACACTTGGTGTGAAATTTGGGTAATATAAAGGGCTGGAATTTGAGCACATTTATCAATTTTGGCTCTTGTAAATTAAATGAACTTTTTCACCAATGGTTAAGACTTAAGTTCAGATGAATTGTTCAGCAAATCTAGTCATGGCTGCTTTGCGGCAGCCATGACTAGATTTGATGAAAAATATCTTGAAAATAATGATAAACATTTGTTATCTGTGACAGTAGGTGATGTTTGTTTTGAAAATTATTTCATTAAAATTGTGTCATTAAATACTTATCAATCTATTCTATATCGTGGACTATTTCTTGACGGGGACTCTGCGCATCTTAAGCAGTAATACAATTCCAGGCCCTATAGAAACCGCTGCTTGTTTTTATTTCCATTAAGTGTCTTTTGTGGGTTTTTTTGGATCATATAATAAATAGAATATTCCACTCATCCCTAGTTTATGACGAAATTTACAAAACTCTTTCAGTAAATTAGGTCTGGAACTCGCTGAAGTTCGATCCAATCCCAATTTACTGAACTCGATTTGTAAACTTCGTTATAAACTGGGAACTCGTTGGACATCCTCTATGTATTGAACAACTAGTGTTTTAGTAGTTAAGACTCATCAAAATTGGGCATGCTGTTTATCATTTGCTTAGGAATCACGCTTGTTGCTATGGAGGTCATGTTCATATTTCAGTTCTCAGAGAACTGTCATCAGACAACTATCATCCGAAAAGTATTCTCCAACAGTACATCACAGTCACATCGTGTCAAACGTATCTTCAAACACCCAGATAAGTCAAGAGGCGGACTGGCCGTATGTTCTACCGGGATATTTCTCAGTGCCCCCCCCCCCCCCACCCTCCCCCCCACAATCGATGCAGTCTTACACCTGTCGGTACATGAAATTTCGCGATAATGACCAAAAGGCGAAATGGATCTGGTTGCAAAGACTACTGGTAGTTCTAAATGCCCTCTATATGCACTGCCATTGGCAGTCCACATGGATGACATTTCGATACACCAGCCATCTAATCTGCCATTGATCGCTCAGATGCGAGGAAACAGCATTCTTGCAGTTCGAAAAATCCCACTGGTCCGAACTGTGGTGACGAAGCTGATACAAAATTGCCATCGAAATGCCCTCAATGTGGACTGCCATTGAGCGCCCAAATGATTTTTCAGTTCGACACATCAACATTTTCTCCGCGTTCTGGGTCCCCTTGGTGCATTTCCCGGTAACATTTTTGACCCAGTCCGTCCCTAGATAGGTCGATGAGAATTACGAGCAATTGCTCCAAGGAGCAACTGCTTCCATTACTGTTACTGTCCTTCCGCTCATTTAATTACGATAGCCACCACCACTACACTGCCATTTCAGGTTAGCCTACAATCTTTGAGATGAGTCCTTCTAGAGGTAAATGCTTGCATTGCTATTTAGCTCTTTTAACAAAATCACCGCCCACGCTTCTCAGCACCACTTCATTATATGATATGATTATACCTATGGTACCCCTTTCTCAGCTGAGTCGAAGAGTCACAAAGTCATTTACACTCAGCAGCCGGTACGCTCTAACATCAGTCCGGTTAAAATTCAACCCATATTGGGTTCATATTCACTCAACCCAGTCGTTGTGGATTGATGTTTAACCGAACAGATTTTAGCGTGTATTTAGTTCTTCTGACGCGGTCATCATGAGGTTATTATTTCTCAGCAGATAACGCAAAACTGAACCGAGAGTTTGACGATTCTTGGACGCTTTAGTATTTGTGAAGTTATTATCAAGTTTGATGAGAAGTTGTTCCTCTATTGATGAGGAGGAATTTTAACTTGGCACTTAACTGTCAAACTGTTCCATTGTTCTGTCTTGTCATACCTGATTTGTAGAAATGGAATAGGGGTGTGACACTCAGTCAGCTCTGACCAGTTTAAACTAAAACTGGCTAAACTATCACGCACACATCTAACAGAACATTCCCCAGGCCGACGATTACTGAAGCTTGGAGATTCCTGTTAGAAGTATGGGAAGGGTCTGGTGGAGACACGTCGGTGACTTCAATGGAAAAGCGTGTCTCATAGACGACGGACGTGTGCTTATCAGAATCTTGTCGGTAAATTTGTGGCTGGGCAGATTGTGACTGCCTTCAGAAATAACTACCGTCACTCTAGTTAAACGAACTTTGTTGATTTCCCTGTACTAATCGTATTGGTGAATATTGTCGAAGCTTGCATAGACCTGTAACAGAATAAATATACACAGAAAACTACTTGCCGAGAGTTGGAACGTTACAATTTATTTACTTGTTTGCTGAGTCGTCCATCAGCTGAAACTTCCATTATTTACCAATTGCTGAAATACCAAAACAGTACGCAGATAACTAGGGCCAACCTTGAAAGAACCTTTTCCAGTTTTAAAAGACACTTGTGGCTACTGAAGTCCCTGAAGTCCTAACCTTATTCTTCCAAATCCACCAAACGATCACCGGGGTGATACCTGGCTATGCAACAGGTACCCGCATCTTACAACTTACTGCAATGCTTGTATATCTGTCTGATCATTGATGCAAAGAGTCGTTAGAGCAATCGGTCAATATTCGACTGTCAGTATTATTATTTATTATTATTATTTATTGGTGTTTAAGGTCACATATTGATGCACAATGGCTAATCATGACCGTGACGGTTTTACGGGTGGAGGAAGCCGGAGTACCCGGAGAGAACCACCGACCAACGGCGAGCAACTATCAGCTTCCCAACATACTGACTCCACACAAGCAGGGTTAGCATTGGTTGAAGACAAGTGCACCATCGACGTGCAGTACGCCTTAGTACACCACGCCACCGTACACCCACGCGGGCAATGGAGATGAAGTGTCTTGCCCAAGGACACGACGCGGTTGCCGCAGGTGGGATTCGAATCGAGGACCTCTCGGCTTGCAGCCTGCACCTCTACCTACTGAGCCACCACACTCCCTTTCGACTGTCAGTAGTAGAATGGCAGTTAAATGTGCTAGTGATATGATCAGGGACCATGTAGCAGTAGCTGTGCAATACCAACACTGATAGGGATCGAAAGCTGTACGTAGAAGCTCGAGACCGTATAGGACCTTGGCGAATACTGCTTTCCGATTTCCTTCTTAACCCATTACCTAACATGAAAAGCAGACGACACTTGCAAAGAAAATTCTTGAATAACTACTTTTTCTCATTTTTTGTCTCAAAAACATAGGTTAGGACCCCTCATTGAAACGAGAGTAGGTGTAAAGTGCAGATTTAAGGACAGATGTACAAAAAAATGTACACGTACACGTACATGTTCAATTATAAGATGTGCAATTCAGTGGGATATAGATATTCATATATTTGGGTGTGTGTGTGTGGTATATACACACATCTGCTAAAAGCTTCATGTAATCTTTCAGCAAAACTTCAGAGTGCAAAATATTAGCACATGCTGGTATGTAAAATGTAAACACATACTCATGTATCACACCAAGTGTGCGTTATTATGCTCAAGTAGAGATAAACTGAGCATCTGTTCTGTTATATTGTGTTTTACAGAGCTCATGGGGCTCTGTTAGACAGAATATAATAGATAAGATGCCTAGTAGTTGGGGGAGGCATTATAGCCCCAAGATTTTGAAAATTATAGCCCCAAGAACTTATAGCCCCAAGATTGTGAAACTTATAGCCCCAAGATTTGTGAAACTTATAGACCCAAGAACTTATAGACCCAACATGTATGCACTGGTGGCAACCAGTGCATACATGTTGGGTCTATAAGTTCTTGGGTGGCAACCAGTGCATACATGTTGGGTCTATAAGTTCTTGGGTCTATAAGTTTCACAAATCTTGGGGCTATAAGTTTCACAATCTTGGGGCTATAAGTTCTTGGGGCTATAATTTTCAAAATCTTGGGGCTATAATGCCTCCGCATCATGCTTTATGACCAGATCCTATAGTACATTTCTGGCTTATAAGTTTCCACTGTACATTAATTTATTTTTTGTAGTTTGCAAATTAATTTTTTGTTTAGCTTAAATGTTTTTGTGGTTTGCAATATAATTTTTGTTTAGCTTAAATATTTTTTGTTTTTTTGTGTTTCGCAAAATAGAAAAATAATTTGCAAACACAAAAAATATTTTCTAAGAAAATATATTTTGTTTTGCAAATTATTTTTACAAAAAGCTTTTTCATAATTTTATGAAAAAGTTTTTTGTGAAAATAAATTTGCAAACACAAAATATATTTTCTAAGAAAATATTTTTTGTGTTTGCAAATTATTTTTCTATTTTGCAAGTTTTTATTTTATAAGGAAATATTTTATGTACCCCAGACCTGGATTTTTTTCTCTGGCAAACCAATGTCTCTGGGAGTTTTCACTGTTAAATCTGTGTTTGTCACCACTGTTTTTCCCATAGACAATCCTGGAGGGGTAATTGCAACATTTTTTTATTCCAAACTTGTTTTAGGATATCTCTCATTGATACAACTCTCATTATCAACAGTCACTCACAGAATGGGTAATGGAACTGTGTCTCTCTTTCTGAGACTTTTATTTGTTTAGAAAGAAAAAAATCTCTTTCCAATATTTTGTAACCTTGAAAAAGGCTGTTCAATTCTGTATCAGATAAGATGTAGAAATTGTCATTTCTCCCTTCCTTCCCGTCTTGTTAAATATCCACTCAAGTTACATTTGTTTGTCCCATGGGTATCTCTCCGATTTTAAAAAATGACACAATAGCGCCGGTACTTTGAGTTTTTCTGAATGCTTATCAACTTACAATATCAAGTCGATAGTCCCTAGTTGTAATGTAAATTCATATTCACACAAATCATATTTCATATATTTGTACGAATACGAATTTGCAAATACAAGAACACTATCTGTTATTTGAGTTGTAAAAAATTTACTGTCAATCCTATTACAAATGTAGTGAAGAAAATACACCAATACCTTCAAAATGATTCAAGTAAAATATCCAATATAAGCGATGAATTAATTGTAATCTAAAAGTTATCCGAACAATTATACTCCTATGATAAAACAAAATGCGTATTGAATTGTAATGTTAGGTATTCGAGTCGATTTTTCCTGGAAAATAAACATCACGAAACACGTCATTTTCTGGGAAGTGGTTTAAATATAGCGCGGCTTCACTGAAAATAACCACTGCTTTGCAAATCAATACTGACTTAACATTGCGTGTTATATCGACACCAGAATAACTCCCGAAATATTACTTTCCATCAATGAAATGTGATCGAGCAACTTAATGTTTTAAATAAATGAGTTTCCCCACGACTTATACCATGCATTTAACAAGCAGAACAATTTATTATTTTTGTAGAACAACGGGTCAAGCACTCCCAACATATCCGTACTTTTACATATTTATTCGAATATCTTCGCTCATAATTATTCTATCTGGACATATTATATACCATCGTAAAGCTTGTCAACTGCAGTTTAAGATGGTATCTTAAGCGATACAATCGGTTCGGAACTTAAAATGTTATCGACTGTTATCTGCCAAAAGAAACACAAAACCATATTCAACACAGGCATCCCATAAAATGCACTGACACACTATTTAAATGTACATCCATTTGGTTACAAACAGTCTTGCTATCTATTGCACTCAATAACCTCTGGATACTATACACCAGTTGTTAAATGTGTTCAGTGTTAGAGTCGATTTTTCCTGGAAAATAAACATCACGAAACACAACGTCATTTTCTGGGAAGTGGTTTAAATATAGCGCGGCTTCACTGAAAATAACCACTGCTTTGCAAATCAATACTGACTTAACATTGCGTGTTATATCGACACCAGAATAACTCCCGAAATATTACTTTCCATCAATGAAATGTGATCGAGCAACTTAATGTTTTAAATAAATGAGTTTCCCCACGACTTATACCATGCATTTAACAAGCAGAACAATTTATTATTTTTGTAGAACAACGGGTCAAGCACTCCCAACATATCCGTACTTTTACATATTTATTCGAATATCTTCGCTCATAATTATTCTATCTGGACATATTATATACCATCGTAAAGCTTGTCAACTGCAGTTTAAGATGGTATCTTAAGCGATACAATCGGTTCGGAACTTAAAATGTTATCGACTGTTATCTGCCAAAAGAAACACAAAACCATATTCAACACAGGCATCCCATAAAATGCACTGACACACTATTTAAATGTACATCCATTTGGTTACAAACAGTCTTGCTATCTATTGCACTCAATAACCTCTGGATACTATACACCAGTTGTTAAATGTGTTCAGTGTTAGAGTCGATTTTTCCTGGAAAATAAACATCACGAAACACAACGTCATTTTCTGGGAAGTGGTTTAAATATAGCGCGGCTTCACTGAAAATAACCACTGCTTTGCAAATCAAAAAATCAGTACTGACTTAACATTGCGTGTTATATCGACACCAGAATAACTCCCGAAATATTACTTTCCATCAATGAAATGTGATCGGCCAACTTAATGTTTTAAATAAATGAGTTTCCCCACGACTTATACCATGCATTTAACAAGCAGAACAATTTATTATTTTTGTAGAACAACGGGTCAAGCACTCCCAACATATCCGTACTTTTACATATTTATTCGAATATCTTCGCTCATAATTATTCTATCTGGACATATTATATACCATCGTAAAGCTTGTCAACTGCAGTTTAAGATGGTATCTTAAGCGATACAATCGGTTCGGAACATAAAATGTTATCGACTGTTATCTGCCAAAAGAAACACAAAACCATAAAATGCACTGACACACTATTTAAATGTACATCCATTTGGTTACAAACAGTCTTGCTATCTATTGCACTCAATAACCTCTGGATACTATATTGCTGTTGTTAAATATTGACTGAAAGATACACTAACAAATAAAATATTTACCATAGGAATTGTCCCATAGAGTGAATGGATTACATTTTATGACTTTTCAAAAGTGTATAAGAAACATTTATTAACAGTATAATTCATTGGGTATTAAATGTACATTTAAATGCACATTTAAATGTACATTCAAAAAGTATAAAAGGAGGAAGAATCTTAGGTTGATTCACACTTGGGTTTTTGACTTCAAGAAGACAAGACATATTTTCAAAAGCTAGAAGACGATAGAAGAAAAAGATGAAGAGAGCCATTGAAGAATATAGTGAGACAGAGAGTGATATAGATAACAAGAAGCAGAGAGTAGAGTCAGCTAAAGATATGTACACCATTCACCCACTTCTACAAAGAACATCAAGAAAATTCCGTTCCAAATGCCATGTATGCAGAATAACATTCAAACAATTTAATCAAAAGAATCCATTTGACACCCTTGGAAAAGTATTTGACAGTTTGGTAGATGATATTAAAGAAGAATGTGGAGTAGAAGACAACGATCCAATGAGAATATCAGTTAACCACCCAGGATTAGAAATAGGTATATTTATTCCATTTACTAAGGCTTCAGGTATCACTGGTAACACCATATTAGATGAAATAGAAAAGGTTGTACAATCAAATGATAACTTTACTATCCATGATGGGCAATTATCTTTGGAAATAACACACACTTCCCTACCACAAGGGTCTGGGCGACACGCACCAATTTCATTTTCATCTGTTGATAAAATGGTGGGAAACAAGAAAAGTATTATTGAAATTAAAAATGTTAATGATTCAATGTGTCTCGCACGGGCCATTGTAGTGGGAAAGTGTCATGTTGATAGAGATAATTCTGATCTTTGGCAAAAGAAATGGAAAAATATTAGAAATTCTGATAGACCGACACAAGAGTTGGAAGCTAAGGCATTGATGGACAAAGCAGGTCTTGATTATAATATTCCTTGTGGATATGAAGAATATTATAAAATACAAGACCTGCTTTACCCAGAGTATGTCATCAAAATTCATCCACAGTATGCAAAAAGTGAATTTTTATTCAAACCTCCAGTTACCACCGCTGATAGTAAAGTTATTCATATTTACCACCATGACCAGCATTTTGATACTATCACAACAATTAAAGGGTTTTTAGGATGCTCCTACTATTGTGAACTTTGCAGTAAAGGGGTCCAACAGAGAGAACGTCACATGTGCCCTTTTGGTTGTATTTGCTATGCTCCAACAAAATGTATTCCTGAACATCCCACTACCTGTTACAGTTGCAATAGACAATTTAGAAGTTTATCATGCTATAATAACCATATCACTAGAAAGGGAAAAGAAGAAAAAACAATTTGTCAATTAGTTCAAAAATGTAAAACATGCAATTCACTAATATATCCAACAAAAGGAAAGCACATCTGTGAAGGATTCAAAAAATGCAAATATTGTCAACAAGTAGTTAATTCTGATCACCAATGTTTCATTCCAAAATACACTTCACCCGAGGATGAAAAAATACCAAACATTCCATTTGTATTTTTTGATTTTGAAACCACACAAGACTCAGGAGTTCATATCCCAAATTTCTGTGTTGCTCATCGTGCATGTGGGGAATGTATTTGCAAATCTATAGATCAAGAATGTATTTCCTGTGACAAATTTGGATATAGGCAATCAATATTTAAAGGGGAATCTACATTATCAGATTTTTGTGATTGGCTTTTCAGTAAGGAACATAAAGGGACAACAGCTATTGCTCACAATTTAAGAGGTTTCGATGGACAGTTTATTTTAAGGCACCTCATTGAAACTGGTACAACAACTCCTGATGTAATTATGAATGGGAACAAAATTCTTTCACTTAAAGCTTGTGGTATTAGACTTATAGATTCTTTAAATTTTCTTTCAATGAGATTGGCACAATTTCCCAAAACATTTGGCTTGACAGAATTAGCAAAAGGTTATTTCCCCCATTTGGCAAACACACAAGCTTTTCAAAATTATATTGGCCCTTATTTAGATTCAACATTGTATATGCCAGATTCAATGTCTCCATCAGATAGGGAGGATTTTATCAAGTGGTACAAACAAAAAATTACTAGTCATGCCAGTTTTGATTTTCAAAAAGAAATGGAATTATACTGTAAATCAGATGTAGATATTTTACGTAGGGGGTGTGGGGAATTCAGACAAAAATTTATAGATAGTGATGGCATAGATCCTTTGAGAGAAGCATTTACCTTAGCCGATGCATGTACAAAAGCTTGGAGAAAAAATTCACTTCCAGAAAACAAAATGGCAATCATTTCAGACATAGGTTACCCAGCTAAAGTCAAATACTCCATTAAAGCCATTAGATTTTTACAGACACTTGCACAGGAAGAAAACATACATATTCAACATGCACTCAATGGTGGGGAGGTTAAAATAGGGGGATATTATGTTGATGGGTTTCACAAAGACACAAATACAATCTTTGAATTTTATGGATGTATGTGGCATGGGTGCATGACATGTTATAAAGACAACAGACATGAGAAAAATCCAGTCAATTTGCTAAATTACCAAACTCTATACAACAAAACACAGGAACGCATACACCATTTAGAATCATTAGGGTATAACATGAGAATAACATGGGAACATGAACTTGATGATTTTTGCAAATCAAATCCTGAAGTAAAATCAACATTGAATTCATTTTTTCCAAACATGGATCCTATTAAACCACGTGAAGCATTATTTGGGGGTAGAACAAATGCCATTAAATTACATCATAAAATAGACCAAAGCACAGACAATGAAATAAAATACATAGACATCTGTTCACTCTATCCTTATGTCAATAAACACAGAGAATATCCAGTAGGTCATCCACATATACTCACAAAAGAAAACATAAACACGGATGCTATAAGACAGTACAGGGGACTTATCAAATGTAAAGTTTTACCACCACAATCTCTACACATGCCAGTATTACCAATTCATTGCAACAAGAAAATGGTTTTTACACTTTGCAATACATGTGCAGAACAAGAATTAGACAAATGTGAACACACACCAGATCAACGCAGTATTACAGGTACATGGACATCTGTTGAACTTTTTAAAGCATTGGGGATGGGATACACATTACTTGACACTTATCAGATTTGGCATTGGGGAGAATGGTCTTCAGAAATTTACAAACATTATGTGAACAAATATTTAAAAATGAAACAAGAAGCCAGTGGATATCCAGATTGGGTGAAAACAGAAACAGACAGAGACACATTTAAGAAAGACTATGCACAAATTGAAAACATACGTTTGGAAAATATTGAAAAAAATCCAGGACAAAGATCATTTGCTAAAACCATGTTAAACTGTTTATGGGGGAAAAGTGCACAAAACAATTTAAAAACAAAAACAGAATACATACAAGACCCATCCAAATATTTTGACCTGATACAAGATAAAGACATCATTATTAAAAATGTTGAATTGTTTGATCATGATAAATGCATTTTAGTCAATTACACAAAATCTACAGATGTTTATGAACCTCACAAATCAGCTAATGTTGCAGTTGCCTCTTTTGTCACAGCTTATGCACAAATGGAATTATATAAAGTAATAGGACGTTTGGGTAGACGGGTATTATAATTTGACACAGACAGTTGTATTTACATCCATAACCCCTCACTTTGGAATCCACAAATTATAAACAGTAGGTTAGGTCAATGGACAGATGAACATCCAGATGCAAAAATTATTGAATATGTAGGTTTAGGTCCCAAAAATTATGGTTACAAATACATTAAAGATGGTCAAATACACACTTCATGTAAAGTTAAAG
This sequence comes from Pictodentalium vernedei, assembly GCA_031216915.1. Lineage (NCBI taxonomy): Eukaryota > Metazoa > Mollusca > Scaphopoda > Dentaliida > Dentaliidae > Pictodentalium > Pictodentalium vernedei. The sequence goes on along the minus strand of CM062295.1, from coordinate 539,777,409 downwards.
GAATCACATTAGACTACAATACATCACAGAAAGTCAATTTTGAATCCATGGTGGAATGTGTACAAGACAGACATAAGTATAAAATGAACATTGAATACACACATAGAATTAAACGCAACAAGAACAGACAAGTTACAAGTGAAAAACAAACCAAAACATTCAGATCTGTGTACACAAAACGTTTTGTAGTGGATAAATATGATACAAGACCTTATGGGTTTAAGGTATAAAAATTACTCTTTAGAATTCTCATTTTCAAGTTTGAACAAGAACAGACATGTCACAATTGAATTACAAACCAAAACATTCAGATCTGTGTACACAAACCATTTTGTAGTGGATAAATATGACACAAAACCTTATGGGCCTAAGGTATAAAAGAACTCTTCAGATTTCTCATTTCAACTTTGAACACTGAGCAGGCAAGATGTCTCTACCACTCAATCCTACTTATCCTATATACTTGTCAGAGTTAAGAAGACTTTCGAGTTTTAGCATGACTACAAACCCTATTTTAAAATCCAAGAAAGAAGACTTAGCTAAAGCTGGATTTTTCTATATAGGAGATGGTAAAGTAAAATGTTTTGTATGTGGACAAGGTTTAATGAATTGGGAAGAAAAAGATATTCCTTTGCAAGAACATGTTAAGTGGTCACCAAATTGTTCTTATATTCAATTGATAAGAAATTGTCAATTATACAAACCACCAACAAGTATGCAAACACCCCCAGATAAAATATTATCAGTGATGGATTATGGATTCACTTTAAATCAAATATTTTCAACAATGAAAAAAAAATATGACAAGTGTTTAGATGATTTTCCAGATTCTAAGTCTTTATTTGCACTCATGGTGCTAAATGATCAAAGTACATCATTTAGTACCATAATTGCAAGACAAGCTGCAGGACAATTCAAAACTAAGTTTGATAAAATGTTTTCAGATAATGCAGGAAATGATTTTCCTGACCGTCCTGATGTATTTTGTGCATCAGGTAATATAGTACCTGATGGACAAAATACATCAGAAGAGACAAAAGAATCATCACTTTGATTTCAACCATGGAACCAGTAAGACGTATCTTAGACAACAAGATTACACGTAAGGCATTATTATATGCATTTCAATTGATCACTCCTGGTTATCTAACAATAACAAAAGAGTTTATTCATAATCAATTGGGAAAAGATGAAATGTATGGGGAATTTTGTAATGCATTACAAATCATGAATGCTTTTTACAAAGATAATATAGAAAATATTTGGACAAGAGTTGTGTGGGGTAATATAATTTATGATAAAGAAATCATTAATTACTTGTATAGACAATGTGTACCACAAATAGATAGAAGAATAGATTCTTCAGAAACTGTATTTGAGTTAAAAGCACCCTTAAAACGAATACCTACTAAAAGACATGAAGAAGGTATGGAATCAGAAAGTATATAAGTGAATGATTTGACAACTCTTATTCACACAAATACAATTATGGCATCGAGTGAATGTTTATTGTTTCAACACCCTTGTAATATCTTTATTTCGGGACCTAGTGGTTCAGGAAAAACAGAATTTGTCAAAAAGCTTATTGATATGAAACATGACTTATTTCAAATTCCCCCACAAAAAATCATTTGGTGTTATAAAGAATGGCAAAATACATATACTTTACTTAAAGAAAGTGAAGATATTAAATTCATAGATGGTATCCCTGATGATGAATATGAAATTGTCAGTGATGTCACTATTCCCCATCTTGTAGTTTTTGATGATATGTTAGGAGATAAAGATGAAGAAAAAATTAAATTATGGTTCACATGAAAAGGACATCATAGAAATGCAAGTGTCATTTACATTACACAAAATATGTTTCAACAATCTAAATCTAGTCGTACCATAAGTTTAAATGCACATTATATGATTTTATTTCAAAATACCAGAGATAAAGGGCAAATTAAAGTATTGGCAAATCAAGTTCAATTACCACATTTAAATGCATGTTATCAAGATGCAACAAGTATTGATCATGGTTATTTATTAATTGATTTTCATCCTAGAACTCCTGAGTCTTTGAGATTAAGAACTGATATTTTTCATCCTTGGGTAACACAAAATGAACGTGGTCCCATCATTTATACAAAACTATAAATTCCCCATGTTCTAATGAGTTGATGTTAGTTAGTCAAAGTTTGTCAACGACTACACATCATCATGGTATCATTCATACAATCTTTGGAACAACTTGGTCAAGAAACAAGTCCATTTGCAAGACAAAAATTACTTAAGAAAGGTTTTAAGAAAATTTTAAAATGGTTTACATTAGCAAGTAGAATCATACTTAATAAGAAAATTAAATTGCCAAAACAAACTTTAACCTATATGGATAAACATAAACAAGATCTTGAACAACTTGCAAATCCCAGAGTTGATCTTGCAACAAAACGAAACATTATTTTAAAACCAGGAGGTGGTGGATTTTTTGGTGGTGTTATCATTCGTAATTTAATTCGATGGGATGGTCATAAGACAAGTAGATCATTCTATTCACCATTCAAAAAAACAAAGAGTAAGAAACAAAAGTCACCTAAAAGGAAACGAAAATCCCCTAAAAAAAGATCAAATAATTCATCAAGCTCTAGAGAGATAAAAAATCAACGAAAGGTAGGACCTAAATATATGTACACAAATTTTGAAATTGCACCTCATAGATCTCCATCTACAAAAACAAAAGCATTACTTGTGAAAAATCTTCAAAGACAAAGAAAAGTATCACCACTTAAGTTAACACGTGTAGTGTCAATAACAAAAGATGGTGTTAAAAAAAATCATGAACCAATGTATTCTGTAATAAAACCAAGTCAAAATGTACTGCATGACCCAATGGGTTCTAGACAAAATACACAACATGTACCATTAAAAGAAAAGATTCCCACAATGGCACGTTTTACAGCTTTAAATACACCTAAACCTGTTAAAGGGATAAGGTCTTACTTTAAATAATATAAAGTTTACACATATATAAATAGCATTACATTTTTATATTTGTTTCATTTAATCATTAGATTTTATAAGAGCAAGATGGTGAGACAAAATAAGAAACAAAAAATTCCTTTAGTTAAAAAATATGGTGGTATGTTAATAGGTTTAAGTCAAACTCCTCCAGCATTTCAAAAACAAATTATGAAAAATGCACCTAAAGAATTAATTAATTGTGTGTCAGAATGCTGTCATAATCTTTTAAAAGGCAACATACATCTAACAAAAAATCAGAAACAAAAATTACATCCAAAGCGTCAACAACTACGAGCACTCGCTAGTAAATCAATAACTCTTAAAAAGAAAAAACAAATTTTAAATCAAAAAGGTGGTTTTTTACCATTACTTGGTTTACTTGGACCTGCTATAGGAGTTGCAACAAATCTTGCAAATAAATTAGTCGATAAAATATGAAAAAGATGGCTATTGTACCTTATCAAATGTTAGAAGATATGCAACGTTTTAGAAATGATAAAGCTCAAAGACCAAGATTACCCCCTAACCCACAAGTTACAAATACTGCACAACTTCAAAATGATTTATCATCTGTGTTAGGAAATTCAGAGTTGTCCGAAAGTGAGAAAGAACAAAAGTATGGGGAAACTTTACAAAAATTTCAAATGTCACATAAGAAAGCATTACAACCAACATTGGTTCCATTGCCTGAGTCAGGAGAAAAATCATTATTTTTACGAGATCGTATTATAGAAAGTGTCCCTGTTACAATGAGACATAAAGCAACTTCATTATTATCTGCTTTATCATCTCATCCACACATGAGTTGGGATGATCAGGGTGTATTAAGTTACGATGGAGAAGTCATAAAAGGTTCAAATATCATAGATTTAGTCAATGATGTTCTCAGACACTGAAAAGGTTTTAAACCGAGTGGATGGGAAATGTTTAGTCGTGGATTAAAAGATATAAATATCCCTCAAGATTTTGTTGGTAATCGTGAACGTTGGTTATGGATGAATAGACAACCTATACCCAAACCCAGTAAATATCAAAGTTCTCCAGAAGATAGTTGGTCTGAAACTCCTCAATCATCCCCTCCAAAACGTAAAGTTCGTCGAGGTCATAGAGTGCAGTGGAGTGAAGACACACCAAAGTCAGCACTAAAGCGTAAATTGACAAAACGTAGATTATCTGAAAAATGGGAAGCTTATTGAATGATTTATTAACTGAAATATATTACAATACAAAACATCCTGCTGGTTATGGTGGTATACAAAAATTGTACAAAGCAGCTCATAGTAAAGATAATTCCATCACAATTGATCAAGTGAAAAAATGGTTGAAAGGAGAAAGAACTTATACTTTACATAAACCCATCTGTAAAAAAATTTCAAGACGTAAGACTATAGTGGGTGGTATTGATCATCAATGGCAGATTGATTTAGCAGACTTACAAAGTTTACAATCTTACAATGACCAATTTCGTTATTTAGTTTGTGTTATTGATGTATTTTCCAAATATGCATGGGTAATACCCATTCACAATAAAACAGGAGAGACATTAACAAAATCTTTTCAGAGTATTTTGAAAACTTCTGGATGTAAACCATTATCATTACAATCTGATAAAGGTTCTGAATTTAAAAATAAAGACGTGCAAAAATTTTTAAAGAAACAAAACATTCATTTCTTCACAACAGAAAATCCTGAAACCAAAGCTAGTATTGTTGAACGTTTTCAACGTACATTGAAAACACGAATGTGGAAATATTTTACACACAAACGTACATTAAGGTACATTGATGTGTTGGAAAATTTAGTTGATGGATATAATCATAGTTTTCATCGAAGTATTCAGAGAACTCCTGCTTCAGTATCATTAGAAAATGAAGTAGAAGTATCTCAACATTTGTATGGTAAAAAAAAGTCTAAAAAGAAAAAAATACAATTTAAAGTTGGTGATATAGTACGTATTAATAAAACCAAACGTACATTTGAAAAAGGGTATTTACCAAATTGGACAAAAGAGTTATTTAAAATTACTCACGTAAAACATACAATACCACCCACTTATAAACTTGAAGATATGGGTGGTGAAAATATACAAGGGGCATTTTATCCACAAGAAATTCAAAGTATAAAAGATGATAAAAAATATATAATTGAATCAATTCTTAATAGAAGGTCAAGACGTGTGGGAAAGAAAATTATTAAAGAACTTAAAGTACATTGGGAAGGTTATCCAAAGAAATTTGATAGTTGGATAGCAGAATCAGATTTGATATAAAAAGAATATGTCATTAAATGAAACTTCATTACCTAATGAAACCACAAGTGTTGATGTACAAAGTCAACAAAGTCAACAATTTAAAATTTGTGGAAATCGTGTTGCAAAAAATCAAGTCACTTATTTCACACAGATTATTATCATTTATGGTATTATAATTACTGCCATTGCACATTTGAGTTTACAAAGCCCTGATAAAGAATTGTGGTTAGTGTTATTAAGTAGTTCATTAGGATATATTCTTCCAAGTCCAGGTTTAAAATATTTGAAACAACCACAAGATAAGAAAAATGAATTCATTTTACGTAACACTTCTGAGCGATAGTTCTATGGATATGTTTCCAAATAATACCCAATGTTGTTTTCAAACACAATTATCTAAACCCATTCATGTTGATAAAGAACATTGGGAAGTGGGATTAGTTGAAGTAATTTTACCTTCGGAAGCAAAAAATATTACAGATGAAGAATCTGTTTTTAAAATCTTTGTGACAGATAGCAACATATCAAATCGTATTAATAAAACGAAATTGAAACATACATTTCACAAAGGTATTGCTGGTGTTGAATTAAATATTTTATCAGGTGCATATTTAAATGGCGCTCATGTCATAGATGCAATGCAAACAGAAATTCAAGAAAAACTTGGAGACATATTTAAATCATTTGATGTATTATTTCATGTTGGATTTTCAAGTCTCCAAGGGCGTGTAAAAATAGTAGGAAATAGTATTGGGAAAGTGGGTATTAAAATGTCAGAAAGTTTATTACAAAAATTGGGATGTAAAGATAGTTATTTTGTCATTTTTCCTAACACATCAAAAGATGCATTTAAATATAATGTGGACTTAAATGTGGATTTCAATCAAATCTTTATTTATGCTGACATAGCAGATTATACATTTTTAGGTGATATTGAAGCACCTATTTTACGTGTGATTCCATTTGAATCACATAAAGAGTCTCTACATACTCATATAGAATTTGATAATGTACATTATGTACCAGTATCAAAATCTTATTTTGATCAGATTAGTATAAATATAAATGGGAACACTGGTAAACCCATTCAGTTTGCAAGTGGCAAGACAGTTGTCAAGTTGCATTTTAGACAGAGACATAAATTAAATTTGTAAAAATGATGCCGGTGTATCAAGGTGTACCACGGCAATATGGATATGGATTAGGGTCTATTTTTCGCACAGCAATAAGAACAGCTGCACCATTTATAAAACCAATTGCAAAAAATGCATTTCAAACCTTAAAGAGAGATGGATTAAGACATGGTTTAGAAATAGCAAATGAATTGATAAAAAAACGTAAAGCACCTAAAGACATTTTATTAACTCATGGAAAAGATCTTTTGAAATCAGTTGGTGAATCTGCTTTAGGTATAAAAAGACAAAAACAAGAACGAAAACGTCAGTTTGTGGTTCGTTCTCGTAGAGGTAAGACACGTCAAAGACAAGCTTATTCAAAACGAAAATCAAGACCACTTGATATATTTGATTGAAAAAAATCATGATGTTATATGGATCTTGCGAACATTTTGGTAGTAGTTTTGATCCAGATAATGTATCACCAACATCAAGTGGTATAGAAAATATTGGTGAAATTGAACAATTTCCTATTGCATCTTTAAATAATTCTTCACCAATAGAATTTTTAATTCCAAGACAAACAACCAAGTGGTTAGATCTTGCAGCATCTACACTTGAAGTTCAATTTAAAATTACAAAACAAGATGGGAGTGTTTTGGCTGGAGATACACAAATTGCTCCTATCAATAATTTTTTTCATAGCATGTTCAGTAAAATTGATGTTACACTGAACGGCAATCTTATCACCACCAATACAGATCTTTATCCTTATAGAGCATATTTTGAGAATTTTCTTAGTTATTCAAAAGATGTGAAAAAAACACATCTAGCTGCTAGTGAGTTGTGGTATAGAGATACTCCTGGACACCTCACAGAAACAAGTAAAGCTTCGTCGAACAAAGGTTTGACTGAGCGAGCTAAAATAATTGGTGGTAGCAAAAATGTACAACTAAGAGGAAAACTGCATTTAGATCTGTTTGTGCAAGATAAGTATTTACCAAATGGAGTTGAGATGAGAATTAAATTGCATCGTGCTCCAACTAAATTTTGTTTGATTGGTAGTGAACATGGAAAAATAGAAATTCAAAAAGCCATATTCAGAATACCGGCATTGGATTTATTTCCAAAATTTGCGAATGATCTTAATGCACAAATAGATCGAACAAATTATAAAATGCCCATAAGACGTAGTGAAATTAAAACTTTTACTATTGGAAGTGGTCTTCGTTCAAAAATAGAAGACTATCTGTTTCATAAACAGATGCCAAAACGAATTATTCTTGGTTTAGTTAGTAATAGAGATATAAATGGAGATGTTGGCAGTAATCCATTTAATTTTCAACATTTCGATTTGAATAAGTTGGAAATCACAATAGATGGACATTCCATTAAAGCACGTCCCTTTGAACCGAATTTTGAAGGTGGACTTTATCTAAATTCATATTTATCATTGTTTGAAGCTATGGGCTATTTTGGACAAAATCAATCATTTAATTTATCTTTGCAGGATTATGCAAAAGGGTATACCCTTTGGGGTATTGATTTGACACCTGATCAGAGTAGTAGTGGGCCCTTGGCTCACCCAATAAAGTCTGGCAATCTTAGGTTTGAACTTCAGTTTGCTCAAGCTCTTCCAGAGGTGATCAACGTTGTTGTCTATGCAGAATTTGATAGTGAGATAGAAATCAACAAATTCAGAGAAGTGATATTTGACTATTAAACAAGATGAGTCAGTGTGAACATTGCAAGATGTGTAAAGAAAAAATACAAACATTATTTCAAGAATGTGTAGTGATAGAACTGACAAAATCCATTCAACAGAAAATGAAAAATATCTGTGAAGAAGAAAATCGAACCAACACAACAACATTAATAGATATGAACATTGCAGAGTGTTTACAGAAAGTGTGTCCAGTGACTATACTATATAATCTACACAAGAGAGCAAGAAAAATAAACTTATTAGAATATTGTGCTCATATAGACTTTGAAATAGACTGCCAAAAAGACATTCAAAAGTGGGCAGATTTAGTGAAAAGAGACTGGTCATATTATACAGGATATCTTGATTAATGGCTCCGTGCCAGCCTTTTTCACGGCTAAGAAGATGGAAACCATACAATTACAAACTATACTTGACAGTTCTCAAAGGTTATCATCCTTAAAAGGAAAAGTGTGTTCAAAAGACTTGTTACCAAAACGAAAACCTAAACACAGACAAGCATATATTGTGAACACAGATTCATCAAAAGAACCAGGAGAACATTGGATAGCAATATATTTTAAAGACAATCATTCTGCTATCTACTTTGATTCATATGGTTTACCACCATTAGATAGAGACATATAGAATTTCATAGTGAAAAATACAGATTCCTGGACAATAAATACAATGAGACTACAAAGTGAATTTACTGTTGTGTGTGGAATGTACTGTATATTTGCTTTAGATCATCTTGCAAGAGGATATGATTTAGAGACAGTTCTTACTATCAAATTTGATCCAAGAAATTTTCAAGAGAATGATAGAGATGTTCGACGATGGTTTGAGCAAACTTATAGACATTATTTGAAATAACTGTAATAAATATCAGGTGTCAAAACAATCCCACAGAGGTAATTTTTTACATCTTTTAGTTTTTTAAGTTTTTTATTAAAAGTCAATCATCTATTATATAATTTTCGCCAGACATTTGTGTAACAGAGAGATAGGGTTTTTTAGTTATTTTTTATATTTGTTTCAAGATCAGATCACTTGAGTGATATCAGTTTTTTATTTGATACCCAAGATTGTTTTCAAAAAACAATCTTGGGTATCAAATAAAAAAGATAGCATAAAAAAGAATCTTGATGTAAATAGGTTTTCTCATGGATAGGCAAACTCAGATCTCGGTGTATATATGTTCAGAGTTCATTTCAATATAATGATTCAACTTTAAATACAGTTTTGTCTTTTGTTAAAACCTTTGTGATAGTTTTGTCGAATTTGTTAGGTTAGTCCTATAATCCCTTTTTTATCACCGTGTCCCTATTATTTCCCACCAGTAAAAAAGAGTTAAGAGTCACTTCTCTTTTTCACTGAGAGTATTAGGTTTTAATATTGTATGCATACTTATCGAAAACTTTTATAGTGTAACCTGATATACAGTTTATACTGTAGAGATAATTTTGATTGCTAAACATACAATGAATACTATTCTTACTATAGAAAAAACAACTATCACAGAGAGTTCGACCACAACGCGAATCACTAAGTTTTTTTATTTTGTGCATGTGTTCTTGTGTTTTATTGTAAGCATAATTTCCTTATACTTACAACAAAACACAAGAAGACACACAAAATTTCCCCATTTATAGAAGTTGTATACACAGGGTGGAGAGATGACAAAACCCAAAACCATATGGATAACCCCTAATATAAAATGATTTTAAATTAATATAGACATTGGGTCACACTCTAGGGAGAGAACTGTTTTTTGTCTTTTTATAACAAAGACTTGATTGTGTACATGAGAAGATCTCTTTCTAATAGTGTGGGTTGGCCCTTAGAAGGGCCGTTTTTAAAACATCTTCAGTTCCGTAGAGAGCTGTTTGGTAAAGCCATCTCTGCTTCGGTGAAGAATTCACCTTCCCACACGCCTATGGTTGTTGCTAGCATCTCTTCATCTGTAAAGCAATCTTGTTCCCATGCATAGCTTCGTCCTACAAGAGCTTCCTCCTGCAAATGTACGGGGAGATCAAACCAGTGTTTAGGTCGATTCTTGTACTGGATCTCCCCGAACGGACGTGTGGCGGCTTTGACGAAAGGGTGGTCTTCAATCTTCTTAAGTTGTTCTTCCATCGAAAGTGTTGCCGACCACCACTTTCTCAAAGCCAAGGCGAATTCTTCATCGGCTCTCTGTTTCTTGGTTCTCTCATAACTCTCTACGGAACTGTAATTGATCTTCGTTGGCTCCATGTCTTTTTCCTCTCTGTCAAAAGATGATTTTCTTTAGTCAGACGATGAAATGTATCCAAACCCTCAACTCACCTTCTTTCTATAGACAATCTGAGGATCGAAAATGCACTGAAGAACTCTCATGCGACAATTCGATCGAGTGTGGGAAGAAATCCAGGTCTGGGGTACATAAAATATTTCCTTATAAAATAAAAACTTGCAAAATAGAAAAATAATTTGCAAACACAAAAAATATTTTCTTAGAAAATATATTTTGTGTTTGCAAATTTATTTTCACAAAAAAACTTTTTCATAAAATTATGAAAAAGCTTTTTGTAAAAATAATTTGCAAAACAAAATATATTTTCTTAGAAAATATTTTTTGTGTTTGCAAATTATTTTTCTATTTTGCGAAACACAAAAAAACAAAAAATATTTAAGCTAAACAAAAATTATATTGCAAACCACAAAAACATTTAAGCTAAACAAAAAATTAATTTGCAAACTACAAAAAATAAATTAATGTACAGTGGAAACTTATAAGCCAGAAATGTACTATAGGATCTGGTCATAAAGCATGATGCGGAGGCATTATAGCCCCAAGATTTTGAAAATTATAGCCCCAAGAACTTATAGCCCCAAGATTGTGAAACTTATAGCCCCAAGATTTGTGAAACTTATAGACCCAAGAACGTATAGACCCAACATGTATGCACTGGTCTATAAGTTCTTGGGTCTATAAGTTTCACAAATCTTGGGGGCTATAAGTTTCACAATCTAGGGGCTATAAGTTCTTGGGGCTATAATTTTCAAAATCTTGGGGCTATAATGCCTCCCCCAACTACTATGCCTGTATTGGATGTTCTGAGGCCAAATGTGTCTATAAACAATGAGATTTCAATGAATGTCGATGCAATTTTCTTGACAAATCACAAGTCTATTTATTCAAGTAATAGGAGCTAATTCTACATCCTACATGCAATAGATGGGTCAGATTTGTACTAAAGATGTGGTAAATGGTTTGGCGTTTGGAAGTTATATCGAATTGACAGTCATGTTCAATTAATCAAGAAATATACAATTAAGTGGGATCCACTGTATATATATATATGTATATGTATAGATATGTGTGTGTGTGTGTGTGTGTGTGTGTGTGTGTGTGTGTGTGTGTGTGTGTGTGTGTGTGTGTGTGTGTGTGTGTGTGTGTGTTTGAGGTTAAAAAATCGCACTGGCACAGACATTTCCTACTGAAACGTTTTTTTCTTTTAATATGCCGCCGAAAAATTGTTTTCATTTACTGAACCCTGATGGGTTTCAAACATGACAAAAAATTACATAAAACTGATTTAAACTAAGTGATGAGCTTAGGAACCGGTTAAACTGACTGGCAAAAATTGATGTTATTCATTGATGGGCTCTAATTTAGTCCTTACAAGGATGTTACACAAGCTTTTGTTTTTCTTATAGGCGATGACAGGTCGAAGATTCAAAGGTTCATTTAATTTAGCATTGGTAAAATTGAATTCATCTTTTAACATTTTTGCTATTTCGATATTCATTCTGTTGTACGTTAAAGTGAAAGGAATGATGGACCTCCTTTCGCATTCGCCCTCTGATATGTTCATACCAAATGGCCAGAGGGTTTGAAGCGTATTGATCCAAAAAGCTTCTCGTTTTTTTTCTAAATTCATCAGTTTCTTCTAATGTGTCTTTAATTGGTGGTTGTTCAATAGGATGGATTTCGAAATCGTCCAAAGAATGGCCAGGAAGGTTAAAATGTTGTGCTACTGGGGCATCAGCATTATGTTTTATATCCTGTTTGTGTCTAGTAGCACGTTCTCGAAAAGGATTTTGACTTTGACCAACATACTGTTTCCGACATCGCTTACAAGTGATAAGGTAAATAATGTTTGGTGAATCACAATGGAGGGGGTTACGGATCTGATAATGATTTTTCGTTTGTTTGGAGGAAAATTCCTCTTTCTGATCAGGCATAAAAGTATGCAGTCTACAACGAGGCTTTTTGCAATTAAATTCCGCGCCACTACCATTCTGCAACGGTCTGTTGTGTTCAATCTTCAGTGGTTCGAAATCGGTAGTTTCAGCTGGACTTTCGAGCTTTTTCAGGGTTTGGGATTTCAGGCTACGCAAGAGGCGCAGCGAGTACCCTCTCGATCTGAGGGCGCCAAATAGAGTAGAACAAGCCTCATTGAAATTTACCTTATCACTTGAATTGCGGTGGAAACGAATGAGTTGTGATTTGATGATACCTTTAAATGTATGTTGAGGATGAAATGATTTTGTGTGCAACAATTGATGTGAATCAGTTGGTTTAAAATACACTTTATAATCTAAATGACCGGACGCTTGAAATTGCTTGCCTTTATACACGGTCACATCGAGAAAATCAACAGAATTTTCACTGATAGTAGCTTTCAATTTAATATTTGGATCGTGATTGTTCAAAATTTCTAAAAATTCATCAAAATCTTCTTTTGAATGTTCCCAAATAATAAAAATGTCATCTAAGTACCTGAGATATACGAGAGGATGCTTTGCACATTTGCTTAAGGCATTTTCCTCCCATTCCGCTACATAAATGCTTGCAAAATTAGTACTGAATCTTTTGCCCATAGGACAACCCATTATTTGTAGAAAATATTCTCCATTGAATTGAAAGTCATTACCTTTTAAGCTCAACTCTAAAAGATCCAAAATTTGTTCATCCGGGCGTTTCGCATCCGGATATTTTTCAAATGCATTTTTAACTGATTTAACACTTTTATCAATATCAATGTTGGTATACATACTGTCGGTATCCAAAGTAGCCAGAATTGCATTTTTCGATATTTTCAATTTCGAAATTTTTGACAGGAAATCCTGTGTATTTTTTAGATAGCTCGGATGTCTATTTGCTATAGGTTTCAGATGATAATCAATTAATTCCGAGATCGCATAAGATTCCGAATTACAATCTGATACAATTGGCCTCCCGGGTGGAGTTAAGTCATCCGTCCATGAAGAACGGTCCTTGTGGATCTTTGGTAGGATATAAAATTGTCTTGTTTGAGCACTGAGCTTAGCTGTTAAATATTTCAATTGTTTTTTGGTAATGTGACCTTCGTCGAGGAGAAATTTTAAGATCTTATTGAATTTTTCGATATTACTAGGCCAAATAAGTGAATCTATTTTCTTATAATGTTTAGTATTGCTGAGTTGTCTCATGGCTTCCTTTATATAATTATCCCGAGATAGAACAACTACCGACCCACCTTTGTCGGCTGGTTTAATTACTAATTTCTTATTTTTTCGAAGTTTCGTGAGGGCTCTCCGTTCACCAGCTGTTAAATTGTCTTTATCAGAGAGTATGTTCGTGCTGAACACCTTTTTGATGATTCGTTTGCTAGCCTCAATAATTTCGGGATCTACTTCACTATCTGGAGGTGACCAACCAGATGATTTTGTAAAAGGAAGTTTCCGACCGCTGGAGTTTCTAAAGCGGTCGGCTAATTTCATTTGCCTAAGAAAATTACAGTTGTATGATGGTAAATTTGTTTGGTTATCAGTTTTAGGCTTTGATGTTGGTACAAAAGTTAAACCGCGATCTAAAAGAGATTTCTCTTGGGTTGTTAGGTCATTGGTGCCAGACAGGTTAACCACATTAGTTCCTAATCCCACATCTGTTAGGCGGCTGTTACCTTTGCCTTTACTTAGTTTAAATTTAGGTGGTTCAACCAGTGATCGTACATAATATTGGCGGTTCTCGTGGTCCAATGGATTAAATCCTGAGCAACATCAAACTTCGCGTCATCAATTTTTGGTATCACGTTAACGTCCTTCACTTTCCGAATGGTTTCGTTGATGATGCTCAGGGTTCTCCTCTCAGCCTGAGGGAGTTTTTGCGAAAAGTTTAGTTCAGCGAAATAAATTTTTGCTGATCTAAACTTGACCCTGATATCGCTAAGCATATTCCGCAACTGCTTAACTACGAGATCAGAATTATCGTTTCGAGAATTCACGCCAATATTTAATAATATTTTTGGGGACTGACTGACCCCTGTGCCTTTTAAACATAGAGCGCAGATGATTGAATTTGGCGCCGGGGTAACACTCCACCTGGATGTCCGGATGGGGATTTCGATCAATGCGTCCTAAATTTGAACTTCCAATCATAAGGATGTTTTTACAAACATCGGGGAGGCGCCAATTCCTTTTGTCAAAATTAACTCCGCTTTTATGCCGAAACTGGGAGAATTTAGAATCAAATGAGCGGCCCGAGTTGCGGCTCGGTGATTTGACTTTCTCTGAGTACGATATACCTGGTTGAACCACACTAGTGGCAGGAGAAGGGGGAGAGGAAACAAAAGCAGGAGAAGAAACAGAAGGAGGAGGAGGAGTTCTAGTGAGAGCACTAGGAGAACCAGAGAAGAAAGGCTGAGGAGGAGTAGGAGGTAGAGGAGCAAGACGAGGCGAGACAGCGTTACTCAATTTGCGAGCATCTTCAGTCACAATATGGACCGGAGATGTTTGCAAATTCAGCCGCTTACTCTGAGAGAAAGAAGAAGTAGAAGGAAAAGAAGAGGGAGAAGTGCTTTGCCTTGATCTTTTCTTATTTTGCTTTTCGCGTTGGGGTAGAGGGACAACACGGGCCGGCGTTTGCTTGCTCCCTCCCGTATTGTTCCTTACTCCAGACGCTGGGCGAAGTTCCGAAATGTAAGACTCATAGGCCGAAATCGTCTTATCTGTCAACTTATTTTTAAAGTTCTTTTTAGCCCAGATCAAGGCACGCGCCGAAGCGCTGTTGAAGTCTATTTTTTCGAGTCCAGGAGGTGGTCGCATAGCCAAAGTTATCTTAGACTTCAACTGGTTTAAATTTACCTTATAATGCTCAACTAAAGCATTTAACGTTTGATTGGCCCATCCCACACTAATCTGCCTCTGATGCCTCTGCCCTTTTCTTGCCATTGTTAAAGAAAGTAGTTGAATTAAGTATAAATAAAATATGAAAGTGATGAAATAAATAAAATTGGAAAATTAGATATTACCTATTAAAGAAGATACCTGGATTGGTTGCAGTCTTCAGCAAAGGTAGAAAGTAATCCGTCTGTCTCGATGCGTTTCGCTTGTTTTGGCTTCTTCAAGGAGACTTTGAGGAAAATGATTCCAACTTGAATGAATGAAATGAATGAAAGGTTTTAGCGCGCCGAAGGCGCGCAGGGACGATGTGGGATTTTCCAACTTGGGGAAGACATGCCTGGTATACATCCATATGTGGGCTGGGGTGTTTTTCACAGCTCAGTACATAATTAAACTCGGTGACAAGCTGACAAATGTCACTCATCAAGATAATTTTTTTCAACCTGAGTGTCAAAAGTTTGTTTTCACAACTCAGTTTCTGTCGTCCAAACAAATTAGATGAAGCCCTATTGATTGGCTTTCACTGATTTTTAATCAGTCAGTGAGTGGTTTGCTTTACTGACCCCATGAAGCCCTATTGGTTGGCTTTGATTTAAGTATAACCAATCGGAGCGGTTTGCTTGATGAATGAAAGGTTTTAGCGCGCCGAAGGCGCGCAGGGACGATGTGGGATTTACAAATCCCTTGCGACCCGGTTAACCTTATTTTTTTTTCCTTGGATTACACAGGCCTAGCTTTCCTATTGCCCAAAATGGAGTCTGAGGGGGTTATGCACGCGGTTAGAATACCCGGCAGTTTAAGCTGGAGTGTTAGATGGTCAATACTCAATCCCCCAACGCCTTTAAAACTATTAGAGAGCGAGCTCTGTTCGGTTCCAGTTCGGCGATGGTAGAGGTTTGAGTCCCACCATGGTGGCGAGCCAGAATGTAATGTTGTGCGATGGCAAGTTTAAGGGAAGAAGAGAAAAGAAAACCAAACAGCAACGCCGGTTTGGTAGCGGCCCCGGTATATGACCACAGCGGTTACAAAAAAGAAGTGGAGAAAGCTCCAACAGTTTAGTTTTAAGAAACCGGGAGTCATCCATCAAGCCTTCTGGGAGATAGGATGCCGTATGTGATTTTGAGGTATCTGGTTATCCTTCGGGAATCCCAAATGACCTCCTCCACCCCACCCCAATCCCCCCCCCCCAAAAAAAAAAAAAAAAAAAATCACTGACACACACCCTCAAGCCCTTAAAAGGGCTGTTAAATCTTTATTCAAATGTTTATTTATATCAAATGTACACTCGTTCCCAGCCAGACAAGCTTGTTTCAATCCTTGCCTAGCGTTTGGTGGTTTCTTGTATATGTTGCAGAAAGGTAGGTTGCACCAATTCCTCCTACGCTTTGTCTACCATTTCCATGCGTCTTCTTGATAGGAGTGTTGCAAGAAAATTTGAGAATGTTCAGTTAGAAAAGTAAAAGGTAGAGAGAAAGATAGGTATCCGCTATTGTATATTGTGCCTGCTGTGTGATTGTTGCTATGGATGGGGTAAGGGGTGTGTTTCTTCGGAGTCCACTCCCAACACGCAGAGTTGCGAGGCAATCCTCACAGACTCAATCCTAAAGACCTCAATGAGTAGCGAGGCAATCCTCACTGACTCCACGCAGTTTAATTCTATTGAGTAATTTTAATTTACTGTGGATTATTTTGTTTTTCTGTTTAGGGTTCGGTGTTCGTTCAGCTTCACCATTGATTCACTATCCTGGAGTATGTGGGGGGTTTTGTTATATAGATCTTATTAAACGCGTTTCAATCGCGCTTCAGCAGAGTTGCGAGGCAGTCCTCACAGACTCTATCCTAAAGTTCCCAATGAGTAGCGAGGCAATCCTCACTGACTCCACGCGATTTAGTTATATTGTATAATTTTTATTTTATTTTATGTTATTATTTTTTTTTTTTTTTTTATTTTCTGGAAACTTATTTTGTTTTCCTGTTAAGGGATCGGTGTTCGTTCAACTCAACCATTAATTCACTATCTTGTAGTCTGTTGAGGGTTTTGGTTTGTAGGTCTTTTAATCGCGTATCAATAGTTTCTATTTTGGCTAGCTCGTGAAGTTCCTTTATCGGTGTCCATTTCGGTTTGCATAGTGCCACTCGCAGGGCATAATTTTGAACCCTCTGTAGCTTCTGAATGTTGGTTTTGCTTAGGTCGCTTGTTATTATGGCACCGTATTCTAGTACCGGACGTATAAATGTTTTGTAGAGCTTGAGAAGCACATCTTTGTTTGCTCCCCAATTTCTACCTCTGATCATCTTCAGAAAATTGATACGTTTAGTAGCTCTAACCGTAATGGAGTTTACGTGACTGTTTAGACTGAGATTGCTATCTAGGATAAATCCCAAAAATTTGGCCTCTTTGTTTGCTTCTAGTTTGTGATCGTATAACTGGAGATCGATACTCGGGACTGGTTTTTTCCTTTGCTTTTTGAAGAACGTAACTTTTTGAGTTTTGGCGGCATTGAGTTTGATGCGCCACAGGGCACACCAGCTTTCAAGATCGCGAATGGTATCCTGCAGACGATTTTTAATTATGTTTCTGGACTTGCTGGCTGTCCAAATGCCTTTGTCATCTGAGAACTGCGATAGTTCAACAAAGTTTTTCCCTACTTTTTCTATATCATTCACATATATTATGAAAAGAAGCGGACTTAGAACCGACCCTTGTGGTGTTCCCGCTTCGAGTATTACTTCCTCTGACACCTCGCGATTAACCCTCACCTTGATTTTTCGGTCAGTTAGAAATGATGATATGATCCTTAGAATTTTAGTGGGTAATCCCATTTTCGCTAGTTTATATCTCACGCCATTGTGCCATACCGAGTCGAACGCTTTTTCTACATCCAAGAAAAGCGCGGTTCCGATTTCGTTTTGACTAAATGCTGTTTTCATATAATCGACCAGTCTATATAAGTGTTCGATTCCCTCTTTCTGACTCCTATACGCTCTTTGCCATTTGTTGAAAAAATTGATTGATTCGAGATAGCTGCGAAGTCTCGTAGTGAGAATCCGCTCAAATATTTTCCCAACACAGCTAAGCAAGCTGATTGGGCGGTAGTTAGAAGGGTTGGTAAGGTCTTTGTCGGGTTTAGGTATCATGACTCCCGTGGCCACTTTCCAGCATTTTGGGAAGTACCCACAGGAGAGACAGCAGTTTAAGAGTTTGGTAAGTCTGCAGTAGAAGGTGTTGGGGCACTGTTTCATTATTTTGTAAGAGACTTCGTCTTCTCCTGGGGACGAAGATGACCTGCATTTTCTGATTATACCCATGACCTCTTCTACGCTTATTGGTTCGGTTAATTCATGGTCGTCCCCGTCTTCATGCCTTTTGTCGAAGTTCGGTTCATTGAAGATTGAGTTGTTATCTTGGACAAATTTATTTACTCGTACCTTAAAATCGTTGTCATATCTGTTCCCTTCTTGTGGACGATGTGCCTTCTTTAGAAGTTCGGCAAAAGCACTGGCCTTTGCCTTGTCGTCTATGGCCATTGATCCGTCGCTAGTCTTTAGCGCATTATTATTGGCAATTTTGCTCTTTTGGCCAGTAAGAGTTTTAAATGCATCCCAGAACCTCTTAGGTTCTCTCAGCCCATTTAGGTTTTCGGTTGCTTTTTCCCATCTCACGCGATTGTCGTTAGCTATGGCCTTTTTTACTTCCCCATGAAGGCGATTACACGCGGTTTTAAGTTCTGCTCTTTTCATTTGATCATTCTCTGATTGGTAAGCCCGGAAGGCTTTTCTTTTTTGTTTGATTATTTGAAGAGTTGTTTGGGTTATTCTGTTTATCCGCGTCTTTACTGTTTGCTTGGGACAGATTTCATCTAGCGTACTGTTGATAACGTCGTTAAGGTGGGTGCAGGCTTTTTCTAGTTCATGAACATTTGAGGGGTCATTTGCCTTTATTTTCACTTCGATAATGTTTCTGAAGAGGTTCCAGTCAATTTTTGATAGGTTCCTCCTATTCACGGGAGGATACCTTGCGGGACCAGTATTACATTTCAGAGTGGCGTGAACCGGCAGGTGATCACTGCCTAGATCATCATCTCCTACAAATATGTCTTGCATTTGGCTGGTTAGTGATTTGCTGGTGATAATCAAGTCTAGGATATCTGATTGATGGAGTGGGTTGTTGCTTATGTATGTTACGTCTTGATCGTTATTTACCACGAATAGATCGAGTTCTTCAATGATATGGAAAAGGGCGTCACCATTAGGCTCAGTCTTATGACAACCGAATACCTGGTGTTTGGAATTGAAATCACCCAAGAATATGCAGTGCTTGTACTTGTTGGTAAAAAATTCAAATACTTTACTGTCTACTGTTGCTTGCGGCTTGTTATAATATGATATGATGGCCACGTGTTTGTGGTCAAGTTCAATTTCAGCTGCAATCACTTCAGCATTGAGGTGGTCGCATGGTATTGATTTGTATTGAATCTCCTGCCTTATTAACAGAGCGACACCGCCGCCTTTTTGGGCGGGGCGATCTCTTCTAATAATATCAAAACCACATAACGAGAATTGTTTGTTTGGTTTAAGCCAGGTTTCGCTAATTCCAATTACGTCCGTATTTTTTAAATAATGTGACATTTGCAAATTTTTCTGATTAACGCTTCGAGCGTTCCACTGGACTATTTTTAGTGTATCCATGAATGGTTTAGGAATAACTGTACTAAGTTTATTTAAGTTTAATTACTATTTGTAATATTGTTACATAATTATATTCTGTTGACGGCCGCTTCTAATAGCGTGTGAGATATTTGAGTATTATATAACTTGGAGGCTGTTTTACTAATCTCTTTGCAAACGTCCGAAAGACTGGTGTCCAAGTGTTTCTTCATTATGCTGAAAATAGAGCCAGCCATTAGAGTACACGTGGAATAAGGGGAAGATGAGTTCTCGACATTACTTACATTTAGAGCTTTAAGCTGGATGTTTGTTTTAACTTTTTTGAAGTGGCTACAACCCCGGTAGTTGCTGGGGTGTTGACCACCGCAATTCGGGCATTTCAGAGTTTTAGCACTACATGCCTTCGCGATGTGTTTGTCACCGCATTTCATACATCGTTGCTCCCCGTTGCATTTGTGTGACAAGTGCCCAAATTTGACACTTGTGACACTGAACGGGTTGCGGAAGAACACGATATTCCTCGGTTTCGTATTTTTTGCCATTAATAATTACCCCTTTGCTTATCAGATTTAATTTCGTTGCTCTATTAGGGCATTTTACTTTTATTTTCCAAGTATGGTTACCCGTGGCTTTGGAGATTAGTCTCTCCCACGAGCATCCTGGAAGGGCTTTATCAATCGAGTTTTTTTCCGTTTTGGGGTGGACGGGTGTGATTACGACACAGGGGTTTGGTTGCGGGTGGCCCTGTGTCTTGTTGGTTTTATTGATCACCTTAGGGGGCGTTTTGGCTTTTACTTTATCGGCGTACGTCGCTCTATCGGTTGGGCTAGCTGTCGCATTCACTATTTCCGGTGATGTAGACTCTGTTGCGTTAACAGAGTCCCCATTTCTTGGTGTGACCACCGAGTCCTTTCCAGTAGCGGTGCTCTGTAAATTTTTCTTGATGATTTTTGTCTTCTTGACATGCCGATCAATAGTCATACAGAAACCATTTTCGTCTTCGACGTCCACGGTTTCATCATTTTCACGGAACTCATTGGAGAGTTTCCTTTTCGATCGATTTTGGTTTGGTGATTTTTTCTGTCGCTGCGATTTGGGGACTTTAGCTGAATTTTTATCCAATTGAATTTCAACCGCCACGGCCGGGGAAACTGCGACCGTGTTGGTAGCTTCTTCTACTATGGAACGCAGCCAGTTATCCTGGCTGGGGGTAATTAGATCTGAATCTATTTCAGATATCCCCGGCAGTGAGCCGGCGGACGCAGGTCTTCTCATTTCTGTAGCAGCGTCAATACATGGTAACTCGGGAACAGGAGGAGCATGGTCCTCCTTACCTGGTTTGGCTTTCAGAATTGCCTTTTCCAATTCCCTTCTCAATTCAGCCTTTTCTTTATCTGCCTGTCGCTTCTGGGCTTGAAGCTCTGACCGCAAACCCTCTATGGTGTCATTTAATCTGGCTATTTCTTTCTGGAAGCCAGACATCATCGACATTATCGATGTCATATCAGTATTAGTGGAATTTCCACTGTTACTCAGACTACCAGAATTAAAGGCAGAACTGTTTAACTGAGCTTGACTTTGTTTATCCATTATTTTTATTTGTAAATAATTCTAAAATTCTAAATTTTATTTTTTAAGTTATTAAAGATTTTAATTTAATTGTATTGACTTAAATTGTATTGACTTAAATATTCGTTTTTAGTTTTAACAGAGAAAAGCAGACAGAAAATAGATAGAGTTAAAGATAAACACTTACAAAATTACACTAGAGTGCACAGAAGTGGTACAGAGAACAATAGGCTTTGTTAATATCCAAGCTGTGAGATGTGTTCAGTCAGGAGCTTTCACAGACACGTCCGATCAGTACGACTGTCAATAATAATATATATAATTATAAGGTTAACCGGGTCGCAAGGGATTTGTAAATCCCACATCGTCCCTGCGCGCCTTCGGCGCGCTAAAACCTTTCATTCATCAAGATCAATTTGAATGCTCGAGCTTCTAATAATAAATTGTCTGTTTTGATCGTTTGATTATCAGTTATAGATCAACTTTGACCCATTTCAATTCCTGCTGACGAGACTCCAAGATTTATGAGGAGATAGGAAAGAGTGAAATAAATTATATGGTAATATTACTTTTATTCCAGTGTAAAATCACTTTAAATAAATTTTGAGTTTTCGCACAACATTACATTCTGGCTCGCCACCATGGTGGGACTCAAACCTCTACCATCGCCGAACTGGAACCGAATAGAGCTCGCTCTTTAATAGTTTTAAAGGCGTTGAGGGATTGAGTATTGACCATCTAACACTCCAGCGTAAACTGTCGGGTATTCTAACCGCGTGCATAGCCCCCTCAGACTCCATTTTGGGCAATAGGAAAGCTAGGCCTGTGTGATCCAAGGGAAACAAATAACGTTAACCGGGTCGCAAGGGATTTGTAAATCCTACATCGTCCCTGTGCGCCTTCGGCGCGCTAAAACTTTTTATTCATTCATTCTTCGGTTTGCTTTACTGGCTTCAGAAGTGTGTGGAAATAATATGAAAAATGGTTTTATAAAATATATTGAGACTGGAGAAATAAATAAAAAATAACGCCAAAGATTATGATGCCTCACGATGTTCTCAGTTGGAATGAATATCCCCCGACGGAGGTTTATGACGGAAAAAATTTTTTACATAACGTAGAAATTGTGTGTTTTAGCTTCTGAACCTCTACATTGTGTGAAAGGTATGAAAAATTAAAGATAAAATACAGTGAAAATAAATAAATAATGAAATATTAAAAATAAAATACAGTGTAAAAAAATATACACTCATCTTATATAAGCTTTATTTAATCTTCAGCAAGAACTTCAGAGTGCATAATATCAGTACATGCTGGTACATGTATGTAAAATGTAAATAAATAGTCATGATATTACACTAAAGTATGTGTTATTTATGCACAAGGAGAGACAAACTGAGCATCTGCTCTGTTGTATCATGGAGCTCTGTCAGACAGGATATAATAGATTAGATGCCTATATTAGATGTGCTGAGGCCAAATGGGTCTATAAACAAGAAAAATTCAATGATTGTTGAGGCAGTTTCTTGACAAATTACAAGATTCTTTATTCGAGTAACATGAGTTTTATTTCACAACCTATATGAAATAGATGGGCCAAATTTATAAAATTATATATTTATATATATGAGTGTGTTGGTGTGTCATATACACTTATCTGATATAAGCTTCATGTAACCTTCCAGCCAGACTTCTGAGTGTATAACACCAGTGTATGCTGGTATGTAAAATGTAAACACATACTTATGTATCACACTAGGTATGTGTTATTATGCTTAAGTAGTGATAAACTGCGCATCTGTTCTGCTGTATCTTGTTTTGCAGAGCTCATGCAGCTCTGTTGGACCGGATAAAGTAGATCGGATGCCTGTATTGCATGTTCTGAGGCCAAATGGGTCTATAAATGAGGATAATTTCATGATTGTGGAGCAATTTCCTCATAGTTTTTTTTTTTTTTTTTTTTTTTTTTTTTTAAATATCATTTATCAAATCTTTCAAAACATTTCAACAAAACCATATCATGTGACCCCTCGTTGGAAATTTAATAGTCATGTATTGTACTAAGTATACTATGCTCAAGGAGAGATAAACTGAGCATTTGCTCTGTTGTGTCTTGTTCTACTGAGCTCATGGAGCTCTGTCAGACAGGATATAATAGATCAGAAGCCTATATGTAGATGTACTGAGGCCACATGAGACTATAAACAAGGTAAATTCAATGGTTGTTGAGGCAGTTTCTCGACAAATTACAAGATTCTTTTTTCAAGTATCAGGAGTTTATTCCACAACCCACATGAAATAGATGGGTCAAATGTATACTGAAGACAAGGTAAATGGTTTGGTGTTTGGAAGTTCTATTCAACTGATAGGCATGTTCAATTATGAGATGTGCAATTAAGTGGGATATATATATCTATATATTTGGGTGTGTGTGTGTGGTATATACACTCATCTGCTAAAAACTTCATGTAATTTTTCAGCAAAACTTCAGATTGCAAAATATTAGTACATGCTGGTATATAAAATGTAAACACACTCATGTATCACACCAAGTGTGCGTTATTATGCTCAAGTAGAGATAAACAGAGCATCTGTTCTGTTATATTGTGTTTTACAGAGCTCATGGGGCTCTGTTAGACAGAATATAATAGATAAGATGCCTGTATTGGATGTTCTGAGGCCAAATGTGTCTCTAAACAATGAGATTTCAATGAATGTCGAGGCAATTTTCTTGACAAATCACAAGTCTATTTATTCATGTAATAGGAGCTAATTCTACATCCTACATGCAATAGATGGGTCAAGTTTGTACTAAAGATGTGGTAAATGGTTTGGCGTTTGGAAGTTATATTGAATTGACAGTCATGTTGAATTAATCAAGAAATATACAATTATGTGGGATCCACTGTATACATATATGTATATGTATATGTATATATATGTGGGTGTGTGTGTGTGTGAGAGTGTGGCATATACACTCATCTTAAATAAGCTTTATTTAATCTTCAGCAAGAACTTCAGAGTGCATAATATCAGTACATACTGGTATGTAAAATGTAAATAAATAGTCATGATATTACACTAAGTATGTGTTATTTATGCTCAAGGAGAGACAAACTGAGCATCTGCTTTGTTGTATCTTGTTTTGCAGAACTCATGGAGCTCTGTCAGACAGGATATAATAGATTAGATGCCCATACTAGATGTGCTGAAACCAAATGGGTCTATAAACAAGGAAAATTCAATGATTGTTGAGGCAGTTTCTTGACAAATTACAAAATTCTTTATTCAGGTAACATGAGTTTATTTCACAACCTATATGAAGTAGATGGGCCAAATTTATATATTTATATATATGTGTGTGTTGGTGTGTCATGTACACTTATCTGATATAAGATTCATGTAATCTTTTAGCAAGACTTTAAGTGTATAACACCAGTGTATGCTGGTATGTAAAATGTAAACACATACTCATGTATCACACTAGGTATGTGTTATTATGCTTAAGTAGAGATAAACTGAGCATCTGTTTCTGATATACCTTGTTCTACAGAGCTTATGGAGCTATGTCAGACCGGATAAAATAGATTGGAAGCCTGTATTGGATGTTCTGAGGCCAAACAGGTCTATAAAGAAGGATAATCTAATGATTGTGGAGGCAATTTCTTGACAATTTACAAGTTTCTTTATTCAAGTAACTGGAGTTTTTCTTCCACAATCTACGCAATAGATAGGACAAAGTTAAACTGAAGATATGGTAAATGGTTTGGTGTCTGGAAGTTATATTCAATTGACAGGCATGTTCATTTAAGAGATAAATTTAAGTGGAATCTACTGTATGTATATATCAGTACCTATACCATTCAAGTATGTTTGAAGCATTTGTTTGGTTATATCTTGTTTTCAGAGGTCATGGAGCTCTGTTTGGACAGGAAAAAAATAGACCCGAAGCCTGTATTGTATGTACTGAAGCCAGATGGGTCTTTAAACAAGGAAAACTTAATGATTTGACGAGACATTATATTTTTAGCAATATCAGCATATTATGTTGGTTAATAATAATAATAATTTTATTGTTTAGAATTGTTTCCTTATAGTTTATTGGGGAGTGCTCCTGGGCACTCTCCAGCGAACTGTAGGTGAACAACTACTGAAAGATGTTGCAACCGAGACCATTAAGATTAATGTAATAGAAGTTTCCTGCTATATTTCAGTATCTATACACATTATGGTTTGGTCGATTGAAGGTTCTGTTGTGACAGTTTTGTTACAGTTTATTGGGGAGTGTCTCATGGGCACTCTCCAGTAATCTGTGTGGGAACAAATATTCAAGCAGATATTGAAACCACGGCTATTAGTATAAGTAAAATGCATGTTGAAGTCTCCCGTAGAACTTCATGAGTTCGTATGCAACTCTTCTATTCTGTCATAAATATAAGAGTTGGTTGAAAGAACATTTGCTGAAATAGAGCTGTTTTCTTAGAATTTTTTGGAGAGTGTTCATGGGAACTCTACGGGTACTGTTCCAACAGATATTGCAATCATGATCATTCATATTAGGGCAATAGAAGTTTCCCATAGTATTTCAGTTTTCTATACATATTATGTTGGTTTGAGTGAATTTAAGTGTGAATGAATACATATTCAAACAGATATTGGAACCATGACCTTTAATATAAGTGTAATAAATGCAGAAGCCTCCTCCACTATTTCAGTACCTAGGCACACAATGTGGAGTTGCTTAATGCCCATTATCTGGCCAGTAGTTAGTTAATGATAATATATTTACCTTCTCTGAGAATTTTATGAGGAAGATATGGAACTTTCAATGCCATTATAAACCAATGGCATTTTATGTTGTTTGAGTGACGGTTTGTTGATATGGAACTGTTTCCTTATTGTTCACTGGAGAGTGTTCATGAGCACTCTCTAGCGTACTGTGAATGAACAGATTTTCAGCAGTAGTTACATGTTACGATAATTTACTTATCTCGTCCAAAAATTTTATGAGATAACTCTTCTGCGCTATCAAAATGCAATTAGAAAATTTTATTGGTAGGATGATACTTGTTGAGTGGTTTCTGATGTTCAAGATTGGTGGTCTAATTTAGTTATCCCAAATAGGATTGGTTGCGAATTGTTGGAGGGTGCCCACAATCACTCTCCAATGGTTTATAGTAGAACATATTTATATAAACAAAATTGTATTTTGTGTTAAATGAAATACGGACAAGGAGGTTATTGGCTTTTGCATTGGTGCCCACATTTTCCTTCTTTTGTTTTCTCCATTTTTTTTTTCAATGGCCACCAAAACCCATCGTTATGTGAATGTATGAATGTTTTGCAAGAAACATTAACATCATTAATTTTCTATCTGATACTGCATCACCTAAATACCATTTTTCGTTTCAATGAAACGACATCCATCAATTATTTTAAATTTCATTTTGTTTTTCTGTTTAAAATGTTTTTGCACGGAAACTGATCTGAGCAATGTACCACTTTCGTCTCACATTAGAATTCAAATCTTGAAAGACCAATTCTCGCAAACTCGTATTACATGTGTACCGATGGTACAAAATGGATGACGATATATCGACTTATCGCGCGAGAATTGGGCTTTTCAGGGGTGGAGGCCGACAAAAATCCACTTTGAATCGCGATGACTTTCTTCTTGTGATGCTTCTATGCACGGTTGGAGTTCGAGGTTTAAGCATAATGATTTTTATGCATTTGTTTACAAGTGGAGATATCGAAGTTAATCCTGGAGAAATAAAGATTATGCACATTAATGTTAGAGGTCTCCGCAACAAAACTGATATGATAAGCGCTGAATTAGGAAATTATGATATCATTTCTGTTTCGGAAACCTTGTTGACAAATACCGTTCAAAATAATGATATTCAAATACAAGGCTATCATTACCCACCTATTCGTATGGACAGAGGGGAGGGACTAGGGGGAGGAGTAGCAGTCTATATTAAGTCTGACATAGTTTGGAAACGTCGGCGTGATCTTGAAATCCCAGGCTTAGAATTAATTTGGACAGAAATTCGAAGTCAAAACCAGAAATTTATACTCGGAGTTGTATACAGGCCCCCAACTGGCAATAATTATTATTGGAGTCTTATTGATGAATCTATCCAAAGAGCAAGAAATGACATGTCGCAGAAATGTGTGATAGTCGGAGATTTCAACCTTGACTGTCTCAAGAATACTCACCCAAGGATCAGGCAGCTGGAAAACGACTACAGTCTATCTCAAATTGTCAAAGACCCCACGCGAGTAACTGAACGCTCCTGCAGTCTGCTTGATCTAATTTTAGTATCGTGCCCAACTCTAGTTGGAAATTGTTCTGTTATTCCTCCCTTTTGTAGTGACCACCATGCTACTGCTGTTACGTTAAAATTCACAAAGAGTAAAATTGCCTGTTTTAAAAGACAAATTTGGGATTATAGTAATATGGATATAGACGGATTACAGGCACATTTTGCACAAACTACGTGGGAAGACTTTTTCACGGAAAATTTAAATGAAACCACAGAGAGCCTTACATCATATATCATTGAATCAGCTAAAAACTACATACCAAATAAAACCATTGAAATACGACCGAAAGATAAAGCTTGGATGAATTCAACGATCCGTAAAATGATGAGAGTGCGTGATCGATCACACAGAATAGCTAAGCAGACAAATAGGGCCGAAGACTGGGCTAGATTTAGGCATGATAGAAATGAAACTATATCACTCATACAGGCAGCCAAAGCAGAATACGATCTTAAAACTGAAACCTATGTATCAACTCGAAACTTTGGCAGTAAACACTGGTGGAGGACACTGAAATCATTCTCTAAAGAGCACAATGTTTCGCATGAATTTTTCCCGCCACTCGAATAAGAATGGGAAATAATTAGCGATGCAACCTCGATTGCAGACTTACTAAATACGTATTTTGTTGATCAAGCTAACTCTGTCGATGACAAGGAACTACCACCCATCCCACGTTGTGAAATGAGCCTGGAATCTATAGTAATCTCTGAAGAAGAAGTAATGTCAGTTATTAGTAACTTAGATCCCCAGAAAGCTAGCGGACCAGATTTAATTAATAACAGAATCATTAAGGCATGTGCTCAACAGTTAGCTTTCCCTCTGACATATCTTTTTAATCTGTCTTTATCACGTAATGAGTTCCCAAGTTTATGGAAGAAAGCCAGTGTTGTGCCTATCCATAAGAAATCATCAGTTAATGACAAGGTAAACTATCGGCCAGTCTCTTTGACAAGTTCTGTCAGTAAAATTCTGGAAAAAGTAATTTTTAGACACATTTTTTCTTTCTTGGTGGAAAACGAATTGTTAACACCCCTACAGTCAGGCTTCATTCCGGGTGACAGTACAATTTACCAATTAATAGATATTGAAAACTACATTGCTAGTAATATGGACAACAATAAAGAAGTCAGATTAGTATTCTGTGATATAAGTAAAGCATTCGATAGAGTATGGCATGACAGATTAATTCATAAATTAGACTCAATTGGAATAAGAGGTAACCTACTAGCGTGGTTTAAAAGCTATCTAACAAACCGCTCACAGTATGTAGTTGTAAATGGGGAGAAATCCAAAAATCAAACCATTAAAGCTGGCGTGCCACAGGGATCCGTTTTAGGGCCCCTCCTGTTCAATATATACATAAATGATATTGTTAAAGATATTAATTCCAATATTAGACTTTATGCCGATGATACAACACTTTATCTGGTAATCGAAGATGCAAAATTAGCAGCAGAAGTTTTGAATAATGACCTGAGAAAAATTGCCCAGTGGTCTAAAACATGGCAGGTTATATTTAATCCACTAAAGACCGAATCGCTGTATATTTCAAATAGAGTAAATCCCACGCTTCGCCCCCATCTTTACCTCCTAGGTCAGCAAATAGAAGAGACGGACACTCATAAACATCTTGGGTTGATGTTTTCAAAAACAGAACAATGGGATTCACACATAGAGAGTCTTATAAGTAAAGTCAGCCCTATGATAAACTGTCTTAGAAGCCTAAGATACAGATTGTCCAGACAAGCATTGGAGACTCTATATCAATACTTCATTCTCCCGCTGTTTGATTATGCCGATGTTATATGGGATGGTTGCACGGAGACTAAATCAACACTCCTAGAAAATTTACACTTGGATGCTCTACGAACCATAATAGGGGTCACTAGGGGGACAAGTCATCAACTTATCTATAGAGAATCTGGGTTCATACCACTGAAAGAGCGTAGACGACGCCACAAATTGGTAGCGTTGTATAAGATTATGTTCACAAGCGTCCCAAACTACATTAGGCTGCTCATTCCGCAACCTGTATCAGAATTGACTTATTACTCGCTAAGATCTTCGAGCTTGTTAAGGGAAATTAAATGTAACACGAGCAGGTTTTCTAACTCGTTTCTGCCATCAGTGGTAAAACTTTGGAACGGCTTAAGCGCAGATCTGCAGAACTGTACTTCCGTAGATCATTTTAAGAAGAAACTTACAATTAACGACAATGTCGTCCCTGGGTTTTATTATGTGGGTAGCAGAAAGGAACAAATTGTTCACACGAAGCTGCGGTTAAATTGTAGTGATTTAAACGGACATAAATTTGATAGATTTATAAGTGATAATGCATCTTGTGGCTGCGGTCATGTATATGAAGACACTGAACACTATTTATTAATGTGTCCTCTATATGCAGAACAAAGAAATTCGCTTCTAATAAAATTGGGCCACGCCACTAATATCACTCTTATGCTATATGGGGATACGGAGAAAACTGCCTTGGAAAACGCCAATATATTTAGTGCGGTTCAAGAATATATTAGGGAAACGATGAGATTCCAGTGACTGGTTTATTTCCAGTGGAAAAGAACCCTGACAATGACCTTTGCTGTATTGGGTGAGAGAGATTTTAGTGGGCCTATCATATAAATGAAAGTAGATTGCCTCCACACCCAATAGATAGGTAAATTATTTAAAGTAAATGGTGGGATATAGTATGGTACTTTCTCTTTCTTTCCACTTCATTGGATCAGTTTCTGTTTTATGTACAGTTGCACCTGCAGCATTGTATTGTATTGTATTGTATTTCTCTGTAGGGTACGGCGTTAATATAGACATTGCCTGTTCGCCAAACCCCATTTCATTGAGGAAATAAAAATATTGTTTAAAAAAAAAAAAAAAAAAACATGTAGGTGTACCGCCATAGGGATTCAGTGTTAAATCGTGTACAGAGTGTAAAAAAATGTTGTTTTTACATGGTGTCCTAGATGCCGCAATCGTTTTTTGACCCGATCGGATCGCATCTTAGACCGTTCAAACAGCCGTTGGCGAACGAGTGCGAATTCGACACATCGCTCGGAAGGAAAAATGTACAAAATTTGAAGAAAACCTCAACTTAAAAATTTTTCTCAACGTTCTCATCGCGGATCAGACCTTAGCTCTATCGTTGGCGAACGCCGGCAAAAAACGCTTTGCGGCTTCTAGGACAGCATCAGAAATGCGTTTTGCGGCTTCTAGGACACTGACGTTCGCGATCGCGTTCCAGACGGCCGAGGGTGCGATCGATCGGTGAAAACGATCTGCGGATTCTAGGACAGAAAAAATCGATCTCAAAACGTTTTCTCGACGTTCGCCAACGGCGCGAAGCGGGTGTAAAGTGAAGTTACTTCTCGAGGATTTTTTCAAAACTAATTGCGGCTTCTAGGATAGCATCAAAAATGCGTTTTGCGGCTTCTAGGACAACGACGTTCGCGATCGCGTTCCAGACGGTCGAGGGTGCGATCCGGTCGGTGAAAACGATTTGCGGATCCTAAGACAGGAAAAAATGTCAAAACGATTTTTCTACGTTCGCCAACGGCGCGTAGTGGGTGTAAAGTGAAGTTACCCATCGTAGGATTTTCCAAACTTGACGGGAAAAAAACCTCGAGTTTGGAAAGTTAGAACCGATGGAAATCGTCTCTCCACGTTTGCCATCGCGAGTTTTAAGGTAAATCGTAATAGATCAGTTTTTGTGGAGTTTTCAATATTGCACTCAGTGTAAATAAATAGTTTTTCATTCAATAAAATCAAACGGTGAAATTGCGTTCCACTTAGATGGGTTTTAAGAGGTAAATTGAAATTTTAATTCACTCACGTCTCGGTTCAAGAGACATCAATAAAAACACCTTTTGACGAGACACGCTTCTAAATTATTCCTATTCACAAAAGTGCATCTGTTTACTTCAAACAGTATATTGTTCTTTTGATGACAAATTGTTTTTGTTTACTTCAAACAGTATTTTGTTCTTTGATGATATGGAGGTGAGAATAATCGCTGAGGGCAATGCATTTTATCAATGGTTTTATTTTGTGAATGACTCTAAGTGTGTTATGTTTTAATCAGAAATTGTGTTGTTAACTCTTGGTTTTCGACTGAAACGATTCCCATGTAAAAAATAGAAGAAATACCGTTGCTCTACGTGCGAGTACTAATGCGGTTTTAACCAAAATATTACGAGATATTCTAGGCGTATTATTTTGAGAATGACTTCAAGTGTGAGGATAATAACTGCCTGTATGATTTAACACGTTTAAAACGTTGTATTTATAGGTGTTTATTTGAGATTAACTCTAAGTTTCGCATTGTCGGAAATAACTGTTGATGTGATTTAACACGTTTGAGGGCAAAACGCATTTATCGAGGTTTCATTTTGTAAAATGTTTTTCCCTCAACTGGTTTTGTTTATTATATATTAAAGACAGAAGATTATATTTACTTAAAACATAAAAATAACTATACATTTAATTTTTGAGAATAATAAAATAACTCACGTTACCATACTCTAAAGGAAATATTAATAGTTTTAGAGAACAAAAAAAATGTTTTTACACATCACAGATTCCAGGCGGAGAGATGAACTCCTCGACGAATATGAACGAGTCAAGAAAAGCATTCGATCCACCGACAGAAGCAGGCGATTGGGAGAAATGGAATTAAGACGAGAAACCACAAAATTATTTAAACCCGTGACGGAAGTTCAGGAACGAAGTAAGAAGGAGATCGTTGATGAATTGAAGCCCATAAAAGAAAGTTCTTTGAGAACGGGTTCATTGCCTGGTAGTTTTACAAGGGGGTTTTCCTTTCAAAGATCATTGCCAGATTACATTCCCATGAGAATCGAAACCGACGTGAGTGAAAGCGATGATGCAGCTTCGACTATCAGCACTGATAGCGTCGCGTCGTCCGAGGATGGTGGTAAGAGAGATCTGTTGTATGGAATTTATAAGGATTCTGGCGGTAGAACTTTCATAGGCGACACTGAAGTGCTAGAGGATGATGATAATTTAATCGTCGGTTCGAATAGGTATGAATTAACTCCTGAAGTGCTAGAGGATGATGATAATTTAATCGTCGGTTCGAATAGGTATGAATTAACTCCTGGACTGCGCAAATTGCTCCTTTTCGACAAGCCTGGAGATTACACGGATTGGGATTTCGACAATTACGGCGACATTCTGGTTCAGACCCATGCCATGAAGAGATATAACGATGTCAGAGAAAGGAGACCCAAAGCCAATAGAGGTTACAAGTGGACGAAGGTGGTGAAACCCATATGGGATATGAATAAGAAATTCGTCGAATTGGTGACTGGAAAACGAGTGAGAACCACTTTTCTTCCGAGCGATTCTGACGCTCTGTCTCAGAGATTGAGATTGTTGATGGCTAGTCGACGCGCTGGTAATACTGGATTAGATAATGAGATAGTGAGCATATGAGACGAATTTTTGAGGCAGAAGGTCTTGAATAAACAAGATTATAAAAGGCTGATGAACGGATTGAAGGATTGATATATATATAATAAGTAGAGAGAACAAACAAAAAACTAGATAAAGTAAAAAAAACAGTAAATTTTACACGAGAAAATAATAAAAAGTATTTAAACAACAAACGATTTACGAGCGAAAAAAAACAAAATATATATTATAAAATAAAAATATGTTGGTGATAAAGAACAGGGGATACATTAGAACTTACGTTCAAGGCAGTTCTGGCATCATTGATTCTATAATGCGAGCGTTCACGAGCAATACAGGTAGAAAACTCGCATCAACTGCATTTGAGGCCGGTAAGAAGACGGCTTTGGATACTGGTAAGAAAGCTGCTTCCGAAGCTAGTGGTAGGATCGCTTCTGTGGCTGGCAAGAGGGCAGCCGACGCATTGATCGACAAGTTGATCAGTCCTCTGGCAAAGTGAGCTACATTAGAGCGATCACCGAAACATTGGAAAGATTTTAAGGATGTTGTGGTACCCATACAAGATTTAGCCAAAATGACGAATGGATCTGGATTGAAGAGAACTCGCGACAGTGTAATACAAATAAATAATAATATTTATAAAAAAGCTGAGTTTGAAAAAACATAAAAAGTTGTGTTTGAAAATCTAAAAATAACAAAAAAAAATACAAAAAGATTAACATTAAAGATATGTCTTGGAATGACGCCGCGACCAAGAGGTCGAATAACGAGTTCTTTCCCAAAAGCATAAGAGGCTTGATAGTGGAAAATCGAATTGTGGAAAGACCAATCTGTTGATGAATCTGTTGTCGCAACCTGACTGGTTGGATTACGACAGATTATTCATGTTTGGCAAGAGTCTGTTTCAACCTGAATACAGATTGCTTCGAGAGTGCATGGATCGTAGATTGCCCAAGGACGTCATAGCCAGAATTTTTGACAGTAGGGAGGAATTCGGCAAAAGTGAAGCTTCTCTTTCGAACATTTTGGACGGTGCAGCGATGGAATTGATGAAGAGAAATGCATCTTCGAACGTCGAGTGTTGATTTTATGAGAATGCTAGCAATGTTCCGGATCCAAGAGAATTGAAATCGGAAGATAAGAATCTCATGATTTTCGATGATCTACTTTTGGAGAGACAGAACCGATGTGAATCGTATTACATTAGGGGTCGTCACAGCAACGTGGACTGTTTCTACCTGTCACAGAATTATTTTCGATTGCCCAGACAGACGATAAGGGAGAACGCTAATTTACTGTGTCTCTTTCGCCAGGATCTCAAGAATCTCAATCACATCACACAGAATTCAGGAGATTCTGCAAGAGGGTTTGGGATGGAGGACTTTACAATTTTGTTGTGATCGATTTGACTAGTGAATTTAATCACGGAAAATATCGGAGCGGATTTAACAAGTTTTATGTTTCTGATGATAATAAAATAGAGAGCGAAAACAAAAATTAGAAAATAATAAATCATCAATAATTTAGTTTTGAAAAAATAAAATAAAAATTAAAAATATAATGTTCGAACAAGGAGAATCGTTAGAACGGATAGCCGAGAATACGTCTGCAAAAGAATCCATTCAAATCATGGTGAGTGGCGATTCGATTCGATTCGTGATGAAATTCGAACCTTCCATCGAATTGAATAGAGAGAAAAGATACGAGATGGCGTTGGTGAATCTGGAGACTTATTATTCCTTTCCCAACGTCACTGAAAAGAATAACTCATTCAAGTATTCCAACGGGGTGGATTGATTGGAGATTCGAATTCCCAAAGGAAGTTACGACATAGACGATTTGAACAATTACATTCAGACGCAAATGAAGGTGGATGGAAAGGGAAGCAACAAGATCAGACTCGCTCCCAACCCTAATACCCTACAGACGATGTTGGATTTGGAAGATAATTTTAAAGTGGATTTCAACACAGACGATTCTATAGGTAAGATGCTAGGATTCGATCAAAAGATGTATCGAGGCCACACAGCATCTGAAAATAGGGTTGACATTCTCTCAGTCAATAGCATGCTGGTGCATGTGGATGTGGTTGCTGGAAGCTGTGTGAATGGTAGCGCTCAACGGACAATCTATTTCTTCTTTCCAAACGTGTCGCTGGGTTATAAAATCGTGGAACGATCTCGAAATTTAGTTTATCTACCTGTGATTTTAGACACATTGTATAGTCTCAAAACCACGTTGACGGATCAAAATGGTGAACTGTTATATCTTCGTGGAGAGAGGGTGACGATATGATTACACATAAGAGAAATAAAAAAAGCAAAAAAAAGAATATTGTGTATATATATAAATAAGAAAATAAAATAAACACAATATTAATTTTACAAAAATTATTTAATATATATAATTATCATTAAAACAAAAAACAATTAAACAAAATATATTTAAAAAAAAAAGAAATATGACTGAATACGTGGTTAGAAACGTGAACATATCCAAAGGGCAGAGGGAGAAACTTAAGAGAGTGTTAATTTGAGACAAGCCGGTGAGATTCAAATTCACTTACAAAGATCTGACGAGTGATGGTGACGATCGAATCGCCTGGACCAGAACTCAAAGCAAAAGGATGGAGAAAGCGATTGGTGAAAGAAGAATGTTGAAGGTGAGATTGAGTCCTGCTCAATTGAAATACAATTTAAAAGGTGGTTTCATACCGCTATTGGCAGGAATCGCCGCAAAAGCATTACCCTTTGCCGCAAAAGCATTGCCCTTTCTTGGAAGACTCTCGGCGTAGGAGCTCTCAGGGGACTCGCGAGTTCTGTAGTTGAGAAATTAATGGGTGGCAGCAAAGTGTTTTTGAAAAAGGGAGGAGTCATGTGTCGCGTCGACATAGACGACAACGGTGAAGGACTGCATCTAAGTCACCCCGTGACAGGTGTCGACCACCTTTGCAGTGGAAACGGTCTCTAGGAAAGAAGGTATTCGGTAAGGATTTGCTGCTTGGTGAGGATTCGCCATTTAAGAATATACCAATTTTGAGTATGTTATTATAATGTAAAAAAAATTATATAATTATATAAAATATAAAAATATAAATTATAGAAAGTATAAAAAAATAATATAAAATGGATAAAAATGCAGACTTTTTTTTAACGATAATGATGAATATCACAGGATAGAGTGGGAAAAAGATGTGGAAAAACAATTAGACGATAATGATGAATATCACGGGATAGAGGGGAAAAGATGTGGAAAAACAATTAGATGATAATGATGAATATCACGGAATAGAGTGGGAAAAAGATGTGGAAAAACAATTAGACGTTAATGATGAATATCACAGGATAGAGTGGGAAAAAGATGTGGAAAAACAATTAGACGATAATGATGAATATCACGGAATAGAGTGGGAAAAAGATGTGGAAAAATGATTAGACGCTAATGATGAATATTGCAGGATAGTGTGAGAAAAAGATGTGGAAAAACAATTAGACGCTAATGATGGATATCTTAGGAAAGAACTAAAAAAAAGATTGGGATAGATGGTGGAAATTTAAAAGAATGAGTTGTTTTCCACTGCCACCACTACCTTCTGAAGAGAATGGTAATGATGTGAGTGTTACCAAGAGATGCACCTCATTCATTCATAATTATGATATAGAGAAACAAATGTGTTGTTATAAAAAACATAATGTATCACAAAAAAAGAAAAGAAGAATCAACGCTGAAATTTCAGAAAAAAGGAGACGTTATTATAATATATATAGGAAATAGTGAAGAAGAAGAAGAAGAAGAAGAAGAAGAGGAAGAAGAAGAAGAAGAAGAAGAAGAAGAAGAAGAAGAAGAAGAAGAAGAAGAAGGAAAACAACAAAAAAAACAAAACAAAACAAAAAAAAAGTAATGAAATCTCGAGATGTTCAACCTCTCTAGATCTCATTACTTTTTTTCCTTCTTCTTCGCTTAAAAATCATACTCTTTATTGTTTTATATTTCCAAGTCCGTTATTAGCATGTTGATGGTCGTGTCTTCTCCTTTTTCGAAAATGTGTTGAATGTTTATCTTTACTTTTGCGAGTTTTTTACTTTGGTGAACACGCTCTCACCACCCAATTTGTTCACGAGTTCGAGAGAGATTTCTGGATATATGTAACTTCCGTAGGGCAACGACAAATTGGCCTTGTCGAATTCTCTGTCTTTGGCAACAATGATATTCTGTAGATCGCTTCGATACTCATAAAACAAATCAAGCGTGGCTTCATCCAATTTCAAAGGCATGCTATATTTGTCGTATTTGTGCTCTAAGCCCTTCATCTCGACCTCGTTCAATTCAATGGTGTCGTGTCGTTGTAATCTATAGATTTTACAACCGAATTTCTTACACGTTTCGACTCATTTCAATTTTAATTCGCATCTTTTAGGTGTTGTTGTCATGATCGATTATTTGGGGTTTTTTTGTTTTATGGATTATTGCAAATAATATATATTTTGAATTTTGTATTTAAATAATAATTTGTTAAAAAAGTTTGTTTTTTCTTTTTACTCTCTATATATATATAAAAAAGTTTTTAATTTTCTTTAATGTGAAAATTTGTTTTCTAATAAAAGTGTTTGTTTCTCTTTACATAAATAAAAAGTTTAAATTTTAACGTCCTTTTTTTCTCGTATTAATTCAATTTTTCTCACATTAAGGAACATAAAAAAATTGATTAATTTCATCCAAAAATTTGTTTTGAGGGAATTAAAACATATATACACAGACTATTTTAAAACTTTTTAACAAATTATTATTTAAATACAAAATTCCAAAAAAAAATATATTATATTCTTACAAATAAAGCAAACAAATAAAAAAATGGAAAATTTAGTTGAGAAAACCGTACCTCAGTTAAACGAGATTTGTAAAAAATTAAAAATTCCAAATTTCAGAAATCATAGAACCAAATCAAAAAAAAATGAATCCATACAGAAGTATCATTTGTGAGACGATGGAAAGAAAAAAATTGAAAGATCAAAAGTGAACAAACTTAAACAGACTCGAATTGTGAAAAAAAAGCCGATGACAGTAACGCCTGACAATAGAAAATGAAACGTGGAGCATGATGAAATTAGAAAGATCATGCACGAGGAGTTCCATAATGGTTGATGAAAAGGCAAACGAAATGTCAATAGCAACGACATCAAAAAAATGCTTCGGTTGCAAAAAATGAGAAGAAAAAGGTAGTAAAAGGAATCAAAATGCTGACATCAAAAAAAAAAAACGTTTCGGTTGTGAAAAATAAGAAGATGACTAAACGAAAAGCCATCGAAGAACTTCAAGTTTCAAAAGAAAAAAAACTAAAATGAAAACGAGTGATGCAGTTCAAAATCTAGACAAACAAGGTATATCGAACGAAATTTGACGAGCAATCGATGAAGGGAAAGGAGAAGAATATGTAGCATGAGTCATCATGGAAGCATTCCAATTGAATCCTGTATTACGGGAGAGTGTGATCAAAGGCATTTTTAAAACTTTTGACATGGTTCTCTCGTTCAAGAAAGTCGATCCGAAATTGTTCATGGAATGGGTGAAGAAAAAAGTATTGGATTTGTTTTGCAAACACATGAATGTGGGACTAAAAATTAAGATGATACTCCATTGCGTGATGAATAAAATTGACGTGAATTCTGGCGAGAGCATCGTAAAAAATGCATATTTCAAATCTAATGTCGAACCCATATTTCGAGGTTCAGATTTATCAGACGTTTTCGAAACGATGAAAGACAAGATCTTGACATCTCTCACGAATTATCAACATGAAGGTAGTAATTGGAAGTCTGATGAGGTGTTGAAACTCGAAATTCATCCAACTAAAAACGATTCATTGAAAGCGTATTCCTATGTGGAATTCTCGTATTTTTTAGTTAAAAAACACTCTGTGGTCAATGTGACAAATAACGATGATCAGTGTTTTAAATGGGCAGTCACCTCCACATTAAACTCATCAAAATCCATCCCGAGAGAGTTTCTTGTTACGAGGAGACTTCTAAAAATTGCGATTGGACCGGAGTGACTTTTCCAATGTCGTTAAAACACATCGAACATTTTGAGGTTAAAAATCCCACTGTAGCGGTGAACGTTTTGGGATACGACGAGGAAAAATGAATGATCTATCCTCTCAGACAGACTTCGTATCTCGAAAGAGAAAAGGCGATTATTTTATTATTGATTTCGAATGGTGACAATCATCATTATTGTTGGGTTAAACATCTGAGCCAATTACTGTCAAGACAAAATAATAAACATAAATGAAAGATCTGTTTATGTTGCAACTGCATGAACACGTGTCACAGCAAAAAATCATTAGCGAAACATCAGGAATATTGTAACGAAAATCAAGGTGTCACCATCGAAATGCCCAAACCCAACACCATCATGAACTTTCAAAACCACAATAGAAAGTTAAAAGTACCATTTGTCGTGTACGCCAATTTCGAATGCTTCACCATGAAAATGAGTTCCTGCCAACCCGACGCTCTTCAAAGTTACATCGAAAGATATCAAAAACACATGCCTTCAGGCTATTGCATTTATGTGAAATGCGCTTTCGACTCGCAACATGACATGGGTCCCTTCACCTACACGAAACGGTGCAAAGACGACGACGTAGCTCAAAGGTTCATGGAAGAGTTAGAATCAAAAATTCAAATTTTATATGACAAATTCAAAACTCTGGTGAAAATGATCATCATGCGAGAGCAGCAGGATGAAAATAATAGAGCCACCAAATGTCACATATGCAGACAATCGTTCAATGAGAATTCGGAGGAAAATAAGAAGGTCAGAGACCACGATCATTACACGGGTCTGTATCACGGTCCGGCTCACAGCAAGTGTAATTTAAAATATTG
The DNA here is from genome assembly GCA_031216915.1 of Pictodentalium vernedei. Taxonomy (NCBI): domain Eukaryota; kingdom Metazoa; phylum Mollusca; class Scaphopoda; order Dentaliida; family Dentaliidae; genus Pictodentalium; species Pictodentalium vernedei. The sequence goes on along the minus strand of CM062295.1, from coordinate 539,737,278 downwards.
ATACGCCATTCTCTCGGGTTACGACAGTCATCTGTTCCCGAAAAATATCGGCACCTCCCACGAAGAATTAAACTGCATCACGAACAGCGATGAAAGATACATTTCCTTCACGAAATGGAAGGTCATGGAGAAGAAAAGAGTAATCGATGGAGAGATGTTGAAAGAAAAAACGAAATCCATTCATAGAGCCTTACATTTCATCGACAGATTTAAATTCATGTCGACCGCTCTGGAAAAATTAGTCAATAACATGAGCGAGGATAAATTTAAAATCACGAGCGAACACTTTGGAGAATGAGTAGACGTCATGTTGAGGAAAGGAGTCTATCCTTACAATTACATGAACGATCTAAAGAGATTCGACGACACTGTGCTACCTTCAAAAGAAGATTTTTATTCGAAATTATACGAATCTGACATTTCCAACGAGGATTACGAACACGGCGAAAACGTGTGGAAATCGTTTGATATGAAAACCATGAGAGATTATCACGATCTCTATCTGAAGACAAACGTTCTGCTCCTGGCAGACATGTTCGAAAATTTTCGAGACGTCTGTCGTCGAAATTACGATCTGGATCCGGCTTGGTATTTCACTGCACCCGGTCTGGCGTGGGATGCTCTGTTAAAGATCACCAAAGTCCAATTGGAAATATTATCTGACGTGGACATGTTGCTCATGTTCGCAAAGGCTGCAAAAGGTGGCATCTCCATGATCTCTCACAGATATTCTGAAGCTAACAATCCCTACATGAAAGAAGGTTTTGATTCGGAATGAACGAATAAATACATACAGTATTGGGATGCTAATAATCTGTATGTTTGGGCCATGAGTCGTCCTTTACGATCGGAAATTTCAAATGGGTGACGGAACCGGAACAGATGCAAAACTGGAGAGACTATCCCTGCATTTTAGAAGTCGATTTGAACTATCTGGAAGAGTTACACGATCTACACAACGGTTATCCGCTGGCTCCCGAACGAATGGAACCGATCGAAGGAAACGACGAAAAACTCATTCCCAGTTTATTTAACAATTGTAAGTACATCATCTACAAGTAGGGGATAAAGGCCGATTTACGACCACTTGTACATGTACGTGTACAACATACGCACACGATGCATTCACCAACGTGGAATTCGGTGTTAAATCACACGCTTGTTCACAAAAACTGTACATTGGTCTTGAATCGGCCATGTACAGTCAGTGACTCCTAGATCGCGCTTTTAGTGTTCAAATACTCGTGGTGAACGCATCGTGTGCATGTGTTGTACATCTTCAGTTGTATTGTGTACGTGATTTTTGGTCTACGTTCACATCGCAGATCAGACCCATCGATCCATCGTCAGCGCAAGCGATCGAAAGGAAAAGATTCTGGGTCATCATCAAAAAACAACAATTGTGGTTCAAGACCAGCGGTCCAGAATCGGCAATTGCGTTGGTACAGATGGTCCAGAACTCTCCCTCGTTTTTGAGGCGGTGGGTTTTTTATTGATATAAATATAGGGGAGAAAAAAAATATAAATAAATAGTTATTTAGAAAATTAAATATATCAAATCGAATAGATAATAAAAAAAAAATACGTAAATCATGAGCGATTCTCATACTATTAGAGCGAGGTTTCTTTTAAACATGCTGATGAGAGCATACGCAATCTGCGTGAATGAACAACTATGTCCCATCGTGTTAGAACGATGCGTCGGATGTCGGGATCATCTAGACTTCGATCACGAGGATCATTCGTGTCTGATGATGGAAAGGGAAGATATGGTCATCATGTATTTCGAACCGGCGTTCGAACGCGTTAAATTCGATGATGTGATCACGTTTTGGAAGAGATTAGTCTATTGTAAGAATCGAGACAGGCCCACAGATTCGGAAGAACTGAAATTGGCGCGTAGAAGTTTGACTTTAGAAGACAAGGGATGCATCAAGAAATTATTGCTGAACGAAGCATACGTCTAAGTTTTGTTTTTCGTTGATACAAAAATAAGGGATAGTAGAAAATAAAAAAAAAAATAAATACACACATAAATTTTTTATCTAATATTAGAAAGAAAAAACACCAAAAAAAATTAGAACCAGAAATAAATTGTATCCGACGCTAGTGGACGACGAGGACGAGAAGCCGAACGGCGTTTTGCCGACGGCGCCGTCGCTAGAAGAAAGAGAAAGAGGAGAGAGGTATCTCATCGATCAAATCAATAGAATCCAAGAGTATCTGACTCGAGAGAGAGATTCTCGTCGTTCCCTCAAGAAGAAGTATTCGCGTTTCGAGAAATTCGTCAACAGGATCGACACGACACTCATCACGATTTCCATGGGTTTACACGCGGCCGGCATCGGATTGTTGTCGACCGCAGTCGCCATTCCAATCGTGTTGACCGTGGAAGGAGTGGCCCTCGCCGCCGGATTGTTCAGCACGGTCGGAAACTTTTTGAGTAGGAAATTATATCTGAAGGCTAGGAAACATGACAAGATTCGCGTCTTGGCCGACTCCAAGATCGACACGATATCCGAAATGATCTCTATGGCGTTGAAAGACGGTAGGATATCGGACGGAGAATACTTCGCGATATTGAGCGAGAAAACGAAATACGATGCCATGAAAGAAGCCGTGAGAATCAAGACTCGTCAGATCATCAAGGAAGAGTTGAAGGATTCTCTCCTGGAAAAGGGTAGGAAAGAGGCCAGGGAGGAATTCAGTAAGATGATAGAACTCAAGGGCAGCGATTGAAAAAAAAAAATATATATATATATAATAAGAACAGAATTTAAAAAAAAAAAAATATTAAATTCATATATAAAATAAAAAAAAAACGAAATTAATTTAAATTAACTCTTAAAAAATGTATTGTGTAAAGTGTAAGAGAGTTACCGAGACGAGTAATTCTAGAGAAGTGCGAACTAAAAACGACAGACGAATTTGCGACCTGTGTGGTTCTATAAAGACTAGAGTCGTCAAACAAAAGAACGCGAGCAAAGGTAAAGGCATCGTGAATAAAATGAGCAACAATCTACCTTTCGAAATGCATCTGCCCGGTCACAGTTTCACGGGACCCGGAACGAAATTGAACAAGAGACTCAACGCCGATCTGACACCCAAATCTTGGAGCAAACCCATGAATAGGGTGGACGCGGCCGCGTACGATCACGATCTGTGCTACGCCGGACATTCCGACACCAAGACTCACAACGACGTCTGTGACAAGAACATGTTGGCGAGATTGAGAGGCATGTCGAATCCGACCAGGAGAGAGAAGATGGAACGTTCGCTGGTCGGCAATCTGATCGGTGCGAAACGTCGATTCGGATGGGGCATTCAAAAGAAAAAGCGCATCTGAAAAAAGAGAAGAAGAAGAAACGATTATTGACGAGCGAATTGGCTGAGGAGTTACACAAACCCATAGTGCGTAAATTTCGAAAGAGAAGGGTGTTCGTGAAGGGTCTGGATGACATCTGGTCCGCCGACTTGGTCGACATGAGATCGTTTTCAAGGTGGAACGAGGGCGTCAAATATCTATTGATGGTCATCGACGTGTTTTCCAAATACGGTTGGATCAGAGCTTTGAAGAATAAATCGGGACCTTGCGTCGCCGAGGCTCTGAAGAGCGTGTTCGACTCGTCTTCTCGAAAACTGAGTAAATTGTGGGTGGACAAGGGAAAGGAATTCTACAACAAGGACGTTCGTAGATTGGTAGACCTCTACTCGATCGAAAACGAAGAGAAAGCCAGTGTGGTGGAACGTTGCAATCGAACGATGAAGGAAAAGATGCACAGATACTTCACGGTGAATTTGACCAAGAAATACATATACGCTCTGAACGGTCTGGTGAAAGATTACAACGACACGCGACACAGATCGATCAAGATGACTCCCGCGGAAGCTAGCGATCCTCGAAACGAAAAACAGATCTACGCGAATCTATATCCCGAGAGATCTAAGATCGGGAAGAAGTCTAGAACGCCGAAATTTGCGGTCGGCGATCGAGTGAGAATCTACGCTTATAAGAAGCACTTCGAAAAGGGTTATACTCCTCGACGGACCTCGGAAATCTTCGTGATCATCAAAATATTTCACACCGATCCGGTGACTTATGAAATCGAAGCTTTGGATGGAGAAGAGATCATCGGAAAGTTTTACGAACAACAATTACAGAAGACGAAGTTTTGATGAAGAACACAAAATTTTTTTTTATTTACTCTCTTTGACATTTTCTTGTTTACACACATATATATATATAAGAGAGAAAAAAAAATAATAATAAAAAATAATTAAAAACTATTTTTTTAGATAAAGAAAGCAAGTGAATTAATAAACAAAAAAAAACTAAAAATCCTTTAAAATGACAAATATACTAGATATAGCACAAAGCATAGTGAAAGATGAAAGTATTCAAGAATATGAGGTTCACGAATACGAACCGGTAACCAGAACGAGTTTGAACAATGCGGGAGAGATAAGAATCAACGTCGAAACTCAAGATCTATTCGTACATCCTCGCGAGAGTTACATAGTGGTGCAGGGACGTCTCACCAAGGAAGATGGGAGCGACTACGCCGACGACGACACGGTTACTCTAGCCAATAATGGCATCATGCATCTATTCAGCAACATAAAATACATGCTATCCGGACAAGAGATAGAATCTGTGTTTCATCCTGGTCAGGCCACCACGATGTTCGGACTCTTGACGTATCCTGATGATTTTTCGAAATCCAGAGGACTTAATCAGTTGTGGGTGAAAGACACTATAGGCCCTGCTAGCGCCGGCGCCTCCACGATATTCGACTATGTCGTCAAGACGTCCAGACCTAAAGGAACGTTTTCGTTCAGGATACCTTTGAAACACATCTTCGGATTTGCAGACGATTACAACAAGATCATGTATGGATTCAAACACAATCTGACGTTGATTCGAAAAGGAAATGATGACGCAATAGTGAGACTCTCCGTGACCGGTGCGGGTAAGATAACTCTACACAAGATATCGTGGTTCGTTCTGCACATGGAGCCTACAACGGATGAGAAACGCGGTCTCTACAAGATCATAGAATCCAAGAGTAAATTACCCGTGGGATTTAGAATGAGACAGTGCGACACGGCTAGCATTCCTCCCTCCACGAATCACTTCGATTGGAGATTGACGGTGAAATCCGCTTCCAAGAGATCGCTTTTCATCGTGGTCGCGTTTCAGACCGATAGGGATGGGTCTCAGGAAAAGAATGTGTCGCTGTTCGATCACTGCAATTTGAGAAACATGCAAGTGTTTCTGAACGCCACGAGATATCCGGCAATCGATAACAACACGTCGTTCGACAAGAACGATTTCTGCAGGCTGTACGGCGACGCCGCCAATTTTAGAAAGAAGTATCACGGTCTAGACGAATTGATGAGCAATCCCAACATATCTCCCAGCGAATACAAGTCGATGTATCCCATGTTCGTGTTCGACGTCAGTAAACAGAGTGAACGACTCAAGAGTAGCGTGGTAGACATTCAGATCAAGATGCAATTCGATAGGAATGTGCCGAGAAAAACTGAAGCCTTCGCCCTGGTCCTGTCGGACAGAGAATTACAATTCAAATTGGACGGAAATAAGATGTCGATCATTCGATAATTTTTCCAGAGCAGTCGACATGAATTTAAAAGTGTCGATGAAACGTATGCCTCTACGAATGGATTTCGTTTTTTCTTTCAACGTATTTCCGTCGATTACTCTTTTCCTCTCCATGAGCTTCCATTTCGTGAAGGAAATGTATCTTTCTTCACTGTTCGCGATGCAATTTAATTCTTTGTGCGAGGTGCCGAGATTTTTCACAAACAGATGACTGTCGTAACCCGAGAGATTGTGAAACATCACCGGATAGAAAGTGGCATCTCGATATTTTAAATTACACTTGCTGTGAGCCGGACCGCGATACAGACCCGTGTAATGATCGTGGTCTCTGACCTTCTTATTTTCCTCAAAAATTCTCGTCGAACGATTGTCTGCATATGTGACATTCGGAGGCTCTGTTATTTTCATCCTGCTGCTCTCGCGTGATGATCATTTTCGCCGGAGTTTTGAATTTGTCGTATAACATTTGAATTTTTGATTCTAACTCTTCCACGAACCTTTGAGCCACGTCGTCATCTTCACGCTGTTTCGTGTAGGTGAAGGGACCCATGTCGTGTTGCGAGTCGAAAGTGCATTTCACGTAAATGCAATAGCCCGAAGGTATGTGTTTTTGATATCTTTCGACATAACTTTGAAGAGCGTTGGGTTGACAGGAACTCATTTTCGCGGTGAAATATTTGAAATCGGTGTACACGACGAATGGTACTTTTAACCTTCTATTGTGATTTTCAAACTTCACGATGGTGTTGGGTTTGGGCATTTCGACGGCGACACCTTGATTTTCGTTGCAATATTCCTGATGTTTCGCTAATGATTTTTCGCTCTTAAACATGTTCATGCAGTTGCAATATAAAGATATCTTATGTCTATGATTATTATTTTGTCTGGACAGTAATCGGCTCGGATGTTTAACCCAACAATAATGACGATTGTCACCATTCGAAATCGATAATAAAATAATCGTCTTTTCTCTTCCGCGATACGAAGTCCATCTGAGAGGATAGATCTTTTGATTTTCGTCGTCGTATCCCAGGACGTTCACCGCTACGGTGGGATTTTGAACCTCGAAACGTTCGATGTGTTTTAACTTTGCTGGAAAAGTCACTCCGGTCCAATCGAGATTTTTAGAAGTTTCCTCGTAATGAGAAACTCTATCGGCGTGTATTTCGACAGGGTATAAAGCGGAGGTGACTGCCCATTTAAAACACTGATCATCTTTATTTCTCACGTTGACCATGGCGTGTTTCTTAGTCAAGAAATACGGTAATTTCAAGTAGGAAGATCCTTTCAACGGTTCGTTTTTAGTCATGTGAATTTCGAGTTTCAACACCTCGCCGAACGTCCAATTACTACCTTCATTTTGATAATTCGCGAGAGACGTCAACATCTTGTCTTTCATCTTTTCGAAAACGTCCGATAGATCTGAACCACGAAATACGGGTTCGACATTAGATCTGAAATATGCATTTTTCACGATGCTCTCGCCGGACTTCACGTCGATTTTATTCATTATGCAATGGAGTATCATCTTAATTTTTAATCCCAAGTTCATGTATTCATGAAACAAATCCAATACTTTTTTCTTCACCCGTTCCATGAACAATTTCGGATCGACTTTCTTCGACGAGGGAAACACGTCAAAAGTTTTTAAAATGTCTTCGAATGCACTCTCCCGTTCTATGGGTTTTGATTGGAATAGTTCCGCAACGAGTCATCTTACATATTCTTCTCCTTCCTCTTCGTCGATTGCTCGTTGAATTTCGCTCGATATATCTCGTTTGTCTTGAATCTGAAGTGCATCACTCGTTTTCGTTTTAGTTTTTCTTTTCTTTTCTTTGGAAACTTGATGTTTTTCAACAGCTTTTCGTTTAGTCATCTTCTTATTTTTCACAACCGGCACATCTTTTGACATCGTTGCTATCGACATTTCGTTTGCCTTTCTAGCGTTTCGCAAATATTCTTGTATGACTTCAATTTTTTTTTGATTTAGTTCTATGCTTTCTGAAATCTGAAATTTGTAATAGATTACAAATCTCGTTTAACTGAGGTATGGTTTTCTCATTTAAATTTACCATTGTTTTATCTGTTTGCTTCATTTGTAAGAATATTTTTTTTGGGGGGGAATTTTGTATTAAATAATTTGTTAAAAAAGTTTTGCTTTTTTACTCTATATATATAATAGAAAAAAAAAAAGTTAAATTTTAAAATTCAATTTTTTTTAATACAAAATTTAAAATAAACATTATTTGTAAGAATTCATAAAAAAACAAATAATCGATCATGACAACAACACCTAAAAGATGCGGATTGCAATTGAAACGAAACGAAGGGTATGAGAAATCCAGTTTTAATATCTATACATTACAACCACACGATCCCATAGAACTGAATGAGGTCGAGATGGTGGACATAGAGCGCTACTACCACAAATATCGAATGTGTTTGAAAGTGGATGAAGCCGCGCTTGATTTGTTTTACGAGTACCAAAGTGAACTGTTGATTAATATCATCATCGCCGAAGACAGAGAATTCGACAGGGGTGATTTATTGTTGTCCTATGGAAGTTACATATATCCAATAATCTCACCCGAACTTGTGAAGAAATCGGGTGGTGAGAGCGCATTCGCCTATGAAAAAAAACTCAAAAGAGTAAAGATGAACATTCACACCATTTTCGTATGTGGAAAAATGACAAATGTCAACTTGCTAATAATGGACTTGGAAATATAAACAATAGAGAGATTGAAATTTAAAAAATTTAAACTTTTTATATATATATAAAGAGAAAAAAAAAACTTTTACTAAAAAAATTTTTACATCAAAGAAAATTAAAAATTAAAAAAACAACTTTTTTATATATATATATAAAGAGCAAAAAAAAAACAAACTTTTTTTTTTAACAAATTATTATTTAAATACAAAATTTAAAATATACATTATTGCAAGAATTCGTAAAAACAAAAAAAAACAAATAATCGATCATGAAGACAACAACACCTAAAAAATGTGAATTGAAATTGAAACGAGTTGAAACGTATAAGAAATTCGGTCATAAAATCTATAGATTACAATGACACGATCCCATCGAATTGAACGATGTCGAGATGAAGGGCTTAGAGCACAAATACGAGAAATATAAGATGCCTCTGAAATTGAACGAAGCCACGCTTGATTTGATTTACGAGTACCAAAGCGATCTGCAGAACATCGTCATCGCCAAAGATAGAGAATTCGACAAGGACGATTTGTCATTGTCCTATGGAAATTACATATTTCCAAACATCTCATTCGAACTCATGAAGAAATTGGGTGGTGAGAGCGAGTTGACCGATGTAAAAAAACTCAAAAGAGTAAAGATAAACATTCAACACGTTTTTGAAAAAGGAGTAGACACGAGCGTCAACATGCTAATAACGGACTTGGAAATATAAACAATAGAGCGATTGTTTTTTAGCAAAGAAAAAAAGAAAAAAAAAAAAAAAAAGTAATGAGATCTCATTTACTTTTTTTTTTTTTTTTTTGTTTTCCTTCTTCTTCACTATCATCATAATATATTATAATAACGTTTCCTTTGCTCTCAAATTTCTGCGTCAATTCTTCTTCTTTTTCTTTTTCTCTGTGATGTGATACGTTCATGGTAACATTTTTGTTTATCCGAATCATAATTATGAACAAATGTTCTGCATCTCTTGGTAACACTAGCATCATTACCATTCACTTCAGAAGGTAGTGGTGACCGTGGAAAGCATCGTCTCATTCCCAACCATATATCCCGCGCTTTATCTATCTCTTTCCTTAGATATCCATCATTAGCGTCTAACCATTTTTTTATTTCTTCGCTCTCTGGCTCGCGATGTTCGTCATTATCGCCAAATTCATCCAGGTGACAAATTTGTTTCTCCACCTCTTCACCCATTTTAAATATATATTATTTTATACTTTCTATGATTTTATATATTTTATATAATTTTATATTTATAATAACATATTCAAAATCGGTATGTTCTTAAATGGCGAATTCTCACCGAGCAACAAACCCTTGCCGTATCGCTTGACATTCCATCCACTCTTCAGAAAGAGACCGTTTCCTATCAGAGAGTTGCCACCTCTAACGGGTTCTAGATACAATCCTTTACCGCTGTCGTCTACGTGAACATGACACACGGCTCCTCCCTTCTTCAAAAACAGTCCGCTGCCACCCATTAATTTCTCAACTCCCGAACTAGCGAGTCCTGTGAGAGCTCCCACGCCGAGAGTCTTTCCGAGAAAGGGTAGCACCTTTGCGGCGAAGGGTAATGCTTTTGCGGCGATTCCTGCCAATAGCGGTAGGAAACCGCCTTTCATTCTCAAATTGTATCTCAATTGAGCGGGACTCAATCTCACCACCAACCCTCTTCCATCGTGAATCGCTTTCTCCATCCTTTTGATTTGACTTCTGGTCCAGGCGATCGAATCCTGTCCGCCTCTCACCAGATCTTCGTGAGTGAATTTGAATCTCACCGCCTCGCCTCGAGTTGTTAAAGCTCTCTTAAGTTTCTTCTTCTGTCCTGCGGATATGTTCACGTTTTTAACCACGTATTGTGTCATAATTCTGTTTGTTTTTTTTAAATATATTTACTTCAATTGTTTCTTGTTTAATAATTATATTAAAATAATTTTGTAAAAAATTAATATTACCGTTTATTTTATTTGTGTTATCTATATATATATATATATAATATTTTTTTTTTTTTTTGCTTTTATATTTCTCTTATGTGAAATCGTATCGTCACTCTCTCTCCGCGAAGATCTAACAGTTCACCATTTTGATCCGTCAACGTGGTTTTGAGACTATACAACGTGTCTAAAATCACTGGTAGATAAACTAAATTTCGAGGTCGCTCCACGATCTTATAAACCGGCGACACGTTTGGAAAGAAGGAATAGATCATCGGCTGAGCACTACCATTCACGTAGCTTCCGGCAATCACGTCCACGTTCACGAGAATGCTATTGACAGCGAGAATGTCAACCGTATTTTCAGATGCCGCGTGGCCTCGATACATCTTTCGATCGAATCCCAACATCTTGCCTATACAATCGTCCGTGTTGAAATCCACACGAAAATTATCTTCCAAATCCAACATCGTCTGTAAGGTATTAGGATTGGGAGCGAGTCTGATCTTGTTGCTTCCCTTTCCATCCGTCTTCATTCGCGTCTGAATGTAATGGTTCAAATCATCTATGTCGTAACTCCCTTTGGGAATTCGAATCTCCAACCAATCCGTTTCATCAGAATACTTGAACGAGTTATTCTTTTCGGTGACGTTGGGAAAGGAATAATAAGTCTCCAGATTCACCAACGCCATCTCATAACTTTTCTCTCTGTTCAATTCGATGGAAGGTTTGAATTTTGTAGCGAATCGAGTTGAATCGCCACTCACCATGATTTGAATGGATTGTTTCGCAGCCGTATTCTCGGCTATCCGTTCTAACAATTTTCCATGTGCGAACATTATATCTTAATTTTATTTTTTTTTTTTATTCAAAACTAATTATTTGAAGATTTATTATTTTTCTAATTTTTTTTATTTTCACGCTCTATCTTATTATTATTATCACCATCGGGAACATAAAACTTGTCGAATCCGCACCGATATTTTCCGTGATTAAATTCGCTTGTCAAATCGATCACGACGAAATTGTAAAGTCCTCCATCCCAAACCCTCTTGTAGAATCTCCTGAATTCGACGTTTGCGATGTGATCGCAGTAGATGTGATTGAGATTCTTGAGGTCTTGGCGAAAGAGACACAGAAAATTAGCGTTCTCCCTTATCGTCTGTCTGGGCAATCGAAAATAATTCTGCGACAGGTAGAAACAGTCCACGTTGCTGTGTCGACCCCTAACGTAATACGATTCACATCGGTTCTGTCTTTCCAAAAGCAGATCGTCGAAAATCATGAGATTCTTATCTTCCGATTTCAGTTCCCTAGGATCCGGAACGTCGCTAGCGTTCTCATAAAATCGACACTCGACGTTCGAAGATGCATTTCTCTTCGCCATCTCCGTCGCCGCGCCATCCAAAATGGTCTAGAGCGGAGCTCCACACTTGTCGAATTCCTCCCTACTGTCAAAGATTCTGGCTATGACGTCCTTGGGCAATCTGCGATCCAAGCACTCTCGAAGCAATCTGTATTCGGGTTGAAACAAGCTCTTGCCAAACATGAACAATCTGTCGTAATCCAACCAGTCGGGTCGGGACAACAGATTCATCAACAGATTGGTCTTTCCACAATTCGATTTTCCCACTATCAAACCTCTTATGCTCTTGGGAAAGTACTCGTTACTTGACCTCTTGGTCGCGGCATCGTTCCAAGACATATCTTTAATGTTCATCTTTTGTTTTATTTTTTTTTTTTTGTCTGTTATTTTAGATTCTTTTCAAACACAAATTTTTTTTATGTTTTTCAAACTCTGTTTTTAATGTTGTTATTATTATTATTTGTTTATATCGCATCGTCGTGAGTTCTCTTCAATCCGGATCCACTCGTCATTTTGGCTAAATCTTGTATGGGCACCACGGCATCTGTAAAATCTTTCCAACTTTTCGATGTTCGCTCTAACGCAGCTCGCTTCGCCGGCGGACTGATCAACTTGTCGATCAACGCGTCGGCTGCCCTCTTGCCAGCCACAGAAGCTATCCTACCACTGGCTTCGGAAGCGGCTTTCTTACCAGCATCCAAAGCCGTCTTCTTACCGACCTCAAATGCGGTCGATGCGAGTTTTCTACCCGCATTGCTCGTGAACGCTCGCATTATTATAGAATCGACGATGCCAGAACCGCCTTGAACGTAAGTCCTGACGTATCCCCTGTTCTTTATTACCAACATATTTTATTTTTTATGATATATTTTGTGTTTTTTTCACTGGTAAATCGTTTTGTCGTTTTTAAATACTTTTATTATTCTAGTGTAAGAATTTACTGTTTTATTTTTTTTTGTTTGTTTGTTTGTTTGTTTCTCTCTCTCTACTTATTATTATATTCACATCAATCCTTCAATTCGTTCATCAGCCTTTTATACTGGTTTTTATTCAAAACCTTCTGTCTCAACAATTCGTCAGATATGGCAACTATCTGATTATCTAATCCCGTGTTACCAGCCCGTCTGCTCCCCATCAACAAACTCAATCTCTGAGACAGAGCGTCGGAATCGCTCGGAAGAAAAGTGGTTTTCACCCCTTTGCCAGTCATCGATTCGACGAACTTCTTGTTCGCATTCCATATGGGCTTCACTATTTTCGTCCACTTGTAACCTCTGTTGGCTTTGGGTCTCGTCTCTCTGGCATCGTTATTTCTATTCATGGCGTGAGTTTGAACTAGAATGTCTCCGTAATTGTCGAAATCCTGATCCGTGTAATCTCCAGGCTTGTCAAAAAGGAGCAATCTCTGCAGACCATCAGTTACTTTATACTTATTCGAACCCACGATCAATTCATCATCATCCATTTCCACTTCAGTGTCGCCCACGAATTTCCTACCGCTCGAATCCTCGCGAATTCCATACAACAGATCTCTCTTACCGCCACCATCATCATCGGACGATGCGATGCTATCAGTGGTGTCAGTCGAAGCCGTATCATCGCTCTCACTCACGTCGGTTTCGATTCTCGTGGGAACGTAATCCGGTGTAGATTGAACGGAATACCGATTTCCAAAACTAGAAGGCAACGAACCCATTCTCAAAGAACTCTCCTTTATGGGTCTCAATTCTTCGTCTATCTCCTTCCTGCTTCGCTCTTGACCCTCCGTCACAGGTTTAAATATTTTTATGGCTTCGCGTGTGAGTTCCATCTCACCGAGACGTCTGCTCCTATCAGCAGCCTGAATCGCCTTCTTAGAACGTAAATACTCGTCTAAAATTCGATCTCAGCGTCTAGGATCCATCCTCCAAAACATCTTTCATTTTAATTGTTTTTATTTATTTTTCAAAATTAAATGTTTAATTATATTTTTTTTTTATATTTCATGTTTTAAGTATTAAAATCTCTTTCCGTCTTAATATAATATCTGAAAAATATTCACATCTCAAACTCGCTGTGTTAATTGAAGTTAAAAAAAAAATATGTTTAAACAGTACATGACAAACCGGTTTCTGATGTAACGTATTTTGACAGTAGTGTTTAAATTTTTTGTCAAAAGATCATCATTCATTCACACATCAATTCATCGAGTGTCGAATTAAGAGAAAATCCTTTTTTTGATGACTGTTAGACAGTTTCAACACACAATGGAAAACTGATTTTAACAAATCTCTCTCTCCGATTGCGATCGTGAATATATTAAAAATTTTACCACTCGAAACCTAACTGAGCGGAAAATGCGTTTTAAACATTCCGATAAGTGTTTCTTGACTTTATTCAAGGAACGCTTAACTGTCAACCTCATTTCTCATAGTGGAGGAATTCTCAAAAAAAAAACCAAAACTCAATTTTTATCCATCCCATCAACAGAAAACATCAATGTCTATAATACAGGCTATATATTCACAATCGACTCTGTTTGAGCAAAACACCTCAATTACGATAACGTGTGTTAGTTGCTTACTTCAGGAAGACGTGACTGGGTTTGCAAATTTCCAAACACACAGACACTCTTCGTTCAGATTGAGTTTTTATTACGAGAATCGAGCGATTTGATCGCTCGATCAGCTGAGTGGTTTTTTTTTGAGAATTTTCTCATAGTGGAGGAATTCTAAAAAAAAACCCAAAACTCAATTTTTATCCATCCCATCAACAGAAAACACCAATGTCTATAATGCAGGCTATATATTCACAATCGACTCAGTTTGAACAAAAAAAACCACCACAGCCTCAAAAACGAGGGAGAGTTCTGGACCATCTGTACTAACGCAATTGCCGATTCTGGACCGCTGGTCTTGAACCGCAATTGTTGTTTTTTGATGATCACCCAGAATCTTTTGCTTTTGATCGTGTTCGCCGACGATGGATCGATGGGTCTGATCTGCGATGCGAACGTAGATCAAAAATCACGTACACGATACAACTGAAGATGTTCAACACACGCACACGATGCGTTCACCACGAGTGTTTGAATGCTAAAAGCGCGATCTAGGAGTCCCTGACTGTACATGAGGGGTTCAAGACCACTGTACAGTTTTTGTGAACAAGCGTGTGATTTAACATCGAATTCCACGTTGGTGAACGCATCGTGTGCGTATGTTGTGCACGTACATGTACAAGTGGTCGTAAATCAGCCTTTATCCCCTACTTCTACAGCGAGAATTTGAAACAATACGTCAATCACAGGATGCAATTAGTCGACATACATTGCGTCATTCGATTCGACGGAGAGCCTTGGATGAAAAAATACATCAATCTCAACACGAATCTCAGAATTCGAGCCGAGATCGATTTCGAAAAAGATTTCTTCAAACTCATGAACAACTGTGTGTATGGTAAATCAATGGAAAACATCAGGAAGAGAATCGACATTCGACTCGTTATGTCTGAGAAAAGAGCTAAAAAATTAGTGGCGAAACCCAATTACAGGCACTGAATCATATTTGACGAAAATCTAGTGGCCATTCACATGCAAAAGACGCACCTGAAGTTTGACAAACCCTATTATCTCGGACTGATCATCTTAGATATCAGCAAGCGATTGATGTACGAATTTCACTATGATGACGTCAAACGAAAATTTGGTGAGAAAGCCAAACTACTGTTCACCGACAGAGACAGTTTAGTTTACGAGATAGAGACAAAAGACGTCTACCGAGATATATCTCCGGACGGCCACATGGTTCGACACAAGCAATTATCCCGTCGATCACCCATCCAACATTCAATCGAATGACAACAAGAAGGTGTTGGGTAAATTTAAGGACGAGAGCGGCGGTAAACAAATTGTCGAATTTGTGGGTTGGAGACCCAAACTGTATACTTATCATCTAGAAGGTGAAGAGATCAAGAAGTGCAAAGGGGTTAAAACGTGCGTGGTGAAGAAAAACATCTCTTTTCGAGAGTATAAAGATTGTCTGTTCGGAAGTAGTTCAGTGTATAAGACTATGAAATCGATTTGAAGCGACAATCACGACTTGTATACCGAAATAATCAACAAGATTTCACTGACGGCTGACGACAATAAGAGATTCGTCTTAGATGATAAAATAAGCACTTTAGCACTCCGACATTGGACTTTGGATATGATTACGGACGATAGGATTCCAGATAGGATTCCAGAAAATCAAGAGGAATTAGATGGATTCAAGAAGTCGATAGAGACATCAAGAGAGTTAGTTTAAAAAAGAAAAAAATATAAAAAAATAACGTCATTTTAGTGAATTATAATAAAATAAATAAATAAAAAAAAATATACGCATTTATGAATAAGAAAATAGAGATATCCGTAAAAGGTGTCGTCTTACCTAACGAACCCCTATCCAACATCGATCTATCGAATGCGGTGAAGGATTTGAAAATCAAAGATTTTCTAGGCGTGTTTTCCAGAGATGCCTTGCCGAAGAGAAGACCTCGACAATCGGAATGCGGAATTTTAAATCTGGACGATTTATCGGGTGAAGGCACTCACTGGGTGGCGTGGTTCAAGACTGGGAAGAAGAGGAATTATTATTTCGACAGCTACGGAATCTTGCCGCCAAAAGAAATAAAGAACTATTTTGATGAATCAATGGTTCACTACAACACGGAATGAGTGCAATCGCCAGATCAAGTGTTTTGTGGTCACCTGTGTCTCTACGTTCTCAAGGGATGGTCAGAAGGAGATCGGTTTCAAGACATTCTCAATGATTTACATTACAGAGAGAGATTTTTTTATAGTATATATATAAAGCTAAAAAAAATTATTTAAAAAAATTTAATCGAATAAAAACAAAAAATAAAAAAATAAGTGAAATAATTCATTTTTAATAAACTGCGTTTGAAATATATTTTTTTAAAACAAAAAAACCTTTTGGTAGAAGTGACGATGAAAATTGACCCAAAAAGAAGAGGAAGACGCTCAAAGTTGTCGATGGTTACGACGTTGCCAACTTGGACGAACGTTACGTTCAGAGATATGAACCTCGAGAGGAACCTTTGAACATGAACAATCTTCCCGAGCCGATAGATCTCGCAGATGCGGCGACAAAGAAATACGTCGACAGGGGGAATGCGGATTTCAAACGAATCATGCTAGATAATTACGTGGATAAAGCCATGACCGATGATCTTGATCTAAAATCTAAACGTTTGGTGAACGTTGCTAATCCCATAGATTACACCAACGCCGTGACCAAGAAATATGCGGACGACTCTCACACTTGGTTCTGTAAACATCTGAGAAATAGATACATTCAGAAAACGACGCAATCAGAATTGAATGCCAATTCTAACAAGATAATGAATATGGCCACTCCCACGAATCCCAAGGACGTGGTGACCAAACACTACGTAGATCCGGAACAGAGAAAGTCTGACGATCTCTACCTGAACAAACAACCTGGCGGAACCATGGAGGGTGGCATCAACATGAATGGTCAGAATTTATTCGGTCTTGATCACGATCCTGAATTCGATTCCAGCATGGTCAGCAGGAAGTACGTGGACGACAACTCAGTCTAGAGAAAGGGTGACATCATGGAAGGTAAATAAGACATGGGCGGACCCGCGCTCACGAATCTACCAGATCCCGTGCACATGTCGGACGCCAGCACCCTGATTTCGGTGGTGGAGAAAGTCAAATACGCCAGGCAATTGATCACCATGTGGGCCGAGGAGACCGGCATGTTAGAGGAGGGAAAAGCTGAGTGGTCTTTCGGAAACGGAGGTAGTGGATTGCAACATGGTCAGGTGGGATGTCCCATGCCGTTGGGAGGTGAAATCATTTGAATGGGTCTGGCTTCCACGGATTTGAATAACAGAGCGGTCGTCAATCTCATCGTGAACGGAGTAGAGAGTGATAAGAGATACAGTGTCAAAAAGATCGAGAATCAACACTCGAATGTTAGCATGTTCGGCACGCCTCTCAAAGTGAACGCCAGAGACAGGATTAATTTCGTTACGAAAACCAATAATCCCGAAGCCGTCACTTCCGTGGTGAGCCTACTGATCGAACTAGATTCTCTGAACAAACAGTGAACGCGTGGAAATAATCAATTAAAAATAATGAGTGATTATTAAAAACAAAAAAAAAAAACAAAAAAAAAGTAATGAGATTTAGAAGATGTTCAATCTCTCTAGATCTCATTACTTTTTTTTTTTGTTGTTTTGTTTTAATACGTTATTTCTCATAATGTTTCATCTCGTGAAATTGGATCACCTATCTCAAAACACGCGTCAACATCTATTTTAGCATTTCGAAGAGCTTTTATAAATTCTCAAAAAGCAGTCGGCCCTCTATACGTCAACATGTCTAAAAGTTTTCTGGTCTTATCTTCTATCAAGATTTTACTTTCGATTTCACGTCTCATATAATCAGTCAATATCAAAGGTTCTGCTTCGACTAAAGTGTCTAGAATTATTGCTAGCGAATCTTGTGAAATATTTTTAATCAAACCACGTCTGTTTCTTCTCAAGTATTCTCTTTCTTTATCATTCATTTTTTGTAATTACTTTTTTAATTTTTATTTATATATTTTTTTCTTTCTTTCTTTTTTTTCTTCACACACACGTCTCTCATCGAATGATCAACATCTTATTTCCATCCAATTTGAATTGTAATTCTCTATCCGACAGGACCAGGGTGAAGGCTTTGATTTTTCTTGGCACGTTCCTATCGAATTGCATCTTGATCTGAATGTCTAAGACGCTACTCTTGAATCATTCGCTTTGTTTACTGACATCGAATATGAACATGGGATACATCGACATGTATTCACCGGGAGATATATTAGGGTTGCTCAACAATTCATCCAGATTTGCCCGCGTGGGGGCACGATGACGCCGTGTACTAGGGCGTACTGCACGTCGATGGTGCGCATGTCTTCAACCAATCTAACCCTGCCTGTGCTGCAGTGCGGAGTTACGATGTTGGGGAGCTGGCAGCTGCTCGTCGTTGCTCGGTAGTTCTCTCTGGGTACTCCGGCTTCCTCCACCCGTAAAACTGTCACGGTCATGATTAGCCATTGTGCATAAATATGTGACCTTAAACAATAATAAATAAATAAATAAATAAATAAATAAATAAATAAATAAATAAATAAATAAATAAATACATCCAGACCATGATACTTCTTTCTAAAATACGCGGCGTCGCCGTACAGTCTGCAGAAATCGTTCTTGTCAAGCGACGCATTGTAATCGATTGCTGGATATCTCGTGGCGTACAGAAACACTTGCATGTTTCTCAAATTGCAGTGATCGAACAGCGACGCATTCTTTTCTTGAGACCTGTCCCTATCGGTCTGAAACGTGACCACGATGAAACGCGGTCTCTTGGAAGCGGATTTCACAGTCAGTCTCCAATCGAAGTGATTCGTGCAGAGTGGAATGCTAGCCGTGTCACACTGTCTCATTCTAAATCCCACAGGTCATTTACTCTTGGATTCTATGATCTTGTAGAGACGCGCTTTTTCCACGATCAAAGGCTGCATGTGCGGAACGGACCATGATATCTTGTGTAGAGTTAACTTACCCGCTTCGGTCGCGGAGAGTCTCACTATCGCATCGTCGTTTCCCTTTCGAATCAACGTCAGATTGTTTGAATCCGTACATGATCTTGTTGTAATTGTCCGCGAATCCGAAGATGTGTTTCAAAGGTATCCTGAACGAAAACGTTCCTTTGGGTCTGGACGTCTTGACGACGTAGTCGAATATTGCGGCGGCGCCGGCGCTAGCAGGGCTGACGGTGTCTTTCACCCACAACTGATTAAGTCCTCTGGATTTCGAAAAATCATCCGGATACGTCAAGAGTCTGACCATTGTGGTGGCCTGACTGGGATGAAACACAGATTCTATCTCTTGTCCAGATAGCAAGTATTTTATATTACTGAATAGATGAATGATGCCATTATTGGCTAAAGTAGCCGTGTCGTCGGCGTATTCAGTCCCGTCTTCCTTGGTGAGACGTCCCTGCACCACTATGTAACTCTTGCTAGGATGTATGAATAGATCTTGGGTTTCGACGTTGATTCTTATCTCTCCCGCATTGTTCAAACTCGTTCCGGTTATCGTTTCATATTCGTGAACCTCGTATTCTTGAATACTTTCATCTTTCACTATGCTTTGTGCGATATCTAGTATATTTGCCATTTTTGAAGGTTTTTTTTTGTTTTTTGTTTATTAATTAGCTTGCTTTTTTTTATCTAAAAAATAGTTTTAATTATTTGTTATTATTATAATTTTTTCTCTCCTTTATATATATATGTGTAAACAAGATAATGTTAAAGAGATTAAATAAAAAAAAAAATTTTCTTTATTAAAACTTCGTCTTCAGCAATTGTTGTTCGTAAAACTTTCCAATGATCTCTTCGCCATCCAAAGCTTCAATTTCGTAAGTCACCAGATCGGTGTGAAATATTCTGATTATCACGAAGATTTCCGAGGTCCATCGAGGAGAGTAACCTTTTTTGAAGTGCTTCTTATAAGCGTAGATTCTCACTCGAGGGCCGACCGCAAATTTCGGTGGTCTAGATTTCTTCCTGATCTTAGATCTCTCGGGATATAGATTCTCGTAGACCCGTTTTTCGTTTCGAGGATCGCTAGCTTCCACGGGAGTCATCTTGATCGATCTGTGTCGCGTGTTGTTGTAATCTTCAGCCAGACCGTTCAGAGCGTATATGTATTTCTTGGTCGAATTCGCCATGAAGTATCTGTGCATCTTTTCCTTCATCGTTCGATTCCAATGTTCCACGACGCTGGCTTTCTCTTCGTTTTCGATCGAGTAGAGGTCGACTAATCGACGAACATCCTTGTTGTAGAATAGAATTCCTTCCCCTTATCCACCCACAATTTATTCGGTTTTCGAGAAGACGAGTCGAACACGCTCTTCAGAGCCTCGGCGACGCAAGGTCCCAATTTATTCTTCAAAGCTCTAATCCAACCGTATTTGGAAAACACATCGATGACCGTCAATAGATATTTGACACCCTCGTTCCACCTCAAAAACGATCTCATGTCGACCAAGTCGGCAGACCAAATGTCATCCAAACCCTTCACGAACACTCTTCTCTTTCAAATTTACGCGCAATGGGTTTGTGTAACTCCTCAGCCAATTCGCTCGTCAATAATCGTTTCTTCTTCTTTTCCGAAGCAGTTTTTTTTTTGAATGCCCCATCCGAATCGACGTTTCGCACAGATCAGATTGCCGACCAGTGAACGTTCTATCTTCTCTCTCCTGGTCGGACTCGATATACCTCTCAATTTCGCCAACATGTTTTTATTGCAGACGTCGTTGCGAGTCTTAGTGTCAGGATGTTCGGCGTAGCACAGATCGTGATCATACGCGGTCACGTCCACACTATTCACGGGTTTGCTCCAAGATTTAGGAGTCAGATCGGCGTTGAGTCTCTTGTTCAATTTCGTTCCGGGTCCCGTGAAACTTTTCGAAAGGTAGATTATTGATCATTTTATTCACGACGCCTTTGCCTCTGCTCGTTTTTTTTTTTTTTTTGACGAATCAAGTCTTGATCGAACCACACACATTGCAAATTCCGTGAAGCATCTGTCTGTCGTTTTTAGTTCATACTTCTCGAGCATTACCCGTCTTGGTAACTCTCTTACACTTTACGCAATACATTTTTTTAAAGGTTATTTAAATTAATTTTGTATTTATTTTTTATTTTATATATAAATTTAATATTTTTTTTTTAAAAATTCTGTTCTTATTATATATATATTTTTTTCAATCGCTGCTCTTGAGTTCTATCAACTTACCGAATTCCTCTCAGGCCTCTTTCCTCCCCCTTTCCACGAGAGAATCTTTCATCTCTTCCTTGATGATCTGATGAGTCTTGATTCTCACGGCTTCTTTCATAGCATCGTATTTCGTTTTCTCGCTCAATATCGTGAAGTATTCTCCATCCGATATCCTACCGTCTTTCAACGCCATCGAGATCATTTCGGATATCGTATCGATCTTGGAGTTGGCCAAGAAGCGAATCTCTTCATGTTTCCTAGCCTTCAGATATAATTTCGTCGTACCTCGATGAATAGCGCTAGCCAGTTTTTGCCATTACTTTGGGTAAAGGGCTAAGATACGTCTGTAGAGTTCGTTTTTTCTGACATTGGTCAAAGAATTTTCTCCAACAAATAATTGCTCTTCATCTCATTCGATTAGTAAGAGGCCACACCTTTCACCGAAGGGCGATAAATGTGCATGAATAGAGTGTGGAGGGGATTTAGGTGAACACGCAATCTGATTAGGCCTCCCATGCCTTAGTCGAGGGAAGAGGTCGTATCAGTATCTGAAATAGCTAGAAATAGAGAGAATGGGGTTTCGCATGGATCGGTACAAGAAAACGACGATTCAAGAAGTATTCAAGACAGCAAAAATGCTCCCATACAATGGAAAGACACTCCATTCCACAAAATTATTCTGCCGATGGCCTTTAGGTCCTACAGTACTCCGTGAAACTTTTTCGGGAAAATTTGAGGCTGATTTTGATAATATTTGGCAGTTATCGGGTTATATGGTTTCCGGTAAATCGAGACAGCAAGAGTATACCGTTGAATCAAACACACCCTCATTCCTGTTATATTAGAGACAGTTGGCTGCCAGTGGCGGCGCTACGGGGGGGGGGGGGGGGGGGGGGGCATGGGTGGGGGCCTTTGCCCCCCAAACGAAGGCTTTGCCCCCCAGTCGCCCCCCCCCCCCCCCCACCAACCATCTCGCATGCATTTCCATCCCCCCTCACATACAAACACATTCAATCACTCTCTCTCACACACACACACACCCCTCTCTTTTTTTATTCCCAATAATTTCCCATACACACTTAGCCCAAAGCCTCAGGCTAGCTGATGAACACATCCAGGCAGTAGAGATTAAAAGACTCGGATGCAGATACTTATAAGTTATAATTAAGTTATGAGCCAACAAAGGCATGTCTATCCATATCCCTTGTTTAAAAAAATTCATGGATTTTGCATTATGACAGACGGGCATTATGAGTCTCTCTCTCTCTCTCTCTCTCTCTCTCTCTCTCTCTCTCTCTCACGCACAGACCCACCAGACGCGGATCCAGGATTTTTTGAAAGGAGGACCGCTAATTACCATTACATTTAGTCGAAACTTGGACCCAAAGTCCGTAATATAATTTTTTGGTTTGGTACGTCCACAGGACGTACCAAACCAAAAAAGTATATTACGGACTTTGGGTCCAAGTTTGGACTACCTCATAACAAAGTAATGATATGATCCTTTACGTATTTGCCCCCCTTCATGGGAGTCTGCCCCCCTAGTTGCCCCCCCCCCCCCCCACAAAAAAATTTCTGCACAATTAACATCTGCCATCGTAGACGGTGCTTGGTGGGATAGGTCATTATCTGTACTGTTAGGTATTGCTGGGTGTATTTTGGTAATGAAACAAACCTCTATTCAATCGAACAGACCCCTCAATCACCCTCACCTTATTAAAGGTTAGTCGACCTCATGGCAACCACGTGCCTCCATACAGACCAAAATATCGTCCTCCGGCCACCATATCAACATGCATCAATAACGTCACAACATCGGGATAACACAAGTAACATCCACAATGCATCGAGGTACGACGACTCTTCCTAGAAGGGCTCGGGGTCTGGTAAACGATCAGGAGCTCCTCCTACCAGCATAACACAAGATGGTACCAACAATGTCCGCCAGTGGAAATACAGCTTACGATTCCCCTCACTGGAACGAGCTCTTTGTGTTTTGTTCCAATGAGAGGTCATTAGGCAATAGAAATGAAAATATCTAGTTACTCCAGATTTATTTAGCAATTGTCGTCGGCTATTTGTCTTTGACAACGGGCTAAATGATAATTATATTAATAACGCGAATAATAAATGATGATTGAAAACCTCCATTGACAATTTGTTTCTATTTATCAAATGTGGATGGGGAGAGAATATGTGGTCTAAAAACCCGTGGTAATTAATGACCCCCATATTTCCGCCTCACCTGTTGTCCACCTATTTGAATAAGTGGTTTTCCACCTGCATGCAGGAAATTCCCCATTTTCATTTGCTAACTTTGTCACTCCATGCCGGCATATGTTTACAAACCCTGATATTAGTTATGCCTCAGATCTTTGTTACTGATATTTTTGATCGAGTATCGTTGCTGAGTAGTTATTCGACGGGGTTCATAAGCGTCTACATGGGTCCAAACAAATGAATTTGGAGGGTTAGTCAAGATCCCATGGAAGACTTAGTTCAGATCCAAGCTTTAAATGGGAGTTAGAGGTGAGTGAGTCGGTGTGAGTCTTTGGAGAAGTCAGTCTATTTCTGTGGTGCTTTTTGTCTGTGAAGTTCAGCGCCCATAGTACTTGGTACCCCTCCTGTAAACCACCTTAACCTAACACGCATATGTACCTCCATTCCACATAGTCGTTGACTACGTGTAATACGAAGTTATCTCATTATCTAGATACCATACATACATTAACCGCCAATCCGAAATCAACTTATCTTTTGTGACGTGTATTATCAAACCTGACAACGTGACTTTACACAACACCCCAACATGCCGTGAAAGTACATTACTTGGACAAAAAGGTAAAGTTGAGTCAGAAAGGGGGGCGGGAGCAGGAAAATAATTACAGACAAAACGTGGAGCGGTGGTTCCAACGAGTCGAAGCTTTTTCTTAACCCTTTACCCAACGTAACGGCCAAAACCGGCCAGCGCTATTCTCAAAAATCGCCAATTAATTTTCATTATTTTTTTCATTTTTTGTCTCAAAAACATAGGTTATGACCCCTCATTGGAACGAGCTCGTCGAGCTCGTTCCAATGAGGGGTCATAACCTATGTTTTTGAGACAAAAAATGAAAAAAGTAGTTATTCAAGAATTTTGTTTGCAAGTGTCGTCTGCTTTTCATGTTAGGTAAAGGGTTAAAGCATGTATTTTTTCTCCTTATGACTACGTTTGACTTCCCCAAAAGCTCAGAATGATATAAATCTGTCCAATGCCAAGTACGAAGTATTGTGGATAGTTTTTCATCCTAATATTGGTGTAAAATGGGACTGAATGTCACTGGAACTGATGTTGAGTCAGGGATAGGTATTGTTTGGGAAGCACAAATAATAAATTGGACAGTTTTTTTATTTTTTATTTTTTTCAGAAATGCACGTGCAAATGACAATTCATTCAGGTTGTTTTGCCTTTAGTCTTATGTATAATTGTGGTACAAATGACCAGTATCCAAATTCCACAGTGCATTCCACTGCACAATCGAGTACGACGACCATATAGGGGTGACCTCACTTGATATACAGTACGTGTAGATTGTATTATCACTAAAACTCCCACGGAGTGGCGATCCCACCCAAGCAATAATTGCAAATTTGTTACACAGCATAACAAGCACAAGCAAGGTTCCAGCCAATGGACCTCCGGGTTAAATAGATAATTTGAAAGTGATAAGTTGAGTGATAACCCACTCTATGAGTGATTTTGTTACATTCCACTCTCCACGTACTGTACACAAGATTCCACTTGAATCTGCGACGCTGAATCAACTGGTTGCAACTCTGCACTCTAGTCAACAGACCGGAAATTTCAAGTAATCTTGAAAGTAATTGTTTACTTTCGGTAACATTTGATGTGGTATTCTCACATTATTGCAACGCAGAATATCAATCATGGACTGTAAAATAAACTGAATAACACTCCTTCTGGTGACTTAAGGTGCTATGTGAGTAAAGGATATTTGTTTCCTATGAAATTCCCATCTCTGATATTCCATAAATTCAAATTAAATATACACAAATTATACATCAAAATGAAGGTTGTGACGTATAGAACACGCACAATTTATACAGGGAAAATAACTCCAGCTCGTTCTTGTACAATAATGAAGAAAGATATGTTTCTTTCAGTTTCTCTAATTATTACTTGTATCAAGGTTTTCATCACTGGAATACCGTTTGGGGATTATATAATAAAACAAAAATCGACACATTGAAGGGGCAGGGCAATACATTCGCCACACAGTGTTTCAGGTGGGTGTACGGGACTGTACTACTACTCTGAGATTCATATTTCCTTCGGCTTTCAGCTGAAATTACCCTTCTGAGATTCGTATTTTCTTCCGCTTTCAGCCTCGGGAAATACGGATCTCAGAAGGGTAGTACAGTCCCGTACACCCTGCTGAAACACCGTGTAACTAATAGTATCATTCTGTTTTTAATGCTGCGAAACGCCGATGCTGGATTGTTTGCTTCAGTCATTTCGTACCTGGGTTTTTGTAGATCTTCGAAAAGTGAATACCGACAACTCAGGACTATTCAAACTCTTAACTTAATTGTTCAGTTTCTATTCCCATGTAAATGTCAGCATTTTTTTTTTTTTTTTTTTTTTTGGTTAAAGGACAAGTGTGTTGAGTAATTCTCGGATTTGATTAAACTATTGACTTTGAGTTATTTTGAGGTTATTTGAATGTTCGCCCCTCTTAGTGGTTATAATGGTAATAACATGACTTTCTCGGGGCGTTACGGTTCTATTAGCGTCCGGCCAGAAATGATTAACAGCCTTCTGTCTTATCAGCGACCCTCGACTTCATCTCGGGCCGCTTATAAGACCTCGGACTGTTAATCATTTGTCTTGGACCGTTAATGAACCGTAAAGCCCTTGAAAATCATGTTATTGTTATATTATTACCCCTTTAGCGGGCGTTCTCTAGTATATTTATTTATTTATCTATTGTGGTTTAACGACGCCAGCCTCGTGTCGGACTCTAGTGTATTGGTCAAGTTTAGCGGGGCGGTACAACTCAGTAGTTTATGACGTCGTCGAGACTTCGTCTCGGGTCGATAACAAACCCTCGGACTGTTATTCATTCCTCTCGGGCCGTTAATAAACCGTAACACCCTCCAAACTCATGTTATTGTTATATTATTTAATACAACAGAAAAGAGAAGAAAAAACAAGAATAGAAACCAATTTACGGGTGTCACTGCATCATAATTTAAATAAATGAATAAATGAATGTGTGCTCAACTGTGTCTCAAAGATGATATGCATGTACAAAACGTTGTATCAGAGTCGAGCTCTTGGTTCTTATCCCATATCTTGACAAGCCGTGGACACACTCCCTTAGAAACAATCGTGAGGCTCTGATATAACATTTTGTATATACACCCATAATGGTGGTGATAGATTTATTTTACAATTCTTAGCCCTTTCAATACTGGTGGTATCTTCCATGTCATTTAAATGTTTAAATGGCAGAAATTGGAAGAGTCCATATCCATTATTTGGGGGTAGAGCAATTAATATTTTCAACGTGCAGCCTTCTACCACACACGTTCACTTAGTAGCCATCCTACCTAATGAAATTATGACGTATCGTGTTCCTGGACCGGAAAAACGGCCTATTGTGTTGAAAGAGTTAACAAAAATAAATTAATACTTTATTTAATGAATTGGCCGATTCCTCCGACGTAATAAACAAACTGATAGTTGAAAAAGCCCGTTCCAATGAGGGGGTGGGGGGGGGGGGGGGGGCACATGATATGGTTTTGTGGAAATTTTTTTAAAGTGTTTTTTACAAAAAGCAATTAAAATAATATATTGTGATATTGTGTGCGTTGAGTAAAGAGTAAAAGATTTCATTTTCACACTCATATACAGTCGGCGGATGCTTGAACTTTTGCGAAACTTATTAAGCTCGCGTATGTCAAACATTCACAAAAGACTGTGTGCTTCAACAGCATAACCGCATGTTGGTTGTGCTTGAATGCTTTCAGTGATTTATTTATTTATAATGAAATGACTGTCAATGCACTTAGAAAGTAACTTGCAGGTTTCCCCACAGATAGCATGTTGGGGCACCCCCTTTCTTGCAGCAAAAAGTAATTAAAGTCGGAATTATGCACTTAAGGGATAAAATTAAATGACTTGAGTATAATTATGCACCTTCTTTCGGTATATGTTATGTGTGAAAAGACAGCGGAAAACCTCTCAATCCATGCTGATTATATGCAAGAAAAAATTAAAATTTAAAATAAAACCCTGCCTCCCTCACAGATTTGAAGAAAATGATTGCCTGATAATCAATTAATTTATTTTTTGTGGCCTTACTGGTGTAGCATAGCAGCATGCAGTATCTTATATGTCCCTACGAAGGTGTTATTCATTACAATGAGCGAAAATAAATGAGTTGATTCATTTTGTTCTTGTTGTCTAAGTCCAAATAGACCAGTTCTGAATCGGAGCGGCCCGGTTGATCGACATCCATCTCAAAGATTTAATGAAGTGATCTCAGTTCTAGATAACAGATAACCTAAATGTACACACAAGTGTGTTGTTGTCCGTGCTTTCTATTAGTGTTGGTGATGCAAAACAAGAACTAGGCAACCGGCCTGGTTATACCACCAACCCCATGGCATACCGCTCAGTGTGGCATTATTCAAGCTAACTAGGGAAAAGGACTACAGAAAATTTAATTATTAATGATGAAATAAAAGGCCGCCCGGTCACATGTCCCCCGAAAACAAGTATGCAATTCGAAAACAATTGAAATTTTCAGTCGAAAAATGGACATAACTCTGTCACAAAATTGGGCCAAACTTCGATTTGAACTCGACCTGTATTCTATGTTGAGACATCTACATGCCAAATTTTATTTGATTCGGTCAACAACAACTAAAGTTATCATCGGGACCCCCCCCCCCCCCCCCCCTCCAAAAAAAAATTGAAGTAAAAAAAGGAGCATAACTCTAGTATTGTCGGACAGCACCCAAATTCGAACTGGACCTGTCTTTTTTGTTGATAAATAAACACCTACATACCAAATTTCATTGGATTTGGCCAACTATAAGTAAAGTTATCATCGGGAAACCACGAAGAATGAATTTTTGAAGTTGAAAAAGGGGCATTACTCTGGCAAAGATTGTCAGCCCGCACCCCGATTCGAACTTGACCTGTATTTTATGTTGATACGCCTACATACCATGTGCCTGAAAAAGAACGCCAAAACGGAAATGCACGTACGATTTACCGAAGATCCAAACATCAACATCAACATTGATGGTTTTGTATTCTAGAATGGACTCTCGAAGGGAATGGGGCAAAACTGGATTACATTCATCCGTCCATTCGTACACCCATTATTCCACCCATCCATCCGCCCGCTCATAGGCGTACGGGACAATTTTTTCACGAGGGGGTGAGGGGCTGAGCCCTTTTTGCTCGAAAAAGTTGAATGACAGGAAGAGATGCCGAAGGCATCTCTCGTGGGTCGTCGGTCCGAGGTGGGTACGGGGGGGGGGGGGGGTGCCACCTCCCACAGTTGGGAGGTGGCGGCGTCCTCTCGGTAAATTGTTAGAAATTGAATGCCCTGAGAGCAATTTTGAGACTTCCAAAGCATCTATTCAGGTCATTTTCCGGAGTGACATCTGACCTCATTTTAGCAGAAAGACTCTCAATACATCAGAATCCATTAAAGTTCGTACCCCAGAGACTCAATCTGAAAAAAGTAAAACATATCAATTTCAGAGGCATACATGGGGTCTCTGGCCCAGAGACCCCATGCATGCCACTGAAATAGATATATTTCACTTTTTCAGATGGAGAACAGCATTATTCAGAATGACCGGTAGATTAATATTAATTCTATATTTCACATGCCTTCTATAAATACTTAAAGTACCACAATTTTCAAGGTGGAAAGCAAATTTTTTCATCATTTCTGACAACCGAAGTGCCCGAAATATTCTGGTAATTTACCTCAAAAATCTGCTCCTTCACAACTCCGGGAGTGGGGGGGGGGGGTGCAGCCCTCCCCGAGCTCCCGGTCCGTACGCCTGCGTTCATCTGAGTATTTAACTCCACAAATTATAGTTGGCTCTTACTGCGGTAAGCAGGTTCTGCTTTGCTGGTAAAATAGGACCTGACACCGACGCCTCTAAAGTGGCCAACATAGGTATAAACGATAGGCTAACAGTGACTTCATACCGATGTTGTCATGATGTAGGCAAAAATGCTGAAAATGACCATAAAAACAAATAAGGAAATAAATAGTGGGATCTTCTATGTTATATTTCACATTTATACTTTTTGCACGGAAGGAGTGGTCATCTTGGAAATTCCAACAATTTGTCTTGTGATCTGAGAATCCGTGTCGTCATGCGCCGCTATAGAGGCAGATTTTACTGTCTAGGAGGGGTTGGCGTCCCGAAATTGATGAATAAAAAAGTAGGAAAAACAAAAAAATACACTGAGCACCCCTCCTTTATTTGCACAGCAAATATTCATTCTGTGCCCTTAATTTATTCATAACACGAGATAGCCATAAAAGATGAATTGACATTAAATACGAATGAATACATAGATAAATTTTTCTTAACAATACACAAAGTTAAACAGTAATACAAAAGTGATTTTTTTTACATAATACAAATAAGTTAAGTGCATTGTTAGGCAATGGCATAGCCGGTATGGCTGTCTTCCTGCCATCGCCAGGAATATCAGAAAAATATTTTGAGTAGGACTAAACAGGTAGACGTAGGCCGACGTGTATTTTAGTCATATCTTCGGGTAGTATCAACTTGAGATGTTTAGCGTATTGGCCTTGGTATAAGTTTTATATTATTTTCGGTCTTAAGAAAAAGCGTGACTTATAACTTTTCCCAAGGCCAATAAAATGGGATGAGACACCAGGAGTATCAAGCACAGACATATAAGTGTACACTGTATTGTTTATATACTGATTTCTACTGAACCACACTTTGAATGGTGGAAGACCCGTGTTGTGTCCTTGAGCAAGGCACTTTATCCCGGTTGCATGGGGACACGATGACGCCGTGTACTAAGGCGTACTGCACGTCGATGGTGCACATGTCTTCATCCGCTGTGACCCTGCATGAGAGATGCTTGAACAGAGTCAGAATGTTGAGGAGCTGGCAGTTGCTCATCGCTGCTTGGTGGTTCTCTCCGCGTACTCCGGCTTCCTCCATCCGTAAAACTGTCACGGTCACTTTTAGCCATTGTGCATATGTATGTGACCTTAAACCCCAATAAATAAATAAACGGTGGAAAAAGTAACACCCCCATATTTATATATATATATATACATACATATATTTACATACATACATATATATATATATACATATGCATAACTTCGTCAAATTGCCGTCATGCTCGGAAGTTTACTTCCTTCTAAGCGGCTTTCATTTTTGACTAATTCTTATTCCGTTACGTTAACGGGATAAGAGAACATTTTCGAACATTTTTGGATGTAGCGAACCTTACTGTTGAGATAAAAGAATGGGAGCGCAGAATGCGACTATGTGAGTATTTCCTAGACAATAAACAGCAATATATTAATGATAAATTTAAAGAGCGCAACCCGTGGACTCCCAAAGAAGGTAGAGATAAGCACCTTGACCTTTATTTAGAGATAGTACGGGAAGATATTTTGAAGGGCATAAAAAACGCGTGCGAAACAACATAACAAAAATGGAAGAGAAGGCTCAAAAAAGAGTTGTTAAATGATGATAATACAATAGTCGTGCGACCAGCCGATGAAGGGTCTGGAATAACCGTTTTGAATGCAAGTAAATATGAAAATGATATCTTGATGGAGTTGGGGGACCAAACAACATACAAAGAAGTACCTGTAAATCTGACAGAGAAAATAACAAACAAGATTAAAAGCTAACTCAAAAAACTAGAAAAAAACAAACTGATAGACAAAAAAGTATTAGCGTACATTATACCTAAGCAGCCACAGGCTGGTAGAGTAAAAGGTAACCCCAAAAT
This sequence comes from Pictodentalium vernedei, assembly GCA_031216915.1. NCBI lineage: Eukaryota > Metazoa > Mollusca > Scaphopoda > Dentaliida > Dentaliidae > Pictodentalium > Pictodentalium vernedei. The sequence goes on along the minus strand of CM062295.1, from coordinate 539,705,748 downwards.
GCATAAAAATGAAGCCCCTTTAAGAACAATAATTTCGGGAATAAACCACCCAACAGAGAAAATAGCAGAAGTGATGGAGTCTGAATTAAAACAACACGTTGAGTCATTACCATCCTACATACGCGACACCACACATTTCTTGAACAGACTGGACTGTATACCCCAACCACTCCCTGAAAACAGCATAATGTACTGTATGGACGTCAAGAAACTATATCCAAACGTCCCACGTAATGAAGGAATATTAGCATGTAAAAAAGCACTAGAAAAATCTAAAAGAAAATTATTCCCAACAGAAATAGGTGAAACTGTTTTGGACAATAACAATTTTTCATTTAAAGGAAGACATTATTTACAAACGGACGGCGTTGCAATAGGTTCGCGATTAGGGATGAATTATGCGTGCACATATATGGGTGAATGGGAAGAGAAACTGTCAAAAGCATCGAACTTACACCCCGTTGAACAGGTACCGTACGTTGATGATATCTGGGGAGTATGGACGCATGGGTTGGAGTCTCTGAAACAATATCATTCTTTGGCAAATACGATACACCCAAGAATACAGGTTGATTTAAGGTGGTCTGAAAATGGGATAGAAATCTTAGACACGATAGTCAAAATTGAAGACGGATTTCTTAAGACCGGTTTATATACAAAACCCACGGACACGCATCAATACCTGCACGCAAAGTCAGATCACCCAATCAACACTAAAAGAGCGATACCATATGGAATAGCTTCAAGAGTAAAAAGAATTTGTTCCGATAATGCTGAATATGAATGCCACAAAAATGATATAAAACAACACCTGCATGCCAGAGGTTTCGACGAAAAGTTTGTAAGCGAACAACTAAAAAAGGTCGACCAAATCGAGCGTAAACAGTTACTTGAAAAACGATCCAAAAAGTCAACCGGCGAAAGAGTCCCGTTTGTGGTCACCTACTCGCGGCGCCTCCCCGAAATCGGGAAAATAACGCGGGAGCGGATGCCCATTTTACACCGCTCAAAACGCATGAAGTTGGCATTCGAAAAACCTCCCCTGATTTCGTACAAAAGACTGAAAAAATTTGGGAGATATCATAGTCCATAGCAAGCATAATAAAATGTTCAAAAATCAAGGGACGGGATCTGATAGATGCGAGAGAAATTGTGCAATCTGTGGGTTTATGCTCCAAACAAAACAATTCGCAGACAAGAACGGAACGGCCCACCACATCGGCAAAAAAATCACCTGCATGTCCAGGAATGTGATATATGGGATTCTCTGCGACAAGTGCAATGAAGTTGTGTACGTGGGAGAGACGGGGACAAAATTGTATGAGAGAATTCAAAACCATCTGAGTAGAATAAAACTTGAGGTTATGAATGAACCGATACCACACCATTTTCTGACCAAAAACCATAGTATAAAGAATTTTAAGATTATTGGGATTGAACAAATTAATCAACAAAATACAGTTTACAGGAGAGGTCGTGAAGCTTTTTGGATTAACAAACTTCAAACATTAGAACCTAATGGGCTCAATAGACAAGAATAATTCTAAATATTCTCATTTATAAACTTGCTGAACCGAGGGGGGGGGGGGGGGAGGGGGGTATAAATTAGTGTATAGAGCAACTACACCTAACAACGCATTGGTGTTGAACATAGCGTGTATGTGTTGTGAGATTATGATCATTGGGTATATGTCAATGCGCACATCATGTGTATATAGGGAGGGGGGAGGGGGTGTATGGAATCCTAGCCTACGATTGTCAGTGTAGACATTATAGGAGGGGCTGCACTTAGATCAGTGGTGGGGGGCATATATATGCTGCAATAGTGCGTGGGGACAAACATTTACACACCCTGGAAGGATCGGGCGGGGGGGGGGGGGTTATTACTACGCAAGGAAGGTATAAAAAGATTCTATTTTTCATCAGCGGTATTGATGTCTGATTGACGCGGGTTGGGTACTGGGGCGGAGATATGGAGGCGCGCTTTTAAATGATTGAATGATTCTTGCCAAGGAGTGATTGGATGTGTGAATACAATATACGAACTTACTTGCCTCTGCCTCTGTTACCAGGGCGAATTCATATTTGCTTTTTGCGTAATTCATATTTGCTTTTTTTCGAATTCATATTTGCTTTTTGCGTAATAACGCGGAACATATCTTTACTTGTTGCCACCCAAGGAAGATATTATGCGGTATTTTTTGCATAATTTACACTTTAATACAAAAAACAAAGTGAAGCGCGGAACATATCTTTACTTGTTGCCACCCAAGGAAGATATGATACGGTTATTTTGCGCGTAATAGACTCGGATACGGGGAACAACATGAAACGGGGAACATATCTTTGCCACCCAAGGAAGATATGATACGGGGATTTTACAAGCAATACACTTGAATATGGAGAACAACGCGTTTGAACAATTCGGGTCAAGGAATGGTTGAATGTGTGAATACTGCATGCGAACTCGCTTCTGCCTCTGTTACCAGGGCGAGGTTGAGATAAATGATTGAATGCTCCTAATTCTAAGTCAGAGAACAAAATTTGCGCGTAATAACGCGGAATATATCTCCACTTGTTCCCACCTAAGGAAGATCTGATACCGTATTGTTTGTCCATAATTTGCAATTAAAAACAGTGAACAACGTGTAATGCGGAACATATCTTTACTTGTTGCCACCCAAGGAAGACATGTATCGGCGATTTTATAGACGTGTTCGTGATTAGGAGCTAGACGGCCACTTGCCAAATAATAAATCGATCTGTAAGACGTACGCGTATCTCGATCAATTTTATAATTCCCATTCAACAATTCGGGTCAGTGTGACGCTAAATTTTACGTTCCCATGACGCGGTACACATTGGTACGGCACTTAACGCAACGGAATAAGAATTAGTTAAAAATGAAAGCCGCTTAGAAGGAAGTAAACTTCCGAGCATGACGGCAATTTGACGAAGTTATATAAAATATTTGATGAAGTGTATACATATATATATATATATGATACATACTGTGGGTTTATTGTTCGTGACAGTCAGGGCATCTATTGTACCTGCATGAAACAGAATTCTTACATTCGCTGAATATCGAATCTCTAATGGATTTGAAAAAACATTTTCGCGTTGTTGTTATTCGAAAGTTCCCTTTTGTTTCATTCCAGATTTTGGGGAAATTATGCTTCGTAAGCTCAGCCGAAAATTTCGTTCTGGGCCTGCCGACTTGGAGCCTACCCGCTTCTGCTTGCCTGGTCAACATGTTAGCTGATGGTGCATAAGCAACAGGTGTTTGACCACCGAGGTGGTATTAGTCCCCTACGGTGCTTTTGTGACATAAGGTGTTTTTGTCACAGAAGACACTAGAGTATATAAGCATCTTGGATTTTTAAAAAAAAATATTGAGCGTGCATAATCCCCTCACAACCCTTTATCCATGTACCATATATGAAAGGCGTAGCTTGAACCATGTTGGAGAGAGGGGTGGTAACACAAAATAGAGAAAAAAGCTTAAAAAAAACACAACAAAAATGGCCGCCATTCTGCCATCTTGGATTTTGAAAAATAAATATTGTGCATCATCCCCTCAGAACCATTTATCCATGTACCAAATATGAAAGGTGTAGCTTGAAGCATATTAGAGGGAGGGGTGGTAAAAACAGACAGACAGACAGACAGACAGACGGACAGACAGACAGATGTTAGATTTTGAAAAAAAAATATTGAGCGTGCATAATCCCCACACAACATCCTTATTCCATGTACCATATATGAAAAGTGCAGCTTGAACCATGTTGGAGGGAGTAGTGGTAACATAAAATAGAGAAAAAAGCTTAAAAAACACAACAGAAATGGTTGCCATGGCGCCATCTTGAATTTTGGGAAAAAATATTGAGCGTGCATCATCCCCTCAGAACCATTTATCCATGTACCAAATTTGAAAGGTGTAGCTTGAACCATGTTGGTGGGAGAGGTGGTAACATGAAAATAGAGAAAAAAAGCTTAAAAAACACAACAAAAATGGCCGCCATTCCGCCATCTAGGATTTTGAAAAACAAAAATTTGAGCGTGCATCATCCCCTCAGAACCATTTGTCCATGTACCAAATATGAAAGGTGTAGCTTGAACCATGTTGGTGGGAGGGGTGGTAACATGAAAATAGAGAAAAAAAGCTTAAAAAACACAACAAAAATGGCCGCCATTCCGCCATCTTGGATTATGAAAAAAACATTTTGAGCGTGCATCATCCCCTCAGAACCATTTATCCATGTACCAAATATGAAAGGTGTAGCTTGAAACATGTTGGTGGGAGGGGTGGTAACATGAAAATAGAGAAAAAAAGCTTAAAAAACACAACAAAAATGGCCGCCATTCCGCCATCATGGATTTTGAAAAACAAAAATTTTGAGCGTGCATCATCCTCTCAGAACCATTTATCCATGTACCAAATATGAAAGGTGTAGCTTGAACCATGTTGGTGGGAGGGGTGGTAACATGAAAATAGAGGAAAAAAGCTTAAAAAATACAACAAAAATGGCCGCCATTCCGCCATCTTTGATTCTGAAAAAAAAATTTTGAGCGTGCATCATCCCCTCAGAACCATTTATCCATGTACCAAATATGAAAGGTGTAGTTTAAAGCATGTTGGAGGGAGAGGTGGTAACATAAAAAACAGACAGACAGACAGACAGACAGACAGACAGACAGACAGACAGACAGACAGACAGACAGACAGACAGACAGACAGACAGACAGACGGACGGACGGACAGACGGACGGACGGACGGACGGACGGACGGACAGACAGACAGACGGGCAGACGGACAGACAGACAGACAGACAGACAGACAGACAGACAGACAGACAGACAGACAGACGGACGGACGGAGTGCCATCCTATAGTCCCCTCACGGTTCCCGTAGGGGACTAAAAAGTTGTTAAGCGAACCGGGAAGGCTATGAGTATGCCAATCAAACATAAACTCATTTACATGCAGTTTATAAATATCTGGAAATTTACGAATTTTGTTTTCTTTAAATAGTGGGTCCGTGTGACTGTTTTTTTTTTTTGTTTTTTTTTTTGGGGGGGGGGGGGGGGGTCCACACATTTTGTCCGTACGATTCCGAAGCCATTTCTAAACCGATTTTCATGAAATTTTGCACACTCGTAGACGGTCACAAAGTCTAAAAATGTATAGAAGCGGAATTTTCGATTTATCCCTTATATCGTCAGAATTTGCAAAAAACTGCCAAAATTGGGGTTTATAAGCACTTTCTCGAAACACGTCTTGTAGATTTTTTTTTAAACATTATTCATTATTAGACCTGGCTGTGACACGGCCATTCATATACAAGAGATATTAGGCGATGCATGTGGTAACCCTCCACAGGCTGCCAAACATCGGAGTTTGATGAAATTGTCTGTTTTCGGGCTCCTAAAGCACCCAGACGATACACAGGAGATAAACATAACTTCATTTACTGGAAGTGGGATTTATCGTGAATCATTTTTGTAAGTAATAGGGGTATTCAAAAAACCAAGCGTTAACCCGTTTTCGGCTGGTTAAACTGCAAGTAGTATGTCGCGTACATTTGAGGGACCATTTGGATGACCCCGGTGGATGACCCCGGAAGTGACGTAATGTGACGTGACGTAGTGGCGCCATGTTGTGTTGTCATGGTAACCCGCGTGAGCGGCCATCTTGTGACGTCATCTCCATAGTGATACATGGTGTGAGTGCGCATGCGCAGCGCGTGTTGTTAGGGTGATACGTGTTTCCGTCGTCCATTTTGTATACTGGAGGCTGCCATCTTGGTTTCTATGGTAGCACGTGATCCTTCCAAATCACCAAAATAGATAGAAGCAGAGAATTCTGGGTAAATTTGTCCTATAGCACTACGTGCTATTCTTAATAGGGAAATAACACGTCATGGGATCCAAAAAAAGGATTCTTAAAGAATTCGAAATAATACAACTTGACGGGTTAATTTGGGTAATTAAATGAGGATTCTGGGAAAATCCGAACCAGAAAATTACTCCACTTCAGTCGAAAGCACCCCTTGTACCCCTTAGTACTATAGCACTACGTGCTAAGCCGATCAATTGGGGAAATAAAGTCAATTTCGGTGATTTCGGGTGGATTTTGGTGATTTGGAAGGATTGTCGCGTTGTTTGTGGTAATTAGATTTTCTCTTCTACAATCGAACATACCCTCCGAACATACCCCGTCCCATTGCAGAACAATTGGGTAACATAGCAATCACGTGCTACCATAGAAACCAAGATGGCGGCCTCCAGTATACAAAATGGACGACGGAAACACGTATCACCCTAACAACACGCGCTGCGCATGCGCACTCACACCATGTATCACTATGGAGATGACGTCACAAGATTGCCGCTCTCGCGGGTTACCATGACAACACAACATGGCGCCACTACGTCACGTGACATGACGTCACTTCCGGGGTCATCCAAATTGCCCCTCAATTGTACGCGACATACTACTACTGCAATACCCCTCAAAAGCTAAAAAAATCACGTTTTCTGTGAATTTCTCTAAACGAGTCTTGTAGATTTTCAAGAAAACTTTACCACTCGCAGGTCCCGGTGTGGCAATACAGGGTGCATGGACAAAATACTCCGGTGAGCATTTGTTAACCCTCCACGGGCTGCTAAAGTCAAAACTATGATAAAATGGGCTGTCTTTGGACGCCAACAGCGCCCAATGGGTACGCCACAAAGAAAAGTACCTCCTTTTATCGAGCGCAAAATTTATACGGAAACATTTTTGTAAGTATGAAGGGTATTCAAAAGTCGAAGTCTTAAGCCATTTTTGGCAGGATAAAAAGAGATACCCCTTAAAAGCGTAAAATTCCCATTTTCTGTAGATTTCTCTAAAAACATCCTGTAGAAAAATTGACTATTCGCAGGTCTTTGTGTGACATTACAAGTTGCATGGACAAAATATTCCGATGAGCGTTTATTAACCCAATACAGACTGCCAAGCATCATAATTTTGTTGAAATTGGCCGTTTCCGGACACGCACAGCACGCAATGTATACCCGAGAGATACACATAATCTCCTTTGTTGGAAGTGGAATTCACAGAGGACCATTTTTGTAAGTAATAAGGGTTTACAAAAACCCAAGCGTTAACCCCTTTTGGGGTGGTTAATAGCGATACCCATCAAAAGCTTAAAAAATCATGTTTGCCCTGGATTTCTTTACAAACATCTTGTATGTTTTCAACAGAAAATGGCCATTGATAGGTCTTGGTGTCACATTACCGGTTGCGTGTATAAAATATTCCGGTAAGCATTTGTTAACCCTCCATGGACTGCTAAATGTCAACATTTTGAAAGAATAGTCTGTTTTTGGACACCAACAACAACAAATGGGAATGCCACAGAGAAACATAACTTCTTTTACCGAACGCAAACTGATAGGGAAAAATTTTAGTAAGTATTCAAAAATCGAGGTCTTAACCCATTTTCGCCTGGTTAAGCTTAAACTTCCCATTTTCTGTGGATTTCTCCAAAAAATCTAGTAAGTATTCAAGAAAAATTGACCATTTATAGGTCTTGGAGTGACATTACAAGCTGTATGGACAAAATATTCCGGTAAGCGTTTGTTAACACTCCAGCAGCTGCAAAGCATAGAAATTTTGAGAAAATGGGCTGTTCTTGGGCACCCATTCCACGCAATGTGTACCTGCGAGATAAACATAACCTCCTTCATTGGAAGTGGAATTCCCCAAGGATCATTTTTGTAAGTAATGAAGGTATTCATAAAACCAAGCATTAACCCGTTTAGAGCTGGTTACAGAGAGATACCCCTCAAAGGGTTAAAAATTAATGTTATCCGAGGATTTCTCTAAAAACTTCGCGTAGATTTTCAAGAAAAATTGGCCATTCTCAGATCTGTGGGCTGTGTTTGCGTACCAGGAGCACCCAAAGTTAAGAGGAGAAATCAACATAAGTGGAAGTAGAATTCACTAAGAATTATTTTTGTAAGTGATAAGCGTATTAAAAAAAAAACCATAACCCGTTTTGGGCTGCATAAACAATGATACCCATCAACAGCTTAAAATTCATGTTCTCCCTGGATTTCTCTGAAAAAGTCTCGTAGATTTTAAAGTAAAATGGCCAGTCGCAGTTTTTGGTGTGAAATTATAAGTTGCATGAATAGATATTCCTGTTAGCATTTGTTAACCTTCTAAAAACAGCCAGACATCATTTTTGGATACATTTGAGATAAAATGAACCATTTTCAAATAGACACAGCACTCAGTGGGTATGTGTCAAACAAACATAACTCCTTTTGTCGGTCATTAACTTGTCGGACGACGATATTGATGTTAACCCATTCCACCGTTAATGAGGGTTTTTACCTAAACTTTTTTTTATCAAACTGAGTCATTTGAGACTACTGTACTCACCTTTCTCATAACATCAATGAAGGACCTTCAGTGAGACAGTTAAAAACAATTCATCAGACACCGTGGGGTCATGAAAAATTATGGAATCTCATCGGGAAAGCCATGATTCTCCAGAATCATAAAGTCTAGTTACTATTTATTATACGGATTTCTCGTTTCTGTAATTGACTTAATTTTTCAGTTGATGTAACATGATCCCATATGGGCACAGCATAAAGTAGGTGACTGTGCACAAGAGTATAGTAGAAACTTTTTAGGGCATCAAAAGGAAGGATATGCTTAACTTTGCCAATGCAATATGTGGCATTAGCAATTTTAGGGCATACCCTTTCTACGTGGTATTTAAATTTGAGATTTTCGTCTGTGTATACTCCTAGGAATTTAACGATGTTCTCCTGCCTGTCATCACTAATTCTTGTTAGTTCAGTATTATTGATCTTTACTTTTAAATTTGGAAATTTATTTTCATTATTTTGTGGGTGGAGAAGAATAGCTTTGCGCTTTTGCTGGCATTTATAGCAAATTTGGTGCATCGGCACCAGTCGCACCCATTCGATAATTCGTTATTGATTGTTTGTTCCAAAATGTGTTCGTCGTGACCGGAAGTATAAACCGTGATGTCGTCAGCGGAAGAAAGCAAGTCTAAAGATGTTGAGGTGCTCAAGTCATCCACATATATAAGAAAACGTAGAGGTCCTAAAACAGAACCTTGTGGAACGCCGCAAACAATTTATTTATTTATTTATTGGTGTTTTAAGGTCATATACTTATGCATAGTGGCTAATCATGACCGTGACAGCTTTACGGGTGGAGGAAGCCGGAGTACCCGGAGAGAACTACCGAGCAACGACGAGCAGCTGCCAGCTCCCCAACATCGTAACTCCGCACTGCAGCACAGGCAGGGTTAGACTGGTTGAAGACATGCGTACCATCGACGTGCAGTACGCCTTAGTACACGGCGCCATCGTGCCCCCATGTGGACAATCGGGGTTAAGTGCCTTGCCCAAAGCAAAAGTTTGTAAGTAATGTGATCTTTAATAAACATTCCCACGACACCTCGACCGTCATCGCCGTCAGGGCGTGTCCTAGAAATTAATGGATGGTAAACTGTCAAATTGTGTAAAAATATATAAATGTTGACAAGACTAGCACTATACTGGTTCGTGAGTGGCTCCCAAGAAGCAGTCAAACTGTCCAAATAGATTGTATATGAAATGTTTTTTTTAAATATTTATATGAAAGAAGATGAAAAAGCTTTTTCCCCTGGAAAGTGTCCCCCCCCCCCCACCCCCCACCCCGTACAGTGCCCCGAATAAAACAATAACTTAAAAACAACGCTGGATGTCTAGGGTACTTCATATCTTCTAACAATAAGCAATAGTCTGCAATCTGTAATAAACTCAATCTACCTCGCGTACTAAATGCACAAAACTGTGAAAACTGTTGTAGACTACACAGAAATGATCACAAACTAGAGCTGAAACGGTTAAAGGGTTTTCTTGATCGATTAATCACATGGATTATACTTGGTTAACCGATTAATCACTTACCCTAATAGGTAGCTGAATAACTGCCGTACCGTTGATGATTTACAGCATATTATCTCTTTACCCAACATAACGGGGAAAACCGGCCAACGCTATATACAAAAGTCCTTATTCAAATTTTATTATGTTTTCAATTTTTGTCCCAGAAACATAGCTTATGACCTCTCATTGGGACGAGCTCAACGCGCTCTTCCCAATGAGAGGTCATAAGTATATTTTTGAGACAAAAATTGAAATTTTTTAGTAATTTAAGAATTTATATTGCAAATATCGCACAAATATCGTCTTTCGACCACATTGGGTAAAGGGTTAAGAATAACCATTTCCAGCTACTGATACATGCACGTGAACAAGTACGTCAGCACGTAACTTGCATGTTTTACTCTGTCTCATATAATTGATGTGAGTAAGTGTGACATCGTGGGCCTGTTTTGGAGCAAGTTTGTCCCTTCGTTAACCGAAATAATACAATAGTTCAAAAGTAACGGTTAATCGATCAATTACTTTTTTGATCGATCAAGACTTTGATCATTGGTATATAATGGTTAATCGATTAATCGGTTAACCGTTTCAGGTCTATCAAAAACATTGCAAAGCTACAGATATCTTAAATAAAAAACAGAAATAAAATGCAAAAAAACATGGCATGTTTTAAACGAAGCAATCAACAAAGCAACAAGCGAGTCTAAATTAACCTCATTTTTCAGCACAGTAATGAAATAAATGCAGCCCGTGACACTGATTAGAAAAGAAATTCAACATGTTCTGTTAACATCGGAAAAATAACAGCCGAACGGGTTCAGAAATCAAAGAAGTCCGAATAAGATACATGAACAAAAACTGTTTAAATATCCTTTGTTTAATATGGGGACCTGCGAAGTTTCGAGATTCCAATCGATTTCAAATGTTAAGTTGCGAATACGGATCGATTCGAAAATGGCTGCTCGATTCATTTCTTTTTAAATCTTTTCACTGGGATATATAAGGAATGAACGCTTGTTTCTGTCTATTCCTTGAGTTATGAGTCCCAAAAAACAAAGGCCATATTGTGTTCATGGGCGTAGCCCATTTACTCTCTGTTTGGTCTTTGTTTTTGGGGTTCATAAGTCACGAAACAGACAGAAACAAACGATCATTCCTTATAATTAAACTTGAGGGCCAATAAATGTAAACACTCTCTACTTTTCAGAGTTAAAATACAAACCAGGTCGCATCATGATTCCTCCTAGTGATAACTGAATAAAAACGACATAGTTTTTTTAAAATTCTGTTTGAAATAACCATACATTTCACTGACTGTTCTTGTGTCAGTAAAAAAATTTATTGACCAATGAACTGCGAAAGTTCAAAGGAACATCATAGGCCACGCCCACACAAAACTTCAATCTCCCTTTCCACTTGACGTGAGAGTGCTGTCATTCAACACAACACTGAGTTAAATTTAATTCTGATTTTGACCATTTCTTGAGAAACTGAAACACAGTTTGTAAATGTGGAGTTCGATATAAACCCAGGTGACATGAAATTGAATGAACTTTGTCTCAGAAAGTGTTCATTCAGACTATTTGGAAATAGGTAAGTTTTGCTCGAAAGTTTCGTTTGTGGATTATTATGACCGGCCATTGTTTACGTTTGAGTTGGGTAAAGCGACGAACGCAGACGATCATCTGTTGCATATAAACAAATTGAACATGGAATAAATAGCAAGATAAAGATTTCATTGTTTATAAAATTTTATTTTGAATGTGTTTTTAATATGATGAGATAAATATTAATTACTTTTCAAGTTGAAACAATATGAGCCTAAATGCGTTTTTGTCGGTTCATCGTGTTATGAAAAAAAAGAAATACATTATCGAATCATTTTGCCTGAAAATGCATGAAGAGAAAAAAGGTTCAATTATAGCTTGATATCGGCCATTTACGTCGAGTCACAGGCCTATAATTCGGATGGAAACTGTACATAAATAATGCAGAAAATAAAGACTCAATGTAAAATCCTTTATATTAACATAAATACCCACGCATCTATTCCACCATCCGTGCTAATTCCAGTCTCACTTGTCACTACCACTATTGAAAGCAAATTTAAAATTTTTAAACAATTTCGACGATGAGATGTTGAAAGTGGCTAGCTTTGTGGCGCGTGTATTTCCTAGTACCGGTAATTCTCGCACCCGGTTCTGTTTTTCAGCTATAATCCTGAGTAATATTTCAACTGCATCATCAAAGCATTCTTTCGATGAAGGAATGCCTTAATGATGTAGCCGGAATATCTATTTTATCAGTCGAGACTTGAGTCGTCACTGTTCTATCAAATGGGGTTTACAGCCCCCCTACCCTTAATTCGTCATCAGAAACGCCCGATTCGATTCGAGATTCGATTTGATTTCTAATATTAGACCCGATTCGCTTCGAGATTCGATTCGAATCAAAAATATGTGATTCGTCGGGCCCTAATTTAGTAAATATTAATCCTCTTAAAGTCAACTTCGTGGTAAACAAAATGTTGTTCGAATCATCAAAACATTGCAATATCACAACAATTCTTATTAATCACATCCTAAACGAAATACAAGATCCTGTTAAACATACTATTAATAACTCTTTCATCCGCTTGGACGAAAATTGCAAAGCTGATGCCTATTTTCAAAATTGGTGACATGAACTGTTTTACTAATTATAGACCTATCGGTTCACTTCTCGTATTTTCCAAAGTTTTTGAAAAGCTCATGCCGATTGGACTTGTAAATTTCTAAGTCAGATTTGATAATATATACCCTCACCCATAGGGATACAAACAACATCATAGTACAATTCAGTCCTTGAATTCCTAATATTTATTTATTTATTGGTATTTAAGGTCACATTTTACAGAAAAATGGTTAATCGTGACCACAACATCACGTCCAGGCAATCGTCTATACCCATGTTGACAATCTTAGAGGACTTGCACCCCAGGAATTGGTGACCGGGTTTTATTTTACCAATACAACGAAGCTTGTTTTCCACATTAAACAGGCACCGCTTCACTGCCCGGGGTTCGCACGGGGTCTTTATTCTTCAAACGTTCAGCAACAGAAAACAGACAAGGGAAAGATAGAACTTTAGCTGTGATCATGAAATTATATTGGTAAAATAGAAGCGAGTGGCATCAAAAGTCCCTCTTACAGTTGGTTTAGAAGTTATAAGTCAAACACATCACAGAAAATATAAATCGGACGTGGTGTTCCTCAGGGCTCGATTCTAACACTGGTTCTATTTCGTTATACATCGGTGACCTCACTAACTCAATCTCGCTGAAACTTTTATCATTCCCCGATGACACCACTGTGCATTGCTACAGCTACGATAATAATCATTTATCTACCCATTTTATCGAGGAACTTAAGGGAATGGAACTCTGCAAATCCGCAACTTTTGAAGGCAACAAAACCACATACTGAACCCAAATAAAAAAGTAACAATGAAGCCAAATAAAAATGCATTTGGTTCTCGAGCAATTAATTTTTCAAATCGATGAGCGATAGAGGCTTTTATGATTATTTTTGTTTTTTATTTGTCAACTGGTTGAGGTCGAAGCCAGCATTTTGGCTTCATTCTTAAGTGTAGGTACCACAACTTGAAGATTCCATATTCTGTGCATAGATTCAAATTATCTCTCAAGTGAATTTATTTCATCTGCATACATTTGCCTTGTTACAATTTATGGGCGATGGCCTATAGGCACTATCCCATACATTTTAACAAGGTGAAGGGATTTGAATAAAATGTGGCAAACAAGTAACTTTTAGCACTTAATACCTTAATAAAGAAATATCAAATACATTTGTTTTTAGCTTTATTTGTGCATTTTGTCGAAAAATAAATACTGTCCGCATAATATGCCACTTATTTTCCGCAGAACATAACACACCGGTTTAACTCCTTGTATGTTGCTGGCAGATATTCCTGCCCAGGACAGGATTTCTCTTGCGACTGAACTAAGTATAAGTGGGGCAAATTTTGCCCAATTTTCTCCACGTAAATAAAATGTATTTTTTTCACCAATTATTTCTTGAGTTAAATTTAGATGAATTTTTCTTCAAATCTAGTCATGGCTACGTCACAGTAGCCATGACTAGATTTGATGAAAAATATCTTGAAAATACGCAGCGGATGACGAGTCTCACAATTTCATACTGATTTTGCAAGACACTGCAAGTCAATAAAAACGTTGAACGAGGGGGGCTAATTTCATTGTGAGATTGCCTGAGAACCAAAACCTTTTTAGCTTAATTTTTATCAAGAGTGAAAAATAAATAAATAAATAACCAAACAATAAACAAGGTTGGGACTCCGAAAGAAAAAAAACACTGAAATTTCTGAGAATAAACATTGACGAACATTGGTACTACACGGTTCAAATATATTTATGCTCAAAAATAGCACGGGGAAACAGAACAGTTTTTCCACACTGAGTCACGAAAAAGCTTTACCTGTGCTCTTATACACAGTCAATTGTTTATACGGATTTCAGAGTCGAGGTAACCCTTAGGTAAGAGAAAAGAAAACAGTAATTATGCACAAGCCATCATTAAGAATAATCAATAATAAAAATATATAATGCCCGGGAAGATTCTCTAATCTCAACGAAAGAAAGAACACTTATGGCTGATCACTTCGTCACCTGAGTGCTAGAATGTTCTATTTCCCCATAGAAATTTCTGGCACTCAGGCGACGACTTGTTCAAACTAGATGCTTCCCTGCTCATCTTTGACGGAATGGTAGATTACCGGTATCCTTTAATATCTTCAGTATTTCTGTATTGCAGATAATGCATCGGGCCTCTTACATAAAAAGAAAACGCGGAGTAGATACGCAAAAAACTTACCTTATGTACACATTTCCGAGAATCTGAAACACTCTAGACACTACAACGCACAATATCGGAACAGAGACATATTTAAGATAGCTTTGCCTTCAAAATTTCTGTTCGCCTTACCAAACCAATGTTCATTGTAATAATTTCCGTTGTCTTGTTTAAACATTTGAACTACAAACCCTACCGGATATACTCGACCAGAAAAAACTTCAATAGGCTACAAATAATAGGCAATACACCCTGACTCGTCTCGTCAGGAAAACTGACATCCAGTAAAGTTATCTCCCCTGAAATTATTAGACGGGCGAGAAAGGTCCAATTAGAAACCCTTCAGTTGTTGAGAAAATACCTATAACAGTAGGCAATAAAGCGACGTTTCCTTTTGTTACTTTTAATAAACGAAAACAACAGACAGCTGTCTGTTGTTTTCGTTTATTAAAAGTTACGAACGGAAACTTGGCTTTTATGACAAGCTAATTAGAAGCAACTAAGTAGCCGTCCATTTAGGCTCTTTGTTTAGCGAATGTGTTTTTACATTAAGTTTTTATTCTTCCCAGGAAATACAATTTGAAATCTTACCTCCTAGACTATTATTTTAATGGAATATATTGGACCAAGATATTCGGCAAGCCTCATGGTAAATATCTTCCTCCCGGGTGAGACTTCCCCAACCCACCTCACACCACTGGAGGATAATATTAACCTTGATAGCGTCAGACACAGATAACTGTCGGTGAGCGGTGCACGCTTGTATTCTTATATTCGAGCTTATCACGACGTAGAACCTTGTTATAATTCGACCTAATCAAAGACGATATCAACTAAGCAATCTCCCATACTACTGAACAAACACGATCCACCAAACCTAAACCAAACAATAATGATATCCTCATCTCCTTAACAGAGATGAATCATAAGCAACGCGGAGCTCAACCATTTATCACGCCCAATGGATCGGATCAATTTTGAAAGGCAGTCTCTACATGAAACTATCAGGATGATCAAACTTAAAACCCAAAAGCCGAAACGAAACCTGGAGATAAAGGGCTTATATCGTAACCCGCGGTAGGTAACACTACATAGCATGGTGGTCACCCATAGGAAAATGGTATTGGATGTTTTTCCGCCTTCTCTTTACTTCTTCCGCTGTTTTTACTACGTCAGTCATTCTGTTTTACATAGTTACCTTTTACCCAACGTGACGCCCAAAACCGACCAGCGCTAGCCAGTTAATTTTCATTCTTTTTTTTCATTTTTTGTCTCAAAAACATAGGTTATGACCCATCTTTGGAACGAGCTCATCGTGCTCGATCCAAAGAGGGGTCATAACCTATGTTTTTGAGACAAAAAATGGAAAGAAATATTTATTCAAGAATTTTGTTTGCAAGTGTCGTCTGCTTTTCATGTTAGGTAAAGGGTTAACGGGATTTTCGCTATATAAATAGGGAAATCGCAGGTTAGTTGTTGCTATTTATTTTGGCGGAAATTCCATTAAGATGGAAACTCATGCCCTTCTATTCATATGTGAATGAAATACTCAATCTTTGTTCCGAAAGTCTGTCAAGTCTTTCTTGTAAAACAAGTGAGCTTAGCAATTTAATAAAGTTATGTTCTATTACTTTATCGTACCATGCAGTTTGTTCACGCATTTTACAATTGACGTCACCAATACGTAACCTAAACAGTGGTTCTTCCAGGCCTGCGAATCTCAAACAAATCCTGACAAGTGCCAAGTTTCAGGGAAGCACGACCACCAGAACGGTCATTAAATGCAAGGAAAAACGATGTAAAAACATGTGATGTAATTAGAGGAAATTTTCGAGTCCGGATTCATACAGGTTTGACAATTCAGACTGAGATTTCATTGAGGAGAGTACCCTCTCATGTGGATCCAGAAGCATTATCTATGTTCCAGAATGGATGTCCTGCCGCGAAAACTACGTCTGAAAAGTCACTATCACATGGAATGGATAAGGATTCACAAATAACTAATCAAGGATGCAAGTGTGTGACACCTCTTCACGGTGCAAGCATTTTTCCCCTTGTAGCAAAGGCATATCTCCTGGTTTCAAACGTTTTCCGTTCTTCCAATGCAATGATAAATGGGCCTTCCTGCCGAAAGAAAAGTCTTTTATCCATAAACTCAGACCAGCCTTGAATCGCCACTAAACTCCAAGGGAGGCCACTTTTTGAAACGGTGGGATTATCCTACTTTTGCCTTCAACTTGGTGCTCTGAATTTCCGTCCTTTTAACGATGGCGCCTTGGAGGGCGACGCCGCATAAAACATTGCCATCATCGAAATGGTCGTGTTTATTGTGTATTTATTGGGAGGTTTAGAAATTACTTTTTTCTACCATAGGACTGAATTATTTCTGAACCTGAATACAAATTTAGTGTTCATCATGTCGCTGGATCAATCACTTTCAAATCGTTCGTCAAAGGATAATCAGGCTGAAAAAATAAAAACAGTATGGAACTATTATAACCCTGTAACCGTTTGAATCGTGGTGGTATATTCTATGCCAGTTCAGAGCAATTAACTGGTAGAGTCTATATTCAGTACTTGGGTGAAGACCAATCAAAATGTTCATTACTCTACCACACGCATTCACTGAATAACTATTTACTTTACGAGTTCAGGTCGTATCACGATCCAAACCCAGAAAGGCGACCTTTTTGGGTTCAAAGGGTGAAGTAAACCTCTACCAGTAGGTTCTTAGTTCATTATTGAAATTCTCAAAATCAAGATGGTCCACGTCCCTGACTAGTTAACGAAAGCCTAAAAGGTTTTCAAAGAACCAGGCAGCATCATCGATGTAGCCACGCAATGTACCTATGCTAGAGGTTATCTAAACTCTCAAAATAAAAAAAATGACTCCACTTACCTGCAAAATAATTGCCGGAAAACTAAACATTTCTTTGGAAACACGGAGGTCTAACTAGGTACCTACTGCTATTGGTTGTTATCTAATTAACTTATCATTGTAACTTTCATTACAGTCCGCTGCAGAAGGTTTTCAGAATAATTACTTTAACACTTAGCTCGGAAAGGGACTACTGTCACCTATTTTATGATGATTAGCTGTACGTTCTGGTATGCGCCCTTTCCAATACTTAATCAGATGATAGAGTTTCAAGTATGTCATAAATCTTATTAAACGTCCTCTCATACACGCGTGCATAGAGGTCCTCCATATATGGCTAAAGTGGGCGTGGCAGTAAAAGGGTTAAACCCCGAAAGACTGCTGTAAATGCCTGGCTCTACATAACGGGCGGCTGTCGAGTACACTTCGTGTACTTACTGACATTGAAGAACCCTTCGAACTGGGATTTTGGTCTCTGCTGTTACAGTAATTAACCCTTTACCTAACATGAAAAGCAGACGACACTTGAAAAAAAATTCTTGAATAACTAATTTTTTTCATTTTTTGTCTGAAAAACATAGGTTATGACCCCTCATTGGAACGAGCTCGACGAGCTCGTTCCAATGAGAGGTCACAACCTATGTTTTTCAGACAAAAAATGAAAAAAATAATGAAAATTAATTGGCGATTTTTGAGAATAGCGCTAACCGGTTTTGGCCGTTACGTTGGGTAAAGGGTTAATTGAATTATTGGATTTATAATTAACTAATTATTGTAGCTCTAATTCCTATGTCGGCTGATAGATTAACGAATGAGTGGTCATAACTATTGACTCGGCACTGAGGAGTATACCGACAATAATGGACAACAGTGATCCCGTATTTATTCAATATACTGACGGTATTTTAATATCACTGTCCGCCATTTTGTTTTTATACCCCTAAAAATCGCAGTCTGAATTTTGCCATTTGATTTTTTAGAAAGCTTATTTTCAGTTGAAAGCGCCGGGAAGAAGGCAGAATTATCAATGCTCTGAAAAATATCGAAGGTAATAAATCAATTATTGTTTGGCGATCAATGGGATATTGGATTACTCCCCTTGCATTGCATCATTGCTCGTCTTCTTTTGTCGACAAATGAATGCCCATAGGAAAATTTAACGAAAATATGAACGATTTGCAAACGCTTCGTAGGCTGTCATAACAAATATATGAGGCTTAGCGAGAACAATATTAAGCTCGGCTAAAGCTGCTCCTATTATTGGTATCCAATCGCCTCATGTTATATATATGCTACTGAATGGCGTGGAATGTTCCACCAGGGTTCAAATGGTTAAAATGAAGTATAATAAGTAATGAGTGAAGATGTGGAATGACCTTTCTGAACATAATTCACTAACATCGATCTATTCGTATTAGGTAAACAATTAATGAAACACAGGAGAAATTAATTAGGAAATAAACGTCTCTTGTTTCGTAGGATATTTGAGAATTTGACTGTTGAAAAACATTTGTTAACCCTTTACCCAACGCAGACGATATCAAAATTTACTATTTTAAATACCATTTTTTCAAATTTTTCAAAAAATTTCAACAAAACCATAACATGTGACCCCTCGTTGGAACGAGTTCAACTGCTGAATTTGCATATTACGTGGGCGGATGTGGGCGATTCGTTGAGTAAAGGGCTCAAATTAATAGACAGATTACCAAATGTCTAACGAAACAAGAGACGGTTGTCTCCATTGCAATCTCTGTTATTGTTTGAAGTGAAAGTGAAAAAATTTTCCAAACCTGTTTTATTTGAAGAAAAACAATAAAAAATGTTATTTTCGATCTCGGTCAATTTGCCATGGTGAAATTTACAAGGGGAACTTCAAAGCATGGACGCTAACAACCGTTGCCATAGAAAACAACCTCCAGGGAGTGATCGATCTGTGATAGGAGCGGCTAGCGGCGTTGCTCGCGCGTAGCGTGGATACAGACATGCTCTACTTGACCCGCCTCCGGAAATTAGAGCACAGTAAGAGTGAATTTACCTGAGATTAGAGCACGGAGCCGACCGGCTCTCAGTCAATCAAAGTTCGGGTTCATAATGAACAACGAGGTGGAATTTAACTGATGAATTACAATTCAATTCCACTTCTGAAAGTGTTACGTCGTCACGTTGACGATTGACACCACGCGTTTATTAGAAATGCTGCGGACGATATGTCCGTAATCTGTTATTTGATGATTGCTATGTTATAAACAATCTTCGGTGAAATCAGGATCGATTTACAATTTTGATTCCTATGGTTTTGGTTGAAAGGGACAGGACAATTAACCCTTAATGCGCAGGCAGCACCAAACTGCTCCTGTTGTATTGTCTTCAAAAAGTTGCCCACAAGTGTCTTCTTACCGTGGAGTATTCTACCTATATGCTGCATTTATCTCGACAAGGTTTTTACACTATTGTAGGCTGCCTACACAGGTAGCCAACAATGGTGTAGAAACACTGTTAACCCTTTACCCTACGTAACGGCCGAAACCGACCAGCGCTATTCTCAAAAATCGCTAATTAATTTTCGTTCTTTTTTTATTTTTGTCCCAAAAACATAGGTTATGACCCTCGTTGGAACGAGCTCGTCGAGCTCGTTCCAATGAGGGGTCATAATCTATGTTTTTGAGACAAAAAATGAAAACAAATTAGTTATTCAAGAATTTGTTTTGCAAGTGTCGTCTGGTTTTCATGTTGAGGTAAAGGGTTAAGTAATCTGCAGCTATGTACACGTAATTCGTACATGTATTTATTTAAAAATTAATCTGAGAATTTACGGGTTAAATCTTGGGATCATTCCATTGCAAAGGTATCTGGAAACAACAGAATATCTTGACGTTTAGGATTGTTCTCTCCTAATTAACCTGCCAGCTTCCTTTGAAAATAAATTGCTTTCAGAAATCTTGGAGTACAACTCTGTCCCTTCTTCTTTCATTGTTTCTGCCTTGTCTGACGCAAAAGGCATTCTGATATTAACATTACACCTTTACAATGTTGTTAGTATCGTTTGACAGACGGTCAATGAGGCGTCGCTTGAAATGTTCCTCCGCGTCGCCATTCGCTCCCCATTCAATAAAGTCCCCACGCTCCATCATACCGTGTAATTCCTTTGGGACGTCTTTCTCTCTCAGTGGGCCGTTTTGAATCACGATAAACTCTCTCAAAACCTTTCTATATTTCTCCTCTATAATGTGAGCGAGTTCAAACTCATGCCGGGCACTGGCACAAAAGTTCTTGCTGAGAATTATCAAAGCCTTCTTGCTACAGCCTATACTTTCCGCTATATAACGTATGATGTTCCTTCCGGGTTTATTTTCTCTTTCTTGGAAGCATAAACGAAACTGTCCCCCAAAATGGAGTTCACCAACACTGCCGTTGTCAATACCAGGTAACAGATGATCGAGAACCCACGCGTTGTCTTCTTCGGCACATGCAATGTATGCGTCGTACAATTTATCGTCGCCTGGCAACGCTTCATATCCACCTTTTCCACTCCTCCTACCAGTCCTGTTACATAGATAATACAGACGTAAACGTATAAACCAACGTTTCCTATAAAACACGATGAACAACGCAGTGCAAACTACAACAGTACCAGCAGCACTTCCGCCAATATATTCCTGAATGTGATTCCTGCAGTCGATTTTCGTTCTATCGAATGAGAGAAACTTCTTGCCGGCCCATTCTGGTGGAGAATTACACGTATAGTTTTGTACCCCTGGCAGAGTTATCTTTGTGGTGTTCACCCAGTCACGAAACCATCGAAGATCACAAGAACATGAAAATGGGTTGCCTGTCAGGTTAAAGATCTCCAGACTCGTCATGTCTTGCACAGAAGTTTTGTTTATTAAACTGATGAGATTTTCGCCCAAAAGTACAGTTTGTATCTCTTTGGTGGGTTTAAACACGTTTTCACCCCAATGCGTTATACGGTTGGATGTAGCATCTAGGTGCTCCAGGGATGATAAGTCATCGAAGATACCACTTGGTAAAACATTAATTGCATTGTTGCTAATATAGAGTTCTTTCAATTTAGTGAGATGAGAGAATATTCCGCCATCAGCTGAAATTGTTCCCCGGAGAAGATTATTTTCCAAATTCAAATACTCTAAGGACCTCAGAGGATGAAAAAGCTTGAAGGGAAGGAAAAAACATTCATTGTCATTTAAGCTTAAACTGGTCAGGGTCAACATTGCCGAGAACAGTCCGTCTGTTTCTGGGATACGGTTAATGTTGTTACGGCTCAGATCTAATGACTGCAAGCTGACGAGGGACTGGAATACTTTACCAGGTAGAGTAGCAATATGGTTGGTAGAAAGGTGAAGTTGACGCAAATTCTGAAGTCCAACAAAAGATGACTCCATAAGGGTGTGAATGCTGTTAGAAGCTAAATAGAGCCACTGTAATGCATACAGCTTGGAAAATGCATGATCGTCTATTGTCGTTATTTGATTTCCGTTAAGATATAGTTTCAAAAGTTTAGGTGGAAAGTTACTGGGTATTTTTACCAGGCGATTATCATTTAAAAACAAAAGGTTTAACTGGTCCAATCCTTCGAATGCTGTGGGCGATACAGTTTGTATTTTGCATGCTGAAATATCTAACTGCAGCAGACTCGGCATGTCTGCAAAAGCTTTATCTGGAACTGTCCCAATGTCATTGTTCGGCATTAATAAATTTGTGAGACTGGAATTTCGGAACAAACGGAAAGTAGAGGCGGGTAGACGCCCTCCTAACTTGACATTAGCAATATTTATTGATACTAGAGGTAATCCTTGTAAACTAGCAACAGCATTTTCGAGTTGAGCTGCATTCAAAGGGTTGTAACCTATTTTCAGAGACTTTAAATTGGTCAATGAGGAAAATGTATCATTTTCAATTCTTTCCACATTACTTCGAGACAGCATAAGTGTCCTGACATTTGAATCCTTCAGATATTTAAAATTATTTCCACTAATATTTCTCACATTATTGTTACTCAAAGTAATGTCATAAAGAGAATGTAGTTTGGTGAATTCTGGTGGAAAAGTTACATCAACGAGTTTATTGGCTTCGAGAATTAAAGATTGCAGGTTTCTGAGATGACCTAAAGGGGGTATTCCTTTAAGTAAATTAGCTCCTAGGTGTAAAAATGTTAGACTAGAGCAATTGACAAAGCTCTCAGCATCAATCTCCTCCAAATGATTGCCAGACAAATAAAGTTGTTCTATATGAGACGGACCTGAAAAGGCATACGGTTCGATTTTTGTGACCAGATTGTTCCTCAAGTATAACTTCTTCAATTGTTTTAACTTCGATAAAGAGAACGAATCGATTACACCAATTTTGTTATGGTCGAGATAAAGTTTTTCCACAGTGACTGGAATATCCGGCGGTATCGAAGCCAGACCCTTCCCTTCGCAATTGACACTCGTAAGTGTTTTACTGCAAAAGCATTTCTCTGGACAGCCATCAGAATTCACGCTATTCACTACAAATAATAATAGCAGGACTGATACCAGACGATAATTATCACTGAAAAATATGAAAAGAAATATTAAGATTAGTATGTACTTAAACTGAGTGGTGGCGGGAGTGAACTGAAAGTGTGTATGGGAGGGGGAACCTCTATTTTATCACAAAATAGGTTATCCAACCCCCTCACCGTAGAACGAGCTCGTTCCAATAAAAATGGCATTGATAGGTTTTTGAGGCCCATAAGGGAACAGTTCTAGTTTTCTCAGAATTGTTAGGGTAAGTGTCGTCTTCTGCAAGTGTTGGGCATTGAACTGCTCAATAACAATAGTTAAATATTGCAAAAAGTCAAAATAAGAAAATAATGATTACCATAACAGCCTATTCCTAAAACCCACATCTTTTCAGATCTCTGCTATGTTAGTGGTCTCTGTAAGACGGCCACACTGCCCCTCTCACACCACTCAGAGACTGCCTTGCCGAGGCCCGGAGGTGTGGGAGTGACAGTGTAGCCGTTTCACAGAGACTACCTTGTTAGCACTAAATAAAATGTACAAAGCCCACTAGACAGAATAAATTTATAGTAAAATTTCATTTTGCCACTTTTAGCTTTTGTAACTCTCACGAGTAAGCAGCAGTAAAGGTGTCTACCCACTAGACCAATTCCCTTTAGACCAGTTCCATTTAGGCCAATTCCCAAAAGACCAATTCCCCTTAGACCAACCACATACTGTTATTGATTAAGGGTCGATTAAGGATAATTAAGAAAACATTTATTTACTGATAAGCACTTTATTTGAAAAAAAATATTTATACGCATAACATACAAAAATATAGGTTTATAACATTTCAGTTTATAAAATATCAACAAGCCAGAAAATAAGCCGACTATCATTTGAAAAATGAGGTCCCCAGAGGGTGAATTTGGTGATGCTACCCTGCGCATCAGGGTAGCATCAATAAATTTACCCTCTGTGAACCTCAGTCTGAAGTGAGGTTTCAAAC
Source organism: Pictodentalium vernedei (assembly GCA_031216915.1). Lineage (NCBI taxonomy): Eukaryota > Metazoa > Mollusca > Scaphopoda > Dentaliida > Dentaliidae > Pictodentalium > Pictodentalium vernedei. The sequence goes on along the minus strand of CM062295.1, from coordinate 539,681,538 downwards.
ATGAACAGAAAGAGGTACCCAGAGGATAAACTGGCCAACTGCATGGGATAGCAACAGCAAACTCCCCCTCTGCGGACCTCATTCTGCAAATGACAGACTGCTTATTTTCAGACTTGAATATCAATAACACTAAAAATATTTATAAATATTTATAAATATATCAAATTATTGATATAGAATTATTTTAAAAGTAGAACGCATGAGTTGGTCTAAGGGGAACTGGTCTTTTGGGAATTGGCCTCGTGGGAATTAAAGGGGAATTGTTCATGTTTTCTAACTTAATGAAGCAGATTGATGTAAATATTCTGCATGCGGGGCAGGTCCGTTTTCTTGTTTTGACCATACTTGAGCATTCACATGGCACTCTTGACAGCTGTTATTGATCAACAGGGATGTGAGCAGTCACATGCAAAAAAGAGGAAATTGTAATTTTTTAAAAGTGATCCAAAGCGTTGATCGACATTCACATGTAATTTACTGCTTTAGCAAAGACTCTTAGAGGATAACTTTCATATGAATGTACAGTTCTAGTATGTGTATGGTACCAAAATGGCATGATTCTCAGAACTGGATAAATTTAAGAAATTTCCCAGAAAATATTAGCTTGCATTATCTTGAGATCACACAAAATCACATATTCATTTAATTCTGGTAATGCAAGCTTATTCTCCTCCAATAGCATTGTTTAGGGCAGAGATTACAAATTTAGCTAATTGCATCTTGTTCAACAGAGCTCAATGAGCTCTGTTGAACAAGATGCAATTAGCTAAATCCTCAATTTTAATGTGGAAAACTGTATGCTAATCAATAAAAACAATGCTTGAAAGCACACAAAAAAGAGGAAATCCTCTTAAAAGAGGAAAACTCACAGGCCTGATCATGCAGTAGCAGAAATTGTCACAGATAACACCAAATGAGGAAGTTTGGTAGTTTTCCCTTGTTTTGAGTCTCATTCTTTTTTCCCAAATCGACACAAATCTCATTGTTGGGGTATGATAACTGCTGCAGGCTTACAAAAGCCACATTGGGCATTCTTCATTTAACACTCTCTCATGACTCCATACTTGTTCTTGTGAACCGCGTGGATCTGACCCTTGGGGAACTTCATAAAAGGTAAATAAACACAAGAAAAATGGCAGCCCTTGTGAAATTTAAACACCCTAAATTACAATTAGTCTCACTGCCCATTCCTTTCCAGAATGAGAAAAAGATTTCTCCAAGTCTGTACCAGAAGAATTGCAGAATATAACTATTCACTAAGTTTAAGGTACTCTATTGTACAAAATGTGGTCTTTTACTTATGCCATTGCAGACTTTCATGTAGTCCTTTCTACCACGTGGTAACAGTTCCATGACATATATTTGTTTCCACATGATCTATGTTTTATTTAACAGATGACGCCTCAGTGGAATGAGCACTCCAAGGAGCCATAAGCTATGTTTTCTAGAGTGTTTGTTTTGTTTTGGTTAATTCGGAAATAATTTTTCAGATGTAATCTGATATTCGAGTTAGGTAAATAGCAAGTGAAACCAGAGGCTCAAGTGAGCCTAAAACGCTCACCCGGATCAAATTGTCAAACCAGATGAGCGTATCAGCAAGTGATCAGCAGCAAGAGCAATTTTTTTGATTTGCTATGACACAACCAAAGGCAACTTTTTTAACCATTCATTTCTGCTGGTCCTGGGAAAGCTTCCTAGCAAACTCTGTTCTCTGAAGTATTAAAAAACAACAACAGAACGAAAGTTTTGTTTTGTTTTAAACTACTGTGGTTCTTTCTAGCCCCACCCCCTTCAAAAAAAAAAACTTATTAAAAAAAAAGAAAAAACAAGCGAACTGATTTGAACAAACTTGAGTTTGACACCTCTTGAGATGTTACATACCAAATATGAAAGGATTCTCACTGGTGGATCTGAAGAAGAAGAATTTTCAAGGAATTTTCTCATATTGCTGTAAGTTAAACTTTGGGCTTCAAAAAAAAGCCCAAATATTAACCCAGGGATCTGATTTGAGCAAGCTTCAATCTAACCCTCCCAGAGGTGTTGTACACCAAATATCAAAGGAATCTGACTGCTGGATCTGAAGGAGATAATTTCAAATAATAATTCCCCATATTGCACTAAGTAATATTTGGGCTTCCTTTGGGAACCCAAATATTGACCCAGCCACTCGATTTGAACAAATTTGTACCTTACACCTCTAGAGATGTCATTTACTAACTATGAAAGGATTCTCACCAGTGGGTCTGAAAAAGAAGATTTTTTTAAGAAGTTTTCTCACATTGCAGGTTATTTACTGCTTTCTTATCGTGCAGTGGCGGGGCACTGTGGCGTTGTGGTAACCGGTTCTCGTCAGATCATCAAAGTTACGCAAAGTTGAGCCTGGTTAATCACTGGATGGGTGACCGTCTGAGCGATCAGTTCGGACTCCCGTGATGTGCCCTTGGGCAAGTCACTTAACTCCGATTGTCCACATGGGAGCAAGATGCAGCAGTGTACTAAGGCGTACTGCACGTCGATGGTACGCATATCTTCAACCCATCTAACCCCGCCCGTCCTGCAGTGCAGAGTTACGATGTTGGTGAGCTGGCAGCTGCTCGTCGTTGCTCGGTGGTTCTCTCCGAATACTGCGGCTTCCCCCACCCGTAGAACTGTCACGGTCATGATTAGACATTGCGCACAAGTATATGACCTTAAACACGAATAAATAAATAATAAATATCATGCAGTGCAGTGTGGAATACGAGTTGAGGCGTACCTTTCAATGTGTGTTTGGTTGGAGAAAGAGGCAGGGAAGGGATGGTAAGCTTGGTAATTTTGTTGGAATAAATCGACCGCTGGCGTGGGACACCGTGGAATTGACCGATGAAACGGGACACAGTGAGAGTGGAACTTATGAGCGGTTATTCTTGATAATAAATATACACATACTTTTGAGTTCATGTTGGAGAGGATTCACTGGAAATCGTATATCGACCACCGATACTTCTCAGTTATGCTTTGCTCCCCATCCTGTGAATTGCACTTCAGACTTCTCAAAAAACTCATCCCCATGATTCCCCGCCAGAATTTTGGCTCGTTAAAAACTTATTTTTACTTTATTCATCCAATAGCAAACATAACGACAAAACGAGGTGCTTCGGGCAGGGCAACCCATATTTTCGGGGCTCGTTCCCCAGGGCAGTATGCCAGCTATGCTCGCAACAATGCCTCTCCCCGTCGGCTCGGGTGCTTCTAATGATAGAAAGGTCAATGGGGGAGACGCCCGTTAGCAAACAAACTTGGTGAAAAAATAGCAGAGGGGCACGTGTCCAAGGTAAAAAAAACAGCATGAGGCAGGTGCCCTAGGTAAAAAAACATGAGGCCCCAAGGGGCCTGAGGGCGCTCACCTGGCATGGTAATCTTAATATCAACCCACAGAATTGATTTCAACAAGTTGCATCTGCTCCTCCTAAGAAAAGCTTATACCAAATATCCAAAGATTCTGACCAGTGGATCTAAAAAAAAGAAGATTTTTAAAGAATATTCCTCATATTGAACTAAGTTATAATTCGGGTTCCCACAGGGAGCCCATATATGAACCCAGGGACTTGGCTTCAACAAACTTAAATCTCACCCCCCTAAGGATGCCTCACACCAAATATCAAAACATTCCGACTGCTGGATCTGAAGAAGAAGATTTTTAAAGAAAATTCCTCATTTTGAACTTAGTTGCAATTCAAGCTCCCACAGTGAGTCCAAATATGGACCTAGGGACATGGCTTGAACAAACTTGAATCTCAGCCCCCTAAGGATGCTGCATATCAAATATCAAAACATTCCAACTGCTGGATCTGAAGAAGATTTTTAAAGAAAATTCCTCATTTTGAACTAAGTTATAATTCGGGCTTCCACAGTGAGCTCAAATATGAACCCAGTGACTTGGCTTGAACAAACTTGAATCTCACCCCCCCCCCCCCCCTAAGCATGGTGCATACCCAATATCAAAAGATTCTGCCTGCTGGATCTTGAGAAGAAGATTTTCAAAGAAATTTGCCTGAAATGCACTAAGTTCGAATTCGAGCTTCTATAGTGAGCCCAAATATGAATCTAGGAGGCCGATTTGAACACATTTGAATCAAATCCACCCCACAATGTTCCATACCAAATATCAAAAGATCCTGCCTGCTGAATCTGGAGAAGAAGATTTTTTAAGAAATTTGCCTGAAATGCATTAAGTTCGAATTCGGGCTTCTATAGTGAGCCCAAATATAAATCCAGGGGGCCGATTTAAACAAACTTGAATCAGATCCACCCCTCAATGTTGCATACCAAATATCAAAAGATTCTGCCTGCTGGATCTTGAGAAGAAGATTTTTTAAGAAATTTGCCTGGAATGCACTAAGTTCGAATTCGAGCTTCTATACTGAGCCCAAATATAAACCCAGGGGGCCGATTTGAACAAACTTGAATCAGATTCACCTCACAATGTTGCATACCAAATATCAAAAGATTCTGCCTGCTGGATCTGGAGAAGAAGATTTTTTAAGAAATTTGCCTGAAATGCACAAAGTACGAATTCAGGCTTCTATAGTAAGCCTAAATATGAATCCAGGGGGCCAATTTGAACAAACTTGAATCAGATCTACCCCACAATGTTGCATACCAAATATCAAAAGATTCTGCCTGCTGGATCTGGAGAAGATTTTTTTAAGAAATTTGCCTGAAATGCACTAAGTTCGAATTCGAGCTTCTATACTAAGCCCAAATATAAACCCAGGGTGGGGGGGCGATTTGAACAAACCTGAATCAGATCCACCCCACAATGTTGCATACCAAATATAAAAAAATCCTGCCTGCTGGATCTGGAGAAGATCTTATAAGAAATTTGCCTGAAATGCACTAAGTTCGAAATCGGGCTCCTATACTGAGCCCAAATATGAACCCAGGGGGGCCGATTTGAACAAACCTGAATCAGATCTACCCTACAATGTTGCATACCAAATATCAAAAGATTCTGCCTGCTGGATCTGGAGAAGAAGATTTTTTAATCTTTTTCCCATTGCCTACAGTGTTAAAAAGTGCTGACTCGTCACTTTTTCAAAGTCCTGAAAAAAGTACCTTGTGATCAAACCGATAGGGATTTTTTTTAACCATTCTATTCTACTGGATAAAAGTAAGCTTTATACAAAATAAGAATTCTCTGTGCCGTGTAGTTTTGGAGATATGGCAGTTTTAAGGTTTTTCCTGTTTTTAACTCCCGAGGTTCCCACGGGGCAATGAGATTTTTTTTTTTTTTGCATCAATCAACTACTTATGACCCATTATCATCTCATATCAAATTTGGTTCCAATCGACCTCACGGCTCTGAAAATAGAAATTTTAGGCGTGGCCAAAATTTTTGCCCCTCCCATAACGAAGGGAAATAATGCCCGACAAACTTCTCTTGAACAAACTTGATTCTAAACCTCAAAAGGACTCAGTATACCACATATCAAGTCTCTGCTACTGGTGGTTCATTAGAAGAAGATTTTCAAAAGATTTCGCCATTTTCCCCCACACCTCTGCTCAATATGAGCCGAAAGCTATTTTGGATAAAAATCAAAATGCCCCTATATAACCACTACCTACATGAAATTTAATTAAAATGTGGCCAGTGGTTTAGGAGAAAGAGGCTCAAACACCACCTTCATGCAGGACGACGGACGTCGGACGACAGACGACGGACGACAGACGACGGACGACGGACGAAGAGTGATAAGAAAAGCTCACCCTGACTTTCAGGAAAGGTGAGCTAAAAACAGCAGGGCGATAGGGGTGGGGTAGGGGGGAGGCAGATGTCCCCGCTAATTAATTTTAATAGTTGGCACTTGTTCATGGGGTAGGTGTCCATATCCCATTGTCCAGTATTCCAAAATAATGTTCTATGGTACTTAACCTTGACGGAAACAATATTTTAACAAAAAACAACGGGAAACCTTTTTGCAGTAATGCTGCAAATATAAACTTGATTTTACTACTTCGATATCAGCGTTCCTAACTCTCGTCCTTTCAGTGCATCATCGCAGTATTTCACCCGAATCGAGTTCTGACGTCATGCAAATTTGGCTGACATGCTTTCAATTTTGTTATTGCCAACTACATATTTATAATTTCATGGTCACTGATCGGAATTTTGAAAATGGCACATGCAATCGCGACAGAGTTTTCTGAAAAACTCGATTCTGCAAAAGGTTTTAGTGAAATTGGATTATTTTTTTTCATTTTCAATTTCGATGACAATGACTCTTGCCGAAAAGATGTTAATTACTGATCGTCCCAAACGAGATCATAGATTAGCGCAGAAGATTAATAACAGACAGAGAATCTTCTAAAAATATACATGTGCATTCCTAAAATGCAATAAATCAAGTCTTTTTTCACGTTTTATGAGAGGAATATGTCCAATCGTATCATTGAATCATTCTTAAGTGTACGTATGTGAGAAATTTTGTATACGGACAAAATACACACTGAATAAAATAATTGGCATTATTTTCCACGGGCGTATTTTTATCTTTGCTTCTTGAGGAATCCCATGCTGCTAAATGCGACGAAGGAGTGTTATCTAATGAGGTCAGGTGGTCGGGTCCGACAGCCCTCCTCGCTGTAGATTTAGTGGGGGGAGGGGGGGGGGGTCGATTTTACAGGTAATATAGGCAGCATACATGGCTTGGGATGTCTGTCTTTAATTTTAAACCTTTAGAGGGGTATCGTTCTGTAACCAACCCTAAACGGGTTAGTGCTTAGTTTTGTGGATACCTTCATTACTTACAAAAATGATCCTCTGTGAATTCCACTTCCAATGGGGGAGGTTATGTTTATTTCGTAGGTACCCATTGGGTGTTAGGGGTGCCCAAGAACAGCCCATTTTCTACAAATGTCTATGCTTGGCGGCCTCGGGAGGGTTAACAAATGCTTACATGGATATTTTATCCATGCAACTTGTAATGTCACTCCAAGACCTGCGATTGGTCAATTTTCCTTGAAAATGTTTTTGTAGAAATCCACAGAAAACTGAAATTTTAAGCTATTTAGGGGTATATCTCCTTAACCACTCAAAAATGGGTTAAAACCTCGATTTTTGAATACCCTTACTACTTACAAAAATGTTTCCCTATCCGTTTTGCGTCCGGTAAAACAAGTTATGTTTCTCTGTTGCATTCCCGTTTGATGTTGTTGGTGTCCAAAAACAGACTATTTTTTCAAAATTTTGACATTTAGCAGCCCATGGAGGGTTAACAAATGCTTACCGGAATAATTTATCCTGTCAACTGGTAATGTGACACCAAGACCTATCAATGGCCATTTCCTCTGAAAACCCTACCAGATGTTTGTAAAGAAATCCAGGGAAAACATAAATTTTTAGGCTTTTGGTGGGTATCACTATTAACAAACACAAAAGGGGTTAACCCTTTGTTTTTTGAATACCCTTATTACTTACAAAAATGGTCCTCAGTGAATTCAAATTCCAACAAAGGAGATTATGTTTATTTCTCTGGTATACGTTGGATGCTGTGTGTGTCCAAAAACAGCTCATTTCAACAAAATTTCGATGCTTGGCAGCCTGTAGAGGGTTAATAAACGCTCACCGGAATATTTTGTCCATGCAACATGTAATGTCACAAAAAGACCTGCGAGTAGTCAATTTTTCTTGAAAATCTACGAGATGTTTTTAAAGAAATCCCCAAATAACATGAATATTTAAGCTTTTGAGGGGTATCACTCTGTAACCAGCCCTAAAAGGGTTAATGCTTGGTTTTGTGAATACCTTCATTACTTACAAAAATGATCGTCGGTGAATTCCACTTCCAATGACGGAGGTTATGTTTGTCTCGCAGGTACACATTTGGTGTTATGGTTGCCCAGAAACAGCCCATTTTCAACAAATGTCTGTGCTAGGCAGCCTCTGGAGGGTTAACAAATGCTTACCGAAATATTTTGTCAATGCATCTTGTAATGTCACTCCAACACCAGGGAATGGTCAATTTTACTGAATTTTTTTTTTTTTTTTGAGAAATCAACAGAAAACTGGAATTTTAAGCTTGTAAGGGGTATATCTCCTTAACTAGTCAAAAATGGGTTAAGACCTCGATTTTTAAATACACTTACCACTTAGAAAAAATGTTTTCCTGTCTGTTTTGCGTCCGGTAAAAGAAGTTATGTTTCTCTGTTGCATTCCCATTTGATGTTGTTGGTGTCCAAAAACAAAGTATGTTTTCAAAATTTTGACATTTAGCAGCCCATGGAGGGTTAACAAATGTTTACCGGAATAATTTATCCAATCAACTGATAATGTGACACCAAGACCTATCAATGGCCATTTTCTCTTGAAAACCCTACCAGATGTTTGTAAAGAAATCCAGGGAAAACATAAATTTTTAAGCTTTTGATGGGTATCACTATTACAAACCGCAAAAGGGGCTAACGCTTGGTTTTTTGAATACCCTTATTGCTTACAAAAATGGTCCTCGGTGAATTCCACTTCCAACACAGGAGATTATGTCTTTTTCTCAGGTACACGTTGCGTGATGTGCGTGTCCGGAAGCAGCCCATTTCAACAAAATTACGATGTTTGGCAGCCTTTCGAGGGTTAATAAACGCTCAGCGGAATATTTTGTCCATGCAACTTGTAATGTCACACAAAGACATGCGAGTAGTCAATTTTTCTTGAAAACCTACAGGATGTTTTTTGAGAAATCCACAGAAAATGGGAATTTTAAAATTTTAAGGGGTCTCTCTCTTTAGCCTGCCCAAAAAGGGTTAAGACTTCGACTTTTGAATACCCTTACTACTTACAAAAATGTTTCTGTTTAGATTATGCGCTCGATAAAAGAAGGCACTTTTCTTTGTGGCGTACTCATTGGGTGCTGTTGGCGTCCAAAAACAGCCCATTTTTTCACAATTTTGACTTTTAGCAGTCCGTGGAGGGTTAACAAATGCTTACCGCAGTATTTTGTCCCTGCAACTTCTATTGTCACACCAAGGCCTGGGAGAGACAAATTTTTCTTGAAAATCTACAAGACTCGTTTAGAGAAATCCACGGAAAACATGAATTGTTGAGCTTTATGGGGGTATTGCTGTTTAACCAGCCCAAAACGGGTTAACGCTTGGTTTTTTGAACACCTTTATTACTTACAAAAATGATCCTCGGTGAATTCCACTTTCAGTAAAGGAAGCTATGTTTATCTCTCGTGTATCGTTTGAGTGCTGTGGAGGCCTGAAACGGGCCCATTTCATCAAAATTTCGATGTTTGGCAGCCTGTGGAGGGTTACCATATGCATCGCCTGATATGCCGTGTGTACCAAAGGTCGTGTTACAGACAGGTCTAATAATGATGAATGTTTAAAAAAAATCTACAAGACGTGTTTCGAGAAAGTGCCTATAAACCCCAATTTTGGCAGTTTTTTGCCAATTCTGACGAAATGAGGGTTAAAATCGAAAATTTCGCTTTAGTACATTTTTAGATTTTGTGACCGTCTATGAGTGTGCAAAATTTCGGTTCGAAAATGGCTTCTGAATCGTACGGACAAAATGTGTGGAAAAAAACAACCCCCCCCCCCCCCCCAAAAAAAAATAAAAATAAATAAATAAAAAATAATAATCCGTAGAATAACAAGAGTTTTTTCCAGAGGGAAAAGCCTAATGAATTTGAAGCTTTTGATGGGTATGATTGTTTATCCAGCCCAAAACGGGTTAAGTGTTTTTTTTGAATACCCTTATTACTTCCAAAAATAATTCTCAGTGAATTCTACTTCCACTTATGTTGATCTCTCCTCTTAACTTTGGGTGCTGTGGGTATGCAACCAACCACAGCCCATTTTATCAAACTTTTGATGTTTTAGAACCTGCAGAGGGTTAACAAATGCTTGCTGGAATATTTTGTTCATGCAACTTGTAATGTCACACTAAGATCTGAGAATTGCCATTTTTTTCTTCAAAATCTACGTGATGTTTTTAGAGAAATGCTTGGATAACATAAATTTTTAACCTTTTGAGGGGTATCGCTCTGTAACCAGCCCTAAACGGGTTAATGCTTGGTTTTGTGGATATCTTCATTACTTACAAAATTTATCCTTGTTGAATTCCACTTCCAATGAAGGTGGTTATGTTTATCTCGCAGGCACACATTGGGTGTTATGGTTACGAAATTTTTACATTTAGCAGCCCATGGAGGGTTAACAAATGCTTACCTGAATATTTTATCCACGCAGTTGGTAATATAACTCCATGACCTATCAATGGCCATTTTCTCTTGAAAACCTACGAGATGTTTGTAAAGAAATTCACGGAAAACATGATTTTTTTTCTAAGTTTTTGATGGGTATTGCTATTAACCATCCCAAAATGGGTTAATACTTGGTTTTTTGAATACCCTTATTACTAACAAATTTGGTCCTCGGTGAATTCCACTTCCAACAAAGTAGATTATGTTTATCTCTCGGGTATGCGTTGGGTGCTGTGCGTGTCCGAAAACAGCCTATTTCAACAAAATTACGATTCTTAGCAGTCTGTAGAGGGTTAATAAATGCTCACCGGGATGTTTTGTCCATGCAACTTGTAATGTCACACAAAAACCTGCGAATAGTAATTTTTTCTAGAAAACCTACAAGTTGCTTGCAGAGAAATCCACAGAAATTGGGAATTTTAAGCTTTTAAGGGGTATATCTCTTTAACCAACCCAAAATGGGCTAAGACTTCGACTTTTGAACACCCTTACCACTTACAAAAATGTTTCCCCGTCAGTTTTGCGTCCGATAAAAGAAGGTACCTTTCTCTGTGGTACACCCACACCTGTGTGTTGTTGGTGTCCAAATACATCCCATTTTATCACAAATTTAACGTTTTGCAACCCGCGGAAGGTTAACTGATGCTGACCGGAATATTTTTTGCAACTTGTAATGTCACACCAAGATCTGGGAGTGACCAATTTTTCTTGCAAATCTACAAGACTCGTTAAGAGAAATCCATGGAAAACATGAATGTTTGAGCTTTTGGGGGTATTGCAGTTTAACAGGCCCAAAACAGGTTAACGCTTGATTTCCTGAACACCCTTATTACTTCCAAAAATGATACTCGGTGAATTCCATTTTTAGATTTTGTGCCCATCTATGCGTGTGGAAAATTGTGTGAAAATCGGTTCGAAAATGGCTTCTGAATCGTACGGACAAAATGTGTGGAAAAAATAAATGCTCGAAATGCATCCCCACCCCCTCTTCCCCCCACAGAATTTCAAATTGCTCTGCGGCTCCTGGGTCAGCATGTTTCGGTGTCATTGTGGGGCATGTCACGGTGTTATGTTCATTCAAGCAGGTGACTGTTTTGAACAAATCACGCGATAATGCCTCAGCTGTAGGGCGGTCGCTAGAGCCTTTTAATGGGGGTGGGGGGGGTGAGAGCCCTCGAAATTCCAACTGGGTAGTGGGCGCGTTCTTGACAAACTATTAGAACTGTATATCTTCCTAATTCGGCGAGCACGGTCGCACCGGGCCGACCATGGTTCGGCCCGACGTGAGAAAATTGTTAAATTTGGCATTCAAAGGAGCAATTTCCTTTCTTCTGGAGGATCAATTCCCACTTCATCATACCCCGAAAAGTTTGTTTTTTCTGATCAAATAACAAAATTCATCTTTGAAAATTTCGATTTCTGTCCAATAACCTTTGAAAAAACTGTGCAGAATTATTATATGTTCTGCAAGTTTTAGCCAATCGTTTATACCAAAGCTGCACAATTTAGAGAATTCCATCCATTCCTAGGCATTGATTACTGGGTCCCATTTTACCATTAATATAGAACTTGTTCAGCACAGTACAGAAACACTGCTTCATTTTCCGGGGGTTGCCACGGGGTATGGTGGTGGTGGTGGTTGTGTGTGTGTGTGTGGGGGGGCTTATAATACCAATTTAATTGATAACACCCTTGTAAAAAATAATAGTCAGCCTTTTCAACTTCTAATTTAAAAACAAAAACATTGCAGGAAACATTTTGCCCCATTGACAGTTTTTGTTCCAGAACGCATCAATTTTCGGTATCCTGAAAATTGGATGAAAACAAGAATGAATAATAATTGACCTGGTAGTTGGGGTATTCCATACATCGACCCATATGCAGTAAAATATTTTTTTTTTCGTACGTCCTGGTTGACAATGGAGGGGGAGGCAGTTCTCCTGGCTGACAATTGGAGTGGGGGCAGTTGTCCTGTCCACCCACTAGACTGGAGGGCAGTCGTCCTAGCTAATACACTTGGGGGAGTCGTCCTATCTGCCAAATACACTGGGGCAATTGTCCGACTGAGCATTTTTGGACGGGGATGTGTGTGTATGTGTGTGTGTGGGGGGGGGGGGATGGTGGGGGCACTTGTCCTACAACCTCAATTTTTTCCTATGTTCAATTACCACTCATTAAATATAACCTGCTATTGAACATAATTTCTTTTGTTAATTAGTTAATGTGCTCCTATTGCCATAGCTGTGTGTAATCTGTGTGTTGAATAAACATCGCAGTGATAACAATAGAGACTCACAAATAGGATTACAACTAGTTTAATGACAGACATGAATTGGTTGCTCATTGGTGGAGAAAAATGGATCAAAATGATGCGAAATTAAAAAAAAAAACAGTGTCTGAAATTTTTGGGGGGACGGCAAACATTTTTCTAGGGGGTGGGCGCCCACCCGCTCCACGCCCCTCCCACCCCCACCCCTCCCCATCCCCACCCCGGTTGCAGGCCTGCGATATCTCTTGCAACGTTTTGCTACTTTGTAGGGTATTCATCACTGACAGCTGAGCAGGGACGTCGCGACAGGAGGGGGTGGTGTGTGTGTGGGGGGGGGGGTCTAACCCCGCCCCCCCCCCCCCCCCCAATATTTGTCAAAATATCAGTAGTTGGAAAATCGGAGGGCAAAAATATCAACGGTTGGACATTTAAAACTACTGAATGTATAATACAATTAACTAACAAACATATATTTTTCCGACGGGAGGACCACAATGAGGACAAATTCCGACTACCGAGACCTTCGGGTGAAAATCGGGTCGAAGGATTCCAACTGAACATATAACTACACATGCAGTCTCCACGTTACACATTTTTTCAACAGCCGCTGAGAGTCCAGGGGAGATAATTTGTGCCTGTGAAATGCTAAAAAAAAAAATTTTCCTAAAAACGATTTTCCAAGCCTTTAAATTAAACCAAATTCAAGCCGATAAACGGGGTGCCCAAGTTACAAAAATAAAAGACGAAAAATATTCGCTAGCCTACGAAACTGTCGGGATAATAGTTGAAAATTTCGACATTCTCCCGCCCTAAATCGGCCCAAATGAAACTTTTTGAGGTATTCTGAAGTGGGGATTGACACTCCAGAAGCCAGGAAACTGCTCCTTTTAATGTCAAATTTAACAATTTTCTCACGTCGGGCCGAACCATGGTCGGCCCGGCGCGACTTTGCTCGCCGAACTAGGAAGATCTACAGTTCTAATAGTTTGTCAAGAACGCGCCCCCCTACCCTGTTGGAATTTCGAGGGCTCTCACCCACCCCCACCCCCCCATTAAAAGGCTCTAGCGACGGCCCTACAGCTGAGGCATTATCGCGTGATTTGTTCAAAACAGTCACCTGCTTGAATGAACATAACACCGTGACATGCCCCACAATGACACCGAAAACATGCTGACCCAGGAGCCGCAGAGCAATTTGAAATTCTTTTGGGGGGGGGATGCATTTCGAGCATTCTGGCATACTAAACTGCTTCCCAACATTGTTACCTGTGTGAAAATGATGAGTCAAAACAGGTTTTAACAAATACTAGCAGGGTTACCCGATGCTGTACGGTAAATTTCTAAGAAAAAACAGTTCACAAAACCACAGCCCTGACTTCAAAAGAGTAACTTGGGCAAATATTTATGTCGAACCTGGTTCAACATGAAGCAATAATTATGGTCCATCCAGGGTCGGACAAATTATTTCAGGTTCATCCTCAATTAACATAGGATGAACCTGAAATATTTATGTCGAACCTGGTTCAACATGAAACAATAATTATGGTCCATCCAGGGTCGGACAAATTATTTCAGGTTCATCCTCAATTAATATAGGATGAACCTGAAATATTTATGTCGAACCTGGTTCAACAGGAAACAATAATTATGGTCGATCCAGGGTCGGACAAATTATTTCAGGTTCATCCTCAATTAACATAGGATGAACCTGAAATATTTTTGTCGAACCTGCTTCAACATGAAACAATAACTATGGTCCATCCGGGATCGGACAAATTATTTCAGGTTCATCCTCAATTAATATAGGATGAACCTCAAATATTGATGTCGAACCTGGTTCGCAGATATCTTTTTACAATTAGCATCCTAAAAATTCTGAATTCTCCGGTCTGCGTAGAGTTTCAACTGAGAAAATTACCTACGGCATACCACGCCTAACGTTCCATTAAGGCTCAAAATGCCGTCAACTGGCGCCATTTGGGGCATATTTTTTTTTTTAAAAATGGATCCGCGTGAGGCTCTAACGCAAGAGGCGCAGCACCTTCATCTTTTTCTCAAACTCCAGACCTCGATTCTTGTAGTTCTATGGGTGTAGAGCATAAAAATACTTGGCGCCCAAGAACAAAGAACCATTTTCTCTCTCCCCCCCCCCCCCCCCCCCCCCACACACACACACATACACACACACCGATATCTGATAGGTCCTACAGCCTGATCGCGGTCAAGTTCAATGAACTGCAGTAAGTTGTCGCGGGAGTGGGGCTCCCCCCCCCCCAAAAAAAAAAAATATATAAAATCAACGTCTAGAAATTGCGAATCACTATTTGACTAACAGTTGGAAACTTCACTTACTAGGGCAGAAATCGTGAAATACTTCTTGGAATGCAACGCAAACAGACAAAATTACATCCTGTGCAAGAGGTGGGAAGTAAATTCAAGAGGGGCAAAGTTTGGATCGGAGGTAGTGGTTGTCTTGACATATGTGATGTCTTTGTATTGTGTTAATGGCGTATGCACAAAGAGAAGAGAGGAGGGTTGAGTGAAATGGGCATCGATTCCTCCGAACTATATTGTCGAACCTTTTGCCAACAAGCCATTCATACCCCCCCCCCCCCCCCCACACACACACCCTCAAAATAACAAACAAACAAAAAAACAAAACAAAAAACAAACACCCCCTCCTCCCGAAAAACGGCTCTGTTGGATACTGAGAACTGCAACAGTGAACCTGTTTAACCCTTTACCCAACGTAACGGCCAAAACCGGCCAACGCTATTCTCAAAAATCGCCAATTAATTTTCATTATTTTTTCATTTTTTGTCTCAAAAACATAGGTTATGACCCCTCGTTGGAACGAGCTCGTCGAGCTCGTTCCAACGAGGGGTCATAACCTATGTTTTTGAGACAAAAAATGAAAAAAAATTAGTTATTCAAGAATTTTTTGTGCAAGTGTCGTCTGCTTTTCAGGTTAGGTAAAGGGTTAATATGGTTTTGGTGGAAGCGCGATCGACGACGATGTGGTTAGAGCACTAAGTTTCAAACCGACAGGTTCACAGATCGATTCTGCCTTGTGCAAACTGTGTTGTTGTTTTTTTTTTAATTGGGCAAAGCACCATTGCTCACGGGGGCATAGTATTTTTCGGGGGCCAGCACTTAGGTAGGAAATGTAGTAACTGTTAAACATTCAAGTCACCTGTTCGGGGGGTGGGGGGGGGGGGATTTTGGACGTCAGGCGCAAAAAAAAAACTTACAGCTCATCAGGTACCCATCCACCCATTTTTGACAGGAAAAAAAGTTTCTTCCTTTTTCAAATGGAGGACCCCCCCCCCCCCCCCCCCCCGCCCCCCTGAATTTGGAGTAATCGGCTTGTGAATTGCTACAGTAGTGGTTTCCAAAGTGAGTAATGTTACAACTTGATTTGTATTGTTCCAATGCCCATTCTTAACTTTTATCTATCCATAAAAGAGTGGAAAGTTGTAGGTTGTAGTTGTTCAGACTTTTCAGCAATATTATGTAGAGGAGCCAAATAGCTCCTCTAATCATGGATTGAGAGGGCTGATATCTCTTCTAAAATGGGTCCTTTTTTAAACAAAAATTGTTTGCACAGCTGGTTTGTGACAATTTATTGGAGACTGCCTACTGGCACTATCCAATAAATTGTCACAAGCTGGGTTTTATGAACAAGTATCAGCAAGTATGCTTTTTTCTACCCAATACTGTCCAATATATTTATAAAAACAGCCAGACACAGCTAGAAACAACAGGTAAAACTCTTGGTTATGGAAGTTTAGAGGAGTGGAATAGCTCTGTTCAATTCATATTTAGAGGAGTGATTAGGTGAGTGTGTGGTAGCTTCTCTTCCCCAACAAAGCACTAGGTATCGGATGTTAAGAATACAGCTTTTAATATTTTCAGGACAAACCAGGACTGACGCAATAGATCAAAATGGGTGATTCGGGGGCTATTTCACGCACAGTGAAGACACAGTTGAAATTATGTCCACATTGCCGAAAAGATTTCAGCAAAGATAATATTTATAATATGGAGAAGCATGTTGCATCATGTCGTAAACGACCACCTCCAAAAACAAAAACTTTAACTGACTACTTCAAACCTCCACAATCTAAACAGCAGGAATGTGATCTTTCTTTTAATGAATCTTACATATATAAATTGGTCAGTGACAACAATACAGAACCAAACCTATCACTACCTGAGTTCCATATTGTCCAAAGCATCACGCTTTTAGCATGTTGCTTTGGGTAATATGGAATTCAGGTAGCAAGATGGTCATATCTCTTATAGGACACATATCAATAAGCTTCTCTGCCCAAAAAACTTTTGTGAACGAAAACAGGGAGACAGGTTCTCTCTTTTCGTTTTTGTGGATCGGCTGGATCGTCCAGCATTGGCATTTTATTTCTTTTAATGAAACTTACATATATGAATTGGGCAGTGACAAAAATACAGAACCAAACCTATCACTTCCTGAGTTCCATATTGTCCTAAGCGACATGCTTTTAGCATGTTGCTTTGGATAATATGGAACTCAGATAGCAATATGGTCATATCTCTTGTAGCACACATACTAACTATAAGCTTTCTTGCAGTTACTTGCCCAAAAGACTTTTGTGAGCGGACAGAGGTTGTTTAAGATTTTTCGTTTTTGTGTCAAGTATTTGTTAAATTTGTTGAAATAGTTAATATATATTTTATTTTAAAAGAGATCTGAACAGATCTGAAGCGATTATATTTTATTAAACGAAGAACTGTATTTGGTCATTTGCACATTTCGCGAATTATCATTTGATATGCCAGGTATCCCCTTGAGGTGTCAGATATGCAGCAATGCTGAGCAATGTATACTTTGTTTAACAGGGCTCCCTGCATGGGCTCCATTAAACAAAATATAAATTGTTGAATTTTTGACAATTTTCGACAACAAAACACTGAACAAAACGGCAGCTAACTCCAAATTGAAACTGCATATAGTGTTGCATACAGACGATTTTGTCATCAGAGTGCAAAGGGTTAAAGATCCAGTGAGCTCAACTGGTGTGGTCTGTTAATTTTTCATCAGATACACAGCTAGATACAATCCTAATTCATTTTAACTCAGTTTAACTGCTTTAACTTATTACCCAAAACCACAAGACATATTGACGGGATCATACTCTTGGTGATATGTCAACATTCTATTGCTATTTGACCACAAATAATACAGTTCCCAGACCTGTACCCATCTTATGCCTACCCCTAGAAGGCCTTGAATATTGCGAAACTGCTTATAAGGATTACTGATGAGTCTGGGTGACGTTACATCAAGCGAAATCAGACTAAATGCAGACAGGAAAAAAATTTTGGAGGGTGGAAAAAATTGCTTTTCTGCTACCAGACACACCCACCCACCCCCGCCTGACGTCCGGAAAAAAAGTTTGTGCCCCCCCCTCCCCCCTGACCTGTTGTGAAAAATATCTCACAGGTTAGGCCTATATGTTGAACGGACTTGAGTTACCATTCTATCGCCTGTTCGTTGGACTGTGCGCGTAGACTGAGCAACTTTCGATTACGAGCAAATGCTTAGTTTATCTTTCCCATAAACTACAAGTTATGTATGTTTTTAACCGAAAAATAGTTATTCAAGAATTTTGTTCCAAGATAAAGGGTTAACGGTATAAGAACTAGATAGAGACTGCGAATGTGATGAAAATTTAGGCGACCCCCCCCCCCACCCCCCACCCCCGCCCTCGGCTCTCTCGCACAAACACTTCTCACCATCGAAAGGGTACTGAAGCTGTTTTATAGGCCACATGTTATGAAAAGAGACGCAAGATTGTAAAAACATCACAGGGTGTGCAGTTAACGCGATACGCGAGCGATGTGGGATGTGAATATTTGATAATTAATGGGGTATTTGGGGGCGCGGTGGCGTTGCGGTAACCGGTTCTCGTTGGGGGCGCGGTGGCGTTGCGTAACCGGCTCTCGTCAGATCACCGAAGTTAAGCAACGTTGAGCCCGGTTAGTCCTCGGATGGGTGACCGTCTGAGCGATCGATTCGGACTCCCGCGTTGTGTCCTTGGACAAGGCACTTAACCCCGATTGTCCACATGAGGGCACGGTGTCGCCGTGTACTAAGGCGTACTGCACGCCGATGGTGCGCATGTCTTCAACCAATCTAACCCTGCTTGTGCTGCGGTGCGGAGTTACGATGTTGGGGAGCTGGCAGCTGCTCGTCGTTGCTCGGTGGTTCTCTCCGGGTACTCCGGCTTCCTCCACCCGTAAAACTGTCACGGTCATGATTAGCCGTTGCGCTCAAGTATGTGACCTTAAACATCAATAAATAAATAAATATATAAATAACCGGTTCTCGTCAGATCACCGAAGTTAAGCAACGTCGTCCTCGGATGGGTGACCGTCTGGGCGATCGATTCGGACTCCCGCGTTGTGTCCTTGGGCAACGCACTTAATCCCGATTGTCCACACGGGGGCACGATGTCGCTGTGTACTAAGGCGTACTGCACGTCAATGGTTCGCATGTCTTCAACCAATCTAACCCTGTCTGTGCTGCAGTGCGTAGTTACGATGTTGGGAAGCTGGCGGCTGCTCGTCGTTGCTCGGTGGTTCTCTCCGGGTGCTCCGGCTTCCTCCACCCGTAAAACTGTCACGGTCATGATTAGCCATTGTGCATAAGTATGTGACCTTAAAACACCAATAAATAAATAAATAAATAATAGGGTATTGGTTTCTTACTTTGTATTTACAGTGTACAATCAATAAAACACTCAAAAAGTTGTCAACAACCAAAATCTTCCCCATTCTCTTTAACCATTTCCCCCATGTCTACACGATAAAAGGAACATAGACAATCCTCTCGCGATGTCTGTTTGGAAAATTGCTGGACAATCACTTGCCATATATGAACCAGGGTCATTTGGGGCCACACAGTGTCTTTCTAAGAAATGCTGGAAAGCTCACTTTCAAACCGCCTGTGCACTCCTGATAACTATACTCGCCCAAAAAAGAAAGTGTGCATTGCAGAAATTGATCAAACCCCAAAAAAATAATTTCGTAGGTATAAAGAGTGTTAACCTGTTCATGAATAAGTTATATTGAACACAAAAACAGCTTTCCCCGTTAAAATTGCATTAACGTTAAATGACGTGCTGCACGTTTGTGAAAAGGCATGTTTTGCACGTGGAGAGTCTGAAAATTCATGCAGCAGTGTGAATCCTTGGGTATTTAAACACTAAAGTAAGGCCTTCCTATCGTTCACATTCAAACTTGCGCTGCTGTTAAAACGACTCCACATTAGCATGCCAAGATTGACAATGAATCAACGTCTCCTTGCCCTGGGTATGATTAGAGCTGGCAGAACACACAGAGAGGTTGCCCAGCATTTGAACTGCCACCGTAACACTGTAGACAGGCTAGTCCATCGACATGCACAACATGATGACGTTCGAGACCGACCCCGCTCCGGGAGACCCCGAGTTACCACCCCTGCACAAGATCGGTATATCCGTGTCGTCCATCTCCGGAACCGGCAACAAACAGCAACGACGACAGCCAGGAACATCCCTAACCTGAGACGGATACATCCTCAAACAATAATCAACCGGCAGAGAATACGGCTTACGTCCTCTAAGACCTGCAATTCGTCCGATTTTGACGTTACGTCATCGTCGTGCTCGACTGCAGTGGTGTAGAAAACATCTCAGGCATCCCTTACACTGGTAATTCACAGATGAATGTCGTTTCCATCTTTCATCATCAGATGGCCGCCAGAGAGTGTACAGACGTCGAAACGAACGCTACGCAGATCCATGTGTCGTGGAGCGAAACCGTTATGGGGGAGGGTCTCTCATGGTGTGGGGTGGCATCACTGCCCGTAACAGAACTGAGCTAGTCATTATTGATGGCAATCTCAATGCAGCCAGATATCGTGATGAAGTGCTTACACCTGTTGTTGTCCCATTTCTGCAACGTCACGGCCCCGGCGTCATTCTACAGCAGGACAACGCCCGACCCCACGCAACTCGTGGTGTTCAACAGTATCTGCAGCAACAACAAGTGAATGTTCTTCCCTGGCCCGCAAATTCGCCCGATATCTCACCCATTGAGCACTTATGGGACGAAATGAAACGTCAGCTACGCCGGCTTCCCCATGCACCGTCAACGCTTGTGGAACTCCAAAGACAGCTTATCAGAATATGGAACAACATCCCACAACACTTCCATGCTAACTTGTTCGCTTCCATGAGGCGTAGATGCACAGCAGTAGTCGATGCAGACGGAGGTAATACCAGATATTGAGTGTGTGACTTTTGTGTTTGACCCTTAGTGTCTTTGACTCTCCATGGCACCAAGAGTATTCGTCGTAGCGTAATGAAATTTCTCGTGTTGATCACAAATTGATTCATCTGTGATAGAATAAAATTTCCATGAATGAAAATGATGTATATCTTTTTTTAGTGTTATTTTGTAGCATGCACACTTTCTTTTTTGGGAGAGTATATATACGAATTTCGGCACTCAAAAAGTGAGTGGAGTTAAATTGTTTTGATGTGGTTTACGCTTACATTTCAAGCTTAGTATACGGCATGTGAACGAAGAACCAACATCAAAATGAATCGAAACTAAATTATGGTTTTTTTTCAAAATATCTGTCAAGGTAATTGGGGCAACCCCGTGGTTATTAAACAGTGGCGGATCTAGGGAGGGGTGGGGTGGGACTTTCTCTCTATTTTCCAAACCTCAAAAACACCAATGGATTATTTTTTAACATGGGATCGGAGAAAAGTTAAATATATGTTTTATTGGGAAATTTTCAAAATATTTTTGTCCTTGGTAGGTTTATTTTGGTTAATTTTCTGTTTTGGTCGCTGGTTTAGGTGATTGGTTAAACGAGATGTCACTTGGAAAAATCTATTTGGAACATTCTGATAATTCTATATGGGGAGCTCAGCAAGTGCTGATAGTGTGGCAGATGAATAAAATGATAATTTGATAACAGGTAACTGTTTTGGCGAATTCGAAGAATGTTATTATACTTTGATTTATAAATTGATTAAATACAACTATACACTGGGAAATCCCCAGACTCTGTAAAACTCCTAAGCGCCGCGGTACCCAGCTTCGGGACGTGATTCCAAAGCACAGGCAGCATATCGATAATATGCTTTACAGAGACTAGAAATGTCTACCTGGGTGGTGATTGTAAAACTGAACTACTGTAATATAGTAATATGCTTTACAAAGACTAGAAATGTCTACCTGGGTGGTGATTGTAAAACTGAACTACTGTAATATATTAGTATCAGAATATCAGTAACAGTTAGAATTTATTTATTTATCAGCATGCCTCCCAATTCTCTCTTTAGTTCATAGCAATAAGCTTAAGATAAAATTGTCAGTCATGAAACAATTCGATGAAAATGTCATTTTCGCCAATCAGAATACGAAGAGGATTTTAACCGAAAAAGCCGCTAAAACACTTTAATTGATAACAGATTACAGATTTTTATGGGGAGACGCACCCCCACCTCCACCGACTCCCCCCATGAAGCTTGTGTCAACGGCACTCGCGGCAAATGCTGCAATAGTAATCAACCCCAATGCTTGGCAATCCTATTTCAAGACCTTTAAAATGTTCGTTCATCCAAAATAAAAAACGGCGTTCTTTATGGACCTGGAATTACAGCAATTGAATCGAAACTTCCCGGAGTTTGAAAGTGCGGTTGAAGGTAACTGGGGGTAAGTTAGCCGTCATTTTACTGTTGGGCAAAGAATTTATGACAACAATAGATTCCTGGTGTATGCCATGCTTTAATACGAAAAGAGTCAAAACACCCTATAGGCTCAATGAGTTGATCGTGGTCACTGAAGTCACCCAATGATCACTGAGTGCATTTTACATTTTCAGAAATGCCGGAAATCCCATTGGCTCCAAATTATAAACGTGGACCGTGCTCACTGTTCACATCTCAAGTATCGTATAACTTTCAACAGGTTGAACCAAAGCCAGTCAAGTCAAAATTAGTTTAAACAATATTTATTTGAAAAATCATGTTACATGTATACATCATCTGGAACAAGAAAGCTTAGACCCAAACTAAATCAAACATTTATGGTATACACAGTAACAGAAACAAGAAGGCACAAAATATATAGAAGGGATTCGACAGTAAGCTAGAAGCTTTTTGGAGTCGTCTCCCTGAAAAAAATGTGGATTTACACAACGTGGAAGTTACGGTCAATGGGGAGGTGGCAGTCACAAGACGAACACGCGAACGTGTGGGCATCAATCTGCGATCTATGATACAGTAGTCGGGCAGTTTTTTCTTGAAGATCGCGAGGTAGATCGCAGAAAGCAACACACACGCACCCACATGCGTACCAGAGACGCCACCTCACAGGTGTTTAAACTTTTCGCACAAACTGTTGATCAAGCTGATACAGAGATAGGAGGATATAAGACAGGCAAAGGACGTAGGACACAAACTGAGCTTAATGGGGAGGGATTTGATCAAAAATTTATATGGTTATCCATCACTCAAATGTAGGAAAAAACATGGTAGTACAGCGGGGGTCGTCATTATATCTTATCTGATCTGATGTGGAGGGAACAATTAACCAATAGTTCAAGCATGTTATAAGGACCGGGCAGGGTCTGGCATCTTCAAGTCTTGGTTAGTTAACATTTTCATTTAAGATATAGTTAAAATTAGTCTTCCTAACAAAGTACTAGCCTCGAAAGTCGTGGACAAACACTGCATAGGCAGTTGGAGACTGACGGGGAATTATTTATATAATTACAATAATTCATATGACGTTTACTTGCTAAAAAAACTTGGAAGGTGCATATTGTATATTACGCGTAAAGTATCAAATGGTAGTACTCCTCGTCTAGTGAGACAAGGTAGATGCCGAGGTCCTACGTCCCTAGAAAGACTTAGATTATCGGAATTAAGAAACAGTAAGACAAAAAGTAAGAAGGAAAACAGACAAAGAAGAGAAACACATGTAAAGGTGGTAATAATCTGAATGATAATAATAACAATAATATTAATAATAAAGAAAATGAAATAAAAATAAGTCAAACAGAAATTTAAGGGCAGAGAAAAAATAAAAAGTAAACATAAAAATACAGACTGTCGCTGAGCAAGTCAGTGCAAACATTTCAGAATTGGAATTTCAACTGACTGGTTTACAAGTGGCTATATCAATGGACTAGGTGTGGGCTGGTGGCCCATGTCAGAAGGTCTCGATAGCATTTCATCAGCCGAAGCGTCCACTTGACAAAATGAAACACTGCACAGTTTCAAATATATGATGATTCTCGGCATTATTCAATAATTCTGAGCCAAACAGTAGGGTAGCGGAATCGATAGCATATGGCAGAGAGCTGATTGTATCGTTTCGAAGATTCAAGTAAATTGAGCAGTACAAAAGAAAATGCTCGGTCGACTCAATCTCGCCACACTGGCAGAAGGGCGTAAGGGATAAATGGTTGTCATACAAGTGGGCATTAAGATTACTGCAACGCAGGCGCAACCAACAATGATATATTTGAGCTACGCGGGATTTGTTACCGCTGTAAAATAGTGGCGGTCGTAGGTTGCCATTGCTGAGGAAGTGTCTGAAGTTACTGATAGAGGAATTCTCACGAACAGATAAGGCTAAGCTATTCCATTGATTTGTAATGTTTGGAAGGAAAGAACGCTGGTACAAGTTAGTACGACAGAATGGAACTCGATGGTTGTGAGACGATCGGAGATTGTGTTGTTGGCTGGTTGACATGGTAAGTGGCGGCACTTTATTACCAATATATGATGGGGTAATATGGTGGTACATTTTGAAAAATTGCACTAATTTGTGTTTGTGGCGTCTTTCCTCGAGTGGATCCCAGCGAGTCTCAGAATAGAGTAGAAACTTACTAGCGCTAATGGTTGTACCAGTTATTATCCTTGCCGCTGCTATTTGTATTTTCTCCAGCTCGGCGGACTTCCATGCCGAACAGTTGTCCCATACCGTGTCAGCATATTCTAGTACGGTCTGATAAATGCGAAATGTACTTTTTCTAAGACCTTTCGATCCAGAGTGAACTTGTGCCTCCTCAACAAGTCCAGCCGTGACCAAGCCTTTAAACAAATATGGTCGATGTGTTCATTCCACGTGCACGTACGATTTAATATTACACCAAGGTGCTTATGGTTGTTTACTTCACAAATTTGGGTAACACTGAAAAATAAAGGTGACTGTAAGGCAGCAGGAGTACTTTTGTTTGAGATCACCATACTCTCGGTTTTGTTGGGATTGAACTCCACCAACCATGTTCGAGCCCAATGTTCAATCGTATAAGGTATTAGGAGGTATCATCAGCAAAGAGAAGTATTGAACTATAAGTAAATTTTCGGTTATATCATTGATATAAATTAGGAACAATAAAGGACCAAGGATAGAACCTTGGGGAGCACCAGAGTTTATTAGGTGCCCATGTTGAATTTTCAGTCGCTATAACAACCCGCTGGAATCTGCCCGAAAGATAAGATTTTAGGAATAATAGAAGGTCACCAGAAACTCCGATACGTTCTAGCTTGTGAATGAGTCCAACATGTCACACCTTGTCAAATGCCTTACTGACATCGCGAAAGACCACCCTGACCTCTTTACCTTCATCCAGCGCTCGACAGAATTCGTCATATAAATCAGTAAGCTGGAGGACAGTTGAGTCGCCAGAAGAGAAACCGGATTGGAACTGACTAAGAACATTGTTATATTTTAGGAACTGCCATAAGCGTTTAAAGACACATTTCTCAAAGACTTTACCAACACAACTAATCAATGATATTGGGCGGTAATTTGTAACCAGATTGGAAGGGTTCTTTTTCAGGACAGAGGAGACATTAGCCTTTTTCCAATCAGATGGGAAATAACAGCTGTTGAGTAAGATGTTGAATAAAATTAAAAGTGGCTCGCAAAGGGAAGATTTACATTCTTTGAGAAGACGAGGATTTACGAGATCCGGGCCACAGACCTTGGATACCTTAACAGACTTCAATGCTTCAAATACTTCGCTATACTGAAGAGTAATGCTGTCAATGGTTTGTGGGGCAGGTGGAGTTGGGCCCGGGATGGAAGCGTGAGAATCGTCAACAGTTGATATAGAACAGAAATATCCATTGAAAACCTGGGCTTTCTCTTCGTTAGAAGAGTAGGTACAGTTTAAATGATTTATAGTTGTGATTCCTGGAACTTTGCTTCCTATAAAGGATTTCAAGGTTTTCCACCACTGAGACGGTGATGTTTCGTGGCTACTTAGTTTGGACTGAACTTTGCATATGTATGAGGTTTTGGCCTTTCTTATCGCTGTTACAACTTCGTTGCTTTTGTGTTTGAATTTTGCCCAAGCATGAGGGAGACCATTGCGTTTGGCTATATGATATAAGCGTTTTCTCTGACGAATCCGGAGGCGTATTAATTTCATTATGCATCCATTGGGGTTGGGATGTTCTTGAAGTAATGAACTTAGTTGGAATATGTTTGGATGCTGTTTTAAGTACCACACTGGTAAAATTGGACATTATCATATCAAAACCTGGATTGTCAAAAAGGGTATCCCACCGTTCGTTACTGAGGGCAGCATTTAAGGATTCATAATTTCCCTGAGAATACAACCATATACGCCTCTTGGTTATCATTAAAATCACCAGTAATAATTAGATCATCGGTTGACGTGTCTTTAGCCTTTTCAACAAATGCTGATATAATATCCCATGTCTCCGATGGACTGTTGGGTGGGCGATAAAATACCCCCAGCAATAGCGATCTACGACTCTTTGAAAACACTTCTGCCCAAATACATTCAACGTTCGGGATTTCAAGGTCGGGTCTGTGCTGGAAACAAATACCGTCTTTAACATAAACTGCAACCCCACCTCCCCTTGACGGACGGTTGAACCGCAATGGTTCTTGAAATCCATGGATCAGAATATCTGGAGTTGGGTCTGCAATTTGTAACCAAGTTTCCGTAAATGCAAGAATGTCAAATTCTGGCGATTCACACTGAATAATATTTAGTTTAGGTTTTAGGCTCTGTACGTTTAGATGTAGAATTTTCAAAGTGTTGGGGGAATTACCTGTAGTGATGGAATCTGTCCTGGATTTGTTTCAATGTCTCCCGATAATAACAGGATCATAAATAAAATAAGCAGATGCAAGCAGGCAGAACTGTTTGTGAGTACATGTATTACCTTTACAAAGTTTGTTTTACATGAAGTCGCTGTTTGTGCGGCTCAAAATATAATTTTTCATCACTTTTAGCCCAGTCAATGTTAATTGGGCTCACTGGATGTAAGGTAAAGTATTCATTTGGTGGGAAAAGATGTGCAATTAACATAATAGTAAAACTTTTGTGTAGGCTGATACCGCACTGTCGTAGGTACAAGTAAACTAAAACACACATTGATGAATGGCTTGACAGTCTGTATTTTAAGCTACTCACACTAGTTGCAGCATTGAATGTACCAATGCGCGCACGGTACAATTCAAGACTACACATAAAGAAATCTGTTGGAAGATGATATTAATAGATTATGTATCGGTTAAAGTTAGCTGTTGAACATAGGCTATGATACCTATTAGGTTTGGGAACTGAGAGCGGAAAAAAGCAAGATAATAGGATAATTAGCATAATATATTTACAGGCATGAATAGGGTAACAAATAGTATCCAATGGTCAGAAGTACATAAAGAGTACTAGAATATGTAATAAGTGTATATACAAGTGTTTCAAAGTCGCCGATTACATTTAAAGGTGAATGAATAGGTTCATTATCGGTGGAAGAAGCATTGGTTTAGCTGCAGTTGTGGAAAAGAAATTGGGCCGTTAAATTTTACTCAAAACATCAGTGTCGCAGAGAGACGTTCACAGCCAAAGAATCGAATGTAACACTGAGCTAAATTGATTGCACTGATTTAACGACACATTATAACAATCACCGCGCCGGTTGAGCTGGATTCATCAAAAGAATAGCGGTTCAGTACCAGATGTAAGTAGAACACAACATGTCTCTTCCTGTCGCGAAAGATCAAATAGGCGAAAGTTGACGAGAAGAGAAAGGGTCGGCCAACCCCCACCAGACACACGGTAAAAGGACAGTCATTATGATAACTGAATTAATTGCTAAGATGCTCTCTGACAGGGTAGAAGATGAGCTCAAATTAAGAAGTTGTCAAGAACGCACCATTACACCAGGCATTTGCAGAACCCAATAAGGTAATTTATTTTGGTGTGGTAAGACGACATAAAGCAAAACATTGAGCATTTGTATTTCAAATGTGGCATTGTAACAATAAACGCGTTTAGCCATTTAAACAGGAGTAAAAGGGGTAACTGCATTTATTAATTATATATCGGATATGGAGTGGTTCACATGGGGGGAGGGGGTGGGGGCTGGCATTCGGATAAAATATGCAGTCCACTCAAATTCTACATCACTGAGAAACCAGGTTTATAAGATGATTCGTTGCGCCAAAGTGAAACAAATCGAAGTAGACAAATTCTTCTGATGTAGAGGACTGCACTAATATTCAAAATAATCAGCAACTTGTTGATCTGCCTAGCTAGCTTATTGTAGGACAATGGGGGTATGTCCGGATGAGTCATGACATATGAAACCATGCAAGGATGAGCAACGACACGTTGTCGCCTTAGTTTCCAGCACCAAAAAAGTCAAATGTGGCTCTCCCCTAGTATATAAGACCTACCTTGTAGAGGAAAGTAAATCTGATCACACGTCATGGGGCTTACAAGGAAGAACCTAAGGGCGTCACAGATGATGCGATGATGGCAATGATGAATTCGGTGGAAGTAACTCAAGCTCAACGCGGATAGCAGAGGACACCTGCAAAATAAGTCCTTGGATTATTAAAGAATTTAACTTTGGTCTAAAAAAAAAAATACAGCCCACGACCCCTCACAGGAACGGGCTCAGCGAGCTCGTTCCAATAAGGAACATAGGCCTTGTTTTGGAGATAAAACTGCAAGCATAACAAGGTTTGGGGAGAGATTTTTGAGTTGGCCTATGACGCTGGCCCTTTACACATGTCGGCACATGTACGTTAAATGAGATAGGGACTTCCAGCACTCAAACAGTAAACATTACGTTGGCAAGATCTCTCATTTGACGTCAGCTTGCGTGGGATTTACCGACCACGTAACGCTCACATACAACTGCACATATATATACGTTGGAAAAACAGTTAAGGTTCGACACATGTTCATTGAATGAAATACAGATCTCGAGCACTCTAACTGTTACATGGATAACGTCGGCCCTCGTTCTGGGCGATCAGTAAAAGAGGCCAAGATCTCTCAGTTGGCGCCCCTTGCGTGGGATTTTTCCAACCACGCAACACTCACATACAAAACTACACGTATATGAAACACGTACTGAGGGCGTGTGCTTAACGAGGGTGATGTGCATCCATAAACATATGTGAGATATACCCTCATATTTATATATATACACAAGTAAACCTGGTGGGGTGTGAAAGTACCACATCAACACTAGCTTGTTCAACAATATTTCAGTTCTACGTTTGTAACATAACATATGGCATGTCCGACATAAATCCCCTAGCACCACTCATCACACCCGCACCGAGGGCACCATCCGATGCAACTCCAGAAAATGTGAACGCTGTAAGGCTGAGGTGGGAGCTACGAAGGCTGAGAAGTTGGTCGGATTATCAGATGGATTTACAATAAGTACGAAGTCATGTCAAAATTAGTTAAAGGTTCGAAATGTATGTCCAGATCTTTCGAGTTACTCTGTGGTCATTGACTGCACATGCCAGAAATACCGACAATCACATTTTAGACCTCCTACTACATTCCTGAAAAATAGCAGGGGTGGGGGTGCAAACTTTTTAAAAGTTAGCCTAGTCGGAATTTAGAAAGCTTGACGCACTTGTACTTATATTTCAGAAATATTGTCAGACACATGTTAGACCCCCTTAATGCTTTTTAAAGTTCGTACATTGATTCAAACACTCGAAGAGTGGGCGGGACCGAAACATTTGAAAGTGGACCGAGCCAGAATTATTAATGCAGGACACAATTATATAGTTGTACATCTGGGATGGTGTGACATAATGATGTGGGACCAATACTGTGTGTTAAATATGGGGGTGTTCACCAGTGTAGAATTTTGTATTTTTGTAATTCATTTCTGTACATTTTTACACTTTTTACACGAAGCTCTTCAAATCCAATACACCAAAATGTATTCTCGATTTCTTAACCCTTTACCAAACGTAACGGCCAAAACCGGCCAGCGCTGTTCTCAAAAATCGCCAATTAATTTTCATTATTTTTTCATGTTTTGTCTCAAAAACATAGGTTATGACCCCTTGTTGTAACGAGCTCGTCGAGTTCGTTCCAATGGGGGATCATAACCTATGTTTTTGAGACAAAAAATGAAAAAAATTAGTTATTCAAGAATTTGTTTTGCAAGTGTCGTCTGCTGTTCCTGTTGAGGTAAAGGTTTTAGTAATCTGCAGCTATGTACACGTATTTCGTACATTGTATTTATTTATAATCGTAAAAATTAATCTGAGAATTTACGGGTTAAAACTTGGGATCATTCCATTGCAAATGCATAGCCTCTATTTTTGAGACAAAAATGAAAAACATTAGTTATTGAAAATTTTTTTTTGCAAGTGTCGTCTGCTTTCCATGTTAGGAAAAGGGTTAAACATATATTTCCGATTCCTGTGAATGTTGTGCAGAAAAGTTATTTCCGTTTTCCTTTAACAATTATTTACAATTCTTGTTTGGAAGAGTATTAGATTTGAAGAACATTAGATCAAGACATGCTAAACAGAAAAATCATTTTTAAACGACTTTCTAACGCACTATAACTTGTCAACTCCTAATAATGACTTCGCAACTGGTTATAATATAAACTCATTATGATGACTTGTCAGCCTGTTATACAGTACAGCCGCCAAGTGGTGGTCGTAATCAACACGTGGGCAGTGGCAGTGATGTCGACGCAGGCGTTTACTTGGTAAGAAAAATCATCATCAGGAAACTTCTTAATTAATGAAGCACCGGTTTGCACCCTTCAATAATTAAATTTTCGATGACTATTCCTATAATTCTTGTTTTGAATCTAATATTATTGCGTCAGTGTAAATATTACCCATCTGATGAAAGTGATCAGTCCACGACGGACGGACATACGTTATAATGGCTTCAAATTCAGAACTCAAACCGTTATAATGACTTGTCAATCAAGGAAAAAAACTTGCCAACTCTTTATACCGACTTATCAACTTGTGCTAACGACAGTGCAATCTGTTATAATAACTTCAAAATTCGTTATTGCGACTTGGCTGCTCGTTATAACGACTTGATGACTCGTTATAGTTATGATGCATGGCTTGTCAATGCAGTATACAGACTTCAGAACTCGTTGTAGCAAGTTTCGATATCAATATAATGACTTTGTCGACTCGTTATAATTACCATATAACCTTATTATGACTTGTCATCTTATTCTAATGGCACCATGAGTAATTATTATGACTTCATAACTCACAACTCATTATAAAAACTTCGTGACTCGTTATAACAACTTTGCGACACATAACGACTTTGCAATTCGTTAGAATGACTTGCCAAGTCTGTGAAACAACTTATCAATTCATTATACCAACGACACCACAACACGTTGTAATGACTTACCAACGCTTTACTGCGACTTCACAACTCAGTATAACAACTTTCTGTCTATTATAATGACTATTAAACTCGTTATCATGTGATTACAACTCTTTACAGTGACTAATGAACTCCTTATAAGGAACTCATCCCAACAACTTCACAACTTGGCATAACGATTTGTCAACTCAACATATTCACTTCCCAAATCGTTATAATGCATTCAAAACTTTGCAGCTCCTTATAACGACTTGAACACCATTATAACGACATGTCAAATCCTCACTATGACTTGCCAACTCGTTATATTGAAATTTGGAACTCGCTGTAACTTGATATCTCGTTATAATGACGTAACAACTATTTAGAAAGACATCACAGTTTATTATAATAACTTTCCAGCTCGTTATAACGACTTCACAACTCATTATAATTATTTCTAATATAAGCATAACAACCAGCCAACTCATTTTAACAACATCAAAGCTCTTTATTAGTTATAGCGACTACATACCTATTATAATATTTTATCTACTCTTTATAATGACATGACAGTTCGTTAGAATAACTTTATAAGTTGTTATCATTATTTCAGAACTCATTGGGACTTACCAACTCGTAGCTTTAATGATTTTTTGGAACTCCTTATAATTTATTTTTTTATAATTCTACAGAACCGCTTTGTAATGACTTAAAAACTTACTTCGCTATAACGACTTATCTCGATATAACTATTTTTCGATTATGACTTCACACTTCATTGAAATGACATATAAACTCTTTATGATGACTTAACAACTCATGGTGACTTGCCAGTTCGTTATAACGACATTTGGGACTCGGAATAATGGCTTGTTAAACCGTTATAATGACTCCAGAACACGCCATAACGTCAGAACAGCTCGTTAAACAACTTTACAATTCCTCGTAATGACTTGGTAATTCGTTTTATTTCCAAATGAAACAAAATACTGCATTATGATTGGCTGAGAGGTACGGTGTAACATGCAATCCACAGTGGCTTTTTTTAACACCGTGGTTAACCACGGTGTAAAAACAAGAACATATAATAGCAGGCTATATGTCTAAAAAAAACAGTATCCATTTTTAATTGTTAATTCATACCTTCTACTCGGTTATGTTAGAACAAAAATAAAAATACAGGAAATTAATATTTATGTGCAATAAAATATTATAGATTTGGATGTCATTGGAACAGGCTCAGTGAACCAGTTTCAATGACATCCATTTTTGTCTGGTTTTATTCTCTGTCAGTTTTTGCCCACACTGTAGGTTAAAGTATTAAGTACACCAAAATTCTTGGAAATAAATCCGTTATCCTTTTGTTTTCCAGGGTGTATGGAAATTTACACCGGTTTGGGAACTCACACAGAGTTTCCAAACCGGTGTAAATTCCCATACACCCTGGAAAACACAAGGATAACTAATAATATCAATGTCGGAGACTCAATATAATGATTTATCATCTCGTTTTAACAACCTTTCTACTTATCATAGTGACTTTCGAACTCGCTATAGCTGCATGTCAAATCGCTATAAGGACTTTACAACGCCTTAAAATGATTTCTCAACTCATTGTAACGATATCACAACTCTCATCACAATTACTTGCCAATTCGTTATAACAAAGTTTAAGAGTCACAACGATTTGTCAACTTCGTATAACAACTCCACAACTCGTAATAGTGATTTGTAAACTAACTTGTAAACTCGTGATAATGACTTGTCAACTCCTTATAACGAATTTCCAACTCGTTATGACGAATTTCCAACTCGTTATAACGAATTTCCAATCCCTTAGAACGACTTGTCAACTCATCATAACGAATTGTCAACTCGTGTAACGACATCAAAACTCACAACTTTACGAATCTTCACAATGACATCAAGCCTTTTTATAGAGACCTGGCAAACCGATATACTGACGTTATAATTCGTCATAATGATTTCACAAATCATTACAATAACGTCTCAGTACGCCACGACTCGTTAACTCGTTATTGTGACTTGACAATTAGATATAATGACTTTTTAACTACAATTAGATATAATGACTTTTTAACTCCATATAATAACTTTACAACACACTATAATGACTTCTATACTGGTTATGACAACGTGTCACTTCATTACAACGACTACATATAACGACATGACAATAATGACTCACAACACATTATAAAGAATTCACATCTAGTTATACCGGCTCATCTACTCTTCTTAATGACATAACAACTCATCTTGAACTTACAATTCTTTATAATGTGTTTCTAACTTGTTATAAAGACTTAACCTGTTATAACAACATTCCAACTCGCTATAACGACTCCACATCTCATTATAACGCACTGTATACTCGTTATAATGAGCTATCAACTCGTGATGATGACTTTTAGACTGGTTTTCCATCGGTCAAATATTCATCCTCATGCTAATGGCATTACAACCCATTATAACGACTTGGAAAACTGGTTATAATGACATATCAGCTCATTATAACGGCGTTACAACTTAATATGATCGATCTACTCCCTACAACTCGTTATGACTACACAATTTGTTATGACTTAACACTTCATTACATAACTCGTCAACTCGTTACAGCTAATCGTCCATTTGTCATAACGAATTTACAAGTCACTATATCGTTTTGTCAAGTCGTTATAACTGTTTGTCCACTCGTTATAGTGACTTCCGAACTCGTTATAATAACCTCCAAACTTAGCAGCGCGTCAAAATGACATTTCAACTTTTTATAACGACTGCCAACTCACCATTATGACGAGTCAACTCGTTATTTCTTCACAACTATCTATAACTCGTTTACAACTCGTTATAATGACTAGTCAACTTGTTATAGCGACTTCGCAACTCGTTATAATCATTTTACAACTTATTAAAATGACTTGTAAACGCTGCTTAATAATATCAAAGTTCTTTGTATTGACTACATGCCACATTATAATGATTTGTTAACTCCCTAACACGACACGGCAACTCATTGAAGTAACTTCACAACTAAGCCTTGTCATAATTATCTCGCAACTCATTTTGACATACCAACTTGTGGCAATAATGACTTTTGGAACTCCTGATAATGTTTTGATGATAATGCTTCAGGACCTAGCGTATCATCATTACAACGCAACTTTAAAAATTTGCGGTGACCGCGTTACTCATTGTTTGTTAAAGTGCACACAATATTGTTCCATAAAATATGGGGTTTTTTTTAACTTTTTCTCGCCCAAGCTTATTTCCTAAAACTCTATTAATAATTTAAGATTTAATCTGTCTATGTGACAGAATTGTTACATTAATGAATTATCATGATAATGTGCATGTCCCGTGATTTGCATCAGATTCTCGGTGGTGTCCAGAATGGGATCACAACTTGCCGGCAAAGCCGGCTCGTTGAGATCCCATTCTGGACACCACCTCGAATCTGATACAAATCAAGGACATGCACAATATCATGATAATCTGTATTTATCAACAAGGTATGTTTTCAAATCTTGTTATAACAGCCTGGCAAATCATTATAACGATTTTTCAATTATTATTGTGTGTCTACAGCTCACCATAGCGTTAGCTCTACTCGTTAAAACGATTCCACGGCTCTTCGTAATGACACGACAACTCGTTATAACAACTTCACAATTCCTCGTTATAACTTGGCACCTCGTTTTAATAAGATTGCAATTTATCATAAATTTACACTTCGTTGTAACGACTTCTAACCTGTTATGAAGACTTATTAACTCGTTATTATTCTATTATTATTTTATTATCCAACTCCTTGTAATGACCTGTCAATTAGTTCTGTTGAACACTCATTCTTCTAACTTGACAATTCACTATAATACTTCATCAACAAGGTATGTTTTCACAACTTGTTATAGTGGATTTGAAGTTCGTTATAAGGATTTGTCAATCATTATAGCGTGTCCACTACTCGCCATAACATCAGCTCTAATCGTTAAATCGATTCCACAACTTTACGTAATGCCACCACAACTCGTTATAACGATGTCCGAGACTCACTATAATAATTTATCAGCTCGGTTTAACGACCTTTCAACTCACCTTAGTGGCTTCCAAACTCGCTATAGCTATGTCAAAGCGTTATAAAGACTTTAGAGCCCGTTAAAATAACCTCCCCATTCGTAACGACATCACAACTCTCGTCATAATTACTTTCGAACTTCTTATAACTATGTATAGAACGCAATGGTTTGTAATCTAACCTGTGAACTCATTATTATGACTTGCCGACTTCTTGTAACGATTTCACAACTCGTTATAACGAATTTCCAATCACTTGGAATGACTTGTCAGCTCATTATAACGAACTGTCAACTCGTATAACGACATCCCAACTCATTATAACTTCACAACTCACAACGATTTTGTTATAACTTCAAAGCTTGGCAGCTCGTCATAATGATGTCGCCATAAGTTGTAAGGAGTGGTCTGTTCGTTATAACTTCGAAACCCGGTATAACTTCTCAACTCTTTATAAATACTTGGCAACTATCTATAACGAGTTCACAACACAACTCATTATAATGACTTACTAACTCGTTATAATGACTTCAGAACTCGTTCTAATTATTTTATGTATTATTTTAAAGTCTTGTCAACTCGTTTTAACAACATAAAAACATTTTTACCGACTACAACATCACTATAATGATTTGTTAAGTCTCTATAATGACATGACAGCTTGAACAACGTTAACTACTAGTTATAATTATTTTACAACTTGATTTAAATAACTTTCGGAACTCCTTATAACGTTTCGTTGATGATGCTTCAGAACCTGTTTTCGTGACTTTAAAACTAAATTCGTTATAACGATTTGTCATCTCGGAATAACGACTTGTAAACTTGTATAATGACTTCACACCTCTTGAAATGACATGTTAGATCATTAAAATGGTCTTAACAACTCATAGTGACTTGTCGATTCGTTATAACGACATTTGAGACTCGTTATAACGACTTGTCAACTCATTGTAATGACTTCACAACTCGTTATAACGATTTATAAACCCGTCGTTTTTAACGACTGAACAACTCACTAGAATGACACTGCAGTTCATCATCGATATACAAT
The DNA here is from genome assembly GCA_031216915.1 of Pictodentalium vernedei. NCBI lineage: Eukaryota > Metazoa > Mollusca > Scaphopoda > Dentaliida > Dentaliidae > Pictodentalium > Pictodentalium vernedei. Next base: position 539,645,158 of record CM062295.1, on the reverse strand, counting down.
TTGAAATAACTTCTAACTTGTTATAATGACTTATTTATTAACTAGGTATACCAATTACTCAACTCATTATAATGTTTCCCCAACTCGTTACAACGTATTGTCAAGCTGTGCCAAATCAAAAAATCACAACTCATTATAATGAATTCACTACTCTTTATAACAACTTGTCAATTTGTTATAACAAGTTCACACTTCTTTATAACACCAAATCTTTATAAAGCCTGCAGAATTCAATATAACGACTTCACAACTCGTTATAAAATGGTGTCGACTCGTTAATTCTTGACCACTCATTGTACTAATTATAATAACTTGTCAACTTGTTATATCGTATACTAATTATACTAACTTGATCCTCAGCAATCTTGATGGCAAAAAAAAGCAACTGGACCCGACGGTATTAGCAACCGTATGCTCAAAGAAACCAAAACAACAATATGCAAGCCATTGGTTCTATTATTCAGGCTCTCTTTCTCCTCAGGTGTCTACCCATCAGAATGGAAGATGGCAACAGTCGTGCCGATTTTTAAAAAGGGCGATGCACACGATCCCAATAACTACAGACCCGTCTCACCCCTTAGCTGTGTTAGCAAAGTTATAGAGAGGATTGTTTTTAACCGCATGTATGAACACTGCTGTGTTAATAATCTTTTTTTTAAATATCAGTCCGCTTTCCTGCCCCAGCACAGCGCCGTTTATCAGCTCATTGAAATATATCATAATCTCTGCTTGGCCTTTGATAGGAACCAGTTTTCTCTTGGAGTATTCTGCGACATATCAAAAGCATTTGATAGGGTTTGGCATAAAGGACTAATTTACAAGCTGGGACAAAACGGTATATCGGGTCCACTCATTGAGTGGACAAGAAGCTATCTGTCTGATCGTAAACAAAGGGTAACTGTTAACTCGATTTCCCCCGATTACCTACCTGTTAATTGTGGTGTTCCCCAGGGATCTGTCTTAGGTCCGTTCCTTTTTCTCATATACATTAATGACATTTCGGAAAACTTACATTCACCGGAAGCGTGTAGATTATTTGCGGATGATACGAGTATAACAGAAATTGGGCACGAACCGGATAACATTGCTACAAAGTCCAACGAAAATCTTAAAGTCGTTTCCGAATGGGCAAATACATGGTTAGTTACATTAAACCCCTCAAAAACCGAAATTGTTCTTTTCACCAAGAAACGTGCTAACCTAAGTACTGCGGTGACATTCGGTGGGTCGCCACTTGAACTTGAAATGTCACACACCCACCCCGGTCTGTCCTTACAGGGGGGCTTAAACTGGCATACCCAAATTGTACGACTATGTAAAAAGGCTAATAGCAGGCTGTCACAGCTCAGAAAACTCAAGTATATCCTTGGAAGAAAAAGTCTTGAAATTTTATACAAGTCTTTCATACTTCCTATCATGGAATATGCGGATGTTGTATGGGCTGCTGCACCGGACTACCTACTTTCCAAATTGGATAGAATCCACGCGGATGCAGCCAGAATAATATCCGGACTTACGAGAGCTACCTCGGTATCAAATGGACTCGCAGAACTTGGCTGGGAGACCCTTAGACAGAGACGCTATCTCCACAAAATGGTTTCGTTTTACAAAACTGTAAATAACCAGACTCCCGCATATCTTTGTGACCTATTACCTCAAAGGTTTGAAGATATTTCCTCGTATAGCACCCGGTCACATTCCAACTTTCAATTACCATTTACACACACGGAAGTATTTAAGAGCTCATTTATTCCTTCGTGTGTTGCGGAATGGAATGCATTACCTCTAATAGTTAGACAGTCGAGTTCACTGAATGACTTTGTTAAATATTTTAACAGAGGCGTGCTTAGACCACCTAAATACTTCAACAACGGCGACAGGGTGTCCAATATAATACACTGCAAGCTGCGTAATTTTTGCAGCGACCTAAATTCTGATATGTTTTCTAACTACATTCGTGAAACACCTAACTGTTCATGTGGTTATGAGAGTGAAGACGCGAATCATTACTTCTTTGTCTGTAGAAACTATTCACATGAAAGACAAGTCCTACAAAGAAATCTTGCGCATCTGACAATAACATCGGTCAACGATCTTCTTTATGGTATCCCCAATTTACCGGATTCCGTCAATATTCACCTTTTCCGGAGTGTACAGTATTTCATTAAGTCCACGAAACGGTTTTAGACTGGTTCGCTGGGTGAGTAATCAAGCCGTAAAGTGTCTTAGTCACTTTAGGACTTGGTTGCTCGTCTGACGGTCCGACCTTGAAACCGATGGCGATTGGTGGCCTCACACGCGAATCAGTACTCTCAGCATGTCTGTCTTGCCTGTCCTGGTTATGGTAGTGGTAGGGGGCTTTTTTGGACTTTTGGTTTTTGGACTTTTGGACTTTTGGAATTATGGTGGTGTTGAAATATGCCTATAGGCATGTTGACTCAAATTTGATGTGTTTTAGTGTGGCATTCTACTTTTCTTCTCTCCTTCTTATTTCTGTTTTCTGACTCTCGTAAAGTTGATTAACTATCAGCTTCCTTCTCGAACTTTGTACATACACAAAATTGGTTAATATTATACATACATTGTTTCGCCATTACATATATCTTTTTATGTAACTACTTGTAATTATATGTGATCATAAACTGTAATGTTCAATTGTATATTAAGGAAAGGATATTATCTAAGTGCTAGGCACTTGGTATCCAATCCTTTTTGTTAATTATAACAAATAAAATATGTTTAATCTCATCTAATCGTATACTAATTATACTAACTTGACAACTCACTGTAATGCTTTATCAACACGGTTTGTTTTCACAACTTGTTATAACGACTTTTCCCATCTTTATTGTGTGTTCAAAACTTTTCATAACGTTATATGTACTTATTAAAAGCACTCCACAAATCATTATAATTGCACCACACCTCGTTTTAACAGCTTCACAATTCCTCCTAGAATTTGGCAACTCATTATAGCGTTATCTGAAGCTCGCTATAATGATATGCCAGATCATTTTAACGACTCTTCACTCATTATAATGCATACCCAACTCATTATAGCTACATGTCAAATCGTTATAAAGTCTTTTCAACTCGTTAAAATGACACCGAATTCCTATGTAATGACATCACAACTCATTATAAATTGCATACTCGTTATAACAAAGTTTGGGACTCACATCGATTTGCCAGCTCATTATCATGGCGCCACAACGTGTTGTTACGATTTGTAAACTAACCTGTGAACCCGTTAAAATGACTTTCAACTCCTTGTAACGGATTCAGGACTCATTATAACGAATTGGCAATTCACGGCTTTTCAACTCGTATAACATCAGAACGCATTGTAAATTTACAATTCATTATAATGACTTCACTCCTCGTTAGAGAGGCCTGGCAAATTGATATACTGACACAATTCGTTATAATGATTTCACATCTCGTAATAATGACTTGACAACTCGTTATAATGACTTGCACATTTGTTATTATGTCTTTACCCCTCATATTAGCTAACTGTAAATTCATTATGGCAGCTTCACAAACCAATATAATAATATCACGATTTGCCATGGCCTTTCAAATCGTTATGGCGACGTTCGTTATAATGACTTGACAACTCGTTATAATGACTTTACAGCACTTCTATACTGGTTATAAAGACTCGTCAGCTCATTATAACGACTTTATATATAACAACACTGCAAGACATTATAAAACTTGTCAACATGTACCGACTTGTTATTTCGACATCATATCTCATTATAGCAATTTTACAGTTCTTTTTAATAATTTTTCAATGGGTTATAATGACATCACAACTCATTATAAAGATTCCATAACCAATTATGACAGCTCGTCTAATCATCTTAATGACATTACAACTCTTCACGAATTTACAATTCTTTATAACTTGTTAACCTGCTATAACAACAGTGCAACTCGTCATAATGATTCTACATCTCATTATAACAGGTTTTCAGTATAACGGTTTGTTTGCTTATTATAATGATTGATCAACTCGTTATAATGAGTTAACGACTGGATATCCATTGAATATGTTATTTCAACTCATTATAAAGACATGACAACTCATTATAATGACTCTGAAAACTCGATATAACAACAAAGCAACCCCTTATAATGATTTGACAATTAGTTATAATGATTGATCTAGTCACTATAACTACTTGTAAATTCGTTATAACTACTTTACGATTCGTCAGAACTTCCCAACTCATTAACATTACTTGTCACCTCATTATAACTATTTACCAATTTGATATAATGACTTCACAATTTGATATAATGACTTTGTTAAGTCAGTATAACCGTCTATCTATTAGTTATGGGGACTTCCAAACTCGATATAATAACTTAAATACTTGGCTGCTTATCATAATGGCATCACAACACGATTTAACAACTGTCAACTTATTGTTATGCCTACTCACTTCATTATTACTTTTCGAACTCGTTAGAACTTGTCAACTCGTTATAACGACTTATCAACTAGCTATAACAACATCACATCTTATTATATTGACTCTTCGACTCATTACAATGACTTAGAAACTCATTATAATTATTTCACATTACATAACAACGGCTTGTAAACTCGTTGTAAAAACATATTAGTTCATCATAATGACTTCACAACTCGAAATAACGACTTTTGAACTCGTCATAACGATTTCGCTTGTTATGATACGTGTTAACTCACCAAAATGACCTTTTGACCGCAAAAGGTCTTGAAGTAGTGAATATTTTGAAGTTACCGCTCAAAGTCATTGATATGAAACGAGCGAATGCGTTGTATTGTAACTGAATTGGAGCCGAACACTCCAGACACCAAACACATTTTACAAAAAAATCCAAACAATTGAAAGCTCCCTCTTAAAGTCAAAAAGGCGCAAAATATCAGAAAGATCCGTGCTTATAAAAATTGTAAACAATTACAAGATTAGCCTAAACATTTGTCTAATAAATTCGCCCTCCATGAAGGTTAGGTGAGTGTAGACGATCAAAATAAGGTTAAACCAATTTCATACGATTGATAGTTACTGATGCAGACTTTGAAGTGACTCGCGTCTTTCAAGGTAACGGATTGCTATGCATTTCAAATTTACTAACACCATTTATTTAAAAAAACAACAACTCAAAAACGATAACAAAAGATCACAACATTCTGGATTTGTATTATCTGAACGCTTTGAGAAACTCCTTTTTCTCTGATAACAGCTTTTTAGATTTTGCGACTCCAAATCGTCCGAAAAGTAGAAATTTGGTATTCTTAATAGAATACTCTTATGGAATTTAAAATGCTTTACTTGCGTGATTTCAAATTGAATATATGTTAAATTTTACAAATGATCTTATTTGATACTTATGAAAACGATCGGTTTGAGGGCTACCGCTGAGATGCTTAACTAGCATCTCTTTGTTACTTGTTTAACTGGGAGTGGTTGCTTGTATGATAATACTATCAGGTGGCCGAATTCTCCTCCATTTGTGTCATCACTGTCGTATCAAGTTTGTACAGACGATAGTTTCATTATTTCCAACACTTACTGACACACGCGGGCTTGAATACTCAGGAAGAAAACAAGTGCGAACAACCCACTTGAATACCAATTAACATCCACCTGCCGCAATTAGTGTTACTAATGGATGGATTCTTCCTTCGCATGGCTATTCGCTAGTTACCTCTCTGGTACCTCAGAACGCGCCGAATCGTAAAGTGTTGCTGCGTACAGTACATTCGCCATGGACTGGTCACTTTCCACGGGTAGACAATATTTCCACGGACGAAACAATATTAGATTTCGTGCGTCGATTACGACCAGACCACAGGGACTGTACTGTACACATATCTTGCGACACAATTGCCTATTCTAGGTAAATAAGTCAAGATATTTCCACCAGTGATGTCAATTTAGTAACGTCAGATAAAAAAACACACACTTAACGACTTTGAAGTCGATCTGGCTAAGAAGATAGGGCACGTCACGACAAACAAAAACAACAAATAGAAAAACTCAAATTATTGCACACGCCCACAATTTTTAAACATTTCGGAGAGGCACAGTAAAAACATTCAAACGATAGGAAAATTATTGATTGGCTTAAAAACACTCACCTCAACCAATCATACGAGAAAACAGGGGGGCTCGGTATAATTTTCATGGGTGACTTTAATGGACACATAGGTGATAAGGAAGAAGGCATGGAGGGCGGGGATAAGAAAGTCAACAGGAATGGAAGGAAGCTGTTGGACTTCACAAATGAGCTCGGTCTGAAGATTCTGAACACGGGCGCGAGGTTTAAGGGGAAATGGACCAGGGAGAGGAACGACAGAAGATTAATAATCGACTACATTCTCACAGATATTAATTTATGGAGGGAGATGATAGGGGTGGAAGTGAATGATGAGGGTAAAAGGGAGTTGGATAGTGATCACAACTTGATTACAGTGACGATCAGGGCCAAAAACCTAGTAATAAGCAAAGGAAGTTTTTAGGAGATTTGGGGGTTGCTGACTGGGCGAATTTCGAAGAAAAATTGAAACCAAAGCTTGCAATTGTAGAGGGGAGGGGGGGGGGGGGTGCAATGTCCAGAAAATGGCCGACACCATAGTTGCGAGCCTAGTGGAGGCAAGAAAGCAACGTGTAGGAAAGACTAGGGTGCCAACACAGGAGCGTGGATACAGAGTGAACGAAGAACTGAAAAGTGCTATAAAGAGCAGAAAAGTTAAACGTGCTGCACACAGGAGAAGTAGAACACTCAAGGGGGCAGAAAGCAACGAGACCATGGTAGCAAAGGAAGAATACCAACAAGCACGAAATAATGTAAATAAGATTAAAGATGATAATCGGATAGTGCGAAATAGCAGTCTTGTTAGGACAATTAGAATGGCAGGGGGTTGAGTTAGAACGTATTTCAGAAATGGGTGAATAAACGTAACAAAGGAAGTAACCCACAGAGTATTAAAGTAGATGACAGAGATACAGACGATCAAGACCAAATTGCATCAGAACTAGTCAAGCACTGGGAAAAGGTAAACGATAAGCGATGGGGCATGAGAAACCCACCAGAGTGCCCGAATCCGGTCGAGGAAAATCTATCGAACGTTGTGTGCAGCGAAATTAAAACCGAAGAGGAGCGAAAGTTGGTCTCAAAATTAAGTAAAAAGAAAAGCAGGAGGGGTGGATGAAATTTCTAACGAGTTTCTCAAAAAGGGGGGAGGGGAGGAACTCTGTGAGAGCCTAACTGCCCTATTCAGTTTAGTCAGAAAAAAACTAGAGGTCCCAAAAGAGAGGGGAGAAAGCAAACTGACAGTTATTCACAAAAAGGGGGGAAAGGATGTTTTGGATAATTCTCGAGGGATCTCTGTCAGTAGCAACAGTTTTCTGTAAAGTCCTGTATGGGAGATTAGACGCGGTGATTGAGGCAAAGGCTTTTTGGGAGAGATTCAGAATGGCTTCAGGAAGGGAAGAAGAGTCAATGACCATCTTTCAACGCTATCCCAAAAATGATAGAATCAGTGAAAGTAAAAAAGAAAAAGATGCTCATGGCCTTTTTGGAGGTTCAAAAGGCATACCATAGAGTATGGAGGGAGTGTATGTGGCGAAGGCTCGAAGCTCTGGGCTTGGGAGGCGTGTTTGTTGGAATTCTCAAAGCATTATGTGAAGATGTACAGAGTGAACTTAGCCCGGGTAACTTAACAATAAAACGTGTGCCTATGGAGATAGGCCTAAAACAGGAGTGTATCCTTTTTCCAATTCTTTTTCCATTGTACACCAAAGGTTTAGGAGATGAATTCCTGCGTTGCGACGAGCGGGTGGCAGCTGGGGACTTGAAGATCCCAGGGCTATTGTTTGGAGACGATATGGTGCTAGTGTTAGAAAGCGAAGAGAGGCTAGCGAAAATGCTGGAAATTGTTGGGAAATATAGGAACAAATGGAGACTTGAATTAAACAAAAGACATAGCAAAGTTATACTTGTGGGCCTTAAAGTGGATCCTACTCGAAGGTGGAGAGTGGAGGAGTTCTGTATTCCGGAAGGTAGCAGCAAACTTCTTAGTGAAGGAGAGACAGGTGACTAGGAGTATCTGGGGGTAAACATAAACATCACAGGAAGAGGCGTCTACCGCAAACACACGAATAAATTGATTCTGAATGGGAGGCGAATCCTTAACCAAATGAAACTTGTAGGGAGAAACAGTTTCAATAAGGTTTTCGTTGGGAAACCCAGTTGGGAAATGGTGGGTCTACCAAGTATAACATATGGTACTAAACCTAACGGCTGTAAAGAGCTTGGAAACCCTGCAGAACGATGCAGGCCGATGGATAATGGGGTCGAGTAATGCGGCAGCACTAGTAACAATCGGGGTGGGGTGGGAGCTTGGGTGGATGAGGATCAAGGACAGGATAGACTTATTGAAACTCTGTTATCTTAATTATTTGGTAAATCTCCCCGACAGCCAATGGTGTAAAGTAATGTTCCAGTGTACTTTCAACTCAAATACCAAGACAGAGTGGATGGTCCAAGTGAGGGAGTTAATAGAGAACTACTCATTGGAGATCTCGGATGGAGACGTAGGGGCAAACCAGGGTAAAAAAATCATCAGAGAAAGAGTCATGGAGGATGGTAACCTTAACTGGCAAGAGGGGGCCTGCGTGGTAAAGAGAAGCCTGGTTTTGAAGAGTACCTTGATGGTACCTTGGGGGGGGGGGGCACTATTGTTCAAGCTGAGGTCGCGGTCCCTGGAGCTGAGGGGGAAGATTGGGAAAAAACGTTGAAAAGGAGTGCCGGTTGTGTAATTTATGCGTGGTAGAGACCCTGGAACACTTTCTACTAGAATGCCCCAAAATACCAGTCTAAAAGAATAAGATTCACTGGAAGTGTAATGGGGAAGTGAGATGGAAGAATGGACATGTGGTTAGTGAGTGATTCATAGGAGAGGGTTAATATGCTAATCGGAGAGATTGGAGAGAATGGGGCAAAGGATGTCATCAAGCAGTTCGTCTCCGAGTGTTGGGAGGAGAGAAGAAGGGAATAGGGGAGGGGGGGTGGCACTTGTGAGCGCAGGGGAAACGAAGTCCTTCTTACCCGAGAACCACGACAAATCAGCGGTCGGCCAAAGTGTTATTATATTTTTTTGCAAGGAAATCAATTATCATTGAATACAATTTTTACAATACTGACTCAAGTCAAGTAAGATTTGGCTTCCACTCATAGGGGTCAATGGCCTCTGTACTTGGAAAATGTCATTGCAGACTTAAAGGACAGTTGTGCTCAGTCTAACAAAATACGTGTTGTCACATTTTGAAATACCACCGCGATTCGTTTTGCAAATGTCTGTTGGTCGATCAATTGGCTCGTGTGAAAACAAGCCAGAAAATAAGCAGACTGTCATCTGCAAAATGGGGTCTCCAGGGGGAGAATTTAGTGATGCTACCCTGAACACCAGGGTGACGTCACTAAATTTGCCCTCTGTGAACCTCAATCTGATTCAGGGCTTCAAAACTAAACAGAAAGAGGTACCCAGGAGTTATATTGGCCCACTGTATGGAACAGCATCATCAAATTTACCTTCTGGGGACCTCATTCTGCAAATGTTAGATTGCTTATTTCCAGGCCTGTGTGAAAACTGTTCAGAGTTCTGATAGTGGGCCTGAGCCTGCCGGAGAAGAGATGACGCAAAACTTGACCTTTTATTTACTAAAGTTGTGACCAGTGATTCATTAAATATCACCCAGCCTCAGGACTCTTGATCCTGGTCTTTCTGAAAGCGGGACAGGTTTGGTGGTGGGGCGATTGTCTTCCGTGTGTCATCTGCTTGCGCCTGCATGTGGCATCTGATCGTGAGGTTTGGTAAACTACAGGTACAAGTACGAGTGGGGAGAGCTCAGTAAAGGTTTTCTCGTCAAACACGCAGTTTGTTACAGTTGTCAACTGAGAGTCATTTCCATCAGTGGCGCAAAACATCCATTTCAAGGGGAGTAGGATGCATTGTCCTGTTCTTAGTCTGCGGGGGCAGAGAAACTTTCTGTATTACATACGATCAAAGAGATCAATGCTAAAATGAGAAAACATTTCAAAATACAAAAAAGAATGTGCCCATGGGGGTGGTGGTGGGGTGGGTTAAGGCGCTCGGATGGAAGAAATTTAGGAAAATGGCAAGATGGTTTTCATGTCACCCGCATAATTGATTTGGGTTGTGTTTTATCAAAACCTTCCAACAAACTATAACTAAACTGATTGAATTATCAATGTTTCAAGGAGTGGTGGCTCAGTGGTTAGAGCATTGGGCTTTAAATGGAAAGGTCTACTGTTTTACCCTGACCAGAGCTAACTGCGTTGTGTCCCTGGGAAAGAAAAAATCCAGATTTCCCAGGTGGGCGCACGTCGACACCATATAGTAAGGCGTACTACACCTGGCTTCAACTGCCGTAAGCTTTGCTTGTGTAGAATTGGCGAGGTGGAGTGTTTGACAGTTACGGACCGCCACTCGGTGGTTCTAGTCCGGCAGACCGCCTTCCTACACCCGTAAAACTGTCAGGTCGCGATCGGGTCGAAATGAACTTTCCACCTTTCTTCCTGCAGCACTATAGAATATAACTGGTCGGAAAATACGCAACCGCCCCACCAAAGTCAGCGTCACAGATAGAGGTCAACACGTGGAAGGAGGATTCACAAATTTCCGACTCCAGCTGTTCAGATATATGAACATAAGTACCACAATCGAGACTCGAGTCATCACAGTCGGAACGAATTAGCATGCCTTGATGATGCGGTTCAAAAAACCTTTACCCAACGCAGACTATATCAAAATTTATTATTTTCAAAATTAGTTTATCAGATTTTCCCAAAGATTTCTACAAAACTATATCATGTGACCCCTCATTGGAATGATCTTAACGAGCTCGTTCCAATGAGGGGTCACATGATATCTTTTGTTGAAATTTTTTAAAATTATTTTTTCAACTGCTGAATTTGTATATTACGAGGGCACAAGCAGACGATAATATTATACATTCGGGGCTACAGTTAAAAAAAACTGAAGACATCTTGAAAATTAATTTGTGTGTAAATAATGACGATAAACCGATATTTTCGTAATTACACCGGTATTCAATCGATATTGATTTGAATACCGGTATATATCGGTTTATCGATATACCGTGCAGCCCTACTCCAACACAAGACGTTTAGTGGAAGTAGATATCGCAATGAAACCCAAACAACATATGGACCACAACTAGACGGTGTGTCGCATATAAAATTAAAGATCGACCCACCAAAGTCAAGATCACAATAATGGTCAACACATGGAACGAGATGCACAACAACTTGTTCATGCACGGGCCATGACTTTCAGTAGAATGAGATAAAACAACGGGTCATCAGGCCTGGAAATCTAGAAAATCAAGGAGTGCAATCAATTGCTCTCCTCAAATTGCTTGGGAGTGCAATTGCATCTGAAATTTTCAATGCAAAAACCTGTAAGCTATTTTGGTTATATTCACTTCAAGGTATTAATAATGTGACTGAAAAGTTGTACTACATTCAGCTACAAAATGGAAAAACGGGCACACACATCTCATTATTCAAAATGTTACATTCAGTTCTTATGTGACTGTCTTCTACACTCAAAATGTATCGAAATGCGACAAAGAATGGGTCATGAATTATTGCGAATCAATGCCACATTGACAAATTGTCCCCTGAGTTCCAGTGTGTTCTCTGTGCCAGTAGGCACAGAGAACACATTGGAACTCAGGAGACGAAATGATAAAAGATTTCAAAGGCAGTGCCAAACAGGTCTGGCATTCCAGAAAATCAAGGGGTGCAAAAAATTGCGCTCCTCAATTTTTTCTAGGCGTGCAGTAGGCGTGCAGGACTCCTGCACTCCTAAAGAATGTCAGGCCTGGGTCTTAAACAGCATATGTAACAACACGTGATGGTACATTGCAATTTGCACACAAAATTCACGATTGGCACATCAAGACCAGGGTCGTAGATAGAGGTACTAACTATACTATAGTATTGAAATGGAGTAACTTACCGATAACTGAAAGGAATTTAAAGCGTCTAGCAAGACAGATTGTCAGCTGTGTTGAAAACAGTGAGCGCTCACGGCGCTCCTTCCCACGCGTTCCCACAGAAAAGCAATACTGTCTCGTATGAGCCCCCCCCCCCCAACCCCCACCCATCTTAGTTCGAAATGCATCCAACGCAAACTTAATATTATTTTAGTGGTTTTTTTTTAATCACTGAAATGCCCAGATATAGTACAGACTATACTTAAAATCTTCAATGTTCGAGAAATTAACAACTTCAACACAAGTAGGCAACGTGTCAACACCCCGCCCTGTTTCAGGGAGTTTACCTGGTATTTTCCCTTCGGGGGTGTGTTTGGTGAGTCATCAATCAAAGTGAATTAAATCTCGCCCATTGCTTAATAAAATACATTCATATTTGTCATGTATGTCAGTATATGAACACAAGATTCTTAATTGTCCATGTTCAATTTTGAGAATAATCGCAACCGACAGTTCTAAAAATAAATACACCTATACTTCCAAAACGGGTCTTAATTCATTTTATAATATGCTTTGTCAGCGCAGTTTTATTAAATAAAACTCAACGTACATTACAAACGCAACAGTTTGCCCGTTTCCACGTGCATATTTCAGTTGAAGTTATCTATTTTTCTATTCCTTAAAAACCGCATTAAACATATGCGAAGATATGGATGGTAGTGGTGGGGGGGGGGGGGGAGAATTTAACGGAAAATTATTGGTTCTGTCGGATTTGTTTTCATTAACTCTTGACCCGCTGCGTAATTTTAAAATGTTCTTGCCATGTCTGCTTCGCAGCAGCCACGACTATATGACAAAAGAGCATTTATCGGAAAATTGTTGGTTCTGTCGGATTTGTTTTCTTTAACTCTTAACCCGCTGAGTAATTTTAAAAAAATTTTTAGCAATCCAAGCCATATCAGCTTCATAGCAGCCATGACTATATCTGATGCAAAATTCATCTAAAATTTTACTTTAGAAATCACTGGTCAAAACATCTATATAATTACCAGGGGACAATTTGGTTAACCCTTTACCTAACATGGAAAGCAGACGACACTTGCAACAAAATTATTGAATAACTAATTTATTTCATTTTTTGTCTCAAAAACATAGGTTATGACCCCTCCTTAGAACGAAGGGTCATAACCTATGTTTTTGAGATAAAAAATAAAAATATAATGACAATTAATTTGATTTTTTTTAGAATAGCGCTGGCCGGTTTTTGCCGTTACTTTGGGTAAAGGGTTAAATATCTTCAAATTTTACTTATTTGAATGGGAAGATATTTCTTGTCCAGGACAGGAATATAACAATAACATGCTCTTTTGAGGACGTTATGGGTCATTAACGGCCCTAGAAAAATGATTAACAACCCGAGGGCCACTTAAAGGCCCGAGACGAAGTCGAGGGCCGTTAATGGTCCCGAGGGCTGTTAATCATTTTTTGAGGGCCGTTAATGTACTATGACGCCCGAAAAGGAATATGTTATTACTATTATTACCACTTACCAAAGAACGGCATTTCAAGCCTTGAAATTTCTGGCTTTAAACTCATTTCTAGATTACCAAGGCCCTCTTCATCTAGCTCGCTGTTTTGAGGCATTTTTGATTTAGAAATAGAAGAAAAGGATTGTCGTCTGTTTATTTACAAACAAAGGTCAAAGTTCAAAGTTGAGTACAATTTATTTGGATGACTCGAAGATAGGATTGCTGGAATTTGGGTGAAGCGCTTTACCTTCAAACTCACGCCGTTATTTACAAAATGAGATTATTTATCGTATCAATACTCACCACCACTTTTAAATCCTAAATGAAGTTAATAATCCGAAATAAATCATGGTTTAATCCGTTTTGTTGAAATAAATGGACAACAAAATTTCGAGCACATTGGTGCCATTTTTCCGGAACATAAATTACCCACACTTCTGAGCTAGCGGGCCGTTTTCATTATTAACGCTGTTTTTGCGGGCTGTTATTGAGTCTTATCGTCCACCTCAGATCATTTTAATAACCCAAGGAGCGTCCTATAAAGTGGTAATAATATCCGTCAGCAGCTTGTAAGCAGGTAAATGAAGAGCCCATTTCCGCTACTGGAAGACCGAGAATGATTTGTTGAGAGTACGTCGCAAGGATATTAACCCTTTGAACACTGGTTTCCTGGAATGGTTTCGCCTTTGTGTACACTTAGAGTGAGATGGGTCAGTCTAATATCAATATACATGGAGAATAAACTAATAACTGCTGTCTGCAGCCGTCTGGTTGCAGACTGCGGTTATTATTTTATCATCAATGCCCCGTGTATAGACCTCTTATAATAAGAGACAAATGGGTCGAAATTATGCCTTGGACCGAAATATCGCTCTTACGAGTTCAAAGGATTAAGACTTTTAGACGCCCATTTGGAATTATTCCAAACTGTCGGAGTTGCGTCATCTTATAATATCTTCCTTGGCGATGCATTGCTACTTTTGCCCGAACATTTATGGTCTTGTCCCGCTACCGGAAAAAGACTCTATATGTTGCTGGGGCTAATCTTTTATCTTATGAATGTCCACCCGCGTAATGTATAAATCGACCAGCTCAAAAAGAATATTATTTCAAAAACAGTTAACAAACCCATACCGTATGATCGACCATTGAAACGAGCTCGTTCCAGTGAGGGTTCACATGATAGGGTTTAGTAGAATGAATCTGGAAAGAAAAATATTAAAATGAGAAATTTTGATATCGTTGATAAAGGGATTACCCTTTCCTTATTTTATTGATCAGTGCGATTTACACATGTATCAATATTCGAATATTATTATCGGTATTTCAATTTGTGCCTCAAAAACATAACTTGTCACCCCTCGTTGGAAGCTACGACTTTGAGAAAAAAATAAAAATATGTAGTTAGGTAAAAGTATTTAGTTTAGAGAATATATGTTTTGCACGTGTCATCTGCTAGCCGTGTTAGGCAAAGGTTTAAAATAACGATGCATGTCTCTTTTAAATTGAGTGATAGCAGATACGTACATGGTGTTTTGTGGTAATGCGAGGTGGGGGATGAGAAGGGGGTTTTGGGGAGCATAATTTTTCTGACAAAAACTACCTATGCAGAGCTGGGGGAAAGCCTGGAGGAATTGCCAATGTATAGAAATGCTGGTGTTTTTAACAGTCAACAGCAGCTGAAACATATCACGGGGAGTTCAACAGTTACATTATCTGCAGAAAAACGAATTAGCCTGTTTGGTCGGTCGTAAGATGGGCTATCGCACCTGACTACGTTGTCACCATTACAGGCCGGTGGCTACATTTTTGAATAGAGATGTTGTATACTAAATATGAAAAGGTTCTGACCTGTGGATCTGAAGAAGAAGATTTTTAAAGAAATGTCCTCATATTGCACTAAGTTTAACGTCGGGCTCCAATAGAGAGCCCAAATATTAACACAGGGGCCCGATTTGAAGAAATTTGAATCTGACCCCTGGAGATGTTGTATCCCAAATATAAAAGCATTCTGACAGGTGGATCTGAAGGAGAAGGTTTTAAAAGTAATTTCCTCATATTGCACTGACTGGTGGATCTGAAGGAGAAGGTTTTAAAAGAAATTTACTCATATTGCATTAAGTTAAACTTCGGACTCATACGGGGAGCCCAAATAATAACCCAATGACTCCATTTGAAAAAAAACTTAATCTGACCCTCCTCGGGGTGCTGTATACTACATATGAAAGAATTTTGACTAGTGGGTCTGAAGAAGATTTTTAAAGAAATATCCTCATATTGTACAGGGAGCCCAAATATTATCTCAAGGACTCGATTCGAACAAACTTGAATCTGATCCCCATAGAGATGTTGTATACCAAGTATACGAATGGCTTCTGAACAGTGGATCTAAAGAAGATTTTTAAAGAAATTTCATCATATCGCACTAAGTTAAACTTCGGGCTCCAATAGACAGCCCAAATATTAACGCAGGGACCCGGTTTGAACAAACTTGAATCTGACCCTCCTTGAGATATTGTATTCCAAATATGAATGAATTTTGACTGGTGGATTTGAAGAAGAAGATTTTTAAAGAACTTTCCTCGTATTGCACTAAGTTAAATTTAGGGCTCCAATAGAGAGCCCAAATTTTAACTCAGAGTTCCAATTGAACAAACTGGAATCTGACTCCCCTAGAGATGTCCTATACCAAATATGAAAGCATTCTGACAGGTGGATCTGAAGAAGAAGATGTTTAAAGAAATATCCTCATATTGCACTAAGTTAAACTTCAGGCTCCCACAGGGAAGCCAAATATTAAATCAAGGACTCGATTTGAAGAAACTGGAATCTGACCCCCCTAAAGATATTGTATATCAAATATGAAAGCATTCTGACTGGTGGATCTGGACTGGTGGATCTGAAGAAGAAGATTTAAAAACAAAATTCTCATATTGCACTAAGTTAAAATTCGGGCTCCTACAGGAAGCCCAAATTTGAATCTGACCCCTCCTAGAGATGTTGTATACCAACTATGAAAGCGTTTAGACCGGTGACTCTGAAGAAGGAGATTGTTAAAAAAAAATCCTTGTATTGCACCAAGTTAAATTTCGAGGGTCCAATAGAGAGCCCAAATATTAACCCAGAGACTCGGTTTGAACAAACTTGAATCTAACCCGCCTAGAGATGTTGTATACCGAATATGAAAGCATTCTGACTGGTGGATCTGAAGAAGAAGATGTTTTAAAGAAATAACCTCTTATTGCACTAAGTTAAACTTCGGGCTCCATCAGGGAGTCCAAATATTAACTCAGAGACTCGATTTGAACAATCTTGAATTTGACCCCATAGAGCTGTTGAATACCAAGCACGAAAGGATTTTGACCAGTGGATCTGAAGAAGAAGATTTTTAAAGAAATTTCATCATATTGCACTAAGTTAAAGTTCGGAATCCAAAAGAGAGCCCAAATATAAACCCAGGGACTCAATTTGGACAAATTTGAATCTGACCACCTCCCCCCCCCCCCCCCCCCCCCCGAGGTGTTGTATACCAAATATGAAAGCATTTTGACTGGTAAATCTGAAGAAGAAGATTTTTAAATAAATTTCCTCGTATTGCACTAAATTAAACTTCAGGCTCCAATAGAGAGTTCAAATATTAACCCAGAGACCCGATTTGAACAAACTTCAATCTGACCCTCGAACCCCCCACCCTCACCCCCATCTTCCCCAGTGATGTTGTATACCAAATATGGAAGCATTTTGACTAATGGATCTGAAGAAGAAGATTTTTAAATAAATATCCTCATATCCCACAGGGAGCCCAAATATTAACTCAGGGAATCAATATGAACAAATTGGAATATCAGAAGATTCTGACTGATGATTCTGGAGAAGATTTTAAATTTTTTTTTAATATATATGTACTATCAGATTTATACCCCTTGCGGTGCCCCATTTGGGCGTGGCAACTTTATTTGAACACTCGTGAATTAACATATGATAAGGAAGATGCAAACCAGATTTGGATCAATTAGGTCCAGTAGTTTGTGAGGAGAAATCGATAATGTATAGTTAACGCCGGACGACGAACGGACGGACGACGGACGAAAAGTGATCAGCAACGCTCCCACTGAGCTTTGCTCGGGTGAGCTAATAAAAGTGTGGAGCTTTAAACTAGCTTTTAATGGTTTCTTACACCATCTCACCTCCCAAAATTTGGTGCTCTAACTTTGCAATTCTTGAGCGAACCTTCAATTTCTCGTGCATCAGCGACGGTAAACGCAGAAGTCCATTTATCATAATATTTATGACTCGTCCGTTTTGTTCACTTTAAAACATTTGATATTTTGTTTTCATATTAACCAGTGATAAATAAAGCCTTCCGTCAATTTCATTGGTCAATTTCAAAACTGGACAATTTGATTGGCTAAACAAAATACAACTGGGTCACATTTGCATAATTTCAGTAGGGAGAATTTAGTTATTTGTCCTATTTAGGGTGGATTATATTGTATTAATCTTTTACCTACAAGAAAAACGCCATTCATTTTTTTATATTTTCACTTTTTGCTCCCAAAACATAGGTTATGACCCCTCATTGGAACGAGCTCGACGAGCTCGTTCCAATGAGGGGTCATAACCTATGTTTTGGAAGCAAAAAATGAAATTTTTTAGTTATACGAGGATGTTTTTTCCAAGTGCCGTCGGCAACTCAAGTTAGGTGATGGGTTAAAAAGTCATACTAAGTGGCTAATGTGAGCGTGTGTGTGTCATATGATAAATAGAATATGAAATGAGTGTTTTTCTCATATAATATTTATGAAACTCGTCCGAATTTTCCGTTTGGGCTCGCCAAAACGGAAAAATCTTAGACTCGTTTCATAAATATTATATGAGAAAAACACTCATTCCATATCCTCTATTTATTAAACGTCTGTTCTAAGAAATCCCTATCTACAGCAACACTAAACCATGCGGAAAATGATAATCCCCCCCCCCCCACCCCCCCCCCCCCCCCCCGCACACATGTGCCGAACGAAAATCGTTGACGGACTATTTTTTAATAAAAGCGAAATTTCACTGAAATTCTCTACAAATCGTACAGGCAATTACAATTTGAAACGTTAACGATAGCCAAAAATAGTAACACGGGTTCCCCTCGCAAATTTGGTTGGCGATAAAATGTGTTCTTTTTGTTGATAGTAACATTTTCAAATGAACTGCTGAGTGTCCTTCTAATAATTACTTTTATAGACGTGAAGACGTGTAATAAACACAGAACAGCAAAACTCGTTTTATACCTCCGCGCTGGCATTCGTCCAATATCGATTAACCCATTTACAGTCGTGTGTCGTTCTGTGTATTTACAGTATGGATGCGCGTTGTGGTGATTTTTAAAAAACACCTTTTACTACGCTTTCCCTTTCTTCTGAGTTCTGGAATTTGTTCAACACAATATTATTTACAACAAAAATGAGGGAATCTATTTTGTATTCTACGGAAGTTTCAGTAATAGTTTGGTTCTGGAGAAGAATTGTTTTTGAAATTTTTGCAAATATGCTGACTCAGCATTTTTTCTATGCCACCCCCCCCCCCCCCCCCCCCACCCTACAGAACATCCTGAAACAACCGGCGGCAATTTTGTTACCATTCCATTTCATTGGTCTAAAGGATGATTCATACCAAATAACAGTTTTCTGTTCCGTGTGGTTTGGGAAATATGGGCGTTTGAAAATATTTTTATTTTTAGCTCCCGGGGTTTCCATGCATTTTGTTTTTGCATCAATCGGGGGCGCGGTGGCGTCGCGGTAATCGGTTCTCGTCAGATCACCGGAGTTAAGCAACGTCGAGCGCGGTTAGTAAATGGATGGGTGACCATTTCAGCGACTGATTCGCGCTCCCGCGTGCAAGGCACTTAACCCCGATTGGGGGGACGATGACGCTGTGTATTAAGGCGTACTGCACGTCGATGGTGCGCACGTCTTCAACCAATCTAACCCTGCCTGTGCCGCGGTGAGTTCAGAGTTACGATGTTGGAGAGCTAACAGCTGCTCGTCGTTGCTCGGTGGTTCTCTCCGGGTACTCCGACTTCCTCCACCCGTAAAACTGTCGTGGTCACGATCAGCCATTGTGCATAAGTATGTGACCTTAAACACCAATAAATAAATAAATAAATAAACCTTTGCATCAATCAACTACTTATTACTCAATAATAGTAATATGTATATATAAATTTCAAACGGGGCCCAAAATCTTGCCCCTCCCATTACAAAGGCAAATATTTCGTGTCAGATAGGCTACCTGCGTAACATACGTGTGCTGTGTGCCTGTGTGCCTTTTGCCAAGTCAACTCGACATGCCACACACCATAAACCACATCCAGTCAAATCCACACCACGCCTGATGCTCCTCAATCACAGTTCTTCTAGATTCTTGTGAGTGTTTTGGAGGCTAAAATTCGAGCTTGACAACTGTGAAAGATAGACTTCATCCAATTTCTATACTTGAATTTACATACCACGCCTCGATTGAGTCGTGAATCCCAACGTTATTGGCTTCATGGTCACAAAAACTATTCTTGTTTCTTCTACTTCTAATCGCGTTGGTCTATGACAAGCGTCTTCAGCCCAATAATATTGTCGAAATAAAAAGAATCCTCATACCCTCTCCCTTACCTACTTCATGCCGATGCAGTTTCTGAGGACCGCCTGCCGTCTACGTCCTTGCATTAACCTCTTAACCAAACTCATGCCAAAGCCAACCAGCGCTGTACCCCGAAATCTCCATCCAAAGCGCAAACAAAGTATTTTCGGTCATTTTCCCGTGAAACATGGCCTGTGACCCGTCTTTGGAGCGAGCTCGTTGGGCTCGTTCCAATGAGAGGGTTTGGAGCTCTGCTCTTGTAGCAAGAGAAGAAAATATTTTGTTATTTAAGATTTCTCGACTGGTGTTGTGTGCTACCAGCGCTATCTAGGTGGTTTAGACCTCCCTCAACCCAGAAGGTCCAACGCATACAGCTGCTAAAAGGGTGGTGTCCGTGGTGGTGGTGGTGGTGGTGGTGGGGGGGGGGGGGGGGGGGAGGGGGTATGGGGATCCCAATAATTATACCACAATTGTCGACCCGGGATGTACTACCCCAAGCCGTTCTGGTACCCAAATGGGCTACATAGGTAGCTGAAATCCTCTCTGATAATTCATGCACCTCCCCGAAGAGCCCCCTCCCCCACCCCCACCACCATCCACAATCTCCCACCATCCTTCGTTCTTAACCAGGTTCCCGCCATGTATCCTATAGAAAATTATCTCACCCCAATTCTCTAAACAGCCACATAAAATATAACTCTGTTACCAAGAGTGTCACTTTTAGTGACTTATGTATGTATATAAATTTTTTCCTCTTATTCATGTTGCCTTTTTTCTATTTTTTCTATTTCACCATTCAGTTCTGAAAAACTACAGCCCCTTCACTACTTCCTCTATGTATGCCTTTTTCTACTTCATTCTCTCCTCTCTGCTAGTTCATATGACCCAAGGGAAATTGCCAGAAGTATGTTTGCCGTGCAGGTGACAAGGCTGTTCTACGAAAAAAAAACTCCATCACAAGTTAACTCAATGTATGATATAGTTAGTTATCGAATGCGAGTGGGCCTTTTCTCAAGCACGGCAATGTGTGGTGTGCAGCACAAGAGGCAACTGGATCCTCATACGTATCTCCTTGCCATTTTATTCCTCGCACATGGAACTAATGGGCTACGCGTTATGCTGACTCTAACACATACTATTGAACCCCATAAAATTCTTTCAATTATACTGCATAACATTAATAACGCATTAAACCTCCTGCCCCACCACCCTGGCCTAATCCAATCAGCACCCTCTATGCGCGCACCACCAGCTACAGGTAGACATTTGAAGTTTAACTTCATTTGTTCCAACTGCTACGTTGCCCTTTGCTATGTAGCTTTTGGTACTGCACTATGGCTCTTACAATTGTGTATTATTTCAGGTGATATAGAAACAAATCCAGGTCCTGATCATCTAGCACCCCTACACTCTCCTGACACTTCCACCTCCTCCTCCACAATCTCAGATGCTACTGAGTCTTATAAGGGCATTTCATTTCTCCATCTTAATATTCAAAGCTTAAAACCAAAAACTGATGTTCTTAGCTGTGAAGTTCTCCTCCGTGATGCGGGTGCCTTCACTGAGACATGGCTGGACGCTGACGTTCCCGAAACCGACATTGAGTTTCCAGATTTCTATCCTCCCTTGAGAAAAGATCGTGTAACTAGAGGCGGAGGGGTGGCAACATATCTTTAAAAAACCGTCCGCTTCAAACAACGCCGTGATTTGAACATAAATGGTCTTGAAAGTCTTTGGGTCTAAATCTTCACCAATAATACCGCATTTCTGTTTGGTGTCTATCGACCACCCCAATCTACTACTGAGGTATGGAACCTAATTTCTCTGTCACTTGAAAAAGCACTAGATACTAACATACCTAACATAATTGTAACTGGGGATTTTAATGACAATCAACTTAGAAGGCAAGACGGAACGCTGCAACAACTTCCTAACGAGTATAACCTCAGTCAACTGGTCGAGGAGCCAACTCACTTTACCAAGAACTCAAATTCTTTAATCGATCTCATGATTGTAAACGACCAAACACTGACCTATACCTGTAGTGTAGAAGTAATGGACCCCTTCTGTGAGGAACTAGTAAGATACCACTGCCCAGTCTCGTTGTCTCTTAAAGTCCCAAAGAACGAACCGAAAACCTTTAAACGAAAAATCTGGTGCTATAGTGAAGGCAATTACGTGGGACTTAACAGGGAATTGAAGAACACCAATTGCAATAATATTTGGCTCGAGACTACTCTTTCTGACTGTGTAACAAAGTTGACCAATATAATAGATCAATACGCTATAAAATTTATTCCCAACAAAAAAGGGGTGTCAAAATTGGGGTGCCCGGGGATATGGCCATTGGATATAAGCTTTTATTATACACAAGGGAGATAACTCTGCATACAGGCTATGGGAAATCAAGCAATCTGACTGGTTAGTTATAATTTATATAAATGATCTAGATAAATGGAACAACAAGAATACTTGGAATAGGGTCAGAACTACTGCTATTACGTACCACCTTACCAGTAACAGGATGATACAAAGCATTTGGTAGGTTAATACTTTCAAGGGTTAGGATGGAACCTACAGGGGAATATACCAATCATGCTCTGCTGCCGTTCTGTATTACCAGGCATTGACCCCACCCCAGAATACCGCTCAATAATATGAAGCACCTGGTGGATCAGCAGTACCAAGGGCCAGCAAGAGACCTACAGGGATATGTACAGCCTATGCTATACTACCGTTCTAAACTACCAAGCATTACCCCACCCCCACAAAATCACTAGGTCTACCATAACGTACTACATATACCAGTCATATAATAAAACAAAGCAATCGGTTGGTTAATAGTACCAAGCACTAACAGGGGCCTATAGGTGTACATACCGCCATACTATAGTACCGTTCTAAACTACCAGACAGTACCCCTACCCACAATACCTCTATGCCTAGCATTGCATACTACCTATACCAGTCATAGGATAACATGAAGCATCAGGTGGATTAATAGTACTAAGGGCTAACATGGGCCCACAGAGGTATATATCGTCCATACTATACTGCTGTTCTATACTGCCAGGCATTACCCCCACCCCAAAAAATCACTAGGTCTACCATAACGTACTACATATATCAGCCATAGAATAATACAAAGCAATCGGCTGGTTAATAATATCGAGGACTGGACCTACAGCGGTGTATATACCGCCCATACTATAGTACCGTTCTAAACTACCAGGCAGTACCCCTACCCACAATACCGCTATGCCTAGCATTACGAACTACCAATACCATCCAAAAGATAATACAAAGGATTCGGTAGGTTAATAGTACTAAGGGGCTAATGGGCTAACATGGGACCTGCAGGGGCCCACAGAGGTATATATCGTCCATACTATACTGCTGTTCTATACTGTCAGGCATTACCACCATCCCCACTCCAAAACTCCACTTGACCTGCTATAGCGTACTACATATACCAATCATAGAATAATACAAAGCGAACGGTTGGTTAATAACACCGAGGACTAACATGGGCCTACAGCGGTATATACAATGCATCCCATACCCCACTTCTAAACAAACGATTATAGTACTGCCTGACCTAGCATTACGAACTACAAATACCAGCCATAAGATAATACAAAGAATTCGTTAGGTTAATAGTACTAAGGGGGTAATAGGCCAACAGGCCATTCATCTTATACTGTCCAACTTAAACCACCAAGGACTATCTTTCAATACCGCACTGGCCGACCATACATGACCCCCATGCCCACAATACTGCTTGACCTAGCTATAACAGACATAGCATAATATGAAGACCCAAGGGCTAATAGTATACCAACATGGATATATACCACTACTACCATATCACCACACCCCATACGAGAAGCCCGACATCCACTGACCCGAATAACGTTATGTCAGATTGTATACTGGACAATAATAGCGGTCAACATCTCTATGACGTCGCGCGCGTATCATGACGTCACAACGTCAATAGCAACGTCAGCCGTTTCACGGGAAAACTTTCAAGAAAACCCATCTTCACCATTAATTTTCCACCACTTACCCATAATATATACCTATAGCCCCATGCGTACATATATCACTATACATGCCATAGCATACTATATATACAGTACCTACACCATTTGGCGGATCTAGCTGCAAGGAGCCGTACTTTTGCTCCCCCAAAGTTGCTCCCCCAAAAGTCCGGTTCCTATGGGAATTTAACACTAGCTGCTCCCCCAAAAGTCCGGGAAGTCAGGCACGATCGGGTACCTACACTACTACTAGCCTCGAGAAAATTTATTTTGCTCTTGTTCGCCCAGTACTCGAATACGCTGATACCGTCTGGGATAACTGTACTGCGGGGAAGGTAAATGAGATTGAAAAAATACAGGTCGAAGCAGCACGTCTGGTGACAGGGGGTACTAAAAGCACAAATGAATGTCGTCTCTACATCGAAACTGGCTGGCAAACTCACAAAACAAGAAGACAAAATCATAAGCTCATTCAGTATTTCAAAATGTATCACGACCTGTTTCCTGCTTTTTTGTCCAATTTAATTCCTCCCTCTTCCTCAGAAACCCATAACTACAACCTCCGTCGTGACAATCTTATTCTCAGTCCAGTCGAACAAACGTACACCACACGTCATTCCTCCCATCTACGACGCGGCTTTGGAATAGTATTCCACCTGACATAAGAGGAAACTCTTTAGCATCAAACTTTAAGACCTATCTGAACCGCAACAGACAACGAGTACCAAGCTTCTACTATCATCATACTTCACGTTATGCCCAAATACTACACTCACACTTGCGACTAAATTGCAGCAATCTCAACCATTACCTGCACGACAATTTTCTCTCGGAAACTTCACTGTGTGAATATGGGGAGCGCGAAACCTCCGACCACTTATTCTTCCATTGCCTTGCTTACACCCAAATTAGACTACAAACATTAGGTTCCATTCCCCATCCTATTACGACAAATATACTGCTCTATGGTTGTGAATCCTATAGTCCCAAAATCAACAAGTCTATATTCGAAAAAGTTCAACAGTTCATCCTCCAAAGCAAACGCTTCAATCAGCGGGGCGATGGCTGATCTGCTGGAAGCCTCCGCGTTTGGCCCTAGGGACAAGTGGGGTGCCATGCTAATGTTTTCATATTATCTGCTCATGTTTTATAGTAAGTCCTAAGATGATACAAATTAATTCTTCTGAGTTATTAGCTTTATTACATATTATTGGAGAGTGCATTCTCCAATGCTTTGTAATAATCTAACAGTGATGACAAATCCTGACCACGAAAAATAATCTAGAACGTAAGCAGTCAACCTATCGGCAAACCATCCCTGTAAACTAAATAGTTAACCACCATTATGCACGCCACTAAACCACTGGTCATACTTCCTCCTTGGGTCATCCATCCTTCTTCCTACCTCTCAAATTCATTTACCCTATTCTGTCTATTCTCCTCTTACTTAATCCTTATTACATATATAAATGAGCATTCACATAAAGAACACCAAATACTCCTGTACCAGCTGTTTATAACTAGTTTGTTTAATCATGTTTGGAGACAGCCTTGTATAAGCTTCAAGCTTACTGCTGAATCCTCTTCAGTTCATCTATACTTTTGTAAATATTGAATGTTGTTCTTTGCATACATATCTGATCTGAAATAAATATTGTTTAAACTATAGGCAAATATTAATTCACGAACTTATTTTGAAAACATTTGATTCTACACCTCAAAAGGAAGCTCCATACCAAATATCAAGTCATTGTACCCACTGGTTCATGAGGAGATTATTTTTTAAATTATGGAGCATTTTCTCCCACTCTTCTTTATGGAGCGTGGCAACTTCTATTTGAAAAATCTTGAATTGACATATGATTAGGAACATGCATGTCAAATTTGGTTCAATTCGGGCCAGTAGTTTATGAGAAGAAGTCGATAATGCAAAGTTTCACACCGGACGGACGAAGAACAGAAAGTGATGATTTAAGCTACCACTGACTTCCAGTCAGGTGAGCAAAAAGGTATGGAAGATACCTTCTACACACTTCCCCTCAAATTAAACACCTTCTGATTGCTACATATTTCCCATATTGAAATGGATGTATTCTGTGATTTTTTAGGTGTCCCTTTATCTCCTATATCTGAACTAGAGCTGTAGGTTAACCGAAACCGAACCGAGGTTTTTCTTTTTTTTACAAAACCGAAACCGAAACCGTCGACATCCCGTAATCTAAGGTTTTTTCGTTTTTTATTAAAATACTCTCTTGCTGCAGAAATTCACAGAATGTAGCCATCCCAGAGTAGTGAGAGTACTCAGACACTGCCAATGGCAGTGTCTGGGTACTCTCACTACTCTGAGATGGCTACATTCTGTGAATTTCCGACATTTCAGCTTAGTTGTGTTTGCAGCTTTCCTCAAGTTGCGCGTAGGTGTCAGACCTCGAAAAATGGCCAAGCACAATAAAAGTTCTGTATATTTAGGTAATTATTATATTGGCCTTCCTGATTCTTCATGTATTATAGCTTATTTCGGGCATTCATTGGGTTTCATTCAATTTTACTGCCATTCAGTTATGATTCCAGACATATAAAATGAGTTTTATTGAATTTTATTTGGCCTCATGAACAAACCGAAACCGAACCGAACCGAGGTTTTACTCAACCTGAAAAACCGAAACCGAACAAGAAATTTAAAAACCTACAGCTCTAATCTGAACCCATGCACTATCCTTGAAATTCTCGCACTGGAGCAATTAGTGTGGGAACAGGTGAACTTGGAAAGCACGTCTCCACAATCGACACCTGATAAACTCCAATCATCGACAGTTATCCCAAGTCGCGGTGACAGACCTGCAAAAATTATCAATGTTGATGGTGAGCGCGGAAGTGAATAACGTTGGGACTGGGAGACTTCGCGCAGCAAAATGTGCAAGAGTTGGAGCCTTTTTCATGCATTTCCGTGCACCGAAAGGCAGTTAGAAAAATGAGGCACTGGGAGATTCCATGGAAATGAACACTTAAAGATAATAAATAGGAAGGGTGTTGCAGTTGCATTACAGAATAGATATAGACAATATACATATAGTGTTTTTTTTTATATCTGGTTTATACAACGAGTTGAAATATAGTTAATATTTTCGAGGCTCTGCCCAGAAAATATTAACTATATTTCAACGAGTTGTATAAACCAGATATAAAAAAAACACTATATGTATATTGTTTTTATCTGATAACAAACAGCAGTTTCAATAGTTGAGGCTTATATTCACTTTTATGCTCATTCCCACGGGCCTCCGTAGAAAATGAGACAAAGCAAACGCGATCTTTTGGTTGTTGCTGTACAGGCAAAACCACTGGTTGTAGTTGATCTATTATTCATGTCTTTTTTAACTCTTCCTGGCGACGATGATAAAGTGTATTCAATCGAGAAGTTTCCAATTTCCATTATTTATGGTCCACTTTTGTTTTTGTTTACAATTCGTACGAAACGTTTTTTTTTCACGTAGCAGACGAACGTGTAATTTGAGCAGTACTTTGATCGTGGACGTAGACGTAGCTATAAATAGCGCATTACACATTACTGACAGTCTAGTAATTTCTACATAAGGTTTTGAACGAAGTTGGTTGTAATTATTTCTTTATTTCAGCAAAATAAACTGAAAATTTACATGTTTATACTTATAGAAAATATGTCATATATATTTCGATTAAATTTCCTTTGCTCCTTCAACGTAGAATTCAAACTTGCATTACGAAGTTTATGAATGAATGAAAATGGAATCGAACGAGGTCAAAGGTCGTTCGCATAAATTATAATTATATACAACACCCGTTGTATATACTTCAAGTATATACAACGGGTGTTATACTCTATGGTTATCAGATAAATTCAGTTTATCAATTATCAGTCGGGACAGGGTCGAAATGAATGTCTACCCTCACGCTAAAGACTAAAGTGTTAAAAACTACACTTGAAATGCTGTATTTAACACTTACTAAGTGCTGAACTAGCATTTTGTTCAAGTGTAGATATCCCAGGACTTGACAGGTGTTGACAATAATACCACTTGACAAGTGTAATGTCGCGACACTTAAAAGGAAACAACGCAGATGACGCGGATCAGGCTCACGCTAAAAACTAAAGTGTTAAAAACTACACTTGAAATGCTGTATTTAACACTTACTAAGTGCTGAACTAGCATTTTGTTCAAGTGTAGATATCCCAGGACTTGACAGGTGTTGACAATAATACCACTTGACAAGTGTAATGTCGCGACACTTAAAAGGAAACAACGCAGATGATGCGGATCAGGCTCGAACTCTCGAGCCTGATCCGCGTCATCTGCGTTGTGTCCTTTTAAAAATGTACCCACCAAACGCAAATCAAATTATGGACGATTCTGGAAGAACCACCAATGCTAGACACATGACAAGTGTAATCCATTCAAGTTTCAGATGCCCCACGATTGTAACGTCTAAGTGCTTAAGGCATTGCACTTTGAGTGTTAAAATCAAACCCTAAGAGTTAGAATGGGTTTAACACCTTGAAAGTGTCAGTTTTAACACTTTAGTTTTTAGTGTGCTCTCAGACCCTACCCGCTATGTATTTTTTCATCGGATTTACACGCATCCCGAAGGCCCGACTTGTAAAAAGTGGGAAGGATACGCTGCAACCCCTCTGGTTGTCCCATATCCCTTTCTCACCACTCTATTTTTTCCCTACGCCGAGGCGCGTCTGTTTGAATAAAACGGCAGTAATTCTATTAATTCGGTTGTTGCGTCTAATAACTACCCGGTCTTGACAGTCCGTATTTTGTTTTCTCAAATAATATGCGTGGTCGTCTGACTATGGATCCCCGATTATGGAGCCCTTCAGTTCGTTCGCACGAATAAAACTCGTTCGCACGAATTCAGTTCGAGCACACAAATCAAGCGCGTCTACACGGGTTCAGTTCCAACTTGAGAGAGGCTGTTGGGAACATTCATAGAGTGATTCTAAAAAAGAATCAAGAACCATGAATAAACACAAGAGGTTCTCAACTTCTTACTCAGACACTACATGGATATAGAAAATTCCATGGAAAAGCAACACACCAGTAACGATCCAGCTACATAACCAATGAAGACAGATGAAAAGAAGAAAACTTAACAGAAAAGAAGATCAATGGGAACGAAGATCGAGCACTCAACACATTGGAAATTAGAGTTGGGCGGTTATTCGGTTTTCCGGTTCGGTTTTTGCAGAAACCGGAACACCGTACCGCAAGATCCAGCAAAAACTGGCCGAATGGCTTTACTGTATTTGTGCATAAACTGGTCGAACTATTTTACTGGGAGGGTGTGAGGGGACTGAACTATATGCCCCTGTGGACTATCGTCACTTAGTCTATCGGCAAAAAGCCGAATACGTCGCGTTCTCATTGTGACATTTTCTCACCTATTGATTCGTCCCCAGGACGAGTCAATAGGGGAGTAAATTGTGACATTTTCTCACCTATTGACTCGACCCCAGGACGAGTCAACAGGGGAGCAAATATGACAACGAGAAAGCAACATAGATTAGATAACTTAATTTGTTCCCCTAGGGGGCGCGGTGGCTCAGTGGGTAGAGGTGCAGGCTGCAAGACGAGAGGTTCTCGATTTGAATCCCACCTGCCGCAACCGCGTTGTGTCCTTGGGCAAGACACTTCAACCCCATTGCCCACGTGTGGGCATGGTGACGTTGTGTACTGAGGCGTACTGCACGTCGATAGTGCACCTGTCTTCAACCAATGCCCTGTTTGTGTGGAGTTAGTATGTTGGGGAGCTCAGCTGACAGTTGCTCGCCGTTGCTCGGTGGTTCTCTCCGGGTACTCCGGCTTCCTCCACCCGTAAAAACTGTCGTGGTCATGATTAGTCGCTGTGCAGCAATATGTGACCTTAAACCCCAATAAATAAATAAATAATAAATCACACAGACTAATATGAAAATCTCGTTCGAGTAAGAATTTGTTTCGCGAAATTGTTTCCGCGATGTGAGCAATGCCAATTTCAATTTTTTTTTCATATTTTTCAATACGTTTTAATATAAATGCCCATATCAAACCCCTCTCTTTCAAACTCTGGATATCCAATCGCCGGTAAAAATATGTTTACTGGCGGGAAATTCTTAATATTTCAGGTGACTTCATAGGGGTCAAAAATCGGAAGGAAATCAGATTTGCCCGATTTTCAGGACATGTTAGTATGTTGTAGAGCTCGAAAAATTAAGAGATAGCTGTATTTTTGTTTTTAAAGATTCCTCCTTGTTTGACGTTTTTACGTCAATTCAATTTTTAGCATTTTCTTATTAAAAACGCTGACTTTGTGATACAACATAGTTCCAGAGTTCTGAAAGATAAACTGACTAGAAGATAAAAGTAAATGTAGGTTGAACCAATGGTGATACTCGCACACAGGGTTTGTTTATGGCGAGCGGTGTCGTATAAACTATTGTGGATTTTTTCAAGTAAAGGAGCCTGAAGTATTGTTCATTATATGTTCCTAACACATAGAAAAACCGGAACGGAAACCGAGGTTTCTTCAAGAAATTGAATCGAAACCGCAACCGAATCTGAAAAATCAAAACCGCCTGGCTCTATTGGAGATTACAGAGAAAGTAACGTAATTTATTTATTTATTGGTGTTTAAGGTCACATATTTCTGCACAATGGCTAATCATGACCGTGACAGTTTTAGGGTGGAGAAAGCCGGAGTACCTGGAGAGAACCATCGAGCAACGACGAGCAACTGTCAGCTCCCCAACATACTAACTTCACACAAGCAGGGTTAGCATTGGTTGAAGACAGGTGCACCATCGACGTGCAGTACGCTTTAGTACACAGCGTCACCGTGTCCCCACATGGGCAATTGGGGTGAAGTGTCTTGCCCAAGGACACAACGCGGTTGCCGCAGGTGGGATTCGAACCGAGGATCTCTCGGCTTGCAGCCTGCACCTCTACCTACTGAGCCACCGCGCCCCCCGAAAGTAACGTAAACAAAGACCGAAGAGCTGATAGAAGTGAACATAGATTTTGAATTCAATAAACATGGATTTTGAATTCAATGAATTTCTGAATTTCTATCACTTGTTTTTCAAAAGAGTGTTCTTCATTCTCTTATTAATGAAGGGCATCTCGGGATCTGTAGTGAATCATTTGGCTAGGAATTTTAGCGGACGTTTTGTTAAGATGTAAATGGCATAACATTCTAGCCATATGTAGATGCATTAACCTTTGAGTCGATTTAGTTATAGATTTGAGGCGTGACTGCAGACACTGCATGATTTGGGAATTTAATTTATGTTGTGTTGTTTGGTTATAACCTCTACGTCGTTCATGCATTGTGTATTTGAAGTAAAACTGCATAACGTAAATGAGACTCGAGAGTTATTTCCATGCCTGCATGTGTATGGGTGAGTCGCCACCGCGCGTTTGTCCATGTGAAGTTGACGTGACAAATTAAATTTATCAAATGTATACTCTGATACGTGTTGCATGCGTGTTTCATTGTACGAATTGTGATACTCAGCCTCTCTGTATATCAAGGACCTAAGCCATCAGTACAATTCTACAGGAATTTCGACGTTGTTATGGCCTGGTACCAACAATCTAGCCCTTAAATAGTATGTCGCCAATGTCTGAATTCACTAGTCTGGAATATTTCTCTTGGACAACGCCAGAAATGTTTCTCAGTCGATTTAATCTTTAATGACTTACCTAACATTATTAGACGTGTTTGCCTACTAAAGAATTGTCAATATAGCTTTATTATGATTGGAGGGGGGGGGGGGGGGCTGAGCCAAGAAAAGTTACAGAGAAATGCACCAAGGGGGCCCTACACGCTAAAAAGTAAAGTGTTAAAAACTACACTTGAAGTGCTGTATTTTACATTTTCTAAGTGCTGAACTAGCACTTTGTTCAAGTGTAGATATCCTAGAACTTGACAGGTGTTACAATAATACCACTTGACAAGTGTAATGTCGCGACACTTAAAAGGAAACAACGCAGATGACGCGGATCAGGCTCGAACTCTCGAGCCTGATCCGCGTCATCTGCGTTGTGTCCTTTTAATTATGTACCCACCAAGCGCAAATCAAATTATGGACGATTTTGGAAGAACCACCAATGCTAGACACATGGGAAGTGCCATCCATTCAAGTTTCAGATGTCTGACGATTGTAATGTATAAGTGCTTAAAGCATTTGAGTGTTAAAATCAAACCCTAAGAGTTAGAATGGGTTTAACACCTTGAAAGTATCAGTTTTAACACTTTACTTTTTAGTGTGTAGACCCGCAGAAATTTTGATTTTTCGAACTGAACGATCGCAGCTTCCCTGCATCTGAGCGATCAATGGCCGTCCACATGGAGGAAATTTCGATGGCATGTTTGCATCATCTTCATCGCTCGTTCGGCAAAAATAGTTCTACCGGGGGCGAGGCGCCATCGAAAAGCTCATAGTTCGGCTCAATCTGAGAAAAATTTTATATTTCAAATTGAAGGAACGCTGTTTCCTTTCATCTGAACGATAAATGGCAGACTAGACTGCTGATATATCGAAATGTCCTCTATGTGGACTGCCAGTGGCAGTCAACACAGGGGACATTTCGATATACCGGCAGTTTATGTAATCAGATCCATTCCGCCTTTTGGGCATTTTCACGAAATTTCCAAGTACCCAGGGAGAACATTTCTCCGGTGACCATTCGGCCATTTTGCCTCTGTGTGTTGATACCTTTATATTTACAGTGCGAATTAAAGGGGCAATAAGCCGTTAATTTGAAAATATGTTGACTCTCCGATTTTGTTAGTATGCGAAAGAGCACGTAAAAAAACACTGTATACAAAGTGCAAGCCATTGGAAGCAACGCAAAACTATTAAAAAATTTATTAAAAAGCTCTAACGCAAATAAAATTTCGAAAAACACGACATTGCTAAAAGAAAAATGAAGTTATCCGAAAATTATCGGAAGTAAACATATCCCCGTGACACCATTCCTGAATACGTGCGCTTTATATTTTTAACTCTGCTGGTCTAAATGTCCGCCACGATCAACAACTGTGAATTATTTTAGCAATAAGTGGACATAATTAGATAAAAAAAAAACTTTGCCCTATTTCTAATAGTATCGGGTCGGATTTGATTGTTACAACTGGTGGAAGAGACACTCTTCCATGAATTGTTACAAGGTAAAGACACCTGAACAATTTCACAGACCAAAAATAATTAGATTAGTTTATGGTTTTGTCAAAAATTGAGAATAGGTTTTAAGATTGTCGCCGAATTACACCCTGTGGTGAAATGCACAGTATTCCCTACTACTGAGTTTGTTTGTTCCCTCAGTAAGGCGTAAAGAAATTTTCAACAGCCAACCTCACATTGTGTCTGACAGTTTAACAAGTAGAGAAAGTCGTAGAACCTAAAGAGAAACACCCAATAGCGACGGCTCTCTCTACTTTCTTCTCT
The DNA here is from genome assembly GCA_031216915.1 of Pictodentalium vernedei. Lineage (NCBI taxonomy): Eukaryota > Metazoa > Mollusca > Scaphopoda > Dentaliida > Dentaliidae > Pictodentalium > Pictodentalium vernedei. The sequence goes on along the minus strand of CM062295.1, from coordinate 539,611,443 downwards.
TCATCCACCTATTCCTTACTTATTGTCATCATTAATTCCTCACCATACAAAAATTATTCCTGTTTGTGTGGTAACGGCAATTTTACTAGTTGATTGCTTTCGACGAATAATGGCGAACGATTTCTCTGTAAACAAAATGGTGCATCTAGTAACGCATCGAGTGGGACAACTGTAGCATGGTTCATATCGGCCGAGTTTGAAGTCATATCATCTGAACTCTAAATGGACAGGTCTGGGAGAGAAATCATGTCTAATAAATACTGTGTGATGGAGATGTCAACATGAAGTACTGCCAGTAACAGTCATTCTGGGGCTCGCAAAGTTGAGTGAAACATCGGAAATAACGAAAGATGAAGCGATTGACGGTAACGTTCGTCGATGTCTCTCCATTTTGTTTATTGTTTTACAAATAAAGGTCACCTGAGAGGCATGTATCATTAATATAGAAGATGCTTGTAAAATCTATAGCTTTTATATCTACTTGTTTGTGTGGAGTCTTCTGAAATTGCTTAACTGCAAAATATACACACTTTAAAGATTTGACCTTTGACCCCTTCTAGGTTATAGCTTGGTGAATATTGACGCAGAACTATGTTAAGTGGATATCAAGATATATTCAAGTGGATCACGATAAAGATAAAGGACAATTTTAATGATTATATCGTATTGTTTAACCCTTTGCCTAACATGAAAAGACGACGACACTTGCCAAAAAATTCTTGAATAACTCATTTTTTTCATTTTTTTTTTTTTTGTCTCAAAAACATAGGTTATGACCCCTTGTTGGAACGAGCTCAACGAAAAAATGAAAAAATAATGAAAATTAATTGGCGATTTTTGAGAATAGCGCTGGCCGGTTTTTGCCGTTGCGTTGGGTAAAGGGTTAACTCTTTGAACCCTGGTGGTATCGTCCACGTCAGTCCAATGGCAACAAATGGAAGAGTCCATATTCATTATTTGAGGGTAGTCCAATTAATATTTTCAAAGTGCATCCCCAAAGCTGCACGTTGAAAATATTGATTAGTCTACTCAACACATGCACTTACCACCCATCCTACTTAACCCTTTACCCAACGTAGACGATATCAAAATTTATTATTTTAAATATCATTTTTTCAATTGTTTCAAAATATTTAAACAAAACCATATCATGTGACCCCTCGTTGGAACGAGCTCGTTCCAACGAGGGGTCAGATGATATGGTTTTGTTGAATTTTTTTGAAAAATAATATTTTTTCAACTGCTGAATTGCATATTACGCGGGCGCATGCGCCGATTCGTTGGGTAAAGGGTTAATGAAATTATGATGTATCAAGTTCCTGGGAGGAAAAGTGGCCTTTCGGGTTCAAAGGGTTAAGAAAATAAACAGTGAAAAGGGGGAGATTTTTGATAATTTTCACGTTACAGTTATTCAATTTAAATATCGAAATGACCTTCAGACTTGTTTTCACTGGACTTGTTTTCACTTAAACGCTATTTTCCAAATCACAAATGTACGAGACGTTAAAATCGTGTTATAATACTGTGCGATTTGTCTTAGGGCTTTTTTTTCTAAAATAAGTTAATATAAGTATATGATGTCACAAAATGCCCCTTTTTTATTTTAAAGAACAAAATAAAAATTCTAATAAACATTGTTTGTTTATGCACCCTTAAGAACAAAAAACATATGGCGCCTTAAATTTACATCCTAAACCACATTTTTCGAGAACGGATCCTCATTTATTTGAAGGTGAAAACAATGAATTGTTTGCTTCAGGTTATACGCTGTAGAATAATAGGGTCGGTCGGTTTTTTATATTTTATTTTAGTCGCTTAACCTTTCACCCAACGTAATGACCAAATGGCCACTGCTAGTGGCGTAGCCAGCCCAAAGCAAGTGGGGGTGGACAAACTCGCACAGCCTGGCTCAGAGCCTTTTCAATAGGGAGGGAGGGGGTGAGCCCCCTTTGAATTTGTAACGGGGGGGGGGGGGGGGAGGGGGGTGTGCGGTAAAAGCTTTCCAGGCTTTCACATTTCATAATTTTGCGTCCCTAAAATTTGAGCTAGGTAACAATAATCATGGTTTCCACCAGAGGTAAATAAATCGTCCCCTGAATTCCAATGTGTTCTATGTGCCAGTAGGCACATAGAACACATTGGAACTCAGGAGACGAAATGTGTCTGATATGGGGCGGCGAAGGGCCGTTGGTACCACGGACCGACCATGGTTCGGCCCGTGGTTGAAAAAGTTTGAATTCCAGGGTTCAAAAACCCCCATCTCCTTGCATCTGAGCTGATAGTTTAAGGTTTTTCATGTACTGATGACTGTTTTCTTTTTCACCGCATCAGATATTAGGACAAGCGATCTACAAATCTACAACCTTACCCCCACGGACCTAGCCCCTCCCCCTCCCTACGATTTTTATGCCAGTTTTGGACATAGTTCAAGGGTCAACTTTGAGGGAAAGTGAGAGGGACGCGCCCCCCCCCCCCCCAATCACCCCGTGGCCACGCCACTGGCCACTGCGACCAGAACCATTTACAAAAAATATCATTTAAACCTTACTACTTTTTCCTTTTTTCTCTCAATAATGCAGCTTATGATCCCCTCACTAGAATGAGTGTACTGTGCGTGTTCAGATGAGGGGTCATAAGCTTGCGTGTTCAAATGAGGGGTCATAAGCTAAGTTTCTGAGGGAAAAATTTAAATTTACGGTTATTCAATTCATTTTTAAGTGCCGTCTGCTATTTGGTTCAGGTGAACGGTTGAAATGAAAAGCGGTGAATGTGCATCTGAAGTCCGACCCATACGTTCCTACCCGATATAATTTTAAATGGAGATAACAGTTTTGTTAATTGTTTGTGTAAACATTAGCTTCGGCCATGAAAAATAGGATCGGTCGGGAAACCTTAACTATTATAGTTTTTCTTAACCTTAGCAGAGCTACAGTGGAACGAAACGATTGTTTACTGTGGAAACCCAAAAATGAACTGTCACCGCAAACCTTAGGGAAAAATTGTTAAGGTGCACGATTTAACACCATAACACGTTTGGACGTGAAAATATTTTATATTATCCGAAACAACACACCAAAATTCAGCTAACTTAATGGATCATTGAGTTGAGTCCGAGAAGAAATTAAATGAAAGCTTTTCTTTTCTTTTTGAACAAAATGCGTAGACCGACTCACATTAAAATCTCGGCATCTATTTTAACATTGTAATTATTTTAAAAAGCACACATTATGGTGAGCTCATAGGGTGCCCACCGTGTAAAAGGAAATTTTGATACACCATTCCAGTCCTGGCAATCTAGAAAATCAAGGAGTGTAAAACAGTTTCCCTCCTCAGATTGCTTGGGAGTGCAATTGCACCTGATATTTTCAATCCAAAAACTTGTATGCTATTTTGGTTATATTCACTTCAAGGTATTAATATTGTGACTGAAAAATTGTACTACGTTCAGCTACATAGTGGAAAAATTGGCGCACATATCTCATTATTCAAAATGTTGCATTCAATTCTTATGTGACTGTCTTCTACACTCAAAATGTATCGCAATGCGACACAGAATGGGTCATGAATTATTGCGAATCAGTGCAACATTGACAAATCGTCCCCTGCGTGCCAATGTGTTCACTGTGCCAGTAGGCGCAGAGAACACATTGGAACTCAGGGGACGAAATGGTAATAGATTTTAAAAGCAGTCCCAAACAGGTGTGGGATTCCAGAAAATCAAGGGGTGCAAAAAATTGCCCTCCTCAATTTTTTCTAGGCTTGCAGGAGGCGTGTATCAGTCCTGCACCCCAAGAGAATGCCAGACCTGCAATTCATCGTTCCAAAATGCCCTTGGGACAAGAAGCGCAGACTTAATAGGAGAGTTGGGGGTTCCAGAGCCTTCGATGATTCGGATTGGGCTCGTCCTCTCTTAACCCTTTGAACACTGATGGTGTCTACCAAGTCAGTTAAATGACAGTAATTGGAAGAGAACATAGTCATTAAATAGGGGTAGTCCGTTCAATATTTTCAACGTGCACACTCTGGGCTGGTTACCTCCAGTCATTCACCGATTGCCACCATATGTTTCTTTGTTTTATTGGTGGGGAACAATTATATATAGAATATACCCAGAGTAGCTTGGTGTACCAAATGTTCATTTTGGTACACCAAGCTACTCTCGAGTGGTGAACATTTGGTACACCAAGCTACCTGGGTATATTTTATTTATACCATGACCGTCAGATTATTAAGATTCGCTATTAATTTTTCTCGATTTTACTGAGCAGCAGCCGTATATAGGTGCGAATTTGTTTTTGTTTACATGGGCATCTGTGGGCGGTACTTCGGCTGTCAATTTTATCACCGAAACGAAATCGGTCATGATTAGCCATTGTGCATAAATATGTGACCTTAAACATCAATAAACAATAAACCGAAACGAAATAGAAAAAGAAACGGAGCCTTTTTCATTTTAAAAACATAATAACATACTGTTTCGAGTTATGGATGCTTTATTAACATGAGACAATGCATGTTTGTTAATTTTTGGTGTTTTATGTGGTAAACTCATTTAAAAACGTAATAAATAATTGCCCCTTTCATTTCACTCTTCGCGAGGCGACGTGCGATAAATTTAGACAAGTTCGCATTCAGATCGACGTCACCAAAGGTCAACTTGGATGTAGTTCCACTGTAGGTGTAAATTTCAACTACCGAAATCCCATTGCAGGCGTGTTCACCACAGTTGGTGTATAAAGCTAACATTTATGTCATAGGCTTTTCATATATAGTAGAATTGGTAATCATGGTATAAAATCTGTTATACTGAACTCAATTTGTCGAAAAATAACCAAAGAACAGGACAACAAACCATCACCCAACAATTTCGCTTGACTGGATCGGTTACGTGAAATAATTCATGATAGGTGAGGGAGGATGTACAAACACGAGTGCGCGAATACGCACGAGTGTTTTACAATATAGTTCCTCGCCTCGAATGAATTATTTCACGTAACCAGTCCAGTCAAGCGATTACTCTGTTTATTATTTTTCATTATTAACGATAGTTATATTACTTAACTTAACCCTTTACCTAACGTAACGGCCAAATCCGGCCAGCGCTATTCTCAAAAATCGCCAAACAATTTTCATTATTTTTTCATTCTCTCTCTCTAAAACCTCGTTCCAATGAGGGGTCATAACCTATATTTTTGAGACAAAAATGAAAATAATAGTTATTCAAGAATTTTTTTTGCAAGTGTCGTCTGGTTTTCATGTTAGGTAAAGGGTTAAAAAAAACAAAAAAAACAATGAAGTCCCATTAGGCCCACGGCAAAGCGTCTTCGTTTGCGCACACGCATACATGACCCAGTTGTTGATTGCATAATTCACTTGTGAAGTTATCGTTTATAATCAAACCCGGAAATCCCAGTAAATCACACTTTGGAAAGTTATAAAAATTAACCCAAATCAACTGGGTTTAGTGAATATGAACCCGGTTGGGTTCATATTCACTAAACCCTGTTGATTTGGATTGATTTTTAACACAATTGATTTTAGCGTGTAGGCCCTATTTCAGAACAGAGACTTGAGAATATAGTACTGATGAACCTATTTTTTTCTCGTTCAAGTAAGTATTAAGTTAACATGTTGCAAATTTGTGGATTGAAATGGAAGCGGTTTGGCAGCCATATATTTTGATTGTTCCATTCCTTAATATTTAAGACTATTTCACTGACTATTCCAGCATTTTAATAAACCTCTGAGGCTGCAAGGAAGATAGTTCTGATGAGTGTGGTGGAAATAGTAACAAAATATTATCAAATAAGTCTGAAAAAGTCACTGAATAAGTCAGAATAAGTCCTGAATATGTCAGTGGTATCCTCGATGGGTATCCTCAAATAATACAATATCAGGCCATAGGTATCCTCAAATACCGAAATGAGGCTATGAGGGACAATAAATGAGGCCCCATTGAGGGCTTTTTCATGGCCCTCATGCCCTCAACATAAAATGAGGCTATGAGGGATAGTAAACGAGGCATAATTGAGGGCTTTTACATAGCTCTCATGGCCTCATACGATAAAAAGGGGTGTCGGAGGCCATATGTTTTCTAAAAAAGGGGTGTTGAAATTGGGGTGCCTGGGGATATGGCTGTTAATCACCGTGATGAGGCTAATAGGGATAGTAAATTATACCTCATTGAGGGATTTTGACATGGGCCTCATGACCTCAAAAAATGAGGCTATGAGGGATAGTAAAAAAGGCCTCATTGAGGGATTTGTTCATGGCTCTCATGCCCTCAAAAGAAAATGAGGTTATGAGGGATAGTAAATGAAGCCTCATTGAGGGATTTCTCATGGCCCTCATGGCCTCATACGATAAAAAAGAGATTCCATAGCCACGGACGTTTCCCCAAAAATGGAGTTCCATGGGATATGGCTGTTAAATACCGAGATGAGGCAATGAGGGATAGTAAATTATACCTCACTGAGGGATTTTTTCATGGCCCTCATGACCTCAAAATAAAATGAGGCTATGAGGAATAGTAAATGAGGCCTCAGTGAGGGATTTCTCATGGCCCTCATGGCCTCATACGACAAAAAAGAGATTCTCCAAAAGGTATCCTAGATAGGTATCCTCAAATAAAACAATACCAGGCCATAGGTATCCTGAAATACCGAAATGAGTCTATGAGGGATAGTAAATGAGGCCTCATTGAGGGCTTTCTCGTGGCCCTCATGGCCTCATACGACAAAAAAAGGATTACATAGCCACAGGTGTTTTCCAAAAATGGGATTTCATGGGATAGGGCCATTGGATATAGAGGTGATGAGAATCGGATAGGACTTTGCATAGAGATTACGGGAAATCAAGACATCTGGTTGGTCAGTTAGCGTCAGGAAAGTGAACTGATTGGGTGATCTAGTTAAATGAAACAACAAGAGTACTCGGAACAGGATCAGAACAAGAACAGACCAGAAATTGTTAAAAATACTAATAATAAGCAAAGCTTTCCAGCTGATAGGCTCTTCTACTCCACTGGAGTATACTCCGATTCAATCGAGCTCACCCCCTGTGCCCATCGGTACTATAACACTACGTGCTAAGCCGACAAAATGGGGAATATGTGGTAAATAAAGTCAATTTCGGTGATTTGGAGGGATTGTCGGGTTGTTTGTGGTGGTTCTACGAATCGGGAAATTACTCCTGTTCAAATCGACCACACCCTTCGAACATACTCCTGTCCTATTAGAAGGTCTTAGGTCACATAGCAACAACGTGCTGCCAAGATGGCGGCCTCCAGTATACAAAACGGACGACGGAAACACCTATCACCCTAACATCAAGCGCTGCGCATGCGCACTAACACTACGCATCACTATGGAGATGACGTCACAAGATGATCGCTCACGCGTGTTACCATGACAACCAAACATGGCGCCACCAGGTCACGTGACATGACGGAACTTCCGGGGTCCGTCCAATGAGGGCCCTCCGAGTACATGCTATACTACTAACAAGCACAGAACTAACTTTGTGATTTATGTGGACGAAAAAAAATGCATTTTTGATCATTTTCTCATTTTTTCAGCCCTGAACCACCCACCCAGCCCCTCCCTGTGTTTGAAATATTCGCCCCCCCCCCCCCCCCGACAGAAGCAGAAAAAAAACGATTAAAAGAATGAGAGAAATATTCAGTAAATTCATTTGAGCAGGCAAAACGGATATTTAGCCTTGAGAAAAAAATCATTGCATATTGGCGAATAACTGTCGCCTTTAGCCAACCCCAAAGAAAATAAAATGAGGGGACAAAATCCTGATCACACAATGCAACAAAATCAAGAAAGGCAGGCATTAAAGAGCTGATAGTTATGTTATGTCCGTAGAGTGCAGACAGCTCCACCGCCTAAAAAAATATTCGGCAAAAAATCTGTTCGGATCAAATAAAAAAAAGCCTATGTTTGTGACATGATTCGCACATTGATGATACAAATTCGCTAACATTTCGAAATGTCAATTTTTATATGAAATTCCCATACACTCAGTGTACAGTTTCCAGACAGGTGTTAGAAAATAAGGGGAGCTAACTTTTCTGTTAAGTCTGTTCCAAGGAGGAAAATTGTCAGCCATGTATGAAATACCTGATAGAACCTCTTCAATACTGGAGTCTGTGTCCTTTATTGATTGAACACAATACAGGGTGCAATCAGCTTCCACAGTAGCTGACGATATACATATATTTGAACACTTCATTCGCCGCAGGTAGCGGGCTATTCAAATTTGTGGCCACCAGTCGTTGCAATTCTCAAGAATGGTGTTCAACCGATGATCGGAACAGGCCACCAAATTCGGTCGATTGTGGGCAATCGGATGACAACGGCAACGGCTCCTGGAACATCAGTTCAACAGATTGTTGCCAAGCATTTTGTGATGATTCATTGACCACATTTTATTATCTTCTGCATTTGTTCAATTGTTAATGTAAAATGATGTCAATAATACCATTCAATAAGGTTGAGAAATAACCAATATGTGTATTCTTAATTTAGCGCGCATGCACGCGGTATTTGGTACACTGTTTGACACAATTAAGAGAAAAATTAAATTCTCTTGATATTTTGAATTGACTCCAAATATAAAAATACGGAATCCTATTGTTGTGGACACATTCGATATTAACTCTCGTTGGTTTAATTAATTTTGGCCTGTTACTTTATATACAATTTGTTACAATATTACACAAGCATAAAAGCGTGCAATAAATTCTGCATTTATGGCGTACTTAAATATATAATAAACGATGTCGTCATAACACTCCGAGTCTTTCGGTTTCAACCTCCGAAAACGATTTTACATAATGGGTTTTAAAAATAGGTTGGGACACGTTTCTCTTATAAAGGCCGCCGTACTCTCAAATTATAGGCTTCACCTTCTCGTTATAGATACGTCATTTTATAAATATATTCAGTATGTAGGTCAAAGTTACTCGCTTCAAATTGTAAGCTGTGTAAGTTTCGTTTCTACATACGTTTTATGTGTGTATAGCGTTTTAAAATGCAATGGATTTGTTTAATTAGTTTAGTGGATGTTTGCACATCTCACTTTTTGATGGTCAGTATTATTAAAGAGATTACAAACAATTCACTGCTGGCTTAATTGACAAAAGAATAGTTTTCTAAATAGGTTGGTGGATGGGACATGTTCCTTTGATAAACTCAGCAGTACTATTATCGATTTCAAAAGAGATACAGGAAAGAATTCGCCATGGTGTAACTTGGTGCGTTCAACAGTTGGCTTAAGATTCTGGTTTGCGTGTTCTGTGAGGTGTCTGCCCTCTGTTGTATTTAGGACAATTTTGTCAACATATGCACGATATTTCAGGTTCAATGAGAGGTTTCCGTCGAGTTATGCGTCGCATTAACCTTTCATCCACAACAGCGATGTGGAATTGGTTCCTACATTTTCAGAAATATTGAGCTGACATATGTGTGTAAATCTTTTTTGATAAGGAGTAATCTGGGCGGAGTGAATATTACCTGCTACAATAACCCTTCACTCATTAACCCCTGAACAAGAGGAGCCCGAACGTACGTATGCACTTTTGGAGTTTACTAGCTGAAGTTTCGTACCTACATTTGAATTTTAGCTGAAATTTCACACTGAGGTTTATATATTTTTTTTAATCTTGAGTAGGCCAAACATGAGAAGTTGTATTTTACGTGTAAACTCGTGTCAACCCTTCAACAAGTATAAACCTAGGGGGTGCACTCCTACATATACAGTGATATCGAACTGAAAATCTGGCACTTTCAAACTCAGATGACTTGGCCCTCATAAAAATGTACCATGGTAAAGCATGGTACGTCCCAAAATACCTGGTATTACCATGGTATGACCAGTTATTTTGGGATTTACCATACCATTGTACTTTTTATAGGAGTGTGTGTGTGTGGGGGGGGGGGGGTGTTTTTGACATGAATAAGCATGCGTAGATGAAATTTCACCTTTCAACTTGGGAACATGCGATATAGTGTACATGTTACTCATATTTGGACCAAAATCATCACTGTTCGAGAGTTTATGTGCAACGTCGTTTTCACCCTTCAACAAGAGTAATGCTGGGATGCACTCCTACATTATGCAAAGATATCGAACTGAAACTTTCACTTCTAACGGCAACTAACTTGGGTTAAATTTTGGAACAGGAGTAAGCATGCTCAGGAAAATTCTTTTACCCGAGAATATTGGATATAATGTACACGTTGCGCCAGAATCATCACTGTAAAATAATTATGAGCCCACCCTCTCCATAACCACACACCCTTCATCCAGATTGAGACGCATTCAGAATTAGCATGTACCTTTTGTTGAGCCATAATGCCAGATCATGGGTGGGGTGGGGGGTTATTCCTATATGTTGTAGGGGAGCAAAATCTAGATACCGCTGTTGAAGGACGGAGGCCGAGGACAGGATAGGGCGGGATATGGTATGGAACATGTGTCCCCCGCCCCGTGGGTGAAAAGTTGTAAAGGAATTAAGCTTAAGCTCTGGCGGGATAGAATTATTTCTCTCCTCCCTTTCCGTTGTTGTACCTTGCATACGCGTTTTTTGTTTTCAAGACTTGAAGAGCGGCTCGGTATATCTCATGATTTCTTCTCACAAGCCTTTAAAGTTTATCCGGGTTGTCTTCAAAACTGGTTTGATTAGTTCGCAAAAAATGGGCCGATTTGCCTGGCTCCAATTATCTTTAGAGGTAGGTTATTATCTGTAATTCCTATCGATGCCGACACTGCATGTCTTCAGCGATAATATTCGCTTCAAAACTAGATATTTTCTTTTGAGAATACCCGAGAAACCCTACATTTATTTTTCATGGGAGCAGTTTGGAAAATTAAAATCATGGGTAACCTATTTTGCTTGTTTACATTTTATAAACAGATTCACCGATGTCTGGTAATTAATTTTCTCAAAATGCTTCACGGCGGTGGTTGGCTCGATTTTCTCCAAACATTCGCTCCAAACCAGTTCGTCTCAGTGCGTTTCTTCCTGAATCAGCTATTATTGCGGGACGATTCATATTTCTATTTGTCTTCGGCCAGAATCGAACTGTTTTGGGTCGAAATCTTCAAAATGATGTGTTTCTATAATTCACATAAATCTACTCTTGTCAAACATTTCTCTCTCTGTAAAATGTTTGACGGTGTGAGTCTTCCACACAAATGGGCCGATTTGTCTGGGTCCAATTTTCGTTATAGATTATTTCTGTAATTCCTATCAATGTCGACTCTTTAGCTATAAAGGTCGCTCCTAATCAGTATTTTGATTTGAGAAACCTCAAATGTATTTTTAACGATAGCAGCTTGGAAATCAAAATTATGGTTGAACTATTTCGACTTAAACTTTCTGTTAAAAGGGCATTTATTGTACGTACAGAAACGTTTAGGTTTAGGCAAAAGAAAATCTCGACCAAGTTCTATTTTTGAACCAATCTTTACGAAACTTCTGGGGTACCTTTTTTTTCAACGTGGGACGAGAACAAGTGTTTTTGGGGTATGGTCTGAAATTCAACATAGCCGCTGACCGCCGTTTTGTACAAAATTGGGTGCAATCAGATTTTTGCACAAAACTTCCATATGAAAGCTCTGATTTGAATAATTTTTGTAGGAATGTTTAGTAATATGGGATATATAGCATATAATATGGGTTTTTTTCTCTTGCATAAATTATGCAAATTAGACTAACTTTGATCTATTTAGTGTTACTTTTAGCATTGTAACTGCAAATGCGAATACGCTCAGGCTAGAAGCCATATTTATGAACCGATCTTCACGAAACTTTTGAATATCTTTGTTATTACCGTGGACGAGAACGAGTGTTTTTGAGTTCGTTCTAAAATTCAAGATCGCCTGACAGCCATTTTGTACAAATTTAGGTGCAATCAGACTTTTGCGCAGAACTTCCATATGAAAGCTCTGATTTGAATAATTTTCTCTATGAATGTTTAGTACATGGGATGGATCACATAAAATATTTTTTTTCGTTTATAAATTATGCAAATTAGACTAAATTTGATTTATTCAGTATTAATTTCAGCAATGTAACTGCAATGCCAATAAGGCTCGGGCTAGAGACCATGAACGTTGTGATTTGAATTAATTGTTGTGTGAATGTTTAGTAACATGGAACACATCACACATGGGTTTTTTTCTCATGCATAAATTATGCAAATTAGATGAGAACTTTGATTTGTTCTGAGCAACTTGTACACAGTAAGTGCACATATCAACAAGGCTCGGGCTAGAGCCCTTACTTATGAACCCATCTTTACGAAACTTCTGGGAGCCTTTGTTATCATTGTGGGACAAGAACGAGTGTTTTGGGTTCAGGTGCGAAATTTAAGATGGTCTCCGGCAACCATTTTTAATTCTATATGAAAGTAGTGATTTGAATAAATTTTTGTATATGAATGTTTAGTAACTTGGCATGCATCACATATAATACAGGTGTTTTTCTCGTGAATAAATTATGCAAATTAGATTAACTTTGATTTATTCAGTGCCACTTACACAAAGTAAGTGCACATGTCAATAAAGATCGGGGCTAGAGGTCATATCTATGAATCGATATGTAGCAGGGTTTTTGGTCTGCCTGCCATAAAATATTGTTCCCATTATCACCAATAAGATATTCTGTGATTTCTTTATCTCTGACAAGGCTTGAAGACAATTTCGCATCTAATTTTTTCGAAAATTGACTTAAATGATTGGTCATAATCTTTAGTCTATTGCAGTCAACTTGTAATTCTTTTATTGTTGTAGACTTGGTCACAGCTCATAATAATTAATGTCATATTAATTATTGTTGACTTGGTCACAGCAATATTAAATTCCTGTCATATTGAAGTTGAGCTAGCGTGTCATCGACAATTTTATTATTGTATATTATGTAATTTTATTTTTATACTTATGTTCTTAATAAAAGATATTTTTGTCACAAACATGAATTTCTGATTTTGTTTAATAATGAACTATATAATTCCAATACATTAAACCTGTAGATCAAGACTAATTGAACACAAGTGCTGTTAATTTTTTCAAATCTTGCCAGTTTACCAAAGCCTAAAGGTGATGTGAGTAAATTTAATATATATTATTATTTGTCTCCCATGACTGGCATATTAGGCACGTAGGGTTTTAGATTTGATTACATTTGTTCTCATACAACGGTAAAATATGATCCACACAGATGGGGTGCAAACGTTTAGTAAATGGGCGACATAAACAATTGGTAAAACTTTAATCTATGCTCACGTTCTCTCATTGTATAGCACAGAAGCTGATAACATTAAAGACTAATAAAAAAAATCACGTATAAGATAATGCAATTTAAATTAAAACAATTCATGAAATGCTATGGATTTCGTTTTTTAATATAGCACAAAACAATGTTTATTTTAATGTAAATTATTTTTAAACCTGTAAATCTAATGTGAAATCTTATTGAATGTTTTCACGAATTGTATTTTTTCATGTTCCTTTGTCTGCGCGCTTGTGCTCTGCACAAAACTTTTCTTGTCTCTTTAGACGACCTTTTAAGGGATATACAAGTTAAATGACATGTATCGCTTACAACAGAGCGTGCCTGCGCCAATCGCCAGTTCATACAGGAAATGTGAAGGTTGAACTCCTTTGAATCAGATCGCAGTAAAATTACCAGTCGCACGCAAGTAGGTATGAGTGGCGGGTTCTAGGACAGCATTTACAAAACGTGTACACGTACACATACATGTACATGTACCGCCATAGGGATTCAGTGTTAAATCGTGTATAGAGTGTAAAAAATGTCGTTTTTTCATGGTGTCCCAGAATCCGCATTTGTTTTGAGTCTCACAGATCGCACTTTTGACGTTAAAACATCCGTTGGCGAACTTGTAGATTCGACACATCGCTCAGAAGTGAAAAAATGTATGAAATTTGAAGAAAATGTAAATTTAAAAATTTTTCTCGACGTTCCCATCGCGGATCAGACCTTCGATCTATCGTTGGTGAACGCAAGCAAAAAACGTTGTGCGGCTTCTAGGACAGCATCAAAGAAGTGGTTTGTGGATTCTGGGACACCGACGTTCGCCAACGGTTGTTTGAACGGTTAAAAGTGCGATCCGATCGGCGAAACCCATTTGCGGATTCTAGGACAGGGAAAATCGAGCTCAAAACCTTTTCTCGACGTTCGCCAATGGTGAAAAGTGAGCGTAAAGTGTAGTTACTCATCGAGGATTTTTTTTAAAATCGATTTGGGCCTCCAGTACATGGAAAAAAGGCGGTTTGCGGGTTCTGAACCACCGCCACGTTCCCGATCGCGTTTCGGACGGTCTAGGGTGCGATCCGATCGGCGAAAACCCGATTTGTCGATTCACCTCGCGAGTTTTGTGAGGTGAATCGTGATAGAATCGGTTTTGAGGAGAGGAAATAAAAAAGTGATTGATATATATAGGAGAGAAAAAATTATAAATAAATAGTTATTTAAAAAAATAAATATCGAATCGAATAGATAATAAAAAATACGTAAATCATGAATGCTTCCCAGACTATTAGAGCAAGGTTTCTTTTAAACATGCTGATGAGAGCATACGCAACCTGTGTGAACGAAGAACTACGTCCCCTCTTGTTAGAACGATGCGTCAGATGTCGGGATCATCTAGACTTTGATCACGAGGATCATTCGTGTCAGATGATGGAAAGGGAAGATATGGTCGTCAAGTATTTCAAACCGGCATTCGAACGCGTTCCAATCGACGAAGTGATCACGCTTTGGAGGAGATTAGTCTTCTGTAAGGATCAAGACAAGCCCACAGTTTCGGAAGAACTGAAATTGGCGCGTAGAAGTCTGACTTTAGAAGACAAGGGATGCATCATGAAATTATTGCTGAAGGAAGCATACGTCTAAGTTTTCTCGTTGATATAAGGGAGAATAGAAAATAAAATAAATACACACATAAAATTTTTTATCTAATATTAGAAAGAAAAAAAACACAAAAATGAGAACCAGAAATAAATTGTATCCAACGTTAGATGACGACGAGGATGAGAAGCCGAACGGCGTTTTGCCAACGGCGCCATCGCTAGAAGAGAAAGAAAGAGGAGAGAGGTATCGCATCGATCAAATCAGTAGAATCCAATTGTATCTGACTCGAGAGAGAGATTCTCGACATTCTCTCAAGAAGAAGTATTCGTGTTTCCTGAAATTTGTCAACGCGGTCGACACGACACTCATCACAATTTCCATTGGTTTACACGCAGCCGGCATCGGATTGTTGTCGACCGCGGTCGGTATTCCGATTGTGCTGACCACAGAAGGAGTGGCTCTCACCACCGGATTGTTTAGCACGCTCGGAAACTTTTTGTGTAGGAAATTACATCTGAAGGCAAGGAAACACGGAAAGATTCGCGTCTTGGCCGACTCCAAGATCGACACGATATCCAAAATGATTTCGATGGCATTGAAAGACAGTAGGATATCGGATGGAGAATACTTCACGATATTGAGTGAGAAAACGACATACGATGCCATGAAAAAAGCTGTGAGAATCAAGACTCATCAGATCATCAAGGAAGAGATGAAGGATTCTCTCGTGGAAAAGGGGAGGAAACAGGCTAGGGAGGAATTCGGTAAGTTGATAGAACTCAAGAGAAGCGATTGAAAAAAAATATATATATAATAAGAACAGAATTTTTAAAAAAGAAATATTAAATTTATATATAAAATAAAAACGGAATTAATTTAAATAACTCTCAAAAAATGTATTGCGTAAAGTGTAAGAGAGTTACCGAGACGAGTAATTCTCGAGAAGTATGAACTAAAAACGACAGACAGATGCTTCGAGGAATTTGTGATGTGTGTGGTTCGATCAAGACTCGATTCATCAAAGAAAAGAACACGAGCAAAGGTAAAGGCATCATGAATAAAATGATCAATAATCTACCTTTCGAAATGCATCTGCCGGGTCACAGTTTTACGGGACCTGAAACGAAATTGAACAAGAGACTCAACGCCGATCTGACTCCTAAATCTTGGAGCAAACCCGTGAATAGGGTGGACGCGTCCACGTATGATCACGATCTGTGCTATGCCAGACATCCCCACACCAAGACTCGCAACGACGTCTGCGATAAAAACATGTTGGCGAAAGTGAGAGGTATATCAAATCCGACCAGGAGAGAGAAGGTAGAACTTTCGCTGGTCGGCAATTTGATCGGTGCGAAACGTCGATTCGGATGGGGCGTTCAAAAAGAAAAAAGCACGTCGGAAAAGAAGAAGAAACGATTATTGACGAGCGAATTGGCCGATGAGTTACACAAACCCATCATGCGTAAATTTCGAAAGAGAAGGATGTTCGTGAAGGGTTTGGATGACATTTGGTCTGCCGACTTGGTCGACATGAGATTGTTTTCGAGGTGGAACGAGGGCGTCAAATATCTATTGACGGTCATCGACGTGTTTTCCAAATACGGTTGGATCAGAGCTTTGAAGAATAAATTGGAACCTTGTATCACCGAGGCTCTGAAGAGCGTGTTCGACTCGTCTTCCCGAAAACCAAATAAATTGTGGGTGGACAAGGGAAAGGAATTCTACAACAAGCACGTTCGTCGATTAGTCAACCTTTACTCGATCGAAAATGAAGAGAAAGCAAGCGTGGTAGAACGTTGGAATCGAACGATGAGGACTTCACGGTGAATTCGACCAAGAAATACATATACACTCTGAATGGTCTGGTCAAAGATTACAACAACACGCAACACAGTTCGATCTAGATGACTCCCGCGGAAGCTAGCGATCCTCGAAACGAAAAACGGGTCTACGCGAATCTATATCCTGAGAGATCTAAGATCAGGAAGAAGTCTAGAACGCCGAAATTTGCGGTCGGTGATCGAGTGAGAATCTACGCTTACAAGAAGCACTTCAAAAAGGGTTATACTCCTCGATGGACCTTGGAAATCTTTGTGATAATCAAAATATTTCATACCGATCCGGTGACTTACGAAATCGAAACTTTAGATGGAGAAGAGATCATCGGAAAGTTTTACGAACAACAATTGCAGAAGACGAAGTTTTAATAAGAAAACATTTTTTTTTGTATTTACTCTCTTTAAGATTTTCTTGTTTACATATATATATAGGAGAGAAAAATAATAATAAAAAATAATTAAAACTATTTTTAGATAAAAAAGCAAGCTAATTAATAAACAAAAAACAGAAACCCTTCAAAAATGGTAAATATACTAGATATCGCACAAAGCATAGTGAAAGATGAAGGTATTCAAGAATATGAGGTTCACGAATATGAACCAATAACTGGAACGAGTTTGAACAAATGCGGGAGAGATGAGCATCAATGTCGAAACCCAAGATCTATTTGTCCATCCTAGCAAGAGTTACATAGTGGTGCAGGGATGTCTCACCAAGGAAGATGGAACCGACTACGCCGACGATGTCACGGTTACTCTAGCCAATAATGGCATCATGCATCTATTCAGTAATATAAAATACTTGCTATCCGGACAAGAGATAGAATCTGTGTTTCATCCCAGTCAGGCCACCACGATGTTCGGACTCTTGACGTATCCGGATGATTTTTCGAAATCCAGAGGACTTAATCAGTTGTGCATGAAAGACACCATCGGCCCTGCTAGCGCCGACGCCGTCGCGCATATTCGACTACGTCGTCAAGACGCCCAGACCTAAAGGACCGTTTTCGTTCAGGATACCTTTGAAACACATCTTCGGATTCGCAGACGATTACAACAAGATCATGTACGGATTCAAACACAATCTGACGTTGATTCGAAAAGGAAACGATGACGCAATAGTGAGACTCACTGTGACCGATGCGGGTAAGATAACTCTACACGTGGTTCATTCCGCATGTGGAGACTTCAATCGTGGAAAAAACGCGTCTCCACAAGAACATAGAATCCAAGAGTAAGTTACCCGTGGGATTTAGAATGAGACAGTGCGACACAGCTAGCATTCCACTCTCCATGAATCACTTCGATTGAAGATTGACAGTGAAATCCGCTTCTGAGAGACCGCGTTTCATCGTGGTTGCATTTCAGACTGATAGGGATGGGTCTCAGGAAAAGAATGTGTTGCTGTTCGATAACTGCAATTTGAGAAACATGCAAGTGTTTCTGAATGCCACGAGACATCCAGCAATCGATTACAATGTGTCGTTTGATAAGAACGATTTCTGTAGACTGTATGGCGACGGCGCTGATTTTAGAAAGAAGTATCACGGTCTAGACGAATTGACGAGCAACCCTAACATATCTCCTGGCGAATACAAGTCGATGTATCCCATGTTCGTATTCAACGTCAGTAAACAGAGTGAACAACTCAAGAGTAGCGTCTTAGACATTCAGATCAAGATGCAATTCGATAGGAACGTGCCAAGAAAAACTGAAGCCTTCACCCTGGTCCTGTCGGACAGAGAATTACAATTCGAATCGGATGGAAATAAGATGTCGATCCTTCGATGAGAGACGTGTGTGAAAAAAAATTAATAAACGTTAAAAATGAGGATGTAAGATTAATTAAAAAAACCAAAATCTCGAAAACAAAATGGATGTTTTTGACACGAAAACAACAAATCATCTGTTCACTTCAGATCACTACGACATTAAAATAAATTGCTTGGAAAAATGGATTCAAATTGAACATGAAGAACGTAACACAAAAAAAAGGATGGAATAATTGTGATTTTAACGAATATCGTTTAAAAGAAAAAGGAGAGTTTGATCTCATAAGATCTAACAAAGAAATTATAAAAAATACAATTTTAAAATGTCACAAATGTAAGAAACGTCAAATAAAAATCGAATCTCAACAAACTAGATCTGGTGATGAACCAACAACTGTATTTGCAAAGTGTATAAATTGAATCATAAATGGATAGAAAATTAAAAAAGAGATGTAATTTTAATCATCGTCATAAGTGACAAAATTCTTTTACTAAAGAAAAAAAACATTTCAGAAATTGTATAATAATATATAATAATAAAAAGTTATCAAAAAAAAAAAATAAATAAAAGTAATGAGATCTAGAGAGATTGAACATCTTTCTAAATCTCATTACTTTTTTTTTGTTTTTAATAATCACTCATTATTTTTTTTAATTAATTATTTCCACGCCTTCACTGTTTGTTCAAAGGATGTAGTTCGATCAGTAGGCTCACCACGGAAGTGGCGGCTTCGGGATTATTGGCTTTCGTAATGAAATTAATCCTGTCTCCGGCATTCACTTTCAGAGGCGTGCTGAACGTGCTAACATTCGCGTGTTCATTCTCAGTCTTTTCAATGCTGTATCTCTTATCACTCTCTACTCCATTCACCATGAGATTGACAACTGCTCTGTTATTCAAATACGTGGAAGCCAGACCTATTCGTATGATTTCACCTCCTAACGGCATGGGATATCCCACCTGACCATGTTGCGACCCGCTACCTCCGTTTCCAAAAGACCACTCGGTTTTTCCCTCCTCTAATGTGCCGGCCTCCTCGGCCCACATGGTGATCAGTTGTCTAGTGTATTTGACTCTTTCCACCACTGAAATCAGGGTGCAGGCATCCGTCATGTTCACGGGATCTGGTAGATTCGTGAGCGTGTGTCCGCCCATGTCTAGTTTACCTTCCATGATGTCGCCCTTTCTCCAGACTGAGTTGTCGTCCACGTACTTCCTGCTGACTGCACTGGAATCGAATTCAGGATTGTGATTGAGACTGAATAAATTGTGACCGTTCATGTTGATGCCACCCTCCATGATTCCACCAGATTGTTTGTTTAGGTAGAGATCGTCCACTTGTGATTCTACATATTCTTGTGATCGTATCACTGCAGAATCTATGTAGGACTTGTTGACCGCGGTTGAATCCGCATCTGCATCGTCGACCTTCGACAGATTCAATATCTTGTTGAATCCCGCATTCAGATCCGATTTCATTTCTCATCTGTCAGACTTTCTCTGTTCCAGATCTACATAGGGAGTGGCCACGTTCGTTATCTTGTTAGAATTGGCATTCAATTCCGAGTGCATCGTTTTCTGAACGTATCTACTTCTCAGATGTTCGCTGAATCGCGCGTGAGAGTCGTCCGCATATTTCTTGGTCACGGCATCGGTGGAATCTATGGGATTTGTGACGTTCACCAAACGTTTAGATTTCAGATCGAGATCATCGGTCATGGCTTTATCCACGTAATTATCTGGCATGATTCATTCGAAATCTGCATTCCCCCTGTTGACATATTTTTTAGTCGCAGCATCTGTGAGATCTATTGGCTCAGGAAGATTGTAGAGCTTCTTATCGTTCATGTTCAAAGGTTCCTCTCGAGGTTCGTATCTCCGAATGTAACGTTCGTCCAAGTTGGCAACGTTGTAACCATCACCGACTTCAAGCATCTTCCTCTTCTTTTTGGGTCGACTTTCATCGTCACTTCTACCAAATTTATCGACTGACATGTTGTTTTGAGGTTTTTGTTTTAAATATATTTCAAACACAGTTTATTAAAAATGAATTATTTCACTTATTTTTATTTTCGTTTTTATTCGATTAAATTTTTTTAAATAATTTTTTACCTTTATATATACTATAAAAAAAATCTCTCTCTAATGAAAATCATTGAGAATGTCTTGAAACCGATCTCCTTCAGACCATCTCTTGAGAACGTAGAGACACAGGTGACTCCAAAACACTTGATCTGGCGATTGCACTCATTCTGTGTTGTAACGAACCATCGATTTGTTAAAATAGTTCTTTATTTCTTTCGGCGGTGAGATTCCGTAGCTGTCGAAACAATAATTCTTCTTCTTCCCGTTCTTGAACCACGCCACCCAGTGAGTGCCTTCACCTGATAAATCATCTAGATTTCAAATTCCGCATTCCGATTGTTGAGGTCTTCTCTTCGGCAAGGCATCTCTGGAAAACACGCCTAGAAAATCTTTGATTTTCAAATCCTTCACCGCATTCGACAGATCGATGTTGGATAGGGGTTCGTTAGGTAAGACGACACCTTCTACGGATATCTCTATTCTCTTATTCATAAATGTGTATATATTTTTTTAAATTTATTTATTTTATTATAATTCACTAAAATGACATTATTTTTTTATTTTTTTATTTTTTCTTTTTAAACTAACTCTATCAACTTCCATAATCTTGAATCCGTCCAATTCCTCTTGATTTTCTGGAATCCTATCATCCTTAATCATATCTGAAATCCTATTGTCTAAAATTATATCCAAAGTCCAATGTCCGAGTGCCAAAGTGCTTATTTTATCGTCTAACACGAATCTCTTATCGTCGTCAACCGTCAGCGGAATCTTGTTGACTATTTTGGTATGCAAGTCGTGATTTTCGCTTCGAATCGATTTCATAGTCTTATACACCGGACCACCTCCTAACAGACAATCTTTATACTCTCGGAAAGAGATGTTTTTCTTCACCA
This sequence comes from Pictodentalium vernedei, assembly GCA_031216915.1. Classification (NCBI taxonomy): domain Eukaryota; kingdom Metazoa; phylum Mollusca; class Scaphopoda; order Dentaliida; family Dentaliidae; genus Pictodentalium; species Pictodentalium vernedei. Next base: position 539,589,961 of record CM062295.1, on the reverse strand, counting down.
CGCACACTTTCACCCCTTTGCACTTCGTGATCTCTTCATCTTCTAGATGATAAGCATACAGTCTGGGTCTCAAGCCAACGAATTCGACGATTTGTTTACTGCCGCTCTCGTCCTAAAATTTACCCAACACCTTCTTGTTGTCATTCGATTGAATGTTGGATGGGTGATCGACGGGATAATTGCTCGTGTCGAACCACGCGGCCACGTCCGTAGATATATATCGGTAGACATCTTTCGTCTCTATCTCGTAAACTAAACTGTCCGTGTCGGTGAACAGTAGTTTGGCTTTATCACCAAATTTTCGTTTGGCATAATCATAGTGAAACTCGTACATCAATCACTTGCTGATATCTAAGATGATCGGTCCAAGATAATACAGTTTGTCGAACTTCAGGTACGTCATTTGCATGTGAACGGCCACTAGATTTTCGTCGAATATGGTTCGGTGTTTGTTGGGTTTTGCCACTAATTTTTTAGCTCTTTTCTCAGACATGATGAGTCGAACGTCAGTTCTCTTCCTGATGTTTTCCATCGATTTACCGTACACACAGTTGTTCATGAGTTTGAAGAAATCTTTTTCGAAACCGGTCTCGGCTCTAATTCTGAGATTCGTGTTGAGATCGATGTATTTTTTCATCCAAGGTTCTTCGAATGATGCAATGTATGTTGACTAATTTCATCCTGTGATCGATGTATTGTTTCAAATTCTTACTGTAGATGATGTACTTACGTTTGTTAAATAAATTGGGAATGAGTTTTTCCTCGTCTCCTTCGATCAGTTCCATTCGTTCAGGAGCCAGCCGATAATCGTTGTGTAGATCGTGTAATTCTTCCGGATAGTTCAAATCGACTTCTAAAATGCAAGGATAGTCTCTCCATTTTTGCATCTCTTCCGGTTCTGTCACCCATTCGAAATTTCCAATTGGTAAAGGATGACTCATAGCCCAACCATACAGATTATTAGGGTCCCAATACTGTATGTATTTATTCGATCGTTTCGAATCGAAACCTTCTTTCATGTAGGGATTGTTAGCTTCAGAATATCTGTGGGAGATCATCGAGACGCCACCTCTCCTAGCCCTTTTGAACATGAGCAACATGTCCACATTGGATAATAATTCCAATTGGACTTCGGTGGTCTTCAACGGAGTGTCCCACGCCGGGTGCGGTGAAATACCAAGCCGGATCCAGATCGTAATTTCGACGACAGACGTCTCGAAAATTTTCGAACACGTCTGCCAAGAGCAGAACGTCGGTCTTCAGATAGAGATCGTAATAAACTCTCATGGTTTTCATATCAAATGATTTCCACACGTTTTTGCTGTGTTCGTAATTCTCATCGGAAATGTCGGATTCATATAAATTTGAATAAAAATCTTCTTTCGAAGGTAGTGCGGTGTCGTTGAATCTCTTTAGATCATTCATGTAATCGTAAGGATAGACTCCTTTCCTCAACATGACATCTACTCGTTCTCCGAAATGTTCACTCGTGATTTTAAATTTATCCTTGCTCATGTTATTGACTAATTTTTCCAGAGCGGTCGACATGAATTTAAGACTGTCGATGAAACGTATGCTTCTACGAATGGATTTCATTTTTTCTTCCAACGTCTCTGTCGATTACTCTCTTCTCCATGACCTTCCATTTCGTGAAGGAAATGTATCTTTCTTCGCTGTTCGCGATGCAATTTAATTCTCCATCGGAGGTTCCGAGATTTTTCATGAACAGATGACTGTCGTAACCCGAGAGATTGTGAAATATCACCGGATAGAAAACGGCGCCTCGATATTTTAAATTACACTTGCTGTGAGCTGGACCGCGATACAGACCCGTGTAATGATCGTGGTCTCTGACCTTCTTATTTTCCTCCGAATTCTCATCGAACGATTGTCTGCATATGTGACATTCGGTGGCTCTGTTATTTTCGTCCTTCTGCTCTTGCATGATGATCATTTTCGCTGGAGTTTTGAATTTGTCATATAACATTTGAATTTTCTATTCTAACTCTTCCACGAACCTTTGAGCCATGTCGTCGTCTTTGCACTGTTTCGTGTAGGTGAAGGGATCCATGTCATGTTGCGAGTCGAATGTGCATTTCACGTAAATGTAATAACACGAAGGCATGTGTTTTTGATATCTTTTGACGTAACTTCGAAGAGCGTCAGGTTGGCAGGAACTCATTTTCACGGTGAAGCATTCGAAATCGACATACACGACGAATGGTACTTTTAACCTTCTATTGCGATTTTCAAAGTTCATGATGGTGTTGGGTTTGGGCATTTCGACGGTGACACCTTGATTTTTGTTGCAATATTCTTGATGTTTCGCTAACGATTTTTCGCTGTGAAATGTGTTCATGGAGTTGCAACATAAACATATCTTTCCTTTATGTTTATTATTTTGTCTCGATAGTAATCGACTCGGATGTTTAACCCAACAATAATGACGATTGTCACCATTCGAAATCAATAATAAATTAATTGTCTTTTCTCTTTCGAGATACGAAGTCCATCTGAGAGGATAGATCATTCGTTTTTCATCGTCGTATCCCAAGAAGACGTTCACTGCTACGGTGGGATTTTGAGCCTCGAAACGTTCGATGTGTTTTAACTGTGTTGGAAAAGACACTCTGGTCCAATCGAGATTTTTAGAAGTCTCCTCGTAATGAGAAACTCTCTCAGGATGGATTTTGACGGGGTATAGAGTGGAGGTGACTGCCCATTTAAAACACTGATCATCTTTATTTCTCACATTGATCACAGCTTTTTTTAGCTAAGAAATATGGTAATTTCACGTAGGAAGACGCTTTCAACGAATCATTTTCAGTTATATGAATTTTGAGTTTCAACACCTCATCGAACATCCAATTACTACCTTCATGTTGATAATTCGCGAGAGACGTCAACATCTTGTCTTTCATCTTTTCGAAAACGTCCGATAAATCTGAACCTCGAAGTACGGGTTCGACGTTAGATCTGAAAAATGCATTTGTCACGATGCTCTCGCCGGACTTCACGTAGATTTTATTCATCACATAATGGAGTATCATCTTAATTTTTTGTTCCACATTCATGTGTTCACGAAACAAATCCAATACTTTTTTCTTCACCCGCTCCATGAACAATTTCGGATCAACTTTCTTGAACGAGGGAACCACGTCGAAAGTTTTAAAAACGCCTTTGATCGCACTCTCCCGTTCTACGGGGTTTGATTGGAATGCTTCCGCGACAAGTCGGGCTGCATATTCTTCTCCTTTCCCTTTGTCGCTTGCTCGTCGAATTTCGTTCGATATATCCCGTTTGTCTAGATTCTGAACTGCATCACTCGTTTTCGTTTTAGTTTTTTTTTTTCTTTTGAAACTTGAAGTTCTTCAACAGCTTTTCGTTTAGTCGTCTTCTTATTTTTCACAACCGAAACGTTCTTGGTTTTTTTCGATGTTGGCATTTCGATTCCTTTTACTATGTTTTTCTTCTTCTCATTTTTCACAAGTGATGCATTTTTTGACGTCATTGCTATCGACATTTCGTTTGCCTTTTCATCGAAACAACTACAAAACTCCTCACGCATGATCTTTCTAATTTTATCACGCTCCACTTTTCCTTTTCTATCGTCAGGTGTTACTGTCATTGGCTTATTTTTTTTCGCAATTCGAGTCTGTTTAAGTTTATCCACTTCCGATCTTTCAATTTTTTTCTTTCCATCGTTTCGCAAACGATATGAAATTTTTAATTTTTTACAAATCTCGTTTAACTGAGGTATGGTTTTCTCATTTAAATTTTCCATTTTTTTATTTGTTTGCTTCATTTTGTAAGAATATTTTTTTTCGAATTTTGTATTTAAATAATAATTTGTTAAAAAGTTTTAAAATTGTTTTTATAATATATATGTTTTAATTCCTTCAAAAAAAAATTTTTTTTTTACATTAAAGAAAATTAAATTAAAAAAAACTTTTTTATATATATATAAAGAGTAAAAAAAAAAAACAAACTTTTTTAACAAATTATTATTTAAATACAAAATTTAAAAATATACATTATTTGCAATAATTCATAAAACAAAAAAAAACAAATAATCGATCATGACAACAACACCTAAAAGATGTGAATTGAAACTGAAACGAGTCGAAACATGTAAGAAATTCGGTTATAAAATCTATAGATTACAATGACACGACTCCATCGAATTGAACGAGGTCAAGACGAAGGGCTTAGAGCACAAACACGACAAATATAACATGCCTTTGAAATTGGACGAAGCCACACTCGATTTGTTTTACGAGTACCAAAGCGATCTACAGAAAATCGTCATCGCCAAAGATAGAGAATTCGACAAGGACGATTTGTCATTGCCCTACGGAAGTTACATATATCCAAAAATCTCTCTCAAACTCGTGAACAAATTGGGTCGTGAGAGCGCATTCCTTGATGTAAAAAAAACTCAAAAAAGTAAAGATAAACATTCAACACATTTTCGAAAAAGGAGAAGACACGACCGTCAATATGCTAATAATGGACTTGGAAATATAAACAATAAGGAGACTGATTTTTAGCGAAGAAGAAGGAAAAAAAAAGTAATGAGATCTAGAGAAGTTGATCATCTCTAGATCTCATTACTTTTTTTTTTGTTTTTTTGTTTTTTTTGTTTTCCTTCTTCTTCTTCACTATCGCCTATATATATTATAATAACGTTTCCTTTTTTCTCAATCTTGGCATCGATTCTTCTTTTCTTTTTTTTGTGATATGTTACTTTTTTATAAGAACACATTTGTTTATCCGAATCATAATTATGAACGAATGTTGTGCATCTCTTGGTAACACTCACATCATTACCATTCTCTTCAGAAGGTAGTGTTGACGGTGGAAAGCGTCTCATTCTTTTCAATTTCAACCATCTATCCCTCTCTTTTTTCAGTTCTTTCCTAAGATATCCATCATAAGCATCTAATTGTTTTTCCACATCTTTTTCCCACACTAGCCTGCAATATTCATCATTAGTGTCTAATCGTTTTTCCACATCTTTTTCGCACTCTATCTCGCGATATTCATCATTATCGTCTAATTGTTTTTCCACCTTTTTATCCATTTTATATTATTTTATACTTTCTATGATTTATATTTTATATAATTACATAATTTTTTACATTATAATAACATACTCAAAATCAGTATATTCTTAAACGGTGAATTCTCACCAAACAACAAACCCTTACCGAGTCGCTCAACGTTCTGTCCACTCTTCAGATAGAGACCGTTTCCACTCAAAGAGTTGCCACCTCTAACGGGTTCTAGATACATTCCTTCACCGCTGTCGTCTACGTGGACGCGACACACAGCTCCTCTCTTCTTCAAAAACAGCCCGCTGCCACCCATTAATTTCTCAACTGCCGAACTCGCGAGTCCCGAGAGAGCTCCCATGCTGAGAGTCTTTCCGAGAAAGGGTAATGCTTTTGCGGCAAAGGGTAATGCTTTTGCGGCGATTCCTGCCAATAGCGGTAGGAAACCGCCTTTCATTCTCAAATTGTATCTCAATTGAGAGGGACTCAATCTCACCGTCGACCCTCTTCCATCACGAATCGCTTCCTCCATCCTTTTGATTTGAATTCTGGTCCAGGTGATGGAATCCTGACCGCCACTCATCAGATCTTCATGAGTGAATTTGAATCTCACCGCCTTGCCTCGAGTTGTTAACGCTCTCTTAAGTTTCTTCCTCTATCCTGCAGATATGTTCACGTTTTTAACCACGTATTGTGTCACAATTCTTTTTTTAAAATATATTTTGTTCAATTGTTTTTTTTGCTTTAATGATAATTATATATATATTGAATAATTTTTGTAAATTAATATTGCGTTTATTTTATTTTCTTATTTATATATATACACAATATTTTTTTTTTTGCTTTTATATTTCTCTTATGTGAAATCGTATCATCACCCTCTCTCCGCGAAGATCTAACAGTTCACCATTTTGATCCGTCAACGTGGTTTTGTGACTATACAATGTGTCTAAAATCACTGGTAGATAAACTAAATTTCGAGGTCATTCCACGATCTTATAACCCGGCGACATGTTTGGAAAGAAGGAATAGATCGTCAGTTAAAAATATTAAAATAACATCCGTTTCAAACGTGTTAAAAATCAGAAAGAACATGAATAATTAAAATATCGAATGAAAACATGTTAGTAAATGTAACGCTTTTCAAAAAAAATAACATCAATTAATCTTTTGAACTGTTTCCGCTTTCATCCATAGAATAGTTTTTCAGTTAAACGGTTTAACTGACAATTGACTCATTTGAATGAAAAAACCGTAATCGCAGGAGCTCTATTTATACTGTACAAGTGGAGATACCCATCTTCATCTCACAAAACTCGCGAGGTGAATCGACAAATCGGGTTTTCGCCGATCGGATCGCACCCTAGACCGTCCGAAACGCGATCGGGAACGTGGCGGTAGTTCAAAACCCACAAACCGCCTTTTTTCCATGTACCGGAGGCCCAAATCGATTTAAAAAAAATTCTTGATGAGTAACTACACTTTATGCTCACTTTTCACCATTGGCGAACGTCGAGAAAAGGTTTTGAACTCGATTTTCCCTGTCCTAGAATCCGCAAATGGGTTTCGCCGATCGGATCGCACTTTAACCGTTCAAACAACAGTTGGCGAACGTCGGTGTCCCAGAATCCGCAAACCACTTTTTTGATGCTGTCCTAGAAGCGGCAAAACGTTTTATGCTCCCATTCACCAACGATAGATCGAAGGTCTGATCCGCGATGGGAACGTCGAGAAAAATTTTTAAATTTACATTTTCTTCAAATTTCATACATTTTTTCACTTCTGAGCGATGTGTCGAATCTACACGTTCGCCAACGGGTGTTTGAACGTCAAAAGTGCGATCTGTGAGCCTCAAAACAATTGTGGATTCTGGGACACCATGAAAAAACGACATTTTTTACAATCTGTACACGATTTTACACTGAATCCCTATGGCGGTACACGTACATGTACGTGTACGTGTACACGTTTTGTAAATGCTGTCCTAGAATCCGCCACTTATACCTACTCACGCAGTTGGGCGGTACCGTTTACCGCACAAGTGCGTACTACTGGCAATTTTACTGCGACCTCAGTCAATGATGTTTAACACTGTGAAAAATGTTCATTTTAATGTAGTTCTTTCGAGCCTCGACTTGTCTAGTAGCGTACGGTATTACAATCGGAATCGGCATCAGAATCGGCCGATTGTGAGCTCAAATAACCGGTAATCGGTCAACGACCATTTTTGGTAATCGGCTGAACACTACTCGAGAAAGGCCTGAACCAGTACTCCCTTCTTGGCGTTAGCTCCCGATACTTGGTACTTTGAACGGAGATAAAGATATGTTTTGTACTTGAACAGTTACTGAGATGGGCTCGAAGTCAAAAAGCTAATTTCCCGTCGAGAATCCGCTCTCAACGTGCACATTAATTCTTTAAACTAAAGCAGACTGTGACAGACTCTGTACCACCGTTCTGTGAGTACAAAATCGGACAAAATATTGAATGGAATCGCGTCTATGATGGTATCTGGAACCACTAAAAGTAAAAGACAACTTTCAAAGTCAAAACAAACATCATAGCGTTTATTGCATTACGTCATACATGGCACGCTTGGGTTGGCATAAAAAACACGGAACGTAAAGTGGAACAGTTTACAGTTAGTTTACAGTTTTCCTATCATAATTTTGCCTTCGGTGGCTTGTGTGATCCGGCGATCTGACCTCGTCAACTCGACGGAATACGACAAACCAGATTACTGTCATAATAATCTATATACCTTGCTACGTACTCCAGTATTTGACTGCTCTATCCCACAGACGCGTGTCGATTTGTGGTATAGCGGCACTCGGTTGACGATAACGCAAAACTCGGTTGTCACGAATAGATGGATATAACAATCTTTGGTTGGGTATTTCTGAAATGTTCCTTTTCCCTTGATATGCGATATACAACTGATGCATGCCTGATCGTCAATAATAATCACTGAGTTTCGAATACAGCATTTGCCAGGCCAGTGGTAGGTTTGTTAACCTGTTGAAATCACCACTAATATTCTCGGGTGCGAGAGATACAACAAAGCGGAAAAATATTCTTATTTTCGCCAATTTAATCGCTAATAGTGAAGTCTAATGCAGGAAACTGCTATGTGGTGGATTTTTTCACTATTAGTTTAATGGGTTCGCTGTATCCTGAAAGACAGCGATATATGCCCAGAGACGAGATATCGACTTCAATACACTGGAGATGGGCGGTATTGGAATCTTAAGTTCGGTGTTGGTTTCGGTATTTTTAAGGTGGTATACCTCGGTATCGATTCGGTTTCGGTATCTGACTTGACTGAGATTTGATGATAGTATCAAATGGAATTCGCATCAGGAAAATATAGAATAAGTTGTGCTTGTATCACTCTACCACAGCACCACAAATGCCACTGCCAGCTCGCTCAACAGTGTCATTCTTTTACGAAAACAAATCACATCTACAGTAATTTTGTTACTTGTTCTAAATACACCTTATCCTTTAAATGCCTATCTCAGGCGTATGCAATCTCAAAGCATGTGCCCTGACCATGCCATCTTCAAAAGGTCAGCTGACAATAGACAAAGCACATGGGCAGTGATTTCTAGACAAGTCTTGGCTGCCTGTTAAGGCAGTCAAGACTTTGCTGGAGATCACTGCTAAGCAGCTGGATATGTACAGGTTGTAGACTTGCGAGAATTCAGGACAGTTGCCCAGGCCTTTGAGGGTGAACAAAACTGAAAAGAAAATCAGCCACTTCTTTCATGAAAATGAACCCTTCAACTGCAGTCAAGTCTTAAAAGGGACTTCCTTATAAATAGTGAAAGTAGAAAAGTTTGAAAATTCACACAGTTTCGGTATTCAATGATTGGTTCAGTTCGGTTTTTCGGTATGCCCATGATATCGGTATCGGTTCGGTTTTTCGGTATATTGCCCATCTCTACACTACACCATCTCGGAAACCCACATGGTGGTAATAACCTATATTTACAGCGCGTTGTTCTGAAATGCACATTACTGTGATCCGCCTTATTCTCTCATCATATTATTACATTCATGCACGCATTGAATTAGAAAAATGGGTTATGAGTCGAGCTTGAATTACAGATAACTTTAGACAATGGTTCTGAAATGTATGATGATGCACTGAGGTAACTTCGAATTTGTATCCCTCTCAGAAGGAAACAAGGTCAGTAGCATAGGCGTACCCGATCTACCCCTATTACCCGGAGCTTTGCTGTTACAACAGTGTTAAATTCCCATAGGAAAGGAGCTTTTTGCAGCCTTTTTACCGGTTAAACTTTTCCCGGTGCGTAGCAGTATGTCAAGTGCCAACCGAGCCCTTTTGGGGGGATCAAGGAAGTGACGTCATGTAACGTGACCCAGTGGCGTTATGTTGGGTTGTCGTGGTAGCCCGTGTGAGCGGTCATGTTGAGACGTCATCCCCATAGTGATATGTGGTGCCAGTGCGCATGCGTAGCGCGTGTTGTTAGGGTAATACGTGTTTCCGTCGTCCATTTTGTACATTGGAGGTCGACATCTTGGTTTCTGTGGTAGCACCGTACTAGCACGTGGTTGCTATATGACCCAAACTTCTCTAATGTCGTGGCGGTATGTTCGGAGGGTGTGTTTTATTGAATGGGGGTAAATCTAATTATCACAAACAACCCGACAATCCCTCCAAATCACCAAAAAGCACCAAAAACTACCGAAACGGACTTTATTTGGTACGGACTACCCATTATAAGAGTAGCACGTCTTGCTATAAGGCACGTTCCTTCGTATAAGAATCAATCTAATTACCCAAATAGACCCAACACTCACTCCAAATCACCAAAACTGTCTAAAATCACGGAAACAGACTTGGTGAAGCCCAATTTTGGGGCTTATAAGAGTAGCATGTAGTGCTATAAGGTGCATTTCTCTTTATAAGAGTACTGCATCGGATTTCCCCAGAATCCAAATGTTTCTGCCCATTACAGACGCTATTATAGCTACTCTAACCCTAGCAGTTCATCTAGTCTAGTCCTAGATACCCTTGACTTGCTCATTCAAAGATAAAAAAATGCTCTTGTGTCTCGAATCTCAGCGAGCAAATGAGCTACAGAGACATACAGGTATTCTTTCTCACCCAGTTAGATATTCCAAACAATAAGATTTAACCCTTTCCGACTGCAGTTATCGTGACGGTTTAACGTCACGAAAAATCAGGTTTTGGCGACGTCAGTCGTTAACCCTTTGAATCCTGGTGGTATCTTCCATATCAGTTCAATGACAGCAACAGGAAGAGTCAATATTCATTATTTGGGGGTAGACCAATTAATATTTGCAAAGTGCAGCCTTGTGGCTGCACCTTGAAAATATTGATTGGTCTAACACACACATGCACTTAGCATCCATCCTATTTAATGAAATTATGAAGTATCATGTTCCTGGACAAAAAATCGCCCCACCCCCCTCCCTCCCCTCCGAGTTCAAAGTCGGTGTACGTCATATTACGTACCGCATTCGCAACGCACGGCAAATTTCGTACGTGTCAGTTTTTCTCTCTTATTTGTTGCATGACCCCCTGTTTTTGGATCAGAAAAAGTTGTCTGTAGGGCTATACTTGACGGAGATATTTGAATGCCCAAATTAAAGTGATACGATCATATTTTTTTCCGCCTGAACGTTATAATGGTCGCCTATGGGAAAATATTTAGTTCCGTGATACCTTGTCTGTGAACTGAAATATTCCAGACGAGTGAATCTAAACATTAGAGATAACATATCTGAGAGGTAGACTGGTTCCATGCTTAAAGAAATAGACAGGTGGCCTGAGAGCTTGAAGCACCAGATCCAGATTTAGGCATTAGCTATTAACAGGACATGCTCCAGCTTGAGACCTCACAGTGTGAATTGGCCACTCACAATTCAGATTTATTTTCCCTCTATCTCAGTTGATTTATAATTTCCATTTAGGTAATAATGTAACTCGTGATATAAACAAAATATGTCAACTACTATTATTTACGCAATATATCCTTCATAAATTATTTACGCAATATATCCGTCATAAATTAATAGTATTACATAATTTATATTGTAATAATTGGCAATATATTCGATATAGGTGTGTCATGTTTAGTGGCGGCCGGGCGGTACCCCCGCCACCCCCCCCCCCCCCCGAAACTCTATTAATGCATTAGGAGCGTCCTGCAAGTGGTGAATACATCACGTGATCTGTCGTGCTTTACGGAGTTATTCCGCTCGAGTAAAACTCCAGCAATGTGCTTGGAATGCCCTCAATGTGATAAATAATAATAATTTATATCAACGCCTCTTCTTGGCCAACGGCGCGGGTATGTGGCATAACCTCCGTAGCCGCCCCAGGAATACCACGGCACGTGACCCATGCCCTAGATTATTTGTAACTCTAACTTTTTTCACAAGTACCAGCTACAGCTTTAGTTGTCACAGTCTGAATAGGCAACTCACAATTCAAATTTCCTTTTCATGTAGATGATAATTTAACCCTTGACCTTACATGAAAAGCAGACGACACTTGCAACAAAAATTCTTGAATAACTAATTCCTTTCATTTTTTGTCTCAAAAACATAAGTTATGACCCCTCATTGGGAAGAGCTCGTTCCAACGAGGGTTCATAACCTATGTTTTTGAGACAAAAAATGAAAAAATAATAAGACAGCCTTGTATAAGCTAAACAAGCTTACTGCTGAATCCACTTCAGTTTATGTACTATTGTGTTAATATGTAATCTGTTCTTCAACATGTTTTCTGAAATAAATATTGTTTAAACTAAAAAATAATAAAAATTAATTGGCGATTTTTGAGAATAGCGTTGGCCGGTTTTTGCCGTTACGTTGGGTAAAGGGTTAACTCGTAATTAGAGATAGACAAAAAAACAACCAAAACCGATACGGATATCCTGAGGATAGTGAAAACCGAACGGAACCCATCATTGAATACCGAAACTATTAGTATTTTCATAATTTCCTGCATTCGCTCATGGTTAGGTCTGTTGGGGCTTGATAACATTTTCATATAAGTGACTGATTTTCTTCTCAGTTTTTTTTTACCGTTTGGGCCTATGCAATTGTCCTTTATAACCACTAGACTACAACCTGCACTTGTCCACTCGCTTAGCGGTGATTTCTAGTGAAGGCTTGTCTTGGCTGTCTTTTAAATCACTGCCAATGTGATTTGTCTGTGTCAGCAGAACCTCCTAATGATGTCATGTTAAGGGCGCATGCTCTGGGATCGCAAACGTCAATGATAGGCCTTTAAAGGTGAACGCGTGTTTCGAACAAGTCACAAAATTACTGTAGATACGATTTGTGTTGGTAAGAGAATGCCAGTGTTGAGCTCACTGGCAGTGACATTTGTGGCATTGTGATAGAATGATATAAGAATGGCTTAGTCTGAAATTTCTTGATATGTATTCCCCTTTGGTTCTATGTGCGCAAATCTCAGTAAAGTCTGATACCGAATCTATACCGCGGTATACCCCCCACCCTCCCACCCCCACCCCCCAACAAAAAAATAAATAAATAAATAAAAATAAAAAGCCCATTGCGGCCCATTTCCCATGTTTAAGGTTAATGATATGTAAGGTCGGAGGTCGCTTTGGGTAAACAACAATCAGCATATCTGTCAAGAGAGACATACATGCGATAGCAACAAACGAAATGTTTCGTTTGAAACGAGAAAATGTGCGTTTTCGATTTAATACTATTAAAGATAGAAAATATATCATACTTTCAACACATCATTTAACCCACAAAACAAAACAATATTGATTTTTTCGTCAAATGAATACCGAAATGAACCCCTTCCCATAAGCGACAGCAGACTCGACATCATGTTTTGTTTTGTTTTGTTTTTTTTTGTTTTTTTTTTTTTGCCTTGCCCTTTACCTATAGCAAATTGACTGCAACTGCTCACATAATTCGTGAATTTAGCAGGTAAAAATGTGTTTTAAAACGTTTTATATACAAACCACATCATGTAATCTATCATCGGAACAAGATTGCTCCCCTGAGGGTCATATGATTCGATTGCCAGAAGCTTTTTGTGCAAGTTTGAAATATTTAAATTGAAATTTCCAGTTTTATGAACCGATGGGCTTTATTTTAACAAACTTGTATCTGACCCCCCTATGAACGCTGTATGCCGAATATCAAAAGATTCTGATGATAGGTTCTGGAGAAAAGATTTTTTAAATTTTTTTGCAAATATGCTGACTCAGCATTTTTTCGATGCCCATTACAGAACACCCTAACATAATCGATGGCAATTTTTTTTACCATTCCATTCTACCGTTCCGAAGGATACTTCATACCAAATAACAGCCCTCTGTTCCGTGTGGTTTGGGAAAAATGGGCGTTTGAAAATATTTCTATTTTTAGCTCCCAGGGTTTCCATGGGGATGCGGGATTTTTATTTTTGCATGAGTCAAGTACTTATGACCCAATAATACCACATACCAAATTTGGTTCAAACCGGACCATCGGTTCAGAAAATAGAAATTTTGGGCGGGGCCATTAATCTTACCCCTCACCCCTCCCATTACAAAGCCAGATATTGCTTCACGAACTTCGTTTGAACAAACTTGATTCTTCACCTCAAAAGGAAGCTCCATAGCAAATATCAAGTCATTATGCACACTGGTTCGTGAGAAGAAGATTTTTAAAATACTTTGGAGAATTTTTCCCCACTCCCTCCCTATGGGGCTGGGCATGTCGAGTTGAAAAAAAATGCAATGCCCCTTCGGGACCATCACTCACACAAACTTTCACTTGAATTGGCCCAGTGACTTTGGAGGAGAAGACCAAAACATGGTGTTGACGGACGACGGACCACGGACGACGGACAACGGACGGAGAGCGATGAGATTAGCTCAGCTTGACTTTGTCATGATGAGCTAAAAAAGACCATGTCACCTCTCGGGCTCCATAAAAACTCAACACATCTTGAAAATTAAATTGTGAGTAAATAAATAATGACAGTAAACCGATATTTTTTGTAATTCCATCGGTATTCAATCGATACTGGTTTGAATACCGGTATGTATCGGTTTATCGATATACTGTGCAGGTCTGCTTCATGTCCATGAATGGAATGTTGTGCACCCCCACCCCCTCAACCTGAAATCCTGGTTCTGCAACTACACGTCTTTGTTGTTCTGTCATTCTCGTCACTCCAATTGTTACCCCTTTATCCAGCGAACGCGATATCATAAATTGTAATTTTATTATTTTATTTTCGATTTTTTTAAAAAAAAATCAACACAACCATTTCGTGTGAACAACCATTGCTTGACGAGCTCGTTCTAATGAGGGCTCACCTGATGATTTTGTTGAAATATTTGGAAAAATAATTATTTTTCAACTGCTCAATTTGTAAATTACGCCGACGGATGAGGCTGATTGGTTAACCCTTCACCCAAAGTAACGACCATAGCCGACCAGCGTTATTCACAAAAATCGCCAATTAATTTTCATTATTTTTTTCGTTGTTTTTCTCAAAAACATAAGTTATGACCCCTCTTTGGAACGAGCTCGTCGAGCTCGTTCTAAAGACGGGTCATAACCTATGTCTTTGAGATAAAAAATGAAAAAAAATTAGGTATTCAAGAATTTTGTTTGCAAGTGTCGTCTGCTTTTCATTATAGGTAAAGGGTTAAAGGGTTTTAATCCCTAGGATCGATCAGGCTGGTTAGGCTTGCCTGACACATTTTAAATGTGGGTTATTTATTTATTTATTTATTTATTTATTTATTTATTTATTTTTTTTTTTTAATTATTTATTTATTTTTTTTATTTATTTATTTATTTATTTATTTATTTATTTATTTATTAGGGTTTAACGACACTTTCGACAGCAAGGGTCACCTCGTGTCGGGCCGTTTTACGGGTGGAGGAAGCCGGAGTACCCGGAGAGAACCACCGAGCAACGGCGAGCAAGTGTCAGACTCCACAGCGTACTAACTCCACACAAGCAGGGTTAGCATTGGTTGAAGACAAGTGCACCATCGACGTGCAGTACGCCTTAGTACACAAGGCCACCGTGCACCCACGCTAAATATGTGTGTTAACCTATTTGTAAAAGAGTGTTATAAATAAATATAAATTCTTATCTAGACAAGTGACTACGAACTGCAAGTTCATCTCTTTTAACCCTTCAGCGATCGGAAACCAAATGATAAATACGAACCAACCAACAGAAAATCTCAAATAAGACGTCCCCAGTTTTTCTTAAAACACATATGCTATATTGCTGGAATGAACTCTGACCTCGCTGCAATAAAAATCACGACCGGCTTGGCAACGTTCTGGTAAAGTAAATAAGTAATAAGGCTTTTCCCTCTGGAAAAGACTATTGTTTTTCTACGGATTATTATTTTTTTCCCCACACAATTTGTCCGTGCGATTCAGAAGCCATTTTCGAACCGATTTTCACACCCTTATTGCACCAGAATTGTCAAAAAACTGTCAAAATTAGGGTTTATAGGCACTTTCTCGAAACGCGTCTTGTAGAGTTTTTTTAAACATTCCTCATTGCTAGACCTGCCTGTGACACGACCATTCATATACAAGAGATATTAGGAAATGTATATGTTAACCCTCCACATGCAGCCACACATCGAAATTGAGATGAAATGGGCTGTATTCGGGCCCCTAAAGCACCCAAACGATACAGAAGAGATAAACATAACTTCATTTATTGGAAGTCGGATTCACCGTGGATCATTTTTGTACGTAATGGAGGTATTCAAAAAAAACAAGCATTAACCCCTTTAGGGATGGTTACAGAGCGATACCCCTCAAAAGGTTAAACATTCATGTTATCCGAGGATTTCTTTAAAAACATCTCGTACATTTTCAAGAAAGTTGGCCATTCTTAGATCTCAGTGTGACATTACAAGTTGCATGTACAATATATTCCAGTAAGCATTTGTTAACCCTATGCACGTTCTCAAACATCAAAATTTTGATAAAATAATAATAATAATAATAATACAGTTTAGAGCCATGAATCCGCATAATTGCGCTCTCAGGCTTCACACACACACACACACACACACACAAATAATGACGGTAACTCTTCAATGCTTTACAAAAGTGCGGGTAAAAAGGTAAGTTTTCAGTGCATTTTTAAACAATTCAGGTGCCTGTGGCACCTTCAGATGTTCCGGAAGTCTATTTCAAAGAGATGGGCTCGCGACAGAGAACGCTCGGTCACCCGCACTGACAAGACTTCCCGGTTTGAAAGACAGCAGATTCGAACTCGACGAGCGAATATAGGGGACGGGATGGTGTGTAGGAGTGTATCAGGCAACTGAGTTAATCGGGAGTCAGACCATTGAGTGCTTTGTATGTTAGGAAAAGTATTTTGTATTCAATCCTTTCCTTTACCGGCAACCAATGAAGCTGAGAGAGAATAGGACTGACGTGCTGCGATTTCCTTTGTCGAGTTATTATTCTAGCTGCACAATGGTCTTTGTTTGCGTACCCACAGCACCCAAAGTTAAGAGGAGTGAGCAACATAAGTGGAAGTAGAATTCACTGAGAATTATTTTTGTAAGTAATAAGGGTATTCAAAAAACAACCCTTAGCCCGTTTGGGCTGGATAAACAATGATACACATCAAAAGCTTAAAATTCATGTTCTCCCTGGATTTCTCTGAAAACATCTGGTAGATTTTTAAGAAAAAATGGCCATTCGCAGTTCTTGGTGTGACATTACAAGTTGCATGGAAAAATACACCTGTTAGCACTTGTTAACCCTCTACAAATTGCCAGACATCAATATTTTGGATACATTTGAGATTAAGTGGACCATTTTCAAATAGCCACAGCACTCAGTGGGTATGTGTCAAACAAACATAACTCATTTTGTGGGTCATTAACTTGTCGGACGACGATATTGATATTAACCCTCTCCACCATTGATGATGGTTTTTAACTAAACATTTTTTCTATTAAACTGAGTCATTTCGAGACTACTCTACCCACATTTCTCATAACATCAATAAAGGAACTTCAGTGAGACAGTTAAAAACAATTCATCAGACACTCTGGGGCCATGAAAAATCATGGAATCTCATCTGGAAAAGCCATGATTCTCCAGAATCTTAAAGTCTAGTTAAGATATTTGATTTTCTAACGTCGTGGTGGATTTTCTCGCAGCTTTGTGCATGAATATTCAACATCCATATAAAAAACTGCTCTTTGTGACGTATTGTACGGTGGCTGATTTAGGACACTCAAATATTTATTTTTATCTCGTTATAACGAGATACGATCTCGTTATAACGAGATACGATCTCGTTATAACGAGAAAACATCTCGTTATAACGAGATACTATCTCGTTATAACGAGAAAACATCTCGTTATAACGAGAAAGTATCTCGTTATAACGAGAAAACATCTCGTTATAACGAGAAAGTATCTCGTTATAACGAGAAAAAGATCTCGTTATAACGAGAAAGCATCTCGTTATAACGAGAAAAGATCTCGTTATAACGAGAAAAGATCTCGTTATAACGAGATAGTATCTCGTTATAACGAGAAAAACATCTCGTTATAACGAGAAAACATCTCGTTATCCTCGAGTAAAATCACGTGACTCTGATGACATGAAACATATAGCCCCCACCACCCAAAACAGTTTATATATCTCGCGGGTGTTTTCAATATTCTGGATGTAATACATGGGGAAAAACACCTACCCACCCCAAGCATCCAACCATGCCCGTGAATACCGCTCCTCTCCCTCGCACATGTTGTCAACCACTCAACGATAATTACGATAAGCGCATATAACTCTCATTCCAATAAACACAGAAAATGCGATGGAATTCACACAAACAAATGAAACAACTATAGCGCAATAAACTCGCTGCCCCCCCCCCCCCCCCGCCCCTCCCCCACACCCGTATGTGGAACACTTTTTCGACACACGGCACTCAAAACACGACTATAGCCTCAGCCCCAAACCAGTGTACATATCTTACGTGTGTGTTTAATACTGTGGATGTAAAACACGGGAAACACTCCTACCCTCTCCTTCCCAAAGCATCCCACCAATGCCCGCGAAATACCTCCCCTCCCCCTCGCACATGTTGTAAAAGATAATTACGACAAGTGTATTTAACGCTCATACTAATAGAACAAGGACAGGGATGTGAGAAAGTAAAAAGATGGGGAGAGGGGTATCAAGGCCGAAATCCATGCAAAAGGGGCGCCCATTGTGCTGACAGTAGCATGATTCGAGTCGCACCAGTGGCGAGGTGGGGGAGAGCACCAGATGTGGTATCCCCTTCTCGTTGGCGGGGTCCGGGGGTCCTTCCCTGGGAAAAATTTTGAAAAATATGAGGGCCAAAACTCGCGTTCTCAGTGATTCTGAAGCCACTGTGACACTATCAATTCGAATTCTCTGCTCGTTTCGTAATAGGCTAGCTTCTGAATTATCCGTTTGGTCAACCTCTTCGTTTGTGTTTTGTTTTGGACTGACTTCAAATATCTACACAAGTTTAATCGGGACCATGGGTTAATAATTTTTTGATTTTTTTTTTTTTTGGGGGAGGGGGGGGGTGGTGGTGGTAAATATCCCCCTTACATCCCCCCCACCCGGTTAACGCCACTGAGAAAGGATGGAAAACAGAAAAATGAGATGGAATTCACACAGACAAATTAAACAACAAAAGCGTAATAAACTTACTGCCACCCCTCCCCCACACCCTTCCCTCCACACACAAGGAGAGATTTATTTATTTATTTATTTATTTATCTATTTATTTATTTATTTATTTATTATTTATTTATTTATTTATTTATTTATTTATTTATTGGAATTTGACGACTCTTTCAGCAGCCAGGGTCATGTCGTGTAATGTAGTTCTACGGGTGGAGGAAGAACCGAAGAATCGGAGAGAGAACCACTGAGCAGCGGCGAGCAACCGTCGAACTCTCCAACGTACTAACCCGGCAGATTTGAGTTACATATAGAGTTCTAACCGCAAGTTGAAGACGACAGTATATAGCTTCACAAAAGTGACTTTAAACACCAGTAAATAATTAAATAAATTCCCTTTACCACTGATCACTATAGTCGTCATGCTTCATATTCATGTTCAGCTCAATCTGTCAGTGAACAAAATGAGAAGTTTATTAAAAAACTTAGTGCTGAAGCGGCATGGGGGTGGGGATGGGTGGGGTGGGGTGGGGTGGGGTGGGAGGGGAGGGGGGACACCCCATCCAATAACATTGACCTCCACCACACCCCCACAAAAATCAAACTGCCACTTATAATTCCCAAACCTCCCTTCTCTCAAGATGCCCAGAATGGGCCCCACAGCTTTATAATTTGAAGAAAAAAATCACCCCCCGGACCCCACCAATGGGAGGGCGTACCTCCCAAACTCTCCGTCCCTGCCTCAAACCTCGAGACATGCCCGTGGTATGTCGTTCTCAACCCTCGCGATATTACTGCCCCCCCCCCCCCCAAGACACACACAATTTGGGAATCCTAGCTCTACACAGTAAAATCCAATTTTCTTGAGCTTCAGTATTCATGCATTGCATTATTGTTATATTATTGAGACCATTTAATTCTATTTCTAAGAAGTGCACAAGTTATCGGTATACCGTATATATTGGCCCTAATCATGATAAACCCTTTTACCCACCGGCAGCGACACAAACCGTCCGTGTAATATACAAAATTCGCCACTCAAAATTTATGTTCATAATTTTTTCTCCCAACCCATAGTTTATGATATCGCATCGAAAAGAGCTCGACGAGCTCGTTCAAATGAGTGTCATAAGCCGTTTAGTTTGGAAAAAAAAAATGGATTTCATTTATTTTTTTGTGTAAAAATAATTGTGGGCCTACTGTTGTCTTCAACTTGCGTTTGGTAAAAGGTTAATGACGCCATAATGTGTTCCCACGACAAACATGTACAGCTACCTACTATATAATTATGAGAGCGCGGTAGCTCATTTGTTAGAGTATCGAGCTTGAAACATAGAGATCGACGGTTCGATTCTGACCCGCGCTGTGTCTTTAGGCAAGACACTTGATCCAATTGTCCACGTGGCCTGACGTGGGGTCACGGTGGCATTATGTGCTAGGGCGTACTTGCACGTCGATGGTGCACGTGCCTTCAACCGCTCTAACTCTAATTCTGTCGGGTTAGTATGTTGGAGAACTTGGCGGTTGCTCGCCGCTGCTCAGTGGTTGTCTCCGGTTCCTTCCTCCACCAACGGAACTACACCTACATGACAGGCTTGCCCCTGGCTGTTGAAAGCGTCGATAATAAATAAAATCTCTCCTTGTGTGTGTTGGTGGGGGGGAGGGGGGTTAGTAAGGTTATAAGGCTATAGTTGTTTAATTTGTCTGTGAAAATTCCATCTTATTTTCTGTTTTTCATCCTTTCTCAGTGGCGTTAAGACCGGGTAAGGGGGGGGGGGGGGGGGAGGGGGCGGTAGGGGGTATTTACCACCCCCACCCCGCCTCTTCAATAAAAGAAATTATTAACCGATGGTCCCGATTAAACTCGTGGAGATGTTTGAAGTCAGTCCAAAACAAAAACACAAACGAAGAAAGTTAACCAAGCGGATAAATTCAGAAGCGCGTCTAATTACGAAACGAGCAGAGAATTCGAATTGATAGTGTCACAGCGGCCTCAGAATCACTGAGAATGCGAGTTTTGGCCCTCATAGTTTTCAAAAATTTTCCCAGGGAAGGGCCCCCCGACCCGCCAACGAGAAGGGATACCACATCTGGTGCTCTCCCCCGCCTCGCCACTGCGCGACTCGAATCATGCTACTACCAGCACAATGGACGCCCCTTTTGCATGGGTCTCCGCCTTGATAACCCTCTCCCAATATTTTTACCTTCTCACGTCCCTGTCCTTGTTTTATTAGTATGAACGTTAAATACACTTGTCGTAATTATCTTTTATAACAATGTTCGAGGGGGAGGGGAGGTATTTCGCGGGCATTGGTGGGTATGCTTTGGGAAGGAGAGGGGTAGGAGTGTTCCCGTGTATTACATCCACAGTATTAAACACACGCGTAAGATATGTACACTGTTTTGGGGCTGAGGCTATAGTCGTGTTTGAGTGCCGTGTGTCGAAAAAGTGTTCCACATACGGTGTGGGGGAGGGGCGAGGGGGGGGGGGGGGGGGCAGCGAGTTTATTACGCTATAGTTGTTTCATTTGTTTGTGTGAATTTCATCTCATTTTCTGTGTTATTGGAATGAGAATTATACGCGCTAATCGTAATTATCGTTGACAACATGTGCGAGGGAGAGGAGCGGTATTTCACGGGCATGGTTGAGATGCTTGGGGGTGGGGGTGGGTAGGTGTTTTTTTTCCCATGTATTACATTCCAGAATATTGAAAACACCCGCGAGATATATAAACTGTTTTGGTGGTGGGGGCTATATGTTTCATGTCATCAGAGTCACGTGATTTTATCTCGAGATAACGAGATGTTTTCTCGTTATAACGAGATCTTTTCTCGTTATAACGAGATCTTTTCTCGTTATAACGAGATACTATCTCGTTATAACGAGATCTTTTTTCGTTATAACGAGATACTATCTCGTTATAACGAGATCTTTTCTCGTTATAACGAGATGTTTTCTCGTTTATAACGAGATAGTATCTCGTTATAACGAGATGTTTTCTCGTTATAGCGAGATCGTATCTCGTTATAACGAGATCGTATCTCGTTATAACGAGATAAAAAATAATATTTGAGTGTCCTAAATCAGCCACCGTAGTATTGGGACTGTTGTTAGGAGTTTTTTTGTTCTCAGTGAACGAGGTTAATAAATCAATAAACGAACAGAAGCATACAAGTACTAAACAATTGACTGCAGTTTATATCATTTCGAAAAAAAAAACAGATTGTGCAGTTATAAGTTTAACTTACCCCGAACAGATAAAGTAATCTTCTCTCCATGTTGTTCACTTCTGAATATTTTAATAGGCACCGCAGGATGTGGGTACGGGGCTCTCTCTGCAGGCTGCAAGTGTTGTTTTTCTGGCGTGTCTTCAAATATGCATAGAACATATAAATCTCGAGCTAAACTAGGATGACACAATCGAGTTGCAGATCATAGAAATCGGATGTTTGCAGATAGAATGAATGGAGGACCCAGTCTACAACCATTACGTCACGAATGAATTCTTGGAAAATACGCGTTTTCCAGTTAAAGGAAAAACCACAACCAGTTCACCCAGGTGTTACAAATTTTTCTGTGCCTACGCAAAACTGTGTTCTTGGCGATTAAAACGTACACACGTCAGGAGTGCGATACAGTCATGTAATTATAATAAGTGATCCATTTCTTTTTTCAAACTGGCGCAGTCGAACTAAATTAATTTTAGCAAATGATTCATTTCCTTTCGGGGATTCCCCTACTGGCATTATTGTTGATGGAATGTTTATTGTTTAGTACAGTTGTTACGGCGGTATCGGATCACCTTTCAAAAATTGGCCGTCGCCAGTTCTATCGATGCATTTTCCTATTAAATATATACGTGTGTGTAAAGACAATTGTCTCCTTGAAAAATGCAAACAAGTTTCAGACCGATATTGTACATGAAAGTGACAAAATAATGCACGCCTTTTGGTGACCTGATTGCGGCGGTACCGGATCAATTTTGGCGATATCGGATCATACATCCCATTGTACACTTGCGCTTGAGATATCGTACCCAGATCGGGGAATATGCCTTGTCTGCAGTCTGGGGGTCGTAATGAAAGTATTCCCATTGGAATCTTTCAAAGGAACTACTTATTTCTTTCTTGGGTAACTCTAAATCCCAACCAAAAACACGAAATAAAAATAAAAGTGATATAAATTTTAATGGCCACAAACAAAAACGGTTTCTCGAAGAATGACAATAAATCACGTAAAAATCATTTTCAAAATATCCCAGGATTGTTAAATGAACTTGTTTATATCTTTGTTCTATAATATAAGAAGCACCACCCCCCCCCCCCCCCCCCCCTCTGCAAACGCCAAATTAGTACATGCAGCTGTCGATGTACTTAACCGCTGTGGTCTGTGTAGAAATTGTCAGGGTATAACCTTTACCTAACGTTAGTAGCACACGACACTCGTAAAAATTATCGTGTAACTTAAAATTTTCATTTTTTGCTTCCAAAAACATAAGTTATGACCCCATCATTGGAACGAGCGTGGTGCGCGCCTTCCAATGAAGGGGGCAGAACCTATGTTTTGGAAGCAAAAAATGAAAATATAAAAAAAAAGATTGAATTGCGATTTTCGTGTATAGCTCTGGCAGATTTTGACCGTTCCCTTATAAAAAAAGTACCATGGTAAACCATGGTAAATCCCAAAATACCATGGTAATACCATGGTATTACCAGGGGTATTTCGGGATTTACCATGGTTTACCATGGTACTTTTTTTTATAAGGGTTGCGTTGAGGAAAGGGTCAAAACTTGTTCACTGATATTTATTTGTTTATTGGTTGTGGGGTTTAGCGACTTTTTCGACAGCCAGGTTATATCGTGTCGGAGACAGTTTTATATGTGGAGAAAGTCGAGAGTCATTGATGAGAACTACCAAGCAGAGACGAGTAATCGTCAACTCCTCAATATTCTTACTCCAGTCCACCCGTGCTCGTATCAGTTGTTGTTTGAGGGTTCATTGGTGAATTGTAACCATGAATGCCTACATGTACAGTGTATGTATGGAATTTAGATTACCGGGAGAAAATAAATCAATAAAGATGAACAGCTGGCAGCTCAACAACATGCTAGTAGTATAGGTAGTATGAATCATGCCCTATTTGGGAGATTTTTTCGGGGAGAAACTCGGGGGAGCCAGTGTTAAATTCCCATAGAAGGAAAGGGACTACTTTTGGGGGAGCAATTTTTGGGAGCCACCTTTCGGGTGAAAACCATGATGTTGGGTTTTCTGCCTGCCTGCCCCCCCCCTCCCCACCCCCCTCCCCACGGGTCCTGTCTGCTTGGCTGCCTGGCCTCTGGCCAGACTTACCCTTCCTGTCTGCTCCGGGGGTCCTGCCTGAAGGAAGAGTCGTTCAGGCAGGCAAGTAGGTAAGACCTGCAGGAGCAGGCAGGACCCGCGGAGGCAGTCGTTCAAGTCATATGTGGAGTCATTCGATCGAGTGACTCCTCAAATGATTTGAATTTGGAGGTTTGGGCAGTACGTAAACCACTTTCCGGATCATGGCTGTTTTGAACCATGGTTTATACACGAAAGATGGCTCCCCCAAAAGTAGTCCCCTTCTATGGGAATTTAGCACTGGCTCCCCCGAATTGCTCTCAGAAAAATCCCCACATAGGGCCTGATCCATACGACCTATACTACTCATGCTCATACCCTGCAGTGGTGGGGGCAGGGTTTAATTTAATCGCATATAGTTCGATAACAAGTTTCTGTTTGTGTCATAGGGTAAAGCGTTTCACTCCGGCTGCCAACGCGGGGGAGGGGGGGGGGGCGATGACGTTGTGTACTAGTTTAGTTGGGTACACGTCTTCAGCAACTGTAACCTTGCTTGTGAAGATTGAAAGAGTTAGAATGTTGAGGAGTTGACAGTAGCTCGTTATTCCTTAGAGGTTCTCTCTGTGTACTTCGGCTTCCTGCACTTGTAAAACTGTTACTATCACCAGATGACAATGACTGTCTGCGGAGCGCGTCGCGAAGGCCCGCGATGGTGCGGAAGGGGTGCACAGATTTCTCCCCGAATGCTTTTCACTCACACCAGGGGCAGAGCTTGGTTTCCAGAATGAAGGGGGTTAGGTCCCAATTAAGGGCACACTGTCATGATATGTCAAGGCATGAGGTGGGGTCATGTACGGATGGGGGTACCCCCTCGTGGGTGTGGGGGGTTCACACCTCCCCCGGGATGTTTTTTTTTTAATTAGATGCCTCGAGAGTGAGTGCGAGCGCTACAGAGTCGTTTACAAAGTCATTTTCAGACCCAAATAATCTTCTTTCAAACCAC